>OX439140.1:83292141-84598901 GCA_949318255.1 Pollenia labialis
AATTAAAACGAGTTAATTAAAGAGATCTATCAAGAGTTGTTCGTGGAATATTGTCAGTTCCACATTAAACTGCTAATGCAGAAAGAAGTTTTATATACTTAAGAAAGAGTTTTATATACTTAAACTAGCTTAACCCGGTGCGCTTCGCTACACTGCTTTAACCACTTTATCGGTTGAGAGATATTTAATATATGCATCCTATGGAAGGTAGTTCCCCCCTGCGCCTACCCGCTATATTTTTATTTTCAAAGTGAAGTATACCATAAGAGTGACTTCTACAAAGTTTGAACTTTCTCACTATAACAGTTTTTAAGATATCCGATATTAAACATTGGCGTCCTATGGGGGGTAACACTTCCCCCGCTTCTATTTTATTTCAATTTTGGGGCTCAGAAGATCCTACTACCCAAAGTTCAACAAATTGCTTGCAGCGGCTCTTATTAATATTTCTATCTATGAGGGTACTGCTCCTCCTCTGGCTACCCCGCACATTTCTATATTGAAATTCATAGTTTACCAAAATAGTAGCTTTAACTACGTTTGAAGACTATCCCTTTAATTGTTCTTCAGTTGAGCGATATTTAATGTATCGATCCTATGGGAGGTATTTCCCCTCCTTCGGCTACCCGCTTTATTTCTATTTTCAAAAGTGTAGTATACCATAAGAGTGACTTCTGCAAATTTTGAACATTCCCACTATAACAGTTCTTAAGATATGCGATATTAAACATTGGCGTCCTATGGTGGGCACCACATCCCCCGCTGCTATTTTATTTCAATTTTGGGGCTCAGAAGATCCTACTAACAAAAGTTCAACAAAATGCATGCAGTGGCTCTTATTTATATTTCTATCTATGAGGGGTTCTGCTCCTACCCTGTCTAACCCGCCCATTTGTATATTGAAATTTATAGTTTGCCATTGTAGTAGCTTTAACCACGTTTGAAGACTCCCCCTTTAATAGTTCTTCAGTTAAGCGATATTTAATACATGCATCCTAAGGGAGGTTTTTCCCCCTGCGCCTACTCGCTTTATTTTTATTTTCATAAGTGTAGTACACCATAAGAGTGACTTCCACAAAGTTTGAACGTTCTCACTATAACAGTTCATAAGATATGCGATATTAAGCATTGGCGTCCTATGGTAGACACCACTTCCCCCGCTATTTATTTCAATTTTGGGGCTCAGAAGATCCTACTACAAAAAGTTCAGCAAAATGCGTCCAGCGGCTCTTAAGATATGCGATAATTAATATTGGCATCCTATGGGGGGTACCAATTCCCCTGCCCCTATCGAAAAAATAAGTAGCCTATTTTATTTTTAGGGCTCACGTGATGTTACTGTAAAAATTTCCGGAAAATCGGTTCAGTAGTTTCGGAGTCTATAAGCCAACAAACAAACAAACAAACAAACTGACAAACAAACATACAAACATTTTTCATTTTTATATATATAGATAGATATTATTAAAGCTAAAGAAAGAAACAGGCGTTTATGTGTCTACAGTTTCAAACCTGAAAAAACAAAATATTTTCTGCAATCTACAAATCTTGTTACCAACTTGGTACTATTTGGAAATTCTCATTTCACATCCCTGATTAAGCTTACCCAACACAACAACAAAGAAAAATAAGTGTGTTTTGTTTGTGTAAGTGGTTGTTTGGAAGTGTGAGAGAAAATTAGCCTTGCAAATAATATTGGACCACCTGATCCTACTCCCAGGACTGCAAGCATGGATCATGTCATTGTTAAAAAGTGTTTGTAGTGAGACGACATGTCTTCGTTTTTAAACGGCATGTTTTCGTTTTTAAACGAAGTTAAAACTAATCCTCTTACGTATACAATGGAGTAGTTTTAAGAACACATACTCCTTTGTAACCCAAAGCTGGCTTATATGGTCCTGCCCTAGGACATCGTAATGTTAAATAGACCATGTTTTCCATACGTTTGGGTTACTTTTGGACTAGTCCTAGTCCTTTGTGGACTACATTATAAACGCGTGTTTTGTCTAGTCCTATTATCTGCAGGGAGATGGAGAGATGGGTATGCGAATTTAATGCATGTGTGAATGTAGGTGATTTGAGATACGCCCTGCAGATAACGAGACTAGTCCATACATGAATGTAAAGAGTAGTCCATAACGGAGTAGGAGTACTCCAAAAATAATCCAAATATATGGTTAAAAGGTGGTCTTTTTAACATTACGATGTCCTAGGTGTGGACCATATAACCCAGTTTTGCATTACAACAGAGCAGTCTTTAAACCACTCCATGTTCATACATACTCTAGTGGACTAGTTTGGAAACTACTGCATGGTATACTCCAGAGGATTAGTTTTAACTTCGTTTAAAAACGTAGACATGTCGCTTCACTACAAACTGTTTTTAACAATGACATGGTCCATGCTTGCATAACATTGGACCAGTCCAGGGAGTAGTCAATTTCATCAAAATGGATCACGTAGTCCAATATTATCTGCAGGGCGTATGAACAATGCAAATATGGCCTACAAATCTAGAGCGTAGATTCTAGGCTCTTGTTTTTATATTTGCTTTTGTTGGGTTTTGTTTCTTTGTTTTCATTTGTTGTTGCTGTTTAATGCCATCAAGTGAACAAGAATAAAAGGATAAATTCCGACCAAAACAATATAAACAAAACAAAGGCTTTTAAATATTTAAGAAATACACAAAAATATGTACATACATATGTTTGTAAATAAACATTCATCTTAACAGCCCATAAATTGGGGTGCTTAATTTTCAAAATTCTCTCATTCCTTGGAACGTATACATACAGGTTGTCTTTCATTCGAGAATTTCTTTTTTGGCAAAGAAAAATTTTAAAATATATGTATAAAATAATTTTTTCAATAAATTAGGATCTAATTTTTTTGATTTTTTCTTTATTCGGAGCCAGGGCTGCCAGGTTCTTTTTTCCTTGTCCCCAAAAAATTAAAAGAAATCCCCAAAAATTCCCAAACTAAAAATAAAAACATTAAAAAGTTAATATTTTGTTTGTTTTTTCTAGACAAATCTTGAATCTTGTTAATTAAAAATTTTAAATATTTTTAAAAATAGTAAGAAAAAGTTTAATAGGAAATCCCCAAAAATCCCCAAATAAAAATGTTTAGTTAAAAAATTATTTTATTTTGTTTGTAGCGACTGGTTTCGGCATGTTTTTTAAATCCTTTTTTATGCGACTCCAGTAAGGCTGTTTTTGAAGACATGTGAGCTAATTTATAAGATTTTGGAGCTTGTTCAGTCGGTGTTAGCCATCCTTAAAATCAACAATAAAAATACATATATCCCTCGTTTATTTAATACCGCGAAGCATAATACGTACTAACCAATAGCCCAGCATTCTTTTTCCCAAACTTTATTATATTGTCTTTTATATCTCGTCAACCAATATGCAAAAGGCCCTATCAAACATTTTGAAAATTTCACAGCAGAAGCAAAAACTATTCAAAATGATAAATTAATAAGTCGCCTTAAAATGTTAATAATTAAAATTTCTTATTAATACGATTTTCGTATGACGTGCTAAATTCCCAGTTTTTCATATTTGATAAATACACTGAAATTTATTGTTGAGGGAAAGCTAGCTTCTATGTGCATTTTACTGGTTGCTTAGGCCAGCTCATCAGGAAACCTTTTCCAATGATTTTAGAAAGGCCAAAAATATTATACAAATAAAACCCTAAAGCGAATAAGAATTATAAACACTCAGTCTTACCTGTAACAATATCAAAGCCAAAACAAAACACCAACAATAAATTGCTTAATTTCGGGAAAGACATAGTTGCTTAAAAATTGTCTTTAAAAAAACAAACATTTTCTCCCTTTTTAAAACACTCACTTAAGAATAATAAAATAAGTTTGTTAAGTACCTTTTACACACTTAACAAAAATGGTAACCTTAACATGGGGTCTTCACCTGAGATAATATCTGATATAATATGTGAGAGAACGTCGGCAGAATGAGAGAACAAATTTCTTCATGGTTATCTTAATCTTAAACAAGGGGAACACGTATGTTATAAGATTTCATAATAGAATGATTCTCGTACAGTAAACTTATGTCGTTTTTATTATTTTTTTAGTTTTTTTTTTAGTTAAAAATATTGTTTTTTTTAAACATTTATCACAAGATTTTCACTATTTGCACTAAAAAATTAAACAATTTAATGAATGCGTCTTATTTTTGTTTTATATGTATGTATGTATGTGTATTTTTGAGAGCTCATCTTATAAGATAGTTGTTATAAGATTTCTCATAACAATTGTCTCATAATATTTATTATAATATTAATATTAACACTATTTGAGAGAGTTGTCTTACGTGTATAATACTCTCTGCGATTACATTTGACGTTTGCTGATATAAAAATCTTATATCTTATCTCACGTGGAGACCCTGTGTGTTCAATAAATATCGTGATACTAGAAATATTGCAATATTGATGGATCGCGATCCATATCGCAGAATGGCCTAAAATATGAAACCCAGATCGCGGATCGTGGATCGCGTGATGAATATTGAACGTGTTGTGCATAATTGTACATCAACCCCACTGTAAATACTAGAACCTACGTTATATACAATTTATTGCTACACCTTTAAGTATGCTTTAGTTTATTTACAAAAGTGCAAAACAATCCGGATCGTAAAAAATTTGTTTAGTTTAAGATATTTTATATAATTTAATTTAATAAATATCCATTTTGTAACAAAATTATTAAATTTTTTAAATATTTGTAAACATCTTGAATTTTCATTCCCAGCAGTTTTTCCACTTGCTTTTCCATTTAACACCATTGTTCACTGTTTAAAAACTCCAACAAAATATGTACCTAACTAAGCAATTTTGTTAATCAGTTCACAATGTCAATGAAAAACTAAAGCACAACTTAAGGCTTTTACATTTAATGGTTAAAATGTTTAAATTAAGTTCGTTAAAGAAAAACAAAGCAATAAAAAAGTGTAATTCTTCTTCTAAGTAGAACGTGTAATTATAATGTATAGTACAACAAAAACAATTCTTTTAACACTTTTACAATGTTTTATATTTGTTTGGTCGGCGTATTCTTGTTGTTTATGGATTATTGTTAGGTAGGGGCGACTTTGTACAATAGTACACGATATTTAATTTGCCACTATTTAATCCCAAGCAATTTGCATGGACAAAAAGAACTGTATTAGAGTACATTGTTCTGTCCATGGTTAATGGCCACCATTACATGGTAAAGTGTAAACTAATGATTAAGAAAATGAACTAAATGTTGTTCGCTAATGTTCTTTTAGTTTGTACACAAAAACAAAAAAAAGTTTGGAAAACAAGGTAAAATGTATGATTGAGAGCGCAATTACCACCAAAATTTTTAGTTAAAAATTCATATTTTATTAAAAATTTTATTATGAAAAAATCGGCATATTCTACATGGCGGAGTTGATGTTGATAACAGAAAAAATAAAGGTTTATGTGCATCAGATTGTCACTGGGGATGACAAAATAGGATCTATATTTCCATTTGCTGGGATCGGAAACATGTTTTATACTACGGAAAATCTCGAATGGTTAGTTTTACCTCACCCCGATACTTGTTTCAATTGATTGAAATCAAACGTTCCTCTTCAGTCTTATATATGTTTTTATTTATTTATTAACAAAAATTTTCAGTTTTTATTTATTAAAAAATTTGCAAGAAACAAAAAAATTTAGAACCCAAAAAAAACTGTGCGGAGTTCAGTGTTTAGTGCAAATGGTCTTGCGAAAGAGCAAAAGCAAAATATCGTTGCTTTTTTTGTTAAGTCCAACTGTAAAATACACAGAGTTTCTGTTGGATTTCATAAAAGTGGTACAGTATTCTTAATTTGCTCTATTGCGATAAAAATTCCCCACTAAGAAATTATTAAAATAAAAACTATTTAATTAAATGTATGCATCTTTCAAACTTAAGGTAAGTAACATGCATAAAGTAAGTAACATTTATTACCTTGTAAGTCTACGTGTAAGCTATAGCTTAGCAAAAAAAAACTACCCTTACACCCTCCAAAAATTCCCCCAATTACCTTTCCACCTTTCTTAAGCTCAAGCTCAAAGAACTGTTTTTATACAAACAAAATTGTCACGTGCTGATTATAAATGAATGTTTTTCATAATTTTTTATTCATATCCACCAGATGATGGAGTGTACGGGTAGCAGAAAAATGGAAAATAACAAACTTGTACCTTTTTTGTTAACTGGCAATAAATATTTTTTTTGCCATTTTTATTTTTACTCTTATGGAAAAAACCTTTTATTTTTTTCATTCTTCTTTTTTAAATGAAAAATTCTTTTGTATGAATTTGTTGTTGAAGTGTTCATAAAGAAGAGAACTGCCTTAAAGTTTTTAATTTAACATGGCATAAATGAAGGAATAACGAGCAGGTCCTACACATTCACGAAATTAAACACAATTCGATTTCATGGTGTTTATTATACCCTTCACCAAAGATAACAGGGTAAATATAAGTTTGTCATTCCGTTTGTAATTTCTCCAATATTGATCTTAGACTATATAAGGTTTATATATTTAACGATGTCCGTCTGTCGGTGTATCCGTTGGAATCGGTTTCCCAGGTTAGATGGGGACTTGGTTGTTATATAATTCTATCACATTTAGCCCGGAATTGTTTCCTATTGCAATTCCGCCTAATCGGTTCATAAATGGTTGAGATATGAGATGAGAACATGGATCTCTTGTTTTTCATTATCAATACAAAACGTCCTACAAAATGTGGGCGGGATTGAAGAGGTAGGCGTGGCACAAAGACATTATAGATTGCAGTATATCTTAAAAATGGCAAGATCCCAATATCCAGGTTACGAATACAAAACGTCTTACAAAATGTGGGCGGGATTGAAGAGGTAGGCGTGGCATAAAATAGATTTATTTATATCTGAAGAACAGTAAAAGAAAACTTGTCCAAATTTGCCACACATAGCTATGTTATCAATACACAACATCTAATAAAACAATGGCCTCGATTGGAAAAGTGGGCGTGGCAGCTCCCGTACGGGGACAATATATAGACTGCTGTATAAATTGAGAATGGCAAGATCCAAAATTTCTTAATTAGGTGCAAGCATCTTGGTTATCAATACACAATATCCCACAAAAGGTGGGCGGGATTAGAGCAGTGGGCGTGTCCCATAGCATATTAATTTGTATCATAAGAACGGTATTAAAAAACTTTCTTATCTCATCGCACCATGGTGAAGTGAATATAAGATTCGGTATAGCACACTTACTTGTTTGATTTTTATGTTAGATTTTGTGGAGCGAAATAGACAAGAGAAATAAAGATGACTCCATTCTATTGTTGTTAAGGAAATTCAGTTGAAACAAAAAATTTTTATATTTATGAGGGTGTGTGCTTACCGTCAATATACTTAAAAGCAACATATTTTTAAAGTTAAAGAAAATTTCTTCAATAAAGTTAAACCATTTTTTTTTTTTGTTGTTTATACGAAAATCAATAATATTTTAGGTGCAATATTTCTTCATCAATATCAGTAAAGGTTACGCGCTCTCATTTTCTGTTAAGTATTAGAATATAATCTATTAAGACTCCCGTTATACCTGTACCGATATGTCTGCAACACTTTAGCGATAAAATTTGGTCGTAACGTAGTTAAACTATTCATAAATATGCGAGATTTTTCGTTAAAAGATATTATGTGGTAAATTTTTTAAGTAATTTTTAGTCGTTAAGTTCACAACTGCGAAAAAAGTTCACGTTAAGCATAGATGGAAGTAGTGCAGTTTCAACTCACACTTATGGCTAATAAATTCCTGATGGTTTAAACGCTGGTTTAGTTTAACTAAACTTGAATTTATATGTAGATAGTTTAAACTCAACAACTATAAATCAGTGTCCCATGTATTTTGAGTTTTTAAAAAATACCATGTGGCAGCACTACGATAAATCTTATCAAATTCATGTTCATGTTCTGTATTGGTAGTTTAAACGCCCAATTTTATGCGTCTAAAGATGGTTTATATGTAATAGTGGAAGGCCAATGTACGCGGCATGCGGCTGCGGGCGGCGATCAGCTGTTTAGTTTTTCGCCTGAAATTTTTTTGATAGGCAAATGAAAGCGGCACATTTTAAAGCGGTAAATGTTGAATAAGCTGTTAAAAAATGTTCAATCTATAAAAAAAACGATTTATTTGAACATTATAAGAATTTACTTATCAAATAAGATTTTTTCCTCTTAATTTGTAATGTTTTTTATATTTCTTTTGTTAAATATTAATGTTTGTGTATGACGACGTCTACTTCACGCGGTTTAAAACAAAAGTTGAAAAAATTCAACTTTGCCGCGCGGCATCTTTTCCAAGTAATACCAAGTCTTATTTTTTATGATTTGTATTTTTTTTGTATAAACATTTTTGTAAACTTATCAAAAAGTAATTTCAATTTTTGGGAATACAAAATTTAAATTTTCAAAAGATTTTGTTATTCGTGCTTAATTCCCAGTTTTTATTATTGATAAAAACACTTGAAATTTATTGTTGATGGGATAAGCTATTCCTATGCGCATTTCACTGGTTGCTTAGGCCAGATCATCAGGAAACTTCATCCATAAAGATTTTAGAAAAACTAAAGATATTAAACCAAATAAAACTGTTAAACGTATAAGAATTATAGTAACTGTTCTACTTGTAATAATATCAAAGCTTAAACAAAACAACATCAACAATAAACAGTGGCTTCATCTCATCTTACATTCCCCACTACAATTAGTTGAAATTCTCTCAACATTAATTGTAGTTGTAAGTAGGTTAAGAAAAACAAAATAAAAACAACAACAACTTACAAAAGATGTTGTCAATTAAGTGTTTTTTAGGCCGTGCACGTGCCAGTTTATTATCAAAAAGTAATTTCAATTTTTGGGAATACAAAATTTAAATTTTCAAAAGATTTTGTTATTCGTGCTTAATTCCCAGTTTTTATTATTGATAAAAACACTTGAAATTTATTAATGTTGAGAGAATTTCAACTAATTGTAGTGGGGAATGTAAGATGAGATGAAGCCACTGTTTATTGTTGATGTTGTTTTGTTTAAGCTTTGATATTATTACAAGTAGAACAGTTACTATAATTCTTATACGTTTAACAGTTTTATTTGGTTTAATATCTTTAGTTTTTCTAAAATCTTTATGGATGAAGTTTCCTGATGATCTGGCCTAAGCAACCAGTGAAATGCGCATAGGAATAGCTTATCCCATCAACAATAAATTTCAAGTGTTTTTATCAATAATAAAAACTGGGAATTAAGCACGAATAACAAAATCTTTTGAAAATTTAAATTTTGTATTCCCAAAAATTGAAATTACTTTTTGATAATAAACTGGCACGTGCACGGCCTAAAAAACACTTAATTGACAACATCTTTTGTAAGTTGTTGTTGTTTTTATTTTGTTTTTCTTAACCTACTTACAACTACAATTAATGTTGAGAGAATTTCAACTAATTGTAGTGGGGAATGTAAGATGAGATGAAGCCACTGTTTATTGTTGATGTTGTTTTGTTTAAGCTTTGATATTATTACAAGTAGAACAGTTACTATAATTCTTATACGTTTAACAGTTTTATTTGGTTTAATATCTTTAGTTTTTCTAAAATCTTTATGGATGAAGTTTCCTGATGATCTGGCCTAAGCAACCAGTGAAATGCGCATAGGAATAGCTTATCCCATCAACAATAAATTTCAAGTGTTTTTATCAATAATAAAAACTGGGAATTAAGCACGAATAACAAAATCTTTTGAAAATTTAAATTTTGTATTCCCAAAAATTGAAATTACTTTTTGATAATAAACTGGCACGTGCACGGCCTAAAAAACACTTAATTGACAACATCTTTTGTAAGTTGTTGTTGTTTTTATTTTGTTTTTCTTAACCTACTTACAACTACAATTAATGTTGAGAGAATTTCAACTAATTGTAGTGGGGAATGTAAGATGAGATGAAGCCACTGTTTATTGTTGATGTTGTTTTGTTTAAGCTTTGATATTATTACAAGTAGAACAGTTACTATAATTCTTATACGTTTAACAGTTTTATTTGGTTTAATATCTTTAGTTTTTCTAAAATCTTTATGGATGAAGTTTCCTGATGATCTGGCCTAAGCAACCAGTGAAATGCGCATAGGAATAGCTTATCCCATCAACAATAAATTTCAAGTGTTTTTATCAATAATAAAAATTGGGAATTAAGCACGAATAACAAAATTTTTGTAAACATTGCTAACATTTTCACAATGGCAATGCTATTGCCGCCCGCAGCCGCATGACGCGTACATTGGCCTTCCACTATTAGGCGATTTATAGATTTGTTGGTTTAAACACATTTTAAACCAAAAAGAAAGTTTAACTTGCTCTGATTTGTTAGCCCTTAGTGGTAGTGCAAACATATTGCAATCATTTTATTGGTGTTGAGTTATGAATTGAAAATTTGCAGCCACACTAAATATGATCATAGACATAATCAAGGCGAATTCAAACAGGTAAACTCATCTCTACAACTACAAAAAGCCCCATGTATTTTGTTTATACAATTTTCTGGTTAGTTGTCAAATTTTTTTATTGCAAATTAAAATTATCACTTTTTTATAAAAGAAATTAATAAATTCACTTCAATTATTCGCAGTTTTAAAATTTTTTTATTATAAAAATAATATTCTTAACACTTTTCATTCAACTTCTTCTCAAAACAAAATCATATTTTGACGCTTGACCATATTTTTTAATTCGCCGTGGAAACAGCTGATGAACGGCTGACGAGATGAGTTTACCTGTTTGAATTCGCCTTGGACATAATGACTCAAAAAAATAGTTTGATTAAAAAAAAGCAATCATCAGTTTATTGCAACTTTTTTTCTTCACTCATTTGAGTGCAACAAAAAATGTTGCACTAAATTTAATATCAAAGATTTGTTTTTTTTTTATAATTAAAGCCAATAATACATACAGCTATTGATAAAATTTAATTTTGTTTAATTTTCTTGGCTTATGCATATCCTCAAAAAAAAAAAGTCAAAAACCATGCACGTACAAAATTACATTTTTTAAATTTTAGTGAGACAATATTTGATGGCAAGTTCAAATTTTGCACTATTTTAATTGAGTAAAAAGGGTTTTGCATTCAATCTGCGTTTAGTGATAGTGAACAAATTTCAAAATAACTAAATTTTTTTAGTGGTAGTGAAAAAATAACAATCATTACTAAAGCTGGTAAAAAAGAGTGCAAACTAATTTTTTTACAGTTTTATTTAGTGAAAGTGCACTGCTGATTTAAATCAATATTTAGTGCACTACCCCCAACTATGCCGTTAACTACACCTAACTAAAGTAAATTGTTATTTTTTTTTTTTTTAAAAGGCACGATAATTTGTAAATGATGACAAACAGAGTGGAAAGAACCAATCCCATTTCCGACGAGCTTATGCCGTGCCAAGACCAGCGTGCCTGTTCCACTCCTAGTCCAAGGTTTATTTTATGGGCAAATTTATTAAATTTTAAACTCTTATTAGACACATATGAATTAAAATCTTGAAAATAATTTTTTAAGATATCCGATCTTCTTCGTTTAAGAACAAACTGTTTAACAGGGTATAAAAATTGCCAAACTTGTGTGAGAAAAATCGTTTAAGCTGTTTTGTTTTATAAATGTGAAACGAGTTCAAAGATTTCTATCAGATATGTTTATTTTTTATCGATTGTCTCAAAATCTAAGTTGACTTAACGATTTTTTTTTTACATAGTAGTAGAATTATACGGTGCGATCGTGCCTGGTCGCTCGGTGTAGGAATGCTCTTAGGGAACTCATGGGGGCATTCTATGTAAGGCGGTGTGGGGTACCTGGACACTGCATGGTTGAGGGAAATGAGGTGGCGGACGAACTCGCGAGAGAAAGTTCGAATCTGGACTTAGTGGTAAGGGACAAGGGGGTAAAGCCTCCCCTATGTTACTACTATGGTGTGATATGGGAGAAATTCCGTGATGACGTTAACCGATCCTGGGGGGACAGAGCGGATTGCAGGGTGTCTAGGGCACTATAGCCCAGATTGGACGCGGGGGCAACCAGGGTTCTACTGGGATTGGACAGGGTCGGTCTAAGTACGCTTATAAGGTCATTCTCCCGTTGGGGCTGCTTCTGTTGAGCGGACTGTAGAGAGGGAAATTCTTCTTCGTAGTACCTACTAACTTTCTTATTTTCTGGACTCTATCCACCTCATACTTCTTTTCTTTACTTTTTTCTTTTTCTACTTTCTTTATTTTTTCTATATGTTGAAGGGATTCACAATGGACCGTACTTGTCTCCGAGTGGAAGTGTGCCGTTGGGCAAATAACCCTTCTTAATCTAACCTAACCTAACCTAAGGTCTATAATTTTACCAAGCCACATACAAATAACTCTTCGCATTGGTCTCTGGAATGGTCGTGTAAATTTCTTTATTAAAAAAATGATCAAAATAAATGCTGAAATGTACCTTATTGTCTTTAGCTTATTTATGTTCTTAGGAAAGAACATTTCAACAACCTCACGGATAGACAGGCAATAGTAAATCAGCTCTTCTCCTGACAAACTTATATGCATGCAGGGGGCAAATTATGGCAGTCGTGATCGAATACTTTTTCGATTTGAAAGCAATTTTAGGTCTAATTCTTTCTGTCCATACTGAACGGATCGAAACTATTTTTTTAGTGTTGTAAAGCATTTATAACAGTTTCGACAAAACTGACATATAATTACGATTCGTTCAGTATCGACTGAAATAAAATTGCTTTCGAATCGAGAAAGTATTCGATCACGACTGCCATAATTTGCCCCCAGGTCTGTTGAGGGGAGAAAAACTCGCGACTCCGACTACAAAATGTCTCGGAATTACACGTGCGCACAAAAAGTACTAAGAATGTTCAATATTTATTGTTGACCTCTGTCGATTATCTATGTTGTTGTTTTTTGTTTGGCTTAAGGTCATAAAAAAATTATAAATAAAAAACCAGCAAATTTTTGTATTTTTAATACAAAACAAAATTAAAAATACAAAAAACTTTTTTATTTTTAATTATTGTTTGACCTTAAACCAAACAAAAAACAACAAATTTTAACATTTTTTTTAAATATTTTCCAAAATAAAAATTCTTCGAAATTGGCGCCGTAATTTTTTACATATTTTAATTAAAATTTTTTATTTTGGCATTTTATTTATTAGAATGGGGAAGAGTCTAAGTTGCATTAGCAGAACTTATACTCGGTTATTGATCTAGTTAAAAAAGGCGTTTTTGGTTTTTATTGTCTGTGGTTAATTCAACATGCTCGGCTGAATTGCGGGAATTGCAGTCATTCAGAAATTCCTACTAATTTTAAAATCAAATTTTTAAACCATCAGCACTGAAAACCTTGTATAGAATTGGTTCTTCGAATTTAGCAATAAAAAATGCGATTCACTGAAAATATCCAGAATAGTGCTCTGATCGCCAAGGCATTGTCTCCGGTACAAGTCTCCGTACAACGACTATTTTCCACACTCAGAATCATCAAATCCGATTTGAGAGCATCAGTGAAGCCATCAATTATTGAGAAGAGAAGTTCAAATCACGATGTCCGTCTGTCCGTCCGTCTATTCGTGTGTCCGTGAAAATTGGTTTTCCGAAAACTCCACACATGATAGAGACCAGGTGTGTATGTATTAATTTCGAATAAAGTCCGGAATTGTTTGCTTTTGAAATACAGGTTGATCGTCCCACAAACTGCTAATACGAGCCAAAAACTTTGACTGCATCTAATTTTACCCATAAATCCCTTGTGCATCTTGGTTATGGTTTCTTCATTTAAGTTTTCGATATTTAATATTTTGTTTAGTACACAACGGAACAAAATTTAATTTTTTTTTCTGTTGCATGAATTTTTGTAGATTTTGTTTACTAATTTTAGATGGCTGATTTTAAATCTAAACTTAATTCTTTTCCTCCAGATCACATTTTTAAGTTACAGGTTCGTTTCCATCAACATATTCCTACTATAGAGTTGCGATACTAGGGTCTCTGGGATGCCGGACTATTGTTGGAGCATAAAAAATAAACTCTGTAAACGAGATAGAAAATATTTTTAACAAAATGTTTGCGATGAATTGTAATACCATTCTAACATTCTTTTTATTAAATATAGAAATTTTACTTTAAACGGATGATTTTCGATCTCTCACTAAATTCCGAATTAAATCAACAGTTGTGAACCAAATTCAATGAAAAAAAAGATAATTTTGTTGGCGAATTTTGTATTTTGTTTTTTTTTTAATCTGGATATAGCATGCCGTTCTCAAGTATGCTTTTATATGTCGTGCAACTGACTTTATTTTTACGCAACGGCATATCTTGCAAACTAAAGCCAATTTAGAAGTCCAGCTTACAAAACAACTGTCAGTTCTTGGGAAACAAAAATCGTGTCCCCTCGTGTAATGGAGCTTAATTTAAAGAAGTGTAAACTAATGCGTTTTTCAAGGAATATCCTAGAAATTCCTAGGTGGTATTCAAGTTGTTACAGTTGAAAACTTCCTTGACCTTGAAATACTACTTGACCCTAAACTTATCTTTAATTCGCATATTACGTTTATGATAAATAAAGCTAGAGGAACATTTGGACACATATAACTCTGGGCAAGAGAGATCGATGATCCGTATACTACTAAAACCTTATATGTTGCATTTGTAAGTCCGATTCTTGAATATGGATCGATTATATGGGACCCCATTTACCAAACTTATTCAAATTTAATTGAATCTGTGCAGAAACAATTTCTGCTCTTCTACACTTTAACCCACTAGCCTTGCCCTCATACACATCTCGACTGGCTCTGATAAAGCTCCCTACTTTAAAAAGTCGTAGGACAATGCTGAATGTTTCGTTTATTCTGAACATTATTAATGGTGATATCTGCGCTGGATTTTTAATTAATGAGATTTCATTTAATATTCCTTAACAACCATCTCGAAATTTCATACGGTGAATGGTGAATGTGTAACACTTTTAATCAATTGTATAGATTTATTGATTATTCATTGGATCAAAAGTCAATAAGTAGATTAATAATTGCTTTTCTTAATTGATGATAAAATTTATGTAATGTAATCAAATGTTAGTTAAAGTCTATTTTATTTAAGTGTAATTTTAAATGTCTAAAATGGCTGTAAGGATTAATCCATAGACAATAAATAAATAAATAAAATGAAGTGAAATAGAAAAAGAATGAGATTTTAAGTTCAATTATTTACAAAATTACCGTTTTTTTTTTTTGTTTTAAGAGTTTTTCTTGGTACTCACAAAATGAAATTGATGAAATGGAATATTTGTAGGAACTTTCACTTCAGCGTCGGTTTTAAAATTTGCTCGATTTTAAATCCACTTCATTTCATTTTCTAGAACATGCCCGATTATATTGCATTCATTACCCACAGCATATACCTTTAGCATTGAAATCGGAGTTGGAATCGGTCTTTTAAAATTTCTGGCTTGTTTAAGCCTATGAACTTGTAAGAAGTTGTTTTTTATCGATAATCTTAGATTTGATGGGCGTAATCAAAATTCTTAAAATTACTCAACAATCTACTCCACAAGGTCTACGAACTACGCTATAGATAATGTTCCACTGTGCAATTAGTGATTTTCTTAATATTGTTTTCTTTGAAACCGCATAATGCCTAATGAAATTTGCCTTAATTGTTGATTGCTAATGATTGACAAAGAACATTTTTCTTAATTCCGAATCCCAGCTCTGCATACTGTTTGCTTGTGCATGTTTTAAAATGGAGGTCCTTGAACAGATAATTTCATCTCTTTTGCCTTAATTGTTGATTGATAATAATTGACAAAGACATTTTTCTTATATCCGAACCCCAGCTCTGCATATTGTTTGCTTGTGCTTGCTTAAATGCATACATATGTGCATGCTTTTAAATGGACGACCTTGAACAAATAATTTCATCTCCTTTGAGTCCAATGGATTTAGTGAATGAGTAAATTATTTAGTCAGGGCAACGCAGCAGCAGCAGACAAAACATTTTTTGAAATTCAAAGCAACGTTCATAATCTCTGTAATCAACACATGTTCTTATTACACAAGAACACAGACAATTAAACTTAGAAATTGGCTGTATGTGCACCAAACTACACAAAGAATGTAAAAAAAGAATTAACGAACACCTCTAAAGAATTAACAAAAAAAAAAAAAATTGTTTAAGGAAAACATTTGTTTGAGTCATATCAAAATTATTTCTAGCAAAACTTTTAATTGATAGTTGGGTTAAAAGAAAAGTTTCTTTTAATTATATGTACATATGTATGTACATTAGAGTGAACCATCAATGAAGGGAAAATTTAAAAAGTTATCTGTTTCAAAAAAGTAGACCAGTTTTGTGTTAGGACCATATGAAGGGTTGGAGATAGAGGATAAGTTTGTTCTAGAGAAATATTGGAGATGCAAAAATAATGGGGGTTGCTCATACATCTCTAAGGGTGACTCTTCAGTAGTTACGTACGTTTTTCTCCCCATTTAGCCCGAATTTCATTCTCACAGACTTCAATGCGCGTGCGGCACGCCAATTTTCAACCGATCGAGCTCATATTTTTACCAAATTTTTTTTTACCCTAACCTTACACAAAACTGGTCCACTTTTTTGGAAAATCGAAAAAAAAAATTTTGGAAAACCTTAAAATGTATGTACATTAGGGATATAACTTTTTAACAATTTTTTAAAATATCAAAATTGGCATAGCACAGTACAACTATAAGGAAACGTATATTTATTTTTTCGCTAAGGTCAAAAAAGTGCACGCACCAATCGCGATGAAGTTTTGAAAATTTTTAATTTTCTTTTTGGTTAAGAAAAATTAATACGTAATATGTTTATTTAAAACAAAAAATAGCTCAAGTATGAAATTTCATTAATGTTTAGAGATGATAAGAGATTTTTCTGCAAGCCAAAACGTATCTTTAACCTTTTTTAACGAAAAAAAATTAAAAATTACTAAAAAAAAACACCGTATAAAATTATGAATATTTAATATTGCATTAAGAAGGCCGCCTCAAAATAATTTTAAATAATGTTAAATAATAGTTGTGTTAGTTCAAGTCCGTGCCTTAATTTAAAAAATTATAAATTTTTAAATAATTTTTTATACACCTGTTTAGAAAAATCAATTTGTGCGTGAACTTTTATGAGAAAAATTACAAAAGATTATGATTTTCGTAGTTACTAGGACATGGTTGAACTCATGTTACTATGCCAAAAAATTGGTTATACCCCTAATGTACATATGTATGATATTTTGCCGGTAGCAAACAATGTACGCATGTCAAAAACTTTCAGTAAAATGTTTTCAAGATTTGTAATACATAATTTATTTTACCCCGATTTCTGGGATTTCCAGAGGACAGTGGAAGTTTTCAAATAACTTTCAAAATTCAAAATAGCTTTTCTACAAAACTATAAAAAAAAAATAGATTTAAGAACTTTTTCCTTGTTGTCACAGACTTTTATGAACTAGTAAAGATCACTCACGAATCTCGACTTATATACGATCACTATCTGCTTGTCTGGAAAACTTTTTAACCTTTCTGTACTTGTGCACTCCATAATTAAACTGCGCACGAAATAACTACCTTTTTCTAACAAGCTGGGCACCCTACCAGTGCAGCTAATTTAAGTACGCTGAATTCAGTGGTGCTAGTCATTTTTCGAAGTTAGTGATCGTATTCGCGGTTAAAAATTTTAATTCTAATGTACCATAAAACGAAATTTTTTTTACTTTTGGCCTCATGGGTAAGTATATCTCAATCCAACTCTGTTAAAAACAATTTTTCAATATTTTTTCCGCGGAAATTTTTTTCCCTTGACAGTGTTATAGATTTATTAGGTGGGTTTTTAGAATCGGAATTTAACCACACAGAACTTTTTTAAAAATGAATGTTATGTACACACTAAGATATTAATTATGGCAGAACAAAAAACATTCAACAAGGTCCTTGTAAGTAGTAAAGAACACCCAGGGACGTCGTTTTCGTATGATGCTTAACTCAGCCTTCTTGCCAACCTCAATTTATGGATCGAAAGTCTTACGTGATATTGATTTTATGGTAGCCTTTAGACCTCCTATTCATGCGGTGCTTTTCAAAATCAACTTGACACCAGGGAAACCATAAATATGCAATTGCATGTTTTTCCTTGTGCGACCAATGAAGGCAGAAACAGTATATTTATCCGTTTTAGAGCTTTTTGGTGTATTTGGGCCTCGATTTGTTAGTGCATATTTTTGCATATTTTACCGTTTACAGCATTTTTTTTTTGCATAATTTAGTTAAAAGAGCCTTTTTGCAGCATTTTTTAAGTTTTTAGCTCATATTATGCCTTTTTGAGGAATATTTTGATAAATGTTCAAATTTTTTAAGATGCCTACAAGAGCTTTCGCAATGAATAAATAAAAATTTTTTTTTTTCAAAATTCTGGCTTTTCTTTTTTAATTATTTATCTCGCCATCTACATTAAATTTTTGCTCTAAAATTGTAAGACAAAGCATTTTGTCATTAACGTTACACTGTACAGATTGTCCAACCCCAGTTCACATTTGCCCAAAGCTTTCATCTAAAAAAAGCTTTAACTTCCTTTTAAATGTTTACATTAATAAAGAATTTAGCGACCGTCCCTAAAATCCCTTTAAGACAAAAAAAAAACTCATATGAATGTTAATATCTAGATATTATTCGGCACAAATAACTCTTATATTTATTAATGTTAACCTCGAAACAAACATTTTGTGAGCTGATGACTGCCCATCGTTTCCAAATAGGGTTAAATCTCGAAAATTCGTCTGTAATTACTGAGGTGTTTAAGCTTTACCAACTATAATTTTAGGATTGCTGTTATTAAATGGAACTGTTATTAACTTGTTGAATATTTTGTTTTCATATTAGTAATTTTTGAATTTTGTGGGGCATGTTTTTAAAATTTTCAGAATTTAAGTTTTTACTGCATATTCATTACGCATTAAACGCGTTTTTTTGAACATATTTCTGGTTTCCCTGGATATCACGAATTGCAATGTGACCCTGGGCTGTTTAAATTGTTTGCATACTGAACAAAAGCAATCAATCCCTTTTCGCTTACTAGAGGAGGACCTTGTCACTTATTTATCAATTAAAAAAATTGTTTAAAAAGTAAAGAAATTTAATTAATGTGATAATTGAATCAATTATATTTTGGTGGAAAGAAAATTAAAAATATAATTTTGATTTAATAAACATTTTAGTTTTTAATTAAAATATTTATTAAATAACAAAAAAAAAATAATTTAAACTTGTGGAATTGTTGTTGGAAATTGTTAAAATCAATCAACATATTTTTTGAAACGGCAAAGTATTTTTGAACATTTTTTTAATTAAAATTAAAAATATCATTTGAAAAAAATTACTCACAATTTCCAATTTTTACAATTTTTAGTAATCTTATATAAATAATCATTTTGGTAATAGGTGCAAAATTAATAAATGAGTTTTATGATTCCATGAATTTGGTATAAAATTGGTGATTAGAGACAATTTTTAATTTTTTCTGTGTCCAATGTATTTAAATTAAACAAAAACAAATAACAGCAAACCCTTAATTAAAATTAAATGCCAGGTCACTTGTGTAAAAACAAGCCGGAGCCCATTAAAAAATCTCGTTTGAAATAAACTTTCTATCTGACCATCCTTGAACAACATTTGCCTTCAAATTAACGCCTACACAATGTTAAAATTTGTGTACAGTTTTTTTCCCCAGATTTTCTATTTTAACAATTAGTAAAACATTATTTATTTGCATTGTTTGTCATTCCTTTGGTACGTTTTGTATTTGTTTTCTATTTTATGATTATTGTGATTTTGTATTCAGATTCGCTTAAATTATTTTTTCGTTGACGTGAAAAAGGAGAATAAACATTAAAGAAAAAATAACACATTAACACCATCATCGCCGTCACCAATTAGTATTGCCAGATGAGGGAATTTATACCCAAATTATTTATTTCAACATTTAGGGAAAGATTTGTGTGTACTCTCAAAAGAAAAATCAATCCATCCGGTATTAATAGTACGGTGAGTATGGATTTTCTTGAATCAAGTACAGAAAGATTGATTCAAGTACGGATTTTCACTCGCAAAATATCTAAATTATCCATATTCAATCCCGATTTCGTACTTGAAATAATCCGAAGATGAGATTAAGCATAAGTAAAACTAAGATTGAATCAATCTCTAAATGCGATTGATTCAAGAATTATAACGTTGATTTTATTCCGAATTAAAAAGAAGGCCGGATGCCGGAGGGTTAAACACAACGAAAAGTTGAATCTTTTTTTTTACTTGATTTAAGAATTTTATACTTATTTCAAAAAATTCCGGGATTGATTTTCGAATTGTTTTGAATATATTTAAGTGTTATTCATACTTGAATTTTTGAGTACGACTCGTACTTAAAGAAATCATAAAAAAAACTGGATTTATCCCGAGTTTTTTTCTTTCTGTGTAGACAGATTTGGGGATTTTCGCAAAACACAAGAATTTTACATTTTATTTATTTATATTATTTTTAAAAACATAAATTTGTTGTGTCTTTTATTCCAGAAATCCCATGAATTCAAGCTGTTTTACCCATGACCGTTAAAGGTAAAAAAAAATTCCAATTCTGGTTTCCAAGACTACTTTTTTACAATTTTTGATAACTTGAGTACCGTTTGTACGGTCATAAAAGTGTGTTAGGCTGGTTGTCATTTTTTTTCATGAAGGGTTTTGAAACGTATTTTTAAATGATCCTCGAGTTATTTTTGCCATACGGAATTTTTCTTAAAACTTTACGACAAGAATTAGAAGAAAATTTTATTACTTATCGAAAATTGCTTTATTAATTAAAATAAAATCAACAATGACAATTTTGATATTGACATGTCTTGAATAACTTATATGGAATTTATTCTCACTTAGACCTTGAACGGAACAGTGTAAATAACAAAGTTTCTTTTTTTTCAAACAAAATGTTATACTGTGTGCCAACAAAGCATCTTAACATCATTTGACCTCATGTTGCAAGACCAGCGGTTCGTGTCTTTGAACTTCTTTTTACTGTCAGCTGGTTAGTTTTCAAAAAAACACAACGCGTTAAAAAGTTCAAGGTTAATTAATTTTCTGCCTCAAACGCGTCAAAATGTTTTGATGTAACTTGTTTAGAAAACATCTAGCGGTTGGAAAGTTTTGGTTCACCCGCCAGATCCCGTCCTTCTACTATTTGAGCCGATCAATGCACAGCGCTCTAACTGGAAAA
This sequence comes from Pollenia labialis, assembly GCA_949318255.1. Lineage (NCBI taxonomy): Eukaryota > Metazoa > Arthropoda > Insecta > Diptera > Polleniidae > Pollenia > Pollenia labialis. Next base: position 83,313,547 of record OX439140.1, read on the forward strand.
TGTGACACTTCAGAACAGGGTACTCAAAATTTACTTTTTTCGTGTTTGGGTTAAAAAATTAGCTGCTTTTTTTGGTATGAGCTTCATATGATGCCATAAGGATTAAAAAAAGGTACACTCAAAAGAAAAATCAATCCATCCGTACTCAAATCAATCCGAAGCGGTATTAATAGTACGGTGAGTACGGATTTTCTTGAATCAAGTACAGAAAGATTGATTCAAGTACGGATTTTTAATCCCAAAATACTTAAATTATCCGTATTCAATCCCGTTTTCGTACTTGAAATAATCTGAAAATGAGATTGATTTAAGTAAAACTAAGATTGAATCAATCTCAAAATGCGCTTCATCCAAAAATTATAAAATTGTTTTAATCCGAATTCGTACTTAAAATAATCCGAAAATGAGATTGATGTAAGTAAAACTAAGGTTGAATCAATCTCAAAATGAGCTTGATTCAAGTAATATAAAGTTGATTTTATCCCGAATTCATGATTGAAAAAAACAAAAAAAAGCAATTACAAAGAAAAAATGATTATGAGTGATTTACTTACCCGTATGATAAAACACCAACATCATGCCCGATATGGTTTTTATTTTAGAAATCTTATTTACATATTTATCCAAAAATATAAACTAAATGAGTAGCATGAGTTCAAATTTTAAAAAAAAAACTTTGAAAAGGGATTGATTTTCGAAAGTAATCCCATTTAGGATTGTTTTGAGTACGTTTAAGTGTTATTCGTACTTGAATTTTTGAGAAAGACTCGTACTTAAGGTAATCCCAAAAAACTTGATTTATCCCGAGTGTTTTTCTTTCTGTGTAGTAACTTACGACGGTTAATACTTTGAATAAATTTATATTATTTTAATCTTTTACAATAAACGCCTAAAATTTGGCTAAATCTTTTGCATTTTTAAATATTACACGCAATAAATTTAGTTTAATGTTCATATCTGATGTATTATTTTTTTAAATAATTAAAAGTTTAAAACAATATGGGAAATAAAAAAATAGTGATTTTAAGGGATTTAAAAATGTTGCATTCGGGTACATGTTGTCTGGCAGCACTGGTTACCATTGCTCCAAAAAGCAAATTAAAGGAATTCTGCTAAAATAAAACACGAGTACGAGGAGCAAACGTGTAAAACAAATAAAAAATATCAAGATTAATTTTTGTCATTTTGCCAAACAAAAAGAGAAAAATTAAAACACATCAGATAAAATGACTACAGAGAGTTTTATATTTTTAGCTAGACAGTCGATTGGACGACTGACTTGACTGGCAGACATTAACGCAATTTGTATGTTATAAAAGACAAAATCTTTTAAAATTTATGACTTGACACAATTGCAAACAAACATATAAATTAAGACAACGGGCTTGTTTCCCAATTTCTTTCTTCATGGAAATCAAAATTTAGTCGTTTGGTAAATTTGACTTTTGTTGGGGGAAAAATTTCCTATTTTAGTTTTTATATTTTTAATTTTAATTTCAGCAGAAGATTTGAGTTTAAAAGACGATTATGTAAATTTAATAATTTGTTTAAAAAAATAACACACATTAGTTTAATGACATTATTTTAATACTTATGGCCAATTTCACCAATTGTATTTATAAATCAATTCATATTAAAATATAGTTTTTCATAAACATAATTTAATTTTTAATACGTAAGTTTGAAATGAAAAACTAATTTTAAACATAAATTGATATTTAAATAAATTGGTGAATTTGGCCATTAGTTTTTTTAGGTGATTCTCATTCGAAGTGTACATTTTGTGTTTTTTTTAGCCTTAACAATTTAATTATTGAAATATGAAAATGAAGATAGAGAAGAAGAATAGTTTTCGTCTTACTCTTTGGATCCTGAAATGAAATTATATTTTTCGACATTTTTTAACATTTTTGTGTGTTGAGCGTTACATTTGCTTTCGTAGTTGTTCTGGGAATAATTTCTACATAAGGACTAGATCACATAAAGTGAGTATTTGGTTTGAAAGCACTATATATCAAGTCTGCGGCCTTAAGCTCCACAGAGAAGTAAAAGTAAATATATATTCGTGATTTTATAACTCAAGAACCACTCAACCGATTTTCAAACGAGTACATGCGTGTTGGAAAGGGATAGCGCTGGGGTAAAGTTATTAAAAGTTATGACCATTTTCTTAATTTTGACCTGGGATCCTACGTAAAAGTTCAAAACTTTAAAACTAATTATTTTCAAATATGTATACTTTTTAAATGGCAGGCTAAATATTAAAATAAAACAAATTTATGTCAATTTCAAATACACCCAATTCTCTTTTTACACGATAGATACGTTCCCAATAAATTCGTGTAAAAAAATTCGTGTAAAAAAAGATACTAGCCAAAGGTGAAAATAGTAGATTGGTTCCAGACCTAAAAAATAACGTAAAAGTACAATAAACAACAATAAAAAATTTTTGTTAAAGTTTACTTGAGAATTTATTTAACGTGCTTACACATTTTAATATCTTAAATACATATAAATACATACATATATTATAAAAAAAAAATAATGATTTGGAAAAAAGAAAATAATATCAGAAATTCATTAATATAAAAAAGGAAAACTAATATAAACATAAACAACTTTTATAAAAATTTATAAAAAGAATTTGTAGAATATTTAAAATCGTGTTAAAACAAAACAATTCGTGTAAAAAGAGAAAAATGTTAACTTTTTAACTCGTGTTAAATGAAAATTCGTGTAAAAATAATTCGTGTAAAAAGAGAATTAGGTGTACATAACATGGTTCGGAAAAAAAACATGTAGAGCCGAATGCAAGAACTTCGTTGTGTCTTTTTAGCTGACTTGAATCCAAATCCGTTTTCAGCTTTTTTCTATCATGCTTAGCTCATAAAAAACGTTACGTTGTTAGAATAAAAACTGAAAACGGATTTGTATTGCGTCTTTTAAAATTTGAATCTATATTCCATTTTTATTTAAAACGATTTTTATTGCAGACCAATGTAATTTTTCGTAATTTGGTTGCAATCGAAACATGTAAGGGTAACCTGTCCGGTTCGGTCCCCAGCTCAATAAATTTTAATTAATTTCATGTTGTAAAATTACTTTCTTCATAAAAGAATTTAATAAAAATTAAATTTGAAGAACTTTAGCCTAATTGAAATACAATCAAAATTTTGATTAAAAACCATAAACAGCTCAACAAAATTACCATAATACTAATTTAATTTAATTAAATTCACTTCATTTAAATAAATATCTGTGGTTTTCACGAATAATCGCGTAAGTTATAAAACCAAACTTTTCAGGAGAGCAAAAACAATTATTTTTTTCAATTGCGGCTTCTGTAGATTCTTTTTTAAATTTTTTTCTTTACTATCCTCTTAACAGGGACTTTCTACGTATTATACATAGTTTTCATGAAAAAATCCACACAGGATCACAATCTGTAAAAGGATTAAAAATGCATATGTTTGATTGACTCATTAAGTGTGTGCAATATAACATCATATTTCCACATAAGTTATTTTTTGTGAAAATAAATGTTATCATTTTAATCACACATGACGACTTACGTTGTTATTTTTTGCAAACAAGATGGCGACATATTCAGAGTTTTTGATACTTATAGCACAACGTAGGCAGTAAACGGGACTTAAAATTACAAACAACCGCTCATCTGCTGTTGTTGCAACTAAAGAAGTCAACAATAAACGTACATATAAGTTGTTATTAATAGAAAAATTTTCAAAAAATACTTTCATATTTTTTGCACGAATAACAACATAACATCACATATGCTTTTTATTTGGAAACATATTCAGCAATTTTACAATTTTTGGCAATGTATGTCGACATAAATCGTTATAATAGCAAAATATTTTATTAAACAGTTAACTTAAGTTGTTTTTAGCAGAAAAAAATTAATAATACTACAATATATTCTAAAAAGCTTAATACTTATAAAAACCTAATGGAAAATGTAGCACTTTGACATCATTATCTCAATTTCGGTAAAAACCGACTTACGCGATTATTCGTCAAAACCACAGATATATCGTTTCTGCTTTTCTGCTGGTGTAAACATTTTTTGAACGTCCTAAAATTAACAGATAGATTTAATAAACATAGAAGTCGTCTAAAAGTTCTGCGAATCGCTGACTGATTTTCAAAATAAATCTGGATAATTTGGTATCGTTTTTTAAGCGTTAATCAATTCATGATGATTTCCTAAAGGCCATAAATGTCAAAAAGTAAGCACATTATGACAGTTCGTTTGACAGTTGACTCTTCCGTTAGTTATTTTGGGCTTAGTCATTGCATGTTTTGTGATTACTATTTAACATTTCATTTAAAATATTTAATTTTCACTCAATTTCATTTTAATTTAAGAACTTGTCAAATTTCCCATCACTTCCCCTAACTAATAGCTCACCCTAAAAGTAGGCTAATTAAGACCACAAAACAAACTTTTGTAAAGAGGATTAAATAAATTCTAGAAAAATATGAGAAGGTATCATTTTTCTGCATAGACTTAAGTTTACTCTTCATTTAGTTGCCTTTTGTGCTGCAACTAGATTTCAAGCAGATTTAAATATTATGCTGGAAACTAAAGAAAATTCATCAGATTACACGCTTTTATACATTGAGGCAGGCAGGCAAAAAAGGAAAATATTTTAATAAAATATACAAATGCCAAAGAAAAATACAGAGGAAATGTTAATTTCAAAAGAGATGGAAATAATAAATTAAATAAATACACGCGGAATAGGCAAAACTATTTAGACGAGAGTTTATAATTCATTGCAGATGTGGAAGTTAACAGGCACAAAAGAACTGTTTTGTTTTTGTTTGTTTGTGTTTTTCTTTTAGATTTAAATTTTCTTTAAAGTATTTCTGTTATTTTTAGAATTTTATGTTTTCATCTCAAGACTCTTTTAAATACAATTCTTATTATCTTCGTTCGAAAAACCTTTGGGACTGACTTTAACAAAAACGTTGCTTGTTTTCATGAATTTTAATTTAAATTGTTATCTAGAAAGATCTTATTTTAAAGGGAGCTATAAAATAAAATTAAACTCTTTGGGATATGACTTTAGTTGCAAGGTTTTAAAGGTTTAAGAACAAAATTAAGTAAATTTTGGCTAAATCAAATACATAATCCTTAACATTTTCTCCAAAAAGGACAAATCTGCATAAAGTTAAATTACAACCAGTGTTGCCAGAAATTTTTTATTATATACATCTAAAGCCTAGTATCCGTTCGAACTTGAGTAACATTGATTTATTTACACGAAAATTTTGATATCTCTCAATATTATCTATGTCGCAGATTTGCAAAACTTAGCGTTTTTATTAGTTATAAGTACACAACATTGTTTTCTCCGTTTTTTTTTCTTTTTGTAACGAAATTTATTTTTTTTTTTTTTTGTAATGTAATGTAGCTGTTGCTTAAAATTCTTTGCTAAACAATATGAGCTGCACTTCTTTTACACGGAAAACAGAAATATTGCTAGAAACATGTCGTTTATGTTTCGCAATGTAAACAGAATAAAACTCTTCTAACATTTTAAGGTGGATTCAACCATGCCTTGCGAACAATATTTTTTTCCGGAGAATAATGTTTTTACTGAGAGTGTTCTGCAGAACGATTCTCTCATTTCGGAAAATTTTATCGGAAAAATAAAGCTACCATATGGTGTACAGATGTAAACAATTTTACAAAATGGCAGCTTAACTAGCAAACCTCTTATTTTAATTGTTTTCTAAAAGTGTGTTAAAGAAAATGCACGAAAATACGAAAGTGATATTATTATTTTCGGAACGCATAGGTGAATCGAGTTTTATCGTATGTATTTTAAAGAAATTTTTTTATATTGATTTAGACAACATTTCGCATGAACTACTGAACAGAGTATCCGACTTCAGCTATTAGTAAAAATTTCGATTGTTTGTACATTTTAAAAAGGATGTTTGTTTGCTACTTAAATTCCTACAAGTTTTGTGTAAATAAAAAATTAAATTTTAATCAAGAAAATTTCAAATTTTCCAAAAAAATATTCTACAGTTTAAATTTCTAATCAAACTTCAATTTGCAAAACTATACTGAATAAAGTTACCGAGTTACCGTTCAGATTAGCAATATTCTAATTTTACGTTTGTACACATCTTTTGTCTTGTTTACTTGGGCGGTTTCTTGTTTGCACAAACATTTGAAGCACGTTTGCATGAAAATCAATCATTTTAAATTTCGTACAAACATGTTTCATATTTGTTAATCTTTCTAGCGCTTAATTGTTAAATTTCAGTAAAAATTGAAGAGTAAGGAAGAAAATTAAAAAGATTTTGTTTGTTGTGGTTAATTTTCAATTTACATAAACATAAAAATAAAAGAAGAAAAAAAATGTTTAGAAAATTTATTGAAAAATAAACAAAAAAAAAATTATTAGAAACGTCCGGTTTAGGGCATCCTTTAGTATTCATGATGATTTGCCAGAGCATACTTTCTAATTTTAAAACGTGTTTTCAATTTAAAAAATTGAAGAAAAAAACCTACACACTTCAATATTTTCCCCACTTCTGGTAACGCTGATCAGAACACAGACGTAGTTAAAAACTACTCATATTCAGCTGACACATTATAATTAGCCATGGGTGAAAGTGTCTCTCTAGAAGTCCATTGTCTCCAGATACATTTTAAAAACACTATACCAACAAATAATCAGTAGACTGGAACACAGTTGGCTGAGGTTTCTACACACCTGAACAGTAGGTTAAAATTGGAAAAAAAAACAATATAAAGGGCCATTTAATTTGACAGTTTGATTTCTGGTCTTATAAAGCTTTGATTGACAAAATTTTTATAATAATAATAGCGTTATTTTTACGGTTTAATGCGTACTAAAGTGTTTTCGAGAGTGTGCTTTATATGGGGCCTGTTATACATTATGGATCTATCTTCACGAAAGTTGAAAGTGCCATTTCTTGTCATATAAAAATGTGACAGACCAAAATTTATAGCAAAAACATTATTTCTTACGGGTTTATGCGTACTAAATGGCTTTCCGAGAGTAGGGTATTTATGGGGCCTATTGTAAATTATGGACCGATCTTTACGAAATCTTGTGGTATGATTTCTAGTCATACAGAACAAATTTGTGCGAAATCTCGTATGAATGTATTTATTCCGCAACTATTTATGCTAATTTTTGTATCAAAACTATAAGTTAAGTGGCCCTGGTCTGTAGTGTCTTGGAAACATTAGAAATTTTAAAATAATATTTCTTTTTTTTAAGACAAGCTATCTGAAAGATTTGATTTCGAAAAAAAACATGTTCCCCAATTTCAAATATACACCACTGTGAGCTGGTATAATTTTCATTGTTCTTCTTTTTGAGTTAACGTTTTAAGTTCTTGCAACATTAATGAAGATATTTTACTGCCCTTTTCAAAAAGTTAAACAGAAATCGTGTCTTTTTAAAGTCATAGAAATAAATTTTATGCATGTGCAAGAAGAGCTTTTCATTTTAAATCTTTTAAATCTATTTAATCATAAAAATTTAACCGCAAGTTTGAAAAATGGTTTGTGGTATATTTAGACATACTCATATATTTAAAATAAATAGATTTGTATTTTTATAAATGCGAAATAACCACAAAAGTGCACTTTAATAATCTTGTGGTTTAGGCAGAGTGATTTCTTATCACATGAAACTAAGACAGACCAAATTTTACTACAGTATCACACTGAAAGAAAAATGCTTCATATATTTAATGAATCATATTCATAAAAAAATTTTCATTGGTTAAATGAAAATTTTCATTGTCTAAATGAAATTTCATAGTTGCAATGAAGTATTTTCGTTAAAATCGCTGCGTGGGATTTCGTAATTACGTTAAAAATTTTCATTGGATATATGAAAACTTAAGTTTGTCCAAGTAAACAAAAAATTTTAATTGGGAACATAAAAAAACAATATACAAACATAACTTTATTCATAAATTAATACAAAATAATAGTTTCCTTAAAAAAATAATAAATTGTCAATTAAAAAATGTAAGATTTAATAATTTCATACATCTAATGTAATATGCCATTAAATTTATGAAATCAAAATTTTGTTTATAAAAGCAACATATGTATTTTAATAATTGAAAAAAAAATTATTTTTAACATTCAATAATAGTCTCAATAATTAAGAGTATAAAAATATTTCGAAAAAGCATGCCATCATAAATTTAAATTTTCATTATGACAATAAAAATGTCATTATAGTAATGAAACAAAAACTTTCAATCAATAAATATGTATGTTTTTAATTTTCTTTAATATGTACATAGTAATGGCAAAAAACATAGTTTTTTTATTCAAAATTTATACTGCCCCGTTAGGCTAGCTGGTGAGCTAGTCTAGCAGCGCCGAGGTTGCAGGATCGATTCCCGCCAGAGACAGAAAAAAAATGAGATAGAAAAAAAAGTTAAAGAGAAAAAAAAATAATTAAAAAGAAAAAAAAACAAAATAAAAAAAAAATTTTTACTTTTTTGAAGTATTCATCAAATTAATAATAATATTCATTATTCTAATGTAATGTTTCATTACATACATTTTAATGAAACAGGTTTCATTGATTCAACGAAGCGCTGCATAGGTTCCTTTTTAATGAAATTTTTCATGGGTTTAATGTCAAAATTCATTGGTATTGCGAAGAAAATTCTTTCAGTGCATTATTTGTTATGGGGGCCTATGGTGTGATTATGAAGCTATCTTACCAAAATTAAGTTTCCAGTCACATAAAGTGCATTGGCTAAAAAAGGGAATCAGAGCATTTTGTCACCATTTTATATGTTAGTATTTGTAACATAAATATATATTTTTAAGGGAGGTTGTTTCACATTTAGGTTCAAACTCTTTTCCTACTGAATGCGTGGTTCTGGATTTCAAGCCAAAACTGCTAAGGAGAACCAATATCTGTTGAGTCTTTCAAAAGTGGGCGTGTTTCAATCGATGGACAGACAGGCAGGCATAGCTAAATCGAATAATGGCTAATAAATCATTGATAGTTTAAACGCTGGTTTAGTTTAACTAAGCTTGAATTTCTATGTACATAGTTGAAACTCAACAACTATAAATCAGTGTCCCATGTTTTTACGTTTTTAAAAAATAACATGTGGCAGCACTACGATAAATCTTATCAAATTCATATGGTCTGTATTGGTAGTTTAAACGTCCAATTTTATGCGCTTAACGGCAAACTAAACTAACTTCCAATTAAAGTTCCGGTTACCAATATGTTTTGACAGCTATAACCGATAGTTAATTATAACCGAACTTGGTGAAAATGGCCGTAAAAATATTTTATATGTTTAGTAATTTATAGATTTGTTGGTTTAAACTCATTTTAAACCATTAAGAGAGTTAACTGTGCTCTGATTTTTTAGCCCTAAGAATTACTCATGATGAATATAAAAAAAACTTTCACACGGACTGGCCCCGCTAGTGGTTTAGGGTATATAAAGGGTCAAATTCACGCTTGTTTTTTTAATTTAAGGCTAAAAATTGTTTTCGCTTTCCACGTACATAAAAATGGCAAAATGTGCACACCACTTGAAATTAATCAAATTAATCAAAAATAAAATCAGTTTTAATTAAAAATTTAATCAAGTGAATTAAACGTTTAATCAAGTGAAAGAAACGTTTAAAAAAGTAAATTAAACGTTTAATTGTTACTATTGCATACTGTTGCTTACTGGTGCAAATTTAATTAACATCTCAAATTTTTTAATTAAATTCATTTTTAATTTTTTCTGTGTAGCCCGAAAATTACTTAGTTTGAAATAATTTTGAAATCACTGCTTGATGCCCATGTATGTACATTTCTTTTAGCAAAATATTGAAATTTTAGAAATTTTAACATCATCTGTTACAGAAATCTACGAAACGTGACTAAAATAATATTTAAAAAAAAGTATTTTGGAAATCCATTTTACAAAATTTATAAATTTTGAAAGATTTAATTTAAAGTTGAAAATAATTTTTAAGAGCTTCGTGTGCCCTCGAGAATTTCTTAGATCTATATTTGTTTAATGCTTTAAAAGAAAGACTTATGCAAAAAACGTGCATATGTACGTTGGCATTCTTTTTAAAGAAACAAAGTCGTAAAATAAAGTCCTTTAGAATCGTGTTACTAAATTATATTGCATTTGTCCACGCTGCTTTTGCAAGTTTAGAAAGAAAAATAGACGAGAGTACATAATTCAAAAAGTTCTTAATTTTTTTCTACACATTGGACACTGGAAATATGCTGCAAGTGTAGAATTGTATACACAAGAATAAAATGAAAAAAAGCAAGAAGCCAAGAAAAATTAATTTAATTCACTAAATAAAATTGTAGGTTTTTTCACTTTTCTTTTACATTTAATTTAAGATGTAACTAAGATTTTTATCGTCAACACTCAGAGATGAGTGCAGCATATTGCATATTAAGCGGGACAAGAAAAATCTTGCAGCAAAGAAAAACGTGGCTTAAATAAAACTATTAAGGTCATAAACGTTTTGTGCATTAAAGACAATATGTTTTTTATTTTCTCTTTATTTTAAACATTAAAAAATTTTTAAAGAAGGTTTATGAATTTGAAAATAAAAATTTTAAGTTTGAAAGAAAAGCTTTACAATTTGTATTGGCAGTACAAATAAGTTTTGGCATTCTGACGGGTACACGGGAAATTGTTTTCTTTGCAACAAAATATACTCCTTTTAGTATAAAAGTGGGAAATTTTTTTAAAAAGAGTGTTTTGCAAGGACGTTTGCTTTATTATTGCGGCAGAAAGTCACCATATTCTTAAGGCAGTTAACAGCAGTCGTACTTACTCTGAAACCACTTGTATCAGAGATGGAAAAATTGATGTACCCTACACTAACAGGTCCCAACTGGTGGTCCGAAACAGTAGTACCAATGCCCCGGTTTGCGACGCTTCGGTTTGCGCCGTTTTCGAATTTGCGTGTTTTGAAAATGTCTGTGATTTCGAAGTTGCGTCGATTTTGTTTCACTTTGCGTCGGATGGCTTCGAAGTTGCGTCGCTAGTGATTCGATTTGAGTCGTCAATACATATAAAAATTATTGTACAAAGCTACAGAAAAAGGGGATTTCTCGTTTAAGTCTAATGCAAATATGTATGTGAAGGTTGTCTGCTGATTGCAACTGGTTTCAAATTACATTTGCTAAAGTAAAGTTAAATTTAAATATTTTGCAGCAACGACTGCGATGAATACCCTTACAACAAATAGTTATTCAAAAGATTGCTTTAGCTTTATTTTAAGATCAATTGAAATCTATTAAATCAAAATTTATTTTTTTAGCTAAAACTATGAATCCCGGAACCAATTGAATGGAAATCATTACAAATGTATGGAAAATCGTGCTTCGGTTTGCGTCGTTTTGGGTATTGGTGTATTCTTGCGGGTCCATGAATGCAAGTAAAAAATAACATTCTGTTTGAAAATTTTAAGTTTTTTTTAAAAGGTTGATTCGTTTAGTCCTTTTTTCGCATATGACGCATGACTTTTTCCATGCACTCATATTAAAATGCATCTTTATATTAAAGACGCCCTAACATCAGAAATTTTACATCAATTGTATTTTAAATTGTAATTGTATTATATGAGGCAAAAAGTGTCATCAATCTAATGACGAACGTCATTATAAAATGTTGTCATATTTTATGCGTCATCTATGCTATGACTACAGTGACAAGTACAATTCGATGCAACATTTTGTGTATTATAAACATTATTTTCATGTTTAAAAAATAAAATAAGAAACAAAAATTCCCATATTCTATTTGTTAAAATTTTTTAGTTAAATACATACATAAAATTTTTAAAGTAGAATGACTACCAAAACCTTATCGGGCATGCTCCTGGTGTCTTATAATTGAGAGCTTTTCTGTAAACAAAATGCGGAAGGCAACAAAAGTGAAACAAACATGTTTAACGGGTGAGTAAATAATAATATTCTCTCACTTTGACTTTAGACAATCCTAATGAGCCTATTGAGTCCTTTCTCCGATGTTACGAAGTCAGCGCACTGATGAAATTTTTTATAAAACTGACTCCTATTTGTCATTTCTGTGATGCCGATGTGTCATCCCATTGATGCCATAATTTCACCTGATGACAATTTGGCCAAGTGATGCTAAGGCAGACATCGAAATTATAAAAAGGGCCATGTGGTCATAAACGAAGACACTTGTCATAATACTGGTGTCAAAATACTTCAGAGTTATGTGTGTACTGTCATCTTATTATACCCTTCACCACAACAAGAAAAAATACATATATATCAGTTTGCCATTCCGTTTTAAATTTCTACAAAATTGATCTAAGACAGGGTGTACTAGCATATATTTTCTGGTTCATTATTTTTATTCTGTTTGATAATGCATGCTAGTGTTAATGTTCTAAGAGCTGCATTACGCTAGGTGAAGTGTATTGAAGATTAAACACATCTTTAAATTTAAAAATATTTTGTCACATCCATTAGGTTTGCCATAACTCTTAAGACGTAACAATTTTAATTTTATTTCTTTTTCCCAATTTCAAAATTTGCAATATCCTTTACCACATAAGAAACTTCTTTTAAACTTAAATTCCTTTAAGTATCCATTAGCTACTTTAAAAAAGGTTATAAATCTTATAATTTCATAATCCTATTCCTAAATATTTTTTTTTTATTTTAAAGTATCAAAAAAAAATACATCTAATATATAAACCCCTAAAATAATTTTTATCTCTTTTTTCAAGCAATTAAAAAAAAATGCTTTTAAGAAAAGTTTTCTAAAAAAGGTAAGGAAAACTTAAAATTTTAAAGGTCAAGGAAAATGTCACAACACAACGTTTGCTTCTTGTATCCTTCAAAAATGCAATTTTTTTTTTTTTTTTTTTTGGTAAAAACAACAAGAAAAAATCATAAGAAAAATTTTGTTTGTCTTTGAAATTTACAAATATGACGACCTCTAATTATGTTTACAACTGCAATCTAACGACAATGGGAAGCAAAAGTTTCCGTACGTCATAAAGAAGGGGTTGTCAAAAAAAGTTGTTATACTTCTTTTTTTTTAATATGTTTTAATCCACGATTATTAAATTTAACAAACGTTTATTAAGGCAAAATTGCATACAAAATTTGTTTTGTAAACCTTTATTAATTTTAAAATTTTTTTATAAATAAGGGCGTAAGAGTCCAAGTACCGGTTTACACACGTCAAGTTTGACTCGTCAAGTCTTGGGCTTTTAGAAGAGAAGGGAAAAGAGAATGCCGGACGTACGATAATTGGGGACATTTAGTGCACTAAGTCATATTAATACCGACCAAATTTTTTGAACTAGATTGATATTATGTTAAAAATAGAGTATGGAACTTTACGATTTTATAGCTAAATACATTCTTATTCCTTACTGACAATGTGCCTACTTAAAAACGCATAAAATTGGATCTCTTTTTCAAATTAACTATAATAAACAAATTTCCTCAAAGCTTTCTTTAAAAATACCGGTTAGAATTTTAAAACTTCGTTTAACCTTGATCATGAAAAGCAGAACTAGAATTCTTCCGGTTTTTGGTAGACATTTAATGGGGCTTGTAAAAAACAGTGTGTAAGGCGTCATTATTGGTCATATCCGCGTTATTTTTCCAGTTGCTGGTAACAATTTATTCGCAATGATTCTCCATCAAGATTTGGATCGCCTTGGAATAGTGCCAATTAGTAATTTGGATGGGTTTGTTAAGTAAAAAGGTGTCAGCATACTTTTACTTTAGACTGTTTGTTTCTTTAATGTTCATGTTTATATTGCTCGTTTATGTTTTTATCTTTTTTCCCCCCGAAATAATACTTGTATTTTATATAAAATAACTTGTAAATATGTTTTAACGTTTCATAATTACACAAATAGTTTTCAGATATTTAATGGTTGCGAAGAGCTGCACTACACAACAGTTTGCGGTAGCAAAAGTTTGTTATTACAAAATTTTCGTGGGACAAATAATGTATGTAATGTTTTGGATGAAAAATTGTGTGAAATATGACAATTCAAATGTATCTAATGGTATTGTTATTAATTGCAGTCATCCGGAAATGCCGAAATTAGAGCTTTTTATGTTATCTTGGGCTCTTGATTCGGGATCAAGCTTGTCTAGAATTTTAAGTTGGCCAACCTCCAACCTAATTTGTAATCAAGGTTGTCCGGGAACATAAACTGGCTTGTCTGGCGTCTTTAAACAGTTTAATACATTCCTTAATTTGGTTACCTAACTTAGCGAAACGCCGGAACACGAATTTTTTTTAACCGATTTAACTTTTCCCGGTAAACAGAACCCCCGCCGATTTTTGCTGTCGCACAGTGTCATCAGGTACACAGATTACTAACAAATATGTCACGAGACAGAAGATTTTTTTTGTCTCTTTCTAAGAAAGCTGCCCTTTTGCATTTCTCTTTGCATCATATTTCTGTCGCAAACAATGAACACAAAGCAAACTTTTGCTTTTGGTGATTTTGTTTTGATCACGAAATTTGGGTATAAATTATTCTGGCTTGCTTTTTCACATTACCGCTTCAATCCGAAAGCTGCCCTCGCAACTGATGTGGGCCTTTTTCACACGTCACTTTTTACAGTTCTGTTAGTATTCTATTCTATGATCAGGTATTCCATTGACAAATCCTGGAATTTGAGATTTTTTTTCATTAATCTGGAGTTCGTAGATTAGGAATTTATCTTGTATGAGAACTAAGGTTGGCAGATTCCCAACTGCAACTTATTCGTTACAATGGAAACGCGTAGTCCTTAAAAATATAATTCATAGTCGGGTTGTTTGTGAGACTGTAGAAGAAAAGGAAAATCTTAAAGTTGTCGGGATATAATCTGAATTTTGCACGTCACTTAGAAAAAAAATCAACCTGTTAAATAAAATTCTCAAAGTTTCCTAAAATTAAGTTCCCGGGAATTAGAAAAATTATTTTCTGGTGAACATTTTCCCGCGAAGAATCCTTTATTACTTTACACTCGGTCACGTACAATAGTAATTTATTTTAAACTTCACCAAAAAAAAAGAGAAACAACAAGTACTTAACACAATTTCTCCATAATTAAGTAGTGTTGTCAAAATTATTGCAACGTAAACATGTTGCAAATTGATGCAGTTTTAATGCAGTGAAAATTACGTCGGCAAATGACCGCAAGCTGCAAATTTATTATAAAGTTAGATGGCATGAAATAGGATTAAAAACTTCTGGGTAAAATATTGTTAAAAAGAAATTATTTGAAAAAAGTTGCAAATGCAGTAAATGGTGCAAAAGGTTTTAACTATTTTAAGAGCTTTTGAAATTTTCTAAATGGAAAAACTAAACAAAATACAAGAAAATTGTGAATATAGAAATGAAGAGAATAGTTTAAGCTATTTCTTAGAAAATTTCATATTTCTTTTCACAATTTTCCCCCATTTTTTATTAGACTTATTTTGTCTTTTAAGATTTTTTCAAATTTTTGTCTCATTTTTCTTCAAACTGCCACATGTCAGTATCTATTCGCCTTAATATTGCAAAATTCTATTGTGTGTTGCATTGTTTTCTTTCTTGCCTGGCAAAAACAAACTGAACTGGAGTTTTTACCTTAAGGGCCTTGTTTAAATGTGCTACACTCGAAGGCATGACATATTTGAGGTCATGTTTAAAGAAAAATCGGATGCAGATGCACGAACGAATAAACAAAAAAAACATTTTTTGAAGTAAAATTTTCGGAGATTTTGTTGTTATTTATGCAAATCTTTTTGGAATGTTAAGCCAATATAGAAATAAGAAAAACACATACGCATATATTTCTCAGGTATGGAAAAGTGTAAGTTCTTTTAAAAGAACCAACATAATTTGTATGCAGTTTAAAAAAAATCGAGTGTAGCCAAATCTTACGACCAATCTAGCTACTTAATAACTTAATTGGCAACACTGGCTTGGATCTCCTAATAAAATCAGAATCACGCAAACCTTGCAATCAACTAGAACTTACTACTAAAACAGTGGCGGTCAATGTTTAAACAAAAAACATTTTGACTTTTTGCGAAAAATTTAAAAAAAAAAAACACATCAGACTCTTAAAAAAATTTACAAAGAATGACCGAGATGCAAATGATTTTAAGCTTTAATTAATTTATTCGTTTGTTCATCTACAGAATTCTTCAGCAGAATGGATTTCGGCAGAATTAATTTAGCAAGAAATGTGCAATGACAATATATGTTCCCTATCATAACGTCCAGACAAGGCATCGCTATGTTTAAACATTAAACATTTTCTTGTTCACGATGTATTATTCTTGTTGCTTAAACATTTGTTCGTGCAACGATTTCCTAACATCAGTATTGCCATATAAATAAACGCCATCTTTTTTGCTATTGTTGCTTTTTATATGAGTTGTCGTGCGTGCCAAACTTTTTCCCCACATCAAAGAACATGAACAATTGTGCGTCTAAGTAATATTATGCCAACGTTTTGTTCTTGTTCATACATAACAAATGATAGTCTGGATGGTATGACTGCACATCCTCCCAAGAACATAACGTTGGCAGAATAAATTATATATGATTCTTATGTGGGGAAAACGAATGGAACCCATATAAAAAGCAACTATAGCAATTTATTTATATGGCAATACTGTCATTGATGTAAGAGCTCATTGTGCGAACATATGTTGGAAGAACGTTATTTGATTGACAAAAGATGTCTACATGAGCCAAATTAATGTATGTACACAAAACTGTTTGTTTTTAAAACATCACGATAGCTCTTCAAGACGGGATAACAGTGCCACTGATTCGTAATTGCCGGAACCTCCAGGTAGGTAAGCGTTTTACATTTTTTGAGGTCGCACTCCCTTTATAAGGCCTCAAATGAACTGTTTATTAATACGTGTTAATATGATTACTCATTTTGCCATTTCTTATAATTACAAATCCTTTTTTAGAATGAATAAAATACAAGACAAAAAAATTGTTTAAAACAAATTGTTGATTAAGAAAAATGTTGCCACACTTGCAGGATTAACTCTTGCGGATTGAAACCTTCAACATTTTGAACTTTTATCTTATCAGTGGGTAAATGTTTTTAGACAATTTAATTCAATTAAATTTTTTACTTCAATCCAACAAATATTATAAGTGTGAACGTTTATATGTTTGTTAGTTAGCTGCTAAAGAGATTTGGATGAAATTCCAATCTAGGGTACTTTTTAAGAGGTAAAAACGGGTAAAAATTTATACATTAGTACTTTTTCTATTTTTAATAAATTTGGTCTACAGACTGCATATGGTTCAGTTAAATAAATATGGGGTAATTTTTAAGAGATAAAATTAGTACTATTTAAGGGGTGAAGCGGGATAAAATTGGTACATTTTTTCCTTTCATTAAATTTGATATACATACAGGTTGTAGCCTACATTAACATAAAGTGTACTTTCTGGAGGCCTAAAATAAGGAAAAGCCGGTACTCTTGGTACTCTTTTACCTTTGGTACTTTCTCTCTTTTCGAAAAATATGGTATTGAGATAGCATATGGCCCAAATTAAAATGTATGGTACTTTTTATGTATTAAGAACGGAAAAATTTTAACATTTGGTACTTTTTTTCTTTTTGATAAATGTTGTTAACTGATTGCATATGATCCAGTGGCCGGAATATATGAACATATTTGTACCTCCCTTGCTTTGTATGTGGAAGTTGCTCAAGAGTATTGAGTGCTCAAAACACATATGTTTGTGTTGGAATAAATAATAATTCCTTGATTTTTGTTTATAGAAAACATTTTAACAAGCTACATGTTCAAAAAAAAAATGTTTAACACGTAAAATTTCTGTGAATTTTTTAAAGAATAACCCAGTTTCTTTAAATTTTGCTCTAACTTTTACGTAAAAGCTAGTTGTTTAAAAAATGTAGTGCTGGTATGCAAAAGGTTTTAAATTTTTAAGTATTTCTAGTATTTAAGATGTGGAAACAATTTCAGTGATTTAATTTTGTATTTAAATCTAAAAACTTCAAGAGGCATTTAAAAAGAGTCCTATCAAAAATTGTTAAGATTTTTTATTTAACTTGCCAAGTAGTATACTAACGCACAGTGGGGTGTTTTGATATATCAAAGTGTTGTCAAGTTAACGTTTTGAATTTGGAACTTATACGTGTAATGTGAATAAACCTAGAGTTCCAAGTAAGGACATCTCGGGTGTATATATGTATACGAAATTAAAAGCGAATCCGGTTCCGTTTGTATTTCAAAGATCGTACTAACTACATATAAATTCTTCCAGTTAAGATCTATAACGTATAGAATATAGAATATAAAGTCTTAAGGTATGTGATGTATTTATAGTTCAGGATAGGGATGGGCAAGTTGAAAAAATATATCGATATATATCGAATCGATATTGTTTTAGAGTATCGATATTTATTATTTCAAAAATATCGATATATCGATATATCGAACGTATTTTGCTGAAACTATTACCAAATTAAAAAATTCAGTATACCTTTGTACAAACATTGTTACTTTTTATTGTTTCATTTTATTTAAAAAAATTAATAAAAACAAAAAAATTTAATCAAAACAAAAAATTCAATTATAACAAAAACAAAAGGGAAGATTACAAAAAAACCATAAGAAAAAAAATTAATTACGAAAAATTTAAATGGAAGTAAATAAGTCATGGAAGTACCAACTTTCCTTAAAATTTGAATTGCACCCCAAAAGTACCAACTGGTTTTAGTCAAACCAGTAATCATCAGATATGGACATCAGGAGCACTCTCTGTTTTATGTGCACTCCACACAATCTGCTTCTTGTATCCGGCACTGCTTCTTATAAATGCCAATTATTTTAGATCTTCATATTTGTTTAAAAAAAACAAATGATGCATGCAATGATTCCAATTCTTAAAAAACATATTGTTTGAAAAACGGCTAAAATTTTGGAGTTTTTAATAAAGACTGACTTTAAAAAATATCGAATTCGATAGTCGTATTTCAATATCGATACATCGATGTATCGGTATTTAAAATATCGGCGATATATATCGATTATATTTTTTTTTAATATCGATATTTTGATATATCGATATTTTTTGCCCATTCCTAGTTCAGGAACTTGAAATTCATAAAAAAAAATTCGTTTCATAAACCTTTTAAAAACTAATTAACAAGGTGCTAAATTCCCATTTCATACTATTGAAATTTTTCTTCCAAATGTTCGCTCGCCTTAACTCGGATTAACTGTTGATTTATTCCTCATTTATTTTTTAAATTCCCACCGTGCAGCGTTAAAATAAAAAATTCCATTTAATTTTCACAGGTTTTAAATTTTCATGAATAATTGAACAAAACAAACGTAGATAAGTTCTCTTGTACAAGCCTTCTTTTTATCAGTTGATGAACAATTTTCGAAAATGTGTAGTTTGTCAAGAAACAACAATGTCAGAAAAAAAAACTTAGTTAAAACAAGCAACAACAAAATACTAAACAAGTAAATTAAGCTCTAGTGATACAAACATTTTTAAGTGTTTGTTAATCCCCCCCCTTCCCAAAAAAAACCGTGCAATTTCAATATGCGAAACAACTTTTTTCTTCCACCCATTTCACTTCCACTTTCAACATCCAAATCTGAAACGACAATGTGGCACGTATTTTAAAAGAGAAAATAGAATAATAGAACATAAAAGATCGCCGGTTTTGATAGTTCGAGTAAGCAAAATCACATGCAGATATTTCAAGTAATTTTGCGCTACATATGAGGGAACTAATGAAAGAGGCCTATCAAGTAATCGATATGAAGTGGTGTGGTGAAAGCAAATAAGGCCAAAACAAACAAGAGAATAAACAATTTCTTATTCCGAATACGAGTGTGTAAGTTTACCAGTTCGCCACTTTAATAGCAGCTATTTTAACAAAGAATTTTAACTTCAGCGAATCAGGTATATTCGTGATTTACAAAAAACTCTTTATTTGTTTTCAAAGTCAAAAAATCTTCCAAAGGAATTAATTGATTCGACAAATTTTCGACTATCTTTCTTTAAATCGAAAGGTTTTTTAACAACCCAATAATAAATAAAAACTCCCTTGGAGTTTTTCCCTTTCCCCATTTTTACAATTGAATTCAAAATTTAAAACTGTCAGTTTGTATTGATAACATTGGGGTCCTACCAAAAGCAAAGTACATCTTCTGTTATTAACCTTTTCTAACATACGGGACAGTAAAATGAGCAGAGAAACTAGCTTATCTTCCAACAATAAATTTCAGTGTATTTATCAAGAATAAAAATTGGGAATTAAGAGCGACAAACAAAATAATATTAATTTAAAATTTTATATTCCCAAAAATTACTTTGATAATAAATTGAGTTAAAATTTTCATTCAAAACAAAATAAAATTTACTATCAACGTCATTTTTAATTTAATTTCCAACAAAATGTATTAATAAATTGACCTCAGTACTACAACAATGCAACAATAGAAAAAACAACTGGCATTTTGTTGCTAGAATTGAGACGGCAAATGTCAAAATGCCTTATTAAAAAATGTAAATAAACAAAAAAAGACACTAAACGCTGCGCTTGTGAGGTCACTTTATTAGTAAATTCTGATTTCCAAGTTTTTTAAAAAAGTTTATTTACATTTTTGTTCGAAAAATGAAAGAAAAATATATCAAATACTTTGGGAAGAAAGATGACAAAATTGTTTCTCCCATTATTTACGAAGCTTAATTCGTTTGTTAAGCTTTGTTCTTCCACAATTAATTTTGATTTTAAAATTAGAATAAAAGACTAATCTGCTGTGACACATTGTGTAGAAAAATGTATATGAAAGTCATCAGTTTTTTGAGTGCTTTGCATCATATATGTATATTTCACTAGCTACACAATCAATTTCTTGTCACCTAGAAACAACACATTAATTAATTGGATATTTAATTGCGCCGCACTGTTAAACTTAAATTTAGCTTTTAAGTTAACTCGTTGGCTTTTTGATATCCCTTAGACTTCCTTGCCCATACGATTTTTTTGAGCTAAGGTCTGAGTTATAAAAGAAGATGCAAGCAAAATCCGAGACCCCTCAACTTATTGTCAAGGTTATCGCATACGATTTTTTGTAATCAAAAAATATTAATTGCCTTTGCTGTGGACCTAGTAGGGAGATCGATAATTTGACTTTTTTCAAAAAACGGTTTTCGAATATTCCGAAGAGCTGATATTTTTAAAAACCCGATTTTCGGTTTAGCATTTTAAAAATAGCCGGCTAACCGGTTTTAATTCGAATACATAAAAATACAAAAATCAAATTAGTTTTTGTAATAAAAATTTAATTAATTTAAATAAAAAAAAAACAATTCACGATGGTAAGGAACCAACAATACACAGAAAAAATGTTTGCAAAAAATTATTCAATTAAATAATTAATTGGTGTACATTAATTATTCAATTAATTTTTTGTTTGCTGCAATTAATTTTTTTAATCAAAACCCATAAAATTAAATGTTTGTGTATATGTGGTGTATTTTTTGTCTATGCAATTAATTTTTTAATTGACTATATTTGTGTCCCATGACTCGAAAATACAAATCCGTTAATTGATATGATCAATTCCTTTGCAGGGGCAAAATTAGTTAAATATTTAATTGTCTGAACGAATTGTTTAATTAAAGTCGATTTTCTATTTTTTCTGTGTATACATACATATGACTTAAGGTATGTTCAGACCTAACAAATATTTGACGATAGAAACTTAAGCTTCATATTTTATCATTTCTATTAATTCACTTAACTTTATTTCTAAGATGATAATTGTATTATGTCATTTAGAAACTCTTACATAATGTTTTCTCAAGCCGAACGTTTTGCAAGAAAACTAGTGGTTTTGTAAGACGTCAAATATTTAATAGGTGACCATTTTTTATCGATAAAGCGGGGAGGTACCCTCCACAGCGACGAGTACCGCGACCAGGTAAGGTCTTTTGAACCCACTCCCCTTAATTGGCCAAAGGAACCCAACGAGGTTTTTTGTACCGATTCGGAACGCACCTATTGTGCTATGTCCCAAGTGCCTCCTTCTGGCCCATGCCAGTAATAATAGGTGAAAAACTTTGGTTTTAAAAAATTATAGGAATGTAATAAATTTATTATTTGAGATATTCTCAAAAATTTATTTTACATGAGTTTCAATTTGTTGGTTGCTAATCATGTCGTTATGAATCAGTAGACTTTAACCATATTTTTTTAAAAGTTGCAAACCAAACCTCTTATCCAGGATTATTTATTTCAAATTATTTAGTTTCAGCATTAAAGAAACGAATAGTAATATGAACATGCTTTTTGTATGAAATATCTGTCAATTCGTCGATCACAATTAAAAACCTTTTATGACATTGTTTGATTTCTTCAATTTTGTTTTAAGTTCTTGGTGTTTTAATAAATTAAACTGATGAATTTTCCTATATCGTTGATTCCGCCGGTATGTTGTAGTTTCAAGCATGCCAGATCTACTTGAGAGTTTTTCATTCATTATTGTCAGCATATTTTAGTAAAGAACTATTTGGAACAGAGTCAAGTTTTACTTGGCGTATATTTATGTCAAGCTCTTGGACTAATTAAAGGTAATTAATAAGTCGTGACGTTGAAGAACCTTTGCAACTCATCATTTTAGGGCCCTTTCAGCACCACTGTCTTTTAAATCAGTTCGAAATATCACCAGAGATGGCATCTTTATAAAAAATTTTGGTTTTTCTTAGCAGAACACACGCTTATAAAAGCGATTTGTATTGACATTGTTCATAGTGTTTTTTGACATTTGTTAAATTTTGTTTTATCATTCTTCAAAAAAAGTTTAAATTTGCCCAATATTCAATTAGAAATATATTTAAATTAGGGGTACATTTATATCAAAATAACCGGTTTATTCGATATTCGAAAAATGGAAATTTTAAAATATTCAACTTGAGCAAAACTAAAATAACCGTTTTAAACCGGTCTAATACTATCCGTTCGATCTCCATAGTACCTACAGTTAGATGGCATGGGGGAATTGGACATACCGAATATAAGAGAATATTTTCTATTTTACAGTTATCCATAGCATTTGTTCTCTTCTATCAATTTGTCGTCAAATGTTAAATAATAAATAAACTAATAAGCGGAAAGTTGGAACACAAGTGGGGTTCCGATAAATTGAAAACTTCACCCATTTGGAATGCCATTGTTTTTCTCATTGCAATATACACATGCCTTCAAATTACTTCGCTATTCAAATCAATATTTAATTGCTTAAATATTTAAACATCTGCTCTTTAACTTCTTCAAATAAGTAATGATGCCGTATAGTAAAGTAATATGACTTGTTTGATTATAATAATAGGTTATCATTTTCTTCTTACATGTACTAACGATATTTCTGATTAGCTTATTCATAAATATTCCCCATTTCTTCTACTAAATACTTGTATGTGTAAAATTAAGTACGTAAAACATTAATATTAAAAATAGTTTGCCTTTATCTTGAGGTGGTATTCATACAGACTCTCAAACATCCACTCATGTAGGTAAATGTTCGCGAAAAGCTAAAAGAACAAGGATGTATAGCAAGGTGAAAATAAATAGCATGACATTACAAGGAAAAATTAATAAGAAATTTAATATCCAAATAGCAGACAGTTTAAAAGTTCATTTAAGTCGAATACAAATTGAAAAATAACACTTTTCATAAAATTTTGTTTTCGGCACTTTCCTTAAATTTAATGTGCTACATTTTTATTTACAACTGTTCAAAAAAGCCATTATCCTTGAACGCTCTTAATGTGTATGTACAGGGTCTCCTAAATACGAGATTCTTCTCCACTAGTGTATAGGGTATGAATAAATTGAAGATTATATTAATTCACGACACAATTCTAGTTACTTTCGGTCGTTAAAATCGTCCAACAGAGACTGTAGATAAATACCAGTTCATATTCTTTACGATCGTTTTACTGAAAATATCACCGCAACAAGGGAAAGAACTGAATGGACCTAAAGAACTGAATTGGCACTACAACGACCAATTGAAGGTGTTTTTTATTAGGGGAACAATCTAAAAATGTGAGACTCACTACAATTATATGCATTTCTTTGTTAGGTTTTGTACTAACAGAGGATTATTTGTAGAATTACAGCTAATGTACATCGATTAATCACCGACTTTAAGGAGCGAGAAATGGTATGTGAGTGGCCAAAGTTTTTATTTTGACACGAAAGATGGAAACCTCTTTGGTCAGTCAAAAAAGTTAGAACATGATTAACTGGAGGCATTACTTCATGACGATTGCTGTGAAACATAAGAAGAACTTGCAAAAGCATTAAGAGCCACTCATGCAGGAATTTGAAAATATTTGGAAGGAGGTTTAATCATCCAAAAGCAAGGAAAATGGAGGACCACATAAATTTAAGCCGCGAAAGACTTTTTTGCATGTTCAAATCAAATCATCAGTGAAGAGGAAAAATGTGTCCAATTCGACAACCTAAAGTGCAATCGTATGTGAAGCTCAACCAACCAGCCGAGTCAACGCCAAAGTCAAAAGTCATTGGGCCATGCTAAATACTCGGCAAAATCAGAAGGGTCCGATCATTATGAGCCAAAATCGGGATAGACAATTACAGGTGACCTGTTACCCAGGGTTGTCAGATTTTTGGAGCTCCATCGCCAAACCGAATGTCAGAAATCGCCAAACGTCAATTTTGTTCGGTTTTCGAAAAAAAAAAATTTTAATTAGATTTTGCATACAAAAAAAGCTAGTCATATAATATTTTAGTCAAAAACTGAGAAAAAATACAAAAAAGTCGCCGAAAGTAAATTTTGTTTAGTTTCTGTTATTTTTAAATTTAAAAATTCAATTCAATTGATTTTATATGTTCACAATTTTTGTTCTTTATGGCAAGAGCTACAACTTTGTCTCAGAGGGTTAATCAAAATTCCGAACGGTTTGCAAGATATGAGCCTAAGAAAATTATCACTTTTTTGCAAAAATGACACCGAGGCCCTAAATCTTTAAGGGCCCTTAAAAAGAAAAGTGTATGACTTTCGGCAAAACTGGGCGACACGGGTCTTTTTTTTTTTTTTGGTCCTTTATGGTTATTTAGTGTCCGTATATGGTTATTTTGCCATGACTTAAAAAATTACACACAATGAAATTCACCACGTTTGGCGAGAAATCGCCATATCTGACAGCCCTGCTGTTACCAACACAATTGATTAATTTCATACAAGCATTTGGCGAAAAACGCACGGAATATACAAATATATATGAGAAGCCGTAATATTTCATCAAAACAACGCTCAGACACATTTTGCAAGACCTAAGAGCTTTTGTCTTAAGCGCCTTATAGTCCAGAACTTGTCCCGTACAACTACCATTGTTTAATTCGCCGCAGTACGCCTTCTCTGAAAGGAGCTTAACTTGACGACGGCGTTATAAAATTGGTTTAATTTGGATTCAAAATTTTTGTTAAGCCCGGATTGTTAACGATAACCAATACTTTTGTTTTTCAAAACTTACGCATATTTAAATATATACACACGATTCCAATGTCTTCGGAAACTGTCCTTAATGAAGTTATCATTTAGCCAGATCAAACTGTTTCTTAAATTAAAAATCAACAAACTGGAAGTAAATAGGAACCGCACTTTTAAAGCTTACAAAGTTCAATTGGTCCAAAAATGTAAGCCCGAAAAGCTTTGGTAACGTCGACAATCCAGAAGAAGCGGCTTTCCGCACTTGCATTTCGCTTATGTTACTGTTTGGTGCATATATTGAAGTGGTTGTGTCATAAGAAATTAACTTATCCACAATGGATTACGATATCATGGCAAGTTGGCAACGTTTGACGATAAATCGTTTCAAATTGACGGTGCGACATGCTAATTATACTACGTGTGTAAAGATAAATATGAAAAGTTAAATTCATTTTTAAAAATATCGCATACGATAAAAAATATTAAAAAAAAAATCGCATGCGTATTATAAAGAAAATGCGACTATTTACACGAAATTTTACAGTTTTTATGAAAAATCAATAATTTTTATTTAATATTTTAAACTAATTAGATATTTTATTAGTCTTTTTATATTTTTTATCGCTTGCGATATTTTTAAAAACGAATTTAACTTTTTCTGCGAACGAAATTCTGAAAAAGAAATTTTACGCTTAAATCGCACCCAGACTTTTTCGTTAAATTATTGAGATATAAAGAACTCCAAGTGTCAACTTTAAGTTTAAAGAGATATTTGCAAGTGTACACTTGAAGTTCGTGTTAGAAGAAATTTCATTTACCATTGATAAAATAAAAACCTTTCTTCTAAATACAACACGGAAAAATATTTCCTTTTAAAAAGTTTGCATTTGAAGAGGACACTTTAACCGGAAAGACCCTGTATACATGTTTTTTTTTTTTTTTTTGTTAGGCAGTGCCGCTGCTTTTTCCATAGTTGTTCTTTTAAGAACTAAGTAGAACATTTAAAAATACCAAGATGCTTTTCTCTATTCATGACAATGAAGCAAAAAAAAATAGAGGTAAAAGCAAATTAAGAACTTCAGAAAAGTGAAATGGAAGTAATTCATTAAAAAAACAAGAAAATAAATTTTCGTGGAAAAGGAACAACTAAAATGAGATAAAATGTTTGAAAAAAAAAACTTTTGCGTAATCTTTTGAATACAGATATGTTGAAATTTACATGAGATAAAATTACAAAAAATTTTTTACTGCATTTTTCCCGCAAAATTAGATTTGCATAAAATAATGAACATGTACAGCACAAAGAAAAATGAATACAAATACAGACCACAAAAATAAAAATTATTGTTTCCAAAACATGTTCGCAAAAGTTAAATTTATGAGGAACTCAAGATAAGGAAGAAGAGTGTTGCACAATAGAAAATTTTTATTGTTAGGAATTTAAAAGAAGTGTGAAACAGTTTATGCGTTTAATTATTAGAAGTATAAATATAAGAATTAAAAATGTGCCAAAAATAAGTTCAACGTTTTTGCTGTACATTTTGTTAAAATTAAAGAAAATAGTGAAATAGGAATAAATCATGCCATATGCAGAGAGTTTTTTAAAAAGTTACCAAATAAAAACACTACCAAGTAGCCTACCTGGGCACTCCGGGGTGAGTTCCCACTTTGAAGCAATACATTGTTGACACAAAAAGCCCATTATTAAATGCATATAAAAACGGGTGAGATTAGCTATCAGATTGACATTCTGAATATTTTGTTACAGTTATTTTTTAGTATTCTCCCTTACAAACCTGCTTCGTAGTAAGGGAATGCCATGGCACTTGAAATTTTTATTTTTATAAACCTTGTTAAGAGTTCGTTTATTTACTTTACTGCATCTCTGTATGCAGCGTTGCCAGAATGAAGATTTGATCTTATTTTTTAAGATTTTTTGACCAAAATTAGATTTGAAGATTTTTTATTTTTAGAAATAAAGATGTTTAACTTAAGGTATAATACATAATTTGTTTACAGTTTTTTAAACAGTCAATTTTTAAAACAATGGGATTTTGTATCAGCTTCACAGAAAGAAAAAACTCGTACTAAATTTAAGTTTTTTTCTTCTTACTTTTGTACGAGTCGAGCTCAAAAATTTTAGTACGGATAACACTTCAAAAGTACTTAAAGCAATGCAAAATGGGATAACTTTCGTAAACCAATATGCGTACATATGCGTGTGTTTATAAAAGTTTGTTGTATACACAACAACAACACTTCAAAAAGAAAAATAAAGATTATTTTCATGTTTAAAAAGTAAAATAAGAAGCAAAAGAATTCCCATATTCTTTCTTTTATAATTATTTAATTAAATGCATCAAATTTTTAAAGTAGAATGATTGCGGAAACCATATTGGGCATGCAGCTAGTGTCTTATAATTGAATATTCTTCAGTAAACAAAGGGCGGAATACAACAAAAGTGAAATAAACACGTGTAACGAGTAAGTAAAATAATAATATATTCTCCCTGGTACGGTTGGGTTGGGTTAGTGTTTAGGTTAGAATCAATCTTATATCTCTTTCGGATTATTTCAAGTACGAATCGAGATTAAACCGTCTAAGAAATTTTTGAATCAAGCACAGTTTGAGCTTAATTGTATCATTTTTAATGAAGTCAATCCTGTTTTCGGATTATTATTCGGTACGAATTCGGGATTAAATATGTTTAAGTTCAGTATTTCGCACTTGAATAATCCGAACTTGAATGAAGCGTTCTTGATTTAAGGAAATCCGTACTTACTGTACTATTGACACCGCTTCAGCTTGATTCAATTCAATTGAGAATGCCGGTTTTCAAAGTTAACGCTCGTATTCGCGATTAAAAATTTCCAAACTTAAGTACCATAAGACGAAATTTGTTTGCGTATTTTAAGGATCATTCTTGAAATAAAATCATCTTAAGTCCGTTGAAAAGAATTTTTAATTTTTATATTTTTTTTGCGGAAAATTTTTATTCTTAGTTTTTTTTTTTTTTTTGTTTTTGTTTTTTAAAGAAATTTTTTCTGAACTCTATTAAAAATGTTTCATAACCCTATTAAACACAAAATAAAATAACAGTCGTTTTTTGCATTAAAAAATTTTGCGAAAAAAAACCCAGCACAGTATATTCAAAAGAATTAAGAGAAAAAAGTTGTTAAAAAAAAAAAAAAAAATATCGCGAAAATCAATGTTGTATTGATTTATAAAAAATAATGATACCAAAAGTATAGTGCTGGTTCACACACAAGTCAAGTTTGACTGCTCAATTCTTGAGCTTTTAGGAGATAAGGGAAAAGGGAATTCCATTTCTTTTCCCCTCTCTCTTAAAAACTCAAGACTTGCAGAGTCAAACTTGACGTGTATGAACCGGCACTTTGTAGTACTTAAGCATGGAAGTTATTAATCGCGAATATCTCCAATGCGAGCGATAACTTTTAAAAAGTGCTAGCGTACTTGGGATTGGGTGCCCAGCTTGTTTAAAAATGTGTAAAATTCGAGCACAGTGTAATTAATCAAATCTTATTCTAATTCCTAAGTATACGTAATACTTAAGTGCCCCGGTACGCCAGCTGTTAGAGAGCTAGTCTAACAGCGCCGGGGTTGCGGGTTCAATTCCCGCCAGAGACTCTAATTTAAAAAAAATTTAAAAAGTGAATTGCGCATAGAAACTAGATTTCCCTTAACAATGCATTTTACATAAAAATTGGGAATTTAGCACGTTAAAGAGAAATCTTGTTAATAACAAATTTTTTATTCCCAAAAATATCCTTGCGAACAAATTTATTTGAATTACTTTAAGTTTCATTTGATTAGTTATGCCTTTACATGGTATTTCCATGTTAAACGTCGAACAAGATGTGAACCGAGATATTTTACATTCAAATGTTGAGATATTATTTGATTATCTATTTTATTTGACGAGCCCTCATTGTTGAACGAACTAGTGGTCAGATTTCCAAACTTCATTTCAGAGAAGGATTTTACGGCAAATCGAAATTTGCTGTACATGTGCATTGCCTTACTTTTGACCTGCATAACGATTGCCAGTATTTAAGAACAGATACATAAAATTCGGTTTGAAATTTTTGATCTTATCAGTTGTCAAATTAAAAACAAACGTGGTTAGTTCAAGTTTCCAAAAAAGATGGTATCAATTTTATACCGGATTTTTCCTCTGTGTACATTTGTTTTGTGAGAAAGGAGATTTAAGTATTCAGAAAGATATTAATCTTGTAATTTGATCCCATTTGTCATTAAGTTGGAAGAAATAGATGCCTTGTGAATCAAAGCTCTCCAAAAAATCACCATATTTAAGCCTTCTTGGCTGTTTTCAATGTTTCTTAAGAACGCATCATTTTAGTGCTCCAATCTATTTCGACATTCTTTAAGACATTAATTCTTAATCGATTTGGTTTCCTTTAGAGAAATGATACTCACCGCTTTAAATGATAAGGATACTAACATTAAATTAGGTCATGTCCAATGTTTTCTACTCTTTTTAATTATTGGAATTTTATTGCAAATACGTGCAAAACTATTTGTGTTGAAAATTCAAAATAAATAATAAATGAAGGTTAAATATTTGATTATCTGTTCGGCCACTTAAACCGAAACACTCGTACGTATGGACAATAAATTAAGATTAAAAACAGGATACTGGTATTCGCATTGGAAAATAAAATTTCCCTCCAATATTATTTTATCAAATTAAACAAAAAATGAATATGAGTCGCTTTTAATATGAAACAAATTAAAAAAAGCAGGCAGAAAGCACAATTACAGAACAGCAACCTGCAGTTTGACCCAATAATTAATTTGGATACGAGTATTTTGGACACAGGCACACGCTCTGGCAAACACACCCAGAAATGAAAGCCGAAATACAAAAAGTAAACGAAAAAGGAAAATCAATATTAAAACAACATAATGATGAAAAGAAGAGCAGTAAAAACAAAAGCTGCTGTATAAATATATTTCTGGTACAAAACAGAAAAACAAAAAGGAAACAGCTTTAACCACAGACTACAAGGCGCCAGTCAGTGTCTGTTAAAGTAGAAACGACAATATCAGAAGCAGCAAAAGCTTCAACATCATCATCAGATCCACCAGCCAGCCAGCAAACATCCTTCGCAACGTCATCAGTAGACAAGGATGGGGAAAAAAGTAAATTTGTGTTCGTTCTGATTGGTTTTGGATTTATGAAATAAAAAAGTTTCCGTATGAGAAAATAAAAAGGAGGAAAAAAGTTTATCCTTTGTTACAAACATTTCACGTAAAATGAAATGTTGTATGTATTTTTAAAATTTATTCCGCTGTCTGCTAAAATGATAAAGTTGTTTATTAACAATTTTAAAATAAATGAAAAAAAGTTTAAAACTACATATATTTTTTGTTTTGTTTTCTTTTCTTTTAAAAACGATTTTTAAAAGGAGTCATAAAATATGAATGTTTTTTTAGGGATATTTTTTAGGAATATTGCATTAAGTTTAGCTCTTTAAGGATTAAAGGGAGGAAACGGTAAGCACAATACTCTCTTAAAAAGGAAAAAATACTGCCTTCGAATTGTTTAGAAGAATTGGAACTCTAAAAGGAAATTAGATTAGGCTGCAACACAAGATTCATAAAAGTTCAATGGTAAATCGAAAAATGACCAACACTTAGCCCGATTTGGCCGCTGATGGTTTACTCTCCTTGTTCAGAAAACTGTTAATACACAAATATTGAAAAGCTGATGTACAGAAGTTGAAATGATATTTTAAACAAAAGTTTTTAAAATCTTTGTATTTAAACAAAAAGAATACTCTTAACCAGTGTTGCCAATGAAAAATTCGGAAATTACATATGACTGTGTACCAAATTACACATTTGAAGCCAACTTAAGCCTATAGTACACGGAATGTGAAGAGTATCATGCGCATGTGGTTCTGATGTAATTTTGACGTCACTACAAAGCCACAATAGCAAGATCGTGTTGTGTGATGACGACAAAATAACGTCAGAACCACATGCGCATGTTACTCTTTACATTCCGTGTACTATAGGCTTAACACAAACAAACCGAAAAATAGCTTTGATAGAATAAATTCAACTTGCAATATCTTGTTGATGTGTCATATTTGCTATTAAATGGTTAGGTTTACAAAAAAGTAAAGCTTAAAAAGTACTTTTTTCCGAACATAAGCGGTAACGTCGCACAGACAGGTATTTGGTCCTAAAAATCGCTAAAAAATATTTTTTTTCATTTATAATTTTGTTAAGGTACTGGTTCTTTTTCACTTGTCATGAGTCCTTTCTTTTTGTACTTGTTATATTTTCACAAATCCCAGGACCAGTCTGTTGGACCAATTGACACAAATTTCCCGCAGGATTTCTACAGAAATTCATGTAGCATTTTAAAATTTTCAACGCGAAACTTTAGCACCCCATAGCTCGACAAATAAACAAAAAAATATTTGGCACGCACATTCATATCTGCTAGAGGTATAATATAAAGGAGGTATAAATATAAAGGAATTTCAGAAAAATATTTTTTTTGGTATGGCTGCTTCTGGAATAATGCCTCATAGAATTCAGTAAAGTGTCTCGTCTAATGGTGGTCTATTTTGGTATCAAAGCTTACACAGAGGAGCTAAAAATGAGCAGCGGATTAGGCTCTGCCGTTTTCGCAGAGGAAATCCACATCAGCAACGAACTGGCGGATAATCTAGCTAGAGCAGGCTTGGATATCTTGAATTCAATATCGGTCGCTACACTTCTCGGAACCATGAGAGGTGACTTCTCCAAATATTATTTTCAGAGTGCTGAAAGGGGATGTTGGGCGCAGACTGCGCATATTTTTTTTTTAATTCCCTGAGCTAAGCCCCGCGAAGCTCTGCGCTTGTCTGCGGGAAAGAAAACCACAGTTTCTGGAGGGAATCGAGACCGCAACCCCGGCGCTGATAGACTAGCTCACAACCAGCTAGACATCCGGAGCACCAAATTGCAGAATTGATTGGAAATTGTAACTTATGTTAGACGTTAAGCGTTCGTTACAATTACCGAACTTCAACAGAAAGACTGATTTCGACTGGGTACCCCTTTTAATAGAAACTGTCGCAGCTGCCATTTGCCACAGGAAAAGCACATATGTTTATATTCTCTGCGAATATCCTGCACTGTACTTGACTCGATATAGACTTCTAGGTAAGCCTATACTAGGCGACCTTTTGGAAATATTGTCGATTAGCTTAGATTAAATCTAGTAACTTTATTTATCTTTTAACAAGTCTTTGATTTTAGTATTCATATCCTATTGAGCAGTGTGGTATTGACAAAACAGGCTCTTATAACTTTACTTGATTGCGTATTTGTTTCTTTAAAGGCAGTCACGGTAAATCATCCCACATACATTTTAATAATTTTATTTAAAATAAGCAAAATTTAAAATAATTATTTATAAACAGTCCTAATTTATACTGTATAATTAAATTTTCATTAGAAAACCGAAAATTTATTCATTTTCTCCATAACATTTTGTAGAAAAACCAAACATTAAAGAGCTTCCAAGGTCATCAAAATCTTAAAGACATTTTCTTTTTCATGTGTTGTTTATTGAATTTCTTTTTTTGTATGGCTTTTTTAGAATTTTCTTTTTCTTCAAAGAATTTTATACACAAAAATTCTTGTTTTTTTTTTTAAATTGCAAAAAAAAAATTTTTGTTTTTTTCATTTGAGTACAATTGAATTTTTGTTCGTTTTTTATTATCAAGAGGTTGTTTTTCTTATGTTATGGCTACATAATGAAAAAGTATGTTTAAATGTATAAAATATTTCTAAAAAGAAAAATACGTTAATCCAAGAAACAAATAACGAAGAGTTTATGTAGTCTTGTTGTTATTCCCACAAAATCATTAATGTTCAGTTTAAGACACATCAGCAATAAGTTTATGAAGAAGGAAAACTAAATTTAGGAGTGGTTTACACAGTTTTTCTAAAGAACTGACAACAAGGTGGGATTAACAGCTCATTTTGCGGAGTAATTGAATGGCTTTAAGCTTTTAGCACAATATTTTTTAGACAGACGAATGAATGAATGAAAAAGCCCTTTGCCATAGAAGATTGACTAGAATGGAAACTCTCTCAAAACAAAATAAAAAGTTTTCTCCCATAATTCCTTTCGTGCCATTGATGGAAAATTCAGTACTATTGTACTATTTTCAGTACATTTTCTTCTCAAAAATACCGTGGTAACCCCACGACAGTTTTAGTACCCTTTTATTGCTGACATCATTTTCTATGTACCAGCAACAGGGTACACATACAATTTATTGATATTTTTCAAGCACCAATTTCATTTTAAATGCGTTTTCCTACATAGTTTCAACAACAGTACAACATAGTATCCAGAAAATATGTAATTTACTTTGTTTTCGAGAATTAAAAACGAAAATAAAAAAATGCATTAAAACTTTGCAAAAATTAAGGCTGTTTCCAATGGGTAAAAATTAATAAATTTTTAGAAAGTACATTTGCATGTACATATATTTTTTTTACCCTTCACCGAAGGTAAGAGGGTTTATATAACTTTGTCGTTTCGTTTGTAAGTTCCACAATATTGATCCGACACCCTACCCTATCAAGTATATGTAGTCTGGGTCCTTAATAAAAGCAAAGTTCAAATCCGGTTGTCCGTGTGTATGTTGAAATGGGTTTTCCGAAGACCCCAGAAATTATGGAAACTAGGTTTTCATATGTCACATATACTCCGTTTAAGTTTGCTATTAAATTTCAGCCAGATCGGCCCAAAAATGACGGACATATGAGCAAAAAACCACGACTGCCTTTAATTTTACACAAATATCTCTTGTTGTTGTTGTTTTTTTATTTGCTTTTTCTGTATTTCTGGAGAACGGCAAGAGCCAAAGTTTCCAAACAAGATCCAATCATCTTAGTTATCAATATACAACCTCTCTAAACAAATGGGCGGGATTGGAAAAGTGGGCGTGGTACCTCCCAAACATTTCTTAATTTTTCATCGTGTAAAACCTATTAAGTTACAACAACAAAGTTAACACATTTCTTACTAAAACAATATAAGATTAAGATTTTTTTCGACAGCTGGCCAGTCTTGCCAGTTTAGCACTTTTAGTATATCAAGAAAATTTCAAACATGTGCACACGCTACCTTTTTTGAAACTGTTTTTTGCATCTTTGTAGTGTACAAAGAAGAAACAAATACAGTTACTTTTATTCTTATGAAAAAAGAAATTAAAATTGTTTATTGGGCTTAATAAAAAGTAAACTCAAAGAGAATTGAGGAAAAGGTCGGATTGTCAAAAATAAAGGGTGTGAAGATAAATTCGTCAGTTAAATACGTCCCACACCTCTGGTATGGTAAATTTTTAAAAATTAATATTTTTTAAATAAAAAGCGAAATTGTTTATAACTTTTGATTAATTAATAAAGAAAACATAACAAATTTTAACTTTTTTTTAAAAAATTCGAAACAAATTTATTTTAAAAGGAAAGTGGCTCAGTACTAATTGGCTAATTTATGGTATTTTTAAGGGCACTTAGGACAGACCTGAATGGGGTTTGGGGATATTATTTGAGAGCCCCAAGGGAGCAGAATCCAAAACTGTATTGGACATTTTCTGGATTTCTCAGGAGACATGTTACGAGGGGTCCAATATAGGAAACTAAAATTATTAAAATATCAGTTTGGGGTACTTAGAACAGACCTGAATGGGGTTTGGGGATATTATTTGAAAGCCCCAAGAAAGCAGAATCCAAAACTGTATTGGACATCTTTCTGGGTTTCTCAGGAGAAGTTTTGGAATTGAGTGGTTGACATTTTTTTTCCTACGGGAATGAAGCGAAGCAGGAGTAAAAAATATTTTCTTGCTGGCATTTTACTTTTAACTACTTAGTTTTCGTGTGGCAGCGAAGCAAAGCAACAGTGAAATTTATTTTGTATGAGGAATTTAGAGCATTCGTTAAACATTGGCGTGTGGAGCAAAACAATACTTAACAACAAACTTTAAAATATGTACATAGTAGCAAAATTAATGCTTTTTATCTCAGAAACGTAACAGTTTCGTAAAACAGGTTTTGGATTTAGAAAGGGGGTATTCAAAATATACACAGAAAAAATTTTTGCAAAAATGTATTCAATTAAATAATTAATTGCTGTACATTAATTATTCAATTAATTTTTTGTTTGCTGCAATAATCAAAACCCATAAAATTAAATGTTTGTGTATACATATGTGGTATATTTTTTGCTTATGCAATTAATTTTTTAATTGACTAAATGTGTGTCCCATGACTCGAAAATACAAATCCGTTAATTGATATGATCAATTCCTTTGCAGGGGAAAATTAGTTAAATATTTTGTCTGTGCATATACGACATACCTAACTCAAATTTCTTAAAAATGGTCGGTAGGTGAAACCAATAATAAGCTGACGATTCAGCACTTAACACCACAAAGAATTTGACAAATATCCAACATGTCGGTCAAATATTAAAAAATGTAATATTTCTACACTCATGCTTCAAATGTTTGTCGAAAAAGCAACCACCCCAACTAACAACGCAAAACGTTTGTACAAACTTCAAATTGTAACATGTTTGCTAAGCCGCCTGTGTAAATTATTGTTATTGCTCTTCAGCGTACGTAAACTGAAGACTTTAGTAGACAGTATTTTGCATAAAGGTGATCGAAAAAAAAATTTACTACTCCTGTAATCTTCATTTTCGATTTATTTTTCAGATCTTATTTTTAGGAAGCATTAAAAATTAAACCTTTCAAATATATTTAAAAATGTATTCACTATTTGTTGTCTGCTTTGCCGCAATTGAGACAAAATTTCTAAGAAAAATAAACTGAATGGGAAATTAAAAACTTTAAATATATTTTGACGAATTTGCAAAGAGCCTTACAAATTTTTTATAAAAACAATGTCTGATGTCTAAAGCTGTTTTAGCTATTCACAATTATTTGCTGGGTTATGCAACCAATTAAAGAACAAACAAACATTATGCATATATTTTAATTATTGACTTTCACCCGGAGATAATGACTCATTGTAAATTATTTATAAAGAATTTTTTTCACATAAATCATTGTCATGAACATTTAAGTAGTTTTAAACAAGCACTTCGCTCTTCTATAGTATAAAAAGAATGAAGCGCTACAGAGCCAAAACCATTTTAGTTAACAAGAAGCGAATGTTCGAATCAAAAAATAGTAAACATATGAATATACATGTGTAGTACAGGCTAGTTTACACTTTTATATTTTGTATTAATACATGTCAAAAACTCAAGTAATATGTAAAAGAGTGGAAGTGTTTTCAAAACCATAATACTTTTCATTTGATCAGGGTTGCAATTAACCAAAAGCATGTTCATGTGTGATAGTGTGAAAACAAACTGTAATGTTAAATTAGATTTTTTGACGGTCGCAACAAAATTCATT
Source organism: Pollenia labialis (assembly GCA_949318255.1). Classification (NCBI taxonomy): domain Eukaryota; kingdom Metazoa; phylum Arthropoda; class Insecta; order Diptera; family Polleniidae; genus Pollenia; species Pollenia labialis. The sequence goes on from OX439140.1 coordinate 83,350,591, forward strand.
AAATTTATATCTTACAAAGTGTTATGGAATACTTAAGACTTGTGTGATAATGTAAACTAGCCTTTAAACATATGTATATAGATCATATTAAAATATGAGTTTTAAAACAACATATAATAAACATTAAAATATTTGAAAAGTAAATTTTTTTATTTCGATTTCCAACTAAAACCTTCTTTTCTTGTCAAGTTCTTTGGTTAAAAAATCTGTTAGTTATTCTCTACTAATTTTTTTTATTTGTGTTAGGTTTTGTTTGAAATGTTGTAAAAGATTTTACTTAAGATTTTCTTTTTTGTATTTAAAAATGTAAACAAATTAAACAAAATAAAGGACTTTGCTTTGCATAAGTACTGGCGTAAACAAATGAGAATGTTCATAATTTATTTAAGCAAAAACAAATCTACTTGTTAGTGTTTGTGTTCATACAGAGAGAGATACAAACAAATATTTGTATTTTTCCTAGATGTTGTGAAAATCTTTGCAATTGTTTATGCAAAATCAAATTTTAGCAAATATGTATTTCAAAAGGCTGTCAAGCTTGTTTACCTGAGAAAGGGCAAAGGGTGTGCAAAAATTGAGGTATCATTTTAATTTTAATAAAAAAGAGTTTTTTGTTTGGGATATTCAAAATATATTTATTTTAGTTTATTACATTCAAATGTTAAAAATGAAAAATTATGTCGGTCAAATGAGCCCGCATACAGACTCGGCAGGTACCTAACATTTTACCAAAATTCTCAATCACGTTTTTCAATAAGCTGTTGTAAATGGTTGATATCTGATCGATAATGTTGTTTTAAAGCTCTGGAACTACGGTGTACACTTTCGATTTCAAAAGACCCACAAAATAGTCTTAAGGTGTCAAATCGCACGAACTTGGTGTGCAATTCACTCTTCCTCTACTGGAAATACTGCGATTTTCGAAGTTTTCTTTCAAAAGATCCATTGTTTCTCTTGCTGTGTGGCAAGTGGCACTTTTCTGTTGAATGCACGTGTTCCCTACATCTAAATCATAATTTTTCTGCCACAAAAAGCTTCGGATCATCTCCCTGTAGCGATTTTAATTTAACGATAATACCTCAAATTTGAACACCCTTTATTTATAAAATTCTCAAATGCATAAGTAAATGTAGTTGTTATTTTTATAGTGCAGAGATTTCAAAGACTTTACTCTAATTGGACTATGTAAGATTTTTTTAAGTAAAAGGCCAAAGTGGTAGGGAACAGATAAGTAAGTAAGAAGAAAGAAAGTATAGTCGGTCAAGCCAGACGAAATGATACCCTACACCACAGTACTTGAAAACAAATTCTCGCGAGTGTACCCTATGTGGTCCCGCCAGAACAAAATTATGGTATGAAGTTAAGATTCATGTAAAAGTTCTTTGTGCCGAATATTATTTCGATATCATCATCTATATGAGATTTGTTTGCCTTTAAGATATTTTATGAAGGGGGTTTATATGTGACCTTTGCTATCGTAAGAGTTATTGCCGCCAATTTTTATGTCAATAACAAAATTTATAAGGGAGTAATGGCATTAAAAGCTAAATATTTTCGGGTGTATTTGTATGGAAGCAATGGTCAAATATGGATCAATTCCAAAAATATTCTAAAAATTATTTAGATTGCAATAAAATAAGTATAAACCAAATTTAATCTAAATCAGTGATGTTATACTTAGGAAAACCCCTATTCATAAGGATTTTCTTCTAAAAAATGGCAGTTGGGGAAAAGGACAGGTATTTTGAAATCCTTTAGATGTAGAGACTTTTGAGTAATGTTGGAAAACTGTATACATTTGGCAACCTTTTTTGATTTGTGATAGCAAAATAATAAAATTGTAAATACGACAACATTACAAATTGTTTAATTTCTTTGAGTCATTGCTTGTTGTCTTTTCAACTTTGATTTTAACTTACATTTTTTAAAATCACTCTAGGAGGTATCTGTGTGTGAAGTTAAATTTCGAAATTTATTGTGAGTTCTGTTAAAGCGCTAACATAACACTGTCAACCATATAGAATTGTGATATATGAATTCAAATTGGAATTATTCCGACATTTTTGAATCAAATGGACTGGAAAAAATAAAGGGCTTAACACATATCCCGCTTATCAAAAACTTTTATTATTTTAGGTATATAATAGGACTTTTCATGTTTTTTTTTTAATTTTAAATTTACAATTTCTCTGGATGATTTTCCGGAATTCCAGGAAAACGGGAGGCGATGGGCGGCTGAAATTTTATGGAATATGAGGACAAAGTGGTCTTTTATGAAAATTAATTATCAGAAGCTTAAAGGTGTTGCGTCTTTATACGAATTTTTTAATGTTTCCATATTTTCATCGAACAGTGAATATCAAAATTTAATAATATGATCATTCAAAAGTTGTAGAGATTTTAGTAGAGACAATTTTTTAACGCGTAGGGAAAATAGGGATTTTTTCGGGCAGCGTAAGAAATTTTCAAAGAAGTGTTTAACATCACTGATCTTATGGTGTTTTCTTTTCTACAAAAAAATGTAAAAAAAATGCAATTTGGTGTCTGTTTCTTAAAAATTTTGCTCCCGAAAAGCATAAGTTTTTTAGAATAAAACAAGACACCCTTTTCGGAAGCAAAATATTTAAGAAAAAGACACCAAATTGAATTTTTTTTTAAAAAAAGGGACATTTTTTTGTAGAAAAGAAAACACCATTAATACCATATAGATAGACTGAAAAGTGATTTTTAGTCGATCGGGTAGATCTAGGACATTAATGCGCAGCTCATAGAGCAAATGTTCAAATTAATTCTCACACATTCTTATGGCCTTTAATTTAGTTCACAGAGGACAATTTAGACATCAATTATCCAGCGACGAGTGCATTTTTTTATATTATAAAATTATTTTTTTTTTTAATTTTAAGGCTTGAAATTTTTAATAAATGACTTTATTGGCAACACTTGCAAATGTCATGGTCACATAAGGTACCGTTACAATTTTATGGAAAGAACAATTTTATCGTAAGCGACAAATTTCATACAAAATTTATAAGAAATAAAATAAACAAAGGGGTCGATTTTTCAAACGCTTGACTTTGTGTTTCTAGGTAAAACCGCTCCCTTCAATAAAACTAATATGCAACAACACAACCAGAGTTTGAATATTGCACATCAATGGTCTAGGACCAATATTTTAAAACATTAGCACAAGCGCATAATAAACTCAGCACTATTGTGGTGTGGGTATAACAATTAAAATTGTATACAGTTTTAAATTTACGATAAACATTTTTTAAAACTAGTTTGGAACACTGATTTTGTAAATCGTAGTCAGTTTTCGATGTGGCACAAAAGTTGTCACCCGATGTTTTTAAAAACTTTTGTTTTGCTTTTGGCCTAGTAGCCGTTACCTACGAGCACTATTTGTGGTATTTTCACTTCACTTTTACCAGAACTTCCGGCTATAGGTTTCCGCGCTCCTGACGGGTATTCTTTTTAGGAACTTAAAGAATCTAAGGATGTCTGAAATAGACTCGTAACTACAAGAAACCTCACAAAAAAAGTAAGCAACGGTTAAACCCCGAGATCTTACCGGCCAGTGCAAATCACCTAAAGAAGACATAAGGCGACACGGAGAAAGTCTTTTAGCATGGCTTTGTAGCGCTCGCCGTTCACAGTAGTCGTTTGGCCCACGGCGGAATCGAGGAGCGGAAAGTCTGCTCGTGCGTTATGTGCGGAGAAGCTATAATTCAGCTTGTTCACGTATCCACAGAGATGGAAATAAGCCTTGTCACTAATAATGACTTCGATAATCGTCTTAAGGAGAAGTGCGCCCCACTTCTAATTAACGTGCGTTTTGTGTCTGTTTACTTCACAAATGTAAAAGCAGAACTGACATTTACCGCCTTTTGCAAAAATTATAGCATCTTTCGATAGGGTGATAACTTTCGCACCACCTTATATTTGATTAAAGTTTACACTGAACACCATACCGAGTCTTTTACGTTTTGTTTAAATAGACCTTTACAAAGCAGCTGAAGTCTGATCTGCTGGCGGATGTTTCTTTGTGTGAAACTGCTTTACAGTGGAGGTATGTAGGTATGCTAAGTAAGAGGTTATAAAAAATTTACTCAGACAATTAAGTCTTACACAAGGGGCGTTATAAGAAATGTTTTGTCCACTCGGTGTTTAAAGCAGAGCATAGTGGTATTTTTGAAAAAAAAACTTGGCACGTAGCCAACTTTTTCTAAAACTCGAATAGTGAACTTCACTGATAAAAAAAAAATTGAATACAGGTCCAAAAGTAAGAATTCGTTAATAATTTGTGTAATCCCAAGGTTGCCTTTTTTTTGTAAACCTATGATACCCGTCCTGATATGCGTATAGACCCCAAATCCAAAACTTAAACTCGAATACAAGGCCTCCTTAATTGTCATCCCAAGTCATTTTCTAATCAGAAATAATTATGCCATTTTTTTCCAAAACATCCCAATATGCCACGGGAGTAACGTTACACTACAGCACAGCTGGGCTATTTTTTTGAGTATCAAAAATTAAATTATTTCGTTAAATGTTTTTATATTTAAAATAAAACCAATTCTTAGCTTATTTAAAGTTTTTAGCATTTAAAATAGTTCATTAATGTTGTATAATTTTAAATAATGAAATATTTTATTTATTTTAAATTAAAATTGTTTAATATAAATCATTTCAAGTCTATTAATACTTAGAAAAGCAACAATATTATTAATAGAAACATTTATAAATAATAGAGGCAATAAATTCACTAGACCTACACAAATATGATTAAATGGCAAATAAAATTGTCATATAAAGCGAAAAAATATAAAAACAAGTAAGAAAGTATAGTCGGTCAAGTACCCAACACCACAGTATTTAAAAACAAATTTTAGAGAGTTTTAAATTTCATTAAAATCGGTTTGATAGTTTCTGATAGGCAGAAATTGGTCCCTATCGTCCTTCGTGGTGCTACGATTCGGCCCATTTTCAATAGGCTTGGTCCTTGTGTCAATAAACACCTGTACTTTGCGCACAAGGTTACATTGACAGCAACTCAGAAAGTGATTCTAAGTAGATCATAATACTTTAAGGTGGTTCTAGGACCAATATTTTAAGGCGTTACACACATCGTCACTAATGCATAATACCCTCTCCACTATTGTGGTGTGGGTATAAACAATAAGAAAACGAATGACGTTCTTAGGCTTGATAATGCACTTATAATGATGATGAACGAATCAATGTTTAAAAATTTGGAAATGCAACGCTTGAGCTGATGAAAGATTTTTGAAGATTTTTTTGTAAAAAATTGCACTTAAATTGCAGACAATAGTATTTAATTTTTTTTTTACAAATCCATGGCAAATTCTTTTTAAAATTTTAATCTTTCAAATGTTTTGGCAGATTCAACTGCCAGATTTAATTTTCTAACTAAATTAAAAATAAGTTGCATTCCTTGTGTGAAATTATTTTTTTATTCAAACTCTTGATGTTTAATTTAAATATGTATTATTAAACTAAACATAAAATAACTTATTAACTTTTGTCACGAAGCCAATAATGATTTAGAATCTAACAATAAAATACAGGAGCACATTGTTAAAAGGTCCTGGCATCAAATAAATTTTTACAACAATGGAAATATGGAAATACATACTTTTCACACTAAATGAAGACAACAATAACTACAACAACAAATAATAAAAAAAAAATACTTTTTTTGGCCTTAGGCCAAGAAACATAATTGTATGCCCAAACGAATAAAGGGATGGATGAAAGTATTCATGATGAATAAAAATTATTTCGCAAAAAAATCGATAATTTTTCTAAAATCGACAAAAAAAAATATATAAAACAAATTTTAAATTTTACCTGGTACCGACATTTTTCTAAAGAAATTTTCTAGGTAGCGATAGATTTCTATTAACATTTCCTTTTCATCGATAGATTTCTAAAGAAGTTTTATCGTTAGCAAGAGATTTAGAAATTTAATCGTTAGCAATATATTTGAACAAAAATGTTGTCGTTAGCGACGGTTTTCTAAAAAAAAATCTGTCGTTATTTGTCGATTTCTAGTAAAATTTTTTCTTTAGCGATAGATTTAAAATGAAATTTTATCTTAGCGATAGATTTAAAATAAAATTTTATCTTAAGCGATAGATGTCTTTAAAAATGTATTCGTTAGCGAAACATCTCTGTAGAACTTTTATAGCTAGCGAAAGGATTCATTGAAAATTTAATCATTAGCTACACAATGTAAATACAGACTTTTTACACTAAATGAATAACAAAAATAAACACAGCAACAAATAATAAAAAGAAAATTACACTAAATTTTGGCATTAGACCAGGACACATAATTGTATGAGCAAACGAATAAAAGGATCATTAGTTATATAAATAATTTCGCAAAAAAAATCGATAAAAAAAATTAAATCTCAATCGGTTGCGACATTTTTCTAATAAATTTTCCTTTTAATCGATAGATTTCTAAAGAAGCTTTATCGTTAACAAGAAATTTTGATAAAGATTTTTTCGTTAGCGATATGTCGTTATTTCGTCAGCTCATTATTGGTTTGTCGCATATCAGCAATAGATTTTTATTAAGATTTTCTCTTTTGAGAAAGATTTCTAAAGAAAATTTAATACATAGCGATAGTTTTCTTAAGAAATTTTATCATTAGTGATATATTTCTAATAAAATTTTATCGTTAACAACAGTTATTTAATAATTTTATCGTTAACAATAGATATCAATGGACATTTAATTGTAATAGCAACAGATTTCTATAGAAGTATTTATGAAAATGTATCGTAAGCGGTTAATTTCGATAAAAATTATAAAGGCTGGGCAAATACTTTAAGCATACGGAATTACCAGCTTTTCTTAATTAAAATTCTTGTCGAACGGAAGAAGAACTTGCGACAGATATCAAGCGACTATTTTGCATGTCTGAAATGCATTTTCAGGACTATTAAATTAAGAATTTTTGCATCGAATTGGAACTACGGATAAATAACTAATTTATAACAGAAATCCGAAGCGCAAACCGTTATATTTAAAACGGGGTTAAGTATCAAAATCAGCGCCAAAGAAAATTAGTTATGGGTGTAGATGATGCTTTTTTGGGGATGCAGAGGGTATAAGTTGATAAGTTGTAAAGGGAGACCTGTTCCAAGTTTGGATCTATTAGGCAGAAAGTTGTAACTCACCACCTTCTTGGTGTAAAACTGCCTTGCTTAAATGCACCTAATTCCAATAAAAAATATTGAAATTTCACTAGATACAGGGTTATCCATTTAGTCGTTTTTAAACCGCAGGTCTGGCAATGCTGTCAGCTGCTAAGCAGCTGTAATCTGCAGTGCCACTTATTTAGTGAAAGGTTTGTAATGGATCGTTTAACAACCGAAGAACTCGTAAAAATAGTTAAAACTTAGCACAAAACTGGTGGATCAAACTTTGACACTTTATGAGCATTACTGGGAGCTTATGGTCGTCAAAATCGACCTACTGTACAAGGAATTGGCAATTTTTAAATAAATTTGAAGAGACTGGAAATGTTACAGATGTAGTCAGGCCTGTGCATCATCGCAATGTTCGCACTGGCGATAATATCGCCGAAAATATCGGAATAACCGTTATCGTTATCTCAAAACGCTATGGCTATATGATAACCGACTTTAATTAAAGATTATAATCTTGACTATACGAGGTTTCAACAAGACGGTGCCACTAGCAACAAAACACGACCAATTTTGGCTTTATTGCATGGGAAGTTTTCAGAACGCTTTATTTCACGTTTGGCGACGTCAATTGAGCACAAAAATCATGCGATTTGACGCCGTTGGACATCTTTTTGTGGGGTTACGTGGAAGACAATGTCTACGCAAAAATTCGCCTAACGTGCGTGCATTTTAAAGCTTATATTTTTTTAGTTATCATCGAGATACTGCTCGAAATGTATTGTCGAAAACTGCCTCAAACGGATCGATTTTTTCTGCAACCAATCTAGGTGCGGTCATATAAATTACATTATGTTTCGTATGTAATGACAAGATCCAAGTATTATAATGGAATAAAAGTTTCATTAAAATCTTAGCTTTATGTGTGTTTTATTTAACTTTACTTTTGAAACTGAAAAATCGATAACCCGTTACATTTTAGACTTTCTTCAATAGCCAGAAAATGGAAAAGCTACCTATAAATCGTAGAACGATACTTTGAATAATATTTTTAATTTAAACAATGACACATTTATTACTAACAAGAGCGAGTACTTATTTTATTAATTTATTTTGAAAAATTGCATCTTCTCTTACCTAATATAATAGAAGAGATGTTCTCTCATTATTTTGCAAGATACTATTGAAATAACAAAACAACAAATTAGATACTGATGCTCCGAATGGTTGAAGTTTGGTGCGGTTTCATAAAAACATCCAACAAAAAACAGCATGCACATAAATTTATGACCCTTCCAAAAATGTGGAACAAAGTAAAATATTTAAAGTTTAAAAAACAATATAATGAGGAAATAATACTTAAAAATACTACTAAAAATAAATTGTGTAAATAGAATATGGACAGCTTGTTTATTATTTGTTTTATTAATATACATACATATAAACACAGACTTAATAAACTAAAATCTGTTAATACAATCAATAAATTAAGAAAATAAATAAATAAATTATCATAAATATAAATTCATTAAAAAGAAATTTTTATTTAATGCCCCCTCGTTAGCCCATCGTTTTTACAGCATAGGGATGCTGCGATAAAATGACTGTTCTTTTTTTTGAGTCTAATAAAAAATGTGTGTTTTTCGAAGTGCTTCAGAGAAAAAGCGCATAATAGTACGCTCTAATAAAATAGCTATTTTTGTGCAGTGAATACTTGTGAAGAAAATTATACAAAAAGCTGTTTTTGAAAAGCAATAATAAAACAGATATCAACGAGCACTTTTCGGGCATTATGGCTTTTTCGAAAGCACAATGTGTTATTTCAAAACGAATCTTCTAATGAAAAAAAAGGAAAAAGTTATCCTTGAAACCCGGAACTTCCAATACAAAAACTATTCATTAGATCAGCAGCTTTGTAAGCACTTATTTTGCATCTTCGTAGTAAAAGCGTGCTCCTTTTGTTAGCACATTTTTTTTTTACTGCTTAATATTGGGTACCCTGATCTAACTGTCATACCTGAACAAGAGCGAAAAGCGGAACTTTTTCTTCCGCTTCCGAAGAGTGGTGTTAACTTTCTTGTTTAATAAAAAACCCACATAACAGCAATAAAAATGGAGATAAAACAGCTAGATTTACTTAAAAATAGCTAAATTGCCATTATTTATTCACAATAGCGACCAACTTCACTTCTAAACGGTCGGCCCAAATCGGATTTTCCAATTGCCATTTCCGATAACACCATTTTAAAAGCTTTTACTACTTTGTCGCCATGGATATATGGGTTTGGCGTTTATTCGGCTGGTTGCCGGGTTTCGGTTTCAACTAAAAATGAAAACAGCTCTGGATTTTCTAAACGGTTTGTCCGATTCAAATAAAATTTGAGGTGCCAATAAAAGAGTTATAGTCGAGTTTTGGATTTGGGTACTATAGACTTATCAGGAGAGGCGCCAAAGGTTGCCAAAGTAGAGCACCTCAGGTATTAGAAAAATTAAAAACGATCTAGAATTCTTAGTTTTAGTCCGATTCAAAATGTCCCCCTGTGAGGCACCTAATTGTAAATAATGGGCAATTGGTTTATTATTTACCAGAAATTATTTATTTATTTATTATATTTTTACTAACAAACAAACGTTTGCATGTCATTGATGTCAGAAATATTCAGAGATGTTTCCTTGTAATTTCATATTTGATAGGATAAATGGCATACTTTTTGTTTTTTCACTCTGCTTATAACTAGATTTAAATATCGCTTAGCGTATTTCCACAGGAATGCCATGGCTTAATTCACCTGTTGTGTTTCTATAATATGTTGATTTTCACGAAGTTGACTTTCAGTGTTTGGTTCGGTACGATAAGTTTAGGACTGTTTTGTTCACTGTCCATTGACGACTTTTATTTTTGAAGAACAAGAGCCCTTATATTAAAGTTGGAAGTATACCAAGGGTGCTAATAGATAAATACGAAAAACTACAACTTTATACTTGAAAAGATTAAAGATTAATGGTGTTTTCTTTTCTACAAAAAAATGTGCCTTTTTTTTAAAAAAAATGCAATTTGGTGTCTGTTTCTTAAAAATTTTGCTCCCTAAAAGCATGAGTTTTTTAGAATAAAACAAGCCACCCTTTTCGGGAGCAACATTTTTAAGAAAAAGAGACCAAATTGAATTTTTTTTTAAATAATGCACATTTTTTTGTAGAAAAGAAAACACCATAAGATTAAAATTAAAAATTGCCAAAATTTTGATAAAAATAAAAAAATCGATTTTAAATACCGATTGATTTCAGTATAAAACCGCATACGGCTATTTCCAAAAAAACGTCAACCACAAAAAATGGAAAAAAAAATTTTCTTTTCAAGATTTATTTAGAGAATTGCTTATATTTTTTTAATATATGCGTATAAATTAATTGATTCGAAAAAAAAAAGATAAATGGTAAACGAAGTACTACAACTTTTAGCACATACTTGTGTATATTAGAAAATATGCATTTGGAACAACAATACATACTCTAATCTAAGGCATATTTATGATCCGAAAAACATTTTTTATTAAGTTTCTTATATAAAGGATTATAAATAGCAACAAAAAAAAATTTTAAATCATGGTGGAAAAATTGTCCCGTTTACAATGTCCCGTTTAAAATTTCTTTAACAATTTATTTAAAAAAATTTAATTCATATTTTATTTTGAAATCGAAACCATTTTTAGTGCACATTAGTACGCAACATTTTAAAATTAATCCCAATAAAATATTATGTCAGGTTTCGCAGAAATCACTGTTTAAACGGTTACCCCTTAAAACCCACTTCCGTTTTTGTCCCGTTTACAATCACTGGTTTTTTGCAATTAAATCGGAAACCACGACAGTAAGCGAAAAATTTCATTTGCGGAAATTAGCGAGCTAATTGAGAGTTAAAAGAATCATTAATTTAAAAAATGAAAATCAGGTTGTTTTTTACAGTTTTGTCAATATAAACGTGTGCGAATGTCCCGTTTATTTTTTTGCGAATGTCTCGTTATTTTTTTTTTTTGCCACGAAATCGATTTTCGATTGGAACTACGTTGCTATATATTTATATTATATATAGTCTGAAATAATTTGCTATTGAAATTTAACCACATCGGTTAACAAATGGCTGAGATATGATCAAAAAACGTCGACTGCCTCTTATTTGTACACATAAATCTCTAATTTTTACCCATAAGCCTTTATTTTTTGAAGTGTTCTTATAAACTATAATCCTGTTTTTTTCTTTTTTACCTGAAATAAACTTATTGCCAGTTTTAAGAACGCGAGTGCAAAAGTGAACAAACATTTAGAACAAAAACATATTTTGAAATTTTGAAATGATGTTTTTGTTTTAAATGTTAGTTAAGCGAGTCACTTTTGAACTCGCATTCTAAAAACAGACAGTTAGTGAAATCTTTGTTTTTATATACATATACATATGTATCCAGTATTCTATTACCATTGCACTCTTGAATTAAAGGTTTTGGTGCGATTTTTGATACTATGCTAAAGGGTATATAAGATTCGTTACGAACGTATTCATTTTACTGGTGTTTTTTTCAATTCCAGTTCTTTGAAACGAAAACAAATTTCCGTATATGTTACTTTTAGCGATTCTTCAAGTTTTTCTCACATTAGTTGAGGAGCAATATCAGGTTTTCTATATTTTCCAAGTTTAAAGACCTAGCGTTTTCCCCTCCCGGCATTACATGATTTTTGTACCTTACTAGCGTTATATGTTTCAAGTTACATATTTAACTCGTGCGGCATCGACAGAAGTAAAAATAAAACTTCATTTGTCAAAATCAGCTGATTTATTTGAACACTGCGTGTAACGCCTACAAAAAAAAAGTAAGTAGGCCTACTTTTCGCATTCAATGCCTCAATGCTTCATACGGTTTTGCGCAGATTCTACTTTTTTGTCAGCTTAAAATTTTCACAGCAATTAAAAAAACAATGCTCCATAAATTCTAAGTGTTAGCTGATGTATAAAGTTAACTTAAGAATAAAATTAAATTTTTGATTTCTCATAAAGTTTTTTTTTTTTTGTTTTAATAGTATTTCTAGTTTGTCATAAATCCAATCATTCTTTTAATTTAAATAATTCATATCCTATTTTAAAAAAGGAATTTTTGATACCCTTGCACAATTTGTTACTCTGTCTTTTCGCCTGGGGTTACATGTTTTATTTTTCATTCTTTCCGTGAATGTAGTTGTTGTTAAAAAAATAGATTTCATGGATAAATTGAGTAAAACATGTGTTAAGTCGAAATAAATGTGCGTACATATATAATTGGGCTATTCACAATTGTTTAAAAAAAAATAATGTTGTGTTTGAAACAAAATAAAAATGTCAATGCTGTGTTCATTATTTTGTCGTAACTGTACATTAGAAATCTAAATTATAAACGCTTGCCCACAGCAGTCATATATATTTCTTTTAAATAGTTTAAGACATATGACTTTACAACTTTATGACTGCCTTGTGAATAGCCCAAATATATGCATGTATGTTATAAATTCCTACATACATACATACATACATACATACTATGTATGTAGGAATGTACATTCAATATAATTTCATGTATACTGTGAGCGTCAAAACAAAATAACAAAAGGTTTTCCAATACAAAAAAGAGTTGGTTAAGTAAAAAAGAATTTAAATTTTATTATAAAATAAAAGTAAAAATTTTAAATACTTGAAAAAGAATTAAAACAGTACAATAAAAAACAAATTTACTACGTTATTAACGCGTCAATTTTTGATTTCTTTTTACTATTTAGGATGGCTTCTAGTCTATTGGGCATCGATTTCACCCATTTCAAGGTTAGCTCAGAAGACATTTTTGGCCATTCTTCCTGCAGAATTTTCTTTAGAGTTATTGTTGCTTATGTTATTTTATTTCTGTCCAGATGTCTTGTTGGATTGACCAACAACCTATCTCGTTTCGCTATAATATAAAAATCGACCATGGATTTCACAAACAGATTAAGAACAACAAAATCCTTTTTCTATGTCAGCCAAATGTTAAAAGATCTGAGAACGATTATCTTTTAAAATCAATTCTCTTCACAACTCTTACGGCAATTTTTTGACGAATCTAGCAATAAAAAGAATCCAAAAATTTTAAAAATCATGAAAGGTGAGCAATTTCTGTCGAACTTTTAAAGCTCAGAAGGTTTAAAGTAATCCAATGAACTTCACATATTATTCCTCAAAATTGCAATAAATTCCAACAATTGCATAAATACATATATAAGTTATGAATCAAAAAACAAGATTGCGCACTCAGCCATACAAAAAAATGTCTACTGCGCATCTACGTCTTCATAGACTACATCTAAGGTCACAGTCATAACAACCTAAGTCTCTTTTTCAGTACACCAGTTAAATGTTTAGAACCTTCACTGTAAATCAGGAGACGGCTTTTTTGGAAAACTTTGCTACAGATCAGGATTGCCTGAAGAATTCAAATTAAAAGTGCTAAGAGCCAGTTTTTGACATAAAGATCAGCGATTAAATTAGAACTAATCTTTGAAATTCGTTTTTGGGTAGTCGATTATTTCATTTTGTTTCCAAGTTTTAACGCCCAAAGTTGGCGGTTTAAACTTGCGACAGAACTTTCAAAAGTACGAACAGCTTATGAAAGGAAATATTTTTTATATTTTTTTTATTTAAAGTTTTATTAAATATTCCACCCTCAAGCTTAAATAATTAAAAGTAATTATAAAATAAAGGTCAAATAAGAATAAATATCTATTTATAAATATATAATATTATATAACACAATACAAAATTCTCGCCTTTTCTTCTTCTTTTTCACGTTAAGAACAGTAATTTGATGACAATTTTTGGTATTTGTTTTAAACTGCCATACTTATACATAAAAGTATTGTCAATTCATATGGCAATGCTAAAAGCTTTAATCTTTCACTCAAAAACGCCACAGAAGAATAAGGCTAGATTAATTTTATTATAAGATTAACAAATCTTACTATTGATCCTGGTTTAAACTCTAAGTAAAAAACCCGCTCTAAATCGACAAAAAAGTGCTAAATTGTTCTACAGTGAAAAACAAGTGTTAGTTTTGTAAAATTGATTTTTTTAAATATAATAAAAAATTTACATTTGAATTTGTTTACATATTAATTTTGTTTAACATAAACACTTATTATAATGTTACATTATAATGCATTTTATGGTGATTTCTTTTATGAGAAATGTGTTGCATTAATGTAACATGTTCTACTTTTGTTTGTTCGTTTGCACAAAAAGTACAGCTGTGGCAAGCATTTTTAAGTTATTTTGTGAATAAGTTGATGAAAAACATGCAAAACAAGTTGCATATTTTACCCTTACTATTATTCAAGGTGTTCATACTGCCCTGTTGTACAACTGATGTACTTACTTTGTTTGTAGAACCAATGTTTTATATTCTTTGCCATATTTCATACCGCTCATAATTTTATAAAAATATTTACCGTATTCACAAAACCCCTTGTATCGTTGTATCAATTGTATGTTGTATTAACATACATAGTTCACTATTGGTTTTTTTTAAAACATACAATAGATACAACATAACAATACATACATAACAAAAATTACAACTGTTCACAACCAGTTGTCTTAACTACAACTCAACTGAGTAGAGTTGTAAACCGTAATAGGGGCCTTAATTAAGAAAAGATTCTTTCACTTATTGTTGCCGTTGTAGAGATTGAAAGTAAAGCGTTATAAAGCATATCCAATTTCTATGTGGTTTTTCTTGTCTTTTCCAAAAATTGGTAGTCTTCCAATTGAATCTCTTTTTGATTTTTTTTTAACAATTTTAATAGTTTTTAAGGTCTGGTAGAAGGTTGTTTTCATTCGTCTCAAAAAAATCAGCTGTTTTTGTGTATTTTGGGGTGATCTGCAATTTCCGAAAGCACACTAAGAAACACAAAAACGGTATGATTTTCAGAATTCCACATAATCACACTTGTGATTTTAAAAGCACGTGATTTTCAGAACAGGCCCTTAAGTCACGTTTAATTGGACCTTAATTAAGTATGTATCTACTAAGTTAAACCGACCCGTATACTTGCAATATTATTGTATAAAGCTACGGTCACACTTATTAAATATTTGACCAAATAAGCGTAACCACTACTTTTTTAATAGTTAGTGAGAATTAACATACTCTTAATACCACAAAATAATGCTTTTTATACTGCTAGACATAGCAAAAAACAGTTTTCTGTACGATGTGGAATTATAATCAAAATAAATATTGGAATTAAAGGAAATAATAATTAAGTTTGCTTGTTGGTTCCGTTTTTTTTCCGTCAAATATTTGACAAGTGTGACCGTAGCTTAAGATATTCGCCGCATTATTTCCATTTTGTCCTATGTTATGTAATAAGTCGCACAATGGTTTAAATTAAAATATTTCAAAACTTTCATTCAATAAAAAAGGTGAACATAACCTATAAGAATAACATGAACAGCATTGTTGCCAACAGTGCTACCGTTGGCAATTTTCAAAAAGGGTCACAAAAAGGGGATTTTCATGAAAAAGGGGTCAAAACAAGGGTATTTCAATTTTTAACGCTGTCGATTTATGATAAGTATGATTTAATAAATTTTCGAAATTACTTTTATCAGGGTGACTCACGTTTATTTAAATATATATAGTTGTATTTAATAAAAAAAAAATACCGCATATTTACTAAATCCAAAATCTCGGGATTTTTACATAAAAAAATCCCTGGATTCGAGACTTAAATTTTTAGAACAATGCCGGGATTTCGGTATTCGGGATTTCGGGATTGGCATCCCTAGTGTAGAATAAGATGAAATGAGTTTTTCTCAAAACTTAATTTTCACACACTAAGTCCCTTTTCTCGGAGAAGGTCACATATATAAAAAAAACATATAGGTATAAGTATGAATATAAGTTACGTTTGCTATTAGAGATATTGCATTTTAATTTGTCCTTTTTTTCTAGAAAATCTAATAAAGAAGTCGTAAAAAATGTTTTAATACACTTTTTTCGTATACTAACTACTTTTTAGGAATATGCATTCTATATTTTGTTATTAAATCTTCAATTGAAGTCCATTTCTCCATCTCCAACTGTGAGAAGAAAGCATAGAATTATAAGTTTCTACTCTGAGTCTGTTACAAAGTTTAGTTTTAATTTAAAAACACTTGTTTAGCTGAAGCAATATTGTTTAGCAGTGTTGACAAAAAACAATACATATGTGTGTGCTTTTCCAAAAAGGGTCAAAAAGTGGCACAAAATAGTAAAAATAATACAAAAAGGTAAATTAAAACAAGGGTCAAAAAGGGTATCAAGACCGTCGAAAAAGGGTAAAATTTATACTTTAGTATCACAACGGTAATGCTGGTTGCCAATTTGGTAAAAGATTAAAGAGAACGTGAACTTATTTTCTTCAATCTATTACCAAACAGTCGTAGGATAACTTAAATAAGTCAAACACAATAAGGGTGATTATTTCAGCAATTTTTTAACAGTTTGTCATTTTGTGCTATCATTAATAATATAAAAAAACCTTGCAACTTTTTGTCACATGATTTTTGTTTTGTTATCATTTAAAGTGAATTTTATATTCAGTCACTATTTAATTCTAATAGGTCAAAAATCGGTGAGGCTGAAGTGAACGATCTTATAGACTTGTGTTCTTAATTTTTGTTTTTTAACCGAATATATGATCTTCATTTTATGTTATTTAAAAAACACTTTTTTGTACTTTTTTTTAGTTTTTGGCGATTTTTGGCTGCAAAATTATACTTGCTTTTTTTGTATGCAAAATTTAATTAAAAAAAAAAAGAAAAATAAATTTGATAAAAAAATTGTTACAAAAACTGAACAAAATTGAGGTTTGGCGATTTTTGACATCAGGTTTGGCGATGGAGCTCAAAAAAATCTGACAACCCTGGTACCTATGTACAATAAGAATCAAAAATCTTTTGATTCTTGCCAATATGTACATATATTGTGCCACCTTCGAATATCACATGCACATTGGCGATATAATTGTACAATACTTAAAATTTAACATATTTATTGCAAGTGTATGAGCTGCTCAAGGTATATTTATAGCAGGTAGCCGCGAGATTACAACAATTGTACAATAAAACAAAAAACAGGGCTTTTTATTGTTGTTATGTGGTACGAACTGTCAAAAAGTAAAGGGGTTGATAAGAGACAAAAACGACAAAAGATAAAGACAAAAAACTTGTTTACATGTTTTCTATACAACATTTGACAATTCGTATCACAAAACAAGCAAATAAAAAATAAGCTGCTGGCTTTCCGAGACTACCTGCTATGAATATACCTTGGAGCTGCTTAAGAAGTAAACAATTTTTGTTCGAATAATTTTACCCTTAACTGTACTTTTTGTACTCGTATGTATAAAATTATTATACATATGTTCCTATGTAGGTAGGTATATAAATAAATAATAAAAACAAAAATCTAACAAAAAAAAATTATCCCAGATAAAGTTGAAAATAAACTTACCACGCCAATATTAGCTGCTACAGGCAGAATGCGTAGAGCTGAACTGCGACGCGTGTAGAGTGTGAAATCCTTTGAACGTCGCAATAACATGCGGATACTTGTACTTGCACAGACACCCGCTGCCATTGTGTTAAAAGTAACTTTATTTTACTAACTGGATTTTTGGGTGGTTATAATGTTGTTGTTGCTGTTTAATGATTAGTCGTTGTTTTTGTTGTTGTTTCTTTCAAGGTGACTGAGTTTACTTTGACGTCTGCGTCGTTTACTGCTGCAGCTGCAGCGATGATTATATCGAGTTAATAATGTGATATGATGTTTTTTTCTTATATTAAATTTACACTGTTGATTCACTTTCTTTTACAAAATTTTTAGGTATTCAATAGATATTAATTTGTTTTTATTTGATTTTAAAATAACACAGGGCGCAAAAAAACAAAAACTTACTTTTTCTCTCACACTTTACCACACCTAGAGTTAAGAATTATATTTTGGTAAAAACAATTTCAATTAGAAAATTTTATAAAATTTTTTGAAGAAAACACAAACTTTAAGATTTCATTAAAATTTGTATTACAATTTTAAATTAATTTATTTAAAATGAAAAACATTAGCAACACTGAACTACAACTCTACTTGCATTTTTACAACAAACACTTACAACAAATTGTGGAGAAAATCTTACACACACACGCACTTTTTATTTATTTTGTATTTGGTCTGCGGGGGTGAGAAGGAAAATCCTTTAACTCTTTTAAGATATTCCTTTTAAAACACTTGCTTAATTTATTAAAAATTATTGGTAAATTTTATATTTAAATAATATTAAAACAACACGTTCTAACCCACATTTATTTGTGTATGTATGTGTTGGTATGCGGCAAAATTCCAATTAGAATATTGAACAAGTGTCGACACCGCTAAATTTCTTATTTTCACTTTTATTTTTTGAAAGAAACACACACACACGCAAAATTTTATTTTGTGATAATACCGAAATTTTGCAATAAAAACTGTATTAGGTTTAATTTCACGCTAAAGACACATTTAACATTCTTATTATTAACAACAATAAGAAGACAGAAAGAAGAACATCCAACACGGGCACCGTGAACACACAACAACAACAAACACACAGTGCGTTCGATTTTTCGGCACAGAAGTTTCGACGCGGACGAGAAATGGTTTGTACCAACGAACTACTAAACAAGCACTAACTTTTTTTGCACACAAAATTCTTTTCCTGCATCGGCAGCATTAAATAAATCTAGTCAAGTTTCTCGAGATTCTCCCAACTGCGTGAGTTCTTTTGAATACTTTGTTATTTTTATTCAAGTTATTTGTTTTACTGTTCAAAATATCTGTTTTATATTCTCACCGCGCAAGTTATTCACATTTTAGCAAAACAAAAGAAAACATAGACGATAACAACAAATAAGAAGCAAACAACAAGTCATAATCAGCGTTACCACTGTACAATTTTCTTTTCGACCAAACTTATATATTAAAAGTCGATTTTATTAATACACAACATGTTTATTATACATATCGAAAAAATCAAAAAATATTAAATTAATAAACATTTGATAAATCAAGTGAGTGCAAGTAATTTATATACTAAGTTGGCAAGATTACCAAAACTTTTTGGGTTAAACAATTTTTAATTGAATAGAAGGAGTAAAAACAATGGCAACGTTGTTTCGAATTGTCAACAAAGTAACTTGTCTACACTATTGCCGGGTCGTTTTTACACAATTTCAGGAACTGTGATGGTTGGTACTATTTTTTCTGTTTTGGTTATGTGTTTTGCGTTAGTTCCGCTTTTTTTTCTTAAAAAGTTATAATTGTCGTTTGCTTACAAATTTATCGCTAGATTTTTTGGATAATAGAAACATTTTTTTTAAGTTTGCTAATCGTGGGGTCGATGGTGTCCGTCCGTTCGGTCTTTGGTTCCTATTGGTTCCTATTGCTATTGTAAATGTTTGATTAAACTAGGTTTGCCAGACGTACTGTTTTTAGCAGTACGCGTTTACTATGAACTGCTTTCTGCATAATCTTTAGGAAGTAAACAATTGTTCTTTTTTTTAGCTTTTGTGTTTTTTAACGTTTTCTGCGTATACATATATGTATTTTGTACAACAAAAAAATTTTAAGAAAGAATTTTTGACATCACCTAAAAAGAAAGAAAGAATCCAAAAGAAATGTTTAAACATTTGATAATCTGAACTGCAGCATCATAACCCACATCGATGGGTCCAGCCGTAATGTTTACTTGTCCCAAAATAGTTCACCTTTTTTAAGACCATTATATTGAAAAAGAACTTGCTGAAGCATGACTTTGCTTTGTAACTGTTCAGCCTAAGCTGAAAAACCTTCCATTTTTTACCTAAATTCAAACATTTCATTCCATGATTTCGTAAAAATAATCCAATTATTTTCTATAAAAACTTTACTTCGATATGCTTTTTGATTAAAAGTTTTTGCGGAAAAATTTTAAAAAAGAAAAATCTGTAGAAAATTAATGAGTGAAAATTTCTACAGTGTGTCATTTCCCAATTTTGATAATATGTAAGCATGTCAGCTATATGTAAGTTCGTATTTTCACTACCTTATCGAAATGCAACAACTAGTTCTATGCTTTCTTTTTGGACAAAAGAGCGAAGTAAACTTTTCATTAAAAACTTTGAATATATAGACTTTTATTGAGTTTTAAAATTTTTAAAAACAGAAAACGACAAAAATGTCATAGTTAACGTAGTACAAAAAATTGATAAATATTTGTAATTTTTAAAATTTACAATAATTATGACTAACAAATGATATAAAGCTAAAAATTAATCCCTTATTTAACAAAGTTAAAATAAACAAAGCCTTTTTGTTTTAAAAATTATATTTGAAGCAGCTGACGAATTATAAGATTTCAATACAAAAGAGCATTTATTACTTAATATTACACATCTCTTATTTCGTATTCTTTATTTAAAGTTCATACAATAAAAAAAATTTGTTTTACATTGATGTACTGTTTTATGGGCTTCATATCTGGCAAGTCTAGATAAAACCAAAATATGAACGAAACCAAAAACGAACGTGTAAAAGCAAAAATTATAAACCATCAGTATTTGTCATTAATAACAGACATGTGTAATTACATATGTATATGTATGTCTATATGTCGTGTAAAATTATTTTTATCGCCTTACAAGGCCAGTTTTGAAAATCAATTTAAGTCAAATCATGTGAGCATTTTAAAACACACATGTGATATTTCCGTTTTTGTATTGTGTATTGCCGAAAGCACACCGAGAAACTCAAAAATGGTATGACCTTCAGAACACCACAAAATCACACATGTGATTTTAAAAGCACGTGAGTTGAAATCTTGTGATTTTAGTCTGGGATCCCACTATGAAAGTTTTCTTTCAGAAAGTCTGAGTATATTGGTGAGAGGGGAAGAGAACATGCGTTTCTTTTCTCTTCTCTCACCTATAAACTCAGACTTTCTGAAAGAAAACTTTCATAGTGTGAACCCAGACTTACGAACATACCCGATAATGCTATTTGCTAATCTACGGCATTATCGATGAAATATTGCTGGCAAATGAATTGAAACGTGTATGGGGTGCTTAATAGTTATTTTTGATGCCCTGCAGTATCGACGTGTCGTTTACTCCACGTCTACAACTGACATGATTGCTGTTGTAAGATGATGTTATAAAAGCGTTGTTAAAACATTTGCATTAACAACCGTGTTTTAACATGAGGAAACCTCAAACATGACTGCCCGTCTATACCAGAGATAATTATTGCCACATAAATTGCAGTTAATGTCAAAATTATGTTATCTTTAATGTAGGCAGCAATTGTTTGTACATATTTTTTGCCGGCAATTTATGCTGCAATAATTGTTAGTCCATTTTCGTTGACAATTATTGCCTACATAAAACGTCAAATTTGGTTGTCAAATATACAAAAAGAAGCAAAAAAGTAAAAATAGAAGCAAATTGTTTGAGAAAGAAATAAAATTTTTGAAATGGGAGCTAATTATAATTGTTTATTGTAATAAAAGAATTTAATTAAAGAATTTAATAAACACTAAAATAAAATTACAAAAATTATTTTTATTATTATAATTTTTTTCTTATTCGATCTTTATTATTCAAATTTAAATTAATTTGTTTAATTTTTAATTCTTTTTAATATAAAAATAATAATTTTACTTTAACAAAAAAAAAAAAACAAAGAATTAATATTTTTATATAATAAAACTTAAACAAATTAATATATGTACTTTTAAATAATAAAGTCGAATAAGAAAGAATTTATATGCATTAAAATAAGTTTTCCAACATAGCGCTGGTTTTTACACTGCACCTTCTTCCTTTATTTTTTCAAATTATGAGTTAACATAAATACGTTTTCCCATGCCTTTAACATAAGCTGAGCAACAAGAAATATTGCTTTGTTATTCTGCGGACGTTATTGCCAACTTGCTCAGATAATTATCTTTAGTGTAGACCTAGGGTGATGAGTCTATACTTAACACGAACATCATATTAGTGTTAATGTTAAACATTTCATTTCAGTTCTAGACTGCATTTAATGTGAATGAACTGCATTACCGACATTACAATACTGCTTGGTTGATGTATCACCGATACACTGAATCTGATGATATACTGCATTATCGTCTTTGCTGTTTGGTATAAAAGTCTGCGCATTGCACCTGCCCGTCTATACCAGAGATAATTATTGCGACATAAATTGGAGTAAATGTCAAAATTATGTTATCTTTAACCCCGGGTCTCCACGTAGCAATATTTATTGCGGCAAACGTCAAATTTGATTGCTCCATAAAATTTGCGACGTATAGACCGCATATTGCCATGAGTGGCAATCCATTGCGCAATGATTGCTCTTCTTATTGCTTGAGCAATTATTTCTTAGCAATCTGCTGTAAAATCAGCTGTTATTTATCTGACATTTAATTTCTCTGTACGTTTGTTTATGGCAAAGCAATTTCACGTGTTCTCCAGCAATACAGCCAGCAATTATTGCTCCATTGTTCTGTCATTGTTCTGCCGACGTTATTGCTTGTACTTATCAATAAAAATTGCTACGTGGAGACCCAGCGTAATGTAGACAGCAATTGTTTGTACATATTTATTGCCGGAAATTTATTTTGCAATAAGTTTTAATCCATTATCGTTGATTATTATTGTCAACTGAAAAAATCCAAAATGAAAAAATATATAAACGAATTGTGTGGGAAATATATTAAGCTTGTAATGGTGCAAATAATTAAATTAAAAAGAATTTATATTAATTTAAATAATCATTTTGGAAGATGACGTAAATTTTTACACTGCAGCTACTACCTTGATTTTTTTCATATTATGAATTAATTTACAAGATTTTGTTTGCCGTGCTTAATTGGAATTCTTCCAACATTAATTGGAGTTGTAAGTAGGTTAAGAAAAATAAAAACAAAAATAACCTGCTTTATTGCTCTCGCAAAAATAAAGCATGTTGCTAGTTTCGTTTTATTAAGCCGTGCACTTACCTGTTTATTATCAAACATTTTAATTTACCAGATTTTGTTTGTCGTGCTTAATTCGCAATTTTTATTCGTGGTAAAAACACTGAAATTTATTGTTGATGGGACAAGCTATTGTTATGAGCATTTCACTGGTTGCTTAGGCCAGATCGTCGTGAATAAACATACATACATACGTTTTCCCATGCCTTTAACATAAGCTGAACAATAAGAAATATTGCTCTGTTATTGCCAACTTGCTGAGATATTTATCTTTAGTATAAACCTGGACCAAAATTAAAGAAAAAACAAATGTAAGTCGTTCCACTACGTATTTCAAGCAACCAAAAGTAGTCGGTATCTACTGCAATGTTCCCACAGTATATAATTTACATTTTTCATTAGGAACTTCATCATTTGGTTTTAATAATGGCCCTTAGGGAGATTGTGTAGTGTAAATCTCTAACAATTGGTACTCCAAAAACATATACTACGTTTCTATGCAGCACTTATTTGCAAATAAATATATCGCAAGTAGAGAATATTGGGGCATAAACAGTGAATTAAATTTTTAATTGCAAAAAGCTAACTTATGAAAATAATTCCAGATTAACGACACTATTTGCAAATAAGATTTTAAGCATTGCCACACTTTTAACCGTTCCACGTTTTTATTTCGATGTGGCACATTCATGTGACAACAAAAGTAAAATTAAATAAAAAATGTGCAAATAAATTTAAAAATACACAATAATTGTTGATATTTTTCATTAAAAAATTAAAAGTTATGTATACATGGAGTGGTACTAAATAAAGACATTTTTGCGAATAGGTATGTTACGTATAAACGTAGTAATAGATTTTTTCTTTTTTGATGCAAAACCAAACTAATTTGCTACGCAATTCAATGTTTTTTTTTTCTTAAACACACAAAAGTACCGTTGTATTTATGTGCAAAAACAATTTTTTTTTCTTTGTTCTTTTTAAATGTAATTATTTATTTAAATGATTAATAAAAATAATATATCATTCGATATGTGTTTTAAAAGCATTTATAATGCAAAAACACTGTCTTAAATTTTTATTTGGTAATCCGGATAATTTGAAAATTCGTATTAGGGTCTGCAATTAATTATCGAGATTATCAAGCTTTTCTATATGTATGTACATATTTTTAACTTGAAAACAATAGTAACCTTTAATTTTTTAAATACTTTGATTTTTGTTACATTCATTGCAAAATGAATTTTTGTGAAATTTTTTTTAGTTTTGTTTTAACAAAAAATTATTTTGTTAGAACAATTGTGATTACTAGTTGTTCATTTCTGATATTTTTTTTAGTTAGTCTTGAGTTTTATTTTTACTGAAGGAAGGAATTTTACAACATCCAATTTATTAAAATTTATTGACCATTTTTTTTATTCTATTTTAATAAAAAAAAAGTATTTATTTTTTCTTTATGGGAATTTAGGTAATTTATTATTCACAAACATTGATAAATTTTCCGTGTTATAAAAAAAATGGTACAAAATAGAATGCCCATCACTGTCATCGGTCCAATAAAATGTTAGCTAAGACAAAAACCATTTAAGCATTTATTTAAAACCACAACCTTTTTTTAAGGAATTTCAATTGTTTTATTTTCAGAATGAATATTATGGTATATTGAAACCCACGAGGTGTTGCCATATATGAACACATAATTGATTTCACCGCTAACTAAGCGGTGAAAACGTTCAGTCAAAAAAACCGGTGTTACGTGGTGAAAACGCTGGACAAAGATTGACAAAACATTTTATATCTGTGGTGAAATAGAATAAAATTCTACATCACTAACTGCTAAAATTACTGCTTTGAATACTTACTTTTTGGGAAGTGAGCGTTCAATGTCAAATAATATACATATATGACCTTCTCCGAGAAAAGGGGTGTATAATAAGATGAAATGAGTTTTTCTCAAAATTTCATTTTCACACACAAGCAGGGATGTCAGATGTGACGATTTTACGTCATTTTGACGATTTTTTTCGATGAATTTACCAAAATGACGATTGACGATTTTTTATGTAGACTCACTTATGTTTTGACGATTTAATTCCGTCAATAAATTTACTTGAAACTTTAATCTGGCATCAATTTTATAACACTTTAATCTGGCAAGCAGGGTTGGTAGATGTGACGATTTTTCGTCATTTTGACAATTTTTTTGAGAAAATACAGTAAAATGCCGTTTGACGAATTTTTGACTAAAAGTAATAGTGTTATGACGATTTTCTGGCATCGATAAAACACACAAGAAATATTTACAATTATATTGAAAACAGTCCAAAACTTAGAAATCAATTTTTCGAAATACAAAAATTTTTGTAAATTAAACAAAAAATTACTCCCCCATCACAAACCAGGTGGATTTCATTAGAAGCATTAGTAATTCAAATTCTACAATTATAGAAATGCCATCGATATTGCAAAAAATATACACTAGAGTCCTAATTTGCGTCTGTTCTATTTGGTCCGCTTTTTAAAAATTGGTTGAATCCGCTTTGCGTTTTTATGATTTCTATTTGCGTCGCTACATACGAATGCATTTTTCGATGGAGTCATAATCACATGTGAAGAATTTTTGTGTGTAAAAAGGCAATTCCCATTTAATTCTGTTAGGTAAGTTATTCTAAGTATAGTTGCGTGTTAAAAAGTAAGAAGTTAGTTCTTAACAAGAAGCTGTGTAGAAATATGAGTGCAGAGAGAAGACAATGCATTAGTTTGGAACTAAAATTGGACGTAATAAAACGTTTCAAGTCGGGTAAAACGACTGTTGATATAGACAGAATCCTTGATTTTTAGCACCGTTAACAATAAAAACAATTTGCATCATTTAAAAATAGCTCGAGTATAAAGCAAATGAGATTTTATTTATTATTTAATATTTTTCTGAATATGGATAAATGAAATAAAAAAAATTTTGTTATGCATTTATGCAAATATATTTTTTCTATTGTTTTCTTTTTAAATGATAAATATATTCAGCTCACTTGCAGAAATAAATAGAATAAAACTTCACCTTATCAATTTCTTCATCATAAACAGAATTTCTTGCTATAAATCTATATTTTCGAACCAATCTATTCAATAAATTGTATTTAATTTGTAAAATTTATGTATTTGACGTTTTGTTGACGATTTTGTTCAATTTTCGTGACGATTTTAACGAATTTTGTTTAAACTTTTGAGGAAAAAAGTCTAACAACCCTGCACACAAGGCCCCTTTTCTCAGAGAAGGTCACATATACATACATATATACATACATACATACATAAATAAATTTTTTATAAATTTTGCGTGTCTTGGCTAAAATTGAGATATTTCAAGTGCTAGTATTTTGTATTAATAGGCTGTTTTCACAACACAAGTGACTGAAAGTGTAGTAAAATTTAATTTAGTCTTCTAAAATTAAAAATATTTTAAAGGAAACATCCACCTCAGGCTTTTGATTCCCTTATTAAATAATTTTTGTTTTAATAAATGTTTTCAAAAAATTTTTTTATCGATTTTTTAAATAAAGATAAATTTTATAGAAAAACAAAGTGCACAATTCTGAATCACGAACTCCAAAATTAAATTTTTTGAATTATTCCACTATAAAAGTAGCCCAACAAACACGAAGTCAAACCCTTGATATGAAATGAATTCATCATTTGACATCAAACACAATTTTCAAAGCTTTTTCAATTGTTTCACTTTAACATTTGAATTTAAGTTGATAATGATTCGAATAAAAGCATTTGGCATACAATGTTTTTTTCAATTTGATGTCAAATTGTTATCAAATATTATTTTCAAATCAAAAAAACTTGGCGATTAATGTTAAATGTGCTATACAATCAAAGAAAAGTTACATATTACTTGAGTGAATTCGGCTTTAAAAAGCCTTAATTTCTTGTTAAAAATATAAATTAATTGTAAGTTAAAAATTAATTACAAAGTAAAAGAATGTGAATAAAAATAAAACGGGAAAGTGACGAAAATATAAGTTTGTTGTACGATTGCGGTGCTACATCATGACAATCCTCGAAAGACAAAGAAGCCAAGTATTTTGTCCTTCCAAGAATTAGAGGACGAAAAGAACACTATTTCATCTTTTAGCTATGGTGCTTATCTGACACTTTATTTAAATGAATAATGAATATAAATTAAAAAAAAAATATTTTTATTTATGTTGCACATTGTATTTACCACATTTGGAAATAAAGTTTGAAAGCCAGTTGAAAATAAATACATTTCTCAATTTGAAAATAATTTCCCCTTTTTTTGTTGAGAGTGCTGTGATTTTCAAATGATTTTCCAACCATTATAAAGCTTTTGTCGTTTGAAAAAAGGTTTGATTTTAAATCACTTTCAACTTGAAACCAAACCTCCATAATTGTTGGGAATTGAGCGATATATATCTATGTATGTACATAAGGGTAATAACTTTTTAAATTTTTCCTGACGATCTGTCCGAAGCAACCAGTGAAATGCGCATAGGAATAGCTTATCCCATCAACAATAAATTTCAGTGTTTTTATCATGAATAACAAAATCATTTAAATTCAATTTTGTATTTCCACGAAAATTATTTTGATGATTTTTTAGCAAATATCAAATTGTACATGACATAGCCAAAATGTCCATAGTAAAAATATTATCAAACGCCATCTTTCTTTTTCGCTGCTTCTTAATTTAAAATGTTCTTGTTTTGCGAAGCACTAATAGTTTAAAGTAAGCGCACATTTATGAGCTACGCAATGAGACGTACAGAGATGCAGTAACGTAAGTGAGCGAATTTTTATACATTTTTGAAGAAAATTTAACATTTGAGGAGCGACTTACTACGAAGCCGGTTTGTGGAAGGTGTTTTGGCCAAAATGAACAGCAAACACGATTTTCATTAAAAATTTGGTATTGGATATCACATGGTGGTTTGTTAAAAAAAAAGTAATCAAATAAAAATTATATTAAAAAAATATTTTCTATCATTTTTGTTTACCATTTTGTTTACTAAATAATGTATTTCAAACAATATAAATATCAGTGATAATGGGCTTCCCTGAACTAATCCGAATTTGACATTTGTTTAAGCCCACTGTGCGCTAGTTAAAATAGCCGATTGAACAGCACTTTAATTTCATTGAATCGATTTAGTTTGTATGGGGACCAGTGTAGCCAGTAGATTTGTTGGAAAATACCTACCCAAACTAAACAAAAATCCGATTTTTTTCACATCTTAAAAAAAATTCCCCTACAAAAGTTCCTACACGTTTAAATCATTAAAATCAAAGCAATACAAATAATTATAAAAGTAAATTTTATTCGCATGTGTAAACTGCTTGAATTAGTTAAATTCAGTGTTACCATTTTAGCATATTTTCTGCTATACAGTATAACCCGGTTAATTACCCCACGCATAGACTTTAACACTAATTGCCACATAATTAATTCAAAGCCAACAGCTTTTATATAAAACCAAAAAAGTTAAATTATTTAAACCAATTACATATTACAAAATACATATTTTTTTCAAAATAGGATTTTAGTTCTGAATATGCATTTACAGAATCATTCGAAGGCTTATTTCTAATTTTTATAAAGAAGATTTCAATAAGAAAATACTTTTCCTTTCTACGGATGTTTGCCTTTCAGTTTTCTTAGCAATTTCTTCAAAACTTGTATTTACAGAATCTAATCTGAAAAATCTTTTATGCAGCTGCTCTGCATATAAAATCATTAAATTTTTTGAAGCAAGTGAAAAAACTTTTTTAGTTTTTTTAAAATTAATCTGGGTCTTTAAACAAATTAAAAATTCTGTACATTTTTAATATTCAATTTCCGAAACTACAGAGCATTAAACATTGCCATTGCCGTTTGGCAAAACTGTCTTAAGTCAGAAACTGTAGTTTTTCGTTATGTTAAATTGAAAAATATTTTATAGAATTTTTTCCTAAGAGCAGATGATAACGATAAGAAGCCGTTGTCCTAGGCTAAGGTAATTTAACCCTTACAAGAGACACACAACAATTTAATAAAAGCCAATCAAAAACTCAAAATGCGTTTTTTTTTGATATAAAACCATTCTGCCTAACGGCTCAGATAAAGTTCATCGTACAATTTCTTTACAATTATATCAGCAGTAAATATGCCAAGATCCTGGGAATTCCCGCACAAATTTCCCGGGATTTTTTTCCCGAAATATGTGCGGGATCCCGGGATTTTTGTCCCGGGAAATCCCGTATGAAAAACACTATTCACAACTCAACTCAGTTGAGTTTTCTGATTCTATCGGTTTACTAACCTTTACAGTTTGGAATAACATTTATCTTTGGCTTAGCTTTAGCTTACATTTGTAGATGACAATCAAATGTGGATGAAGCAATTAAAGCAACTGGACATGAATGCATCTGTTACCCTGTTTTTTTTTTATTTGCTGAACAAGTATAAAAATATTCTTCAAAAACGTGAAATATGCGTGCAATAAAAATGCAGCAAAAGCTAAAATAGGCAAATTTTTCACAAATATAAATATATTGTTTCTGCCTTCATTGGTCGCACAAGAAAAAATCATGGAATTGCATATTTACGGTTTCCCTGATCATAAGTTTGTATTTATGTGTACGCTTTTGTTAGTAGGATATGACAGGATATCTCAAAAAGCATTACAGAAAAACCTTAAGACAACAAATCCCATTGTTTTTTATTGTCATCTCTTTCAATTGAGCTGAAACTTATAAAAAATTCCTATGTCTTAACTTTTTTCATACATCAAAGGAGTTGCGAACCAGCTCTTGACGAGTACGGACGTGTATCAGTGCATAAGAAAAATAAAAAAATAAAAAAAAATTCGAAGTGAAAAAAAAAAATATTTGTTATACATCCATAATTGAAAAAAAGAACAATAACTAGTGTGCCCGAAGAGATTTGTGAATGAGCCTCACAAATACTCCCAATAAGGAGAGTAGGCCCAGCACAAATAGCAGAAATGCGTATATTGTGGTAAGCTCCCCGAGCGTGAGCAATGAAAACATTCGATACCCAGAATTAAATAAAAATTATTTAAGTGCAAAAGTTGCCAGCGCAACTGGTTTTCCATACAGCAATTTAAGTGCAAGTGTGCCCAACCTGAGCAAGTGTGTTGATCCGACCGTAAATGTGGTTCAAAGTGTGAAGTCGTCTGAACACAGGAATAATAACGAAAAACCTGGAACATCTCGATCTGCATTAATAAATACAGGAGCTGTGCCAAAAAGTACTAAAGTGCAAACAGGCATGGACAGATATATTACAATAACTAAGAGAAAGGCGAGCCCTAGGTCCACCCAACAGGAGCGCTTGGCCAAACAATACAAAAGCTCTAACGTAGTCTCTTTGCCAACAAATGGTAACAGATTCTCTGTACTATCCATACCTGACGATGAAGAAGCAGAATCAGCTAATGGAACAGCCACTAAAGAAGTTAAACCGCCACCCATATATCTGCGGGAGCAAACATCAAATAGCATAGTCAACATGTTGACTCAACTTGTAGGTAAGAATAATTTCTACGTCGTTTCTATACGACGCGGGCAAATTCAAGAGACCAAAATTCAAGCCAGTACAGAAACGAACTTTCGTATTATATCAAGACACCTGGACGCAGAAAAGAAAAGTTACTATACATATCAATTAAAAAGTGCTAAGGGATTGATTATTGTCATAAAAGGCATAGATAGTTCTGTTCCTACAGAGGAAATAAAAACTGCCGTAGAGCTAGAGGGGTATGAGGTAAAATCTGTTCATAACATTTTGAACAGAAATAAAGTTCCTCAACCAATGCACCGCATTGAAATATCGTTTGATTCATCGGTTCTCAAAACCAAAAATTCAGTTCATCCCATATACAACTTGCGCTACCTACTCAACAGAAGAATAACTGTTGAGGAGCCATTAAAACGAAAGGGCCCCTCCCAATGCACAAACTGTCAGGAATATGGGCATACAAAATCATATTGTAAATTGCCTCACGTATGTGTGGTTTGTGGCGACGCTCATAAAACCGCCGAATGTAATCGTTCTAAAGCTGACCCGAATGTTAAGAAATGCAGCAACTGTGGCGAAAATCACACGGCAAACTATAGGGGTTGTAAAGTCTTTTTGCATTTAAAAAAACCTGCTTTTGTTCAAAAATATACTCACTCCCAATATGGTCCGTCAAATGAGCCCAACCAAGCCGCTGGCTCTATTGCTAGTACTACACAAGCAAATAAACAAAATCAATCATATGCCCAAATCTTAAAAGGAAACCCTAATGCGAAAAATCCCCCGAGTACTTCCAACACAAAGCAACCTCCATACGCTAATGTTCATAGGGAAGGTCTACAAATGCCTTCTGGAAATATGCCAACCTCAATAGAAAATTTAATTCAAACTATGAATAACTTCATGGCCACTATGCAGAACATGTTTCAGGAAATGATGCGAAACCAGAACATGCTTCTGCAAGTTCTACTCAACAAAAAATGAACCAGTTAAAAATATGTTTCTGGAATGCAAACGGGTTATCCCAACATAAACACGAAGTTACAAACTTTCTTCATAGGCATGAAATCGACGTACTTCTTGTCTCTGAAACACACTTTACTCATAAAAACTGCTTTAGGGTAAATGGATACCTTACGTATGACACAAAACATCCCATCAGACACTTACCATTGCCAGAGTTCGAAGAAGATTGTATCCAGGCCACATCTATAAATCTTACTGATTTCAAACTAACGTTAACATCCGTTTATTGTCCCCCGAGGCACAAAATTGTGTACGATAAATTTCTCAACTTCTTCTCCACATTGGGTCAGAAATTCATTGCTGCTGGCGACTACAACGCTAAACATACATATTGGGGCTCCAGACTTATTAGTCCTAGAGGTAATCAGCTATACCATACCGTAACTGCAAATAATTTTGATGTGGTATCGAGTGGTGAGCCTACCTATTGGCCAACCGACTTCAATAAGCTACCAGACCTTATTGACTTTGCTGTAATCAAAAACATCAAGCGCGATCAGGTACTAGTTAGTTCCTCCTATGATCTTTCGTCTGATCATTCACCTTCAATCCTCATTTTAAAAGGTAACTCCGACGCCGCAGCTGCAAACTTTATTTCCTATCCAAACAGAAACACAAATTGGTTAAAGTATAAAATGTATGTGAGCTCTCACCTATCACAGTGCATTCCCCTAAAAAATTCATCTGACATCCAAATAGCTGTCGACCGATTTACAGAAGTCTTAGATACTGCAGCAAGAAATGCAACCCCAATCAAGCGGACAATTAAACGTGCTCCTTACAATACATCGGCGGATATTGAGACCCTTATCAGAGAAAAAAGGAAGTTAAGAAGACAATGGCAAAACAGTCGTTCCCCAACCACTAAGGCTCAACTTCAATTATGCCTGACAACTCTTCGCAACAAATTGAGACAGAACCACGAGTCTGCAATAGAAGGCTATCTAAACAGCCTAGATGCCACAAAAAACTGTAATTATAGCTTATGGAAGGCTGTACGGCATATGAAATGCCCTATAACCCAAGAATCTCCATTAAGACTGGAAAACCGCACTTGGGCCAAAAACACAGATGAAAAATTAAACGCTTTCGCGGGTCACCTTGAGAAAGTTTTCACGCCACATGATACACATACTTGTTCCAGTCGTCCAATCATTCCTAATAAGGTAAACCATCCATTAAAATTTAACATAACTCAAGTAAAATCTGCAATAGAAAAAGTGAATATAAGAAAATCTCCCGGACCTGACCGCATCACAGGGTCAATGATAAGAAACTTACCATCGACTGCTTCCAGAATCTTGCTGCTCATTTTTAACGCTATATTAAGAGTCGGATACTTCCCATCCTCATGGAAGAGGTCTATAATTGTTATGATTCCCAAGCCAGGAAAAGATGCTAGCCAGGTTGCGTCGTACAGACCGATAAGCTTATTATCAATTCTATCGAAGCTTTTCGAAAAAATATTCATTTTAAGTATAACTCCTCATCTAAATGAACACGACATCATCCCGGATCACCAGTTCGGATTCAGAGCGAAACATGGTACAATAGAACAAGTGCATAGAATTGTCACCCTTATTAGATCGGCGTTTGAGAAAAAGCAATACTGCTCAGCCCTGTTTATAGACATTTCCCAAGCATTTGACAAAGTTTGGCATGATGGGCTACTCATCAAAATAACACGAATGCTTCCTCAAAACACTCACAAGCTTCTGGAGAGCTATCTAACAGGCAGAACATTCATAGTAAGGTCGCAAGATAAATACTCCCCCCTCAAGAAAATTACTGCTGGTGTCCCCCAAGGCAGCATATTAGGACCGCTTCTATATATAATATACACAGCGGATATGCCAACAAACCTGAGCACGCACACCTCTACATTTGCAGACGACACAGCATTTATTAGTGTTAACCATGACCCAAAAGTCGCATCGCAAAATCTGCAGTCCCACATCAATGAACTAGAGGCATGGCTAGAAAAATGGAGAATAAAGGTTAACCCGGCTAAATGTGCTCACTTAACTTTCACTCTCAGAAGACAAACGTGCCCAGCAGTAAAAATAAATAACATCACTGTTCCGGTAGAAAACCATGTTAAGTACTTGGGAATTCATATAGATAGACGCTTGACCTGGTCTCGTCATATTGAAGCGAAAATAACGGCTATGAAACTTAAAGCAGCTCAACTACATTGGCTTCTCGGTAGAAACTCAAACTTGTCTTTAGACAACAAAATTCTTTTATACAAGTCCATCATAAAACCAACATGGACATATGGCATCCAATTATGGGGTACTGCATGCGCATCTAACATCCAAAAGCTTCAAAGAAGACAGTCAAGAATATTACGACAAATTGTCTGCGCCCCATGGTATATACGTAATGATATTATCCACAGAGATCTCAACGTCCCCACTATCCAGGAGGAAATTAAAAAATATTCAATAAGCTACATCGATAAACTAATGGCCCACCCTAACTACCTCGCTCGGGGTCTGCTTCAGTTCGAAGGTCACCAGAGGCTAAAAAGAACCGATACTTTGAGCCTAACTAGAAGACAGTTTTAAAATTTGAATACAGCAATTAGTGGTTACACTGGTAACAACTAATAAACAACAAGTAGAATTAAGATTTGAATACATATTGTAAATTTCGATAAGAAAGATTCAATAATAAAAATAAAAATTTAAAAAAAAAAAAAAAAAAAAAAAAATCAAAGTTGAGATATCTTGAAAATAAATACGTTTTATTACCTCACTGAGGTATTTAAACGTATTCGCTTAATTACCTCAAAGAGGTAGTAAAACGTATTACTTTAATTACCTCAACGAGGAGTTAAGCGTATATATATTTGTTTAAAGGCTTACCACGCATAATAACCAAAATATAGTGGCATTTTTGGCGAGGTAATTATCCGTGGAATACTGTATTTAGCAGATAAAGTTGGGGCATTGTATTTTTTTTATTATAGAGAAAAGTGTTTCTTAAGTGTTTTGCCTTAGCCGATTTAAATATAGATAACAAATTTTTGGTTTTAATCTAAGCAGTTTTTTTAGAATATATTCTTCATTTAACGATTTCATCAAACAGTTATGGCAGCACTGGCTTAATCTATTTTATTAAAATTTTCAGTTTAAAAATTTTTTTTTAATATTGAACAAATTTTGTATTCGTATCGCAATAGAGAGTATCCACCCAGCTCTGCTATTGATAAGTGAAACTTCATCAAAATCGGACAACCTGATAAATAACACTGTGCCAGATATTGACACTTTTCTTTTTAGACAAGCTGTGTACTTGTCGTTTTAACATAGTTCGGGTACGCTGAATCCAGTGGTTTTCGAAATAAATCGATATTTTGAAAATGGAGGAGGTTGCACAAAATATGTTCGCTTAACTCGAAAACGGTTTAATTTATTGAAATTACTAAAAAAAAAACTGAAATTCCGCAATAAAATTTCCTTTAAGAAAGGTAAAACTTAAATTTGGCACCTGCAGTGCCTAGGATGCCCCTAAATGAATCAAATTTATGACCAACCCCACCTTGTTTTTCATCACAATCATTCTTTTCTAACATACCTACCCGCTATTTCCATTGCCTTAGGGGGCACCCATACAAAATGTTCAATGCAGACTAGAAATATATTGAAGAAAAAGTCCCATTAAGGAGGAGAATTTTCCAAAAAAAATTAAGTTGCTAAAACGACTGCGCATATTAGAAAAAAGTTTTACGTTTCAAAAAGGAATTTTTTTTTTATACTTATTTAAATAAACTAAACCGTTTTTAAGATACGCGAATATATGTTGTGCAACCCCCTCCATTTTCGAAATAACGGTATATCTCGAAAACAAGAGCTAACCTAAAAACGGTAAGCACCATTGAATTCAGCGTAAGCGGAGCGTACACAGTGTAATTAAAGCTGTCATTTTTACCGTTGTTTAAGATATCGTCCAATCTGCATTATCAAATATTTAAAGCTAATTCTAAATAAATGGAATTTTACCCATTTTAATTGCTGTTATTTAAGCAAAAAGTTTTATAAAAAAAAAAACAAAAAAAAAATTAATAAATCACAATTATTAGTAACTTTATTTAAATGCAATTGACACAAAAATATTATCTATTCAATACAAAATAATAAAGCAATTGGAAAAAACTGCGGATTACGAGTATTATTTAAAATATTTAATTAAAATTAATTGAATGAGTATAAAAAACAACTAGACAAACAAACTCATAACTAACTAAATAAACATAAAAATAATTAAATTATCCGATTACAACAGGATTAAACAATTGAAATTAAAAACATCTAAGAGTGCTTTATTCGGCTATGCCGAATCTTTTATACCCTTCGCCATGGTGCGATTAGAACAGAAAGCTCTATAAATACCGTTTTTAAGATATAAATAAATTTATTTTGTGCCATGCCCTCTTCTCCAATTCTATCTACATTTTGTCGGATGGTGTGTATTGCGAAGCAAGTTGCTTGTACCGAATATGAAAACTTTGGCGCTTGCTGTTCTCTAGATGTACACAAAATAAAGTTAAAAAAGAACAACAAGGGATTTTTGGAAACACTATTCAATTAGTGCCAGTCGTGTTTTTTTTTTGCTCATATCTCAGTCACTTGTGGACCGATCAATAGCAAGCAATTATCGACTTGTTGTGACATAAATATATCTGGGTTGTTCACATGCTTTTTTATACCCTTCACCGAAGGTAAAAGGGTATCTATATAAAAGTTCGTCATTCCATTTCTATGTATATTTCGGGCCTTTTGAGGAGCGAAGTTGATTGAATGCGTTAAAACCCATTTCAACGGACAGACAGACATCGTTAAATCAACTTCCCTCCCCAAAGGGCCCAGAATTTACATACAAATGGATACCCTTTTACCTTCGGTGAAGGGTATAAAAAAAGTATATGAAAAATTGACAAGAAATTCATATAAATAAAAGGAGTAAAAAATACCATTCGCTGTTGAATCAAGAACGAAATGTTGTCAAATGCATAAGACAAGAATGAAAAATTTGATATTTAAAAGTACAAAATTAGAAAAAATTGTTTGCAGTTTCAAACCCCTTTTTGCCATTGCTATTCTATACTGACAAAACCGCCAGCATAAAGCTGAGATAATGTTCGCAATGTCTTTGAAATTGACGCTAAACGAATAACGAAATCTGTTATACAGAGGCGAGCATTTTACCGATATTATTTTATACTTTATTAAAGGCCAATAAGCCTGTTGTTCCTTCTTCTCAATACTCATTGATATTAATCCGATAATGTCTTTTCCTAGACCATAACTCTATATCTTGCATTGCACTAAAGTCTGGTCTTTAGAAACAGTTCTTCATTCACTTGTTGGTTTTGTGAAATCCCTTGAACTCCGAGAATACTCACCTTTCTGGACATAAGCGGGGCATTTAAATCTGATTCTATCTTGCAGTATATGAGGGATTTGGCTGCTGACGATGTCATTTGTGGATTTGTTGGGAATCTACTTGGAAACAGAGTTGATGCTCTCTAACAGTGCCAAATACATCTTGGGAACTCAACGTTCGGTCGAGGGTTATTTGGGCTTTTCTGAGCATATATACCTGTAGAAGATCTGTGGATTATAATTAGGGCTTAGGACCTAAGAGCGTTGAATGGATCTTTGAGGCTGCAGTAAAACTGTTTCTTTTCTACGGGGTTATAATGTGTTGTCCTGCAATGGTTAGGGGGAGGTACAGCAGGCTGCTAGAGAAAGTTTAATGATCACAGGATCAACAAGGATCGACAAAGGCCCTGTTTACTATATTGCACTGTTTGTCAGTTGATCTCATTATTTACGGCTCCTCATGGCAAAAGTGATGAGCTGTTCGGTCATAAGCGGTCTCTTGAACCGACCCTGAAGATAAACACGGCCGGTTCATAGAGGGATACTAAGGTGGGCGGAGGTCTTTTCATCGAGAAACTGGGCTGCCGGAAAACAGTAGTTTCTTGTAGGAGAAAATCTCTGCCATAAGGGGAACGGCGAATTGGCGAACATCAAGAGAAATATCGATAATTACGGAGAGGAAAGCTGCCATTGTAGCTCTAACAGGTGTCTTCACGACGTTTAAGTTAAAATAACACTGTGGAAGTTAACGACATCAAAGTACTGTGCAGATTTCTCTAAACCAGATTACAACACATCTTAAGGTAACGCTGGCTTTGATACCAGGCCACAGTGTCTGGCATAACACACTACAGCCGGCCTTGCCAATCAGGGTTGGACGAATCTATGAACTGGTTATAGCGGAGGGAAGACCCGCCCGCTACGTGGACTTGGTAGAGACCAGATTAGGAAAGTTATATCGGTCATTACATGTCACTGGTTGATAGGGACCCATGTAATTAGGATGGGCTTAGATTATAATGACTACTGTAGAAGTTGTCAGGATGAGAAGGAATTGGTGTTTAGCTTTCTTTGCCAACGTCCTAGTCAAAGGGATATCAGGATGAGGCATATGAAAGACCAGAATTGCCCTGCTTGTATGTTTTAATTAAGGTAGGAAAAAGGTTGATCTTTCTTTTCAGCAGGGAATCGCAATCGTTGGAGGTTGCAATGATGTCTGGATAGTAATCTGGTGATCACTGGTAGGGTACCACAAAGGGATCGCTATAAGGATCTAAGTGATCCGTCCTCGTTTCGGCTGCCCATTAAACCCAACCTCAAATAGCCCCTTAAGTTCTGCATATAAAATCTAAGGAAGAACAAAATCAAAAGTATTTCATAAACGATACTCTTTTAAGAACAGATAACAATTTTAAATTTTTAATACATCAGGCTTTGGGCTTTACAGATATTTATTAGAACATTGACTTAAATCACAAAAAACTTTCAAAGCAATCTGACTTAAAAATTACAAAATAAGTTTGATGATTTTAGCGATTTTAAAACCCAGTTAGTTGCATATCTGGAATGAGGATTTGAAATGTGTTTTTTTTTTGTTTCTTTGGGAGGGCGGTTTAGTGGACTTTTTTAGGTTTCTTCATTCGGATTTGAAAACCAGTTTACAACTTTAGTTTCTGTATCACAAATTTTGTAATTAAATTTAATAATTTACGTAAATAACTACATGTTATTAAATTAAACATATTCCAATATAATACTTTTTTTTTTGTTTCAATAAAATAACAACCAAAGCCATAAACAAATTGTGATTATAAATTAAAAAAAAAAAAAAAAAAATAAAAATTGTTCATTAAATTTATTTATGTATTTAAATGTGTAATTGTAATATAAATGAACTCATCAGCATATGTAATATTACATTGAGAAAAAAATTTTGAAAAAGCTTTTCTTATCATTCAATTTAAATACCATTATATTTTTCCCTAAGCTAATCCCGCGAAGCTCTACGCTTGTCTGCAGGAGACCAGAGTCTCTGGCGGGAATCGAACCCGGAATCCCCACACTGATAGACTAGATCACTACCCTCTACTCGCATAGATCTGCAAAGTAGGTAAAACTCCACTAGAAAAAGTCCAACGGGGTTTAGTCGCTTGAACTGGCCACCGAGACCATGCAATCATCTCTACGTGGGATGTCAATGCCACCAAACCAGTTTTTCTTTAAATTCCAACTGGAATAAAGCCAGGTAGTTTTGCATCAATTGAAAGAAATGGAAGCCAAAAGAGGATGACGGCTTTAAGACGGGTAAAATACAAATTCTTATTCACTATTTTCCCAAATAGTTTTTTACTGGTACATAAACTTAAAGACGAACAGTGCCATGCTTGAAAATTAAAGTTTCGTATTTTTAATCGTTTGCTGCAAATCAACTGTTGTCCATTGATAGTTTGATCAAGTTCCAGCATTTTATAATTTAAACAACACTTCTTCGTGGTATGAGATATGCAAAACAATACCCAAGACTAAATTTTGACACGTGGGAAATATATGTAAGCCTTGTAATCAAACCCTTTGTCCATTAGATTAATAGTTTTTCCTGTTCCTTTAAGAAAAATACATAATGCAAATAAGGGAGGGTTACTCTCTATTAAGATGTGAAGGAAAATGGTAGCAAATCTAGTGATTTGTGCTCTTTAATACGTTTGCGCATTTGTCTTTCGCATCTTTTTTTTCTTTTCGCAATCATCACTATTTATTTTTATTAAATTTTCTAATATATTTTTTTTTTTTATTTAAATGATTTTGTTATTCCTGCTTAATTTCCAATTTTTATTATTTGATAAAAACACTGCAATTTATTTATTTCGCGGGGGCGAAAAGTGTAATTTTATGATCTACTGGGTCCAATTTTAGCTTTTTTAACTTTCGCCGACGTTAAAAGTTGCATTTGCCAAACAAAAGTATGGGAAAACTTTAAACAAAATTTAAGTTTTCGGAGGTTGGATTAGTTCCTCTAGGGGAAACTTTTTCCTCCTTGGTCCGATTTTATTTATTTTTAAGTTTTTTAAGGCTATGACACATATTTCTGCCAATTTTCTTCGATCTAGGGGCACTCAATAACTTTTAAGAAGCAATATAAGCTAAAACAAAAAGTAATGCCCGGCTGGATTGCCAAAAAACCCCATGTGCGTCGTTTGTATTTTGTTGGTTCGGTCTCACGTATTAAGGTCTTCCAGCATGCTTTTGTCCCAAAATCCTTGATAATTTTTTCAATTTTCATTAAATCTTGGCGAGCACGCTCCCCTTGTTCGCGCTCACTGCACCCAGTTTTTTTTTGGAAAAAAAACTCTAAATGCGGATGAAGAATATGCAAAACATTGTCGGTGTCCACGGTTTGTCCAAGTTTCTGAGTGCAAAACCAAAGTAATGTAAATGTGCATATTTTAATGATTCTGATATTGCATATCCTTTTTTTTTCAAACAAATATTCCCCACACAACAAGCAAAAATAGCTTAATCCGTAACACACGATCTCCTTGACATACTTAAAAGCTTCTGTTATGAAGATTCGGAATGAATGTGGGCTTCTGTCAAATAACTAATTGCGAAATTGTAGTGTCAGTATTGACTGTTTTACAGTATTGCCAGCATGCGATACAACATGAACAAGACGTGAAAGCCTAATTTTTGTGCCAGATTCGAATTCAGTGCACCAATATTAGTTAAAAAACATGCTTCGATTCTGCAGGCATTTTTTCAAATTTGTAGACCAGTTGTTTTTATACTAGAATTTGATTTCTTGAACATATCTTTCTTGCTGAGCCTAATAAATGTCTTGATATGCTGTCGATTAAGCTCATTGGCCCCTTTTTAATATTTCAGTTGTCCTTCGGATTTTAGTAATAAACCTAGTTCAATCTTCAATTGAAATCCAATGCAAAAAATAAATTCTTTCTAAAGCGCCTTAAATTTTTTAATCGTTAACTAAGGCTAAGTTGCAAAGCATCATAACACTTTGCAGCCAAAGCCAAAAATGTATCAACAAGTATAACGAAGCTCAGTTTGTTTATTGGGTACGCATCGAAAATTATTTTGGGTCGGTGCACTTAGGGACAGATAACATTGCAAAATTCTACACGGTTGCATTAAAAAATGCATTTAAATGCTTTGAAACTCAATCTGTCTTTTATCGTTCAATATAAATTAATCTCAATACTTCTAGCTCACAATATTCTTGATTTTTAATGAATCGTTATCTCAGTTGTGTTACTCCTAATAATTCTGCATGTTCTCTTTGCGTTTGAAATGGTTCTTTAGTAAGCGAAAATTGAACTGGTTCGTAAATGCATCAAGCACTGCTCTGCATAACATGATTATTTTACGATGCTTTACTAATCAGCAGTTTTCATGCTTTCATTTGCTTTTGCACTGTTTCAGATATTTTTATGATTTTTAATTGTGTTCGATTGCGCCAAATATACTGCAGCATTGGGGT
Organism: Pollenia labialis; assembly: GCA_949318255.1. Lineage (NCBI taxonomy): Eukaryota > Metazoa > Arthropoda > Insecta > Diptera > Polleniidae > Pollenia > Pollenia labialis. Next base: position 83,392,316 of record OX439140.1, read on the forward strand.
TTTGTCCACCTTACAGATGCTACATATATTGCCATTGTTCGCATTTGCGAACTTCTTGAACATTAGATGAAGCGCAGGCCCATTTTTACCAATTTCTACAATTGAATTTAGATACAAAAAAACTAAAGAGAAAGATAATTTTTGGCATAATCTTTTACAAGAATGCATTAAGTTTCTGCACCACTTTTGTTCTCAAAAAAAAAAATAACAAAGCTAAATTGACGCAAACCCATTATTTTTGGTTAAAATTTTCAGTTCATATTTTTATGTTGTTAACTGTTTGTTACATATCTGTGGCCTATTGACAAAACAACTTAAGTCAAATTTTAAAAGTTGAAAAAATGCTGTTAATTATACGAATATTCCTTCTAAAAACATTTTTTGCTTCGTTTTTAAAATTTTGTATTTTATTTTATTATTTGATAAAAATGATTTTTTCACCGAGTTTTTTTTAAACTTTTTTTGCTATCTTATCTCGAGTTAAGATGTTTTCCCAAAATGCCACAAATATGTTCTTATTATTGTAACCAAATGTTGAAACATTCCGATAAAAGAAAAATGTTTAGCATCCTTGAAAATATCCATTAAACAAATTCTAGATAAAAAAAAAACGTTTCATTAATTTTGTTAAATTAGAATTTCCAGCTAAAAAATATTTCTCAGTGCTTATCTGTAATAATTAATATAAATAAAATTACCTGAACTTAATTATTCAAAAAAATTCACCAAACAAACATTCTCATAAAAATTCAAAATATGTACTACAAAAATGCTTTGGGGAATATTTCCACCCAACGAATACGTGTTTATTACAAAAAAACACACACACAGAGCCAACAATATCCGTAAGTTTGTTTTATCTAGCAGAGGGAGGAATAAAATTAAACTGTGTCCTAAAGTAATTTTAATTGAAAACATTTTTAACTGACAAAAATTACCACAAAATTGAAAATGTATGTTAAAAATTGTTTGTAATACTATTTCGTGTGTGGCCTAATGACTGCTAGCCATACCATACATTTGTTTTATGTAGTAGAAATTAAAATGCATTTAAATTCACGAATGTTTAAAAGAGTTAAATAAAACCATTTATCTAAATGCTAGGTAATAAGCAAAACTATTAATTCAGCTAGCTGAATTGGAAAATAATGCATTAGGTGAGGAATTTGATGCAAATTCAGCATAGAAAATTTTTATAAATTCAGCAAGAACAATTAAAAAAAAAGTTAACAACAATTCGATAAATTTAATTTTAGTAAATAAAAATTATGCATACAATTTTTTAAAAATTCTTTAAAATAGAGTAGATCTTAACAACATAAAATTAATTAAGAAGTTTTAACAATTCAGTCAGCTGAAAATATATTTAATAACAGTTTAAAATTACCATTAAGCTAATAAAATTGGTTAATAAAAAAATAAATGTGAGAAATTTTGGAAAATTAGTTCGAAAATCAGCTGCATATATTTGCAAAGATATAAATTTAGCAGGGAAATTTAGAGAAAAAATATTAAGCAAAATTTTAAGAAAATTCTATTTAAATAAGTATATCGTCATATGATTTAAAAAAGCCCTAATTAAAAAAAAAAAAAAATCAAAACTGACTTTTTGATCGACTACGTTTCACCGTACCAAACAACTTACATGTTTCTGGAAAATTTTTCACTCCTACATTAAAAAAAAACTTTTTTTCAACAAAATTCTGAAAGGCCGTAGGGCAGGCACCTTTCGATAAATAATAAATAACAAACAAAAATAGCAAGTTTTGTATTTTTGTTTATTAACAGAAGTTTGAACTTGTTGTGTTTTAACAAGAGCTCATCTCCCAGTGGTAAAAATAATAGTAAAATGGCCTAATAGAATGACTTGTTTAGCAGACACAAGCACTTTTTGACGCATTCCACATGTACGTATGTATTTCTTAAACAGGTTGTCACTGGGAGCAAGCCCTTCCACTCTCTCTTTTCTTTTTTACAGGAATTCTAAAAGGCTTTCAGATGAAGAAATACATAAAAAATACAATTCAGCTATGTTAATTAAAAGAAAATTTAATTTTATCTAACAAATTCATAAACATTTTTGTATTAAATTAGAAAAACATAACAAGGGATCAAAGCAGGGCTGTAGAGCCATCAAGAAAAAGTGATAACACCGACTACGACTCCATCCGATGAAATTTTTTAAGTATGACTCCGACACCAACACCGACTCCTTTGATTAGCAGTGTATATGAGACTGGTCCTTATTTGACTTTAAACTCTTTTTTTAATGAAGTACTTTTTAAATGGTTAAATTTAGCAAAAAAAAAAAAAAGATTCTATAACAATTTCAAATCGGTATTTCAATTTTAACACGTGCCGCATTAAGCTTTAATATAGTTATATACATATGAGTAGGTGAGATGCAAATCTCTGTTTCGTTACACTTTTTTCGAATTTTGGGAAAATGCAAAGCCCGATTAAATGGACCAAATTAGTTGAACCAGTGATGCCAACTTTTTAAGAGCAAAAAGCACTTTAAAATTTAAAAAAAAGCACTAAAAAGCACTATTTCGATCAAAAAAAAGCGTAAAAAAGCACTAAGCTATTTTTAAAAACATAAAACAAGTTGCATATGGCGTTTATTGGGACCATTTTTTTAAGATTAAATAATAAATATATTTACATTTGTATAAAAAGCTTTTTAATTGTATTATTATTATCTTCAATAAAAATAATATTATCCAAATCATCATGATCCACCAGCTATGTTTGAATTGGCCATAATACCGTTTTAAAGTAACTCGAAAAATCTTGCCTGTTGCAATTACCGAAAATTTGTAATGACTGACCATTGTTTATAAAACTTAATGACAGCCTATATTTTAATAAAAAAAACTTTATATTTTATCGTTTAAATAAATCTAAATTATAATCGTGCAAAGTTGAATAAAACAATTGGCGTATGATATTATCCAATTATTTTAACCTATGTACATACGCTTCTGAATGAAAATAAGGTGTAAAATAGAAAAAACATGTATGTAGAAAAATGGCAGGTTACACAACGCTCGTTAAAAAAACATTTTCTGTCAGCTGTTTTTAATTTATTTAACACTTTGCTTATACTAAGTTTCGACTCTTTTTTGATTGTTTTTAAAATCTTTGCTTTCTTCTGTACGGTTTCCTACTGCATTTTTTTAACTTTTCTACATGACTCAAAATCGTTGTTAATTTTTCCATTCACAATTCCTAATATTTTCCAAGCCATTTTCTATTTTTGACAGTGGGTACATCTTTAAAAAAATATTTATCGCAAACAAATACATCGTTTTTATAACGATTACTAAATATGTTGTCATCGCTAAAAAGTGAAACGTTTTGTAAAATTTCCAAATTGCTAGGAAGACTAGCTCTAACCTCGTAAATAAAGTTTTTGGCAAAACGAATACAACTTTCTTTTATCACTTTTTTTATCATTTGAAATCTTAAAATCTTTACAGGCTTTCTCAAAATTGTAATCCAAATAGCAAAGCTCATCTAAATCATCCTCTATACCTGTAATCGTAGTTTTAAAAAATGGTAGAAAAATAAATTAAAATTGTTAAAAGAACTAAATGCACTAACGAAAAATTGAAAAAGCACCAAGTTAGTGTTTTTTCTAGGTTTGGCTCTATGGATAAAATTTTGGCATTTTGAGACATCAAAAGCACAATAAATAGTGCCAAAAGCACTAAGTTGGCATCGCTGCCAAAAAATATGTAAATTACTTAAAAGGCACTTTAAAGCACTGTGAGAAATTGTTAAAAGCACTATAAATACCCGCTTTTCAAAAACGGGTATTAAACAAAATTTCGGGTATTGCATAAGCAAAAAAGCACCAAAAAATACCCGAAAGGCACCAAAATGGCAACGCTGAGTTGAACTGTGTTGATTCTGAAGTATTATGCCATTCTTAATTAATAACTCAACAGTTGTAGACAATTTTTATTTAAACATGCAGATGCGCCTTCAGTTGTTACTTGAATAATTTGTACAACACATTTCGAAGAGAAAATTAAGGTTAAATAAATTGTTGTAAGCCTTGTATTATTTTTGGGAAATAGCACCCCTTTTGTTGTTGGACTTAGTATTATTTATCCTAAAGGATTTAACAGACCCAATACCGTCACGGGAGGTAAAGAACACCTTATATGACGTAATTTTATTATGGATGTCATCGAAAACATATTCGAGTCATATAAAATATTCGAACAAAGGCAAAAATTTTAATACAGAAATAGAAGAATTTGTGATTTTCAGCATGTTTTTTTGGTTTGCTCTAAAGTTTTCAAAGTGTGGCTTGGGTTAGTATATCTCCCACCTGTAGAGTAAAAAATGTGAATTTCTAAACAAATAAATTTAAATCTTTTTCTTCAGTGTACTCGCCTTAGTTTTTTGCGTCCCATAGTTAATCAATATTATTTTTGTCCAAGACCAAAATATAATATTGCATGTCTTTATTTTCTCTCCGATTTTCCCTAAAGTAGGTAGATAAAAGTATTCCCTAATAATTTTTCGGGTTACCCCAACATTGATAGGAATTATATCTAAAACAGTTTTTTGTATTTTTCCGAATTCCTTTTCCTTTTATTTCTATCATCATTCACTTTGAAAGGAGTAATTAAAAATGTAGTTCGTTTAGTGTTTTCGCCACAGAAGCTACAGCAGATTTCCAGTCATATATGCATATCGAGCCCTAACCGCGAAAATAGTGTAAGCGACATAAATTTCAGTTTTCGTTTTTTTAAATAAATGACTTTATTGGCAACACTTGCATCATCTCCTAAAATGTCATGGTCACATAAGGTACCGTTTCGATTTTATAGCAAGAACCATTTTATTGTAAGCGACAAATTTCATACAAAATTTATATGAAATAAAACAAAAAAAGCTCTCTCCTGTAAAATTTGATTTTTGGCGCCTACACTATTTTCGCGGTTAGGGCTCGATATGAACATCGCTACAAAAACATTTTTCAATACAAGATTTATAAAAAACAAATATATCCAAGCGAACTTGTTTACAAATTTGCATTTTTAAATTCCCTAATTCTACTCTATTTCATCAACAATACCTACTCATAACTTAAAATTTTTTAAAGCAGATTCTAAAAGTTTTTATGCCGAAACATTTTGGAATCGGAGTCGCGAGTTTTTGTGGGTACTACGACTACGACTCACACACAAAAACCTCAACTCCGCCCCCACATCCCTGGTTTAAAGAACAAAAAAAAATTAAGAATTCAGCTAGCTGAATTTACAAAACACAATTATTAATCAGTTATAAATCCAAAAAAACTTTGTCAAATAATATCAAAAACAAATTCAGCAAGCTGAATCATAGAAAAACGTTCACTAAGCTATACAATAGGCTGGGTCAAAAAAATATTTTTTCGCTTATCGACTTCTAATAGCGTAAATATGTTGTATTTTTGTCTGAATTAGATCCCTGTAAAATATTATTAATTTATTTTTAGTGTAAGAGCCCGCGCTTTGACCTTCAGTTTTGTAAAATTTTTAATATAGCAACAATAGCATTGTATTGCAGAAAAGCATATTACTGTATTTTAACGACTTTTAGGTTCGTGAAAATAGTGTCAAAAGCATTCATGACTCTTTGCGCTAAAAAAGTCAAGCGATGGTTTAATATAGACGAAACTTGAATCAAGACGAGAGATGCCCGGATTTTACAGAAAACAAAATTTTGTGACCAAAAAGGATTTTATTGTTTAATGTTGTATAAGAACCAAATTTTTATTTTTTTTAAGTTTAATTCAAAATATTTTTAGTTTTAATTAATAATAATTGATAGTAAATAAAATATTAAAATTTAAAAAATGGACTTTTTTCAAATATTCTTAATTCTTCGGAGGTCATGCGCGGGCTCAAGATGACACTTTTTTGAACTTTTTTTTTGCAATTTTTATTTGTTTTAACGTAATACAAAAAAATATTGCTATTAGAATATGATTCGAGAACTTTAATTTTTTCTCATACATCAGTGACCCACCCTACTATCCAATAATAAATTGATTTTTATTTACTAACAAATTATAAAAGAATAAAAAAATGTATAGCAATAACTAAATTTTGCAAGATAAATTAATAAAAAAATTTCCTCTTATTTTTTAATCGAGCTCAAGGCCAGGTTATGCAAAATATTACCTTGAGCTTGATTAAAAAATAAGGGGATATAAAATTTAAAGTTCGAAGGAAATAAACTAAATAATTAATAAGAAAAATTTTATTTCGTTAACAAAAATCTAATTCAATTAGCTGAATTTAACAAAAATATGCTGTGATTTATCAAATTTAGAAAGCTTAATTAAATAAAACTATCGTTCAATCATAAATACTACTTTCAGCTAGAGGAGTTGAAAACAAAATACTATTTAGCTAAAGTTAATAAAAAAATTCAGATTTAATATTCAGGTAATTGAATAAAAAAAAAGCAATGATTTAGTAAAAATGCAATTTGACTTAGCTGAATTGAGAAAAACTGTAATTCAGTTGGCTGAATTGATAAAAAACTGACATTAAGTTGAAAAACTCAAATTTACCATAAATAAAACTGCAATTTATTAAGAAAAATATTAAATTCTGCTCAAATAAATTCATATTCAGCTAGCTGGATTAAAAAAAAAACTTACTCACACAATTCAGTTTTATGTAAAACACCATCATTTGCATTTATAATATTAATTTTTATTGTTGCTGTTATTATTTTTGTCTGATTTATTTATATATAATTTTTTTTTTCAATTTTACTCTTGTTTTTATTTTATACGTATGCTTTTAGTTTAGTTTCGTATGCTACATACAAGACATACATACATTTACATTCTTTCTTACTAAATATTTACAAGCATTAATCTACAATATTCACTTAAACATTATTTACTTTTTAATTTTTATTACTTTTTAAGTTTTAATTATTATTAAATTTCATAAAATTTTATTTCTAACTCAAGCGTTTATTCTCTTTTTTTTGTCGAATAAAATTTATCAGCCACTTGTAAGCATGTTTTTTATTATATTTTTTTGTTTTTATTTTCTTTTTAATACTTTTTATTTCATTAAAATACTAGTAGTGTATATGCTTTTTTCAGTTTTTTTTTATTTTTTTGTACACATACATACAGGATTATAATTACAGTTATATTTTTTATTTTTGCCTAAAATATGCTGGGTTGTGTGTGTGTGTGTGGATAAGGAAGTTTAGGTGCGTTTAACGGTGTTATAGGCAGGAAGAGAGAGAGCGAGGGAGAGAAAATTTCAAAGGCGGAGGTCCACAGCATTAGTTGAGGGGTCTGTCTACAGACGATCAAAATGCTTGCTGTCAAGCTGGTGTACGTGCCCTTGACGTTATATCTTAATTGGTATGATTTTCCATCCAGCTTCGTTGGTGTCACACAAACGGGCATGTTCTGACAATCGCAAAACGCTTAACATTTACGATTCTGACTTGAAATCGCATAATATGTTTTCTGTAAATCGTGATCGCATGAATTTTGGCCACTTTAAATTGTAAAAGTATACTCAACGGAACTAGAACATTTTGAATATTTTTTTTTGAAACTTTGGCAGATCGCAAGTAAAACGCACGAGTTTAAGAACACCATAAACTAAATCTGGCGTTTTGCGATTTTAAATCGTGCGATAGTCAGAACATGGCAGATACTATCAAACTTGATACTCGTTCTATAGACATGCTTTTTAGACATTTTGATCGTGTAAAGACCCCTTTATACGCTTTTTCGAAAACTTCAGATCTGTCGAAAAAGAAAAATCCAACAGTGTTACACGTAGCAAGTTGCATGAACCAAAGCGCTGAATGAAAAAAGTAGAACTACTCTTTCCCTTTGTAAGCGTCACAGCGTCGTTTGCACAAATCACCTAACCCTACGTTTCCACATGCAAGCAATTACTTGTAAGTATTTAGTCTATACGTATTATCAACAAAAAATCGAGGAAACAGCCGATTGGCTGAAAATACAAAAATTGTGTGAGTGTATTGAGTTTTTCGAACTTGCACTTTCATGAGGAAACGGGGGGTATATTGATAAATAAAGTATTGCAACTAAATTGAAGAATAGAAAGTATGTAAGTTATTGATATGAAAAACTGCAATGTATTGAAGCGCAAACGCGTGGTGTGGAGCTGCAGATCTTAGATCTGGAGAGAGAACGTGATAAAAAAAAATCAAAGACCAGAGAAATTTCATGATGCAGTTTGTTAATACTTTATTAAATCTTTTAATTATTTTTATATATATTATGTGCATTAACATACATATGTACATATTTGTATATATATATATTTTGTTTGTATTGTACACAACATTTTGGGAGAGTGGTTGTGTAGTGTAATTGTGATTAATGCAGGGCAGGGCTACTTAAAGTGTCAATTTTCGCAAAAATCCTTTTCATTAAAAAACTACTAAATGCCGATTTTTTATCAAATAAACTGACGAAATGTTTAGTCCGACCCAAGGAAAATTTAATGATTTGGCAATGATGTACATTTATATATAAAATATATATATCCTTTATTAAGTTCAAAGTGCATACAGGGTATCGATGGTGTACGAGCAAACCAAATTTATGCAAGTATAAATCAAACAGTCCTTAAAGAAACAACCAATTTAAAGAAATCTAAAAATTGTTAGAATTAAAAAGATTTTTAATAAAAAGGTGAATTCATACAGAGTGTGTGTGTGAGAGAGAGAGAGAGAATGAAAGAGATATGCAAGCTGTATATAAGCCAAATTTGATCAAAGTATCTCCAAAATTGCGACCTGTACTTTGCGCACAAGGTTTAATTGACAGCCAGCTGGACGGACATCGTAAGATCGACTCAGAAAGTGATTCTGAGTCGACCGGTATACTTTAAGGTAGGTCCATTACTCATATATTAAGGTGTTACACACACCAGCACAAATGCATAATACCCTCTCCACTATTGTGGTGTGGGTATAACAATGGTTTTTACCCAGCGGTAAATATTGAAAGGGCCGCAAGAGGCAGGCCTTTTTGAAGGCCTCTATACTCCTTTCTAAAAGATTCGCTTCGCATGATACCCTGCCTTCAGAAGTATGCCTTCTAGAAGGTATAAACTTATTTTTGAAAGACCTTCTAAAATATTCAGTACACATTCGCAGTTCAGTTTTATTTACTTTTTATTTTTGGTGACGTTCCTAAGTTGATATTAAAGGCAATGTGGATGGGGTTGCTCCCAATGACAACCTGTGTAAAAAAATAAATAAGTATGGAATGCGGCGAGGTCTTGTGACTGCTTAGTAAGACTTAAAATATTTAAATAAAATTTACAACATATCGTAGAAAATAATTCTGTTAGTTGTACGTTAAAAGAACATAAAAGCTAATCTATATGTTCGTTTGGTACCGCATCCTAATTCCTCTACATAAAAAATGCGCATAGAAACTAGCTCTCCCTCCTTTAGTTTAGATGAAATTTTGAAGTTTTCGTATTATGGTTTACATCACTGTTATATTGGGCTGCTGGCCGTATGTCACGAATAACACGAACAATGTTGGCCTGCGAGGCTTTGTTTGTTTCCGGTTTATCAGCATTAACCAGTGACTTTATTTCTCAAGTCCATTTCCAAAATTAACTTATCGACAACCACAAAAAAATGGGGAATTGGATTTAATTAGCTTCAAAAATTTATATTCTGTAGGTGGTACCCATTTTCTGCATCGTATATACATAAGTACGTGTTTTTTTTATCTTTTCTTTTAATTTAGTTAGCACAGTTCGGCAAGTGCTACTCCAGAGAAGGGGCTTCTTCTGATTCCGTTTCTAATGTTGGTTTTTAGGTGGATTTTTTCTGCTTCTTAACATACACTTTGTCTTTCAAATTTCTCCAAAGAAAACTGTCAGAAGCTATTGAATTCGGTGAACGTGGAGCAAAGTTTAAATCGCACCAAGCAGTACACTTAATTAGGTGCAATTGTCGCTGTTATACTGCTGTTGGATTCTTTGTATCGTTTATTATCAGATTGTGAAAACAATGGACACAGAAAAAATAATACAGGGGTGTTCTGGAAATCGAAAACTCAAAAATTTCAAAGTGGGTTTTAATACACTTATAATTTTTGTTATAAAATTCTGTTTAATAGAGAAATATTGGAAATATTTGTATGATATTTTTCGTAAAAGTCTTCTATTGCAGAAATCTTATTAAAAAACGACGTTTAAATTCTTTTCGATTTCCAGAACACCCCAAATAATTAAAAAAGTTTTAAAGCATTGAAACTACATATAAAGCTCATTTAGCGCCTCTATTAAAAAATGCTGAGGCGAAATAACACAAAAATTTAATGATCAAAAAATAATTCAAGAAACAATTTTTTTTGTCTAATTTTTTGATAACTACACAGAAATGTGCAACACTGGTATTGAGCCATATAAATATTAAGGTCTGTTCATTTGTTTTACAAGCAGAAACTGGCAAAGAGGCTAAATTAAATTTTTATCCCAAATACTAAAAAAAAAATATAAATAAAAAGGCAAATCAATTCTTTACCAGCAAAACCTAGCAATTAAGCCCCATTGATAGTATCCAGCCGTAAGATACGAAATACTGGCTTCCATAATTGAGTTGTTTTCATTTATTTTCACATGGTTATTGTTCCTAAATTTAAGAAAAATATTTATTTTACGCAATTGAACAATTTTAATTTCAAAATTATAAAAATTATTTTGTTACACATTGTCATAGTAAGTTTGTTTTGTAAACAAAAACATGAAACAGCTGTTGCAAGTTAGAATTTTACCAATAAAAAATTGGAAGAATTGTTTTGTGTCTCAATTTCTTACTCTCGCTTGACGCTCTCTACTTGCAAATTTTTTGGGTTAATTAAGTTGAGACAATCGAAATTAAAACTGAGAAAATACAAATTTATATTCAATAAAACAAATTGATATTAAGAAATCTAAATTGATATTGAGAAAATTCTAATTGATATTAAGAATTCCATTGAGATATTGAGAAAATACAAATTGATAATATGAAATCGAAATTGATATTGATAAATCCAAATTGATATTGAGAAAATACAAATTAATGTTCAGAAAATACAAATTGATAATATGAAATCGAAATTGATATTGATAAATCCAAATTGATATTGAGAAAATACAAATTAATATTCAGTAAATATAAATTGAAATTGAAATAAAACAGATTTTTTTCATTATTATATTTTGAATATGTATTGTATACATAGAAATATATATTGTCCTTTATTTATGTATAATAAACATTACAAATTGCAAAACATATTGCGTTGCATCAATATTGCCATTCTGATAAGAGGAAATATTATCAAGCCAATTCCAAGTAATCATCTTCTACAAACGAGGATCATTCAGAATGCAAGACGCACGAGAGTGGGTAAACAACTTGATGAATCAAAGGGAGTAATTAGGAAACCTCTTACAAGATTTGGTTTATGTGGTCCAAAATAAATACATACACAAAAACCCACCTTAGTACATATACCAAATGTGTGTCCTCCTGGTGTTTGCGACGAAGCTAAGTCTACTATAACCACAGTTGACTGTGCAAGAGCAGTACAACATTCTACAACATTTTACCAAAGGGCAATAGAACTGGAGAATATGCCTGTTGGTGAATAATTTTTTATACATATGTTTATATAAAACTTAATTTTCAAATATTTTTAGTTACTTGTTTTTAACAACAATAACATTATGAATTTATATCTCAATATCAATTTGAGTTTTCTTAATATTAACTTGATTTTCTTATTTCAATTTGTTTTTTCTCAATATCAATTTGGATTTCTATTTATTAATTGGTATTTTCTCAAGATCTAATTGGAATTCTTGATATCAAACATTAATCCCGTACAGTTTTGCTGGGCTGAATGTGTTTTTTAAATAATGTGAAGTTTAACATTTTTTTCATTAATATTATTCACTTTTTGTTGCAGATTTATTTTAACTTTTCTTTTTTAAACAAGTTTTTCACAAGTTTGCTGTTTGCTTACTTTTGCTTGTTTACCTTATTAATCATGTTTTTTTTCTGGTCTGCAAATTTTACTGCAAAAATATCAGCAGTAGAAATCTGTAAAGAATGTCACTTTACGCCCTCAATTTGTGTTCTCATTTACTGTATTATTTGTACGCGAACTCAATTCAGAAAAATGCAGTAAAGTCCAGTCAAAAATAGTAAAAACATTTCTGTTGTCGAAAGCACCTTATTTGGAATAATGAATACGTCTCGCTTTCTTTAATGCACATACCTTATCAATGTGCCAAGATTAAAACACAATAAAATACAGTAGCCAGCAAAACTAAGGACACAGAAGTACTTTTTTAAATATTGTTTTTAATTTTTTATATTCAAAATAAATACCAATAACAAACATATGAAAACGAAAAAAAAAGAATATTTTAACAACATAAGGGCCTGTTCGGAAATGCATCACTGCGCTGCATCAGAAAAGCAAACTTTTTTTAATGCCGATAAAAAATAATTAAAATTTTTTTTTTATTAAGTGACTATTATTTTTATGGAGTATTTGACAATTTTTTGTTTCACATCTACTTCACTGATATATATTTAAGCATTTGAAATCACTGATGCAGCGCAGTGATGCATTTCCGAACAGGCCCTAAGTCTTCCAAAAAAAAAAAGAGACATAAAACATTTCTGTTGCTTTCAAAATTGACACCTCAAAAGTTAAGCTTTATTCATCATCAGAGCAACAATTTCGATTTTTCTTCTATCTTATTTCTTCCCAAAGTATTTCATATATTTTCCTTTCATTTTATAAAAAAAAATGTAACTAATTTTTTTTTTTTTTAAATTGGATCAACTAGAACTTCAGCAACAATTTGTATGAAATTGTTTTTGACGTTTAAAATAATTTTATTTAGTTTTGAATGAACATTTTAACATAATGTTCAAGGCGAATTCATTTGTCAGGTGGCGTTGAAAACACAGCTGTGCTACTTTTTTCTTAATTAGAGAGAGGAATGTCAAAAGTTTCTTGTGTTTTTGACATATCGGCCAACGAAAGCAACAAAAAAAAAAAAATACATTGTTGTGTTTTTGGTGTTGTTACTTGTTGTAGTATCGACACCACCGTTTACATGAATTCGCCTTGATAATCTTGTAAACAATAATAATAAATGCATAATATTGTTGTGTGTAAAATTTGCTAACGGTTTCTTAATGCAAAATGTGTGTGGCTGCGAAAAAATTTTTTGCTCTATTGTGAACACCAAGTGAAAATGTTTCTGAGATTGTGAACGAAGCTTTAAGGTACACCTATAAAACCAATTTATTTTTACTATTTAATTTTGAAATTTAACGAAATTTTTATTTTAAGAGAAGCTTTTATAACTACAGCTTCTAAACGCTTTTTTTATTAGATTTACAAAGGTTAGGTTAAGTTAAGAAGGGTTATGCACCCAAGAGAATAATTTGTGACACATCTATGTAAATATAGGGTTTAATAGTATTTTTAATAAATACAAGGTTTTTAACACCTGACGAGGATATACTGCCACACACCATACCACCTTCACCTCCCTGTGCGACCGTAATTATTGTAAATTTATGGTTTAAAGCTTAACCTTCACTGCGGCACACTTTTAAGCGTTTTTCAGTACCAATTATGTTTTATTTCGATTCGTTGGTAAGAGCAACATTATCCCAAAACACTTGGGGCTTGCTTAAGTACATTTTTACTCAGTCTATACACTCTTGTGCAGTTTTTTTTTCTTGGGACATGACTCTTTAATTTTTAAACATCGTCGCTCAGTATCTGGTGAATCTTAAGCATTTTGCTAGTTCAACTGTTACTTTTGTGGCACTTGTAAATCGCTTTTACTTATTTTTGATTTCTCCATATTTTTTAAAAGCTGCTTGCGGAACAATTTTGCTTTTATATGCCAGTAAACAGTTCGGGCCTGTTCGGAAATGTATTACTGAACCAAAAAATTGTCACATACTCCACAAAAATAATTGTCACACAATATAAAAAATTTTAATTATTGTTTTATCGGCATAAAAAAAGTTTGTTTGTCTGATGCAGCGAAGTGATGCATTTACGAACATACCCTTGTTTACAAAATACATGATGATTTTCATTATTTGCTTTTTGAATTTGACAATTAATTCAAATAAAAAACATGTGTGTCCTTAGTTTTGCGTTCCCATAAAGATTTTTCTACAATATTTGTAAAAGAAATTATAATCATCCCTATTATGAAAGTCGACGGCACCGCAACAGTAATTGCATTTTCTTAGTCGTGTTTCGTATAATTATGAATATTTCATCTTAAATGTCAAAGCGAATCTCTTACTCAACGCGAAGCAAAAGTTTTATCTGACATGGCCTTTATCGACAATAATTGATGCTATTGGCATTTATTTAATATTTTCTAAGGCGCTTTTTAGTCGACGTCCAGTAGAATTGTCTCTGTTTTAGACGACACGCAATTTTGCGACGACTCAAATGAAAGTTAAAGAGATTTGAAATAAAATGTTAACAAACATATTTATCACATATGTTTAAAGTAAAAATTTAAAAGAAGCTATAGGCACAAATGTTATTGGTAAATTAAACGTGGGAATTGCGACAATTGCATCAAAAAGCAACAGAGCTACTCGAAAATTGCTAAAATTTTGAAGTTTGCTAAAATTGCGAAAATAGCCAGAATTAACTATGAGGAATGGCTAAAATTCTGTAACAAATTTCTAAATTAGCGAAAATTTGCTAACAGCGGCATGATGGCAAAGTCTTATATTTATTAAAAATCGTTAAATTTGTTACCCTGAGGCCACACGATCAAGTTGTTCTTGATAGTCTTTTACATATGCTGCTTGTCAAAATTTACAAAAATTGAGAGCTGTGACGTAGGTGGCACTCAATTTACTTTCAAGATGCCATAAAAAAAAAACAATTTATAAAGACAAACATGTACTCAGCTGTTAAATTGAAAGTAAATTGTCAAACAAATGGAAAGGTGAAATTGAAAGCCATCTCGTGGTCAATTTAAAAAGTGTGAGTGTGTTAGTAAAAAAATGAGAGAGTTGAGTAAATTGAATGGAATTGAAAGGCAAAACTTGATCGTGTGGCCGCTATGTAAAGAATCGGAATACTTAAAGCAAAAATCTCGAACTCTCAAATTTATTTGAAATTGCTAAATAGGAAAATAGCGTTAAAAATAAGCCAAAATGAAGCAAAACCAAAATATGTAATAGAAAAAAATTAGAGATGGGTTCATTTTTTTTTTCAAATTTTCGATAACTAGTCGACGTCGACAAAACATTTTCATAAAATACTAAATTAACGTCGAAGTAATGTAGTCGTTGGTTTGATGTGACAACAATTTAAAATAAGTATCTACATCGATAACGACTTACAGCCAATTCACATGGAGGCTTTTACGACGTCGCTTTGTCGACGTCTCTTTTGGTTTGTTGGCTAGCGTGGTAGAGAAGAAACAGGGGTAAACAAAACGACTAGTTTTGTGTTTTTCAAATCGTTTTTTATATTTCTTTTTTAACTTTTTATATTTACGTTTTATTCTTTTTCTTACTTTGAAGTGTGTGGTTGAAAATACAGTGAGACCTCGATTATCGATAAAAGACGGGACCGGCAGCATTCTTGATTTTTTTCGTGTGTTTCTTTTTTAATGTAAATATATAAATGAGTTATTATATAAACATGACGAAAAAAAGTAATTTTGGCAGTACATGCTTCCAGTACGTTGGGAAATTCTCTTTCTTCGTTTAGTTATATTTGTTTTTGCTTCCAGTACGTTGGGAAATTCTCTTTCTTCGTTAAGTTATATTTGTTTTGATTGTTCAAAAGTAAACGAAAAAAAGATAATTGGTTTATAATTTCGGATAACAGAGGTAATGCCGGATAATAGAGGCCATTTAAATCAATGCAAAAACATTTTTCATTTTCCAGTTAATCGAATGACGGATAATCAAGGCCATACTGTAAATAAAAAAAGACATGATCCAAAAATCATCGTATGAACTCAGAGATTTTGGAAGTTGCTTTAAAAGAGAATCTAGCCCTCATGTGAATTGAGCGTAACATACATAATAGGGGTGAATATTAAAAAAAAAAAAAAAAACATTAAAGAATACAATAATAAAAACACAAAAATAATTTAAATAGATAATAAAAATAAAAATAGCTAATAAAAAAGAATAATTCTCACATTCGTTTAATAACACATTTAAATTAAAAATAAATGTGGATGTTGTGCTAATATTTTTGCTTAAACATACAAAATTTAGAATAGATGTTGATGTGTGCGTCCTAAATTTTGCGGGTTACTGTATTCGAAATAAAATGTTAAGAAACTTTATTAATAATTAAGGCTCCTATTACGGTTCACAACTCAACTCAGTTAAGATAACTGGTTGCGATCAGTTGTAATTTTTGTTATGTTTTTGTTCACCGCAATAGTAATAGCAAAGTTGCAAACCATAATACAAAAATTAAGAAATTACAACTCAACTGAGTTGAGTTGTGATCCGTAATAGGGGCCTAAATAGAAATTTACTAAATCATAAAAAGTATTTTGTAATTAACATAAATTGCGTACGAGTAAAAGATTATTTGACACTTTTGTTTTAAATATTTCACACATTCTTAGCAAAATTTAATCAATAAAATATTTGTATTCATTTAAATATACATACATACATATGTACATACATACATATGTACATACATACATATGCACTTATTGTATCAATCTTTTCAACTTTTAATCGCTAAATAAAATTTTTTATTAAAAAAAAAAAAAATACTCCCAAGCATTCAATTGTTCTGTTCAATAACTTTTTTTTTTTGCGTTTAAGTATCTTTAGGAGTTTTAGATAGTTTATTATTTTTGGGGATTTACGTCTATAATTCCTGCTAAAAAAGTGTCGTGTTATATTTGTTGTTGTTTTTATTGTGATGTCGTCGATAAAACACAGATGCAGGTGGTGCCACTGCAGTTGTTATTGCTATTGCTAATGGAGGTGATTTTAAATGTATGGGGGGCAACATCATCATCGACAGTGACATTTTATTGAACATGCCAGTTAGGCGGAATATTTGTGGCGTAGGAGGAGTCGGATGATCCGGCGACAAGAAGTCATTAGTATGCTTTTGAGTTTGTTGCTGCTGCTGTTGTGGAAATTTATTTTTTTTATAAAACTCATGATTTAAATGATGATGATAATGATGTTGCTGTTGTTCATAAAGATGTTGATGTGTAAGATGTTTATTTGACAGTTGTTGTTGCTGCTGTTGCTGGTAGTGATGATTCTCTTTTGGCTGGTCATGTTCCTGTTCGTGTTCATGTTTGTCTTGCTGTTGCTGCTGCTGATGATGATAATGGTGGTAGAGGTTTGTGTTGTGGTGATTGTGTGACTTTTGTTGATGAATTTCTTGTGAAAGAAGATGTTTTTGTTGCTGTAATGTTGGCTTAAAGATTAACAGTCGTTGCAATTGTTTTCTCAATCTTGCACGCAATTTACGTAACTTGTGCTGCTGCTATCACGTACCCGTTGACAGGTCATCTTTAAGCCACTGTGGAATAGGACGTGCTCCGAGTTTCTTTAAAAGTTTCACTAAAGCTGTATTATGACTTAAATAATATCTGAAAAAAAGAGAAGAGAAGGGAAATACAATTTGTAAGTAAAATGTGAGAAGAGAAAAACTAAATATTATGATAGACAGTTGGTAATGATGAGGTTGATGGGATATACTTATGTACGTACAGGATAAATAAAATAGTAAAGAAAGATATTTTTACACGACAAAAAAGTTTTTTCTAATATTAATCTAAAAAGATTTATATATAAAAAAGGGTCATTATGTATAGTTTATAGCATTTTTTTTGTACAAAAATTGCTTATTTTGAAAGTACATATGTACCTCCTACAATTTAAAGAATTCTAAAAACTTCTACCTACGAATTTTTCTACGCACCTTCTTCAGAAAAGTGAACCTCTTCTGCAGTGGTGTCAAATGATTTTCAAAACAATTATTTCCACATTGGGGATTTTGTTTGAGAAATGGGGATATACAATTTGATTTGTGGATTGGGGAATATTTTGGGAATTAAGCTCGATTCACCCATGCGTTCCGAATAATGTTTTTGCCGGAGAATAATTTTTTTACAGAGAGTGTTCTACAGAACGATACATCCATTTAGGAAAGTGTGTCCGGACAAACAAAGCTACCATATGGTTTACAGATGTAAACAATGATACAAAGTGGCAGCACAGTTAGCAAACTTTACTTTTTTTTTTTTTAAAAGTGTGTTAAAGAAAATGGACGAAAGAAGAATTTAATAGAATCTGGGAATTTATTTCTCATGGTGAGCACATTTATTATATAAATTTATTCGAATACTATTCGAATGTGTATTCTAAGTCAAATTACAATCCTCAAAAGCTTTTGTACTTTTAATAGTCTTATTCCTTCAATATTTTCCAGGAATATTTTCTATGCACTATCAGGATTTTTGTTTGTATATTTCTATAATTTGACTTGAAATACACATTCGAATAATATGAAAATTTAAAGAAGAAAATTAATTTTATTATTTTAAATTGCATTGCATAAAACCCATTTACAAGCAAAACAAATTTTTAAAAGAAGGTTGAAAGTAAAAAGAATAGCAGTTAGAAAAATATTACAGCAAATACAGTCCATATATTTTGTTTTAAATAAGTATTTTTATATGAACGATTGCCCATATCATAAATGCATTTTATTCCTGGTTTTTTTTAATTCCTGAATAAGTTTCAGGGCAATATTTTCTTTTATATCCATTTTTGTTTAATTTTTTTATTTAATTATTCAGCACAAAGCGAAAAATGAAATAACACTACATATGTGGCAGCTGAATTCAACTTTTATGTACAAATTGAAAAAAAAGTGGCATCTCAGTGTATTTTGTTCGGAACAAGAATTAAAAGTAAACCAATTCCAGAAAAAACTTGCCGAACAAAATCATTGCTCTCTCGAAATTCTGTACCTGTGATTTAATAACTGTAACTGAAAAATAACGAATGACAGTTGTTTTACATACATAATTTTATCATATTTCACTGTTTGTGTGGGTAATAGCGTTTTTTGCATGCAATAACGAATAAAGTTGCTATTTTTTTAATTGAAAGTAAAAAACCACAATGTTTTTAAAATTGATAAAAAAAAACCTTGTTAAAAAAATTTAATTTGTAAACAACAAACATCTGGTTAGTGCATATTTTGTTGTTTTTTAAGTTCTGAATCTATTCACTCAATTCGTGTTATAAATTTTTTTTTTATTAAAATAGAATATAAAATACAGTTATGTAATTTTATTTTATGATAACTATAAAAGAGCTGAAAACTGACAAACCGTGATCACAATCAGAGTCTTGAGGAACAGTGATTTTTAAATCGCCTTCATTAATCACGATGTTGCTTGAAAATCATGGATGGGAACGCTCATCTCCATTGGACACTTCATCATAAAGAGGGTATTCAACCGATTAACCATTATTCGTTTAATCGAATAATTTTGGGGGGTTAACTGTTAGAATAATTTAAAATTGTTTATTTTCGATTAACGAATAATGCGAATAATTTATGCCGATTAATTGATTAATCGAAAATTAGTTTTTTTTATTTTAATTAAAAAAAAACAAGCCGAGACTTTTACCGCTATGATTTAAAAAAAAGAGGATTTTTTTTATATGAATTGAAACAACCTTTTAACAGACATCTCTCTTACGTCAACAATAAGTAAACAAATCTTTTAAAAATCAAGTTTCACCAAAACAAAAGAAAGAAATCGTTTGAAACATAAAGCTTTCCCTCAACAATAAATTTTAGTGTATTTATCAAATATGAAAAATTGGGAATTTGGCACGTCATACAGAAAGAAACTTATTAATAATAAATATTGTATTCCCGAAAATAACTTTGCATGTGCCCGTGCAAAAAACTGAACAGGCAAATTGGTTTTTTTTTGTTGTTTTCTTACGATGACAATAAAACGAAGCAATTTGTTTTTTCTTTTACCCACTTACAACTACAATTCGAATCGGTAAAAAGCCAACCAATTGTAGCCGAATGTAAGAAAAGATAAACTCACTTTTTGTTGTTGGTGTTTTGTTTAAGTTTTGATATTTATGCAAGTAAGACTTTTAGTGTTTATAATTCTTATTCGCCTTAAGGTTTTATTTGTATAATATTTTAAGCTTTTCTAAAATCTTTGGAAAAGGTTTCCTGATGAGCTGGCCTAAGCAACCAATGAAATGCGCATAGAAGCAAGCTTTCCCTCAACAATAAATTTAAGTGTTTTTTTTTATCAAATATGAAAAATTGGGAATTTGGCACGTCATGCAGAAATCTGAATAATAATAAACATTTAAATTGTATACACCTTTTAAAAGATTATTTCAGAAGATTGGTTTAAATTCCAATGCTAATTTTTATTTAAAAAGTTTTCCCTTTTTACTACTTTTTCAATAACATTTTTAATGTTAAAAAATATAATTGAAGGATTCATAAGGTAGTCATAAAGTTGAAAAGTCATATGTGTTAAGCTTATTACAATAAATATATATGACTGCTGTGAGCAACTTATAATTTAAGCTTATAATTTAAATTTCTATTGTAAAGTTATGGTGAATCAATGAACACAGCATTAACATTTTTATATTGTTTCAAGCACAACAAAATATTTTTTAAACAATTGTAAAATATTATTTAGGACAGTAAGACCTTGTGAATCCCCCAAATTTTTGGCCTTATTTTTAAACTACTAAGCTAGACAAAATTAAAATTATTCCATTAACAAAATAATAATATTAATTGTTCGGTTATTATTCGATTAAATTTTTACCTAGAATAATTATTCACGCGATTAATACAATACATCGATTAATTGAATACCCTTGTATTAACTCAAAATTTTTGGCAAAAATTGACCCGTGAAAATATCGGGAGGTGCGCAAAATGACCGCAGGAAATAAGGAAAATATTTGGCAATGACAAAGTCGCTGTCTTATAAATTATTGTAATTTTATGTCAATACCAAATCTATAAGGAAGTTATGACATTAAAAGCTAAATTCGGGAGTGGGTCTAATTTAATCTAACTACCAATATAATAAGATACTTAATGGGCACAACAACTCTATTCCGGAAAAAGACTTGCATTTGGGATACGTGAAATTATTGACTTTTTACAAAAAGTTTGGTCCTTATGACAATCAAATCCAAATTTCACCAAAATATTTCCAAAAATGCGAGCTGTACTTTGCGCATAAGGTTTACACTGACAACCAGTCAACCTGGCAGACGGATAGACGGTATACGAAAAGAATAGTCTAGGACTTCGCCACTATGGTAGAGTGGATATAAATACATTAAAAAAGAACTACAAAAGCTTTATCTTGTTATAAAAGCATTTTAATTCAACTTATTCTCATACTTTGCAGAGATAATAGCAATCATGCAGCAAAAGGTTAAATAAGATATTCTTCAATTACTTCTCAAGAATTGAAAATACAAAATTCCACTTAATAAATTTTAATTAGAGAAATAGTTTATTTTATTATACAATATTTTCTTTTTTTTTTTTTGCTTATTACTGCTACAAAGTATAACTTATGAAAATTCAAAAGCTGCAACAAAACAAAATTTATCATAATGAACTCATCGACATTTAACCCATTCATTTACATTTTACCGACTGCAGATACAAAAATAGAATAAAGTGGAAAAAGGAAAAATGGTTATTAAAAAAAAAAAAAAAATATATATATAAAATACTGGTACAAGTATGTTTGTTTGGCTAGTGCCCTATAAAGTGTAACTACTTCTAATTCTACTCTTAAGCTAACCTCTTCTATACAACTAAACTAACCAACAAACCCAACCAATCATCCCATTTATTTTATCCCTCCCATTCCAGTATCCGTTTGTTACTCTCTGACTCTTAGACAATCAAAACAATATAAATAGAACTTTAAAGAGGTTTAACATTATTCACAAAAGTATAACAAAACGTGCTTATTATATCATCTACTTTGTTTTTTTTTATTATCGTGTTTTCTTGTTTCTTTCTTCTTTTCATTTTGTATGGAAAATATGGCAAAAGTTTATTTTTTATATTTCAAATTATGCAGCCATTAACGGAATACAGATTCCATTCCGTTGTGCGCTCACATCACATCAACCTACTTCTTGAATAAAGAATAAAAAAAATAAACAAACAATTAAGGAGTGAATAGCGATAAATAGATAAAAAGCAGAACATCCATTAATTATTATTAAATTAAAAACTATTTTAAATTAATTTTTATACAAAATGCCCAACATTTTTAATGAAGATGATAACTAGGCGTATGAGTAATATTTTAGTAACAATTTATTTAATTCAAAGAATTATTATCAAAGAGGGTTCATGTCAAACGACAAATTTGGTTTTTCTTTTGTTTTTTTTTTTAATGAAAAGGCTTTGCGGAATACGACATCGTTCCATTTACTAGCAATACCCACCGAACCTCTAAGAATACTAGAAATTTAAATAGCCATAGAACAAGTTCTAAATGGCAAGGCAGAACGGATAGATCGCATAACCGCCGAAATCTTCAAGACAGACCCTCAAATGTCTCCAACTATACTACAACCTACCCTGCGGGAAATTAGTGTCAATTGGTCCAACAGACTGGTCCTGGGATTTGTGAAAATAGAAAAAGTACAAAAAGAAAGGACTCAAGACCTGTGAAAGAAGAACCAATCCCTAAACTGGTTTATAAAGAACAAAAAGGTAGAAAAAGTAATGAAATACAGTACAGTGTTAGCTGGTGCTGTGACACTTTTTTTTGGTAATTTCTAAAATTTGGTTCTTAAATTTAATTGTTTTATTGAAATAATACTACATTGTATTCAAATAATAATACATCCAAAGGTACTCAAGTGGGTACAACTCTGGCGACT
The DNA here is from genome assembly GCA_949318255.1 of Pollenia labialis. Lineage (NCBI taxonomy): Eukaryota > Metazoa > Arthropoda > Insecta > Diptera > Polleniidae > Pollenia > Pollenia labialis. The sequence goes on from OX439140.1 coordinate 83,415,356, forward strand.
GAGGGGGTAGATTTATTTTCGAATTTTTATTTTCTTCAAACTGACTTTTAGCTATTTCTGAAGTATGCTTAAGATCGTTGGCCTGCAAAATGATATCACCCTGTCGTGGTTCTTAGCCGAACATGGCTAAACTTGTAATCTACGGGTCTTTAAGGATGGTTATGTAGTACTTGGCACACATTTTTCTTCCGAATTAGCGGAGTGCTCGAAGCTGGTTCCCGCGAAAACAATCTCAAGTCATTTATGAGATCATCAAAATTTTAATATTTGGAATTATTCCGCTCTTTTCACCCAACACTTTTATCCAGCCATGTTTACTGCCGCCCGACTGGCTCCAATCGCATAATTTTTAAAATAGTCCTCCATCCATATTATTCCATTTTGAAAATTTGTGGCCACGCGTGATTACTAATTAACAACTACCGGAAATAAACAACAAAAAACTTATTAAAAAAATAAAAAAACTTAGAAAACCGAACGACGAAATTGCCATAAAACGCCAGGGTTGCAGAACGCAAAAGACCTAAAAAAAACTTGTGGAAAAATAAAATTTTTAAAGAAACCGGCAAAGACATTAAATAACTGAAGCGCATGAAAGTGGACCGAAACAAATGGAGATTCTATGTAGACAGCCAATGGTCCTGAATGAATCTGCGGCTTATACATCGTTGAAATGTCTTCCGCGGAAGTCAATAAGCTGGACCCAATTTTCCATAACTCGAGCGTACAAATTGGCAGAAATTACAGGAATTCCGCGCTACGTTGCTTGCAAAGCTTTTACGTTAGGTAGAAAAGCTGGTACGGAGTAAATCTTCACACACTCACCCAGAGACCAGTATGGTCCATGGTGAGACCTTTGATAATATAAGACTTAAATAAGGCTTAGACGAACATGAAGGGTAAGAGCATAAGACTAAGTGGAGGATAATATCGGACCAGAAAGCAAAAGATCTCAACTAATCACAAGTCTTACATACATATACCCAGTCTCCAACCACCTGTTGTATAGGTAGATCAGTCCCATTACGAATCCCTTCAGATTCTCGAGCCCGCAGTACAAGCCATCTACCAATTTGCCTATGTACCTACTGCCCTATCTCCTCTGTGTCCTTGCACAACCCACATTAATCCGACCACTAAGATTCCGTTGCCACCGCCGTCCTGCCTTTCATACTGCCTAGGTGTAAATTAGAATCGGTCTTTCTAAGCACCGGCCATAACGACCGCTATACTCCACAATACGTTTTATTCCTCCAGGGTCGAAAAGTCCCGTTTAGAACCAGCTCCCTAGTCTACCTAAAAAAAAGCCTATTAGTGGTCTCTCTTTCTGCACACAGTCAGGATACTCCATTTCCGAGCCCCGCCTCGCCAACTCATCGGCTATTTCATTACCGGTAATGTTGCAGTGACCCGGTATCCAGCATAGTCTCACTACATACTCCCTTGATGTCGAAGCAAGTATCTCAAATAACTTTTAAAAAACGGAACATGCCTTTTAGTATTCAGTAATGGGTAATCGTTATTTCTATTTTTTTTTTTTTTTTTTTTTACCAATAAAACCTAACTTTATCGTTTTAATATTCTGCAGTATTTTTACACAATACTCGTATTTAACCAACAAGACAAAAAAAAAACTAACCTTTACTTTGCTAAAACATTTCCAAACTGCACAGATAAAACTTTTCAATAACACAGAGTAAAAAAAAGAAACATGAGAAAATAAAATGAAAAATGTTTGCTTGCGTGTCTGATGTCAGGCATTATGACACGATTTCGCACTTTTCAAACTCATCACAACTATTGACATGTCAGGCACTCGTAAGTTATGAGCGATAATGATTTATGGGACGCAAACTGACAACACAGCAGCACAACGCACAAACACTCGTGCCAATTTACACTCACACAAAATCCAAATTTACTTAAGTCCTTTTTTTGCATCAAACAAAATTTACTTTATGCAGATGCGAAATCCTAGCAACATTTTAAAAATGCTAATATTCAGAGAGATAGAGAGAGAGAGAGAGAGAGAGAGAGAGAGAGAGAGAGAGAGAGAGAGAGAGACAGGGGCGAAAAATTATATAACAAATACGAAAATAAATTAATAACTTTTTACTTTCACAACAGCATAGCTTTTGTGTTTTTTGTTGGCGGTTTTTTTTTGAGTTAATGTCAACCCGTATTATGTGGCAAACTGATTGATAAAGAATTGTAGAACATTTAAGGTTTTAACTGAAAATGCACAAAATATAACAACGGAACATAAACAACCAACAAAATATCAAAAAAACGGAAAACAAAGAGCACACAATGAAAATAATGATGATGATGATGATGACGACAAAAACCAGCACACGAGCACGTCAAGGATGTGGAGCTGGAAGAAGCGACAGTTATGTAGAAATACTGTGGATAATGCTGCCGCTGTCGCTACCGATGATGATGACTTTGACGAGATGGTCGTTAAAAAATGTAAATTTTTTCTTGTGTAGTCATACAAGCGTGTAAACTAAATAAATCTTTTAAGATTCATATAAAATGAAAAAAGCAACTATAAAAGAAAGGAAAATTGTTTTTAAAAGTGAGAGGGAATGAACAAATCAGGTAAAAACCAGGTGTCCGATGTAGGTCTGATGTTTGAGAAAAAGTGATAAATTACTATTCTTTGCACGATTGAGCTAGTTTTTTCTCTCTTAAATATGACAAATTATTTCCAAATCTATATAATTTTATAATTTTAAGCCTTTATAATCCAATACGACTTCAGATATGAAAAATAATGCAACGGACGTCATTAAAATGTTAAACAGCCATTGCGGTCGCATGCACTGGTACTTTTAGTTACCCGGTTTTTACAAAGCATTTACTAACGCAACATACTGATAACATTTCTATTATATGGCTGTGTGGAATAGATATAGAACCTTTTGCTAAGAAGCAACAACAATCTTGCCCCGCTACAATAGCTGCTTTTATATCTCCCATTTGGCGCTTTTGGTATAAACCACAGCCAACAGGTTATTCCCAAACGATTCTAAATCCTAACTAGTCCAAGATCTAAGAAGTCGGAGGACTAACTACTAGTTGCCAGGGTGAAATATAATTTGGAGCAGGTAAGCTGCGATAAAATTTATGACGAGTACTTAACTTACCGATATTTTTTAAAGGGCAATAAGAGCGGTTGTGATGCTTAAAACTTGTTTTTTAAGAGACTAAAACTTTGTTCAAAAATATCAAATATTTCCCGTCCTACACGTAACCACTAGTTTTATTAAAAAAATATTTGCTTTTGCAAACAGTTTGGCTCGATCAAACATCATTTCTAAATTACATAATTCAATTATCTTCACAGAAAAATATTTTGCACCAGTAAAAGCATTAATCAAAAATAAAACCAGTTTTAATTAAAAATTTAATGAAGTGAATTAAACGTTTAGTCAAGTGAATTAAACGTTTTATTGATATTATTAATTTGTTTACTGCTGCAAATTAATATTGTCAATTAAACGTTCAATACACTTGATTAAACGTTTAATTCACTTGATTAAAGAAAGCAAGAATGAAGACAGAAAAAACACAATATTTTCTGTCTCGTGACGCCTCTGTGACATCGTTATTTGGGAAGCACAAGATAGATTCGTTAGATTTAATCTTGTCTACGACGACTACGATATCGCATTTAATTAGATAACCCTTCAGTTGCCATTGTACAGCAAAAACCTAAAGCGACATCCCCTTCTTTGTTTACATTCACTTGAGTTTACAACCAAATACTCGTTTTATATATCAATTCCTTATTGTTGTTGTAGCAGCAAGACCCGAAGAACAGGTGTGGCTGAGTTGATAATCCTTGGTCGGTGTTCGTTAAGCTCCGAGTTTTTCTGATTGCCGTGGGAATGAGGTTTCTTGTATTTCCTTAAAATTAAAAGTACTTTAACAAGTAGCATCAAAATGAGTTCATAATGTTTAATAAACCAATTTAAGATCTCCGAAGTCCGTCGAGTACCAAAACTGGGGTTATATAGTTTTCTTTTCATCCTTTTGAAAAGTACCACTAACATCATGCGATCGAAAAACAACGTCTACCACTTTTAAAATCTCTTAATCAACAAGAGCGTTCCCCTCATTCGGAAAGTATAAAGAAAGTATACAGGTGTGATTGCAGGCCAATGTGTCTCAGTTAATGAAGTTGTTAAAATTATAGAAAAGTGTGAACATCAGGAAGCGATCGTAAAACAACATCAACCTATTTTAAAATCTCTTAACCTAGAAGAGTGTCTTGTTGCTTTCTTTTCATCTGAGGCCGGGTTTTTGAGACGTGGATTAAGTTAAAAATCTGTTTAATGTAGTCTGAAACTCGAATTTTTAGGCGAAATGTGATTTTTTTTATACAAACTTGGTATCTATTTTGCTTTTAGATTAACTTAACCTAATTTAACCGAGATCTCAAAAACCCAGCCTTAGTCTTTACAACTTTAGGATTTCAACACTAAAAATCTATGTTCTCAATTGTTTTTGGATTAACTAGCATAACAGCAGTGCATTGCAAGGCATTGTAACATATGAATTTTTAGGTTTCGAAACTACAATCAAAAAAGGAGCCCGCAGGTGTGAGAATGAAGATAACAAGAAGGATGCTTTGTCTACATTGTGGACGAAACCAACTTAATCCACCAATCACCCATTAGCTGCTAGGCACGACCCAGTAAACATTTTTTAGGTTTCCGGAAGCACGAAAGCTACATGTAGCTTGTGTTATATGCGCTGGCTATAACACACTACTAAGAAGCATCAGAGAAGCGAATACCATTTAAATGAATTTTGATTTAATGATTGAATACTTTCGCATTATCCCTTATAAGTAAAGAAAAAATTCATGAACAATGTTCTAAGTGCTTCTGTTATTCCCTTACATGGCAGCAGATTTTAAAATGTGTTTACGAGCATTCCCGAAATATCACCGAACATCGAAATTACGTTTTTTTAATAACGCAATCAGTCATAAAATTGTTTTTTTTTTGCAGAGAGAAAAAGTAGTGCTTCCAAGAGGGAAGTCGCCATATAAAAATCATGCCTCTTGTAAGCAGGTTTGTTCTGTGCTTCTCTCCCTTACAAAGCTGCTTACTAGGAAGTTACATTTTTTCCTGGGGATGTAGTCCGGAATACTGCACATCTCTTTATTGTCAAAAATCCCAAAGTATGCATTGCAAATTAAAAAATCCTGGATTTAAATCGTTTACCTTTTAAAAAATAACTTATCCCTAATAAGATTACATTGTAACAAAATAATAAAAAAAAAAACATTTTGTAAACTCCAAGGAAACCTACAAAATTCTATTTATAGACATCATTTGTAACATCCTGAATAAATTTAAAATTACACAGACTCGCTCTTCTCCCTCCTGCTAAAGTTTTACTCATGCAAATATCTCATCCAATTCCTCTTGCCCTCCTCCACATTTAACCCTTGCTATCGTCGGCGCAGTGATAAATTTAACGTTCTTTTGGTGAAGAAAAAGTTTAACCAGCAAATTGAGAAAATGATGAAAAATGGATAGAAATGAAAGTAAGAAAAAATTTTATTTTTCTCATTTGAAAATGTAGACACATCCATCATTTTTGGAAAGCTAAAACTTCAACAAGCAGTGCCAGTCAGTCTGTCAGTCATTTCGGGAGGCAAGGAGATGTAATGTGACGCGATGGCGTTGAGAAAAAACAATGTAACCAACGACAATGTCTGGTAGTCGTACAAGTAACACAAATACCTACTTTTTACGATGATGTGAAAGTAGATTAAATGAAGTTGGAAGTTAAACGTTAGTGGGAAGAGGAAAAGGGAGAGTTCTCCCTCACCCAGTAGCAGACAGTTGGTTAGTAAAAGATAAATTGTTTTTCTTTCTTTTTTGTTTCATTTTTCCAACTTGTAAACTTTAGGTAACAATGAAATGAAATTGCTGGGAAGTGGCAGTAACATACAACATAGCAACATTTTATCAATTCCCTTCCCTTTTACATACATTCCTGTTTTCTTTTTTTTTTTGCAACTTTTCACTCACCTTTGTAACAATTTAGCACTTCGTTCATCCATGGGCGGATATTGACGGCCTTTGGATTTGCCCAAACATTTATTGCGTTTCTCGCTCACCACCTGACAAAAGAAACCCTTCTTCACATCGTAACGCAATTGATTGGAGTAGTCAAAGGCCGGTTGTATTTTCAAAAAACGTTGCAAATCATTCATCACATCTACTGGATTGAGACGCAGCTGCTCGCCGTCAATGATGTGCAACTGTTGGGCAGGATAATACGAGAGCCAACGTTCCAAATGTTGTGCGTATTTACCAGGATTAAGGCAACGATTACGTAAATCCCTGAGTGCTTTTGGTGCCGAATCAGATGCCGTTATGACCTGTAAATAAAAAAAATAAATCACACACAGTTAAAATTTTATAAAGAAATTCTCAAATAGTTTTTTCAAACGAAATAAGTGCAAAAAGAAAAACAAGAAAAAAATTAAAAAGCTAAAAACAACACCCAGCCGGTGAAATGTTAAAAAGATTAACTTGTTGCAGTTCATTTTTAAAAAAGACTTAAAACAAGATACTCGACTAAAACGGGCCAAGTACTAGAAAATATAAAAAATTTTAAAGCAAAAGTTAAGTGCGACTTTTTCTTTTTTACCTGACGTTTTTTTTTTTTTTGCTTTTTTTATTCGTTTACACTTTTGCATAAAGTAATTTTTATACTTTTTAAGCTGATTTTCATGAGGGATAAAACGTAATTTAATCTTAAACTATAGACTCAGGAAAGAAAACAATTGTTGGAAAGCACTTACACTGCAACACGACGATAATGTTGCAAGTTCAAATGTGAATTTTATTTACTCGCTGCTGCCACTGAACAAGTGCAACAACAAAAAGGTGGAAAACAAATTTGTCTTTTAGAACTATTCATATAAAACTCCAACATTAGTAATTGATTCTTCAGCAAAAAGAAGTACGAAGAAAACAGAGAAAAAAGAAAATGTAACTAGAAAAAAATACTTGAACAACATTAAAGATAAAAAATGAATGAACAAACAAAAAGTACAGCGATTGTAATCTTTAAAAGACACCAGGGAATGACAAAAATTATACCTTTTAGTTCTCTTTAAGTATTTGTGGTCAAACATGTGTCAATGCTCACTATGACGGTAAAACCAATGAAGTTTGGTTTTATTGTCAACATATTTTTAAGGATCTTCCAATAGGGACTCCCAAGCATCGACAGTTGATAGCGCCTATATTGTTTAATCTTCATTTGTCGAATCGGATTTTTTTTAATTATCACCATGGACGGACATATCGCTTAAAAACACGTGCAAATAACAAAATTTTAAATAAGCCCTAATTTTAACCGAAACATCATATTCAGCGACGAGGCCCATTTCTGGATGGATGAGTACCAAGAGCTTCGTCCAATGCATTCCTAAAAATGCAGTTTGTTGTTGATTTTGGATTGGCGGCATCATCAGTTCTTATTTTTTTTAAGAACAACGTTGGCCAGGCACAGGTTATGTGAACAGCCCTTCTCCTCTAAAACTTGTCTTGTGTAGTTTTTTTTTCAGTGGCAGGTCCATGGGAATCAGCAAAAACCAAAGCGGTCCTTAAAACCAAATAAACCCAAGCGGCCAAATTTACCTGATTTATTCGCGAGATATGAATATCACGATGATATACTATCTATTCTATGCATTAAAGCATCGACAGGACTTTGTTTTGTTTGAAGTTCACTTTATTCTATAGGAGCAATTGAATGCAGGATTTAAAAAACTGCATTCGAAACCAAATACTGTCGAACAAAAAACAACTTTTCGCTTTTTGTGTTGGTTTGACAGCGACTGGTTGGTTACATTTAATGAATCAGACGTAAAAGCAACAATATTTTTTTGGCCAATGACAAATGAAGAAGTGAAAGAAATGGCAGTTTTTCTACTTTAACTTCAATTTTTTTTACTTTGTTTGAATCAGTGTTCGAAAATAAATATTATATACTGTCCTTAAGTGTTCGGTACGGTAGAAATATGGAAAAAGTGTTTGTGTAGTAAATACTTTAAACAATAACATTTCTCTGTTCGTGATCTCAACTCATAATAAAGATGAGAACACTTCATTGCGATCGGTTTTGATGTTTGACTATAGACTGGCAGGCAGCAGTGGCGCAAACGGCAGAATTTCAAAGAATTCTGTCGATGAGAATGTGGTTACTCTCGAAACATCAAATTCGACCCGAGTTTAATTACCCGTTCAGTCAAGAATAAAAATTATCAAACAATTTTATTTTATTTTATGATGTAAAATTCCTTCCTTAATTAAAATAATTTGCAAAGAGCAAAAAGTAGTTGAGGAGCTCCATAGCAAAACGGAACAATTCTCCTTTTACAAATTTTGGATAAATGAACAAAAAAAAAAAAAAAAAAAATTCATTTAAGCCAGAACGATTAATGAATGTATGAGAAATTGTTGCGTTTCGATATGATTCAAAGGAAATAAATTCGTTAAAACAATGACCATACGGAGTTTAGTATGTACAACATTATTCAGTAAAATTTTAATTTTAAAAATTGTAGCGTTTTGTTATGGACCTCCTCAGTAATAAATGTTAAACATAAAATAATAATGAAAAGTTCTAAAAAATGAAAATTCAAATTCGACGAAAATTCCATTCGGATGCCAGGTAGTGAGCGAGTCTATCAGTGCGGGGGTTGCGGGTTCGATTCCTGCCAGAGACTCTGGCCTCCTGCAGACATGCGTAGATCTGCGCGGGATTAGCTTAGGGAAAAAACGTCTTAAACGTCCATAGAAGTTACAGCTTAAAATCGTATTAAGCTGTACAAAATATGCTTATCAAATTAAAAGCCTAAAACAATTTTTCACATGTTTCTTTATGTTTAATTTATTAGATTTCCGGAATTGAGGGTTGAGTTCCAAAACATCAAAACACATTGCAGTGATGCGGTTTTGACGCTGTTTCGATACAAAGTAACGTGCTGTTTTATTTACTTTGTAAAAAAAGTCTACAAAGTATCAGAAAAACCAGTTTGCCTTTTGTTTGTGCATCTGTAAATGTTATAATACATTCCGAGACGTATGCCAATGTCAATGTTTAAATGCATGACTTTGTTCGGTTTCGTTGCAAATAACATTTCGGAATTCACCCCTTTTTTATTTTAAAAATTAATTTAACTTAATAAAATATATAAAATTCCTGCGATCCCCGCTCTCGAATAGTTTCCTCTCTACTCCTATTTTCACAATGAGAACAGGATAAAAAACTCACGGAGAATTTTTATTCATAATTGGGTTGAATATGTGCCCGGCATTTTTAATTTTATTATGTCATTGTTTAGCTACACAAAAAATCTAGTCAGATTCTGATAACGCAGTAAAAGGCGATCATAATTTATGTTTCTCGGCATTAATTTTCTCTTTATTTTTAACGATTTTATTATATCTTTATAATTTAAATGTCTTTGGGCAAATTGGAAATTGGTAAAAATTTGTTTATCGCCAATGTTCTAAAAATCGAAAGAAGAATCATTTGCAAAATCTATGGACCGAACGAATCGTGATCTGTATAACCTATATCCTGATAAAAAAAGGAGTAAAATGCATCAAAAAATAGCAATTGGCGGTCGAATGAATCCAATTGCAAAGGTGGATGACGAGAATTACCATGGACGACGCAGACGGGAGGATTTTGACGCCGGACCAAGTGGAAGAAGATATTTGTATCACAAACTGGAAAGAGCACGTACAAGATCGAAGTGCTTTGAAATAATTTATTAAATAGAGAACAACAACAGGTTATGGCCAACTTACTCAGCTATCCAAATAAGAGCGGCAAGAGTTTTTTTATGTCAAAATTTCTCATTTTCACACAGTTAATACGAAACAAACCTTTATTTCGCGAATTCAATACCACATGGCCGGAAAATCTTATTTGACAGATCGTTAGGCGGATTGGCTTTATTGAAAATTTATTGGCAATAGAGTTTTTACGCCTAAAAAAAATGCTGACCGCTCTTGGTTAAGTATCCCAGTTAGGTAAGTTTCAAAAATCGAATTCAAGTAAAATATTAAAATTTATTTTCAAAATTATCCTGTTTTAACACTTAAAAATATGTCAGGTAAATATTTTAAGTTAAATTAAATAAAAGAAACCTCACAGCTCAACCACAAAATTTCTATAGTCTCTGGTAGTTCAAAGTTTTGGTTAAATTGCTAAAAGTATTTACCAAACAAACAGAGTACATATTTGCAAATGCACATACATATATTGTATGTGATCTGATGTTGAAATAAACAAAACTCTCAATATTTTGCGGTTAAATTGAGACCACTTAACTTGGCTTAAGAATAAATTAAATGACCACAAAATAAATCGTTTCATAATCCAAAATGGTTACAAACTTAAGTAACAACATAGTTGTCATGTCTAGAAACATGAAAGGAAATGTTTGGTGTTCATGCATAAAAACAACATGTTCATCTGGAGAAATTATTTATTTCAAGTAAAATGTTTGTGTAAAAGACTTAAATGAATACATGGTATAAGTACTGTGTGTGTGTGTGTGTGTGTGTGTGTGAATTAATACGCAAGTGTGTGTGCGTGTGTGTCTCTAGGAGACAGTCCTTTTCGACACCAGACATACATGCATTTCTATGAAGATGAAAAACTTTTTTCAAGTAATTTTTATTTACACTCAGCAGAATAATTAAAATGCTTTGGAGATAAAAGGTTTTTGTTTTTGTTTTTTTTTTTTTAAACTCTGGTTGTTTGTTTTCTTTTGGAGTTCCTCGCATTTTTGGTGGTAACCGCAATAAAGGGAAAATAAAACTGGGGATTATGAAAATGGTGCAATATGTTGTAGTTTGCTTGTTAAAATAAGTTTTAAACTATTTAAGAAAAATTTTTTTAAAATTAAATTGATAAATAATAAGTTAAATATATGAAAAGAAAAAGTTTTTAAGAATTCTTGAAAAGTTGGCAATTACTTGCGATATTTCGCAAGAACTTTCTCAAAAAGCCATAAGGAAAGTCAACTTTTCGAGATATAATCATCACCAAGAGAAGGACTTAAATCGAAACTTTCTTAAAAAAAAAACAAACGAACATCTCTGTAAAAAGCCAAGAGTACACGGAATGTTAAAAGTCACAGTCATCACACAACACACATTGAAAATTTTACCTTTGTAATGACGTCAAAATTAGGTCAGAACTACATGTGCAAGTTAAGGTGTGATGTCACATTCCTTAATTTTTATTTTTCAAATTTATTTACTTTCCCACGATTTAAGCTACACGCACAACGTATTTTATGCTGACGCAGTGTGAACGAAAATTATTTTAATAAATTTTTATATGTAACACTAAACCGTTGTTGTTAACTTTGACAACGTGATTGCATTTTTTTTTATTAAAACTGCAACGCGACTGCGGACAAAATTATGCTTCTTGCCAATTAAAAGTTCTAATTAAAAGTTAGTTAAGAATAACAATTAGCTCAGCCTGATCATACGCCAGCCTAACAAGCGGGTCCCTGAGATGGCTTAAATAAATAATAAACATTTAAATAATAATAAATTCTAAATATTAAGATAATAATAAACTTTAATAATAATAATCTTTAATATGAAATAATAAAATGAAATAAATATAAATAAAAAATAAAATAAAAAATATATTTTTGTAAAACAAATAATAACCAATGTAATTAACTTGCATGTGACTTTTTAGGGTTTAGAAACCTGCAGTCGAAACCAAAAACTTTCAAACAAAAACGGAAGATTTGTGTACATATTTTCGCTTTTTGAGTAAATTTTACAACGACTGTTTACATTTAATGAATCAGAAGTTAAAGCAACAGTTTATTTTTGGCCAATGACAAATCAGAAAGTGGAAGAAATTGCAGTTTTTCTACTTTGACTGCAGTTTTTTAAACGCTGTGGCTTTTTACATTCCGTATACTCTTGGCTTTACTAACACACTCGTTGATTCGGTTTTTTTGAAAGCTAAGTTGGGGTTTTTTTTCTCCCTCTCTTTCAGTCTAGTCAATATTTTATAAAATACTTATCTCTTCCGGGTTATTATTCATTGCATTTTGCATAATTTTAATATATTTTTTTGTGTTAAAATTTTTTCTCACCCCATTTTTATTCGTGTGTTGATTTGACAGTTCAAAGTGGGAACTTTCTCACAAAAATTTTACAGACTCACTTTTTCTGTAAATTGGCGAGTAATTTTCTTACGTGACAGCCATTTTACTCGCCAAAAATGTTACAGCTGCAGTTAAGTGAGAAAAACAGTTGTTTGCTTTAATTAATGGCATTTTTGTTTCATTTCTCACGTGTCAATTGAAACGTTTCTCGACGCGGGAGTAACAGAACATGGGCTCTGTTTACTTAAAATTCTAGCGAATATGTTTCTGGTTGATTTTACATAATTTTGGCGTACGGATTTTGACTGCTTGTTAGAAGAACTGGATATATCGAATTAAGCTATAAAATGGTTAAGTCGATTTTCTAAAATTATTGCTTCTCTGTCTTAAACTAAGCGCAATACTCTTAATCTCCGCTACCCAATGTAATTATTTGTGGAAAGAACACTTCGAATGTTCGTTCTTTTCAGCCTGAAGTTGAACTTTCTACGTTCGTGATATTATAATTTTATACCAACATCTCACAAATATTTTCGTGTGAATTATACAATTTTTATATCGATTTAAATAAGCAACATAACTGGAGAACTCAAAGCACAAATATTTTTCGAAATGGGATCATATGATTAGTTTATCTCTAAATTCTGCTCGTTGAAACAAACCAAAGCTGAAGTTGTGCTTTTTTCTCTTTAGCGATTTCGTGTATACACTATCTTTTCCTTTGAGTCATTCGAAATGTTGTTTTATAAAAGATAGTTTGCCCTTTTTAACGATTAACATAGTGAAATGCTTGGGCACACACATCGTTTATATCGTTCGTTCGCAGGGGAAACACAAAACTAAGCAAATCGCTTTATCGCTAAAAACAACAAGGTTGAAATCACAACTCTAAACTTATTCTCGTTTAAATAATTGTCAGAGCAATTTCGATAGGAAAGCTAATGCGATTTGATGCCAATTTGGCACTCTCTATCGCTTTCGAAAATTTTTTTGAAATCGGCATAAAGAAATAAAAACTGGCGTAGATTGACATGTTAAAAAAAAATCAAAAAAGGAAAGCTATGGGTTGACTTTGGATGGCAACTGAACTAAAGTTGAGTTGCCTGCAGTTAAATCAGGCAATGCCGCTCAAATTAAAATATAAAATAAGAAAATGTTGTGCATTTTAACATGAGCTGCGTTGCCGGATTTGCTGACAACTGAACTGAAGTTGCGTTGCAATCCGTAATCGACCCTTTAATCAAGCACTTAACGAGTTTTAATTTGGCAATTTAAATGTTAAGCTTTCCGAAATCTTAAGTTGAAATCTGAGTTCTAAAGAACATTTTCTTTTACTGTACGTTTATTCTCTTAATCATTAAAAAAAAGCTACTGAATAAACAATTTAAAAAAAGAATACAATAAAACGACATGATTCTAAAACACACACTCAAGTTGAAATCCTGTTATAAATCATTGACAAAATCACCATCATCATCCGTATGATGAGATTAAGTTTGTGGGTAATGAATACAATTTTCACAAAATCATTAACTACAAACGAAATGTGGGAGTGTGAATTATGTCATCAAGTATTGCAGATTATTATTCTGGCCAAGTGTGTGCTTAGAAGTTTGTTGTCCAAAGTATTATGAATTTCTTGTTACTTGTTTCAAATAGGACCAAGTCTTATTTCTATCAAAGACACACATACAATTACATATCATTTGTTGTGATGTTGCTGTTTTTGTTTTGTTTTTAAAACAGTTCCATTCTGGCATGTTAAGGACTTAAAACGAATCAATGCGAGTCCTGGATGTTTTCCACTCATAAATGTGGGTGTAAACGAGTCATCAGACATGTGTGAAAAAAATAATAAGCCAAACCAGAACAAACAAATGACCGAGTCCGTAACAGAGAATTTTAATAGATACGAGGGGTGATTAAAAGGAAAACAATATGTTTTTTTTTGTTTAAGAAAACGTGTTGGAACATTCTGGATAAGCTCGAGAACTCTGGGATAACAACACTGGGTAAAAAAAAAAAATCAAAAAATTGGAGCAGTGGAAATATTTTGAAAGAAAGATTTCCATAAAAACAAAAAAATTACTTTTTTGGATTTTTCTGAGATCTAAAGTGAATAAAACAAACACAATTGAGTTCCTTCTCGTACTGTTCAACGTTCCTTTCATAGTTTTAATGTTACTGTAATTGGATGTTTTGGACTATATGACCTGTCTAAGCAAAAACATGAAAAAATTTCCTGGTTTTAGACTTTTTTCTTTCTTCTGCACAATTCTTTTAAAATTGTTCTATTTACCCCATATTTCCATACGTAAAGGATGAAAATTAAACATGCACATATGAACGAATGGAACCATTTGTAACAGGACCCCATTATCCTCATTACATATTCAGTCCTTCATTAGATGTCATTCAGTTACAGGGACAACTGGAATCTCTTCTTTACATCTCTTTACATAACATTATACACTTCATACAACTGTATGTATTATGTACATGAAAGATGAAATCCTTTTGTCCAATGACTCACTAACCTCCTGCACATTTAAGAGCACTATTTATTCATCAAAAGTATACTCTTGACCAAGTTCTCTATTCTCTATTCAAAAAATTGTTTTCTTCATTATGCAGTAAGTAGTTCTTGTAAGTGTTTTTGTCGTCGATGCTGGAGCTGCTGCTGCTGCCTTATCTGTTAAAACAAAATTGTCGCAATTATTTTACAAATTTGTGGCATGACTTTTTGTTTTATTTAAAATCTATCAATAGGAAATGTTAGATGGAAGAATTGTACTTTTTTCAAGTAAATTAATTACATTTAAAGGACATCTGTATGGAAATAAACAAGTTGAATTTTATTTTGTTTTTTTCTTTTTTTTTGGAGGGGAAATAGTTTTGATATTTTAAGAGGTTTAAGTGCTTAAATATGTCTAAACAACTGTATTTCAGGCTAATTTTGATTTGCCAATTATGCGATTTGATTATGGTGAAATTAAATTCCTAAAAATATGTCCATCGATTTGATGAATCAAAAAGAGTGGACTGTCAAACAACTCACCATTTCTATTGCATTTATTTATTTTAATCTTGTGTTTGCAGCACTTTTGTTTGGACGCGAAACACGGAATGCTGAAGTACGTTATAAGCACTTCATTAGCCGACAACAATATAAGACATCAATTAATGGGCAGAAAGAAACCACCGGACAAAAAAAAATTTAACTCCGGAAACGAAAATAGTGCTTGATTGGAAGTTATCGGTAACACACTGGAATCCACAAGGCATATTGGAAGAGCAGCACACACTTGGAAACGACAAATTACAATGGAACTGTCGAAACTACGCTTTAAATCGAGAATATTAGAATAAAGTTGTTATGGCTGTATGCTCGTTACGGTAGTAAGATGATAAAATTTATAAACAACAAGTACTCATTTGGATTTGACCATGGTAGAATAAGTACAAGGTACAGTCATTAGAATTTTTGTTCTCAATTTGTAAGCCCATAGAACGTCAAACAAAATAAAATAAGGAACAAAAATTAAACAAAAATCAAATAAATTAATTTGACTTACATGGGTAAATAACAGGGTATTCATTTAATCTTAATTTAATTTTGCTTTAATCGGTTAATCACTCGATTAATTAATCAAGGTTTTGGTTTAATCGGTTAATTTTGTTATTGATCGGTTAACCGATTAATATATTTTTTTTTTATAAATTAAGCAATTTGAATAAATAAATATGAAAAATTATTAATTATGTATTTGGAGTTTATTAGTAAAAAATAAACTAAACAATTCTTGAACTAAAACGAGCAAACATCGTGAATAACAAGTGGAATTTTTGTTCCCATTAAATTTTCTTTGCCCTCGAAGAGGAAAAAGCAATCGTGAAAATTCCAGTGAATGTAAAAATTAAAAATTATTAAAAATCAATGAAATTTTTTTCAAAAATATAGAAAAGTTAAAATAATCAAGGGTGTGCTGGAAATCGGAAACGTAAAACGCAAGAATATTTCTCTGTTAAACATAATTTTATAAAAAAAATTTTAAAAATAAGATTAAAAGTGTATTAAAAACAACTTCCAAATTCTGGCGTTTTACGTTTACGATTTCCAGCACACCCCTGAATAAAACAAAATATTTAGTCTTTGAGGGATAGTTTGATTTTAAATTTTATGTAGTAAAATATTTTCCAAAATTCTGCCACCACATATTTCGAAAGCTTCACAAATCCGCAGACAATCGACCTGTTGTTTTGCATTTTGTTGACCAATATATCGGTTTGTGCCTTATTAACGGATCTAGCCCTTAATATTCGATTTAAAGGAGGAACTACTTACATACATGTTCCGTTCCTTAGCAAAAATAAAGTGAGAAAATCTAAGGAAACCGTGAACAGATTACGAGGGAAAAATCTTTTCACTATAAGGGGAATTTTTTCACGTGAACATTTTTTCATGTTATCATTCTTCTTTGAATTACCTATTTTTCATGGGAGTCTTTCATAATCGCAAATATGTGAAAAGGGGAAAAATTATTCACGAAAGAAATCGAAGGCATCCCAATATACGGAATATCTTGTTTCCCATTACTTTTCATGGATATCTCTAAACATATAAGATCTTCCATTATTCCATTAGAGCCCTATTTAAATTTTTTTAAATTTTTAACACTTCTTTCGGGTAATTATGTTGTTGGGTTTCTTTCGAGAGTTTTTTGTGTTGTCAGATCATTATCTAACTCAACATGACAAATCTAAGCACCGAATATTCTGCAAAAAAGTTCATTTCCGAATTAGTTAATATCTGTTTTTGTTCTGTATTTTGTTGGTAAGCTTTGGTACTGACAGGTCTGCCAGAATTGACGATTTATCGTCATTTCAACGATTATTTGTTCCGAATTTAGCAAAGTGCCGATTTGCTCATTTTTTTCTTAAAAGTGACGATTTTTTCAGTCTCCAAAGTATGAATAAAACATAACATTTTCTGACACGTTCGTTCTTTAATCTTGAAATGTCTAACGTCGTACCTTAACAACAGCGGATATACCATACCTAAGAAAGAGCATCATCAAAGTGATAAAAACGCTAGATTGACCAAAAAATAGCTAAATTGCAATTATAAATTAACAATAGTGGCCAACTTCACTATTAAGGAGCTGTCAAAATCGGGTTTTCCAATTGCAAAGCGTTGACGCCGCTCTATTTAGGTATGCTTAATACAAATTTAATTGGCATGCCACATTTTGAAACCTAGAAAACACGAGCCGCTTTTGTTTAGGCACGGCTGTAATATGAAAGTCTTAAGAAAATCTTTAAATAATTATTTTCAGTGTACAAAAAGTACAATGTTACAATTTGTTTATCTTTCGTCAAACCATCATCGAATGAACCTTTTACAACTCTCTGTATAAATCATATTATCAATCAAATTCACAATCACGAGTTGTAAGATAATATATACATGAGTCTCATACGATTCTTGAAGTAATTATGTTTTTTTTAGGTTTTTTTTTTATTAAAATCGAACATAAATTGTGAAAAAAGCTAAATTTTAAGTTGTCCGATTTTTTTTGACGATTTTTCGAAACGTGAAAGACGATTTCCTCACAAATTTATCTGGCAGCCTCGGGTATAGATAACATTGTAAAATTCTGCATACTTGCATTGTAGAATGCTTTTAAAAAATCGAATTGCTTTGCCACTGAAGTTTTAGATCTCACTGATAATTAAAAACCAAAAAAAAAAATATCGGTTAATACTATAAAAAAATTAAACATTTTGTTTCATCGGTTAATCGACTGAAATTAGGCGGTTTAATCGTTAATCGAAAAAAGGCAATTTTAAATTAACCGATCAGTTAATCGGGTAGTTTTTACTCGGTTCGCCGATTAACGGTTAACAGAATGAATACCCTAGTAAATACTTATTATTCTATGGATTTGACTATAATGTATCCGTTTAAAAAACTAAAAAAAAAATTAATAATTCTCACATTCTATTAACGACTATTTTTTGGAATTAACACATTCGGTTGTTTTAATTTTTAATTTCATAAAAATATTTTTAGTTTTATTAGAGGTTAATTAAACAAATTTTCATAAGAAATTCGTCTTATGTATAAACCTGTTATAAGCATGGAATATTGTTTATAAATAAGGCCTTTAATCTTTACATTGCTACTTACAAAAAACTATTTCCAGGAATTAGGGACAAATTTAATATGTTCTTGGGATTGAAAACGTTTCCTAACACGAAACTACTAAAGGCCGTTTTACACTATCACACAAGTCTTAGGTATTTAGAAGAAAATGCTTCTCTGCAGCCGTATTCTGTAGTTCGCTAAATCTCTATTGCTAAAAATCTATAAAGTTCATCTGTAACGTGCATTGCTAAATTTGGCAATGCCAACAAAAATTCAATTTGCCACAATTTTAGCTTTTAATGTCATCGCTAAAATTTTTAGATTTTGTATTCTCTAAGCATGGCTTCCAGGGACTTTTTATCCTTGTCCGAAAAAAAATTAAATCAATAAATTAAAAAAGTTAATATATTTTTTTAAATTTTTTTAAAAAATAATAAGAAAAATTTTAATAAGAAATCCTCAAATAAAAATATTTAGTAACATTTTTTATTTATTTTGTTTGTAGCGACTAGTTTCGGCATATTTTTTTACAATCCTCTTTATGTGATTCCAGTGAGGAATTACAAGGAGAAAAATTGGGCTAGTTCAAGAAATCGCCATAAAGTGAAATTGAAAACGGACGAGATTTTTAGTTAAATTATTTACAAAATGATTGAGAGTTTTCCGGGTTTTAATATTTGTTCTTGTAAAGCTAATTGGTAATAAAAAAATGAAATTTATAAAATGGAATATTTTTATGAACTTTTAGTACAGAGTCGTTTTAAAAATTTGATCGATTTGAAATCCATTTCAGTTTCTAGAACATGGCGGAATATGCTGTTTGTTTTTGAAGACGACTAAGCCAATTTATAAGAATTTGGAGCTTGTTCAATCGGTTTCAGCCATCCTTTAAATCAACAATAAAAATACATATATCCGTCGTTTATTTAATACTTCGGTGCATCATTCTTTTTCCTAAACTTTTTTATATTGTCTTGCATATTTACTTATTTTTAGGGAAGACATATTTGCTTCAAAAATTGTCTTTAAAAAATCGAAAATTGTATGTGTTGTCAACCGTTTTAAATTCTTCTTTTTTTGAAACACTCACTCAAGAATAATAACATAAGTATTATTAATTATTAGTAATTATTAAGGACCTTTTACACATTCATTAAAAATAGTAATCCTTATTTAGGACCCTTTACATCGTATTAATTGTTGATGAGAGAAAGATAACAGTTTTGCTATTTTTTTTTATATACGAAAGAAAGAAAATATGCATAAATAATAAAAAAGGAAAATTTATTCAAAATGTGTAAAATCCCCAAAAAAAAAAATCCCCGAATTTTTTTTAAATCCCCAATCTCCAAATGATTTTTTTTGTCCTTTTTGCTCGCATGAAATCCCCAAGGAAAATATGGATGATATTGATCCGGGCGAGATGAGGTTAAAACAGGACCGCAACCATCAACTTATTGAAATCAAAATTTGGCGATAAGTGAATTTCAATAATTGAATTCCAAGGTCGTGCAAATTTTCTGTAAAGCTACGCAAAGGCATTGGTTTCTGCTAGTAAACCAACAACATGTAGACCGAAATAGTTGGTGTTTTGTGTGACAATCAGCCATCAGTGCTTAAAAAAGTGAAAAAATTGGATGTTCAGAAAGCGGTTCGCCAATATGGCCGCGGTACCGATTTCCGAAATCATTATTAAATGTCAAAAAGTTTTTTTTTTGATTAAATAATTTTGTGTTAATATCAACAATTTTAATTTCTCAAGGTCTTAAAAACACCCTTAGTAGTTTTGGCGGTTATGGTTTCCGTTTGAAAGGTCACTGGTAGGAAAATTTTTAAAGCAAGACAAGAAATTTATAGACAAAAGTTTTTTCAAAATACATCTTAAAATCACTAAACCTTCTTATTAAAGACTTCAAATAAATAATAAAACAAGTAAGAGTGCTATATTCAGCGTTGCCGAATCTTATATACCCTTCACCATTGTGCGAAAAGAATACAGAGCAACTAGACAAAAACTAAATACTTTTTACATATACATACAAATTAACAATGCTAAAAACTTCATTATAAATTAAATTTTAAATTTAAAACATAAAAATTAAAAAAAAATTCTATGAAAAAACCAAGATTTTAACCAGGGGACTCACAGTTACTAACTTTAACCAACCCCTAGACAACTGAACCATGAAGGGACGTTGTTTGACTATCATTAAAATGAAATATGGCCCGTTTTACTCAACTCAGTTGAGTTGCAATTAAAACAATTGGTTGTGGTGAGTTGTAATTTGTTTTTATTCACCGCAATATAGCAAATATTGGGCATTATGCTAGTATATGCAAACAAATGTAAAGAGGGGGAGTCTATTTTTCCCGAAAATAGGTATTTAAAAAAATATATATTTTGGTCATAACTGGTTTGTCACTGAATCGATTTTTCCAAAATTTTCAGCAAATATGTTCTACTAAAAATTTCCGATCTTTAAAAAAAAAACGTATCCATAGGTCATATTATATCTCTGAAATTTCAGTTTTTGTAAATATGGCGACTTTTTTAACCCATTATTGGAGTATTTTGCTCATAACTTACCATTTTTTTTGTCCCTTTTGGCAGATTTATAAACCGACGTGTTTTTGAAGAATATTACAATTTTTATGTGGAAAAAAGTCTTAAAAAAATATAGAAGGTAGTACATACCTCGTTACTTTTTTTTTTACCTTCGGTGAAGGGTATAAAATAAAACTGCTTGAAAGAAGATTTCATTCTTTAAAAGTTATGACTGGAATGTATATATTTTTTTAAAATTTTTCTGTTGGTTCGTTTTGTGTTTTTATTTCCAGTTATCACACATTTTTCTTTAACATTCCGTAAATATTTGTTCTGTTTTTGGGTGTAAAGTAATAACAACAATAAAAAACAACTTCAAATAATTAAAGTGAAATTTTCGGTTTTTGTTACATACAATTTTTTTTAACGTCAAACAAAGTGTCCTTTTTAGTGTCCAATTAAATTTATTTTTTTGGCATTTCAAGTAATGAAAAACTAACCCTCGTATTCACAAACCATTATTAAATTTAACAAACGTTTATCAAGGACAATTTTCATAGTAAATTTGTTCTTTAAACCTTTATTAAATTATAGCAAACAATAAAGAAATAAAAAATATGTATATACAAACCTGATAAAAACTATAATTATTAGCCAAAGTATCCCCATGGGCCCTCTGATGTTGATACCATGAATAAGCTCTTTTGGCCGGTGATATTAAGATCGTTACGATTTTCGAATGTGGCAGTAGAGCATGGGCCCTTTTCGGTACCATTTCGCCATCAAAATAGGTGGCACTCTTTTCGAAGATATAACGGGGACTGGAATTGGGTGCTACAGTGGTATTCACGTCGGCGGGAAAGAAGTCCATATACCAATCTAAGCCTCTATAGTAGTTATTGCCATTAAAGAATTGTACCTCTTCGTATGTATCGGGACTGGGTATGTTGCTAACAATGCCCGAATGCATTGAAAGGAATGTATACAAAGCGGTGGTACCGGTTTTCTGAGGTCCTATCACCAAAAATTTTGGCAGCGAATCACAACTTTTCGTCTTGGACCAGATTTTACGATGTCTCGGATCATCACAGGGATTACCCCAGATTGGATCAACTTCTTCGGGATGTAAGCGGAAGTACATTTCGGCCAATTGGATGGGTGGAGCAGATGCCAATTTAAGATTGGTCCAGCATTGTAAAAATTTAATGACCGATTGGAAGGTGTACAAGGCCAAACGATCGGAACCATAGTTTGACATGTGAGTCATAAAAATGTTAATTGGGTTATAAACTATGGTCTGGAAAAGCTCACCACCCTGGATGGATTCATCTAGTTTATCACGGCCACCAGGATAACGATCTATGTACATGGTGTGGGTGAACAAGCCACAAGTTTGACGTGGCAGCACCATTATGTTGCGATGTATGAAACCTCTTCTCAAACGAGCCGGTCTTAAATGTGGATATTCCTCTGTTGAGGTGACCTTAACATTCCACACCTTTTTCCAGGCTTCATATAAAATTTCATGGGCGGGATAGACACCTGAATGGTGGGGCGATATGGAGTAGCCTGAGTCCGTGGGTATGTTATGTTCCACGGCAAAGGCATGATTAAGTTGCATCTCCGACATGAGTAGTGTGACATTATCATACAAATGAGGCTGCTGATGTTTCCACATATGAGAGAACCAATTAAATTCTTGAACGTTTTGTAGCAGAAAATCATCACCCAGATTTTCTTCTCTCGTACCATGATGATAATATTTCCCTGAGAAACCTAAATTAAAACGAAAGCCTGGCACCATGCCAGCTATTATCTTTTGGGTGGCTATTAAAGCCCTTACATCATCGGGCCTAAGTCTTGTGCCCTTTTCACCCACAAATATATCATCTATATCCACCAATATCATGCGTTCCAAATTCAAACTCAACTGACCATGACTTAGGTAGGACAAAGCATCCAAGAATAGTAAGCGATGCAGCCAAAATTTCAAACTACTTCCGAAGAATATACGCTTTATGCCATCATACTGGCCATGATCTTGCAGCACGGTGCTTAAGGGCAGATGAACTTGTCCTCCTGCATCTGAGGGATAATCCTGGCTATTACGTTGAGCCCATTCGATGGGTTCATAAGTGGAATGATTTTGTTGAAATACCGTCCAATCATCACCAGGTAAGGCACCCCATGCTGTCTCGCCTGCCCTCGTTAAACGCAGAACGGGTGAAGCCGGATTTAAGCTAGCATCTCTTAATCTTAGGTTTGTATGTACAAATAGAGGAAATCCTTTAAGTTGAGCTGCCACCAGAGTCTCCTCACTCGGGCTCACGAATCCAACAATGCCAACAGAGTATTCGCGACAATATTTATCCAATAATTCACGATTCCATTTATCCATGTGCAAATATTTATCGAGATTTTCAAAGACGATCACGCCATAACGTCCCTTATCCAAGTTGGTTAAGGAGGGAAGACTTTTGCCGGCTACCTCGATTTTGTACCTAAAATGGCAAAGGAAAGTAATGTGGAATTAGAAAAGTGACAAACTAAATAAGTGTTAAAATTTTGTAAATTTAGAAAGAAAAGTTTGTTAAACTACTGCATGCTTTTCTCATCAATGTCAGCACACGGATATTTGGGTCCTTTGAAAGAAATAGCAAAAATTGTGGTAGACTATTTATTAAAATAACTTAAACGCTGCCTGCGCATTGCGAGTTAAATAAATAAGATTGGATGAGACTTTTAAAGGATCTTAATGACCCAATAGTTTCTGGTTATATTTAACATAGTACATCTTGGTCTTCTCGGCTTAATTCACATTGAAATGTTCCTTAAGAATATTTTATTATGAGAAGTCCATGATGATCAATAACCAGTACCACTAGTGTTTTTCATACGTCACAAAAATCCCGGGATCCCGCACATTTTTCGGGAAAAAAAGGTTTAATTCAAAAAAAGGCATTTTGAGTTTTTTATTCGCTTTAATTAAATTTGTTTCCTCTTTTGTTTGGTTTAAATCACTTAAGTCTAGCACAACTGCTTCTAATCGTTATTATCTGCTCTTGGGAAAAAAGCCTATGAAGCAGCTGCATAAAAGATTTTTCGGATTAGATTCTGTTAGAGATGATGGCAAAAGTTATTAATAAAGAAAACGCTTCTTAGATTCGAAGATAATAGTTTTTATTAAATAGAAATTACAAGTTTTAAAGGAAGTGCTAAGAAAACTGAAAGTGTCTAGAGATTCTATAATGTTACTTTGACTATAAAGACAAACTTCCGGAGAAAGGAAACGTATTTTCTCGTTGAAACCTTCTTGATTAAAATAAGAAATAGGCTTTCAAACGATTCTGTAAATGCTTCTTCTGAACTTAAATCCTACTTTAAAATGAATATTTTGTTATAATTTGTTAAAATAGTTTAACTTTTTTGTTTTATATATGCACGTAGAGAAAAACATGGAAAAACATAATATGGTCCCTGCAATGGCAACAAACAAACTTTTGTTGTTTTTAAAAAAAAATTTTTTCACGATTGATAATATTTTGTTTTTTATTTAAGAATAAACTTTTTACCTTCCTTGAAACTTCAAAAATGGTTGAATTTAATAATGTGATATTTTAATAAAATAAAGCTACAACCATAATACTTAAACAAATTATGGTTAACTTAACCACATTATTGGCACCGGCAACCATATTATGGTTAAATTCATCCATCCAAACACCATAACCATTTTATGGTTGTCTCCAAACATGTTATGGCTAATATGTAATAACAATAATATGTTTAAAATTATAATATTCGAAAACATTGTAGGATTAATTCTTAATTTAAAATAATATGTTTAAAAAGCAACAACATTCTGGTCGTTTGCATTTTACTTGGTTTGCTTAAAATTCTCATTCATTTTATTTTAATTATTGATTAAAACACATAAATTAACGTAGAACGTCACAGGCTAGAATATGAACCAAACGGGATTTTTTATAAAAGTGGAACGCAATACCAATCTAGAATATAAAATTAAATAAAATTATAATTTGACACTTTACAAACAAATTAAAAAAATGGATTAACCATAATATGACTAGCATTTTAGCACATTATTATTGTTAATCCTGACCATAATGTGGTTACTTTTCTCACAATTCTGGAAAATTTTTGAACATATTATGGTTAATATTGACTAAAATATGGTTAATTTTGAGCATATTATGGTTGATTTAGGGAAAATTTTTGTTGATTTTAAACAAACTATGGTCATATTTAAACATTATATGGTAACCTGCAAACATAAACATTGTTAAAAACCAACCATAGTATGTTGCTCTTCGAATATGGTTACCTCCAACCATATTTTTTTTCTACGTATGTAAATGCTGTTGGCTTTGAAGTCTTTTTGTTAAGTTTTATAGGAGAACAATTTAAAACTTTAAAGGTGGCCTAAGCACTTCTAATGTCACATATCCAATGTTATTGCACATTGAAAAAATATAACCAAAAATTCATTTTGCTATAACTTCCTCAAAAATTCCACAAAATAATTTGTACTTTTGAACATGAAGTTCTTAAGGTGCCATTAAGCACTTTTTCCTTTTTGCCACAGAAATAAAAAAGTTGAATGCATTTATAAACTGATTTAATTGATCCCAGAATATTTGTTCAAATAAATTTAGTTAACTAATATCAAAGAATATAAATCATATCATATGATTTATATTCTTTGCTAATATTTTGCATTGATTTGTATTGAGCGGGAATTCCCGGGATCCCGGGAAATTAAAAAATAAATCCCGCCTTCCCGGGAAATGAAAAAGTCCATTTCAATATTTATACCAAATTTTGAAACTGCCCTTTTAACAATTGAGTTTATGCCTTTAGAACCTCAATGCGCTTTTAAAGCGCTTTGAAATCGTTTGCACCTAATTAGAACTCGATTTGGGAGCCGGCTTTTATCATAAGTATTAAATCTTAGATTCTAAAGCGAATATCTTAAGTAGAAATCAGGGGTGTACCCAACAATATTCTCAACTCTCTCACCATAAACTCAAGAATTGCTGCAACAATGACTGCAAGTCTGGACAGGGACAAAAATTATTCTTCATCTTAGCCTGAAGTTTTCTATGACGTTCTCAATGTGACAATGAAACCACATGAATTTTCTGTTACTAATCAAGGAAAGGATTTTAAAGTCCACTGTGTTAAATATAATTCCGCCACTTTGTGCCCGACGACACATTCTTCAACAATTCGAAATTTGACTCAGCCTTAAACATAAAATTTGATTGATTTACTAAAAATTTGTCTCATCGTTTAATTTTTTTTTATTAATTTTAAAAAAAATATTGAAATTGTGTAATATGTTATTTTAGCAATACATATTGCCTATTTAATTTTAAAACTTTGTTATCGCAACTTTCAAAAATCCCCTTTTTTACAATCTTTTGTATAAATTTTAAAACAAAGAGATTGTTTTTTAGGTGTTCAACCATGTTTAAAATCATTTTGCGATGTTAAAAAGGCTGGGGGGAAAAGTTAAAAATTAAAAAAACTGAAGTATAAATAAAAAAAATACATGTGAATGTAAATGCTTCCATCATAACTGAACGTTTTGTTAAATAACATTTAATATTTTTGCACAATTTTCTGCATGAAACATTTCTGAAGCTGTCAGTTGTAATAATAAAATCTATGATCAGCTTTTTATTTTCTTTGCACTCCTTTGTATGGTTATTGCGGTTGTACTCTACACTAGGTAAAAAAATTGACGATTGGATGGTTGCAAAAAGAATTTCTAAATTTCCAGATCTTTTTTTATTTGCGGGATTGCAAATAATTTTAAATTAATCTCTATTTTTATTTATAATTTGTGGGTTTTATTACACAAGAAAGCTATCACTACTCTTCGTAAAACAACGTTGACGCTCTTGCTTTGGTATGGCATATCAGTGTAAAAGCTAAGCGAAAAAAAAACATTCCGCCTTCCGCTCTTGTTAAGGTACGGCTGTTAAACATCAAAGATTCAAAACGAAATTGTCAGAAAATTTAATCTTGTATTCAGACTTTGGAGACTGAAAAATATCGTCACTTTTTAGTAAAAAATCTGCAAATCGGCACTTTGCTGACTTCGGAACAAAAAATCTTCAAAATTACCATAAATCGTCAAATATGGCAGCCCTGAGTGATAGTGATGTAAAAAAATTTTGCACTCAAAAAAAAAAATTGTTTAATATACAAAAAACCAGTGATCAGTATATTGCACTTTTTTCCTTCACTCATTTGAGTGCAACTAAAAATGTTGCACTAAAGTTAAATTCAAAAACTAGTTTTTTTCATGATTAAAGCCAATAATTATACCGTTATTCACAAAATTTCATTTTCAACATACAAAGTTAAATTTTTTCAAATTTTGTAAGACAATATTTCCAGCTTTTTTGATTGCAGGTCCAAATTTTGAATTATTTGAACTGAGTGCAGATTTTTACATTTAATCTGCGTTCAGAGATAGTGAAAAAATTTGCAATATCACTAAATTTTTTCAGTGGTAGTTAAAAAATAACAATCATCACTGGTAAAAAAGAGTGGAAACTAATTTTTTTGCAGTTTTTTTAGTGATAGTGCAGTGCTGATTTAAATCAATAATTAGTGTACTACCCCCAACTTTTAAAAATACCCCAAAAAAATTATTTTCATAGTATATTCCCATTTATTCTGAAGCTTGTCTTTTATTTTTGTATTTGCCAAAAAAATTTAAATTGCCAAAATTGTATTTTTTGACTTTTGGCAGTTTTGTTTTGACTTTTGATAATTTTTAATTATGAATGCGCCTTGCTCTCTCTGATTTATATAAATTATGAAGTTGCCTCGTCAAAGACTGACTTGTGAGAAAATGTCAAAGAGAATTTTCGGATTTCTTTTACTCTTATATTTTAGACATTTAAATAACTCTGACTTCGAATTAGAAGGATGGATTCTTAGGATCGCTTAAAGAATTAAATTTGTAACTTAATTTTTTAAATAAATATGTACATGTAAAAGGCCAACATAAAAAAGAGACTTGAGAAACGATCTGTCAAGTCAAATATTCCAAGTGTCTAATTTTATTACTGCGCTAAGTGTCTAATTTTATTACATATCTCAGACATCAAAGTCGGTTGTGAACCCCAAATCTATATTAATCACCAATTAAACTGCCATCAACACTTTATACATACATTTATATTTTCTAATAAAAGAGGGTACTTCAATATTCGCATTGACCCCAGTGTCAAATCTACAAATAAAATAAATTTTACTTTGAACTCCTGCATTGGCATGTGTGATTTGAATTTGTGCTATTTTTTCATTTTTTTTTTTTCTTAAATCCGTTTAAAACAATCAAACAAACAACAGCAACCCAACTCCAAACATGCATTACCAACAAAAACAACAGACCAGATTTTGTAGTGCAGTTTTTTCTGAATAGCAAAAAATAAAAACTACAAAAAAATCAGCTTTATGTCGTTATAGAAGATTGTGTTAATAACGACGAATGCACACTTTAAATTTCATATGCAATTTTCTCACATCAATGGCCATGTATACCGCGATTTATTTTAAGTCAGCTTTTGTCAGGATTTTTCATTATTGCAATGAATCAGCGAACGAACCGACGAACATGTATGAACGATGGATGAATGCAACAAAAATATGTGAGCAACAAACGTGTGGTTATGCTGACGGGCTGGAAGGAGTTTTGGTGGCAAAAATTAAACTACTCGTGACAACAACACTGAAACGATTCATGATGTTTGTGTTTTAGATTTTCCTTGTGAACACAAACAAGAAGAAGTGCTATATTCGGCTGTGCCGAATCTTTGATACCCTCCACCGACATTAAGAACGTGTCATGAGTGGGCTTTATATGAGATCTATAAGTTAATAACCAACCTTTATAAGAATTGATTTTAAAGTATAAAAATTCGTTGCAGTTTATGGCGTATCTTTTCTGATAGTGCGATTGATATGTAACGGTTTAAGGCATACTTAAGTGTTTTGGAAGAGTGGGCTTAACATAGGGCCTTAGGTATGTTATGGACCGATCATCACCAAATTTGGCAGCCTGATTTTAAGTCTTAAGAATCTAAACTTAACCAAATTTCACTACAAAAGGCGATATTGCTTATGAAATTATGACAGCATTATTTGTAACGGTTTTAAACGTACACGTAGAAAAAAAAATATGGTTGGAGGTAACCATATTATAAGAGCAACATACAATGGTTGGATTTTAACAATTTTTATGTTTGCAGTTTACCATGTTATGTTTAACTATGACCATGGTATGGTTAAAATCAACAAAAATGTTCCCGAAATCAACCATAATATGGTCATAATTAACCATATTTTGGTTAATATTAACCATAATAATGATCAAAACTAACAATATTATGTTTAAAGTTTACCATAATATGGTCAAAATTTCCCTGAATTTTGACAAAAGTAACCACATTATGGTCAGAATTGACAATAATATGGTCAATGTTAATCATATTATGGTTACTTATTTCATCAATTTTTTTTATTTGTTTCTAGTGTCAAATTATAATTTTATTTAATTTTTTATTCCTGATAGGTGTTATGTTCCACTTTTACAAAAAAATCCCCTTTTCATTCATATTACAACCTGTGACTACCTTCATTACCATTTTTTCTTTTCTACTATTTTATTCTACGGAAATTAATGTGTTTTAATCAATAACTAAAATAAAATAAATGAGAATTTTAAGCAAACAAAGTAAAATGCAAACGACCAGAATGTTGTTGCTTTTTAAACATATTATTTAAAATTTAAAGTTAAACATACAATGTTTTAAAATATTACAATTTCAAACATATTATTGTTATTAAAAATTAACCATAACATGGTCGGAAGCAACCATAATATGGTTATAGCTTTTAGGTGGATGAATTTAACCATAATATGGTTGCCGTGATAATAATATGGTATAGGTTACCATAATATGTTTAAGTGTATTGTTGTAGCTTTATTTTATTAAAACAATGTATTGTTTTATTCAAGTTTCATGGTAGGTAAACACTAAGGCCCATCTATCAGGTCTGCTTACTTGTACAAAAACAAAAAACGATTCTTTTTAGTTGTCAAAAATTGACTACCACATATACAAAGCAAAAGGAAAAACGTGTATGTGTGGCATACTATAAACGTATACATGCACATGTAAACAACTTTTGACAACTAAAAATAACATAAACAATGATCATCAGGCTTCTTGCGCAGACCTTTTCAATGGGCCTTGGTAAACACTTTATTGTTTAATAGAAACAAAATATTATCAATCGTGATAAAAGTTTTGTTTAAAACAACAAAAGTTTGTTTGTTGCCATTGCAGGTACCATAATATGTTTTTTAACCATACTCCAACCATGTTTTTTCTCTGCGTGTACTAAAGTGTTTTCCGAGAGTGAACTTTATATGGGACGACCTATGGTAAATTATGGACCGATTTTCACCAAATTTTTTAGTATGATTTCTTATCATATTAAAATGAATTTTGCAAAATTTAATGAGAATCGGTGCATTCGGTCGCAATTTGTATCACTTTTTGTATAAAAAATAGTAATTTTTTAGAGAGGTTGTTTCACATTTGGTTTGGGAGAACTAGAAACAATTTGACATAAAAATTATTCTTTTCTGTTGAGTCTTTCGAAAGTGAGCGTGTTACCAACAGACAACCGGAGATGGCTAAATTAAATTTGGAATTGGATTTGGACTTGGATTTGAATATATATATTCTTTATAGAGTCTCAAATGAATCTTAAAAAAGTATCACACGGAATAACAAACTTAGTATATCACCATTCGTTCCTAGTGGTGGAGGGTATAAAAGTTATCTTCGTTAAAGTGGGGGAAATTTAAAATAAGAAATAGGCGGTGAAAGGAAAAGGGAACAACAGTTTAAAAAAGTGGAACAGACTTTTCCCAAATAATACAAAAGTTCATTTCAAATTGTGTCGCATAAATGTTATATTTTTTTCATTTTATGATTTCACTAGAAGAGGACAAGTTTCTCACTCTTCGAGGCATTTGCGAAAGGTTTTGGATTAATTTTTCGATCGTTTATTATTAATTTTCGATCTGTATTTAAGTGTAAAACACTACTTCTACTACTTCATTTCAATAAGATTTTTAATTAAAATATGTTTTAACGTATTGACGCCATTCGCTAGCTCAAAATCATTATTATCTCTTAAGGCCAGAAAATAATAACCCCAATTTTTGATACCTTCGATTTAAGTGAATCGCATTATCAGCCAGTGCCCATGTTTTGTAACTCTAGCGTTGAGAAATTTTTTCGATTCAAATGTGAGAAATGAAACAAAAATGCCATGTATTAAAACAAATAACTGTTTTTCTCACTTAACTGATCAAGTGTATAATCCATATTAATATCAAATAAATCACAATCCCCTTTAAATGAATTCAAAATATATATTCACCTTTTATTTCTGTAACAAAACCTAAATGAATTGTAATAAAAAAAATCTTAAATTTAAAATACCAAAATGCAAACCCCACTTTTTTTTGCATTTCTATCAAACTCCTCACCTGAAACCGAACAAGATAAGAAAAGAACAAATTTTATGTAACCATTAAAAAAATACCACGAAGGGAATTATATTCATAATATTTTGCTCATAACAAAAGCTCTATCATCGTCATCATCACCAGCATGAGAACCATCGTCATTATAATTATTACACCATGAACATCGTCATCATCATCATTTCAGCATCATGATTACATGAATTAGTTACGACAAGACAACCAGACATATGCTGTTTTGTAAGATTGTGTTCCTTGTGTTACTTCTAGCTACGACTGTTAACTTTATGACATACAAATTTAATATTTGTCGGTTACTCGTACCTTGCCAACTTCTTTCCATGCTATTTTTATTGTTGTTATGTAGTTTTTATTGTTGGCATTTTTTTGTAGTTTCATAAACATCTTGTTTGTTATCACTCGTAGGGTTGCCAAGAAGATGTTTTAACTTACGAGTCCTTGGAGGTTAGAATGTAATGGAATGGTTTATTACGGTAGGTTGGGTTATTGGTGGCAAAAAATTTTAAAAGGTTCAGGGTAATAATTTGTTTAAGGAAACTATGATTTTAAGACAGAACAAGGAAGAGTGCACTATCCGGCTGTGCCGAGTCAGTAATAACCTTTGCCATTGTGCAATAAGGACCGAAAGTTAAATAAATACCGTTCTTTATATTTACACAAATCTGTTTTATGCCACGCCGATTTGCCCAATTACACCCACATTATGTCTGATTTTGAGTATTGATAACCAAGATGCTTGTACATAATTTGGAAACTTTGGCTTTTGCCCGACTCCAGATATACAGAAATCTATAATGTCTTTGTACGGTAGTGCCACGCCCACTTTTACAATTCCACCCTTTTTATTTAAAGAGGCTGTATATGCGTAATCCAGCAATGTGGTACACACATTTCATATCTTAATAAATCTATTTTGTGCCATGCCCATTTCTCCACTCCAGATCACATTTTTTGATTTTGATATGCATTTTAATATTAAAAACTTGAATAAAAACAGCACTGCCCAATCAACCAAACGATATTTTCATCTTATTATTTATAATACATAATTATAATATATGAGATCGATCTTGTATAATAAACGATATTAAATCGTTTTTTCATGAAAATTTCATCTCTAGTTTATTGGGTATAAATATTTCCCTAATGCAGGGTAGTCAAATTTGCATTAGAAAGTAATTAAAATTAAAAACACAATTTTTTTTGACAAATTCTGTTGTGTTCATGCCAATGTGAAGTATCTATTAGGGTGTTCAGTCGATCAATTCTTGTTCGATTAATCGAACAATTTTAGACGATTAATTGTTCAAATAATTTAAAATTGCTAATTTCGATTAAAGGATTAATCGAATAATTTTTACCGATTAATCGAATAATAATAATATAAAGTATTTCTGGTAAATGTATAATTTTTTTTTAAGTTTTAAGTCGAATAAACAAACCAAATGTATGTGTCCGTAGGAATTAAAAAAACAGTGATGCTTAAATTGCTTAAATTGTGGGTACATTTTCTCAACATAATTAAAAAATTAATTCCACAAAAGAAAAAATTACAAATGTGTGTTAACTCAAATATTTATATTTATTTATCGGGTATCTTCTAGAAATCGAAATAAAGTAAAATTGAAATCGAACGATAATTTAAATTCAATTGTTTACAAAATGACCATAGTTTAAAAAATTTGCTCGATTTTAAATCAACTTCATTTCGATTTCTGGAACACGCCCGTATATTTTAACGTTTAATAGTTCATGCGTTTCTCTCTTTAGAATGAGTTTGGTTTAAAAATATTGGACGCAGGATAAATCTAATAATGCTAAATGTAACAGGTGTCCAAAAACGTATTAACGTAAATGTTCTTCAACAACTTTACTAATTTACAACTAACAAAGTGACTATAAAATAGTACATCTTAAAGAATAAACTCCACTAACAAAATCAAAGGGGTAACAAGTGGTCTATTGAAGAAATATTTTTAACAAGATACTTCGATCGATTCTCTAGAGTAAATTATTTGCAGAAGCATAGCAGATGATGGAATGTCAGTGAAAAGTTTCAAAAACTTCAAAGTTATATTGACTCTTTTAAAATCTAAGTGCCCGAGAGTGAAACAACAATTTGGAGCAACATTATTGACAAGTTTCATTTAAAAAAGAATGTTTTTTTACTTAAGTAAATAAATTCTGGATTGAGAATTATTCGATTATTCGAATAATTTTAAAATTTTATTCGTTTAATCGAATAAGTTAAAAATGCCAAATATCGATTAATCTTTTAATCGAACAAAAATAAAACCCGATTAATTGAACACCCTAGTATCTTTTCGTAAGCGAAAGTTTTAACTCTCTATTTGTAACCGGGGGTGGTAAGTACTTGCCTCCAATGACAGCACGTCATTAACAAAATGGGTTAAAATGCTAATATAAATATAAGTAGTGAAGAGAAGTTCTATTTGCTTTTTAACTCATTACTTTTCAATGTAAGTTTTTGCTGGGATATTATACAAACACAACAAATACATCTGTAAAACAAATGAGAATTTGGAGACTTTGGCTCTTGCCATTCTCCAGATATACAGGGAAGTGCCACGCCCAATTCTCCAATCTCGCCTTAATTTTGTCGGATGTTGCGTATTGATGATCAAGAGGCTTGCTCCTTATTTGGAAGCGTTGGGGATTTTTATCAGAGGCAGTCGTGGCTTTTTGCTTAAAGCTTAACCCATCTGGCTAAATTTCAGAGCACACTTTACATCAATATTATTTTGAATATTGCATTGCCATTTCCGAAGAATTTTTATATTTGAAAATTTTTTTTAATTTTTTATGCCAAAAAATTTTGGAGTCATATTCGCGAGTTTTTGTAAACACTTCGCCTCTGACTCCGACACAAAAACCACAACTGCGACTCCACAGCCGTGTCGCTAACAAATACGATAAGAATATTGAAAATTATAGGTTGTTTGCTAGACGAGCAATGAATTAAACAATCAAATAAAAGTCTGTCTATAGAACAGACCATCAAACACATGCAAGCCCTCCGTTAATAACAAGTGCACAGTTTTTTCCCCTCGAAATTCGGGCTTTTTTTTAGTAGTAGTTATGAGAAAAAACAGAGTTGAATGCAAGTGGTGCCGCTAAAAAGAGGAAAATGCACAGGACAGTAGTTGGGGTTTGGAACAGAGTCTACATTTAATGTTTCAAAAAGTACTCTTCTGTTAAGAAATTGCAAATTTACTACTTTTATATTCCGATTTAGTACTTTTATATTCCAATCGTTAAGGAGTCGCTTCTATTTTAATATCAAAATTTTCCATCCGTGCTTCAATATTTTGCTCATTTGAGTCTATATCCTGCATTTTAGTATATATTCTTGACCACAATTTGGTCTAAAGTATTTTAAACTACAGCCTAGTCTAGGATACAGGCTAATAGTCTAATCTGTATTTTAGTTTGTTAACTATACTTTTCCACAAATATTGCGAAAAGTACTCGTTATACCAAAAAAAAATATCCCTCTTATTTTCACTTAATTAAAATAAAATCTATAAATCCTTTTGAACACAGGATAATAACTCTTGTTGTAATATCCTTTAAGTCTTAAACTACATCCTGTTTAAGCTCCACCAAAATAAAATTTATTTTATTTATAACATTTTTAACCCATTTTTATGTGACATTTTATTGGATGATGTTTTTTTTTTGTTTTGTTTTAGAAAAAAATGCTGATGTTACACTTTTTACCTTTTTCAAACGACAAATATTAATAGTTTTATTTTATTTTTTTGTTGTTTTTTTGAGTTTTTTTTTGCCATCAGGAATATTTTTACCAACAAATATTCATGTCATAGCGTGAATATTTCATTTGCACTTTTTTTCAATACGTACAAAATAAAATGTTTTCAAAATAGTTCTTATTACATAAATAGTATTTTCCAGGCATGCTTTTTGTTGTTGTAATCAAAACAACTCTATATTTTGATGTGACACCGGATACAATTGTGTCGCCTATTTCCGCCCTCAAAATCAACCTAACAAAAATAAACAAGCGTCCGTCTGTCTGTCGGTCCGTGTGTCGAAAAACCAAACAACCAACGGACAAATGGAATCAGAAACTAAAAGAAGTACTAAATAGAAACTAAATAATTCGCGTTAAAAAAAATAGTTGTTTGTAACCACACAATAAAACGTTTGCTTTTTTTTTTTATAGATTTCTATGACGTTGTTGTATTCTGCTGTGGTACAAACGAATATTTTGTGTAAATTTTTCTCATTTTTTTTGGGTTTTCACTGGTATTTTGTACATTTTGTTCGTAAACAGCCATTTATTTTTGAGTCTGGACATTTATTTCCAACTAAAAATATTTATGTATAGATTTTGTTTATGTTTTTAAAGGGTAATATAATATTTGAATTACTTAAAAAATTTAAATATCTAAGAGTACCTAATGCCTAAATTTTAACTGACAAAATTTTATGCTAAAACGCCTCTTCTAGACGTTTATAATTCACTAAACAGCTAAAGAAAACTTAAAGCTCCTTTAAGTAAAATCTTTGCCATTTTATCCATCTAAAAATCGGATGAGCTCGACTAAAAACTTTAAATTATATTGTCTAGCTCGGAAGGACGTGTCAAGACTACCATACGTGCTTACTGGTCACTGGACGATCGGCAAGCACGCTATGAGACTCGGCCTCCCTTTCAATAAATGCTGCCGCAGCTGCAAGGAACCTGGAACTGAGGAGACAGTATTTCATCATCTATGTGATTGCCCGGCGTTTAACTCAATGCGACATAGACTATTTGGGAATTACCTTCTACAAGGACTCACGGAGATATCGCGGGTGGGACTCAACAGCCTGCTGAAATATCTCAACGCAACGGGCTGACTCTAGCCACCTCGGCATTGCCCCTGGGTCAAGTTTGATCGAGGGGTTCCAATTTCTTGACGAGTTGTGTGGTGTCAAAACGGAGCCACTGTCGGCTCTACTTGCTGCACGCCTGGATCTTTGCGTGCTACCACGTTAACCAACCAACCATTGTCCAGCTCGTGATGTAAAACCCTTTCTTGGTATTAGAAATATGTATGGATGTGCACATTTGTTTGTAAATAATAAAATTCATAAATATTTTGTACAAATATGTATATGTATTCGTAAAAGTGGCACAAAGATGAATTGCAAATAATGCTTTTTAATGACCACAAATTATAATTGTTTGCTGTTTGTGTGTGTGTTCATTTATTACGATTGTATGTTTTAGGGCTTATTTTTTTTCATAATTAGCCAAGTGATTAATTACGCATTTTATCACAGTGCATTTAAAGAAATTAATGATATGGAACATTAAATAAAATGTATCCATTTGTATTCGATATACATGTAACAATAGCAACAAAGAGAGAGATATTTATAGCAAATTAAAGATTAAAAAAAATGTTACGAACTCAGTGAAAATGTCCTATAAATAAGCGCATGTTCTGCAAATCGAAATGAAGTGGATATCAAATCACACAAATTTTAAAAGCGACCCTGTAGAAAAGGTTTATGAAAATATTACTTTTTATATACTTCATACTTTGAGTACTAATTATTTTTACAAGAACCACTATTGAAAACCGAATAAACTACGTCCAATTTGTAAATAATTGAGATCAAAATCTCGTCTGATTTCAATTTCATTTCGTTTTATAGAACATGCCCAATAGTAAAAATATATAAAAACTTGCTATAAGTAGTAAAATTAAGGGCGAAATTGATTAAGAATATTAAATGTATGAAATTTGATTTAAATTTTCTATTTAAAGCAAATTAAATTATAAAAAATTAATGATAATTTCCTATTTTTGGTAAACTAAATGAAAACATATAACACCATACAAAATCTAGTGATTAACTGCTATTAATAGTAAATTTAGGTATAACATGCTATTTACAGTAAAATTGT
Source organism: Pollenia labialis (assembly GCA_949318255.1). NCBI lineage: Eukaryota > Metazoa > Arthropoda > Insecta > Diptera > Polleniidae > Pollenia > Pollenia labialis. The sequence continues at coordinate 83,452,819 of OX439140.1, forward strand.
CAAAATTATAGTACCTACTCTTTATATAAACTTATAATTTGCTTTTCAAAGTAACTTCAGTGATAGTTTGCTTTATATAGTAACTTTAGTGATAAATTGCTATTTATAGTGAATTTAGTGCTAATTTGCTATTTACAGTAACATATGTGATTATTTGTTACTGACTGCAACTTAACGATTGTTTGCTGTTAATAGTAACTTTTGTGATACTTTGCTTTTTATAGTTACGCTAGTGATAATTATAGCAAATCAAGTGCTAATTTGCTATTTATAGTAAATTTAGTGCTAATTTTCTATTTATCACCAGTGATCATTTGTTATTGATAGCAACTTTAGCTATTATTTAGTCTATACATATAGAATCTTTAGTGATGGTTTACTATTAATAGTAACTTTTGTGATAAATTACTATTTATAGTAAATTTGTCAAAATTATAGTGCTCTTTATATAAACTGATAGTTTGCATTTTATAGTAACTTCAGTGATAGATTGCTATAAATAAGAACTTTAGTGATAAATTGCTATTTGAAGTAACTTAAGTGATATTTTTCTTTTTATAGCAACATATGTGATCATTTGTTACTGATAGCAACTTAAGTCATTTTTATCTCTTTATAGCATCTAAAACAACTGTTTGCTGTTTATAGCAACTTTTGTGATACTTTGCTTTTTATAGTAACGTTAGTGAAACTTTTCTTTTTATAGTAACGTTTATATAAATTTGCTATTTATAGCAAATCAAGTGCTAATTTGCTATTTATAGTAAATTTAGTGCTAATTTTCTATTTATCATCAGTGATCATTTGTTATAGATAACAACTTTAGAGATTATTTACTTATTTGGAATCATTAGTGATAAATTGCTATTTTTGGTAACTTTAGAAATAATTTGCTTTTAGTAGTTACTTAAAAGATAATTTGATATTTATGATCAATTGTTATAGATAGCAACTTTTGTGTTTTTTTTTTCTTTATAGCATCTTTAGTGATCGTTTGTCATTTAAAGTAACTCTTATGATTATTTTCTATTTATAATAATTTTAGAGATATTTAGCTATTTAATTTAGCGAAAATATGCTATTTATAGTAACTTTAGTGATTATTTACTTTTTAACGAAAATAAAGTCAAAATTTGATTTTAAAATCGAATTTTGTGATAATTTGCTATTTATAGTACATCTGAAGATTTTTGCTGTTTATAGTCAATTAATGGCTAAAAAATCACAGATGGTTTAAACGCTGGTTTAGTTGAACTAAACTTGAATTTGTATGTAGTTTAAACTCAACAACTATAAATCAGTGTCGCATGTATTTTGCGTTTTTAAAAATTAAATGTGGCAGCACTACGATAAAGCTTATCAAATTCATATGGTCTGTATTGGACGTTAAAACGCCCAATTTTATGCGTTTAAAGATGGTTAATATGTTTAGGGATTTATAGATTTGTTGGTTTAAACACATTTTAAACCAAAAAGAGAGTTTTTATAGCAAAATTAGTAAAAATTATGTAGATATAGATTATTTATAGTAAAATAAGTGGAAAAAGTTATTTATTACAAATAAAAAAAAAGACAAGAAAGACTGCTGTAATTGGCTATGCAGAATCTTATATCGGGGTCTTCAACCAGAACTTTGTTTTCTAAAACAAAATAAACAAAAATTTAGATGAAGATGATTCAAATTTTTATTGTATTACGAAGAGAAAAGTTCGGCAATTATGAATGAAAAATTATATCTGCAAATGGCCACCCACCACGAGCACGCTGACAGATATCGATTCGTTCATTAAAGGTTTTAATCACTTTTTGGCAAAATTACGGGTCTATTGCATTAATCACATCACATCACAGCAATCTATACGATTGTCTTCGTATAGCCTCTGTCTTTAACAAAGCCCCACAAAAACTAATCCAGTGGTGTTAAATCGCATGATCTGGCTGGCCACTTAGCAGCTGATGTTCGTGAAATTATGCGATCGGGTAATTTGGTTTGCAATAAATTGATCTTTTCATTGGCTGTGTTTAATGTAACTTTAACAGAACCACCATTGTCATGTTGGATTTTAATTATTTTAATGCGATTTGCGAGCGAAGATGAATTCATTCTAACAATTGCTAAAGCATCTAATACGAATACGTCAAAAACTTAAATGTTAAAACTATCAAGTTGTTGGTGTTGCCAGAATTAAAAAAAAAGTTCTTGTTGAAAAAATCGATATATAGTACATCGCCATGGTGCGATAAAAACAGAAAGTTACATAAAAAAAAACATATATTTATATTTATCTACTAATTTAAGCCGGTGCGCTATACTTCACGCGACTAATCTCCAGTTATACAAAAATTAATTTCTTGTGCCGCGTCAATTTCCCAAGCCCGCCCACTTTCTTTCGGATGTCTTGTAGTGATTTGAAGTTATTTGTTCTAAATTTTACTGTAATCGATCTATTTTGTATTTGTATGGGAAGTTCCAAGCCCACTTAACCAATAACACACACTTTTTGACGGAGTTTGTTTATTTCCCACCCAGCTTTGTGTACAAAATTTGGACTATTTTCCTCTTCACGTTCTTCAGATATAAAGAAAAGTTTTGCGCCACGACCACTTCTGCAATGACACCCACTTTTTACTAGATGTTATGCATTGACATCGAAACTATTTGTACAACATTTGAAAAATATTTTACTGCTACGATTCTTCAGATAAGTTTATGAAAATCTATTTTTTATTTTTATGGGACGTGCCACTCCCACTTCTCCACTCCTCACTTGGAGGGGTTGTGTCTTGCAAGCCAAGCTATGTGTACCAAATAAGGAAACATTTTCTCATACTACAAATCTATTTATACCACGCCCACTTCTTAAATCCTCCTCCTTTTTCTAATTTTATAGTATACTAGCGGATGGCCCGGCGTGTGTTACTTCGCCACCTCCCCTCGTGCTCCTATTTAAAGAAAAAATATAGTACTTGTGTATCGATATAGTCATCCATCTATGTTCCAAATTTCATTAAAATCGGTTAGATAGCTCCGGAGGGGCAGTAATTGCCTTCAAACTCCCCTCGTGGTCCCAATTTTGGAAAAATGTATAGCCTAAAACCATTCTCACTTCCCCTTGTGGTTCTATTTTTTTAAAAATGTATTGCCTTCAAACTCCCCTCGGGGTCCGAATTTTGGAAAAAGTGAAACCTAAAATCCTACATTTCTTATGAAACCGGTTTGAAGCACTTTAGTCTGGTGGTTCCAGTTTCTCTAGAGGACTTACAAAAATTTTTTATATGTATCGTTACTCTTATAAAAAAATCCCTAACTAACGTTTTTCTTAATTTACAGGAGAAGGAAAAAACTTAACAAAAATTATAGTCTTGAAGCCCCGATTTTTTTTAAAGGCAGTTTTTTTAGTAGATGAACATTAAATATTTGCTTGATATCACATTTGATAATGTCAATTAAAGAAAAAAGAGCTTTGATATTAAAATGTAAATCTTTACTCAGAAGTTACAGTTCATTACAATTTAATAACTTTTTTGGTATTTTCATCCAAATCCTCTTTATGAACCTACACATTTTATCATTTAACAAACATGTTTTGAAATTTCTCCGAAAAAAAGCTTATTTAATCCTTTAATCTGTGCGGCTTTAAAACACCTCGAAATAGAAGAAAAATAAAACGCCAACAAAATTTTCATGACAAAAAACCTTTTAAATAACAATGTTTAACGTTCACATGTCCATTCACGTTCTTTCTTGTTTGTTTGCTTAACGATAAAATTTATTGTGTATTTTCCTTTAGTGTTGTGTGTTGCTGCAGCATTTGTAAACAACATGCAGATGTCATAATTTTCATATTTTTTTATATTAAATATTTTATTTTATGTTATTTTGGTTTTGACATCATTTCAAAAAAATATGTATAATAACAGAAAAAATCCAGGACATTGCCAAAATTTTTTTTTTGGAAATTTACATAGATAAATATGAGAAACACGCAAACACACACTCTATATTTTGTATAAATTTTGATGCTGTTGCTGGGGTATTTGGTATCTGTCAGCAATATTGTTTTGTTGCTGCGCAACAACATTTTGTTTTTAGCAATATTTTATCAAACAAATAAAAATTAAAAAAGAAAAAAAAATTATTTATTATATTTTTCTGAGGACATGCTCTTAAGGCTTTCATATAAAGCTGAACAGCAGTAAGAGTAAGAGAGTATGTATAAATATGGCGGATCAACAAAAAAAAAAAAAAAACTTACTCTCTTACACTAAAAATAGTTAATTTTTTTTAATAAACGTCACATGAATATATTGTAATTTAATAAACAATGCTATACCTCAGATTTGTTTTTGAATTTTATTTTGGCAACTAAGGTTACCAGATTATATTCAAGTTTTTGCTATTATTGTTATGTTTACAAATGTTCACTTAACGTTATATTAATATTAACTCAATGAACTTCTAATACACACATACATACTCATGATTTTTTTTCAATAAACGTAACAGGAATATATATTGTTCTCGGAAAAAATAAAGCATGTTGCCAGTTCAGTTTTTTAGCCGTGCACTTGCCAGTTTATTATCAAAGTAATTTTTTTTTTACTTCATTTAAGAATTTTATAATTATCTTAAGAAATATGTAATCCCATTTAGGATTGTTTTGAGTTCGTTTTAGTGTTATTCGTTCTTGAATTTTTGCGTACGACTTGTACATAAAGTAATCATAAAAAACTTGATTTATCCCGAGTGTTTTTCTTTCTGTGTATAACAAACACCACCTTCGCTAACTGAAGCTTTCAATATTAGTAAATGAAAAATATGTAGAACCGAAGTAAAATTTGCGATAATGTGTTGGGTAATTTTTCATTCCTTCGTTTTGGGGTAACTTTCAACTTAAATTGCAGAAACACCCCAAACGAAAGAATGAAAAAAACCCCAAAAAAATAATAAATCTAAAAATACCCTTACATTACATGTTGTTGTGCTTCATATAAAGTTTTAGGGCCATTACCTATTTAATGATTTTGGATTCATATTTCCTGGGGTCACCTTTTCCAGCAGCCTAAAATTTGGCTTTTTTTATTTTAAGGAAATTATCGTACGATGTCATTTTTAAAAAAAAATTTTAATAAAATTCTATTATTTTTATAAAGAAATTTAGATATCAAATGAAAATGAATCTTCTAAAAAAATGTTTCTAAAATATTTGCTTTTTATAGAAACTTCTTCACAAATTTGCTTTTTAAAGGAAATTTTCCAACTTAAAGAAAATATGACACAAGGCCATTTATAAAATATTTTTCAAAAATTCAAAACTCAGTTGAGTTGTAATTAAGACAACTGGTTGTGATCAGGGGTCTAATCACCGCATACGATATCGAGCAAAATTGATCGAAATTATTTATTTTGGTATTATGACTCTCGACATCGAATGAAATTTATTGAATTTGAAATAATAGCATTCGATATCGAGTAACTCGACATTACATTTCTCGAGTTTTCATTCGATACGTCAGTGTCTATCGTATGCAAAAAAATTCGATAGTTTATTCGATACGATAGTATCGAATGCGGTGATTAGACCCCAGTTGTAATTTGATGATTTGAGGTGATTGATTCGGGACTCAATTCTAATAATTGCTTATGAAAGTAGACCCAAAAAGAAGAACTTCTGCATCATTAGTATGGTCATGGTACCTCAATAAACAATTTAAAAATTAATTTGAAGTTAGTAAGTATCGTATAGGGGAATTTGTCACGTTTTAGGCTCTTTTGTTTGTCATATCTCGAGAACCACTAGTCCGAATAAGCTGAAGAAAATTTAGTAAAATTAAGAATTACAATTCCTTTAATCTGTTCATACAACGTTTCGCTACATAAGCAACAGTTTCGCAGTTATAAATAAATGTATGAAGAACCAAAATGTTTTTTGCCCAAAAAAATTAAATTTTTTATTTTTAATTCATAAAAAATCCAAAACGGCAAAAAAAGTCATCAATGTTTTTTCCAAAGAATTTTGTGGATATCTCGAGCAAATTTTTGAAATTCATTCCTTTAATTAATTATGAATAAAAGCGAAACGCGTTCATCGATTTTCATGATTTATGTGTCATTTTGTTCATAGGTTATGCGACTTTACGTGAAAGTAATAGGACTTGACACAAATGAGAGAGAGAGAGAGAGTACATGGTGTTGCTGTTTAGAGGAACTTTTCAAAAAAATGGATTTTTATAGGAAGTTTTCAAAAATATTTTTATTTATATAGGAAATTTTCGAAAAATTAGATTTTTATATTAAATTTTTTTCAAAGGAAAAATTTTGCAATGTTTAATATTTATGCAAATATGTATAGCATAACATTCATGATTGGACGTTGCCAGGGTATTAAAAAATCATTTATTTTAATAGATGCAAAAAATCTGAAAATTCTATACAACATTAAACGAACATTGTTTTTTTTTTACTTAAATTGCCTTTAGAAATCAATTACGGCCCATAAAATATTTCAACTTTAAGCACCAAAAGAAAACCAAATCTAAAACTTCCAACAAAAGAACCCTTTCATAAAATTTTTTGTTATCCTTATGTAACTCTACTTGAAATTTGTGAAGCACATAACAATATGCATTCTTACAAGTTGTGTGTCCGTGTGTGTGATTTTGCTTTTACAATTCCAATTACAAATATTATATTGTATCCTTTAAAAGACAAGGTATTGTATGATTTTAACTACCAATGTCATAAAAATTTCTGACATAAAAACATGTGTAAAATTAAATAAACGAAACGGACATAAGAGGAAACAACAATAGAAGATGACACAACAGAGTCAACATATGTTCAGGTTATCTACCTGTTTCCAACTTTTTGTCTTTGTAACCTCTTGAAATAATCTTGTAAATTTATGTAACCGGAAATCTTAAAATTATTGTGTAGTAGAGTTAGTGTTACATGGTATGAAATATGTATGCATTGGCAAGGGGAGCATAGATCAAACACATACTGGTACACATGTACATTTTACACATGCACATGCACTAAGCTTAACAACGAAAAACATTCTGACTAAACTTTGGAGAAACTTGTATTGAAAATATATTCACTTAATAAATAATATTCCATTGCTGCTTTTACTCAAATGTCACACCGTGTTTAAGCAGAATGTTTTTTATTTTGTCTTACCAAAACACAGTCTGTTTTAACAAGCGTAAGTGTAACAGATGTTTATAACAGTGTCTACATGTCAATTACAATAATAAAAATGATATCTTTCAAATTTATAAACTAAAATAATAAAGAAAACATTTCAACAACCAACAACAAAAAAAAAAAAGAAACATTGTTCTTATTTTTAACTTGTCTACTTGTTGTTTTGGTAAAAAAACAAATACTCAAAACATATTGTATTAAAGTGGCCACCTTGTGACTTTTGGCATTTATGCCAAAAATAAACAAGTTTATGTATGTAAGTGAGTGGATAGAAAAGGAGAAATTGCAAGAAAGTGAAATCAACACTCATGGGAACTTAAGTTTTGTTTTAAAAAATACAATTTCACTGATTCAGCTAAAGTAAAAAATATTCAGCTAAATTTAAAAACTTTAAAACAAAAAACACAACATTTTTCCAACTGATAAAAGCAATCTTTAGTTTTGTAATTCAGCTAAATAAAACTATATACAGCTAACTTAAACATTTTCGTAACTGCAAACAAAATGCATAATTAGCTTTAAAAACAACACAATTTTAAAGCACAGAAACATAATCTTAACTAGTTTTAAGCTCAAAAATTTAACCTTTTAAACTATAATCTATCCTTTTTACAAATCTTTAATAACCTTGAGATACCTGAGGTTTTTTATCCACTCAAATGAGATAGAAAGCAACGTATTTTTCTAATGTAGCAAAACACTTTTCTAATTTAGTTCGAAATTAAGGCACATTTTAATTAACCAATTTATTTAAATTACTTTTAAAAAAGTTGACCATAGAAATAAATATGTGTAAGCCCTCTTTATATCATAAAAACAACTATTTTATATGAATAAAATGTAATTCAGCTACATTTTCTAGGACATACATATAAGTTTTACCCATATTCAGCAAACCTTAAATTGTATTTAGGTATGAATTAATTGGAAAACAACTTATAGCATAAAATATTTAAATTATTCAGCAACTAAATTTTTTATACAGTTGAAAAATAAAAAAATAAGTTCAGACAATTGCAATTTATTTCATACTGTTAAATTTATTTCTTCATTAGAACAATTTAATAAAAATTAAATTTGATAAACTTGAGCCTGATTAAAAATTAAATTTGGATAAATAAAACTTTATTTATCTGTCAAGTTCAAATTTTATTTCAGCTGCAGCCGCAGCAATTCAGCTAAGGCTAAAAATATATTTTATATTCCGATAATATAAAAAGATAACTTAGCTGAATATATATGTAGTTATTTTAAATGGAATAATGTAAACATTTTATTTGTATCCGTATAACAATTGATCAGTTGCACCAAATTACGTATATTCAAATATATTCAGCAAATCTTAAACTTATTTTATTCCAAATAAAAGCTGTAGTTAATTATAAGAAATATTTCTTTTATCTTAAAATTGTGCCATTCAGCTTAAAAAATGTATTATCTAATCAATTGACTTAATTGTATTGCTTGGATCTGGTTTGAATAAAAAATATATAAAATATTTTGAATCCCAATAAGATTATTTTAGAAAAATTTTGTATTTCGACAAAATAATTTAGCTGAATTGCTATTTTTAAATATTTTTTCACTGTCGCTATCAAGATATAATTTCAGCTTATCAGATAACAAATTCAGCTACAGTTTTGTTAATTCAGCTGAAATATATAAATCTAATTTGCATTTTAAAAATAAAATAAAGCTCATTCAAAGTAAATTTTATACTTTTTTTTTAATTATGATTACTTATTTTTTATTCAGCTAAAGAAGAATGTATATCTTAACAAATTTATTCAACCAAATTCGTTGTAAATTAGCTGAATATAAAAAATAGTATAACGAAATTCTTTTTCATTGCAGTAAATTATTCAGCTAAACTGTAAATAAGTTTATTTTGTTTAAGGGCCTACAATACAAATATTGACTTATACAAACTTTAAAAAAAATTAGAAAAATTAGCTGAATATGGAAAATATAAAATTATTAAATGTTTTAAAACAGATATTTATATAGAAAATCAAAATAAACTTATTTTTAAATGCGTGCTTCAAATTTAAAATTTACTGTTGATATATTTTAAATCCTTCTGAAAAGTTTTACTTTTTTTCCCAACTTAATATTCTTATTAAATTCATATATACAACAAACATACATAAATGTTTGCATATTTTCTCTACCGTAATATATTGAATGCAAAACATTTTTTTTTATTTTTATTTTTAATACATTTTTAGCAATTTGTCAACAGCAAATGTTGCTGTTGAGTTTCTCTATGAATATAACTGTTTTTTTATTACCAAAACTCCACCCACCCCAAAAACCGGGGGAGTTCAGTTCGTAGTTTAAAATTGGCAAAAATTCTTAAATGTTTTCATGTGAATAATGTACGCCATAAATTTCTTGGAAAATTTTCATTTACTGTCGAATGGAAATCAGAGTGGGGCAGCAGCACGCGCGGTATGTTGTCTTTAGTTTTCTTTGATTGCAACAAGGCCGTCCAAAGTTCCCTGTCTTCGCGAATTCTGTCCGCATTGGTGACTGGTTTAGCTTCACGTAACTACTGCGTTGCAGTTTTTTGGCGTTCGATATTAGCCATTCGTTTTTAGACTAAGAATTTGCATTGTGATGGGCTGACTTTGAAAGTTTCAGTTCCCTATAAGGAGTTGAAGGACGTTCAAGATTGTGGAGAAGTCTAAACAGGTGTAAGGAGTAACTTGTGATGGCTTTTCGAGGCCAATTAATTTCTATTTAGTGACTTTGCTGTTGAAGGGGCAACTTAAAGCACGACTTGTGTTGAAGTAAAAATATTTTCTATTTATAGGAAATATTGGAAAAAATTGCTTTTATTGTTAAAATTGTTTATTTATAGGAAACTTTGTTAAAACCAGTTAAATATAAATTAATAATTTATAGAAATTTTGTTATTTGTAGAATTTGTAGTTATTTGTAAGATATTTTGTAAAAGTTTATTATTTGTAGGAAATTTTGTAAAAGTTATGTAAAAATTTTTTTATTTATAGGAAATTTGGACAATTTTTTTTATTCCGAGGAGAAGTTTTAAAAAATTGGTTATTTATAGGAGATTTTGTAAAAATTTATTATTTATAGGAAATTTTGTAAAATTTGTTTAATATTTTATAAAAAAATTTTTTTTAGGAAATTTTTTAAAAAATTGTTTTTATAGGACATTTTTTTAAAATTTGTTATTTATAGGAACTTTTATAAAAAGTGGTTTTTATATTTGCTATTTGTATGAAATTTTGCGTAAACATTTTTTAACTATAGAAAATTTTTTAAAAAATTGTTTTAATGGGATATTTAGTAAAATTTTGACATTTATAGGATATTTTGTAAATTAATTATTAATTTATAGGAAATTTTGTAAATATTTTTTTTTATAGGACATTTTGTAAAAATTTGTTATTAAAAGAAAATAAATAAAAATTTTTTTTATTTACAGGATATTTTGTAAAAATTTATTTTTATAGGATATTTTGTTAAAAATTTGTTAGTTATGCGAAATTTTGTTAAAGTTTGTTATTTATAAGAAGTTTTGTAAAATTTTGGGGGTAATTTTGTTGTTCACTTCACCTTGCGTTGAGAAAATTCTCATATAAAATTTTTTGAATATTTGAAAATTTTTTTGAAGAAATTTTGCAAAAGCATTTTTATTTATAGAGAATTTACTACAAATTTTTTTTTTAGGAATTTTGTAAAAATAATTGTTTTTTTTTAATTTATTATTAAGATATACAATTTTTGGTTTATAGGAAAATTTTTAAAAATTTTATTTTTTTTTTCTAGAAAATTTTCTATTTATATCGATAATTTTTTAAATTTTCCATTTTTTTTATAAGAAATCTGTTTTTTTATAAGAAAATTTATGTTTATAAAGGATTTTTTATAAGAATCTGCAAGTTTTTATTTTTTTTACTTAAAAATTTCGTAACTGCTTTGAGGTAAGAAACTTCAAACAATTCCAACCAGAATTCGCGACATTTTTGCACATTTATTTTAAACACTGTATTATAGCAATAAACAAAAATATGTGTGTATATCTTACCTACACAACCATGGCTTAACTAAAAAATACCCAGCGGGGAAAAGAAGGGGTACGGATGCCTTCTAGAAGGCCTCTGTACTCCTTCTTTTGGATATACAAGGCCTGCTCGCTCCATTCCATACTCATATCTTTTTTACACACGTTGTCATTGCGGAGAAGGCCTTCCGCTCTCGCTTCTTTAGCAGGTACATAAGAATGGCAACGGGATCAAAAAAATAATTGTTTTGCTTTTGCTTGTGCAAAAAAAAAACAATACAAAAAATGTTACTCCTTCTCTCCTCCCTTCTCATAGAAGCGAGTGTGGAAGGTGTATCTTATCTTTTACACCAAAGAGCCGAGGCCTTCTATGAGGCATTCTTTAGCAGTTAGATAAGAATAGGAATTTAATCAAAACAATTTTAAAGCAGGCCTTTTAAAAGGCCTCAAGTAAGAAGGTCTTCTGAGTTTTACCGCTGGGTAGTTGAATGTTGGAATTAATTTTCTTACTTAAATATACATATATTTTTTTTAATTTTTGAAGACTAACTATACAATATATTTTATAAAAATGCACTAATAAAAGAAAAATAGTGAAATGGTTGTACAATAAATTCCAACAGCATAAATGTAAAATAAACGTAAAACGAACCAAAAAAACATGGATTTCTTTTCTTCTTGCAAAAGTTTTTTGTATGCTGATTTTCGACATAATAATCCCAAACACTAAAAAAAATGTTGCATACAGAGTTGGGGCGATAACAGTAACTAAAAAAAAACAATTTTTTACATACTTATATTGCATATTTTTGGGGAAGACAATATAAAGTTTGACCCCTTTCAGACTCGGCAAGTTAGTTGCGCAAGTAACTTGCCGAGTACAACAAAGTCTGTACTAAATATTTTTTTCCTTACCCCGACCTTACCGCTCACGTCTACAAACCAAGAGTTGCGCAAGAGACTTGCGCAAGTAACTTGCCGAGTGTGAAAGGGGTCTTTGCTTTTGGCAAACTAACAGTGAGAGAAAATGTGGAAAGGGAAATCAATGTTGGCAAAAAGATTTTACATGCCTCAAAAAGAGGTCATGATTATATTCAATTTACAGATGATTTTTAAAATTTCTTTTATTTATTTCCAATAATTTATATTAGAATGGTTCAAGAAATTTACTGAAAAAATTCAATATTTTTTTTGGGAAATTTCCCAAAAATTTGCTACTTTTTAGGATACTGTCGAAGAATTTGCTTTTGAAAAAACAATTGATGCACAGCTGCGAATAACGTTGTAAGTGACAAAATATTAATTTTTCAGGAGAGCAAAAAAAAAATTTAAAATAACATGCAAATTTGCAGTTTATAACTTTTTTTAGTGGAAAAACATTTCATATCCAAAACAGCGATGTCATTTAAAACGTTTTCCACTACACAAGCGGCTTTAAAAACGATATTCCAATTTGCAAAACCATTAGATTGTATAATTTTTTTTAGTAACTTAAAACGTTCTTTCATTGGCTGACTCTTTGTAGTTCATTTTGAAGAGCTTAAGGTGCATAATTTTGGATGATATGAAGTTAAAATAACGTAAGAGAGTAACGCTAACAATAATTTGCAAAAAAAACAGATTTTGCAAAATGTGGCTTTTACAACGTTATTCGCAGTTGTGCTTCAATTTTAATTTTAAAGAAAATTGGTAATTTAAAACATGGACTATACGAAATTTTCAGAAAATATTTTTTTTAGTAGCTAGAAAAATTTCCAAATATTCATTTTAATAGACATTTTCTAAAAATTTTCATTTCAGAGGGATATTTGTCAAGTTTTATTTAAAAATGTTGCCATTTGACAGGTAACTGCAATAGTTTTATATTTATGGCATGTTTTGTAAACATTTTTTATGTCGACTCTAAAACAATTCCATTATTTTTTTCTTTGCTTATAATTTTTTCTTTCAGTGTAATTGCATAAACTTAAATACATATACAAAATATGCATGCGAATCCATAAAAAAAGTAAAATATATTATTTTTGCGTAAGTTTTATAGATAAAAAGCAGCAAAACGTTAAGGAACAAAAATAGTACCTCCCACTATTGCAACATGCTTTATGTTTTATAAAGGGAGTGATTTAAAAATAAAGAATTATATATTTAGTTTTCAAATATATGAGCAGAAAGTATGCAAATGACATAAATTAGAAGTAAGTGAAAATAGGGGATATACAGTTAAAGTTTTACCAGGGGTTTAATAAGAAAAAAGATTTGACTGAAATTTTTTAATAGTCATATTAAAGGCGATGATAAAATATGAGAAGATTTTAAACTGAAAAGCTAAAGTAGAGACGAAAAAGACTTCTTAAAGTTTAAAGCGAAATATATTTGGCAACCAGCCATCCTTTCGTTACGATAAGTTTTGATTTTGAAAAACTTTATTACTAAATAATTCTTAAAAATAAAAAATATTTACTACTTTAATTGTCTCTCCCTACAAATAGGCAATCATTTTGTTTTAAATTTCTTTTGTTTTTAATCATGTCCTATAAACGAGGTAACTGTTAAACATTTTTTTTCTCCTTAGCATACCCACTAGGGATGCCAAACGAGATCGATTTTATCAAATCTCGGGATTTTTCGGGATCAATGTGTTTCATTAATATACAACTTTTTTTTAATAAGCAACACTTTATTTATTTATGTTTGAATTTTTCAAAAAGAAAAATTAACAGGATAATTCTTTAACTACTTTTTTTTATTAACAAAAGTTAATATATATATGTAATACAACTAAATTTTCAAGCTTGAGGTCTTTTTTTATTTTATATAAAAAACTTTAACGTTTATTTTTAATATATATATTTTTTTTATTTTTTAAAAAGAAAACTTAGCAACACCAATTTATTTTATATAAAAATTATAAATTATTATTATGGTTTAATGTCTTAAATTTATTCTTAATTGTATAAACGCTTGAAATGTAACCCCGTATTCATAAATGATTATGAAATTTTACAACGTTTATAAAACGAAATTTTCATAAACAATTTGTTTTGTAAACCTTTATTAAATTTTAATAATTTTTATGAATAGAGTCATAAATCAGCAATGTTTGTTAATAACTACTTTATAGATCAAAAAAAAAAAAACACATGGCTATCCAAAATAAAAAACATGTCGTTAACATGACATGAATCATTTGAACGCCAATGAATCATGTCAATAAGACATAAGCCGTATGAACTCAGACTAACTTAACGATAAAGTGTCCGTTAACGATTTTGGGTTTCACAATATACCGACAGAAAACATTGTTTTCAGTTGGCAACATCTCTCAAAATCTATATATAAATCGGCTAAGACAAAACAGTTAAGAACACTTTTCTCCTCTGTTTGCACAGCGACTAGAATAAAAAATACACCACTTGAAAGGTATTTACTGGCAGAAGTGCACAATATTTATTAAAATCTGTTCGATATTTTCAGAGTTATAACGTTCTAATTTGATGCTAATACATATGAACAACATAAAAATAAAAATTTTGTTTTTTCCAATTATCAAATAATAAAAAAAATAGGGTGGTCGATTATACGACATTTGCAAGAAACCGGTTTTCGGATATTTCGACTATATAAATCATATATATAAATCGGCACAGACAAACCAATTACAAACTAACTTTCTTTGTTTGTCAAACACTGACGTGGAACATAATATATGAACCGGAGGTTCCAATAAGACAGAAAAAATTAGTGCTCGAAACATTTGAATTAATATATACTTAGATACCTATACTATATTTTCGTCATATTAAAAAAAAAATTATGGCTGAATTTCGACCATTAGGAAAACACTTGTACATATCGAGCCCTAACCGCGAAAAAAGTGTAAGCGACAAAAATCAAATTTTACAGGAGAGCTTTTTTATTTTATTTCATATAAATTTTGTATGAAATTTGTCGCTTACAATAAAATTGTTCTTGCTATAAAATCGTAACGGTACCATATGTGACCATGACATTTTAGGAGATGCTGCAAGTGTTGCCAATAAAGTCATTTATTAAAAAAAAACGTAAACTGAAATGTATGTCGCTTACACTATTTTCGCGGTTAGGGTTCGATATAAAAGTTGGGAGTCAGATGATTGAATTTATCTGTACGGCAAATACATAAAAGCAAAATAAATAATTGTCAGATGAGTGCTGGTTAGCTTTGCGACTAGGGATGCATAATCGGACCAGGTTTTTTGAAACCCGGGATTCGGGATTTTTTTTTCAAAAAAACGGGATTCCGGGACGGATTGGGATTTTTCGGGATTTTATAAATAAAAGCCAATTTTTAAAATTCATTTAATTATAATTGAATGTTTAGGTATAAATTAATTGATAAAAAAAATTAAACTCATTACAAAATAAAACAGTTTATTGTATTCTTTTAAAGTAATTTGGAAGCATTATGTATTAAAACTTATATTTTAAAAAGCTTCTAAAACAAATTAATGTCGTCTAATAATCGATACCTTATTTTTTTGCAAACAATGTTCGCACTCAACACTTTTGGGTGGTATCGTAAATAAATATCTACATATACATATAAATGCAATATGACAATATCAATTTTATGTATTTTATTTCAAATATATATATGCAAGTATTAATCTAATATAATGTAATGAAGTTTGGTAGAACCCCCTGAAGTTTTTAACACCTTTTTGCACAACTTGCATTTTGCGTGCGCAGTTCCATTATCATTCACTTAGAAAAAAGACCACACCGAACTTTATCCTCTGATTTTGTATTCTGGGGTACAAAATGCATTACATGTAACATTTATTCACTTGCGACTTCTTTTTGTAAACAGTTTAAAATTAGATTCATTGCCAGTATGATTAATTATTAAATTTTTGAAGTTATTTTTTTAACACGGTGACTCACGTTTGTTTAAATATAGTTGTATTGGATAAACAAAATTAGCACATTTTTACTAAACCCAAAATCCCGGGATTCGGGACTTAAATTTTTAGAATAATCCCGGGATTTCGGGACTGCCATCCCTATTTGCAACAGAATAGAAAACAAATGAGATATTGAGAAAACCAAACTTCTTTAATGTGCAGTTTTTCGTTGGGGACACAGATAATGGCGTAATGTGAAAACGTCCATAAGACAATGATGAATAATTAGAAAGTATAAAAATTCAATAAAAACGAAAATTTTTATACATATAAAAATTTTTCATGCATAAAAGTTATTAAAATTAATTTAAATGATTTTGTTGTTCGTGCTTAATTCCCAATTTTTATTTTTGATAAAAACACTGAAATTTAGTGTTGATGGGATAAGCTATTCCTATGTGCATTTCCTGATGATCTGGCCTAAGCAACCAGTGAAATGCGCATAGGTTGGCCGTTGCTACGTCCATCCGTCGAGTCCAATTTTCTATGACTCGTTCGAGCATTTCGACTGGTAACTGGCGAATGACACGCGTGATGTTTTCCTTCACGTTGTTTTTTCTGGATGAAGTGGCAGTTCTTGAATCTCTTCAGTTTGCTCTTCGTCCCAAAAGCGGCAATTTTGTTTGTTTACATACCCATTCAGCCAGAAATGGGCTTCATCGTTGAACAAAATTTGCCTCGAAAACGTCGGATCTTCTTGGAACTTTTCAAGAGTCCATAGAGCGAAGCAATGCCGCTTGGGAAGGTCGAGTCTTTCCATTATGAAATACCAAACAGTACTAAACAAAAATAACATGACACGACTCACACGTGAGCTGTCAAAAAAAAGGCGATTGAATCACCCGTTTTTAATAACAAGTTTTGAGCTTTGGCGGATATTGATGCTTTACAAAACTTAAAAAATGAAAATATTTATGTTTTTTGGTCGAAAGTGACCACAATGAAAAATCAATTCAGTATGTCAATGTAATGTTTCCAGGGCATAGCAGAATAACCAAAGGAATATTTTCATTTCAGACTCTTCGGCGAATGTGGAAAGAAAATGTTCATGCCAAAATATTATTAAAACAAAGGAACGAAATACACTTTATAGGCCAACGGTTTTAAGTCTAATCAAAACAAAAGAGTTTTGCTTTATAAAAAAAAAATGATGATTTAGAACTATTGGGGTCGAAAAAGTACGATTTTAAAAGTTCGTTAGTACGATTCTGGTTTTCTCATTTATCAGCCCTGGTATACACTTTTTACCTTCGGTAAAGGTTAAAATAAAACACAAAAGATTTTTTATGCAAACGAAATTAAAAAAAAACTTTAAATTAAGTTTTGATAACGAAATCTTATCAAAATGTTTAAAGGCATTTTAGGCTTAAAACCACAAAATGTTTTGTATGCAAACAGTAGAAAAAGGCGTTCAGATGCAGCAACAATTATTAACTGAGGCGTTTTGCATACAAATAAGTGGCACATACCCAGCGGGAAAAAGAAGGGGTACGGATGCCTTCTAGAAGGCCTCTGTACTCCTTCTTTTGGATATACAAGGCCTTCTCGCTCCATTCCATACTCATATCTTTTTTACACACGTTGTCATTGCGGAGAAGGCCTTCCGCTCTCGCTTCTTTAGCAGGTACATAAGAATGGCAACGGGTACAAAAAAATAATTGTTTTGCTTTTGCTTGTGCAAAAAAAAACAATACAAAAAATGTTACTCCTTCTCTATCTTATCTTTTACACCAAATAGCCGAGGCCTTCTATAAGGGATTCTTTAGCAGTTAGATAAGAATAGGAATTTAATCAAAACAATTTTTAAGCAGGCCTTTAAAAGGCCTGAAGTAAGAAGGTCTTCTGAGTTTTACCGCTGGGTATGTAGAAACTAACACACTCACACTTGCTATACAAACATGTGTATAGTTGTATGTATATGTATGTGTGTCTATGATTGTATGTTAACACAAGCAAATATAATAACTGTATTAAGAAAGAATAATAAATAGATTTGAAAAAGCATTGTGTACGTAAAAATATTAAGCTGGTCCATTTTACGATAAAACTAACAATGAGTCAAAGTCCTTGAAATTCGGACCACCCATCTAACATTAACTACTAAGCAGGACACATGATTACCATATGGTAATGCAAAATATGCTGTTTTATTTACACGAATAAATCTTAAACCACAAAACTAAGCTTCAAGAGAAAAACATAAATTAACGCAAAATATTTGTGGTTTGCCAAAAAATAAAGTATTTGTAATTCTGAGTTCAATTAGCAAACCTGTAGCATGTCAAATTGAGCTGACAAAAAAGAAAAAGTTTATAGTTCCTATTTTTCGGTATGGCAGGTCGGTAAATAAGCGCATTTATCATTGGTTTTTTAATAAATTTTATTAATAATTACACTAATTGGTAGCTAATTTTTTACATTTTACTCAAGGCGCTCCCATATGGTAATCGTGGTTCGTCTATGGTACATGTTTTTTTTGCGTTTCATGTGATTTTCTGTGATATTTTGTGAATTAATCTAATATTTATTCATTTACAATTTGTTGGCATTTTATACATTTTACGGCTTGCAGAAGTTTATCGTTGCAACAAGTGCTTGATTATATTCAAGAGGAGCTCGATGAATCAGATGAAAATAAACTTACTGATATACCAACTGCCACTTACACTGCGCCTCCTGTAGATGGCAACATATCTGGCTAACATGTGTGGGCATCCCAGATAATGTTTGCCTGACTTAACTAAAAGGCTACTTCGAAATTTCCTTGGAGAAGTATCCTCGTTCGAATGTTGAGTATGAAGCCAAGTTTGGAAAATGCGCTGCTAATTTGGTCAGTATGAGCGATGTTTTTAAAGACACATTAAAATCGCGAACATTTTCGTTTTATTTTGATAACCTTTTTACCAGTTGTCCATTGTTGGCTTATCTCAAGTCATGCGGATATAATGCTACGGAAGAAATCGATTAAAATTGTATTCCGGAAAACTGTTCACTGGTGCATAAATAATTTAAAGACAATGAAAAGAGCCTACTCGGAATATATTTCAATTACAAATACTAGAATTCATTTGGTGAAATGGAAGGATAATACAATTGTCTGGATGTAATCTACCAGATTCGGTGAAAATTCGAAATCAGTGGAGCAGTGTTATTCAAAGACAAGTCGAGCAAATAATATATGCAAATATGTATACGAGTGGAGTAGACCGATTTGACTAAAATTTGGCAGAGGAAAAAAGTGGTGTGCATTTTCTTCTTCATTTAAAACTTGTACCCTCGGCAACCCAGTGTTACCATATGGTAACGCTAGATTTTAGCGTTTTCCGGAAAAACGTAAGAATATATTAAAAATATAAAATATAAGAATAAAATATAAAAAACAAAAAGTTGTACCAACTGCCGGAAAAATACACCACTGTTTAAAAGAACTAAACACATAAACGTATGAGAGACACTGTACGTAGACCTACGAGAAGCAATAATTTGTGGTAAACATCAAAAGACCTTCGCTAACCAAATAAAACATCAGTTGATTCGTCAATAAGCAGAATTGCCACATTTGAGCGAATGATAATCCAAGAGTGAATGTCGAAAAACCAATGCACCCACAAAGAGTGAATGTTTGGTGCGGTTTATGGGCTGGCGGCATCATCGGGCCGTATTTTTTCAAAAATGAGGCCGGACAGGCAGTTACTGTGAATGTTTTTCGCTATCGTGAGATGATAATGAACTTTTTATGGCCCGAATTGGAAGATATGGATGTGGACGATATGTGGTTTCAACCAGCGTTTAAAAAGCTGCAGTTGAGATAGTAAAAGTCATAAGATTGTGCTGCAACTTCGACATCTTCATTTGTCATTGGACGAAAATAAATACATAGATGCCTTTACTTCTGATCTGAAAACAACAAAAAACATCGGCACTCGACATGTTCGGAAGTGTTTCGTTTGACAGACTGAAACTTTTAATAAATACCGAAGTTAACAAAAATGGGACGTTGTGTTTTTTCCGATTTTTTTTTTTTTTTAACCCGACTTTAAACGTTTTTCTACGTCCAATTGTAGTTCCTAAACTAATACATATCCTTTTCTTTGCACTCATTTTTCTACACAACTTCTTACTAAGAACTAACTTCTTACTTCCTAACACTCAACTATACTTAGAATAACTTACCTAACAGAATTAAATGGGAATTCGCCTTTTTACACGCAAATAGAAAATTTCTTCACATGTGATTATGAATTCAGCGAAAAAATGCAATCGTATGTAGTGACGCAAATCGAAAGCATAAAAACGCAAAGCGGATGAAACCGACGCAAATCGGGGCTCTAGTGTATATGTATTGCAGTATCGATTGCATTCATTTAATTGTAGAATTTTAATTATTAATGCTTTAAATGAAAGCCACCTGGTTTGTGATGGGGGAAGAATTTTTTTTGTTTAATTTCCAACAATTTTTGTATTTCGAAAAATTGATTTTTACGTTTTGGACTGTTCCCAATGTAATTGTAAATATTTCTTGTAATTGTTTGATTGATGCTAGAAAATCGTCATAACACTATTACTTTTAGTTAAAAAATCGTCAATCGTCATTTTACTGTATTTTCTCAAAAAAATCGTCAAAATGACGAAAAACCATCACATCTAACTACCTTGAGCCTGGCCCACGATGTCTACAGTGATCGTTTGCTTACATTTTCAACGGCAAACAGCTGATTTGATTTTCCCAATTAAAATTTTTTAGCACGACAAGTCGATCGACAATGCAAGCGAACGATAACGTAATAGTTTTCATAAATTGTTGCGACCACTAAGAAATATTATGCGACAAAATCAGTTATTTGTCTAATGGTCAGCGATATTGTTGCAATATTTAATGAAACTTTTTTAATAAATATTACTTGAAACACCGACACCAAAGAAGAGGACCAAAAAAATACATGGCGCAGGACTGTATAAAAGGCACTAAAATTAATTAATAAGTCGTGAGACGAAGCGAAAAGTACGGCGGACAATAGATTAAGTTGGAAATATCTTGTTGAAACCGTATGATTTCTTGCACAGGAAAAAATTATATTCCTATTTAATACGAAAAATCGCATATTTGATAAAAAAAAATTTTGGAATTTCTGCGATGACGATTTTTGCGGCATTGATGAACAAAAGTTTGTAGGTATGTATAGTTATAAAATTTTTAGACAACAATCAAGTTTTTTGAGTCAATAAAAAAAAGTTGTTGCCCAATATATTTTTTTTCAACATAATGTCTACGTGATTTGTTAAAATGAATTGTTGGAAATTTTAAACAAATCAAACAAATGTTTATCGAATCTTTATTAACTTATTCATTAATTATGATGTGCTTAATTTCAAATTTGTATTCTTTGATAAATACACTAAAATTTATTGAGGGGGGATAAGTTAGTTACTATGCGCATTTCGCTCATTGCTAACGCCAGATCATCAGGACACCTTTTTCCAAAGACTTTGGAAAAACTAAAGATATTGTACAAATAAAACTGTAAGGCGAATGGGAATTACAAACACTCAAGTCTTATTTGCAACAATACCAAAGCTATTAAAAAATGGACAAGAGTTGTAAAAATGCTGTCTTTACTTTGATTAAAATATATTTTTTTTTTGAATATGAAAAAATTATTTAATTATTAATTATTAATTAAAATTAATACGTTTTATTGAGTGCTATTTTGCAAAGGGCAATTTTGATAAATTTTTTCATTGAATCAAATAAAAAGTTTGTTGGCCTAAAATTTTATTTTTAACAAACTCTGTTGTACAAAATTTTCTTAAGATATATTTTTCAGTGTGGGGACTAAATAAAGGCGACAAAAAGAAAATCAATTTTATATACATTTTTTTAAATTTTGTGCGACCCTAATGTACATAAATTTAGTAAAATCATATACTCATATGCAAGCATACGTATGTTTGTATTTGCTTGTTTGTATATACCAAACAAATATAAGCTTGCATAAAACATAAACATATGTACATTAGGGGTATAACCAAATTTTTGCCCTGGCACTACGCGATAGCGAATATTGTTTACGAAAAGAATTTGTTTGGGTCGAAAATAAAAACCTCACCCACAAAATCGATTTTCTAAAATTTCAAAAGAAAAAAAATTTAAATATTTTATTAATAAATGAAAAAAAGTTTCTTAATTATTAAAAGACATGAATTTAAAATTTAATGTGCATGATGTTTTGCTAATGTTTTTGGCTAAAGGTTTAAGTACAAATAAAAATAAAAAAAAAAATAATTTTCAAACTTTACCGCGTTTTGTGGGTGACCTTTTTTGAAAACCGCGAAAAATTATTAACATTTTTTAATGGACTATTCGACTATTCTAGGCCCATATTGATATTTGCAAAAAATGGAAATAAGTTATACCCCTAATGTACAGACATACATACATTCATACTTATGTGCAACAATATTAAGGCTCACACTCTGATTGCAGTCACACCAAACACAATTTTTTTTTTTCATTCAACATTTAATGCTAAATAGCCCTCAAAAACTAAAAGTAATTAAGAAATAACGGAAACGGATGTCTAAAAGCAAAATGCCTTTAAATTAAGCAATTTTAAGGGAATATGTGTGTGTATGTTTTGTGTCGAGTTTATATGTGTGAGCATACAAATATTGTAAAACAAACATAAATGAAAATGATGCATTAGCCAAATAAAAACACAGAGAAATGGTGTGAGAAAAAGAAATCAAGAGAGAGAGAGAGACAGAGGGCCAAGGGGGAGTTTAAATTTGCACAAATATTTAGTTTACACTACATGCAGGACAAATGCAATTGATGTTGAAGTTTTTATGCCAAAATTGACGTTGTTTTTTTTTTTTTTTGAGAACAAGAGAGGTTCACATGCTGTTCTATTACATTAAAAAAATATATCGTCGGCTTAATATGCAAACCTGCTAAATTCACTTTTTAAGTTAATTGTGATTTTGATGCCGTGTGGTAGAGAATGATACGCCTCGTTCGACCACCATGTAGTTTTTCTTCAATTTGAGTCCTGAAGTGTGTAAAACCAACTATATTTTTGGATTTCCTCTCAAGCTGAAAATATGATATATAAAAAGTTTTTTTGTCTCTCCTATAAAATGTGCTGAAAGGCAGTTAGCAGGTTTGCATATTAAGCCGACGATATTTTAGGTGAGTACTTAAAGTTTAGTTGGACCCCTTTCACACTCGGCAAGTTACTTGCGCAAGTCTCTTGCGCAACTCTTGGTTTGTAGACGTCAGCGGTAAGGTCGGGGTAAGGAAAAAAATATTTAGTACAGACTTTGTTGTACTCGGCAAGTTACTTGCGCAACTAACTTGCCGAGTCTGAAAGGGGTCTTGCAAGAAAATAAAGCTTTTGCATATTTTACAAGACTTCTGGATAATTGCTTTGTGTGCATATAATGGATATTTTGCGTATTTGGAAACCAATTTGTTAACAAAAAAAAAAAAGATGTTAGGCACAATCTTTGTGATTGGTCTTTAAATATGCGGCGTTACAAAAAATAGGTTTTTAGATTTTCAAAAGTTCAAAAGTCAAAAGAGGCGTGATAGAATGAAATTTAGAACCAATTTGTGAGTCCCAAAAACGGTGAGAACAAAAGATGAGGAACCGCTGAAGTGCTGGGGTTTTGTGGGCATGACTTGGAGTCTTGGCTAGACGACGAAGAGAGAAGAGCCTTGATGGTTGAAACAATGCTGATGGTGGACTGTTGAAATAGACGGAGAAGAAAGAAATTAATAAAAATGCTGTGGTCGATGGACTAGTAAAAAGCAAGAGAAGACCGAAACTAATAAAGTTGTGATGCTTGTTTTCATGATCAGATTGAAGGTTCGAAGGGCTAAAGGACTGGAAAGAATGCTGTGATTGATGGACTGTTAAAAAAGACAGAGAAGACCGAAATAGGCCTGTGAATATTTGGGTATTGAAAGCTGATGAAAGGTTGAGGTACTGGTAAATTGGTGGAATTTGTCGATTGGAGCGAGCTGGGTTGGATGTTGTGTGTGACCTGAATTTTGGAGTGAATGATTAGTCAAGAGCTTGGATATGGGAGAAATTGACTATCGAATAAAATGTATATCTCATTGAATGATGCTCTTGTACAATGTTCTCATGAGAGCGTTTTTCGGGATTAAGTAGTGGTTGTTGTTTAAACCCAAAAACGCGGGAAGAGAGTTCCTCAAGTACATTAAAGCTTTCACTTGAGAAAGTTTGAATTGTAGGGACGGATCTATCTGGATGCTGTTCAACATATGCTGACGAATATTACAATCCACCTGCTAAGTAAAGGGCTAATAAATAATTTTAGCCGGATAACAAACTAAAAATTGCTACCTGTGTGTCACGAGCGTTTGATAAATGTATTATTTGTCCCCCAGTGGTGGAGATCCACGAGTGCTGCAGAGCCATGCTTGACGACTATCTCCTATGTTAACTGGAGGAATTGAGATTGGAGAGCATGTGGTTCCAACAGGATAAAACAACAGCGCATACTGCGCGAATTACAACCGAAATTCTAAAGGCTTCATTACGGATCTCCTTATCTTGTTTTTGCGATTTGCACTGGTCGGCAAGATCAACCGATTAAACCGTTTTAGCTTTCTTTTTTTGGGAGCTTTCTTGAAGTCAACGAGCTTTAGTTCTTTCAAAAGTGATGGAAAATGCCATAAATCGGGCCTGTATGGTCGGTCATCAATTCTGTCGGCGGCCGCTTAATAAATAAATTAAAATGCCCATTTCTTGCTTTGCACATACATGCTCTCTCTCTCTCTCTCTCTCTAAACATATTTTCGATAACTTTCTCCAAATACATTCCTTACCAAAGCCAAGGAGGCACCTGCAGTACATGCTGCTCTATTTTGATGAAAACCTGAATGCACGATGATTTTCCATAGCCGCTTTCTAACATCCGTCTAATACGGTCCCAATTATCCTTTCGGACGATACTCTTGAAACCTGTAGTTTTGCCTATTGACGTAACCATTTGGCAGAAAGTGGGCTTTATTATCAAATTGTGAATAGAAATTTCTATTCACAATTTCATAATAAAGACTTTAGGATTGTTGGTTTGGAAAATAAAGTTTAATTTGTATTTCAAAATTAGTTCGTATCATATTTCAACTTGAAAGTGCCCTATTTGAAAATCGTGACTGTAAAATAAACCACAAATTCGTTGATCAATGTATCACTACAACCAATCAATTCAATCGTGTATATGATTAAATCTAATTGCTGTCTATAAAGTAAAAGTACAACTGCCGCTCTGACAAGGCAATTTAAAATAGGCAAACTGTCTGCAAATAACGTGTATTATAATCCATCCAATTAGGTGGCACGATGAGTATATTGGTATTAAAAGGAAAAGCCAGCAATAAACAATTTCCATTTAACATTTACATGTCTTTCTGTCTGTCTGTCTGTCTATCAGTCAATACAAATTACAAAACTTGTTCTGCCTCTACTTTCGGTTTGTAAACCCTTTTATTACCAAAGAAAATCTCTTAGCAGGGGGTTGATTCGCTGTGTTTACCGCTACCGTTGAAAGTTATAGTACCCTTTTTTTTATCAGAACAACAATAAAGAATACAGCAAAAAGAAAAAAAATAAAGAAGAAATATAAAAAGCATAGTAAAAATTTGTTGCCAGCTTACAATTTTCCAACCAATAAAGCAATCAAAATTTAACAAGTTGTGTTTTTTTCTGTGAATTCGTTTTTTTATGTAGTTTCTGTGACAGAATTTAACCAAAATTTCTTTAGAAGCGTGCACTTGTTGTAGTATATGCAAATGTGAAGCGAGAAATGTACACAAAGCAGAAGAGGTCCAAGTTAAACAACTACAATAAAGTTTACATAACCATCCATGCACTGCAGGGTAAACAGACATTTAAGTTTATTTCTGGGATTTTTATCCTGAGGAAACTCAATTGTTTTTAATCTACATCCGGCAACGCTTTTGCAGATAAAAGTAATAAAGCATATCGCTTTACATTACAGATACCATTCGCTAGTACAAAAAATATAGGACAAAAAAAAGGGTCAGAGGTAAACTTGTACATAGAAAGCAAGCCAAACAGAAAACAAACAAAATAATTGCGAGGCAGCTCACATAAGACCGAGCAGTCTTTAGCCCTTTAAAGGCAGCTGCAG
This sequence comes from Pollenia labialis, assembly GCA_949318255.1. Lineage (NCBI taxonomy): Eukaryota > Metazoa > Arthropoda > Insecta > Diptera > Polleniidae > Pollenia > Pollenia labialis. The sequence goes on from OX439140.1 coordinate 83,479,190, forward strand.
TTATTAAAACTAAATAAGAGTTTCTACTTTGACTAAGAGCTTCTTTTTGGGTTTGAAATTCAAGTTAATTTAATTCTATAACTATCTTATCTAAGAATTAAGTTAATTTAGTATCAATTGAATTTAATATTTATGGGTTGTGGCTTAAACCAGGTAGTGTTACCATACTGAGCACAAATAAATGGCAAAATGTTTTGGCAAATTTCAACTTTTTATCAAAGCAATATAACGAAATGAAATGAGAAAAAATTTAATTAAACACAACCGAAACCAGTATTTTATTCATATTTACAGTCATATTTAAGCTCTTAAAGCTTTAATTTTCCCGTGTAAAAAAAGGTGGCATGAAACATTTCGAAACTTTTTCACAAAACGAAAAGCCAGTAAGACCCCTTTCAGACTCGGCAAGTTAGTTGCGCAAGTAACTTGCCGAGTACAACAAAGTCTGTACTAAATATTTTTTTCTTTTCCCCGACCTTACCGCTGACGTCTACAAACCAAGAGTTGCGCAAGAGACTTGCGCAAGTAACTTGCCGAGTGTGAAAGGGGTCCAACTCTATTAACATTATTTCATAAATTTTTTGGCACAAGTTGTGTTTTTGTTCAAGATTCACAATAGAACGCTTTGATGTCCGGATGGAGGCCTACCTTTGGGCACATAGCCCTTCTTAACCTTTGTTCATATGAGTTTCGCATGCAATTTTGAACAGCCCCAATAAAAAATGGAGCTTCAAACGTTACATGCTTGTAAGGATGAAAAGTAAATGTTTTGCTTACCATCTCGCTTACGGAAGGCGAGTTTCCACTAAGAAGTTTCACATTTTTGACACAAAAAAAACTTTATTCAACGCATGTAAAACTTGTTCGGTTGCTTATTTTACTACATCTCTGTATTCCTTATTGCGAAGCACATAAATGTGCCATTCATAAGGGCTTCGCAAAATAAAAAAAAAAATTTATTGGGGAGTACCAGGCTAAATGCAAAGATTTTTCATTTTTATTTCTTTTATTTAACCCTTTCGCAGACACTGACGTATAAAGACTCCAAAACAAAGTTTTCTTGTGGGACATGGCGTCCATTTGCGAGATAACTTGTTTAGCTCATAGAAGCTTTGCGTGTTAACATTTCCAATAATAATAATAAATATGTGTGTATACATTCGATTAGACAAAAAGCACTACCAAAATTTGGAACTAATAACAGTCGTTAAAAAATTCATATTTTTTAATTCGGGCTTTCCACAGACGCCTGACTTGTTCAGCCGTCGTACTTATATGAAAATTCCTTCATAAGGTATATCGATCTGATGTCTAGAAACGTTATGCCTTTTTTACACGGCATTTAGGTCATACGTTGACGCATGACGTTCATAACCGCCAATAACAAAACCTTATTTGTTGCCCTTAAATTGTTTAAATTTTTAATTTCTCGCACTTTGGTATTTTTAGAATTTTCCTATCTTGCCTAATAATGAAGATACAGCAAGTGTCTCATGGTGTCCGCAAAATGGTTAAGCAATACTTTTTCAAGTAAAATATCTTTGAAGTGAAATTTTTATTTATTTTTTGATTTATCCCGAGAATCTTTACAAAATCCTGCCTTTTTATGGTTGTGAAATTTGTCCCGCATTAGTAAAAAAAAATAGAAAAACAAACTGGCAACCCTATCCTGATATGTGTTCACTTGCTCACGTGTTAGTATTTTGGTATTTAAATAACTGTGTGGGTTTTCTTACCAAAAAGCAACAAAGCAGTACATTCATCCATACATGAACAAATGGATTTTATTCGTTAGCCAAGTTTATTATAAAGTCACCCAATAGGAATATAAATGAAGCACAAATTGTAAGTTTAAGTTTGGAAGAATTTGTTTGAATTTCACAAGTTTTGCAAAAGAAAATTTACAAGTTTGAAAATCGCATGAAGCCACACAGCATGTCATGTGTCAATACCGTTTTAAGGGAATAAAATGTATTGTAGTATAAATTAAACTTAAAAATAATAATTTTAAAATTTAAGAATAAAAATTGTTTAGTCTTCACAAAATAAAATTATTACTTATTTTCAAAAATTAGTAGTTACAAAGCCTCCCACTGACCCGGTTGGCAAAATAGTAATAATGATGAAGACAAATTTTGTTACAAAACGTGTATTATGTCGTGCATAAAATCGCATTTACGACCTTTAAGGAGACTTTTTCTTAAATTTGTCTTGAATAAGATTTTATTGAGCCGTCAATGTGGTTTTAAAAATGACAAAAAGCATGCAATGGTCGCTTATTTCGTCCTCAATAAAGTCTTTAGATGAGCGACAATTGCATGCATTATGTCGCGTGTCAAGCTACATTGACGAATAGATGAGCGACAATGTTATAAACCAGTGTTCGAAAATAAACACTAAATATCGTTCTTTAGTGTTCGGTTCGGTAGATTTGTGGAAAACACAAACGCTAATAGTGTTTGTGTAGAAAATCATTAAAAAAAATAACGTTTCCCTGTTAGTCATCTTTCGAACACTAAAATAATACTGTTTTCTTCCAACTCAACAAAAGATGAAAACATTTAATTCCGTTCGGTTTTTTTTAAAAAACACAAACTTCATTATGTTCGGTTCGGTTCATTAATGTTCGTTCGTTTTACATGTGCTTAACGTTGCCAGATGAACAAACAGATAAATCTTGTTTATTGCTGTTTTTTAAGATTTTAAATAAAATACATTTTTCTAATATGGCAAAAAAAATTCATAAAAAATTAGAAAATGCCATACATATAAAAAACAAACAAGTCATAAATGATTAAAATCTGTTAACAACTTTTGATTTTTTTCACAAAAGATCAAAAATTTTAATTAATTTAAGAATTTCATAAAACCCAATATTTGTATGGGAGCCGCCCTAAGAAGTGGAGATAAAGAGCAAGTATGTCCCCAGAAAATCATTATATCCCCCTAGGAGGGACTCCTGAGCGGTTGTGGGACTTTTTCTTCAATATATTTTTAGTCTATATTCAACATTTTGTATGGGAGCCCCCTTAAGGAAAGAGGATAGCAGGTAGTTTTTTTTCGGTACATCTTGAAAACAAGAGCTAACCTAAATGCATTTTTTGAATTTTTCTATGAGTTTTTATTGGTGTCCCGTTTTGGCAATATTAAAAACTGGCAAGCCTAATTTAAATATTAAAATTATGTTTTATATTTGTATGCTGAGTACATCTAAAACTTTTTAATGTGATTTAATTTCATATTAAACCCCCTTGAAAAAGTCGACAAACAATCGACGAACGTCGGGAACAAAATATTGTAATTAAAAATTGAATTTGTTATTTCAAAAATAACATTCATAACTAATTATAATTAGTAAGTTATTAAATTAAAAATAATTAAAAGTACAGTTCCATATTTTATTTAATCTTTTTGTCCCGCGATACATTCAATTATCTTGTTTTTTTAAAGCTTTTTATAATAAATAAATCTGGCAACCCAAATTTGTATGTACTTGTTATAAAAAAAAACCCTAAAGAACATTAAAATATAATGTTTTTCTACAGTATCACTACAATTGTTCTGTTTTTTAACGAAGAACAGAACATTAAATAATGTTCGGTTCTTTCTTGAAAATAGTTACGAACGGTATTAAGGGTTGTGTATGTCTACGCAAACACTAAAATAATAGATATCGTTCTTGGGTGTGTGAGCCGAACGCTAAATAATGTACTGTTTATTTTCGAACGCTGTTATAAACACATTGGGCCATATTCATAGTCAAAAATAAAGTCGACTTTAAATAAAAACCGGATTTAAATGTATATGAACACCATTGTTTTAAAATATACTTTAAAAAAAGTCGACTTTATTTTTGACTATGAATATGGAAGGGGGATTGTGTTGTTAACAATTTTCTTGAGATATTTTTTCTGTGTACCAGGGCATCAACTATTAGAGTGGAGTTTTGTTAGAAACAGAAAAATATAGTAACTGTTGTAAACCATTTCGCAGCATAAAGCTGTTAACTAGAGGCGTCCAGAATTATAAATATTTTATATAAAAGAAATTTGAGAGGTGAAAGGAAATTTTAAAAAATAAATCTATTTTTTAAAGAATTTCTATTGGCCTCTTTTCAATTTGGCAGAAAGAAAACTCTAAAAAACGCAACCCTTCACACAATTTGTATTATTTCAACATGGCCTTATCCTCTATACCCAACTGTGAGATTGTTAGTTTAATTTTTTTTTTTGGCCAACATTTTTGAGTTGCGTGTTCAAAAATGGATTGTCAGCTAATCAATTTTAGACAATTTTCCCTTATTATTGATGCCATTTAAATTGATGATTATCAGCGGCAGTTCGTCACACATACACTCATATATTTGGGGTTGCCTTTTTCAATATAACCGCCTTTCAGTTTTCCAATTTCTTTTATAACATCAATTTCAGCATAATTTTTGTTTGTTTTTTTTTATTTTTATTTAATTCTGCAGTTGTTGTTCTTTCTTTATGATACAAAATATTTCGCATACGCAACGCTAAACGACAAATTTTACGCTTTTCAACTTTATCTTTTGAAAAATAAAGACGGAGGAAATTGAATTTACTTTCAAGTATTTCCTCCCTTCCTTTTACTCATTGCCTTCCCTTACACAGAGCTGAGAATAAAGTATGTAATAGTCTTAAGGATCTTTAAGGATGATAAAGTAAAATAAAATACTCAAGATTTTCTTGCACAAAAACCTTGTTAATTTACCAAATTGAATGCGTATACTTTCCAAGGATGTGTGATGGGAGTGGTTGCATATTTTTGACGTAATCGGAGATAGAGAGAGAGAAATTGGAATTGGAGGAGAAGGAGGATGTTGCAGAAGATGTAAAATATTTTATCTCATTATTATACACAATGTTCAAAAGGCAGCAACATTTCGTGTAAGAAAGTAATATTATTAATAAAAATGTTTTAACACTTTTCATATTGATTAAGATTTTATGTGTCTGAAACGGAATTTCTCTTAATGTGTTTTTGTTCGTATGGATAATGATAGCATAAATACAGTGCATGGCAAAAAAAAAATACTTTTAGCTTTTAAAAGCAAAATTTTAATTGTTCAGGCGTAACAACGCAAGTTTTCTCTCTAAAATGCTGATAAGGCTGATTCGAATCGGTAGCGAGTCAATAACTCTTTGAACGTTTATACCTTCATCACAAATGCGTCAAACGACAAAAGACTAGAAGTAAAAAATATTCCCGGTAGGCTTTTAAAAGGCTGTATCTCTTATTTAACATTAGAGGGTGACTTTTGCTATGGACCTTGTGGTGTTGACTTTTGTACTAATGGCAAAAGATAAGTGCAGGCAGTCACGTGCAAGAATATAAATTTGAAACATTTTCTCAATTCAGGCCCAATACGATGGTGGATCTCAACCTCATGGTTTGTTTATATTAAGCACTTACCAAATGCCCCAGTGAGAGATAAGGATCATTTGCATACACCGGTAGCAATTAGAGTGTATTATCTACCAAAAACTATACACCCATCCCTTGTTTAGGTACTGAACCTATCTAACCTCTAGTGCTATTTATGCATTCACTACAGCAGCTTCAGCAGCAGCACCTAAGGATCCCACCACGATCCGAACTTTCCCGTGGGGGTTGAAAAATCAGTACTCCATGTGGACGTCACCCTGCTCTCTGAAAGCATATTTTTAATGAAAAGCAAGGCTTCCGTAAATACACTCATTCTGAAAAACAGATAGTTTTTCTCACAAGAACCATAATAACGGAGATCACACCAATAGTCAGACCGGTCTGTATGTTCCCCAGGGGCTACTGACTCCCTTGGCACAAGGAAAAAAGTTCTCAGGTGTAACTTCAAACTCTTTGAAACCTTTTGGACCCCAAAGAGCCCTGCTATTTGGATGTTTGGCGCATTCCAGTTTGCAAACACCTGTAGTTTCTTTATCCAGTATTTAGAACACCTAGAGCTTAAACCGTTATGGAAGTAACACTTTATGGAGGTTTAAGTCATCCGAAAAGCAAACAAAAATTAACCGGCAAATTAGAAAATTTAGGCAAAATCGCCATCTTTCAGCGAAAGTTTATTTACGACACTTTACCAAACAACTCTTCGAAAAAAGAATTAAGATCAAGCAAGCAAGAAAAAAAAATTCCAGCTCATTAGCTTAATTCCTTTCATTTAAAATAAACTTTAGATTTAATTAAAAGGAATTTGGGGAAGACGTTCGAAACCTTTCTTTTAATATGAGAAGTGGCGCTTCAATGATAAACTATAACATTTCCTTTCAAAGTTATTTTCGGGTAAACAACATTTTTTTATTTTTTAATAAGATATTGTTGTGTGCTTAATTTCCAATTTTTATTCTTCGGGCCAGATCATCAGGAAACCTTTTTTCAAAAAGATTGGAAACGCTAAATTTATTATACAAATAAAACTGTAAAGCGAATGAGAATTTCAAACACTCTTATTTGCAACGATATCAAAGATTAAACAAAATCCAATAATAAACAGTGAGTTTATCTTTTCTTATATTCCCTACTTCTCTTCTACATTTTTCCTATTGAATTGTAACTGGCGATGATGAATAAATCCAATTAAATAACTTAAAATGGAGTTCAAAATATAAGTCAAAACCGTCCAAGGAGAAAAAACAACACCCAAGTCAAAAATTTATTGTGCCATCATAATTCTCTCCAAACTGTGTTCTGTACTAAGCTGCTTAAACCTGATCAAACTATGAGCGGCCAATAAGAAACGCTCTATAGAAGTACGTCACTAAAGATGAGTTCATCCGGACAATGTTTGATTTCATATTGATCACTTAGAAAACAGCGGAAGGAGGCTTAATAGAAATAAACTATTCAGATTTTAAATTGTTTTAAAAAAATCCACTTTAAACTTTGCTCGAAAACAATCCAATTTAGTCGAAAGTATTAACTGCCTGCTTTTCAAACTAAAATAAAAATTTTTGTTTGTAAATTTATTTTGAAAACAAAAACAAATTTGAGTTTTTTTATTGTTGTTTCAATATACTTTCCGAAGCGAAAATTTTTATTTTATTTTGAAAAACAGGCAGTTTGTGGCTTTCAGAAAGATGAACTAAAAAAAAGGGAAAAGGTTATGGCTTACGAAATTAAACAAAAAAACAATATTAAGGGACAAAAGCTTTCGCATTACATAATTCCCTTAAAGCAAACCAAACACTTTTAAGTGTAAAACACACTCTGTAATTACAAAATTCTTTAGTTCAATTAGCATCTAACATTTAAAATTAAGAAATAGAAATAAAGACAGATACAACAACGAAAAAAAAATGCAAAAACCCAATTTGCCTTGTCTATAGACAATTTCAGGGGCGAGACTTTAACTGCAACTCGACTAAAGTGGTACAAGCAATTGCAGGAAGCAAATGTTTGCTGTTAACAAAACCTCAGCAATTTTACTGGAAAAAACTCAGCCAACAAGAAAATTCATATTTTCCGACTGCAAAAAAAACAACAAAAAAGTAAAATAAGAGCTGAATTGTTGTTTGAAAAAAAAAACATTATGAAAAGAAAATCGCGGTAAATGTGTGATAGAGCGAGATCGTGAACGTGAAGGAGAGAGGGGAGTACAATGTAATGCTTTTAACTAATTTACCTAATTAAAATGTAAAACGGCAACTTAATTATATTGAAATGACAAAAATATACATTTACACACAGATTTTATGTACAAACATACATACAATTTATGCATTAAGTGGATGCCTTTAATATACACCAATACACATGCAGGACCAAACATACAACTACATTCTTAAACTCAATTATGAATTTTATGCGTACTAGGAAGAAAATAAAAAGATGGTAGAAGTAACTTTTACAGGTTGTTGGATACAATTTTGGGCACATGAATGGTGCTGTTGGATAAGTTGTAGCGTACTATAAAAGTGCAATTTGACTGGTTCAAGTTTCCGGCTGGTATCTCAGTCTTCCCACGTTGCCAGTATATTCTTACAAATTAAAGGGCATTAGACCATGTGCACATTTGCATACATCGGAGGAACATATGGAATATGTTGAAAATGTGAAACGCACAAGAAACATCTAACATCTATCAATAAAATATGTCATTATTTCAGGGGGAAAAATTTATTTTGTAAAATAATCTTTTTCTACAAAAGTTCCAAAATTTTAAACTCATTTTGTTCAATAATAAAAAGAAAAATTTTACAAAAAAAAAAAAAAAAAAAAAAACAGCAAATAAGAAAAAACTTGACAAATGGTAACACTGCTTTTAAAAGAAATGCCATTTTGTCAGTGATGCCACATTAATAATAGAATTTATCGGCACTTTTCTAGTGATGCCACTATGAAATTGGAATATCTTGTAAACCTGTTGATTTTAAGCTCTATGCATTTCTTATGTGAAAATTTCAACATCTTTGCAAATTGACAGTTGATGTTAGATGTTGACAAGTGTAAAAAAGCTTTAACGCAATCCCAGAGAAAATAATGAAAGGCGATAAGGGCACCATCTAAATGTCCAAATAACTGGTATTTTTAGAATAACTATACACTCAAAAAATTATGTAGTTAAAATCAAACGAAAATTCATTTGAAACAACTTAAAATTCATTTAAAAAACGGATCATTAAAATTTAATTTATAACAAATGGATTTTTCATTCATTTTTAATTTTTTTATTTATTATACAGCATATTCCTTAAAATTTTTTAACCGAAAAAAATCAAACTACATAACAAAATAAATACGGAAAAACATTATTTTTTGGTAGTTTATTTTTTGAATAACAAACACAAATGTTGAAAAATAAAATTATTCGTAAAATAACTACACACAAAAAAATAATCTAGGGTATTTTACAAATGCGTACATAGGTAATTTATTTTTCTATAAAAACAAAAAACTAAGTTTAGTTGCCTAAGATAATTGGTAATTTATAGAAAGAGTTTTGCCTAAAATTTTTGTTATTATTACTAATTGGGTTAGGTATCTTCTTCGAATTTTTTAATATATGTATGTATGTATGCATGTAGGTTTATTTGATTTTTTCTTTCAATTGGAAATTTTTTTGTGAAAAAAGTTCAAATTTAAATTTCAATTTAAAATTTTTGAATTAAAATAAATTAAAAACTATTCGATAGAGTATAAAGATACAACGTATTTATGTGAGTATATTATAATCATAAGATCTCTACTGAACTTTTTACAAAAAAGATGTATGTTTTCATTGAAAAGAACCAGGTAAAAAAAAGATTTAGAAGCATTAACAGAAGGAAGGCCTAATGAAAATTATGAGTTCCACAGAAACACCACTGGATGCACTTGTTACAACAAAAACAAACAAAAAATCACAAAATTCAAGTTTAAGTGAAAGCAAAGTAAATATGCACTATTTTGACAATTTAATAAATCAAATTTATCGTTAAATTCTAATAGGTTTAAAAATATATATCACTCATTCAAAATATGATATTTTGGAGTTAATGCAGAATTGTTCGCTATAAGTTTATTTTGTGTGTGAATTTTATCTTTATAACTTTTATACTTTACCCATTTGATGAAAATAAATAAAATATTCCAATGAAATTAAATTAATTTTATTTAAAGTATGCAACCAAAAAAAAAAATAGTAAATTTACCTAAAATCTATGGTAAATTAAACTTAGATAATTTTCCAAAAATAAAAATATAAAATAACTTTGCTATCATTGGTAAATTTTCAAAGTTTTTAAGTTATTTTAACAAAATAATAAGATACTTTTTCGAACATAGAAATTACCTAAGTTAATAGTTTTATTAACTAAGAAACTTAGATACTGCCATGCTACCCTTGCGCTTAGTTAATTTTATACCATATATTTAGGTAATTTTACCTATGATTTTTTTTGTGTGTATATTTTTATTCAATTTTAACAGTACGGAAAACGAATTTAATAACCCACAATCAGTTACTGTAATAATTTTATAAGTGTATGTTTATAAAAACAATGTTTCTTGAGGACTGTTAGAAGGTGGCAACGTTCTGTTGTAAAATTAATATTTTCACTAAACATGCCATTAAATGATGATGCGATGATTCCAATCTCGCAGTTTTGGTATTTAAAGAACAAGAGCAAGCAAGTTCAACCGGCAGTGATATTTTTTTTGTCTTATTTTCAAATTGTGAAAATTAATCCTCCAATGGCTTTGGCTGTCTAAAGGCAGCTCGTGGGGTGGTTACTGGTTTGCCGCACGGCACAAAAATGTTTTTTCTAGAAAAACAATAACTAATGTTTGGATTAATTTTAAATATAAACTGCACGATAGATTTTTTTTGTTAAACACGTGGGTTCGCAAGACATCTTTTCTATTGAAACGTAAAGGCGTTATAACTTGATCAACCAAATATTAAAAGTTATTAGGATTCAACTAATGCAAACCTGTTTTGTGCCCCATATGCCATTTTTTACACTTAGGCCTGTTTTCACAACTTACCGATAGCTAAAGGTAGGATTTTATTGGCCGTATAAAAAGTGTTCGATTATTACAACTTTACTTTTACCTACCAGATAGTATGAACCTTAATTTACTTTATCGCTCCCTTTAGGTTAACCTAAAGTTTTAATAATGGAAAACTTTTTATAAGGCCGGTTAAAGTATACCTACTTTTAGCTATCGGTAAGTTGTGAAAGCGGGCCTAAATGTCTTTCTAGCAGGTCAAAGTATTTGTTAAAGCAAACACAAAATAGAAACCAAATAGTGAATCGTCGGGTGGTTACTGGTTTGCCGTACGGAACAAAAATGTTTTGATCTACATTCTTGGAATGGAATATGCAGCATAAAAATTACAAACAATAATATATTTACTTTTACCTTGAAAATTTGCTTCATACCACGTGAATTGGCGAATGAAGCAAAACAAGGTTTAGAGAAGAGTAAAATTGAGGATATGAGCCAATGCTAGAGCTCGATGTCTCTAAATATATTGGAGGTTTTAAAAAAAATGGAATAAAAATTTGATAAAAGACACATTAATAATTATATCGAATTAAAATTGAGTTATAACAATTTTTTAAAAACGAGGGATGCGGTATCCAGAAACCTTCCGACTGCTTGATTTTTTTTTAGACAAGCCGGGGATATGGCCTGGCAAATTTGGGTACGCTGAATCAAATGGTGCCATATGTTTTTTTTAGGTAAGATATTTCCAAACAAAAGCGAAATTCCGCAATAAAATTACCTTTAAGTCGTTTTAGAAACATATTTTTTTAACAAAAAAAAAAAAAAAAAAAAAAAAATAATTTTTTTTAGCAACAGTTAGAAATTTTTGTTTGTTAAAAATAAATAAAAAATTTGAAAGTGGAGCTATGCACAATATTTGTATGGGAGCCCCCTAAGAAATGGTGACAGCGGCAAAAATGCCTTGAGAAAATGTTATGGACATAAAACTAATTTAGGTTGGTTATATAATTTATCCTCCTAGGGGCGACTCCGGGGCTGTTATGACTTTTTCTTTCATATATTTCTAGTCTGTATTGAACATTTTGTGTGGGAGCCCTCTTAAGGAATAGAGATTACGGGCAGGTATGTTAGAAACAAATGATGGAGATGAAAATAAAAGAGGGATTAGTCATACATTTGAGGCATCTAGGGACGTCCTTAGGGCTGCAGGAGTCAAATTTAAGAATTTCATTAAGCCGCCATATGTGTATGGTTAATAACGGTTTATCTACCAGTATACCACGGTTAGCACGGCTGGATTCAGCATACCAGAATTAGATTAAAACGCCTGGTGTCCGGCTTGTTTATTTTTTCAACTAGCACAGCGCTATTATTATTATTTTTTTTACTCTGAAACGCTTAAATTTCTTTTGCTTGATTTGAAATTTCAATATGTTCTTAATTTTAACGTTAACATCAGCTTTTTCCAAAAGTATTGTTATTAATAAAAGTTTTGTTAAAATAAATACAAAGAAAAATTCGTTTCCATTCGTTAGAGGGTTAAAGTTTAACAGAAATCGTTTCAGAAGTCTACAAGAAAAAATTAAAAATACCAGGTGAACTGCAAATGCTTATAAATTAAAACCATGATGCACTGTACTTAGCAACAGTACTGTCAAGTAGGATATTTAATATTTTTTGTGTGCATGTGTTTTTTGTCCCTTCCAATTGACTGTGCGTAATTTTGTTTTTTTTTTTAAAGCAGGTTGTAAAATGTTAAATATCATGTAACTACAACAGCATCACATGGCGTTACATGTACTCCAGTTTAATGTTGACTTTCTTGTCTGGCATTTTTTTTAAAGTGGGAAATAGAAAAGGTGGTACCCGGTTTTGTTTCAGCGATTAATAGTCAAATTTTGAACTTAAATAGACAAAGCGTTAAAAAAAGCACACCAAACAATATGCAGCATTTAAGAGGCAAAAAGGCGCAGAGCATTGTTTCCTTAAAATTATGAGGATCGTGGACAAATAAATGAAAAATTAACTTAAGTTTTATGCCAGCTTCTATCTATTCAGCCGTGCTAAGGAAAAAGCCAGTAAAGTGTAACAATGGAATTCAGAGAAAACTGAAATTTAAATTTTGTGTTTTGTTATTAATTAAAAATATTTGACAAACTTTAAAAATTGCGCTTTTTTCAAAATCGTGCAATCATGCAGTTATTTTCAAAAACAAAGTAGTAGATCAAAATTTACAACTGTATAAGCGATGTTGCACTAACACTCCACTTTTGTGGTGTGATTATAAATAGTACCCTCATAATATTCTGTAGCTCCCTTAAACACTGTTTTGTAGATATTTTAATAAATAAATCTTTTCATTCACAATATTATTTACAATGAAGGAGGATATTTAATTGTTGTCTTTTGTTATTTCTGCTAAATATTTACATTTGTAGCGCCACGTTTAAATTTCCTTCATTTTAGAAAACCTAAAAAGTAAAAATCAGCCACAACCACAAATAAATATCCATACAATCATCAACCAAACCAACCCAACCCAAACCTAAAACAGCAGAAAATTGATTAACGTAATAAATCCTTTGAGGCCGATATTTATTTACGTTAATGCAATTTATAAAACAACTCACACATTAAAAGTAGCAACACACATATACTTATGCACCCTCGACTTCAGTTTGCAACATAAAACGACCGCAATTGAGATAATCGCTTTGAAAGTTAAACGTTTAAATTAAATAAAAAACATTTATTTAATTACGCCTGAAATGATGGTGGGTGTTTGTAAGTTCCTTTTCAACGTGTCAGAGCTAAATTGGTTTATTCGTTTGATCATAGACAATAACACATGAAAACTCCTTCTCGTGGGAAATTTCTCGAAGTCTTTATCGCAACTAACAAAACCCTATTTGGTTTGGAAAATGTGAAAAAGGCATTTTCCAGTATTATAATATTCCGAGGAATTATAAACTATATTATAAGGAATTTTAAATCATTTTCCTATTTTTTATTTTAATTTTATTTTAAAGATTACTTTACTGATTTTCCCACGGTTTGGCAGCTATGGGCCAAAGCTGGTGAACAATTTTATAAAAAATTAAAGTTGTGCGACAATTTAGCAGTTTTTAGGCAGTAGATGAAGTTTTTTCGGATAAGTTGATTCTTTTTTTTTCTTGTAGTCTATAGCAACAATTGTGGCCAAGGCGATTTTACACCAGGTGACCTTATCTTGCTACGTAAGCAACAGCTGATTACTAACCTTGTGTCAAAATGATATACCGTTCATGTGGTTCTGGGGAATATTTAATAAATTTTATAAGTTTCGCTTAAAATTATGAAATTAAAAATTTTTTGATATTATAACATTTCGAAACAAACAATTTAAAATTAAAAAGAAAATGAAATATTTGTTTAAATTGTTTACTGCAGTGTTGTATTATTTTTGACACAACGTTAAAATACTTTACAGTGTTGTAAACGTTTTCAAAATAAGACTACCTTGTATGAATTCGCCTTGATTGTGGTGAAGACAGAAAAACAAAATTCCAATTGGTTTCCAAAATATAGAAATGAGAAAAATTACATGTTCTTCGTAGAAATTAAGTTTAAGCCAAAATGTTAATGGAGCAATAACATCCGAACGGCAGCTTAACTAGCAAAACCCGAATAGGGGTTTGTTGTACTTCGAGAAATTCCACGCAAGAATATTTGTCATAGTCTGCTTTAAAATTAAAGGCAAATTGAAAGCAACTTTATTGCTTAGCGAACAATTACACATTTCTCTCCATCAGTTCTACTTTTCGAGATATACCGTTATTTTAAAAAATTAAGGCACTTTTACTACATATATTGGAATAACTTGAAAACAGTTGACTATATTCAGTTTAAAAAAAAAATCCGAAATTCGGCAACAACATTGGCCCATATTCATAGTCAAAAATAAAGTCGACTTTAAATAAAAACCGGTTTTAAATGCATGTGAACACCATTGTTTTAAAATATACTTTAAAAAAAGTCGACTTTATTTTTGACTATGAATATGGGCCATTATCTTTATTTATATTATTAGATTTTTTTATTTTTTAATAAAATTTCAGACCGAACAAAAAAACTTCAAATTTGTTGTGCGGTGTTATTTGACTTGGGAATAGGAACCAATTGAAACAAAGTAAATTGCGGCGTTCAAAAGATTAATGGCCGCTTTCTAATCAAGCGATTATCTTTTATCCCAACAAAAAACTGCACATTAAGAAAATTTAACTTTCAAAATGTCGCATTTGCTTCTATTCTATCGCAAAGCTTACTGGCGCTCATCTGCCAATTATTTATTTGACGTACAGACAAATTCAATGTATTTTGAAAGGTGTTGCAACTAGAGTTTTTTTCCGTGAAAGCGGGAATTTTTTTTTAAATTTTCCGGCACCCGGGATTCCGCTCCATACAAATAATACAAAGTAAATTTGTTTTAATTAATGAAAAAAACTTTTATTAAACAAACGTAAGGCAACTTTTTTACAAAAAAGTAAAATAAATGCTTAAATACTACAAAAATTAATTGAAGATTGAAAGCGTAACTTTAGGCTCTAATTGTGTAAAACGCAAACGCAACGCCAAAAACTACATTTAAAGCAAAAACAAAATATTTCATAATTTTGTTGTTGTTTTCTGCAGAAATTCATATTGAACTTTTACATTTCAAACGCTGCATTTCTTGTGGCGTAGAAAATTTTAAAACGCAATATGAATTTCTGTAGAAAGCAACAACAAAATTATGACAAATGTTTGGCACTGTTTTTGGTTTTTATGTTATTTTTGGCGTTGCATTGCGTTTTACACGAGAAATGGATATTTTTTACGGTCACCCCAACCCTAGGGGAAAGGTGTTTAACTTGTCAAGCGATAGTTTTTAAGTGGTAGGGACCGGGGATATTAAGGGGACTTTAAAATGGCGATGTCCTAGGAGGTGGTTAATTGGCACCTTTATAACTCTTTGTAACAGGTCTCTGAAATAACCTAAATGGACACATTCAGTTTCGGTTAATATTATTGCTGTAGCAGATATTGTCCCAAGAGAATAATGCTTATATGGTAGATCAAGATGGAATCTGCCACTATACGCACAAAATCCAGTCACATGAATAGTTTGTGTAAATTACCTTTCCTCTGGTGATATAAAAAGTATTACCAGTATGTCTTGTTTTCATCTATCATAATGCGTTCCATTGTACACAGAACAACAACAACGATGTTTAGGGGGTTATTTAATTTTGTTAAGGGCGTTATTTCATTTATTTAAATGGGGGATTTTTTCATATGAAGTAAGCCCCAAAAAATCAGTATTTCCTTTTTAAATTTATAGCGAAAACGTTTTTTGGGCGCAAGGATTTTCTTCTCTAACAACGGCTTGGCAAACTAAAGCTTCTCTGCATAGCCGGCCTTCGGTCGGTAGCTGTGTATTGAGTTGCTGATATTTAATTTTGCTTTTTTTTGAATACGGCATTAAAGCGAAGCAAGAGTACAATTTATTTTCTTCTTGTCATTCTGTTTTGATTTCGAAAGCATAGTCAGACTGAAATTTATTTTGTACGTTTTTATATGAGGAATAATCCGTATTCGCCAAGCAGTGGCGTGTAGAGCAAATCAATATTGTGAAAATAGATGAAAAAAGAAAATTATAGTAAAACTTCGGTAAAAAATCGACCGGTGGCAAAAAATGGGTTAAATAGATTCTTTGTCTGGTAACATACGAAATGGATTTGCGTTTCCTCATTTAAAAACAGTATGACAATTCAAATTATTTCGGAAATGAAATCTGTAAAATACATTCTTTGCAAGAAAAGAATTCTGAAATACAATAGCGGAGTTCAGTCTTTGCTGCAAATGTTCTTGCGAAAAAGGAAATGAAAATATCGTAGCTCCTTCAAGTAATCTATCGAAAGCTCTGGTTATTTTGTTATAAGACTTAACAAACGAGCTATGATATTTTGCATTTGCCCTTTTGCAAGACCATTTGCACTAAACACTGAACGTCGCTAACATAATAATACTGTGTTATTCTTGTCTAATCCAAACGAAATTATTATTTTTAACTAAATTACATCTACAAATATTTTCTTTAAATTTGCATCAATATTTTACTGTTTTACCAAAAATATAAAAAAAGAAAGTTTTGTAAATACTCATCCAGGGACAAGATAACATTTAAAAACCAATAAAAAAAAATATTGTACACTTCCATATTAGTTATGTATAGATACGTATTGAAATACTATTGTGCAATTGTCTGTCTTGTACTTACTTTATTCTATTGTAAACAAGTAGTTCTGCAATATCACGTCCCAATCCGGAATACGTTGTCTCCACAAACACCAGCACTTTTGGATCGATGCGTAAACGTGCCTCTGTCCGATGATCAGGTGCTGGCGAAGCATTTCTCGTATGTTTCCCACTGGCCATGCGACAATTGACAATTGGTGTGGGTCTGGTATCACGTTGTATTAAACTGCAAAATATGGAAAATGCACAAAAAATAATATATTATTTTTTTTTTATTATTTTTAGTTTTTTTTCATTATTAATTCTCGTTTACGAACACTTGAACATGGAAGAAAATGTCCAATAAATTGGTAATGTTTTGTTGTTGTTGGTATTGTAGTTTATGGTTATAAAAAAATTTAATTTTTTATTATTGTTAAAACGTTTTAACAGAAATGGTTTGTAAACAATAAATATTTCATTTATTACTTTTAGTATTTTTAGCAAATACTTGTTTTATTTTAGAGTAAAAAATATTTAAATATACAATTTTTAATTGAAAAAGAAAATTTTTCTTACTAAATTTTTGTTTTAATTTTTGTTATAAGCGAAATATTTAATATAGAAATAAAATAGAAATCGAATGTTTCTAGGAATTAATTAGTAAATTAAATAAAAACTCATCAAGTTTTTACATTTAATAAGCCACGCATCAGGCTTGTGCCGTTAAATATTGAGCTTTAAGAAAAGAGGAAGAGGAAAAGGAAAAGAGAATGAAAAGGGCTACAGACTTCACGGTACTCATCAATTTTCATTTTTTCTTTCGTATTCTTAATATTAAACATAAGCTGAAGGTGAAGAAAAAGAAAATTGACGAAACAAACTGGTTTTGTGTGAACGCAAGCTTATGTTTTAAAGAAAAAAAGTAAGAAAGTGTAGTCAGTTTTTAAAGAGAAATTTTCGAGAGTGTATCCTATTTTGGACAATCATTTTCAAAAACTCGTCCTTACGACAATTTAGACGTATGGCCCAAATTTCCTCAAATAATCTTTAAAATTGCGACCTGTGCTTTGCGCACAAGTTGGCATGGACAGGCAACTAGCCAGCCAGCCTGCCAGCCGGACGGACATTGTTAGATCGAACCATCAAATTGATTCAGAGTCAATCGTTATACTTACAAGTTTTTTAGTATTACATACATCAGCACAAACGAATAATACCCTCTCCACTATTGCAGTGTGGGTATAATAAAAAAAACTGGTCAGCTAAACCTGATGCGTGTGAATTAGTACTAATCAAAATTATTAATTAAAAAAAAGGTTTTTTTTTCATTAAAATCTACTTGAAGCCAATGTGTAATATTGGTTATTCGAAAAAGTTCAGTTAAAAATGGTGGGTAGATGGTTTAAAAATGTAACATCTCTGGCAATATTTATTGCATCAGGCAACACTATAGCTTGTTTGAAAGTTGATATTTTAAGCTTCACTTTGTTAGAAGACATTATTAAAATCTGTTAAAATAGAGTGAAAATTGGGAATATTACCGTCATATCGCACCCTAAATACTAATGGGCTACAACTAAAAATTCTTTAATTTTGAGTAGCGACAAAAAACGGGGTTCTTTTCATATGTACTCTTATACTACAAAGAAGAATGAAATTTTATTTTTTTTTTTGCAAAATACTAGAGAAATTGATCTAAGATTTCTACAGTGCGTAGATATGACCACTGTGCATCGATTTCTTACAAAAAGTGAAAATTAAAAATTTCGAGTTGTGACCCTTTAGTATTTAGGGTGCGATATGTTGCTTTTCTGAAAAATTTGTAAAGTTTACGGAGACGATGCTGTAATTTTCGATCTAAATCACTAAAAAAGTCGATGAAATTATGTAAACAATGTATAAAGACCGTCACATAACCAACTTGGACGTTATTAGGGAACTGGGCATTCATCACCAAGCAGTTATCAAATACACAAAGAAATTCGATGTTTGGGTGCCACATGAATAAACAGTGACAAATTTAATTAGCCAAATTTTCTTTTGCGATTCACTGCTAAAAGCGAACGAAATCGGTCCATAGCTGAAGCGAGTGATTGTAAGCGAAGAAAAATGGATAACGTCCGACAATAATTTGCGAAAAAGATCATGGACGAAGCAAGGTTAAGCTTCCCAGATGGTGGAAAAGCCAGGATTGACACCAGTAAAGTTGTGTATGGTGGGATTGGAAGGGAATTGTGTACTCTGAGCTTTAACGACCTGCCAACAATTAATGAAATTTAAGGAAACAATTCAATAAATGCGGCCAGAATTGATCAAAAGACCAACACACATCTGCTTGAAGACCCGTCAGAAACTAAGAGCTTGACCTTCAGATTAAATATCTTTGGCAGAACACTGAAGAACTCTCTTAATGGTGCAAATTTAATTCCATAGAGGCCTGCAAAACGCAATTGGATCAGTTTTTCGCGTTACCCCAAAAATTTCAAAAGGTTATCGATTAAAACGGTAAATATTTGGTTTGATGAAGGTGGTGTCAAATATTAGAAAAAGGTGTTCTTTATTTGTCAAAATTGTATCCGAACTATTTCGAACACCTGTTATTTAAAACAAGCAAGAAAGTATAAAGATACACGTAGAGAAAAAACATGGTTGAAGAATGGTTAAAAAAAACATATTATGGTCCCTGCAATGGCAACAAACAAACTTTTGTTGTTTTTAAAAAAACTTTTTTCACGATTGATAATATTTTGTTTCTATTTAACAATAAAGTGTTTACCTCCCTTAAAACTTCAAATATGGTTGATTTTAACAATGTGTATAATGTTTAAATAAAATAAAACTACAACCATACACTTAAACATAATATGGTTACCTTAACCATATTATTATCACGGTAACCATATTATGGTTAAATTCGTCCATCAAAAAGCTATAACCATATTATGGTTGCCTCCAAACATGTTATGGTTAATATTTAATAATAATAATACGTTTGAAATTATAATATTTTAAAACATTGTATGATTAATTTTAAATTTAAAATAATATGCTTAAAAAGCAACAACATTCTGGTCGTTTGCATTTTACTTGGTTTGCTTAAAATTCTCATTCATTTTATTTTAATTATTGATTAAAACACATAAATTTACGTAGAAAAAACTAGTAGAACAGAAAACATGGTAATATGAAGGCCGTTACAGTCTGGAAAATAAACCAAATGGAATTTTTTATAAAAGTTGAACGTAGCACCTATCAAGAATATAAAATTAAATAAAATTATTATTTGACACTTAACAAACAAATTGAAAAAATGGATTTACCATAATATGATTAGCATTCACCATATTGTTAATACTTACCATAATATGGTTACTTTTCTCAAAATTCTGGGAAGTTGTGACCATATTATGGTTAATTTTGAACAAAATATGTTAAGTTTTGACCATTATTGTGGTTAATATTGACTAAAATATGGTTAATTTTGACCATATTATGGTTGATTTAGGGAAAAATTTTGTTGATTTTAAACATACTATGGTCATATTTAAACATAATGTGGTAACCTGCAAACATAAACATTGTTAAAAACCAACAATAGTATGTTGCTCTTAGAATATGGTTACCTCCAACCATATTTTTTTTCTACGTGTAGAGTGCACAGGTAGGGTAGCTGATAGTGAGCGCTGGGATTTCGGGTTCGATTCTCGCCAAGACTCTAGACTTGGCCGAAAACATAGCCTACATATTATTGTGTGTCCAATATCTTTGTCAATCATCTAAACATTAGGACAACTGAGACAATGGTTATAAGTAAAGAACACGAGCCGCATAATCTATAAATTACAACAGAACCCTCGAAACAGGTTCAACATTTAAAATACCTGGGGGCAGTAATCACCAAAGACGGTAAGTCCCAAGAATTAAACTCTACCACGCTTTTAACACCTTTTTAATAAATAAATTTTATGAATCCCAAGAAAAACTTTGAATTTGGCCGGCTGACAATTTAATGTCAACTACAGCTGTGAACCCTGGGCCCATACTTCGTCAAGGAAAAGCCGAGTACAATTTACAGAAATGATAGGTGGAAACATTAGAAGGGATGGAATCAGAAATGATACCTTTAGAAAGAAGAATGAAAGTTGTAGAACTTAATAAGACAAATAGAAAGAAGTTCAGACAAAACCAAGCGGATTGCGGCAAAGAGGACGAAGCGAGTATCCTGTAGCCCGTTTCTGTATTTTTCGCATCGTAAAATTTTCCGCATGAAACCAGTGAATCGGGACAGAAACAGTGCAAAATGAAACAAAAAATGGTTTTTCTCGCACAAGTGTTTCTGTATCTTTCCGTTGCGAGAATTATCTGTCATTTTAATAATTTTCCAGCAATTATTGGAAGGATGCGAGAAAAAGTGTTTCTATAACAATATTTTGCGAAAAGTTTCTTTCAAGAACTGTCAAAATAAGTCACATTTGAAATTGGTGGCGAGAAAAATAAAATGTAGATATTTTGAATTTAAAATATGTTTATATACTATTTTTTCTAAATAAATAAAAATAAATAGAAGGAATATAAATGATAAATGCATAATTTATATGATGAAAATAAACAAAAAACAATTGTTATATATTGTTAGTTTAAATTTTTGTTAGCCTTTTCTTGTTTTGGTTTTAATCAATGCTGCCAGATAAATTTGTGTCAAAATCGTCAATTTCCTGAGAAAAAAAAAAGATCGCCTTTTTTGTTTTAAAAATCGTGCAATTTAAAATCAATTTTAAACAAATTTGTTTCGACTTTTATTAAAAAATAATCAAACAAAAACATAGTTTAAGTTCATGGGTATTTAATAATTATTATTTAATAATTGAGATATAAATCTTTAATTTACCTATTCCTATAATCTTTTTCTTTTTTACCTGAAATAGACTTCGTAGAATACCTTGTAGTTAAAATTAAAAAAATCGGTTCATAAATAAACGGGCCTACAAAATAATATGTTAAGTAATCAGAAACACATAAAAGCACTACATACAATTCTACTGAAAAACTAATGAATTTTACAAGGGTTGTGCCAAAAAGAACAAATTCAAAAGTAAGTCATTTATTTTATCTTAATACATCCAGAAAAAAGTAGTTATCGAAGTTCTTATGGAAGAAAGCTACTTAATAACGAGTGAAAGAAGTTATCCATTTTGAAAAAGTTTTTACTGGGAGACAAACCAATTTCTTTCTTGCCGGAATAAGGGTTTTGGCACAAAAGTGTACATATAAGATAAGAATATCAAATATCAATCATATTTTGTATATGTATATAAAAAGTATTAAATGTTCAAAATAAGCCAAGTCGGTCCATTACTTTCCCTCGAAAATTTGCTTTTGCCGATAAATTTTTCAGGGAAGAAACAAACAATTTCGAGGACAATTTTCACAATAGGGATAAATATAAAAATTTAAGCAGCCTTGTTTCTAAAGATATCTTTTTTTAAAAAGATTTTGTTATTCGTGCTCAATTCCCAGATTTTATTATTGATAAAAACACTTGAAATTTAGTGTTGATGGGATAAGCTATTCCTATGCGCATTTCACTGGTTGCTTAGGCCAGATCATCAGGAAACTTCAGTGAACCAGTGAAATGCGCATAGGAATAGCTTATCCCATCAACAAAAAATTTCAAGTGTTTTTATCAATAATAAAAACTGGGAATTGAGCACGAATAACAAAATCTTTTGAAAATTTAAATTTTGTATTCCCAAAAATTGAAATTACTTGTTGATATCTTTTTTTCTAATAAACAAACATATAAAAATATTTACAATTATCTTATTTCGAAGACTAAGGGGCTTATAGTGTAAAACGCAACGCCAACAATTTCATTAAAAGCAAAAATAAAATCAAATATATTTTATAAATTTGTTGTTGCTTTCTACAGACATTCATATTATTTTTTTGTTAATTTTCAACGCCACAAAATAGAAGTGTTTGAAATTTAAAAATTCAAGATGAATTTCTATAGAAAGTAACAACAAAATTATAAAATATTTTTGATTTTGTTTTTGCTTTCGTCACTTTTTTAGAAAAAATCATCAAAACGCCACTTTGTTAATATCGGAACAAAAAATCGTCAAGATGACGATAACTCGTCAAATCTGGCAGCCCTGTTTTTATTATATTTATTTCTTTTGTTGACGTTTCGCTTTTATTTGACACTTAATTACTGGAAATATTCCAGTATAAACAGAATTTGTTGTGTCTGTTTTCGCATCCAAATACAGAAACACTTTTATCTCACAAATCGAGAAACGATGGAATTTTTTGTTTCACACTTCATGTAAGAAATTTTACGATGCGAGAAATACAGAAACGAGCTACTGGTGGGATAATACGACAGATCAGGGCTGCCAGAAATTTTCCGCAAAAAATCTTTATTTCACCAAAAAAAATCTTATTTTTGAAGAAAAAATCTTATTTTTGGAAAAAAGTAGTTTTTTTTTATCATAAATAATAAAAACAATTCATATTTTATTTAATACATTAAATAAACAAACAAAAAATTTACTTCCTGTTTGTAGAACGCGAGCGCAAAAGTTACTGGTTTAACTAACATTCAAAACAACAACGAATTTTGAATTTTTGTTTTTGTTTTAAATGTTAATTAATCGAGTCACTTTTGCACTCGCGTTCTACAAACAGACTGTTAATTTCTTATATGTACTAAATTGTATTATTTAGTTTTAAATGGGAACAAAGAAGGTTTTTTTTAATTGAACCTTACCTTCGTCTTGACAAAACAAAATATCTTGTTTTTGGGGAAAAAATCTTAAAATCTTTTTTCGGGTAAAAAATCTTAAAATATAAGGTAAAATCTTACTTCTGGCAGCGCTGCGACAGATACTCTAACGAACCATGGTTTTGAAACTTAAAATGCAAAACCAATAGCCCAGAAAAGAAGAGGTCAGGCATAAATCAGTTCACTCAAAAGAAAAATCAATTAATCAATCCGAAGCTGGTTAAAAAGTACGGTAAGTACGGATTTTCTTGAATCAAGTACAGAATGATTAATTCAAGTACGGATCACAAAATACTTAAATTATTCATATTCAATCCGCATTTCGTACTTGAAATAATACGAAAATGAGATTGATTTAAGTAAAACGAAGATTGAATCAATCTCAAAAGGCGCTTGCTTCAAGTATGTATTATAAAGTTGATTTTATCTTAAATTCGTGCTTGAAAAAAAACCAAAAAAGAAATTAGAAAGAAAAAATGATTATGATTGATTAACTTACCCGTATTACACCTAACATAATGATAAAGCACCAACATCATGGCTTTTACCTTAGAAATCTTATGTACACATTTAACCAAAAATATAAACTAAATGAGAAGCAAGAGCTCCAATTTACTTTTTAACCCTTCGTGGTACACATGACCTTTTTTCAATGTGTATAGAATATCAAAATATGCGCAAGCCGGATGGTTAAGCACAACGAAAAGTTTTAACTTTTTTTACTTGATTTAAGAATTTTATTCTTATTTCAAGAAATTCCGGCATTGATTTTCGAAAGTAATCCCATTTAGGATTGTTTTGGCTACGTTTAAGTGTAATTCGTACTTGAATTTTTGAGTACTACTCGTAGTTAAAGTAATAATAAATAACATGATTTATCCCAAGTGTTTTTCTTTCTGTGTAAGTTCGCGAACATACGTTAATAATTACTGGGTGACAAATTCTTCACCGCCCAAAACAAAGATATTAGGAACATTAAATTTAAGACGTTAGTTTTCTTTCTGCTATATTCTCTGTAATTTACTAGGTTCGCAAAAGCATTTTTGACATGCAAAACAAAATCGAAATTTGTGCTAGTGTTTTTACAGGTTTAACAATATCATTTTAAGCACTTTCTTCTCAACCCTCGTACTATTGTCATTTCATATTCAGCATATTCGCAAATTAATCAACAAACTTATTATTAGTGTTGCTTTTGTTGCACAATTGTTTTTTTTTTTTTTTGAAAACCCCAAAAACAATAAGAACAAAAAATAAAAAAAAAACTTTAACTAACATGATAACTGTCATATAATTGAGGTCACATTATTTGGAAGTTTTTTTTTCGGTTCCAATCTATTGTATGCTGGTGCTTGGGAAATGGTTTACATGTGTTTTTGTGTATGTGGCTGTTGGGTTATTACTCTATTTATATTTAAATTTATTGCCAAATTTATCTTATTTATTATATAAACAATATAAAAAACATACTCAGTGTAATTTGATTGTTTATGCTTTTTTGGGTTACATTTTTGCTTTTTTTTTTTTTTTTGAAAAACCCAAAACTTTTTAAATAATAAATTGCGGGTTGTTAGTAAATAATTTTATTAAAATGTATTTATTAACTAAGTTTGCAGTAGAACAAAAGAAAGAAAAAAAGAAATACAGGCGGGCCTCGATTATCCGTGATCCGGTTAACCGGTAATCCCGATTAACCGTGATGGCCAATTATCAGTCTATTGTTTTTTGTTTGCAATGTTTTCAGATTGTTTGCTTCGATTAATCGTGATTACCTCTATTATCCGTGATGACAGTTGAAAAATATTTGACAAACAACATCACGACTTTTTTTTTAAAAATTGTATTCTTTTTTTGCTTAATATCCTTTTTTGTCTCATGTTTTTAGTAGAAAATTTAATTTCAAAATGTACATAAACTTCTTAAATATTTTTTTTATTGTAAATATGTACGTTCACCAATGTTCACTTGTTAAATAACAAAAATATTAAAAAACTGTATAATCAAAATTGTTTTATTCGATTAACCGTGAAAATCGATTATCCGTAATGCTTCTGGTCCCGACCATCACGGATAATCGAGGCCCGACTGTTTATATAATTGAAAACATTGCAACAAAAGTTATTAATAAAGATCAGCTCTGCTCAAGCTAAAGATTTGAAATTTATTACACAATTCCATATAAATTTCTTGTTAAACTTGATGCCCATGCAAATGTCCACTTGGTTTTAGGATAACGCGTCAATACAGCATTTTATATGCACAAATATTACGCTGAGAAAGTCTTATGTAAACATAAATTAGTTATCGAAATTCTGAACAGTTCGGTTCATATTAAACTATAACTGAATTTGATACACGCAGAGAAATGGTATTTTTATATGGTCACCTCCAACAAAACAATTTTTAAGGAAATATGTTTAAGCATATTGGCCCATAGTCATAGGCAAAATAATGTAGTTTACTTTAAACTAAAACCGGCTTTAAAAGCTCTAAAATTATTGCCGAATTATTTTCAAACAAACGCTTGTTTGAAATTTTTTTTAATTTCTACAAATTTTTTTAATGATTCAATTAATGTTTTGTTTGATTTTTATTTAACCAACAACAATGTTGACAACTATTCAAAAATATAATGTACGCGTTATTGGTTTCAAGTTTTCATAATTTTGTATGAAATATTTAACGCTCTTCAATGTTGTCGTTTTTTTGCATTTTTTTTATTTTTATTTGATCGTTAGCAACACTTTTTTATGTAAAATATAAGAACAACAACAAAAAACCCATACAGTCTATTTTTGGACGCTTTATAGTTGGTGAAAAAGAATGAAAAACAAAATCCCGTATTCAATTTTGTGAAACTGTTTAGTTAAATAGGTGCATCAAATACAAAAATAGAATGACGACGAAAAACAAATCGAGTTGGTCTGCTGCCAAAAAGGTTACATTTCTTCTTCTTAAGCCAAGGAAAGGATAACATCAACAGTAAGCGATGAAGAAAATAGGTGCGTTTGAGTACTTTTGCAGTAAATGAGTAAACTGAAAAATTTGCTCTCACAAAAAGCTGTTGTGCAAAAAACTACGCGAACGCAAAATTTGTAAAAATTCGTAATAAAAAGGCAACAGCTGATGGCAAATAATTGAAGTGTTGAAAAATGTTTACACTTTTGACTACTTAACTCGTTTTCTTATCGGTACTCGATTAAAAACTTTTTATAACACGAACATTTTTGGAAAATACAAACAAACTATTTTATGTAATCTTTCATATTTGTTTGTTTTTAATTTTATTTGATTTTACTAATTTGTAGCGGGTTAAATTATTTAAAAGAACATCAATAATTTTTTTGCTATTGATATTCTTAAGTCCCCAAGTACTTCACAATTTTACAACTCTAAAAAATTAACTTAACAAAAAAAATTTTAAAAGTTTATATTTAGCCAAATAAATGCTTCACAAACAAGATTAATTTATTAATAGTTATTCACTTTTTGTTTTGGTTTAATTTTTATTTAAACTTTTCTTTTATTTAACAATTTTTTCACAATTTATATGCATTTTATTTGTTACATTTGTTTGTTTACCTTTTGGAACATATGTTTTCTTGTTTTACTAAATTTTACTGCAAAAATTTCTGCAGTAAAAATTTGTAAATACTCAGACAAGAACTGTCACTTTACGCTCTCAATTTGTGTTCTCATTTACAGTATTTTATGTACTCGAACGCAATTTCGTAAAAGGCAGTAAAAAATAGTAAAAACTTTTGTGTTCTCGAACGCAGCTAATCATTGTGTGTACAGTACTTTTCGCTTATATTCCATTCAAACCAAAAACGGATATAAGCCAAAACTGTCATATTCACATGCAGATTTTTTCGAATTTCATACAAATTATTTGTCCTAAGGTCCATTTCGCTTGTAGTCCATTTTCGTTTAAAAGCCACATTTTCTTAGCATGCGAATATAATTATTTATGCAAAAATGTTCGCTTATAGTCCACTCTGTTTTTCATATTTTTTAATCAACTTGTAACATGTTTTTATTTACATTTCTGATGACTATTATAAATGCCAAATTTCGCAATTTATATTTCATAACATGGTGTCTTCATCTGACCATTTTTGTTTTTATTGTATTATTTTTTGTTTTAACTATTTATTTAAATTAAATCAAAATTTGGTTATGTTTTAAATAAACTATTGTTTTGTTTAAAAAAGAGCAGTTTTATTGAAGAAAATAATTTTTATAAAGTCCAAAATGTAGATTATACACTTATAAGCCATAAAATGGCTTATAAAAAAATCGGTTATAGTCCAAATTCGCTTATAGTCCACAAAAGTTATGCAACTATAGTAGTGGACTATAAGCGAAAAGTACTGTATAAACAAGACTTCGTTCAAAAATTATTCCAACAACATATGTGTCTCAAAGCCAGTCGCCTCTCTGCTCTGCCTTCATCATATTCTCCTTCAGTGATTTCTTGGGTACGCGCGTCATTGCTTGTGCAAAAC
Organism: Pollenia labialis; assembly: GCA_949318255.1. Classification (NCBI taxonomy): domain Eukaryota; kingdom Metazoa; phylum Arthropoda; class Insecta; order Diptera; family Polleniidae; genus Pollenia; species Pollenia labialis. The sequence goes on from OX439140.1 coordinate 83,507,195, forward strand.
TTTTTGTTTGATTCAGCAAAATTATTTGTTTGAAAAAATCAGTGCTTTTTGCATTAAGAAAAATGCAAATAAATTGTTTGAATATGCATATTTGTTTATAGGACCGATTTCAGACAAAAAATTTTTTTAATTCTACAAATTTTTTGTTTGAATTGGAAAAATATTTTTTTCTGTGTATGGGAGCTAAGATAAATTAAATTAGTTTTATTCGTATTCAGTTAAGTTCCGAAAGTATGCTTAATGTGGGGAAAATATTAAACAATTGGACGATTATTACAAAGTTTTAATTAGAATTTAATTAGACATAATTTCAAGGAAATATCATGGTTCGTTTTGAATAAAAGTGACTTTGAAGAGTGGGTTTTATATTCGGCCTATAGTAATTTATCAAACGACCACTGCAAAATTCACTAGAGTGATTTCTAGTATCAGAAAAACAAATTAAACTAAATTTTAATACAGTATTGTAATTTGTATGCGTTTTATGTGTTTTAAAGCCCTTTAGGAAAGCCGTTTAATATATGTAAGACGTATAGTGAATTATGAACCGATTATCACAAAAATGCATGGTGTTATTTCCAGCCATATACAATGTCAAAAAAGCAACGTTTCGTAAAATGCATTCCATTACCCCTGTTTAGAAGTGGTTTGCTTTACTTGTCTTTAGTTTAACTTTTACTTAATTATCTCCTTAAACAATATTTTCATATAAAAATTGATCGATTAGATAAATTTCAAATAAGCCGATTAAAACGATATGCCACAAAAACAATTTAAAAGAAAATTATTTAAAAAAAAAAAATAAAAAAAATATATAAATAAAAACACTTCTTTTACAAGAAGTCCTTAGAAAATATTGATGTCAGTTGCAAACATGCAATTAACTGTCATTGTTCTTGTTGTCGTTACTTGTGTTGTTGTCGTCGTCGTCGTCGTTATTTACAAGAAGTAGTTTGTAGTTGTAGTACTATTTCCGGTACTTATCCTTCTTTAAGCGCATTTTCAACAACACACTCTATTCATTATTCAAGTCTTAATATTTCTTTTTTTTTCCTTTTTATGCCGTGTAGACTTTGGCCCTCCCGTGCGTGCACTCAGTTCATTTACTCGAAAAGCAAAAATATGCGAACAACAGTTTGCACGTTAAACAGTCTGCGAGCCAGTTAAGTCGGCCATTTGGAATGCAGGCAGTCTGACAATAAAACGCAAACCAATAAATAGCAATTTAAAACAGTGACAAGGAGGTACGCGTTGCAACTAAAGAACGTATATTACGCAATAATTTTTCACTTTTATACGTTTTTAACAACAATTGGTATTTTTTACTACAATTTTACTGCTACTTCATTTATGGGTTACTGCTGGTTGTAAAACCGCTGTTTATGAAACGATTTAAACAGAAAACAAATGCTTTTTTCTTGTACTTGGTCGTTTGCTATGCACATCAGAAGCATACAAAGTTGGAGTGTGACAATTTTATGGTTCTGGCAAAATTTTGAAAAGTTACATTGGACCTTAGTGCTTTTTAAAATTACTTTCTTTTTTTAAAATTACTTTCTATTAGATAGAATTGACTAAATGCTGTTTCGCGTGATTTCTGATAGTTAAAATAATGGAATTTTCGGGATATAAAAAAATCCTAAAAGCATAAAATGGAAAAAATATGCAAGGTCCCTTAGTTAAACTGCTAAAATAAAATTTCAAATTGTTCTTAAGTAGGCCTTCAGCGTTTGTAGTGAAACAGACCAGAGTCGCCGGCGGAAATTGACTGACAAGCTCTAATTACCAACTAGCATAGCGGGGTACCCATTACCAAAAATTTGAAATTTCTGTTCAATCAAGCTTTTAAAAAGTTTCTAGGAATCTCATTTCAGCGAATGCTAATATTTTCAGTTTCAGCAGAAAATAAATATTTTAAATTAACTCATCCCAACTCTGCATTTTACAGTGGACTTTAAGAAGAAGCAAAAACTTTATTAAATGGTCTTAAATAGTCTGGGTTCACACCAGGAAAGTTTTCTTTCAGAAAAACTAATGGGTCGATTACGGATGGCAACACAACTTTATTTGCCAGCAGCGAAATCAGGCAATACAAATTCAATTGCCATCCGTTATCGACGCATAAGTTTATTGGTGATAGGGGAAGAGAACTTGCTATTCTTCTCTCGCTTCTCACCAATTTTTTCAGACTTTCTGAAGGAAAACTTTCATAGTGGGAACCCAGACATAAATAAGAATTGAAAAGTTTTGTTGTTTAAATTAATTATTTTGAGGGAAAAATATTTATAAAAATTAAAAGGAACTGATTTACGCGCTTCGTGTTTCATTAGAAAAGTAAATTTTTTAATAAAATATTTCGCGAGTGGGCGTGATTGCGATTTGAAAAGATTCATGCTTGCTTTAACGTAAGTATTTCTTAATTCTTCATGCGTTATTACATGTGAGACAAACAAATATTGAGAGATGAGACAAATATTGTTTTATCTTTAAAAATTGCCCCTTTGTGAATTTTGTGTATAAAACCGTTCATATAAATAAGTAGATGAATCGGCAAGGGGTAAAGGAGCTGGACGATACAAAAAAAATTTCATTTTATTTTCAAAAACATTCACTAACTTCAAAAACATTTTTCAGCAATATGTTTTGCTTGGAAGCACATAAAAAAGTAGTTAGAAAAAAAATTCAAAATTGCTTGTGACAAATTTAATATGTATTTTATTGCAAAGGTAACAAATGAGAAAAAAATTCATTTTTTTACTGAAGTGGCAACATTGCTGTCACTGTTGGGATCTGACAATTCTTAATTTGTACCGTCTCAATGGCAAAGTTGTACCAAATTGACATAAATTGTACCGAAATTTCGCTATAAAATAAAAAAGCATGCATAGTAAGTACAGACACACAGTATATACAGACACATTTATGGAGAGTGAGAGCCATGGGCAATCATGGACCAGCCAGAACAAAATTATGTTATGAGGTTAAGATTTATGTAAAATTGTTTGCGTCGACTATTGTTAAGATATCTTCATTTATATGAGATTTATTTGCCTTTAAATGATTTTAGAAAGGGGTTTTATATCGGAACTATGGATAGTTTCGGACCCGCCAGCGCAATATTTTGTCTTTACAAAGTGGCTATCGTAAAAGTTATTGTCGTCAATTTTAATGTGGACCGATTCCAATAAAGAATGGTAAGATGATTAAGATTGCAATAAAATAAGTCTGGTCAAAATTTAATGTAAATCACAGCGTAATGGGATGGTTTATAGGCACAAACACTATTCCGGAAACAGTTTGTATGGGGACACGTAGTAGGCTTTGCCCTTATGAATTGACACCAATGTTCAAAATGTAATCGCATAACCTTAACAATTGCGACCTCTACTTTACGCGGAAGGATACATAAACGACAGCCAACCAGCCGGAAGAAGAGACATCGTTAAATCGACTCAGAAAGTACATATTATTTTGTAGTGTGACACACATCAGCATAATCGCTTAATAGTACCTTCTCCTCCATTGTGGTGTGGGTATAAAAATTAAGAAAAAGCTATTTCTCTTTTTTCTCAAAGGCAGACAAAACTGTAGACACTCGGTTGACAGTGTCACCAAAACAATCGACTAAAGTTTGGAGGCACTTAATCCTAGGCTTCTGCAGGGATACGAGTACATATACTAATGTAAAGCGTTTTTCAACAGGGACGCTACAAAAGTAGACCGATAGAGACAGCAAACGACGCCATTAATTGGCGCTCTTTTGAAATTTCTCTTTAGTAAGGTTTGCCATTTCATGATGGAAAGATATACGAGCCAACAACGAGTCGAAATCATTAAAATTTACTACCGAAATTCGAAGTCAGTGGCCTCAACGTTAAGAGCGCTACGTCCAATTTATGGTCGTCATAATTGTCCTACCAGATCAACAATTAAGCGTCTAGTGGAAAAATTTGAATCCACAGGCACAGTACAAAATGTTCACGTGCCAGTAAGACAAAGAAGTGCCCGTAGTGTCGAGAATATTACTGCCGCTGAGGCTTGAGTTGAAGAAAGCCCAAATGTGTCTCACACACGTCGTTTTCAAGCGTTGGGCATCTCTGTGACATCGTTGTGGCGAATTTTGTGAAAAGATCTTGGCCTACATCCTAAAATGATCAAATTGATGCAAGAACTGAAACCGCTTGACCACCAGAAGCGTCGTATGTTCGTGAATTGGGCTGAGCAACAACTTAAAAATGATTCGGATTCCCCTATACGATACTTACTAACTTCAAATTTATTTTTTAAATTATTTATTGAGGTACCATGACCAAACTAATGATGCAGAAGTTCTTCTTTTTGGGTCTACTTTCATAAGCAATTATCAGAATTGAGTCCCGAAATCATGTGTTGTACTGTGTTATGAATCGACTAACACCAGAGCAACGCGTGAAAATTGTTGAAATTTTTAATCAAAATAATTCATTGAATGTGCTGAAGCACATATTGATATTGATTTTGAATTTCGAATAAAATTTTTTATTTTTCGATTCCTGGCTGAAAGGGTACGTAAATAAGCCGCATTGTCGCATTTGAAGTGAGGAGAATCCACAAGCTTTTGTCGAAACGCCATAACATCCACAGAAAATTACAGTTTGGTGCGCTCTATGGGCTGGCGGAGTCATTGGCCCATTTGTCTTCAAAAACGATGATGGTCAGAATGCGAAAAGTTGTTGAAAATTGGTGTTCCAGATTGCGCCTTCTACGCGCCAGCCACATGGCAGAAATCATATTTAAACATTAATTTTATAAAATTTTCTTTTCAATAAAGCCCTTTTCATTGAAATTCAAAGTATATTTCCTTGTTTTATTATGATTTTAATTTGAGTCACTCTATAAATACAGCCTTTATATACCATTCCACCTATGATGAAGGGTATAATTAGTGGACACTGGCACGCTTTTGCAATTCGGCTCTTTTAGGGATTAAACGGGTAAAACCTGGATTTTGGAGTTTTTTTTAACCAACAAACATAGAAATAAAAATTGTATTACATTCTTAGCTTACCAAATAACTTCGAATATAAATTTGGTACTTTTTCGAAACGCGACCGTTTAAGAAGTTTTACAAAACATTTATGTACGTTTATTGACATATTAAACTATGGGCTCCAACTACAATATAACATTTTTTGATAGTTTAATCGTGAAGGCGGACAATCAAAATGGGAAATACGGGAAATTAAATTTCTTTCTTAAACTTTTCCATTCTATATGTGGTACTTTTTGAATTTTCTAAAATATAGAACTGAGAAACTTACGGCCGTATTCATAACAAAAAGTTAGCCACAATTTGTACACTACGTACAACGAGCTGCTAACTAGAATGCCGATTGATCTTAGCAGCTTGTTAGTACAGAGTTAATTCATAAAGAACTTTTCTCCATCTGCCAACTTTTAATAAATCAACTCTGAATTTTAATGATGCCACATTGTATTACTAGAAAATGCAACACGTTATGCATTAATCATCGCTGAATTTGTAATTTTTTCCTTTTTGTTTTGTTTTTTCCTTCACATATAAAAATCATAAAAAGTTTTTAAAATTAAAATAAATGAAGTAAAAGACAGTAAATCAAAAAAAAAAACAGTTAATTAAAAAAAACCAACAAAATTGTTTGACATAAAACGGCTGTTTTTCACAAGTTAGCAAACGTTCGGCAGCTCGTTAACAAGAGTTTAGCAAATCGTTAGCCAGAGTTTGGTAAGTGTATTATGAATAAACTTTTTGCTGACTTCATGCCAAATTTTCATTATGAATACGGCTGATACAGTTTAAGGGTGCAGGGTTCTGGACGAAAGAGAAACTACAAGATGAAAAATGTTGGTACTTTTTTGTTAACACCTGGACACACAAAACTTTGGCATATAAACGTCTCCATCATAGAAAGGGAGATGCTAACAAAGTAGCGGGTTAAATGCTAGAATTAAATAAACTTAAAACCTAGACAAATAAACTTTGGCAGTGTACTTAGCGGCTTAAATGCTGGTGGTATAAATATTTTGAATAGTTGATAAAATCTTTTCAAAAAATTCTCAGTTTTAAAAATCTTTCATTGCCAAAGATTTAAATTGCTGCAGGTGTCGCATTCCTTAATGTGTCGACAAACTGTTTCCTTTTATTTCACCTTTCCTTATTTCAAAATTTTGCTCGAACCGTTTTTTTTGCCTTGTTTCGAAATAAAATCAAACGGTTCAGTACGTATGAATGTAGTTTTGGTTGTTAAAGTGTTAGTTCTTAATACAATTCATTTCAGTTTTCGCTATTTTTTTTATTTCTATTCTTTCGCCATTCAACACTTTTATTTTGTAGTTAAATATTGCATGTGTTGGTGTCTGTGTGTTGGGTTTTATGTGTGTGTTTCGCTTAAATGCATTCTTTTGTAAAGTTTTATCAAAACATTTTTCTAGTTATTTAACAATCTAGGTGGGGCGGTTAGGAAGTTCAAAACAGTTTAGACTATATGGAATTTGTATAGAAATCATATTCCTCAGGGCAGAAAGGAACACAAGGAACTCATTGATTGCATGATATCGAAGTTGTTTTTTTCTGAAATCAGAAACCAGAGGCCAAATTGCAACACTTTATATCGAGTGCAGTTTCTATTAAAATTGTGTGTGAATTAAAATAGATATCGAATGTCGTTTTAGGAAAGATTTTATTCTAAAGGACACTGTAAATGTTCGTTTTGAAAGCTTTTTTTTTAATGATTCCACTTTCCCTGCAATTCCTTTGCAAACCACCCACTTTATATCCACAACTATTAAGAATTTATGTAGGTGTATGGAACATCTGTGAGTGTTTTGCTTTTTTTTTAGAATATTTTTTTCACTCTGTACAAAAAGCTTTCGTTTGTTCTCCTAGCGATCGCTGCATACATTGTTATTCTGTAAATTTGCATTCATTACGAGTTCTATTTACAATTTTTCACTGCGTTAAAAAAAAACAAAAATAATAAAAAAAATTCTATTTATTTTTTCACCACTTTCATTCTACTCGTTTATTGTAACCATTTGAATTGATTGTCTATACACATGTTTTGGTTTAGAAAATATTCGCTTTTTTAATCGCATGTTTGGGATTTTTATTTCTAAGAATTTATTAATTGACGTTTAAAATATTTTGTTGCAAATGCTCGTGCTCCGTTACTCCTTTCTGCAATTAAGCAGTTGTACTGTGGCTTCATTTTTGAACACTTTTACTGGAGCATTATAATTGGCCTTTGGATATTAAAGTGGTATGCAAATATTAATTGGCTCAGTAATTTTAGTTGTGAAATAAATTTAAGATTTCATAGAAATGTATGAGGGGGTTTCTACATGCTGAAATAGAAAGCGTTTCATTCAGACATTTGACAAAGTTATCGTACACAAATCGTTTGAACATCACGGTGCATTGAAATGATCGCAAAACAAACGTAACTAAAACTAGTAAAGTTCTGTTCCGATCTGAATAAAACCTAAATAAGAATAATTAAGCGTGTTCACACTATCACACAAGTCTTACATATTCCATAATACTTGGTGAGATTGAAATCTTCTGTCCAAAAATCTAATTTACCACAACAGTTTGCAAGCACACTATAGCACATGAACATGAGTTGTTGAAATAATCTCGTTAACATGTTTCTGTTAAAATGCAACTCTGATTAAATGAAAAGAATTATTGATTGTCAATTTTTTCGTAATACTTGTGATTTTCATAAGACATTGCATTCACATATTCACACTTTTACATTTTATTTCAGTTTTTAACATGTGCTAATACAAAGTATAATGCAGTGTAAACTAGCCTTTAGTATTTTTTGGGATTCCCATTTCGGGAAATTCAATATTTTTTTTTTAATTTCCGCTTTCCAGTAAATTTAATATGGGATTTCTGCAACAATTTAACAAGTAAGGAAAAATTACTTTGTTTATTATTTATTACTAAACTTACTTATAAGCTGATTTTAGGAACACTTGCAATTCGTAAGAATAAATTTAAGAAGATTAGAGCTTTCTTTTTTCTCAGCTGCAGTTAGGAACTAGAGTTCATACAACAAGAATACAATTAGTGTTCAAACAGAACTGCGTGACACCTAGGGTGATCGATCGAATAGTATTCGACCGGTTTTAACCGGTTATTTTAGTTTTGCCCAAGTCGAATATTTTAAAATGTCCATTTTTCGAATATCGAATAAACCGGTTATTTTAGTAAAATTACCCGGTTATTTTAGTAATGTATAATTTGTATACTTATTCCTTACTTTTGTTTTTAATGCACCCGTAATTTAAGTATTTTTCTAATTGAATATTTGCAAACTTAAGCTTTTTATAAAAAATGCCAAAACAAAATGAAACAAAACTCAAAAAAACATTATGAGCAATGTAAATACAAATCGCTTATATAAGCGTGTGTTCTTGCAACAAAAACCAAAAACAATATAAAGTACTACAAAAAAAGGTTCAGCATAAAAAGTAATAAGCAATTATATATAGCTTTACAAAGATGTCATCTCTGGTGATATTTCGAACTGACTTAAAAAAAAAATTGTCCTTAATCGGCCCTAAAATGATAAGTGGCAAAAGTTCTTTACATCACGACTTATTAATCACTTTTAATTAGTCTACAAGCTTGACATAAATATACGCAAAGTAAAACTTAACAGGGTCAAGTAGTTTTTAAGAGACTGCAAATAATACTTTACTAAAATATGCTGCCAATAATGAATGAAAAACTCTTAAGTAGTTCCAGCACATCTTCATGCTTAAAGCAAGAACATACTGGCGGAATCAACGTTATGGGAAAATTCATCAGTTTTATTTATTAAAACACCAATAACTTAAAATAAAATTGAAGGAATCAAAAATGTCCTGGAAGGGTTTAAGTTGTGTGATCGACGAATTGACAGATATTTCATACAAAAAGCATTTCCAAATTACTATTGTTTCTATAATGCTGAAACAAAAATAATTGAAATATATAATCCTGGATAAGAGGTTTTGTTTGCCACTTATGGCTGAAGTTTACTGCTTCATATAGACATGCTTAAACAGCAACAAATTAAAACTCATTTACAATAAATTTAGGAAAATATGTCAAATAATAAATTTATTGCATTCCTATATTTTTAAAACCAATGTTTTTAAAAAATTCTAAAGCTAAGTTCACACCTATTAAATGTTTGACTCCTAACGTAAAGAATTGTTTGCTTTTGCAAAACGTTTGGCTAGAGCAAACATTATTTAAGAGTTTCGTAACTACATTATACATAAATGCAATTATCATCTTAGACATAAAGTTTAGCAAATAACAAGAAATTATTTAAAATAATGCTTTAGTTTTATCAATTTACTGGTCACGCTTTTGTTTGATTTTATCGTCAAATATTTGTTAGGTCTGAACATACCTTTTGTCATATCTATTTTTTTTGTTGGTTCCTTACCTTCGTGAATTTTTTGTTTTTATTCTAATTAACTTTTTATTACAAAAACTAATTTGATTTTTATGTATTCGAATAAAAACCGGTTAACCGGTTATTTTAAAAATGCTTAACCGAAAACCGGTTTTTTTAAAATAGCAACTATTCGGAATATTCGAAAACCGGTTATTGAAAAAAGTCGAATAATCGATCACCCTAGTGACACCCTATTTTCCATACAATTTGAAATAAAATATAACTTTTTTTTTACAAGATTTTGCTAGCCGTGCTTAATTCCCAATTTTTATTATTTGATAAAAACACTGAAATTTATTGTTGATGGGATAAGCTATTCCTATGCGCATTTCACTGGTTGCTTGGGCCAGATCATCAGGAAACTTCATCCAAAGATTTTAGAAAAGCTAAAGATATCAAACAAGCAAAACTGTTAAGCGAATAAGAATTATCTATAAGCAAAAGTCTTACTTGTCAAAGCTTTAACAAAAACACCAACAATAAACAGTGAGTTTATCTTTTCTAAAACTCCCCATTACAATTGGTTGGAATTCTTCCAATATTAATTGAAAAAAAATATAAAAACAACTTGCTTTTTTTTTTTTGTAGTTTTATTTAGGCTTGAGCTCATAAGCCGCCCATAAACCGCACTAAACAGTCACTCTTTGTGGGTGCATTGGTTTTTCAACAATCACTCTTGGCTTATCATTCGCCCAAATGGGGCAATTCTGCTTACTGACGAATCCACTGAGTTGAAAATGTGCCTCATCACTGAAGATGATTTTCTTCGAAAATTGATCATCCACTGTTGCCATTTCTTGCCACCATTCTGACCATTGAGGGCGTTTGGAATGGTGTAAATGCAAGTCTTTATGCATAATGTTCATCAACGACAAGCGTGAGAGGTGCAACTGTTGGGCACGACGACGAGCTGAGGTGGACGGCTCTTCAGCCACTCTATCGCGAACAGCAGCAATATTTTCTGCAGAACGAGCTGTACGAGCATGAACTGCTGCTTTCACATCTCGTACACTCCTCAATTTCCTTAAATTTTTGCACGATTTTTCCAATTGTTCGCACATTTGGACGATTAAATTTACCGAACAAATCACGAATCATTTTGATTTGATCGCCCATATTCTTAAGAAGCCTGAATAACTTTAACGCGTTGCTCGATTGTGTATCTTTCCATGGTTCAAATTGAGTTAGTCTGAAATTGAGAAATGTCAAATGAAATGCAAAAAAAAAAACTTGACGTTTAGGTGTGGTTCACATTCAACATCGGCCCTTAAAATTTCATCAATATAACATGAGCGACTTAAAGCCAGAGTCCTTTTATGGAAAGAACAAGATTCAGTCAAAGATTTTCAGGATCCTGCGAAAGGATAATAACTAAAATCACTTCGGGTTTTATAACGCTTTTTTGGATAATTCTTCTTTGAATTTTGTATTTTTTTGTTAAACTCTCTTCAACCATAAAAATCAAACCATTTAAAGATACTCATAATCCTTCCTCTAGTCTATTAAATTCACTTTTAACAACCATACAAATTTTATCTCTTTCCTAACAGTATTAAAAATTAGTTTTGTAAAGCTTTTTATCTCTCGGTGATGACCTCGACAAAAACAAAAGCTTCTTTAAATTGTCTGGTCATAATTGTTCATTTCTGTAGATTTAACAACAAACTAAATAATTTTGTGGGGAATTAATAACAATTATGAACTGAAAATAAATGAAAATTATTTAAAATATTAAAAAAGAAAAAGAGATTATTAGAAAAAAATTAATCCTTTAAGAGTATATTCTGAGTAAATGGATCATGGAGACGGACACACTTAGCTTCACACAATAAACTCAAACACTCAAACACTCACACCCGCACACACTTTGCAACTCAACAAAACCCAGACAACATGACAAACTGCCTGCAGTAAATGATGCTGGTTGCAGTTGTTTTTCTTTCTGCTTTGAGGATTTTACAGTTTCTCTTATTTTGAAAATGCATTTACCAGGATTATTGAAAAAAAAAACAGAAAAATATTTTAAAACTGCAAACAATATTTTATTTCTTGTTTTTATTATTGTTGCTTTTGTTGTTGCAACATATAACCATTACAAGTACACAGTATGTACAACAGCAATAATGTTTGCAACAAGCCTTGATATTTAGTGCAACATTGTAGGAATTTTTGACCAACTCAAAGGAATGAGAAAACGAGCATCCAACAAACCAACGGATTTTGCCTTCCACCAACAACCAACAAAAAAAAAAAACACAGCAGTTTGTCTGTCTAGCTGCCTTGCCGTTGATGTTGTTTTGTTTCTCTGACAGTTTGTCTATACTGTCAGACCTTGTGTTACAGATACACTTTCTCTGTGCCCTTTGACTCAAATTTCTTTCTGTTTTTTTTTTCTTTGTTTTTTTGCTTTCTCTGTATGTCCAATAAAACAACAAATTATTTCTAGTTGCATAAATTCACACCAAGTACATCCTTTTGTCGGTCATGCAACACACTCTTGCAACATTAGGGAAACAGAACACTAAAAAAATCTTTTAGAATAAAGAAAAACAGAACAATTTTGATAGTTTTGTTTAGTTTAGGTTGGTTTCGGTACACTTTTTGAACTTTTCTTCTGTTTGCATCATCTTTTTCACTTTGGCAACCGCCTTTGAGAAAGAAGAGTTGTCTGACCATGACCATGTTTATCTTTAGAAGGCTTCAAATATTTGTCTTTCTGGAAAAGTTTATTTCTTTGCCATTTCGCTATAAATACGCTACAACAAATTTAAAAGTAAATCATGCTAAAATAAATTTTTTCTTAAATGGACAAACAATAAAGTGTTATTGTAGATCTTAAATATGTGAATATTTAAAATATTAGAAGAAACATATTGCAAATGCTCGGCACAAGTTTATCTTGAATTAAATTTTTTTCAATTTGAATAAATCAACTCGCATAAGTGAGTTATCCTAACGTGTATTCTGCCAAGTTATACACTAAACATTTTACCTGAATGTTGGTTAAGTGCACATGTAAATCTATTGTACTACTTTCACGTCAGAAAAGCGAAAAGATCGCTAGTTCTAAGGATGAAGTACACAGTTCAAAGCCCAAAATTCCATTAAAAAAAACTATGATGCTTCCCAAATAGTTCGCTTTCATTCGTTTTGAACCCAATAATCTAATTTCTTGCACTTCAATCTCTTCTCTACATTATGCTCACCCATAAATCATTGTCATTTTTTGTGGGAGATGTTTTTGGGAAGATGGGTAGAAAGGATGACTGTAATAATTTTCATTCAAGACTAACAGCAACAAAAGTCTAGTTTATGTATGGCATTGCAGGCATACATGTTTTGTAAATATATGTATGTATGTCCTTGTACTGTTAAATGTACTCGTATGCATGTGTATGCATTTGTTTTTGTTAAAATGTGTTAGTGCAAGCATTTAGAATGGCATGTAAATTTAAGTCGAGCATCAAGACGTTACCAATAGTTGTATGAAATTCATGTTCCATTTAAGCAGGATTAAATGCTTTTAAAGTTTTGTTCTATTTTTTCTTAAAGTTGCAAAATATTTATTTGGGAAAATATTTGGAATGGTCGTTTGAAAAGGGGGTTTATTTCTTTCTAAAAGCAGTTACTTTAAATAGCTCCAATTAGGAAATGGTATATGTGTGCTAGTTTTTTAATAAACAAACAGAAATTTATATACAAAAATATATATATTTCGCATTTGAGTTTAGTATACATATGGGCATTTCCATGTCATCGTACATTTGTGACATTTGTACGCCTTCAGAGAGGTAGAGATTTTGCAAAAATAGTAGTAGCTGTCCAACCCTGTTGTCCAAATTTTGAAGCAAATTGGGTGAATATCGTACGTGATATAAAACGGAAGTGATTTTGAGGCGAATGCAAAAATAGGCGAAAATGCGCGAATTGCGGGAGTTGATTTTTTTTAATTTCTTACATCAAACCAAATATTTTTCCTTATTTTTTTTTATATAAAACCAAAAGTTGGTGCAGATAAATACGCCGAGTTAAATATGTTTTATGACGTAAAACACTACGTTATTAAAAACGTAGCTCAACTACGCGCTCAGCTACGTTTTTATTTAATTTATTTTTAATTTCGACCGGTGTATATGGGAGGGATTTTTTGAAATTGTAACCGAACTAAAAAAGATTGCGGAAGGGGAGGGGATTCAAATTAGCGGTAATTAACTCTACTTTCGTTATCTTTAAACAAAATTTATGAAATATAAATATTAGCCCGTGAGGAAAACAAAAACCTCAATAAAAATATTAAATAAAACATTGATCATAAAACAAAAATATAAATAAATGTTTCTATTTTTTAAAAATTCTTTAAATTTTGGCTGGTGTATCTGGGAGAGATTTTTTTGAATTGCGACCGAACCAAAAAAGAAAATTCGTTAACCTAATATCTTCAAAACTAAAAGAGATACAAAAAAATATGTAATACTTATTGTTGTTCTTTAGAAAAATAAGCGGACAGGTGCCTGGCACTTTTTTGAAATTCAGCCCTTTTAGGGAATAAACGGGTAAGACCTGAATTTGGGTCCTTTTTTGACACCCCATCTCCATCTTTTGAACCACTAAACATAGAAACAAAGTTTATACCACATTCAAAACTTTTCAAAAAAATACGAATACATACTTGGTACTTTTTCGAAATTCGAACATTTATGGGGTGAAAATCGTAACTATGTTTGGTACTTTTTTACAAAACATTTTTCTACATTCATTGACATATTCGTACTAAATTATGGGTTTCCACTACAATACTGAAATTTTTAATACTTTAATGGGGGAAACATATAGTACCAAAATGGGAAATACGGAAAATTTGATATTTTACTATGGCTTTTTGGTTCTACAACTGGTATTTTTTTAATTATCGTTAATGTTGGACCTTAAAACATAAGATTCAACATGCAATGCCCTGAGTGGATAAGAATCTTTGACGAATCTTTTTGGTACTTTTTTGTTTTTTAACTGGTACTTTTTTAATTTCCGTTAGTACTGGACATAGAAACATAAAATTCAAGATGCAATTTCCTGGGTGGATGAGAGTCTATAAGAGGGAACTCTTTGGTAATTTATCATTCCAAAGGTGTCAAAAATATACGAATACGAATATGGTACTTTTTCGAAATTCGAACATTGAATGGGTACTTTTTTTACAAAACATTTTTCTCCATCCATTGTCAAATTCGTACTAAGTTATGGGCTGTCACTACAATACTGAAATTTTTGATACTTTAATAGGGGGCAAAATATAGTACCCAAAAATAAAGGAAATTTGATATTTTTATTTAGATTTTTGGTTCTACAACTGGTATTTTTTTTAATAAACTTAGGCACGCAGAAGGTGCGATATGGATTGAATTATTTTTAAATTTTTATTTTTCTTTGTTTTTCAGCAGTTTGTGAAGAAGACTTCGAGAATTAATTATGAATAACCAAACAATCGAACAACAAACAAAAATAATTGAATTTAATTTTTCGAACCAATAATCCCATTGTGTTGATACAGTGTGCACATCGTCGTTTTTTAATGTACGGATTGCACGTACAGCTTCAGCAATAAACAATTTCATTGGAAATTTTCGTTAAGATGGGTCAGTAAGAATCCTTCCTGGTGCAGAAAGAGCACGTACAGTGAACAATGCCAAAAATACAATTTGATTAAAAACAATTGTTGTAGAATGCAAAATCCGTCCTTGATAATAAAAAAAACCAACCCAAATAAATGGCCGCCTATTCTGCAAATGTAGCTTTAACAATATGACTACTGCACTCATAGAAAAATGCATCTTCAAATTAATGATGCCCTCATTTCAATTGTGACATTAATATTATTATAAATGGCATCAATGAGGCAAAAAGTGACATCAATCCAATGACGAACGTCAAAGTAAAATTTTGTCCCATTTTGTGACAACAGTTGCATCAATTCGATAACACATTTTGTGTGCTATTAACAAATAAAGCATACACGTGTGCTTGTAAAAGTTTGTAAAAAGAAAAACATACCTTATTTTCATGTTTCAAACGTAAAATAAGAAGCAAAAATTCCCATATTCTATTTGTTTAAAATATTAATTTAAATATGTACATACATCTTATTTTCAGAGTAGAATGATTACGAAAACTAAATCATGCATGCTGCTGGATACGGGTAAATAAATAATAATATTCTCTCACTTTGACTTAAGTCAATCGCAATGACTCAATTTAATGACAGTTTGTTAAATTGAGCCCAATGAGTAGTTCTTTCTCCATTTTTTTTTTATTAAACTGACTCCGATTCATCATTTCTGTGATGCCGATGTGTCATCCCATTGACGACATAATTTAAATTTTTGATTTGGATTTGAGTTTGGCTAAGTGATGTTAAGGCTGACATTACAATGAATTGAAGTTTCATGAGCTCAAAAACGATAACACTTGTCATAGTAGTGATGTTAAAATACATCAGCGTTGTGACGCCTTTTCTATCAGTGTAACAATTGTCAAAGTTCGGAAGACCCTACTGAAAGACATTTTATATCGAAATAATTTTTAACCAAAATAAAAAAAAACAAATCGTAGAAGAAAAACACATTTTTTTGACAAGAATTTGTTGCCAATATTTTTTGTTAAAAATGCCTGCCATACATACGTTCATACAAACATACAGTCACAAATACAACAAAGTTATTATCATACCAGATGGCCCTTCAAATACATTTTCCCAAGTTGTAAAATAACTTTGTATGGTTATGCAGCGATTGTGATGGTTTCATTCTCCTCTATGTCTCTGCAGCTCATTTCGTTTATCTTCTTCGGGATAG
The DNA here is from genome assembly GCA_949318255.1 of Pollenia labialis. NCBI lineage: Eukaryota > Metazoa > Arthropoda > Insecta > Diptera > Polleniidae > Pollenia > Pollenia labialis. The sequence continues at coordinate 83,523,522 of OX439140.1, forward strand.
TTCAGTAGTAATAGCAACTCATTCTCATAATCCTTGTTTAGTTTCATGTTTATTTGAATGCACTTTGGATATGTTTGGAGAGCAGTGGGCTGTAAAAGTAGTGAGATGTTGAAGAAGAAAATATTTGAAGACTTCGCCTAACACACACTAAGCTCACACACCAACACTTGATATCAAAAGTTCCACAACCAGTTTGGGTTTTTGGCAACTTTAACAACAATTCATCTGCTATTAGAATGTCAGGCTCTTTATAACACCCGGTTAAGAATATGCAACTCTCACAGTATTATAGATATACTCAAATGTCCTTCAGAGGATAATATAAATAATACATATGATTTCTTATTGCAATTTTTATTATAATAAATATCTAAATAAATCAATAAATAAATAAAAATATTTGAAAAGTTAGCAATCAATTTCAAAGACCACAAACTAAAAAGAGGCGTAAATATGTATATATTATTTTAATACCTTCCAATTCTCATTTCAATTTTGTTTCCCACTGTTTTAATGCACTTCCAACACGCAAACATTGCAGTATGGAATAAATATGAAGGTGTGGGTTGACGCTTTTATTAGACTAGTATTGTTAATAATCTTTTAGCAAAGAGCAGCTACAATAGTGTATGCTGTATGTAAAGTGGTGTATTGGAGAATGTTGTGTGTGTGTGTTTCACAAAAACTAATTTTTCCCTTAAGATTTTATACTGATACTTAAGATCAGAGTTCAGAGAAAGTCATATGTGATCGCTCATATTCAACCATTCTTGAATTTTTTACATAAATGAAAAATGTAAAATATGTAACTTTTTTCACAGTCATAAATGAATTGTTAATATTTCGGCAAATTCATTCATGTTTTTGAGGAAAAATCCAATTTTGCCTTTCTTCAGTCATGTAAAATGAGAAAAAAAAAGTTTTAAAAACGATCCTCACTAGTAATGTTGTTGTTGCTCGACAGTTTGCATGACTACAGCTCGAAATGCCTGTGTGTGTATTTGTTTGTGTAAAATATTTTTGGCAAAGGCAACCAGCCAAAGTGTCTGTTGCATTTTTTGTAGGAAAAAATTATTGGAAAAATATTAAAAGAACTGCACATATCGTCATCTTAAATGCAGAATAACATAACATTTCATAAGTTTACATGCAGAGCAAAAAACTTTGTAAAATGTTAATTATTTGAGATTTAAAATCAATTTTAAATATTTCAGATAAAAATGCGATAACCCATATATTTTTGAAGAAAAATATCATTTTTATTATTTTTTAAAATGTGTTATTATATATTAATTTGTATTTTTTGGAAACAAAAAGACATATCGTAAAAGAAAGTATATTAGTATTAAGTGAAACAAACATATAATATATTAAATTATTAAATATTTGTGTTTAATTACCGGAAAATGGAATATATACCTATATATAAATATATGATAATCGCACGTTTAATATGTAGCATCATAAGGATTGCGTTGACATGTTAAATAAGTTTGCTTTTCTGATGCAGCGCAGGCAGTAATGCATTTAACAATGTGGAGAACTTATATTGTTATAGATATTATGACATACCTATTATTTATAATTTTTTTTATTGATTTTAATTACTTATAAGTAGTGGTTTAAACTAAAATATGTACTTCATTAAATTTAGCTATGAATTGATTTTAAAAATACATCTTTTTCATTCTTATCTAAACGTATTTTGATCTCCATAAAATGAATTATCTTAATGAATTTTTTTTTACAATGAACAAATTTTGCAAATAAATATTTGACTCATATTCATTCATACCTATTTGTCTCCAGTTCACGAATTATTTCAAAATAACTCTGCATCATATACTTTCAAAGCTAATGCAACAAGTTAATTTTAATTAGGTAATTTATGAAAAATATAAAAAAGATGGAAAGAGTAGTCCAACTAAGAGTAGTTGTTGATAGCAGCTCCGGTATTTAGTAAACGTAAATATTGGACAAAGTAGTACTTCTCCAAAGAAAGATATTATTAGAATTTAATAAAGCTGAAGAATTAACAATATATAGCTAAACAGTCTATATTCCACTACTTATTTAAAAAAAAATTGCGTTTATTCTAAAAATTTATAAAAATTGTCTTTTTTAAGGATATTGATGAAGGGCCACTTGGAAGAATGCAATTCTAACACAAAAACCCCCGAAAATTTTAAATAAACTAATAAAAAATATTTCTTTTGTATTATAAACTTCATATTTTATGGTCCCATACAGATTTATTATAGGGAAGTTCGACTATATTTAAATGTATTTAAAAGGAAATACATATGTACATACATATATAAACTCAAAAATCTAAGGACCTGCAGATGTTGTCATTTATTCTTGGAAATTCTTAGCGTTTGGGAGTGCAATGGGGTAGGCTACACAATTTCAAGATTACTAACGGTTCGGTTCTTTTAATTTTACAGCACTTTTTTATTTTTTCTTATGCTATACTGAAAATTATTATTATTAATTATTATTTGATCACAAATTTCACTAGCACCGTAGTAACAGTAATCAAACAGATCACCCAATTTTGATGTTGTAAAAAAAATGTGTTCTTATAAAAATAATTAAAAACTCTGCTAATTTTTTTCTTGAGTGTGATTATACATTATGTTGTTAAGAACAATGATATACATATGTATTTGATAACACTTAATTTTTCATTTTCTAAATAACTTGGTTATTTTTTTAGATAGAAGTTTAAAATTTTATAAAAATATGTTGTAACGTGAATTGTAATCAACAAAACAAGTCAATTTCAAATATTCCAATAATATCTTCATTGTTTTGCATTTAAGCTAACGATATGTGTCTTGTTTGTGAAAAATAAAAATTCTTTGATGCCTTTAAAAAGGTCACTTTTTCGTTTCGTTAAAAAGACGTACCTAAAGGCAGAAATATTAGGAGAAAAAATAGCCACAAGAATTTGTTGGTATTTTGTGCTTGTAAAAATATTTTGGTTTCTGTACCAATCGTGTCCGTGGGTTTTTTTTTTTGAAAACACTTTTCTTAAGCAAGTAAAAATATTAAAAAAAAAAAAAAAATGAAAAGGTCTTGTTCTGCTACAATTTATGTGTAAATAACCTCTACACATAAAAGCAAATGTGACAGTAGGTAAAGTATTTGGTCAAGAAGATGTTTTATTGACGGATTAATGAAAAATGTACAATAAGAAAAGGCAACAGGACAAATTATTCAAACATCTGTGCCTACATTTTAATTCTACCTATTGGTATCATAACTTTTTACAAAATATGCAAAAAATGCGCACCTGTGTTTGCCTGCAAAAATGTATAAAGTCATTATAACAGTTCAAATTTACGTCAAGTAAATTACCACAAAATGGTAAGGTTAACTCTTTGGGCTCTGTTATATAATTCTAGCATAAAAAAGTAAGCAATAAATTTCGTGCGAAACAATAAAGTTTCATTAATCCGTCAAAAAAACACATCTTCTTACCCAAAAACTTTACCAACTGTCACATTTGCTTTTATGTGTAGAGGTTATTTACACATAAATTGTAGCAGAACAAGACCTTTTCATTTTTTTTTTTAATATTTTTACTGACTTAAGAAAAGTGTTTTCAAAAAAAAAAAAAACCCACCGACGCGATTGGTACAGAAACCAAAATATTTTTACAAGCACAAAATACCAACAAGTTCTTGTGGCTATTTTTTCTCTTAATATTTCTGCCTTTAGGTACGTCTTTTTAACGAAACGAAAAAGTGACATTTTTAAAGGCATCAAAGAATTTTTATTTTTCACAAACAAGACACATATCGTTAGCTTAAATGCAAAACAATGAAGATATTATTGGAATATTTGAAATTGACTTGTTTTGTTGATTACAATTCACGTTACAACATATTTTTATAAAATGTTAAACTTCTATCTAAAAAAATAACCAAGTTATTTACAAAATGAAAAATTAAGTGTTATCAAATACATATGTATATCATTGTTCTTAACAACATAATGTATAATCACACTCAAGAAAAAAATTAGCAGAGTTTTTAATTATTTTTATAAGAACACATTTTTTTTACAACATCAAAATTGGGTGATCTGTTTGATTACTGTTACTACGGTGCTAGTGAAATTTGTGATCAAATAATAATTAATAATAATAATTTTCAGTATAGCATAAGAAAAAATAAAAAAGTGCTGTACAATTAAAAGAACCGAACCGTTAGTAATCTTGAAATTGTGTAGCCTACCCCATTGCACTCCCAAACGCTAAGAATTTCCAAGAATAAATGACAACATCTGCAGGTCCTTAGATTTTTGAGTTTATATATGTATGTACATATGTATTTCCTTTTAAATACATTTAAATATAGTCGAACTTCCCTATAATAAATCTGTATGGGACCATAAAATATGAAGTTTATAATACAAAAGAAATATTTTTTATTAGTTTATTTAAAATTTTCGGGGGTTTTTGTGTTAGAATTGCATTCTTCCAAGTGGCCCTTCATCAATATCCTTAAAAAAGACAATTTTTATAAATTTTTAGAATAAACGCAATTTTTTTTTAAATAAGTAGTGGAATATAGACTGTTTAGCTATATATTGTTAATTCTTCAGCTTTATTAAATTCTAATAATATCTTTCTTTGGAGAAGTACTACTTTGTCCAATATTTACGTTTACTAAATACCGGAGCTGCTATCAACAACTACTCTTAGTTGGACTACTCTTTCCATCTTTTTTATATTTTTCATAAATTACCTAATTAAAATTAACTTGTTGCATTAGCTTTGAAAGTATATGATGCAGAGTTATTTTGAAATAATTCGTGAACTGGAGACAAATAGGTATGAATGAATATGAGTCAAATATTTATTTGCAAAATTTGTTCATTGTAAAAAAAAATTCATTAAGATAATTCATTTTATGGAGATCAAAATACGTTTAGATAAGAATGAAAAAGATGTATTTTTAAAATCAATTCATAGCTAAATTTAATGAAGTACATATTTTAGTTTAAACCACTACTTATAAGTAATTAAAATCAATAAAAAAAATTATAAAGTTCTCCACATTGTTAAATGCATTACTGCCTGCGCTGCATCAGAAAAGCAAACTTATTTAACATGCCAACGCAATCCTTATGATGCTACATATTAAACGTGCGATTATCATATATTTATATTTATATAGGTATATATTCCATTTTCCGGTAATTAAACACAAATATTTAATAATTTAATATATTATATGTTTGTTTCACTTAATACTAATATACTTTCTTTTACGATATGTCTTTTTGTTTCCAAAAAATACAAATTAATATATAATAACACATTTTAAAAAATAATAAAAATGATATTTTTCTTCAAAAATATATGGGTTATCGCATTTTTATCTGAAATATTTAAAATTGATTTTAAATCTCAAATAATTAACATTTTACAAAGTTTTTTGCTCTGCATGTAAACTTATGAAATGTTATGTTATTCTGCATTTAAGATGACGATATGTGCAGTTCTTTTAATTTTTTTCCAATAATTTATGCCTGCTAAAAAGCAGCACATACATTTTGGTTCACCATGGTGCTGCAGCCAACAAATAATTTTACAAAACAAAACACACACACATGCTTTCACGTTGCCCAGCGGGAAAAATTGCCAGCGCTTTCACTTTGCAGGCCTTAAAGAAGGTTTACAGCTGTATTTTTAATAAACTTTTACTTATTCCACTCTGCATTATTTTAAAAGTTCCTTTAGAATAGTTTTTATTAAATATTTTAGAAATTGAGATTTTCTATTCTAAGATAAGGCCTGTCGAAATCGTTTTATTAGTAGCTATTTTGGAATTTGTAGCTAGTTAAATTATTAAATTACTCACTTCACATTATTAGCAACAACAATAACACTGGGATAAAGCTTTATTCTTAATTATTTTTAGAAGACCTTTAAAGTAGATCCAATGACATACTGTGTAAATTAGAAATACAGTTGGAATGCGACTGAAAAACTTTATATCGCCAATAAGGCATTCTATAAGGCCTCTTTACTTCTTCATTTTCCCGCTGTTAATGGACGGGCAAATCGCGTTTTTTTTCTATATGAGGAATTTGAATGTGAATTTTTTTAAATTTTTCATATCTGACAAATTCACATATGAATTTTTTTGTTTGCTCATTTTTCATGAATGAGGAAATTCAAAATATTTTTTTTCCTCACCCTCATGAATGAGAAAAAGCAGTACAATTTAAAATTTTTCACGCTCGCTCATGACTGAAAAATGAGCGAACGTTTCGGTACTCTGCTTAAGATGCCATAAATTTGCAAATATCGTAAAAATTTATGAGTGTGTATTTAAAAAATTCTCGAAAACATAATATAAACAAAAGAAAACTAAGCAATTTAACATTTTACGATAGTGCTCGTGTATCCTGTGCTAATCCTAATTATAGTAGAAATTATTTTGTGCAAATAAAAAAAATAAACTGTGTTTCTCAAGACTAAAACATCAGAGCAGGTTAAACTCTCTTTTGGTTTAAAATGTGTTTAAACCAACAAATTTATAAATCACCAAACATATAAACCATCTTTAAACGCATAAAATTGGGCGTTTAAACAACCAATACAGACCATATGAATTTGATAAGATTTATCGTAGTGCTGCCACATGTTATTTTTTTTAACAACATATCGAGCCCTTTGCGCGAAATTATCGTATGTTACAAATACCAAATTTTACAAAACAGCCATATTTCTACTTTTCTCTGCTTTCACTTGCAATATCAAAATGAAAATATACATGTGCTTAGACAAGATAAGATAAGACGTAGTGGAATTCTCCCAAAATATTTTGCCGGTGACGTCTCTTTGAATGTAGAACAAGATTGCGTCAAAAACAAAATTTCAAAAAATTTGGCATATACGATAATTTCGCGCAAAGGGGTCGATATAATACATGGGACACTGATTTACAGTTGTTGAGTTTAAACTACAAATAAATTCAAGTTTAGTTTAACTTAACCAACGTTTAAGCCATCAGTGATTTATTAGCCATTAGAAGGTTATTTTATACACGTAAAGAATCATTATGGCCCCTATTGTGAGAGTCGCTGGTTATCGAATGTAAAGTTTGTATTATGTTTGTAGTTGTGTGACAGCACATTCGAAAATTTCGTTGAGTGTCGAAATTTTTAACGAAAACGAGTTTGATTTCCGCGCTGCAAATAAATTTAAAAAACTTGTTAAATATGTAAGTGTTAGCCATTTTTTTTTGTTTGCTTTAATGGACTAAAAAGCACTTTCTTATGCGGGTTTGGAATAAAATCGTTTATTGGCGAAATTAATTTGCAAAAGCTTATGCTTTCAAAAGTGGAATGAAAACTCCGAGGAGCGTTGTTGCTTGAGACAACCCATTACAATGTTTCTTGTTGCGGTTTTGTTTTTGTAACTGATCCATCTGTGGCTACAGATACCGCGTGCAGCTCTGCAAGGCCAAGCCTATTTTCATTTAAAAGGTACTAACTCTTCCCTGAGTACTGTTGCCAATTTTAATATGCTTGGGATTTTCTTACTTTGCAGAGTCCTTGTCCTTTTCCAATATGTTGGAAGCATTCATCAACCTTTTCCAGCTTCTGACAGGTTCTAGTTAAAGCGGTAATCAGAAGAAACATTGCATTCTGCCGTGGTAATCATTGTGAAATAAACATGTGGCAGCACTACGCCAGATGACGATTTTTTGCTCTTGCATTGTTTGCAGGGTTATTAGACTTTTTGCCTCAAAAATCGTCAAAAGTTTTAACAAAAGTCGTCAAAATCATCACGAAAATTGAACAAAATCGTCAACAAAACGTCAAATATATAAATTTTACAAATTAAAGACAATTTATTGCATGGATTAGTTCGGAAATAAAATTTTTACAAGAAATTCTATTTATGAAGAAGAAAGTTTTATTCTATTTATTTCAGTAAGTGAGCTGAATATATTTATCATTTAAAAAGAAAACATAAGAAAAAATATATTTGCATAAATGCATAGCAAAAATATTTTTTATTTGATTTATCCATATTCAGAAAAATATTTAATAATAAATAAAATCTCATTTGCTTTTAACTCGAGCTATTTTTAAATGATTAACTTTTAGCGCTATCTCTATTGCAAATTGTTTTTATTGTTAAAGGTGCTAAAAACCAAGGATTCTGTCTATATCAACCGACTTGAAACGTTTTATTACGTCCAATATTAGTTCCAAACTAATACATTTTTTTCTCACTACACTCATTTTTCTACACAACTTCTTATTAAAAAGTAACTTCTTACTTCCTAACACGCAATTTTACTAAGAATAACTTACCCAACAGAATTAAATGGAATTTGCCTTTTTACACACAAATAGAAAAATTCTTCACATGTGATTATGACTTCATCGAAAAATGCATTCGTATGTGGCGACGCAAATCGAAATCATAAAACCGCAAAGCGGATTTAACCAATTTTTTAAAAGCGGACCAGATAGGACTGACGCAATTCGGGGCTCTAGTGAATATTTTTTGCAGTACCGATGGCATTTCTATAATTGTAGAATTTGAATTACTAACGCTTCTAATGAAATCCACCTGGTTTGTGATGAGGGAGGATTTTTTTTGTTTAATTTCCAAAAATTTTTGTATTTCGAAAAATTGATTTTTAAGTTTTGGACTGTTTTCAATATAATTGTAAATATTTCATGTGTTTTATCAATGCCAGAAAATCGTCATAACACTATTACTTTTAGTCAAAAAATCGTCAATCGCCATATTATTGAATTTTCTCAAAATCGTTAAAATTACGAAAAATCGTCACATCTACCAAACCTGCTTGCCAGATTAAAGTGTTATAAAATTGATGCCAGATAAAAGTTTAAAGTAAATTTATTGACGGGATTAAATCGTCAAAACATTAGTGACTCTACATCAAAAATCGTCAATCGTCATTTTGGTAAATTCATCGAAAAAAATCGTCAAAATGACGTAAAATCGTCACATCTAACATCCCTGATTGTTTGTCTAGTGTTATGTCAAAGTTTTGTTTATGTTTACAAAAAGTCCACATTTTGTGCTGTGATTATTGTATTTTAATAAAGTTTTTAATAATTTTTTATTAAAATAAAAAAGATATTGACCGTAATTAAATAAAAATTGGCTAAAAATTTATTTATTTCATCACGTTCGGCGACACGCTTTGATTTTTGTTTTAAGTATTTTTTGACGTAAACGTTGATATAATTTCCATTTTTGCTGTAATGTTGTATTTGTTGCCGTAACGATGCCACATGCTTATTCCACCCACCATGGTGGTCATGTTTAATTTTAAATTTGTAAACATGTGTGAAGATAAATACGAAAAGTTAAATTAATTTTTAAGAAATATCGCATGCGATAAAAATATATTAAAAAATACCGCATGCGATAAAAAAATATTGTAAAGAATATACAGTTATTTATACTAAATTTTACAGTTTATATGAAATATCAATAATTTTAAACGATTTTTTTTGCATTAAAAACTGGTAATTTATAAGTCTTTCACTCTAAGTCAAATTTAAAAAAATGTTCAGTCTTAATTTTTTAATTTTTACTCTCTCACGCGTTGGTAATACTAAAAGAGATCACAATTACAAGTGATTAGTGCGTTACAGGACGATTTAACGTCAAGGTCAAACCTCTAGAACAGACTTATTACTTAAAAATTCACTTTATATACAGCTACTCATACTACAAGTGGGACAGCTTATAAAAATACTTTGGTAACATGCTTTACGTTAATTATTTCATTAAGTTCTGAGTTAAATTTTGATAATTAAATTTCCATAATTCATATAAAATTAAGTATATTTAATAAAAGGTTTCAAATTAAACTAAAGATTTTCTTTTGAGTTCCAAATAAGCAACATAAGATTTTTTTATGTGTACCACTTCTAATGTGAGTAGCTGTACATATGTAATTTGTAACAAATACAAAAAGACATTAATTGATTGTTTGAAAAAACTACAATAGATAATTCTCCATTACAATTTAACAATTAATTATATTGATTTAAACTAAAAAAAAAAAATAAATGTATTTATACTTAATGAAATCCTTTATTAATTAATTTTAACATTATAAAGCGATGCTCTGGCAAAACGTTCACAAAAGTCAAGTGCTCCAGTCAATAGAATCGACCGGAATGGTCATAAACAGATAAGGAAATATATTGAAATGTTGAAAAAAATGTCAGTATTTATCTTTCAAATACTTAAGCATGAAACAAAATTATGGCAAACACATAGAAAATATATTTAAGTTTAAGTTAAAAATTTTATTTTTAACCCAAATAAACTGTTCTCATGGCTACAGGGTTCTCCATTTAGTGGTTTTAAAACCGCCGGTCTGGCAAGGCTGTCAGCTGTTAAATATTTTTCATTTGAATTGTCTTTTATCTAGTGAAAGGTTTCCCGTTTAAGCAACCGAAGAACGCGTAAAAATAGTTTAGAACTTTCTACAAAAGTGGTGGTTCAAACGAGGCCACTTTTCGAGCATGACGGGGTGATTAATGCCGTCATAATCCACCTATTATGCAAGCAATTGGCAAGTTTATAAAGATTTTTTGTAGAGACTGGAAGCGTTACAGATTTGGTCAGGCCTGTGCATCTTCGCAATGAATGTTCTGACGTAAATATCGCTGAAAATATTGGAATTCAGAGCGCTATGGCCGTATGATAAACGATTTTTTTGATTTGCAATTGAAGTTTGGACAAGATGGTGCCACAAGTCACACAACACAACCGATGTTGGCTTTTTTGTATAGGAAGTTTCCAAAACGCGCAATTTTACGTTTTGGCAACGTCAATTGGCCACCAAGATCATGCGATTTGACTCCGTTACATTTGCCAAATTATCGATAAAAAACCGCCTGAAATGCGCTGCGACCATCGAAGAGGCGGTCAATAAAATGACATTGTGTTTCGTACCTAATAACAAGGTCCAAGCATTATCACTTATAAAGAAATAAAAGTTTCATTGAATTCATAGCTTTATGTGTGTTTTTTTAACTTTAACTTTTATACCGAAAAATGCATAGCCTGTTACTTAAAAACTACTTAAAATCTACCTTCCGCCATTAAAGCTGATCACAATTCAATTTAAGTTGAAATCTTCAAATATTTTCTCCCACAAAAGAAGAAAAAACTACAGAATAAAAAGTTTTTAATAATTTCATATTTTTGGAATTTGCAAGAAGCAGTTGTTCTCTTAAGACAGGGGAGCTGAAAAAACGTTTACTCCCTTTTAATAAAGCAAAACTCAAAGGAAATTATAATAAAAACTTGTAAAAAATGTTTATTTTTCCACATTTTTACAGTTTTGTAAAATTTTTATTTAGTTTTCCCTCTGTTTTGCACCCCTAACCAGGTCTTTTTACAATCTATGAAGTATTTAGTCGTAACTAAGAGAGAAAAGGTAAAAACTTAAGTACAAATTCATAAATTTATTCAAAGAAGCCCTTTGGCAAAAACTTTTTTCCATGCAAATATTTAGTTTAAGTCTAAGGAGTAGGCAAAATTAAAGGAAGATTTGAAATTATATTAAATGAAATTTTAGTTTTGTTGTAGATACTTTTAAGTACTGGAATAAAAGTATACGAATGGGAAGATAATGTGGAGACGATATTTATACAAGTGATGGAAAATTCGAACTGAATTTTGGTACTATTTTCAGTACTTTTTCCGTTAAAAAATTCCACGGTACTCCCACGTCCGTTTAAGTGCTCTTTTCTTGTAATGCTTCTTTGTTAAGAAATTTAGCGTTGATTTTTTTAACATTGACAACTAGGGCTGTGGTGTCGTCTACGAAAAGTACTCAATCCGACTCCAACCGCTTTAATTCCAACTCCGAATCCCAATACATATAACTTTAATGCTAAATGTATATGACTCTAGTCCTTGTTTGACTTTAAACTCTTTTTTTAATGCAGTACCTTTTAAATGGTTTAATAAAGCAAGGAAAGGATTCAGTAAAAATTTCGAATCAATATTTTAAATATTGCGTCGCCAATTTCGAAGTATTTCGAAGTATTTTTATTTTGGAAATAATTAGAATATTTGTCTAAATTTTTTATGCCGAAAAATTTTGGAGTCGAAGTCACGAATTTTTTGTGGAACTTCGACTCCGGTACAACAACCTCAACTCCGACTCTACAACACCGACTCCACAGCCTTCTTGACAACATTGCCTAGACAAAATTTATTTTTATCAAATGTATACATGCTTGTTGGTATATTTTAATTAAAAACAAACAAAAAAATTATGTATTTAATTTTTTATTTTTAAATATATGTTCCAATATATCAACAAAATCTTTTAAGATCCAAAAAATATGTTAAAAAAAGTACCAAAATGTTGAAAAAAGTACTTTTTGCTTGGTGGTCAGTACCATCTAAATTTTACAATTTTCCATCACTGATTCATACCCTTCTACTTTTCCAATTAAATATACTTTTCTTTCAAAAAACCCCAAAAAAAGAAGTTCAACGGTGTTAAATCACATGATTGACATGGTCATTACGTGGGATAACACGGCCATTGATTTTGTCGCGCAAACTACCCACTGTTTCGTTAGCTGTGTGGCAAGTGGCACCATCCTGTTGAAACCACATATCGTCCACATCCATATCTTCCAGTTCGGGCCATAAAAAGTTTGTTATTCATTTTTAAAAACCCATAAACCGACCGAAACAGTAACTCTTTGTGGGTGCATTGGTTTATCATTTGCGAAAATTGATCATCCACTGTTGCCATTTCCTGCCACCATTCTGCCCATTGACGACGTTTGAAATGGTCAAGAGGCTTAAGTTCTTGAGTCAATTGCACCTTGGGGGCGTGTAAGTGCACGTCTTTATGCATAATGTTCATCAACGACGACCGTGAGAGGTGCAATTGTTGGGCACGACGCCGAGTTGAGGTGGACGGCTCTTCAGCCACACTATCGCGAACAGCAGCAATATTTTCTGCAGAACGAGCTGTTTGAACATGCACTGGTATTTTCACATCTCCTACAGACCTCAATTTTCTCAAATTTTTGCACGATTTTTCCGATTGTACGCACATTTGGACTATTAAATTGACCGAATAAATCACGAAGTGCACGATATGCATTTGATTTGAACGCCCATTTTCATAAGAAGCCTGAATAACTTTAACGCGTTGCTCGATTGTGTATCTTTCCATGGTTCAAATTGAGTTAGTCTGAAATTGAGAAATGACAAATGAAATGCCGAAAAAAACTTGACGTTTAGTTGTGGTTCACATTCAAAATCGGCCCTTAGAATTTATAAACTTCGAATAAGCTTTTGATAATATTGGCCGTGGACTGCCGTGTTTTTCTTTGATAAAAAGTGTTACGAAAATAATTCTGAATTTTTTTTTTTTTATTTTACTTTGCGAGTTTTTGCGTTTTTGGATTCAATTTTTTTTACAGCATATTTGCTAAAATTTCCGTTTTATAGGAAATTTTGCTAAAATTTACATTTTATAGGGAATTTTGCTAAACATTTTTTTTTATAGTGAATTTTGCTAAAATTCATTTTTTTTTTTGGAAATCATGCTAAAATTTACTTTTTATAGGAAATTTTGGTAAAATTAATTAATGTACAATATCACAAGCCAGATTTGCCTAAAAGTAATTTTTATTTTAACTGAAACAAAAATCCTAGGAAAACACATGAAACAAAGAAAATAGACAAGGATTTACTTACCCCACAAAAACGCCCGTATCCACGTAGTGCGTATAATAGAATATGGTTACAACGGTTATGGCAAATAAAGCCAAAACGCAACGACGCACATTAATGGCTTTAAGATGTGGCAAGCCAAAACAGCAACGGGCAATTAAATTACTGCAACAATTACAATTTGGGCTCGCTGCCGAAGACGACGACGACATCGACGATGTCAACAGTGGTGAGGTTGCTGATGTCGCCGAGGAGGAGTTGGGTATTAATGATTGACGCAAATATTGATTATGATACAAAGATGAGTTCGAGGAATTAAGGGAGACGTTTGAGGGTGTTGAGGGCTGTTGGTTGTGATGATTTTGATAAGGGTTGCTATTGGAGTTGCTATACAAGTTGCTGGAATTTGTATTAGTATTATGAACATTATTGACAGCTTCATAGTTGCTATTATGGTTGGAGGATAATATCGTTGTTGCTGTTGTTGTTGTTGTTGCTGAAAATGCTGTTGTTGACGTCACATCCATTGCTGGTAATGTTGTTGATGATGTGGCTAATAGAGGTTTTTGTTGCTGCTTTATTAGGCCGCCAAACATTATTGAATTTTGCTGGCTCGTTTGTATTGTTGCTGGTGCCAATAAGGTCGTTGTGACCGAGTCTAATGATGAGGAGGAGTTGGATCTGGAACAGGAAAGTGATGTTGTTTGTGGTGGTTGCAAGCAAGAAGAGTTATTATGGCAGGAATATGTTTTTGTTGCAGAAGTCGATGGCATTTTATTGCCTGAACTTTGGTTGGAAACTTTATGTACATTATCAAAATAGTTGCTATTATTAAAATGCATATTATTGTTGCTATTGCTACTACAATTACTTCTACTACTACTACTACTGCTGCTGCTACAGCTATTGCAGCTGTTTTTAAATATGCTTTTTTTGTTGTTATGCGGGAGTTTTAGCAATTTTTGTGCGCTGTGATGATCATTATTAGGGTTTGTGGCATTTATGCTTATATAGCCACTACAGCTACTACTGCTGCTGTTGCTACTTGTACTAATATTGCCATTAGTTAATGTTGTTGCTGGCGTTGCAGTTTTGCTATTCTCATTTTGTTTATGGTTTTCATATGTCCGTTTGTGTTTCATATGCCGGCTGGTTTTATTATTTTTTAAATTTTCCCTTAATGATGCTTGTACTGCTGCTACCGCCACAGCCCCTGATTCCGTTCCTGCTCCTGTTGCTTTTGGAGCTGGTGTTGATGTTGTGGTCGTTGATAAAGTTGCTAATGGCGTTAATTTTGTTGTTAAAGCTGCTTCTGCCAGCCAAGTTATGTTAGTTAAGCCACCACCACCACCACCACTATTATCTATACTACTGCTACAACTACTACTGCTGTCGCTGCAGTTGCTGTTGCTTCTATTGGATTTTGTAGAATTTCGTTTATTTTTATCAGGAACAACATTATTATCATGAGCTCCATTGGTTTCATTTACTCTTGTACTGTTTGTGGTATTTGGCAATAGTTTGTCATAATTGTGGCGATTTTTTATTGTAGATGCCAAAGGCAATTTTGTAGTAGTCGTCCAGATACTATCAGTTGAATGGTTGTGTGGATTTTCTTTGCTCCAGCCAGGGGACAAAATATTGTTATTATTATTGTTGTTGTTGTTGTTATTATTTTTAAGGCTTTCAGTTAAAAGAGCCATTGTTTTGTTGTTGCTGTCGACTTTTAAAGGTTTAAGCAAAAATTCACTTTCAATTGATCTATTTAATAAATTATTTTTCTTCGTTATTGTCATGTTTTCAATTACAATAATAAAATTTCTTTGAAAACTTTACGAAATTTCTTCAATTAATTTTCTCTTAATTAAAAATATCGGTGGTAGCTTTTGTTTGAAGCGAATTTTAGGCTAAAATTTTTAAAATAAAACGTTGGAAATTAAATAAAGAGAATAGCGGGCGTGGCAGCTAGAGATATGTAAAATATGGCACCTATTTTTTAATTAAGTAATTTATACAGTTCACCACAAAAGTTTTCGTTTAATATGTAAGTACAAAACACTTGTTTTTCTTTTAATTCAATTAAAACTTTTGATTTTAAAAAAGCTTAAATTTTAAAACTTTTATTAAATTTAGAATTTATTTTTAACTTAAAAATGTTAAACATTTATTTTTTGTATACTTTAAGTTTGTTTTAAGGAAATCATAAAAATAATATTATAAAATTTTTTAAAAAAGTTTTTTTTTATAATTGTTTCTTTTTTTTTAAGAATTTTCAAATCTTTTGATTTTTAAATTCCTTTTCGCCACTTGATATGTTTCCAAATTTTTATATATTCAACATTTTGTGAAAATTTATTTTGTTTTATGGCCATGGTATCAAGTTGCAGCATCACTTTGTTGAAAAATGATTTGCAGCAGCAGCCTTTAATATGGCAATGCCTTTAATATGCCACAGCATTATTGTGGTGCTTTACTTCCGCTGTGGAGTTCAAAAGCAGTTGGCATTTTTGCTTTAATTTTTATTCATTTTATTTTTACTGTTTTTTTTATTTTATTTTAATTGGCACTTTTTTGCGTTTAAGCAGCAAAAAACAGTCTTATTTTATTTTAAGCAAATAATTTCAAAATTGTATTTCGCTTTTTTTTTCAAGTTTACTTTGTTAATTAAACAATTTCTTATGATGATTTTAATTAATTTCTTTATTTTTATTTATATTGCCGTATGTTTCGATATGTAGATGTTATTGTTTTTTATGAGGAGATTTTGTTTCATTTTTCTTAATATTTTTATGAGCCAGAGTTCTTCAACCGTAATCTGTAATGAGAGAAGAAAATAAAAATCTGTTTGAATAATTTGTTAAACAAATAAGATGCACTTTATATTTAAAGAGAAAAATAAAGTAAATATAATAAAAAGAGTAGTTGAATAAACGTTAAATGCAGTTAAATCGTCGGACGAAGCTGCACAATAGGTATTATAAAAAAAGGGGAACTAAAGCTACATCTTCTATTCGGTTTCATTGAAATTTCATAAATTCAAAAATTTCATAAATTTTTATAAGAGTTTGGATCTTAGAACACTTAAGTTCTTCAAAGAGAAGAATTGTGTGTAAGCCACAATTTATCCAAATAAAAATCCGGAACTGAACCGCAAGTATGAGCCTACAATTCATGAACAATAAATTTTACCTTGCAAAAAGAACCCGAATGTTTGATTAAACTGTGGTGTAGAACAGCTTATCTCCCCTCCTTCTACAACATTTTCTTAAGCTTAGATACATTATCGGCGCAATTTACCAAATTTTCTTGCATTTCATGTTCCAATTATGTGAACGCACGTAATTTTTAGTATACGACAATCTGCGCCGAAATCGTACTAATTTTAGACAATTAAAAGCAACACGGTTGTACCGATAATGTAAACTGAACATCCGTTTGCTAAACAATTAAAAACATCAACGTGAAAACTTAACAAAATTTACTGTTGATTAAAACTTAAAATTTATAAGAAATTTTGCAAGATTTTACTTTTTATAAGAAATTTTGTTAAAATTAACTTTAAATAGGAAATTTCGATAAAATTTACTTTCGATAGAAAATTTTTTTATAATTTTTTTTAAAGCATATTTGCTAAAATTTCCTTTTTATAGGAAATTTTGCTAAAATTTACATTTTATTGGGAATTTTGCTAAACATTTTTTTTATAGCGAATTTTGCTAAAATTCCTTTTTCATTAGAAATCATGCTAAAATTTACTTTTTATAGTAAATTTTGCTAAAATTAACTTTTTATAGGACATTTTGCTAAAATTTACTTTTTATAGGAAATTTTGGTAAACTTAATTTTTTATAGAAAATTTAGGGTATTTTGTGAAAATTTAATTTTTAAAGGATATTTTACTAAACTTACTGTTTCGACGAAATTTTGCTAAAATTTATTTTTTATAGGAAATTTAGGTACAATTTTTTTTATTGGAAATCATGCTAAATTTACTTTATATAGTAAAATTTTGCTAAAATTTACTTTTTATAGAAAATTTAGGGTATTTTGTTAAAATTTAGTTTTAATTGGAAATTTTGTTTAAGTTTGTTTTTAAAGGAAATTTTAGTAAAATATATTTTTTATGGAAAATTTAGGGTGTTTGGTGAAAATTTAAATTTTGTAGAAAATTTTGCTATAATTTTTGTAAATTAATTTTTTATATAAATTTTAAATAATTAAATAAATTTTTTTAATAGGAAATTTTGCTTTTTTTACTTTTTTTTTTTTTTTTTTTTTTTTTTTTTTTTTTTTTTTTTTTTTTTTTTTTTTTAGCAAATTTTGCTGAAATTTACTTTTTGTACGAAATTTTTGGGAAAATTTACTAGTTATATTATTATTATTTTCTTTTTTGAACGTTATCCATTTTAAAAATATTAATATTATGTCTGCTTAAAACAAATAACCAAAATACCGATTATTGTCTCGTTTTTTTTTTTAGCCACGATAAAATGAATTATGCAATTCAGGGATGTTAAGGTTGGTACAATTGTACTTTTTTTTGGTACTACCGTGACTCATTTGGAACAATTTAAAAATTTGTCATAGTTCTACATTTTTGAATTTTAAGTATAACAAACAAATTGTTAAGCCCTTTTCATTGCATTAATGTTGTACAACAAATCGTTAATGTAATGGGCGTCAGGTTTGTGGTGTATAGAGCGCTTAGTCGCCTTTTACAATGCGGCACAGAAGTGGATTTTTATATTTCTACAAATAATATCAATATTGATATTGTTAAAGAAATGAAATAACATGCTAAACTACATATTTTATATAAAATTTTGCGAAGTTTGGAGAACCAAAGTCAACTTTAATAACAAAGTTTTAATGTGGTTCCATAAATTTAATCCTGAAAATGTTATTTCAGGTAAAACGAGTAGTATTGAACCTCTTCTAGTAAAAATGTTCCCGAATGAAATTGCAAATTTCGATTTAATCAATAATCAATTTAGAGCTTTAGCTGATGTCGAGCAACTGCAGTCGTTAAAAACTGAAAATATTTGTAAATGTAAACCCCTATTTAACATCCCTGGTGCAATTTGTAAAATCAGGCGCCGATGAAACACAATAAAAATCTCCGTAGACTCAGAATCACGTTCTGAGTCGAATTGACAATGCCCGTCCGGCTGACTGGCTGCCAATGTAAACCTGGTGCGCACAGTACAAAAAATTGGTTTGATAGGAAAAGGGTTTCTCTTCGTGTAAGAGTTTATTTTAAGTGAATCGAAGTTGCCGCTTTGAGACAACACATACAATGAATATACAAGCCGAAGCTATTGAAGACTTTACGAAGCCCCTTCGTTTTTATAATTGGAATCTTTAAACTCTTTTGAATTTTTTGAAGAAAGATCATGTGTGTCATATTTCTGAAGAATACGATAGCAATCCCGAGTCATTTTCTTTAGAATACAAAGCGAATGCATCTAAAAATACCAGGCAAAAATCCATTTGGTCTTTTAAAGAGAACAACAGATGACTAAGCTTTCCGATTAAAGTAAAACCAATAAGAATATGGCGTACCTAACGAAAAGTAACAATAAAAAAGCTAGAATTTTTTCATATTATCCAAGGCGAATTCACTACAGGTGGGGCAGCGAAATGCCTGTTGACTTCGATAGTTGGAACTAATTTCTTTCGATTTCGCAATGTTTTGTGTGAAGTAACATTTCGACCCGTAAACACTAACACTAACACTAACAATGCAATGCAAAATCCTCTATATTTTCGGTTGTTGTTGTATTTTTGTTGTTTTACTGATACCGTACGCATGAATTCGATTGAACACTATCAAAGATACATATATCTTAAATAACTTTCAGCCTTAATTTCATTTTTAAATTTCTCTTCCATTTTATCGTCCATTGGTATCGATTTCATCTGTTTTTGTTTCTACTTAAAAGTCGTCCAGCCTCAATTTTTATTCCAAATTGACAGTTATTGTGAAACATAATAGTTTAAATGTATAAATATTTTTTCAACAAATTCAATCTCCTTAAAAACAAATTTGATAACAAGCAAAAAATATTTTATACTAAGAAAAGGATGTTTTATTAGGAAATTTACCAATACAGAAGAGAAAAGGAAAGACAAACACATAAACACTTATTCATATTCCAGACACACATGCACAAATACTTTTCATAGAATTTTTGTTTTGATTTTTATTTGAAAATTTAAATTTCATCAATTAAGTAATTCTAGCAATCATTTTATGGTTTTTCATTTCGAAGTTGAATATGAATGAAGAAGTGAAGATATGAATGATTGAAGAATACCCTGTAATTGTTTATGTGCGACTACTATCCCAGCAAACACAAATTTATTTGATTTCAAATGAAAATTTTCTCAAATAGTGTTTTCTAATATTTGACGTTAACAACTCATGGCCTGTTCATTGATTTCGAACGAAAACTTCGTTCGCTTAACGAACATGTAAAACAAAAAATGCAAGTTAACTGCACGAACGAAGTCTTCGTTTGGAAATTGATGAGCTGGTAGTCAATATGATATTAAGTTGATGCTTTTTCCGGTATAAAGTAAAAGTATACATGCCAAAGCTTTGAACAAATGAATTCTATTTAGAATTAGTTCTCTGAAAAATTCCACTTAAAATACTTTAACCATTTAGCATCCAATCAATTCCTGCTTCGTTTTTTTTCCATTTCATATATTTTGTTAAATCAATTCCCAGATGAATTCATTCATTTAGATTGTACAATTCCTTTAAATAATTTAAATTTTTATTTAATTAATTTCTATTGCATTTTGAATGTTTTTCTTATCTAATGAAATCTAGTTCCTTGAACATACTCTGATATAAAAATGTCATTTAGTCTGCTCCAAGTTGAAGGATACCATAAATAAAATGTAAAACATTTCAAAATATTTAAATAGTTCAATGAAAATAACAAAATTAAAACAAATGAAAAAAAATCAAATTAAACAAATTAAAATGAATTTAAAGAAATTAAACATTCTATAAAAATGAAATTTTATTTAATGAAATTATTCTGGAAGTAAAGCTTGAAAAATAAAGGTTAGGTTACTTTCAGTGGGCTACCGACACGAGGACGGCTCACTTGGGTCCTTTTATTGCGGTGTTTTTGTGATACTCCGCAGACTCTACTGCAGCCTCGAACCATTTCGATTCACGCAGAAAAAAAAGAGATCGACCTACATAAGATATAGCGTCCAAGCACGGCAATTCCGGTCTCCTAAAAGGTCCCATCCTAATAACTCCGGGACTAGGGTATAGAAAGGGAAAGCAAAAAACCGTTTCGCCCATTTCATAAAAACTCTCTGCAGGAGTCGTTATAACCTACTCCCATCCTCATCGCATGAGTCCTTATCAACCAGTGGCCCTTAATGACCGATATCAACGTCCTAATTACGTAGCAAGCGGGTGTCACAGAGCTGGTTTTCTTAGCCTGCCATCTCTCCTGAGCATTTTTGGCGCCCACTATGCCCAGGCACACATGCCAATCTCATTTAGAGACATTCGAAATTGCATAGTAAACTTTGGTGTCGTGAAGACACCAGCCAGAGCTACAATGGCAGCTTTACTGTCCGTAAATATGCATACATACTTATCTCTCGATATACGAGAATGCCTCAGGCAATTCGTCGCCTTCTTTGTAACGGAAATTTCCGCCAGCAAGACACTGCTGTCATTCGGCCCATTTAACAATTAGCAAATAATTAAATCTATAGGAACTAAATTGCAGAATTATTATTTTGCACTTTTTAATATTCATATTGTAAAGAGAATTAAGGAACTCATTATTTTGAACCAATTACAATTACGTTTGCCAGCGCGCGTGTGCTATTAAAGTTCATTGATTACTCGTCGTGCACAATGAAAACCCTACAAAAAGTTAACAACAGATAAATAAATGTCAAACCATAAAAGTTCAAATCATGTTTTGTGTGTTACACTCATTTAAATAATATATTTTAATATTAAACAGAAATTTTTATACAACAATTTAATTTGCAAATGGAGTTTTTTGTAAAGAAATTTAAATGAAAGTTAAAAAATATTTTATAGTAATTGGAATATGTATAAGGAAAATGTCTTATGACTTTGTGAAAAATGCAAAAATACTAAAAAAAAAAAATTTTTTTTTTAATCCAAATTTTGATGTTTAAATTCATTAAATCATTTTTATGAAGAAATGAATTTTGCATGAAATTAATTAAAATGGATTGATAGTTTTTCATTCTTTACTGCCGCGTGGCTCGAACCCAGGCTTTCACGGACAGGTTACCCTTATATGATTCAATTGTTTTTTTTAGTCTGAATATTTTTTTTTTGGAAATTCTGGGATTTATGGTTTTTAAATTTCTTTCTAATTAAATTACTTTTAGTGAAGAAAGGAATTTACAACACGAAATGAATTAAGAATTTTTGATAATTTTATTCTTGACTGGACTCGGGATTGAACTCGGGTCGCATTTACTTTCTCATTACTAAAGAAAAATCCGAAATTTTGCAGTAAAATTACATTTAAGCAAAGTTAAACCTTTTTTTTTATATACGCAGTCGTTTAAGAAACAATTGGCATATAAAGGGTCCGCCAAATAACTTTTTTTTTTTGAAAAAGCTATAAAAAAACTACTGAATATTTTCTCAAATTTCTTTTTTTATTTGAAAGTACAATCCTTTCGGTTAATAATGGAAAACAATTTCATTTAAATGGCTGCCTCGGCTGGCCATGTAGTAGCCTACACGATCGGTCCAATTTTTAAGCACATTATCGATTCTGTGCAGCTGTAATAATAATAGTCCAACGGTGTCAAATCGCAGCTCCGAGGTGGCCAAACGACATCAGCTCTGCGGCTGATAATAAGATCTTCAAAAACGGGGCGCAAAACATCGAGTGTAGCTGCGGCTGTGTGGCACGTAGCGCCGTCCTGTTGAAACCAAATGTTTCCAATATCCTCCACTTCAATTTTTGTGAACAAAAATTTGTTCAACATGGCTCGATAACGATCGCCATTGACTGTAACGGCCACTCCTTGCTCATTTTCGAAGAAAAATGGCCCAATTGTGCCTCTGGACCAAAATCCGCACAAAAGAGTGACTCGTTTTGGGTCCATCGGCTTTTCAATGTATGCGTGCCGGTTTTCTGTGCCCAAAATGCGACAATTTTGCTTGTTTACATACCCGCCAATATAGAAATGAGCTTCATGAAAAGATTTTTTTTTGGCAAAAATCGGCATCTTCTGTAAGTAAATCGCAGTCCCACTTAGCGAAGCGAAAACGCATATGTCCCAGCGTTGTTCAAGCGTAAACACAACCATATTCGTTCAGCGGAAGGATAAAACTAATTATCTGTCAAATCAGAAATGAGCTAAGTGTTACCATTCACGAAATAAGCACAAGTTGAAAAAAACGTTAGATAGCTGACCCGTTACAAAACGAAGTTACAAAAAAACCAAGCAATTAATGGTTTAAATCTGTTAACAACTTTTGATTTTATTCACAAAAGACAACAAATTTTTAATTATTTTAAGAATTGCATAAAACACAATATTTGTATGGGAGCCCCCTAAGACGTGGAGATGAAGGGCAGGTATGACTCGAGAAAAAGTTAGGGACAAAAACTAATTGAGGTCGGTCATACATTATATCCCACTAGGGGCAACTCCTGGGAAGTTAAGCGACTTTTTCTTCAATGTATTTCTAGTCTGTATTGAACATTTTGTATGGGAGCCCTCGTCAGGAATGGAGAGATAGCGGGGAGGTATGTTTGAAAAAAATGATTGAGATGAAAAATAAAGTGAGGATCGGTATTTCCAAAATCCCGAATACCGGGACTTTTAAAAATCAGTCCCAATTTTCATCCCTAGTACAAATTGAATATGACGGGCCAAAAAAAAATTTGTTGCAGTGTAATAGTTTTATATCTGTGGCCATTTGTATTTTAAACGAAATTTTTCTTTAATTTCGGTTTATTTTATTATTTGATAAATATGATTTTTTCACCGAGTTTTTGTTAAACTGTTTATGCTACCTTATCTCGACTTAATATGTTTTTTCAAAATGCCACAGATATAATTTTGCAGAAGTATAGGGTTTTTTAAGTTTAGATGAGAATTTAAAAGGATAATACAAGCAGTCTACGAAAATAAAAAGTACATTATTTAGCGTTCGTTATCTATTTTGTTTAAAGGTTGTGTAGACTCTTAATACCGTTAAAAACTATTAGTTAAAAACTATTTTCAAGAAAGAGCCGAACATTATATAGTGTTCTGTTCTTCGTTAAAAACAGAACAATTGTAGTGATACTGTAGACAAACATTATATTTTAAGTTTCTATAATGTTTCTTTTTTTACATTGATAAAGAAATGAACAAACCAAAAATTTTAACAACGACCGCAGCACGTACAGCTTGTGTGTGTGTGTGTGTGTATATGTTTTGTTTGTGTAAAATTAATTTGCTGCAGGCTTTTTGTTCTTTTTACGTATGTGTATTTTGTTTTTGTAAAAAAGGTTTGGTATTTTTTTCTAGCCAAAAGCGACGAACATTAATAAAGTTTGTAGTTTGTTTAAAAAAACCAAACGGAATTTAATGTTCTCATCTTTTGTTGAGTTCGATAAAAAACAGTATTATTTTTGTGTTCGAAAGATGACAAATGGGGAAACGTTATTTTTTTAATAATTTTCTACACAAACACTATTAGCGTTTGTGTTTTCTACAAATCTACCGAACCGAACACTAAGGAGCGATATTAAGTGTTGATTTTCGAACACAGAATACAAGACAGAAATATTGTTGGCATGCTTTTTTTTTAATGACATTTATTTTTAAAATATGATTTCCGGCATTTGTTCGCCCCGGCTGCGAGTTACGTGGTGCATTCGATCAGTCCAATTTTTGACAACAACCGTATGGTGTCAATAGCTTCAAGAGTTGCTGGATTGTCGGAATAAACCAATAACTTAACATATCACCATAAAAGTAATCCAGAGGTGTTAAATTGCACGAACATAGGGGACCACGAAACAGGACCACCTCTGGAAATAAAGTTGTCACCAAATATGTTATTAAGCGTGCTTGATGTGTGGTAAAAAAAAACTTTTAAAACACTGACTGTTTAATATGTAAATTCTTTATACTTGTTTTTTTTTTATCAAATATTTAGATGGAAAAAATCGTACTTTTTTATTTTGAAAACACAACTGGATTCCAAAATACGACACGTTTTTACCATCCAGACAAAACCCCTTTTCGCAAAAAATACCCCACTGCCGATAACAGCAAAAGTTTCACTTTATTGGCAGACAAATATTCTCAATTTTTATTTTATTTGATTTGAATTTATTCCAACATGTTTGTTTGTTTGTTTGTTTATTTGTATCATTATCAGCACTTACTGGCAATGACACAGAAATAAGAAGAAAAATAAAAAATAATATTTAGAAAAAAATACTGGCATACACAATTTTAATATAGATTTTCACTATTTTTCTGTCGTGTCCTCCAAAATTAAAAAATAAACTATTTTTTACGTGTTTGGGTTTGAATTTCAGAGCAGTTTTTTTTTTGTTTGTTGTTGTCTCTAGAACTATTACTTTGGCATGTTTTATTTAATAGTTTTAAAATTATTATCACTAAAAATACGTAGAAAAGAAATTGCAAAAAAAAATGTTGCCAACTTTTGACATTTTTGTTACTTTTGCTGATAAAACAAAAAAAAAAAAAACTACTTTTTATTATTTTTCCCCCTTTTCTTTTTTATACAAAGTAATAAAAATTTAGTGCAACAGATATCAAATTTAACTTTAGCCCTTTTTAAAAAAAAAATGTTGATATTCTTTTTATTTGTTCTATTCCTGCAATCAAAGTTATTTAAATCAAGATTTTAAGCTAAAACTTTTATTGCTTTTATCTCTAAAAGTTATTTGATGTTTTATTTGCTTGTTTGTTTTTTCGATTTTACTGGTTGTAGATGGTGTTTTTATATCCCATTATTAACCCTTGAAATGCAATTGTACTCAAGTGTTTTAAACTCATTGATAACTGTCATTATCCTTATCAATTGTCGGTACTACAAACAAACACACAAACAACATATTATGGTTATTGATGGGTGGAGTATTACGATGTATTTAGATCATCAATTCATTCATTCACATCTAATTTTATGAAATGTTTGATATGAATGAAGTACAAAAGTGGAATACTTAAAGTAAAGAGGGTTAAAGTAGTTGTATTAAATATGTGAAGGTACAAAATACAAATAAAGAGATCTGTTTTACGGTAAAATAGGCATAGTTAAACTTTCACATTAAACTCCTAGATCTAGATGATACAGTCTGCTCGGGATAACGTCAACACGCTATTTCGTCATCAACCCAAAATGCCAACACTCTAAAACGCCAATTAAACCACAAAGATCTAAGATCGTCAACTCTAAATACAGAAATTTTTTAGCTTTAACAACCATTAAAACAATTATCGTTATTTAAAACGCAAAAGGCCCTATCTAATATTTTGAACATTTTATAGGAGAAGCAAAAAACGATATACAGGCATGTCACAAATTCCGATCGGAATGGTTTTGATTCCATATGTTCAATTCCGATCGATTTAGTTTTAGCTGCTTCAGATTCCGATCGATTTTGCTAAATTGTTTTACAATTGGATATGGAAACTTTACATAAAAACCATATGATTTTTGTGTTAAGTATAGCACTGTTCAGAAAAAAGTGGTTTGTGAGGAAAAAAAAGGTGGCAACGCAACGGTAAAGAATATATTATGTTTTTAATAAAATCAATATAAAGTAAAATAAATAAATCAAAAGTGTGTTTTTTTCAATCTTTATCATAAAAAACATTTATTTATCCATAAAATAGTTTTAAGTAGTTTTTTCGGTTATAAAATACTGAAACAATCAATTCCACTTAGAAAACCAAAAGTGGTTTCATTCCGAAAAAATTTTTCGTTTTTCGTTTTCTGAAGAAGCAAAATACGGAATTCAAACCATTTTCGATCGGAATGGAATTCTATGACAGGCCTGATAAAACGAAAAATTGGTAAATCGCCTTAAGCCATTTATAATTTGTTTTATCTATTTTTATACCGACCAGTTTTTTTGACAACTGACAATGTTGTGCCTGTTTGCCGTTTGTTTTTTTGTTAATAAAATCGATTGTTTTAATCAAAATGTTCCAAAACATTTGTGACGATGCAATACATCTGAATTAATAAAAAGGAGTTTTTTAATTTACGATTAGTTATGACCTTTTGTGTTTTAGGTAACGATATGTGCATTAGACCGCATCGAACTCCATACAAAATAAAAAAAAAAGTTGTGCCGTTCACCCCTTAAAATTAAGATATGCCTAAAAAGTTTCTAAAACAGAAAATATATTTTGCCACGCCCCCAAATACAGCCCTTTTTGTTTTTTATATGCAGCGCTACCAGTTAAAATCTGATCTCATTCATGGACTCTTATTTTCGACCCACCTTAATGTATATTCATTGTATGTATTTAGTTTGCAGAAAGCACACCGAAAAACTCAAAAACGGTTTTATTGTCAAAACACCACAACATCACACGTGTGATTTTAAAAGCACGCGATTTTAAATCAAGTGATTTCCAGAACAGGCCTGATGGTTCCTTATTGTGCTCTTCTGTTCAGTTGTTTTCTTGTTCTCGTAAAAGTCAGGGACTGGATCGAGTGAAAATTAAAAGTAAGAAGTGAACGATGATCCCGATTACGATGTGGATAAAAATGTACAAGCAATAAAACCAAGCGCAGCCATCGAAATCTTTAAACCGACTTTGGAGTGGGCCGTATGCGGCAATGTTGAGTAAAATGTACTAAATGTACATATCAAAAAGTTTAATGGAGAAAGCTGTATTTCAATTACACTGTGCAAGTTTTACCTAATTCAGGCATGCTGAATCCAATAGTGCAATCCGTTTTTTTTTTTTTTTGGTAAGCTCTTGATTTCGAGATAAAGCTTTATTTCCAAAATGGAGAAGGTTGCACAACATATATTCGCGTATCTTAAAAACGGTTTAGTTTATTTAATTTACTAAAAAACCGAAATTCCTCAATAAAATTACCTTTTAGTAAAGTTAAACTTTTTTCCATTATGCGCAGTCGTTTTATAAAATAGTATTTTTTTTAGCAACATTTCGAAATTTTTGTTTGTTAAAAATTCATAAAAAAATTGGCAAACGCAGCTATGCTTCTAATTTTTTTCGGACATATAAAAAAAGAAGTTGCAAACAAATGATAAAAATCTGTTAACAACTTTTGATATTAATTCTTGTCTCAAAAAGAAGTGTCAAATTCTAGAACAGTGTTATTGAAGAGAAAATATTATTGATTTCTTTTAAGAGCTGTAAAAGTATAGATTTGTATGCCATGTAAAATATTTTGGTGTCTTTAATGGGTGTTTTTTGCTTTTTTTTATGTACAAACAATAAAAAGCTTTAAACTACAGTATCAATAATATTTTCATCGTAACTTGCGTAACTTATTTAAAAGTTGACGTTACACCAAGAGCTTGTGGCTAATAAATCAGTGATTGCTTAAACGCTAGTTTAGTTGAACTAAACTTAAATTTACAAGTAGTTTGAACTCAACAGCTGTAAATCAGCGTCCCATTTATTATATGTAGTTTAAAAAATAACATGTGGCAGCAACAACGAAAAATGTTGTAAAATTCCTATGGTCTGATTTGGTAGTCTAAATGCCCAATTTAAGCGTTTAAAGATGTTTACTGGTTTATAAATTTGTTAGTGTAAGTACATTTTAAACCAAAAACAGAGTTAAACTTGCTCTGATTTATTAGATTAAAAAAAAAACCAACTCAATAAGGATATGTAGTATTTACTAAAAAAGTTTAATTTTGATAAAATTTTGTCTAAAGCAAAGCTGCATTCGACATCGGATTTCATCACAGTGGGGCTATACAAATTTTGTTAACCAAATAACTGAGTATCTTAGAACCTTGGGGATCTATTATAGAGATACATTGTATGCTTGATATACTTCATGCAAAGAGCGATAGTTTAAATCGGACTGATGTGTTTAAGTTATTCTTTGTAGGTACTTACTTACTTACTTACTTAGAGGCGCAGTAAACCGAGAGTAAGAGTAACTTAACATTACCGTTAAAAAGTAAGGCCAATCTATTTCTTACAGATTGAGACGTAACATCTTCCTGCTAAGTATAATCGTTCTAAGTGCGCTACAAACAACAAAATAAGGCAGCTGATTTGTTCAGCTAACTGAGTCTTTTGTTTGCTTTACAAAACGTTGTAGGTCTTGGTCTGTCCAATTAATAATCGCCAAGCACTTTGGTCGTGTGCATACTCTCTCCAGTTTCTGATAACAAGGATCTCCATGTATTATTCCACGTTGTCCTTACACTTGTGCTACTGGAGCGCTTGGACTCAATCCCTGTGCTTTTATATACTCAGCCACGTTAATGTCTAGATAAATATACTTATCTCGTGCAGTATATGGTTCGTTAGGCGAACACACTCCTTGCTAACACAAAACAGGCCAAAGATTAAGCGTATACAAAGCTTCATCCGCTTTTGTAAGTACCCATGTTTCAGCGTCGTAAAGAAGCACACTTAGAATAAGAATTTTGTTCAATGTTGTTATAGTTCGTTGAGAGTGGGCTATGTAGCCCGGGAGATCATCGATTTGGCTGCACGATTCTTATCTTTATTTCAACGATAATATCAGTTCTCCGGCAAATGGTGCAGTCGAGGTATATAAACTCTGCCACTACCTCGACATTGTTATTGGCGGCCTTCACTATTTCACCTTGCTGTTGTTGCCACGTTTGGCTAGCAGTTTAAAGCATTATTTTGTTTTGTTGTTATTAACCATTAGACTTATCTTTGCTGATTCCTTCTCAATTCTGGAAAATGCACAAGTTACATCTCGCTCTATCTTTTCGACAATGTCAACATCGTTTGCATATGCGAGAATGATGTCTCCGTTTGTTTTTACTTTTTCAGTTTAAATAACTTCTAATTTTTCTAATGTTTTCTCGATCAGTATTTTGAAAACGTTTCAGACAAGCTGTTTATTTGAACTCTCGACCTCTCGTAGTGGTGAATGGTTCGGAGAGGTCGCTTCCTATTTTTTCAGAAGATCTAATGTCACCCAGCGTTATTAAACAAGGGCGTACACTTTTTGACTAAATCTCATACGTAACATGGTTTCTCTCTTATCTGCGTGTCAAAGGCGGCTTTATAGTCGTTGAAAAGATGGTATGTATCGCTCAAAGTGTAAAGATTTGGTCGAAAGTCGATCTACCAGGGCTTAAGCCACACTAATAAGCCTAAAACCGTTCGACGAGTTTGAGTTTTAAACTTTCACACAAAGAATGCTAAAGAGGATCTTATTTAAATGGCGCAAATAGTTTTGTATCCTCTCTTGGGAATCGGACACGGTACACTGAGATTCTAATCATCAGGCATACTTTCAGTTTCCCAGATGGTGCAGTCTGGCTGATGCATACACCTTATTAACTCATCGCCTCGGGTCTTTGTATGTTCTAGATTTTCTAAATTCCCGGATTTATTTATTATATTTGCAAAAAATTATATAAAATTTCAAATTATACTTTTGGGAATTTCCAGGAGTTTATAATGTGAAATAATAAATCAAATTTAAGCTTTTGGAAAAGCACGCGTTAAATAGCCGCATCAAACTCTTGAAGACAGCTGAGAAATAAAATCTTTCCTCACGCAACTTGGGCATAACTACAGGAGGGGCATCTTTTAGCCCCACAGCAATAACAGGCTGGTTTGTATGCCCCAGCCTGAGAACGTGGAACAAATCACAGCTATCGGGATTCTTAGAGCTTCTTTCCTTATTTAACCCAGTTCTCTTGGTATCAAACTAAACCCAGCTTAGTCGCGACCCATGAAAGATCCGTTTTATAAGACCCACAAAACAACTTTAATTATTGGCTGCATCTTTAGCTCCCAAAGGTGCAAGGCCAAATGATAGATGCTCTTTAGGACGCGTATTTGGGACCTTTGTGTGGTCCAGACAAAAAAAAAAATGATTTATTTTTTCCCCCATTATAGGAAATTGTTCGTACACACTTAATTTGCCTTCATGAAAGTCAAAAACACTTTTAACAAAAACAATAAAAAATTCTATTTTCATTGCTTTCCAAAAATTTTACCACTTAAATAACGACCGCAAAACAAAACCATTCATAACAACTTCAATTAAATTAGAAGAAGCAAAAATGTTTAAAACAAAAAAGAAATCAATTTCAATTCACACTCACCCATAATTGTCCAAATATTAAATAAAATTTTATTTAAAACACACAGAATATAAAAACAAAATCACTCAAAAATTATTTTATGTCATTAACGCCTGTAGTCCCGATGGAGACTGTAAGCGGGTCTAGTTCAGTTCACTGCTCTTGCAGCAACTCACTTTTCGAAATTAACAAAAAAAAAAAACAAAAAACAAACACTTAAAAATGTTAATTAAATTTTTATTTAAAGTTTTTTGTTGTTGTTGATTTCAACCTAAAAAAAATTAAATAGTCAATAATGATATTTATAATTTTAATAAAAACAACAAAAATGTTCCGTCATATTTTCAAAATGACAGCAACAAGCTGCGACGCAGGCAGATAAAGTGTTAACGACGCGGCGTCACAACGTCACATTTTTTGTTTAAGCTCCGCATTATAAACATGTCAGTACAAGCATTTGAAAATGTTGTTCAGTAATTGATAATGACACTGAAAAACAAATCAAGCTTTAATTAAAATGTCATTAATATGGAAAACAATAAAAAAAAACAAACTCAAAAATTTAACAAACGGAAGAAGAATTATACAATTTTGAAATACAAAGAGAGAGTGAACTTAAAACAAGGGTTTGCGAATGCGACTAAAAACACTGTGCTCGAAATTGACACTTTTTTTTAGACAAGCCGGGCACATGGCGTTTTAACATAATTCGGGTACGCTGAATCCAGTAGAGTTAGCCGTCTTTTAGGTTAGCTCTGGTTTTCGAGATATACTGTTATTTCGAAAATTGTGGAAGTTGCACAACATATAATCGCGTTTCTCAAAAACGCCTTTAGTTATTGAAAAACCTAAAAAAAAATAAAATTTCCTTTAAGAAAAGTAAAACTTTTTTCTAATATGCGCAGTCGTTTTAGAAACATTATTTTTTTTTTAATGGAATGTAGGAAAAGATAAACTCACTGTTTATTGTTGAGGTTTTTGTTTTAACTTTGATATTGTAACCAGTGTTGCCAGTGAAATTTTGAGAAAGATACATTTTCGTTTCCAAAAAGATACACTTTCGCAAAAAGATACATTTTGAAAACATTTTAGAATCCATTTTGAACATTTAAAATTTATTAACATAACATTTTGTTTTTCATATTTAATAATATTGTAAAGAAAATTATAAATTCATTTTTATATTTATTCAATTCATAAATATTACTTAGAGGAGATGTAATCTTAAAAAATACAGTAAGCAAACGTTAAAATTAATTATATGTATGTTACGATATTTGGATGTTATCAAAACAAATTCATTTTTGTAAAAATTACACAAGAATAAGCAGGCGACAGCAGTACTTAAGGTGCTTTTACACGATATGTATCATGGTGAAATTACTAGAAGGTGGCAGCACTAGGAGTTGTTGTACAACAATACAACAAAAAACAGGTAAATTTGTTTGTGTATGCCAAAAATATAGAATTTCACCACACCAAAATATTAGACTTGTTCATTTTTTATCGCATGCTGGCAATACTGTAAAACATATTTTGCATGTTTTTCCTTCGCATCAAGGATTTTAAGACAAAAGCATGTTGGAAGACTATTGCTCGACTCTAATACGTGAAACCGAACCAACAAAATACAAAAATAAACTAATGATTTTTCATGTAAAAAACAGTTAAAAACAATTTTTTGTGACTCGAATACCTGACGTGATAGAGAAAAACAAATTACAGATTCGAATTCAGCCCACCAAAATACTCTAGGAAAGATATTTGGTTTATCCAGTCCAAAACCTTGTTGGCAAGTATAATTAATTAGCACCAATTAAGCCCTCTTAAGTGCATAGTTTAATGTGAAATATTATCCAGTAGCATTATTGGTCCGTATTTCTTTAAGGATGAAGTTGGTTCTGCAGTTATTAAAGCCCAGCTGAGCACCATCACACGTTGGAAAATTTATTGAGACCAGCTACGGAGAAAACCCAACAAATGAGGTTTCAATGTTGGAATAGACTTATCAGGAGAGACGCCAAAGGTTTCCAAAGTAGGGCACCTCGTGTATTACAAAAATTAAAACAGAATTCATAATTTTGGCTCGATTTAAATTTTTTTTTTAAATATTAAAAAAAAAAAAAAAAAAATTAGATAACTCCGGTCTTTTAAAAATCATATATTTTAATATTAAAAGACTAATAAAATATCTTATTATTGTTAAATATTAAATAAAGTGCTTATAGATTATTGTATCCCTGTCCATAGTCTTAATTTTCCAATAGGTTTGATTCCCTGAGATCGAAGAGTTTGGACACAGTGGCCATATCCCTCACACAGCACTTTCATGAGAATTTCACTCTGTCGTATTTTTTTAAAAAATCATAAATTTTAATATTAAAAGACTAATAAAATATCTTATTATTGTTAAATATTAAATAAAAATGATTGATTTTTAATAAAAATTGTAAAATTTCGTGTAAATAGTCGTATTTTCTTTATAATACGAATGCGATATTTTTTTAAAATATTTTTATCGCATGCGATATTTTTTAAAAATGAATTTAACTTTTCATATTTATCTTCACATAAGTTATAAAATACATTTTTTAACAAAACGGATGTCAATAAAGAAGTACGTTAAAAATTGGCGTACAAGTCTAGTTCTTAAAAATAACTGATTTTAGCCGTATCAGTCTCGTCCATGTTCGAACTGCAATAAATGCCTTTTTATTGCATACGCCTTATCATACTAATAATACAAATTTAACTTGTGTTAACCTAAAATTATACCTCAATGTAGCTTTTAAAAAGAAGCGATTACGATTATAATCGATTTGCAAACCCTACTTTAGACAGACAGGCCTAAAGCTACGGTCACACTCATCAGATATTTGACGAAAAAAAACGGGACCAATGAGAAAAATAAATAATAATTTCCTTCAATTCCAATATTTATTTTGATAATAATACCACATCTTACAAACGACAATTTGTTGCTATGTCTAGTAGTATAATTTATTTATTTTGTGATATTAAGATCATGCTAAATCTCAATAACTATAAACAAAAATGGGGGTTACGCTTATTTGGTCAAATATTTAATAAGTGTGACCGTAGCTTAACACGAACGTGTGAGATACAAAACGAAAACCAAAAGATTAGAATCAGAGAAAAACAAAATAACAGCACTTGCTTTATATTTCGGCATAAAAACATATGCATGTACGTTTGAGTACAGGGTAATAAAAAAGTTTTTAAAATAATAAAAGAAATAAAGTTTTTAAATTAATAAAAATAGAAAATATTTTAAGTTTTAAAATAAAACCAAGTTAATTACAAGTAAAAGTGCTTTATTCGGCTGACCGAATCTAATTCGGTCCTTCAGCATAGAATTAAAAATCGTATTAAAACTTTAAATTCGACATTTGACTAATTTTTAATATTAACTGCTCTTTCGTAAAAGTATTTAATACAAAAATATTATATCCTGTTGCGATAATAACACTTTAAACTGCGATAATTACACTTTATCCTGTTGCGATCATAAAATTTTAAACTGTGGATTTGAAAGATTTGTTCAAAAAAGTTATTCTTAGCATTTGATATTTTTAGTTTTTTTTTTGTTTCAAGGGATTTTTTAGGAAATCCCAGCCAGTTATGACCCTAAAGTCAATAGTGTTAAAATTGACGTGTAAAAACTCTTCCTGGGTCCGAAATGGCACGTACGCTGAACACTGCTTAAAATATTTAACGTGTATGGGAGAGAGTACAGCGTGGTCCCTCAAGCTCAACAAGGAGACGTTCGACACAACTTGGAATATCACGGCGGTCGCTGCGGAGTATTGTTAGTACATTATAACATACTGCTTTGTTAAGAAACATTTTCGGCAAATTGATTTAACAGCTCTTGACAGTTTTTTTTTGGATATTTCTCACACAGCAGATTTTCAGTCGGAACAGGATCCAAATCTGCGTTCATATATGCATACAACATGTTGTTGTTAATGTTGCTAAATTCTCTTCAACGTGTGTGGACACGTTCTTAGAAAAGAGTATAAAAGAGAATCAAAAAGAAAAGAGAAAACAAGGCGCCCTGATTATTTTATGTCTTTAGAATTCAAGTACTCGACCAGCTTCACACTTTTTCTATAATTTTAACAATTTCATTTACTTCTTCAATCACACCTGTTTCAATTTGGAGCCATCTAACCGATATTTTGGTAAGGCACTTTTTGTGGGAGCTGGAAGAAGTTGTGAACCAAATTCTAATTATTTAAAGAGCGTCAGTTTAAAGGTAAAAGAAATTTATGTGAATATATACAAAATTTCGTTCAATTATAATTAAATATTTATTTATTTAAAATCGGATAGTGCAAAGAAAATATTCCTGCAAAATATTGAAGGAATAAGACTATTAAAGTATAAAAGCTTTTGAGGATTGTAATTTGTACTCTACACATACATTTAAATAATATGAAAATTTATATATTTAAAATCTTTTTATCTTGACCACAAGTTTGTACGCCCATTTGTATTTGTTTTTCATTATAATTTAATAGTAAGTTTCGAGGTTATATGGGCTAAAGAGTTTTTTAGGAGTGAACCTTATAAATCATCCAAGCTTTTTTGCACCTCTTCCATGGATGTGTAAATTTTGCACAAAGTCTGACTATCTACATAATTAGAAACTTCAGGATTATTTTCCATTTATATTTAACATCCGCTACTTTACATTATTCAACTGCTGAATTTTGAAAAGCATTCCAAAATTTTCTCTAAAAACAATTGAATTTTTCATAGCTAAAAATTGCCACAGATTTGTACCAGGATTTCTTTATAATTTATTTGTTCTATTCTATTAGTAAACTACTTATTATTTAAATCAATTAAACTAACAATGATATCAGATTCAAATTATTATTCAAAATAGTGCATGTGACAGACACAACTATTGGCATTTAAAAGGCACGACGACAAATTTGAATTTAATTAAACTGGTCAAATCATTCAACAAACAAATAAATCAAATCAGTTTTTATGGTTTAAATATTTATATTTTTTTGTTTTAATTTCAAACGGATTTTCAATAATAACAATAAAAACAAGAGAAATAAAAAAAAACAATAAAAAATATAAAAAAAGTCACACTCACGCACAGACAAACAACACGAATGACGCCAATAATATTTGAAATCAAATCACATAAAACGATCTTGGCAACACAACAACAATAAAAGCAACATCATCACTGTTTCTATTAGGAACCAATCACTGTGAAGTAGTTAAACGCACTAATTTATCGTTGCAGCCATGCAACCGCTTAGACCCATTGTGCTGCAATGCGAAACACAATTTCAAAGTCTTTACTCAATGATCGGTTCGAGTGTGAGTTTGGAACGTAATTAATTTATTTTTTGTTTTAGTTCGATTAAAACAATTTTATTTTTTTTTTTTCGTTGAAAACCAATATCGACAACAAATTGTAAACCATTAGAAATTAAAAGCATTTTTAGAAATTGATATGGGTGCTTTGGTCGATGTATCACAACAAATTGGGTGCTCATTCAGAAAGTTACTCTGGTTGTTAGAGGGACATGACACATTTCAGTTTAGTGTCAAAGACACCATCTTAACCTGCTGTTAAAATGCAATGAATAGAAAACTTTTTTTATTTTACAATCAATATTTTAACATATTGATTCTGTTTTTTATTAATTCAAGGAATAGAATAACGATTTTTTGGGAATACAGTGTAACGAGAGAGTCAGGTTGCTTATTGGGAAAAATATACTTTCAATTCCCGGGAATTTGAAGACGTTATATTTCGGAATTTTTTTTTTTTTTGAACAATTCTCTACATCCATGTTTAACTTTAATGACAACTACAATCAGTCAATCCCTTGAAACGTTCATAAAAATTACTTATTTATCGTGTAAAAATATATAATGGTAGTATTTCCCTACTGCTTAGTGCTAAAACGTCTTAATTCAAATTGAGACACTTTTGATAAAATAAATCTTTGTTGAAGTTTTTATAAATTAGACTTGTGTCAGTTTATAATTTGAAAAAAGTGTCAAAACATGAAAAGAATTCAGCAAAAATGACATAACTTAAAATAATTAGGTTAATTGTGCAAAAAATTCATCATCAAAAATTACATAACTAAAAATTGTTCATTATCTAGTGAAAAAATATTAAAACAAAAACTTTTTAGATCATAATCTGTATGGATTTTCTACTAAATGCTCCAAGGATTTGTTTTTAACTATTTTTTTTTTAGGTCAAACCCAGTTTTCTATTCGATTTCTGAAATATTGAGCTTTTTTTTGAGTTGAGCCACTTTTGAACTTGGTGTGCGAAATAATTCTTAACAATAGCGTAGATAAATCCTTAAAGCTTTTTTGAATAATTTTTTACAAAAAGAAAAAAAAGTACCGGGAATAAAAAAAAAATAAATACGTTACCGGGAATGGAAAAAGTCCAAGAATTCAAAACCCCAATCGAGGGACAACTATATTATCTAAAAAAGTACTTTGCTGGAAAATGCTTTTGGTAAAACTAGAACTAAAGTCTATAAAA
Organism: Pollenia labialis; assembly: GCA_949318255.1. Lineage (NCBI taxonomy): Eukaryota > Metazoa > Arthropoda > Insecta > Diptera > Polleniidae > Pollenia > Pollenia labialis. Next base: position 83,561,140 of record OX439140.1, read on the forward strand.
TTAGCAGAACTTCAAAAGATTGCAGCTTACCAGAATCCTTTTAGGTTCCGTAGTGACCAGTGGCTCCAGGTCTTAAGATATCTATGCTCTGGACTGGTTTGTACTGAGGCCTTTTGAGGGATGACAAAGTGACTACGATTTCAACCCTAATCAAGGCGTGAAGACCTTAAGAAAAAAAATGTTTAAATATGGTCACCTCCCACCAAACTATTTTTAAAGAAAATTTTAAACATATTATGGTTATATCAACCATTTAATTGTCAGCGACAATCATGTAATGGTTAAATTAAGCCTTCATCAAATACTCAAAACCATATTATGGTTGCTTCTAAAAATGTTATGGTTAAATATGATAATAATTTGTTTTTAAATTTAAATTTCTCAAGAGCAACATTCTATGGTGGAAAACCAACCATGCTATTGTAAGTGTTAAACAAATTTTAGTTATTATTGATCATAACATGTTTGGATGCAACAATAATATGGTAGGGGCTTCTTGATGAAGGCATTACTTAACCATAATATGGTTACCGCTGACAATAATATGGTTTTATTAAACATAATATGTTAAAATAGGTGAATCCGCCATAAGTTTTTACAAATGTTTTACCTGTTTTAGACTATGCGACGTAAACCTGTAACAGTATTTTCTTTTAGTGTACTCGTATACGTTCCGACGCTACGGTTTTTGTTGCAAGCTACAGTTGTCGTTTAAATGAACAGAATAACGTCGACGCCACATTTTCCATACAATCTGACAAAAAAAAATTCGTAGAAACCTTCCCCAGTTGGCCACGTCTTTAAGACATCCTTAAAGACGGATGCACAACAATGCTTATTCCTGCACGACATGTGAGGGAGAGCCAGAACAAATCGACAACGACATTTTCCAACAAGCGTTGCGAGAATCGTGTCCGACACAAAGAAATCAACTGTCGCTCTTCATGTCGTTTAGTTTTTTTTTTTTGTTTTTAATTGGGAACAAATTATTTTTGTTTATTTATAAGACAGCTTACAAGACACTGTCGCTCATACTGTCGTGTATAGTTGTTAATAGAGGACACCTTACAAGATGCTGTCGCTCATACTGTAGCGTATAGGTGTTATTATAAGACACCCTACAAGACAATGTCGGTCATGTTTTCGTGGATGGTCTTGTATAAAAGACAACTTGGGAGACAATGTCGGTCATTCTGTCGTTTATAAACTTCTTAAGAAGACGGTGTACTAGACAACGTCGAGTATTTTGTTGTCCATGACATTTTCCTCAAAATTGTCTTCCAGAAATCCTAAGTTCTGTCCTCTATAACTTAGGATTTCTGGAAGACAATTTTTCGGAAATCGTTGTCGTCAATATCGTCGATGGCAGTTTTGCATACTGGGTCGTTAAACAGTGGCAGTGCAAATATACTGAACTGGCACAATAAAATAAAGTAATTTGTTTTTATTTTTGATTTTTCTTTACCCACTTACAACTACATTTACAGCCAATCCCACGATGTCATCCCACGTTAACGTTCGCATGGAAAATTACATTTAAAACAAAAACAATTTTTGTTTTAAATGTTGAGTACCTTCTCGATTCGAAAGCAATTTTATTTCTTATTCTTTCATTCGATACTGAACGAATCGAAATTATTTTTTCAGTATTTTGAAACTTAAATTAATGCTTTCCAACACTGAAAAAATAATTCCGATTCGTTCAGTATTGACTGAAATAGTTATATTTTAAATTTCTTTCGCATCGAGAAAGTACTCAATCACGACTGCCAGAATCAGGTCCGTTATTTTCTATGCGAACGTTAATGTGTGACAGCGTGGGACTGTCTGTTAGAGTTGACAAAAACTCAACCAATTGTTGTCGGGACTGTAAAAAAAGATAAACTCACTGTTTAATGTTGTTGTTTTTGTTTAAGCTTTGATATTGTTACAAATAGAACTGTTGCGGTAATTCTTATACGCTTAACAGTTTTATTTGGTTTTTCTAAAATCTTTATGGATGAAGTTTCCTGATGATCTGGCCTACGCATCCAGTGAAATGCGCATAGGAATAGCCTATCCGATCAACAATAAATTTCTGTTTATCAAAAGTATGAAATGGGAATTTAGCACATTTAAACGAAACCTTGTTTTATGTTGCCACAATTTTTTCTTCAGTGGGATACACACTATTGAACTTGAGTGACAGTCAAAAATTTTATCAGAACCGCAAAATAAAGTGACATTGACGGTTGACTGACAAAAATTAGCGGCCACACTATCAAACAAGTTAAAATTTTAGTAAAACTGTTATTCACGGTTGATTGTGTGTAGCCCGCCTTTATGCTCTCACATAGAAACATTATGGGTCGATTACAGATGGCAACTGAAATGAAAGCGCCGCTCATGTTTGAATATAAAAATTTTTTTATTTTATATTTTAACATGTGACATGTGTTGCTATGCGTAATCGACCCATTAAGGTGATATTTTTAAAAAAGACCCCTTTCAGACTCGGCAAGTTAGTTGCGCAAGTAACTTGCCGAGTACAACAAAGTCTGTACTAAATATTTTTTTCCTTACCCCGACCTTAACGCTGACGTCTACAAATTTATCATGTTAAGATTAAATTAGTTCTGCCGAAAGTTTGCTTTTTAAAATATTGAAAGAAAACCCCATTCTTAATATGAAATGCGCTCACTATTAAATACATAAATTACTTTTCGATTAATATTTTTGCGTGTTTTTCATAAAATCTAGTTTAGCTATTTATGATAAATATTAATATGGGGGTTAAGGTAAACTATAAAAGGATCGACGTAGAACTAACTCCCGCTCAATTATATTTTATTTATTAGATTTTCAAAATATATGTGTCGTAAGGAATTTGTCTTAATTCTAGTCGCCTTTTATCAAACAATCGGTAAGACCGTAAACAAGAAAGTAAACATATCGCCATGGCTTTTACGACCAGCCTCACTGACTATAAATATTGCCCAAAGCTTTATTATATTCTCCCACAAAACAATCAATAGTTGTATCACTCTTCCTAGCACTTGAGTACCCTTTTAATGTGTCCACACTTGTACTTTGCCATCCCGTCCTTCTCATATTTCCCTTTCAGGGTCAAATTGCAAATTATTCAAGTGTTCACCAAGTACGTACTCTTGTTGTATTATTCAAATAAATTTTTTGTTGTTGCAGTGCAAACATACAATTTTCAAACAACCCAACCTTTTTGCAACCAGAGTAGCTGAGTTACTTTATTATTCTGTTTTTTTTTTTTATTGTGCCACAAAATATGTGCAGGTATTTGTGTTCATATGCTTTAAACTTCCAACGTATGGAAAATAATTTTCTACATTTTGTGGGTGGACAGGTGGTAGGAAAGTTTTGTTGCTAGATGTTATAAATGGCAGAAAAAGACTTAAAGGTAAATTAATAAAGATTTGGAAAATACGAGTAGTAATGGCGCATAAATATTAGTTGAGTGTCATGTTGTAAATGTAACATTATAATATTAACAGCTTGTAGCAAGAGACATACATACATATATGCACTTACTTGTTTTTATTTAGTTAAATGGTAATAAATCAATTATTGTTGGCATTAAAGAAAAAAGGGAAATAAGTCATTGGGTTTTTATTTTATTAGACAATTCACAAGATAAACTTTTACTAAAGAAATTTTAGATATTCATAAGAACTGACATAAATACCAATTAATCTATTAATGAATCAAAGAACTTAGGACTTTTTTGTTCAAGTTCCTTATAGACCTTTTTTATTGACACTCTTTAAGAAGTTGAGCAGTGGCGTGCGTTTTTAAGACTTTCTTCGCGGATGACGTGTTTGAAGATAAATATAAAAAGTTAAATTCGTTTTTAAAAAATATCGCATGCGATAAAAAATATTTTAAAAAAATATCGCATGCGTATTATAAAGAAAATACGACTTTTTACGCGAAATTTTGCAATTTTTATTAAAAATCAATCATTTTCATATAATATTTAACAATAACAAGATATTTTATTAGTCTTTTAATATTAAAATGTATGATTTTTGAAAAAGTACGACTTAGAGTGAAATTCTCATGAAAGTGCTGTGTGAGGGATATGGCCACTGTGTCCAAACCCTTCGACCTCAGGGAATCAAACATAATGGAAAATTAAGCTTATGGATAGGGCTACAATAACCTTTTTTCCGAATTGTATTAATGAAAATTTTTATACATTTTTGAAAATTTGACTTAGAGTGAAATTCTCATGAAAGTGCTGTGTGAGAGATTTGGCCACTGTGTCCAAAACCTTCGACCTCAGGGAATCAAACATAATGGAAAATGAAGCTTATGGATAGGGCTACAACAACCTATAAGCACTTTTTCCGAATTGTATTTGTGAAAATTTTTATACATTTTTGAAAATTTGACTTAGAGTGAAATTCTCATGAAAGTGCTGTGTGAGGGATATGGCCACTGTGTCCAAACCCTTCGACCTCAGGGAATCAAACATAATGGAAAATGAAGCTTATGGATAGGGCTACAACAACCTATAAGCACTTTTTCCGAATTGTATTTGTGAAAATTTTTATACATTTTTGAAAATTTGACTTAGAGTACAATTCGGAAAAAGTGCTTATAGGCTATTGTAGCCCTATCCATAAGCTTCATTTTCCATTATGTTTGATTCCCTGAGGTCGAAGGGTTTGGACACAGTGGCCATATCCCTCACACAGCACTTTCATGAGAATTTCACTCTAAGTCAAATTTTCAAAAATGTATAAAAATTTTCACAAATACAATTCGGAAAAAGTGCTTATAGGTTATTGTAGCCCTATCCATAAGCTTCATTTTCCATTATGTTTGATTCCCTGAGGTCGAAGGGTTTGGACACAGTGGCCATATCCCTCACACAGCACTTTCATGAGAATTTCACTCTAAGTCGTACTTTTTCAAAAATCATACATTTTAATATTAAAAGACTAATAAAATATCTTGTTATTGTTAAATATTATATGAAAATGATTGATTTTTAATAAAAATTGCAAAATTTCGCGTAAAAAGTCGTATTTTCTTTATAATACGCATGCGATATTTTTTTAAAATATTTTTTATCGCATGCGATATTTTTTAAAAACGAATTTAACTTTTCATATTTATCTTCACACACGTGAAATTCATATGGATTTTTTAAATTGCAAACACTTCATATATTGTGGCGTTGAAAATTTTAAAACAAAATATGAATTTCTATAGAAAGCAACAACAAAATTATAAAATAACGGGTTCGCAATCTAACGTTTTTTTCAACTAGTGCTTATTTCGTGAATGGTAACACTTAGCTCATTTCTGTTTTAACAGATAATTAGTTGTATCCTTCCGCTGAACGAATATGGTTGTGAATACGCTTGAACAACTGACCATCCAATGCGCTTTCCCTTCGCTTACTGGGCCTGCGATCGACTTACAGAAGATGCCGATTTTGCCAAAAAAAATCATCTTTTCAGATGAAGCTCATTTTGATCTTGGCGGGTATGTAAACAAGCAAATTGTCACATATGGGATACAGAAAACCCGTACGCATACATTAAAGCCGTTGCACCCAAAACGAGTCACTGCGGATATTGGTCCAGAAAATATTCAGTAGTTTTTTTTATAGCATTTTCAAAAAAAAAAAGTTATTTGGCGGACCCTGTATTATTGAATTTGTTTTTGCTTTCAATGCAATTTTAGGCGTTGCGTTGTGTTTTACGAATTAAGGCCCTACCTAAGTTTTTTCAGCACTACCTGCCTGAAATAAATCTTTTTCGAAAAAGCTTTGTCTTTCATTTAAATGTCATTTTTGTGACACCTTTATATGTAAAAACTGCTTTTACAAAATCCCCATTTAATGCCCCTTATAGAAACTTTCTACGGGCAACGCTGACTGGAATGTTGCTGGTGTATTTGTACGTGTTAATTAATAATAAGTAGAGTATGTATGTATATGTTTGAATCAATGTGCCGTTATTTACTCTTTTATGCTCAATGAAGTGTGGAGTGTATGTAAAGAAGCCCCAACAACAACAACAACAACAAACCCCACATTAGGCACAACAAAAACTTTCAAATGAATTGAAATGTTTATTTATTACAAATGCAATCAGTTTAAATACAAATACAATGAATTTCAGTGTAAATAAATAATTTTACTATTTTTATTGTTGTTTTAACTCTTTTGTATTCCCATTTTGTGTTGTTGCATTTGTTGTTATTTTAGTTGGTACTAAAGGGCTGCATGAACAACTTCATTCATAAACATACTGAAATGTTTATTCATTGAAAGTCGTGTTCGAATAAAATTGAGATTACCGAACAAACTCTTGTTTTATTAATGCTGCTATGAACACATTTCGTTTCATGTCGTAAACACACAGAGGTTGTTCAATGAAACCGGCTTTGTTTCATAGTTTTCATTCTCTCTCATTTATTTTTATTAATACTCCGTAGCAACGTTGCCACTTCAATAAATTCAAGTATTTATTTGCATGCGTTGCCCATGTGTAATTTAAATTTTAAAACATATGTAGATATACCTATGCACATACATGTATAGTATACATATTTGGAATATAAACAATAAATAATATGCAAAATATGTTTTTTTTTGTTTGTCATTTGCATTTTGGAATAATACAAAATGGCAAGATTTTATTGTCTTGTAATGTACTGTACACGGCCCTGAAATGAAACGAACTCATAAAAAACACACATTTTTAGGTGAAAGATGAAAATCAAAAGGAGGAATGAGTTTATGCAAAATTTAATTGTTAGTTTTGTAAGTGTCTTAGGAGTTTGACCACGTGGTTGTTTTTTTTCGAAAGATATTAAAAACTTGAAAATGAATGTAAGTAAATATTTTTCTGTTTAAGATTATTAATTAAATTATAATTAAATATATTTAATTTTATTGAAAATTTACATTGAAAACCAAAATAAATTTGAGTTTTTATTTCCATATTAATGTATCTCTTAAACTTGTTGCATTTACCCCTCATGGTTATTTCTATTTTTTTTTTTTTAACTTTCCTATGTTTTTATTTTTCTGCAACTGGCAACACTGACATTTAAATCATACAGTTTTTCCATGAACTTATTCGAGATTTGTTCAATGGTTGTTCTGTTTCATGGTTGTTAATGTTCATATTCTCTTGTATAAGCAAATAAACTTATTTTTTCTTATTCGTCTTTTAAATATCGAGTGTTCATTGCTTTCATTTCATAGTGTTTCATCTTACTGAATACGAATGAAGCGAACACAAAATTATAATGAAGGTTTCATGAACATCATTATTAAGTTTCATGCAGATGTTTAGTTGGTACCTACATTTGTATGTATTTGTAAAACTTCTTCATGCGTTTATTTTAAATGTTGTTTTTGTTTCTGTTTATATTCTTTTCCATAAATGTTGTTTGTTTTAACACTTTTTTAATAGTATTTTAGACAACAAATAATAATTATTGTTTATTGTTTTTCATACATTTACGAGTATGTTTGGGTGCATTTGATGTTCGTTTGCTTGTGGGTTTGTTTGGAAACAAACGAGTTTTATGATGATGATTTCTTTTATAAGTCACACAGTTAGTTCCGTAATGGGATTGTGTACTTCAACTTGAATTTTAAGGTTTTTGTGTGTTCAAGTGATTGGGGCTTGTATTTGAGTTTTGTTTAACACAAGCTGGAACGAATGAATAAAAAAACAAGCTATGAACGGGAGAAGTGAATTTGAATCTCTACGTACCCAAATGAAATTTAAAGGTGCTATTGGGTTTAAAGTTAAAGAGTTCTATTTCACAAATTCATCTAGAATGCTACTACAGATTCTAAATGATCCTTAAGGCATAATTGCAAATTCAAATACACCACTATTGTACCTGTAGTTTGAAGTTTTCCCAAATATTTAGGGTATAACTAGAGTTTTTCTTTTCCCGGACTTTTTTATTCCCGGGATCCCGAGAATTCCCGCTCAATAAAAATCGATGCAAATATTATTTTATTTAATTTACTTGAACCAATAACATTTCCTGATATCAATAAAATACGTTTTTAAATACATTCAACTTTTTAAAATCTTAATGTTCAAAAGTACAAAATATCATTTATTTTGTAGGATTTTTGAGGAAGTTATAGCAAAATTACTTTTTGGTTATCTTTTTTCAATGTGCAATAACATTTGAAATAATAAAAACTTCCGATTTGTGACATTAGGAGTGTTTAGGAATAAAAATAGACTTAATCACTTATTGCAACAGAATAGAGTCAAGGCCAACAGGTTTTATATAAAACCAAAAATGTTAATTTTTTTCAATCAAATTATTACAAAATATTTCTGTTAAAATAGTTCAGAATAAGCATTTACAGAATCGTTTGAAAGCCTATTTCTAATTTTTATCAAGAAGATTTCAATGATTAAAACCGTTTCTTTTCTACGGATATGGGTCTTTAAACACATTAAAGCCAATCAAAAACTCAAAATTTAATTTTTTGACTTACTTTTGACATTTTTGCCTAACGGCTAAGATCAATTTCATGACACGACTTATTTGCAATTATACATATCAGCAGTTAAGTTGCCAAAATTAAATTTAAAAAAAATCCCTGGAATTTCCGCACAAATTTCCCGGAATTTTTTTCCCGAAAATTGAGCGGGATCCCGGGATTTTCGTCCCGGGAATACCCGTATGAAAAATACTAGGTATAACCTAAAATGTTTAAATGTGAAACCACAGAATATTACGAGGGTGGGTCAATAAGTCCGTGACTTTTTAAATTACACACAAGTTTTTAGATAAAAAATAATTTTGTTTTTCAACGTAGTCTTCTTTTAGCTCTATACACTTTTTACAATGTTTTTTCAATTTATTTAACCCTTCCAAAACATTTACACAAGCTATGGCCAATTTTCGGGATTGATATTAAAACACATTTATTTTTAAAATCGTTTTAAATACAAAATTCTCTTCTTCACTGAAAACTTAAGTGAAACTTAAGTCACCGATGTGGTACACTTAATTTCAACTTAGGTTTCCATTGTAATATTTTAGCAAGGTGGTCTCAATATCACAACAATACAACAACAACAGGCACAGCATTAACAGTCAGCTGTTTTTTCAGACCACCTTGTAGATAATTACACTTTTTTATATTTTTTTTTGCATTTAGTAGTGCTACCATACTTTTATCTTAATTAAATAAGACTTTTCAAATAAAACTCAAAAAACCAATCTGTTTTAAATACGATTTAAGTTTGTTATGAAAATTAACTTAATGTAGATTTAAATACTATCCTGAAAATTGGGCATTAGACTCATTAGCGGATAGACATAAGCCATAATTGTGCAATTTCGTATGTTTGAAGCAAAAATATGTGCATGTGTGCGTTGAATTGTTTTTCTTTTATTTGTAGATAATTTTGACAAGTCGGGTTTTTTTGTTATGCTCTCCCAAATGAGTCTACCTTGTGTAGATGTACCTTAATTGAAGTCAAATCTCTTTCCGCGAGCCATTTTTTTAAAGTTTGGAATCAAAAAATAGTCACTCACAGGTAAGTCCGAAGAATAGGGCGGATGAGAGAGCAAATCGTAGCCTAATCAATGGATTTTTCCCCAAAGAATTCTTAATGAGCACACGAAATACATTTGTTTTTTTTTCATTTTCTCCGCTAAACACGAGTTAGTCTGCTATCAATGGCTATCAAACACTTAAACTTTTAATATGAGTCAACTGAAAGATGCTTGTTGAAAGAGCCATACATTTTTGTTTGGCAATTTTTACTCAAAATTTTGTCATTTTTGGTTATTAAAATTTGGAAACACTCATCTTTAATAAACTATAAACGAACGAATTATTTTCTAAATTTTGCTTGATTCTCGTCCAAGCCAAAAATTTCTCGATGTTAACTTATTTTGTTCTTATTTAGTAAAGTTTACTTAAATAAAGAAGCGTTTTGCTTAAACAAAGCTACTTATATATTAAGAAAAAGTAATTTTTGGCTTGGACGAGAATGCAAAATTTTCTTTGTTCAAGCCATATTTAGTAAATTTCTCTTTCCGTATATGACAACTGCCATTGACATGGAAGAAAATTTTAATTTAAGGTTAGCCCGAAAATAGTTTGAAAATGATGAATTAATAACACTGGGGAACAGTAATTTTGTGGCTGATTTCAAATCTAATCTAATTTTTCTCTATCAGCTCGACTTTTCGAGATACACCGTTATATCCAAAATTAAGGCACTTTCACTACATATATTGGAATAACTTGAATAATAACAGTTAAAAAATCCGAAACTCGGCAACAATATTATCTTTAAGCCGTGCTTACATTGTTTTTAAATATGCCCAGTAGTTTCAGGATATCGGTGAAGTTTGAAAAAAATAACAATTTAAAAAAAAAAAATTGTTATTCTTTAAAAATTAATTAAAAAAAAAATGAGACAAAACTCACATTTTTGGTTAATAACATTTAACTAAACATATGTCGAATGAAATCGGTGTACAACTTTTGATTTTGTTCACAATTTACTGAGAAAACTGAATTGATAAAAATCAGGATTTCCATAAAAATTGAGGTTTTTGACAATTGAGTTTTCTCAGTAAATTGTGAATAAAATCAAAAATTGCAATGAAATAAAGCGCGAAATATTTGAAGCTAAATATTTTTAGACCAAAACTGTGATTTTTGTCGCATTTTAATTTTTTAAGAACAAAAATTTTTTTTTTTTTAATTGTTATTTTTATGTAGTGAAAGTGCCTTAATTTTGTTCATAATAGTATTCATAGGCCTGTTCGGAAATGCATCACTGCGCTGCATCAAATGCTAAAATATATATCAGTAAAGTAGATGTGGACCAAACAATTGTCAAATACTCCACAAAACTAATAGTCAAACAATAAAAAAAAATTGAAATTAGTTTTTATCGGCATAAAAAAAAATTGAAATTAGTTTTTATCGGCATAAAAAAAAGTTTGCTATTTTGGTGCAGCGCCGTGATGCATTTCCGAACAGTCACTACATCTCGAAAAGTCGAGCTGATAGAGAAAAATGGAAATTAGATTTGAAATCAGCCACCACAAATGATTAAAAACAATTTTTGCTCTTTCCTCGATCGTACTTTGACTACTGAATCTCCCAAACGTTGTTTCTAATGGCCCAACCATAATGTACTTAAGTTGGCTTAAGCAAATGAACGAATACAGTCAATCATATAAAGCAAACCATATTCAACTTAAGGAAACTTTTTGCTTGATTTTATTCAACTGTCATTTGCGAAACTGATCGCACATTCCGTACGGAATCATATGTTTGTTGATTTTATTTTTCTTTTTTTAAATACATTTTAGAGACTTTTCGTTAATTTTTGGCACTAGGTTAAGCTAGGCTAAGCATATTGTGGTTGGACCTTAAAACAAAAAAATAAAAAAGAAATATACAAAATAAAAAATATAATTTTTAGTGACTTGTGGCCCACCCTGTGTATATAAGCTCTTTTTTAATTTTCTATTGAATAAGCAGCGGATCCAGAGTTCAGAGTGCTTCCATATTTCATTTCTACACTGACTTCCTAATCCAGCTGTGAATGCACTGCAGTTACAAATGTTTGTTTTTCTTCATTTCCATTTAATTCAAAAATTCCCACATACAATCATACACAAACCTAAGCATGAACTTTAAATACACACACAAACATATATGCAAATGAAATAAATGCATACAAACATATTTACCTATGCCCAGTAAAACTAAACAACATTTTATGAAATAGTGTTTTTTCATCACATAAAGGGGCAAAATAAAGTGTAAAATATATGTTCTTTCTAAAAGTCAAAAGATTACAAAAGGCCATAATAGTAGCTAGATAAGTGATCTGGCAACTTAATAGGTTACCGTGTAATGCGGATACTTTGTTGATAACCAAATATGGCAAAAAAAAAGTTCTCTACAACTTACAAAAGACTTGTTTTAAATGAGAAGTAGGAAAATGGAGAACTTTACAGATGTCAATGTAAAAATTAATTTTTTGTATCTTTCCAATTTAAAACGAATCTAACATAGACAATTTTCAATATTGTTTATATTTCCTAACTAAATAGAAATAATAACTCTTCTTTATTTTAGGACAACAGAGTCGGATTTTTCAGCGGTTATTGACAACTTCAATGATAACGAGATGGCACAGGGAAACTCTTAATTACAAAAGACCTGTTCCAATAGCGACGCAGACACTTTGGTTTTAGTTATACTCAAAAGAAAAATTCATTCCTCCGTACTTAAATCAAGCCGAAGCAGTGTATAAAGTACGGAAATTACGTTTTTCGTTAAATCAAGTACCGAATGTTTGATTTAAGTACGGATTGTTTAAGTGCCCCGTACATAAAATAATCCTAAACGGGATTGACTTTAGTAGAAGTGAGATAAAAATTAATCTCAAACTATGCTTGTATTCAAAAATTAGCGTGTAAACATTTTATAATGGGGCCTCAATTAGTTTAAAAGTTATTGAAATTTCTTTACACTCGTAAATGTGATTATTGCAATGCTGTACCGTACAAGACAGGAAATAACAAGATTAAATTAAAAATTTTCTAATTCCGACCTAATTTTTCGATTTAATTGTTTACCGAAATAAGCCTTTGGCGAACTTATTGTAAAACTTTTATTATGTGTCCTTCATAAGTTTGAAAACACTCATTCATACGTATCGCCTGTGCATAGAAAAAACTCAAAATAAAACAAATAATAACGATTTTATCAGAGCTGCAAACTTGGTTTAATTTGAAAACGGTAAAAAAAGCTTAGAAAACATCTTAGATTTCAAAACCTGTTAAGATTCTAAAAAAATTGTAAATTTCAAAATCGCATAAATTTGAATCCCCATAAAAAAAATCCGCATAAAACGAGACCTGAGTGTATAACACTTGAAGAGCCACGACATTCCCTTACTACGAAGCAGGTTTGTAATAAAGCATATAAAAGAATAATGGCGGCAGTAAAAATTCAGCTGATCATTACATTCACCAATTTTACTATGCGCTGCATGAAGGGCTTTCTGTACCAAAAATGTATTGCTTCAAAGTGGGAACTCGCCATACAAAATTCATGTCTTCCGTAAGCGATATGGTAAGCTAAACTCTTACGTTTCTCGCTTGCAAACCTGCTTTGTTGGAAGCTCCATTTTTATTGGGTACTGTTCGGTAGTATCGAAAGAATTCATTAAATTTAGAAAACATGAATTATTAAAATATCCCTTTTTTCGACTTATTTAAGTTAAATCGCTTTAGGAAAGAGCAAAAGGGCCAATATAATTTCAGAACTGCTGGGTATGTTAAAAATCTCCCGTTCAAAGTGTTTATTTCATTTAGCTGTTTATAAATTAGATTTTTTTTTGTTGTTGTACCTTAACTTTGTTGCTATTTTTTGTTTTTTCAGTTTAAACAAATAATAAAGGAGGGGAAGGAGCAGTCAGTCATTCGGCTAGGGCGTTAAAGAACTGCAGAAAAACAATCCCAAACACCCATCATACCCAACATTTGTTCTATGCAGTAGCTTCACTTCCCTTAGCAGCAGCTCCACACTGATTTATGTGTGAAAAATAAATCTTTTTTACTTCATTTTCTTTTGTACATTTACAATTGCTAAATAAAACAAAATAGTTTTAATGTTGTTGTTTTAACAATATTTCTTCTTGCGTTTCCCTTAAACAATAACAAAAGGTTAATAAAAAAATATTTATTTTTGTAAATGTTTTGATTACTTTTTTCAAATGAATTGAAAGTGAAAAAAAAGAAAAATAAATAAATGAAAAATATTCTTTGAAACGGGAAAATGCGTGAACACGGCCAACAGAAGCAGGCGGAAAAATAATTTATTACTTTTTATGCTAATGAAGTGGGGTCAGATCGGTAGAGGAAGTAGTCGTGCATAAATTCAAATACAAAGCATTTGAAAATTATTTGCTTTAAAATTAAAAACTTCTGAGTGGTTGGTTGCATTTTGTACATTAAAAATGGGATGGAAATTTCTAATAAATCAGTTGCGTGCAATTGAAATGCAATTAAGACACAATTAGAAGGTAATAAAATTATTTCACTTTTTAATGCCAGTATTGGCAAGCAAATGTTTGTATGTTTGTATTGTGTGCTATTTAAAATTAGAAAGCAACGACTTTTTCTTAGAGATAGCGGGGTCATGTTAATACAGGTTGCTTTAAGTTCAAGACTTTTTTTTTAAACACGTAGAGTTTTTTGTTAGATTCACCGCAAAAAAAAAATGCCGAACTTTAAATAATGGATTTCTCTCTTTAAACTTAAAAGTTTCGGTTGGTGCAGGAATAGAAAAAAACCTAACGATTCATTTAGTTTATTTAAGAAAAAAACGGATGATTTTACTGGAAACAGAAAAACTATTACGGTTTTGCAAAGGCCACAAACAACGTTTTGTTGTTGTTTTTAATAGTACTTTTATTGTCACGATTAAAAAATTGTTTGTATTTAACAATAAAATTTTAACTTTTAATACAATATAATTGGGGGATTCACAATTTAGTCATAAAGTTGTAAAGTCATATGTCCTAAAATAATTACAAGAAATATATAGGACTGCTGTGGGCTACCGCTTATAATAAAGATTTCTACTGTACAGTTATGACGAATCAATAAACACAGCATTAACATTTTTATTTTGTTTAAAATACAACAACATTTATTTTAAACAATTGTAAAATATTATTTAGGACATTATGACCATATGACTGGATAGCACACCTTGTGATTCCCCCAAATGTATTAATACAAAAATAAAATACAATTATAAAATGTTTCATCATTTGCACAATTCACAAGCTCGTAGTATCGTCATATAAGTTGTAAAGGGTGTTTTTTTTTTTGTATAGAGTGACACAAGTTTAAATCATAATAAAACAAGGAAATCTATTTTTAATAAAACTGAAACGGGCTTTATTGGAAAGAAAATTTTATGGAATTAAAGTTTAAATATGATTTCTGCCATGTGGCCGCCACGGCTGGCGCGTAGAACGCGCAATCTGGAACACCAATTTTCAACAACTTTTCGCAGCATTTGCTGCCGTATTTCGCCGATAACTCTTCTAATGTTGATTTCCAGGTTTTGAATTGTTTGTGGTCTATTGACGTAAACAAGTGACTTAACATAACCCCAAAGAAAATAATCCAATGGGGTTAAATCACACGATCTAGGTGGCAAATTAATTGGGCCATTACGTGAAATTATATTTTAATCAAAAGTTTCTTCGAGTATATCAATTGTAGCGCCCGCCGAGTGGCATGTGGCTCCGTCATGTTTGTTGAAACTCCATATCAGCAAGATTAATGCCACGTAATTGAGTTACGCAAACATTTCGAATCATGTTCAGTGACCGTTCACCATTGACAGTAACATTCTGACCATAATCGTTGGGCCAATGACTCCGCCAGCCCATAAAGCGCACCAATCAGTAATTTTCTGTGGATGTAATGGTGTTTCGACAAAGCTTGTGGATTCTCCTCACTCCAAATGTGACAATTCTGCTTATTAACGTACCCATTCAACCAAAAATGTGCTTCATCGGTAAATAAAATTTTGAATTGAACAATTATTTTGATTAAAAAGTTCAACAATTTGCACGCGTTGCTCTGGTGTAAGTCGATTCATAATAAAATGTCAAAGCAAACTAAACAAAAAGCAACTATCAGTTGTTAAATGGGTGTTCAAATAAAGCAGTGATGCCAATATTGTCTATTTATTGTTTGGTAAATTTCATACAAAAGTGTTATACGATTGATTTTATGCATTTTCAAAAATGTTGTATTTATGCCAGGCCTGGAAATGTTCGATTTGTTTGGTAAATTTGTAAAAATCTTTTGAGAATGTAATAACTAGTGATGCGATTTCCATGCAAATGCGTGTTTTTGTTTATAGTCTAAGAACGATGTCGACGATTTATCTTTCCGAATTATTAAATTTGCGTTAAAATGGCATCGATTTGTTTTTGCATATTGTTGCATATTTGGTAAAAATGCATATTTATGCATATTAAGGGTTCTTAAGCTTATTTTGACATTTTAAGTGTTTTTTTTTAATTTTCATATTTAGAATTGTGGTTATTTTGTTGAACTATTTACGGTTTTTAATCCAAATTTTTTAATTTTTAATCAGGCTCAAGTTCATCAAATTTAATTTTCATTAAATTATCTCCATGAAGAAAGGAATTTTACAACAAGAAAATTAATTAAAATTGTTATTGATAATCATTCATTCTTGACTGACCTGAGATTCGAACCCAGGCGGCTGGTTACCATGACATGTTTCGATCGCAACCACTCGATCTCCTCAGATGGATTTGCCGTCTTACACTCGCAGCCATCGACGACTGCTGACGTCAATAGTCAAATATCAATCCTTAAACCAAATTGTATTTTTAACCTTTGGTAGAGGATTAAAAACCGTAAATAGTTCAACAAAATAACCACAATTCTAAATATTGTTAAAGCTAGGGCACGAGCTCTATGTGTACATTTGTCCTTCAAGTTGTGCTTCAAAAGGTCAACAAGAAAAAGAAAGACAAAATGGAAAAACGAAAAAATGTACTTTGGACTTCAAGAAGAATTCTTGGCATAAGTACGGAAAAAACAGAAGTTAGGAAAAACTTGTAAAATCAATTAAAAAAAAAAAAAATGGATAATCATTCAAAGAAGCAAATTTCGATCTACCAAAGGTTAAAAATACAATTTGGTTTAAGGATTGATATTTGACTATTGACGTCAGCAGTCGTCGATGGCTGCGAGTGTAAGACGGCAAATCCATCTGAGGAGATCGAGTGGTTGCGATCGAAACATGTCATGGTAACCAGCCGCCTGGGTTCGAATCTCAGGTCAGTCAAGAATGAATGATTATCAATAACAATTTTAATTAATTTTCATGTTGTAAAATTCCTTTCTTCATGGAGATAATTTAATGAAAATTAAATTTGATGAACTTGAGCCTGATTAAAAATTAAAAAATTTGGATTAAAAATTTTCATATTGTAAAAACAATTTTCAATACACAAAAAAAATCTTCCAAATAATTGTTTGAAATCAATAAATAAATTCTTTTGGGGCTTTGCTTTAAATACAAGATTTTCAAGATTTCGACAAAAGATTCTTCTACTTAAAAACGATGCAGCAACTTACATGGTTAAGACTTTCAATGGGTTTAAAATATTTTATCCAAAACTTTTACAAGTTACTTGCTTGACACTTTGGAAGCCCATTCGATAATATTGCAATTTTTAATAAAAATGGCCTGGCTAAATGCTAAAAATCCAAACGTTTTGCAAAAAAAAAATCAAGGATTTCAAAAAATAAAATTAATTCCAAATATTTTTGATCTGATTTGAAATCAAAGTGGGATGTGAAAAATGAACAAAAACAAATTTTCGAACTTTTTTTTTTAAATTTTCGTGCAAATTTTTTTATTTTTTTAGTAAATATTTTAAGACCATTTTTCGATTTTTTAATGCATGATTATCTCATTCCTAGTGATAATTTACTACCACCACAAATTTTATTCTTCTGAATGATTAACATTTGTTTGATTCATTTTAATTTATTTCGTAACCTATTTTAATTAAAATTGCTTATCAATTAATATTTATTAACATTTCAACTTAAATTGAAACTCCCATACCTGGTTTAATTTTATGGTATCAACAAATTTGAATGGCATTTTTTAAGGAATACAAAAATTACAACTTGAATTAAATAATTTACTTTTTATGTTTAATTTTTATTATTTGGTAAAAAGAAATTTGTGGATCTTCTTAAAAAGTTTACTCAAAGTGAATTAACGATGTGCATTTAATTAATATTTCTTATTTTTGACATTTAGCAATTCTACAAAGTTACGATACAACAATTTTGTCTTGTCACAAGTGCATAAACAAAAATTGTATTTTTGTAAACGATAAGCCATACGAAAAAGCTTGTGAATTGGACAATTGTATGTTTAATTTAAAATAAAATACGTTTAAAAGTAACAAAATTATGATTGTTTTGCTCTCAACAGTTGCAGAGAATGCTTAACAACAGCGATTGGCAAATTCAGAGCGCCGCGCCTTTTGTTTCCTCATTTTCTACGTATTCACCAGCATTGAACATAATCTAACAACATTCACAACCACATATTTATAATTCATACAACGCATACAATCGCAAAATATAGGTTTTCTATCGCTGCTTTACAATCACTTCCTTTGTTTACTTAAAATTCTCACATTCTTTTTCATTTAATAATTGAATTAGATACATTAAGTTACGTAGCTGTAAACTCCATTAGAACAGAAGGACTGCAAGCCCATAGCAAAATCGCCCAAAACAATGTGTGAAAAATCACCCTAACGAAAAATCACCCAACTTAAACGAAAAATCGTCAAAAAAAAAAAAAAAATTGAAATTTTATCCAAAAATGGAGAGAAAGGGCCCAAAATATTTAGTAATTTTTACAAAGTAGTGTTAAACTACATTCTTATTTGGGTTGGGGTCGTGTGCCCTTAACTTAGAATCCCAAATTTAAAAATTCCGTTCGTTGCGGACTGGAACATGAATTAAAGGATACCTTATAAAGGGGAGTGTAAGGAAAAAAAAAACGAAACAGAATGATTGGATTTGTAACAGAAGTAAAAAAAAAAACGGAAATAAAACTGCAACTTGAGTCAATTGAATGAATAGGGTTGAAATCAATATCCCTAATATGGTTAACATTAACCATGCTATTATTAATTATGACCAAAATATTGTTACTTTTGATCAAGTTATTTAAAATGATGACAATATTATGGAATAACCAATTTATGGGTTATTTGATCATATTATTGTTAGCACCCACTAAATGATGGTTAATTTCGACCTAATAATTCTTAATTTTA
Organism: Pollenia labialis; assembly: GCA_949318255.1. Classification (NCBI taxonomy): domain Eukaryota; kingdom Metazoa; phylum Arthropoda; class Insecta; order Diptera; family Polleniidae; genus Pollenia; species Pollenia labialis. The sequence continues at coordinate 83,580,075 of OX439140.1, forward strand.
GCCATATTACGGTGATGCTAAACCATAATATGGTTACATACAAGCATTAGCCTTGTAAAAGTCTAACCATAGTATGATGCTCTTAGAATATGGTTAAAAAACAACAATTTTTGGTTTTTCTGCGTGCAATAATAGTTTGGTATATCCAATGTCCCATATTGCCCTCTCCTATAAAACGTTAAAAAAAAAGTGTTCAAATTATACTGCAGACATGAGCCATTGATTTACCACCGTACTTCAACAGATCGATAAAGCAAACGGTACAATTCTAATAACAAATAAATAATAAGTCTAAATAAATAATAGAATAGGACAATTGTCCTTGAAGCCATGTTTATTGCGATGGGTATGAGTATTATTACTGATTAACGTTTCCCAACTGAGCCACGATTATATCGAAATAAATTTGCACAATTAGCAAGAGTTTTTCTGGCCTGTGTCTGTTTAGTAATAAAATAACCAAATACGACATTAAAGTTGCCAGATCTAAAATCTCTAAAATTATTTCACACTCGTTAGGAAATAGTTAATATCTCAAATTACGTACCTTTTTTTTAATGAATATTATTCAAGTAATGTTTCCAAAAAAACTCACCAGTAATCTGCAAAAGAAAATAAATTACAATAAATTTATTGTTTTAAAATATGTATGTATTAAATAATTAAGGCGGATACACCATTTTTTTTTGCAACAATATTTCTTCAAAAAAATTGTTTACTATATACAGCCTTTGTAAGAGGCTGCCAGCCAAAAAAATTTGTCGAAGCTAAATCACCCTAAGAAATGTGTGAAAATCGCCCAACATTTTTGTATTATACAAAAAACACCGGCTTCGCTAACGTATTGCCTTTTCACACTTGTTAACATCTAACATATACCATCAATTTGCTAATATGTTGAAATTTTCTCATAAGAAATACGTAGAGATAAAATCAAGATGTTTTTATCTCATCGTATTCCATTCTACATCTTCCCATTATTTTAGACTCATCACTAGATAAGTGACAGTAAATTCCATTATTATTATTGTGGCATCACTGACGAAATAGCATTTCTTTTGAAAGCAGCGTTACCATTTGTTAAGTTTTTTCGTTTTTGCAAGTCTTTTTTGTATAAGTTTTCTTTATATTAATTAACAAAATTAATTCCAAATACATCTTTGGCACTTTTGTACAAAAAATGTATTTAAAAAAGATAATAGTTTGTTTTTCAGAAATGGTAACATTTTTTATTGATGGTAGATGTTTCAAGTGTAAATGTATGTTTCACATTTTCGACATCTCCCATGCGTTCCTCCGAAATGTATGCAAATGTGCAAAGGGTATTAAGCTTATCTTCAGATAGCTTCAGTTAAGGCTAGTTTACACTATCTCACAAGTCTTAAGTATTCCATAATACTTTGTGAGATATAAATCTAATGAGTTTTGTTGCGACTGTCAACAAATCTAATTTAACATAACAGTTTGTGTTCACACCATCACACAAAGTATAAATACAAACACATGAAATAAAATGCAACCCTGATCCAATGAAAAGTATTTTTTAACCGGCCTTATAAAAGTGTTCTATTATTAAAATTTTACTTAATGGCGTTTTCTTTTCATAAAAAAAAAATTGTATAGCATAAGTGTTACATTGGATCTGGCAACATTTTAAAATGTTAACCTGATTTTAAAGAAGTTACAAAAGAACACAAGTTTTGGCATAAAACAATAAAGTACAATTATCGTTAAAAATTTGGAACCTTTTATACCGCTAATTTCTAAAAAAAAAAAATACGAGAGAATAAATAAATAAATTATTTATTATTGCTGGTATAATAACAAAACCAGCTGTTAATCTAGTGCTACACTCATGCCCCTTAAATTAAAATAAGTGTTAAACATGTAGCATTTTTTTCTTTTTACGGGGAACATATTCAGAAAAGAACAAGTTGCACTTTTAAAACAGAACATGCGCATAGGAATAGCTTCCTATCCCATCAACAATAAATTTCAGTGTTTTTATCAAATAATAAAAATTGGGAATTAAGCACGAATAACAAAATCATTTAAACAGAACACATTTTTCAGAAAAGAACATAAAGAAATGTAAAAGGCAGAACAAATGCAGCATATTACTCAGAAAAGAAAACGCCATTAGTCTAAAGTGAGCAAAAAGGAAATTAAAGTAAGATTGGAACCGATAAAATCCTACCTTTAGCTATCGGTAAGTTGTGAAAACGGGCCTAAGTGTAAAAATGGCATATTGGGCCCAAACCAGGTTTTCATTAGTTGAATCCTAAAAACTTTTGATATTTTGTTCAACAAGTTATAACGACTTTAAATTTCAATAGAGCATAAATCTCGCGACCCACGTTTTTAACAAAAAAAATCTATCGTGCAGTTTATATTTAAAATTAATCAAAAAATCAGTTATTGTTTTTCTAGAAAAAACATTTTTGTTCCGTGCGGCAAACCAGTAACCACCCCACGAACTGCCTTTAGACAGCCAAAGCCATTAGAGGATTAATTTTCACAATTTGAAATTACCACAAAAATATCACTGCCGGTTGAACTTGCTTGAACGGTAGAATTATTGGTCCCTTTTTCATTAAATATGAGAACTGCGAGATTGGAATTACCGAGGGATTACCCAATTTAATGGCATGTTTAGTGAAAATATTAATTTTACAACAGGACGTTGCCACCTTCTAACATTCTAAATGGAACATTGTTTTTATAAAAATATAATTATTCTATAATTATTTTTGACATGTATTAAACAAAGTATTAAGCCTATTGTACACGGTATGTAAAAAGCTACATGCGCATGAGGTTCTGACGTAGTTTTGTCGTAATCACACAACACAAACTTGCTATTGTGGCTTTGTAGTGTAAACTAGCCTTTAGCGGAGCCGGTGTTTGGTATACCATATAGAAGAGAATACTTGCATCGTTGATGCAGAAAAGCTTTAGTCAACGATTCGGGATTTTTAAATTCGAGAGTTAAACTTTCGCTCATAAGACCCCAACCCAAATAAATATGTAGGTTTAAAGCTACCTTGTAAGAATTATTAATTTTTTTGAGCACTTCTTCACAATTTTTGGATAAAATTTCGATTTTTTTTTTTTTTGTTTACGTTGGGCTCTTTTTCGTTTGGGCGATTTTTGACACATTGCTTTGGGCGATTTTGCTGGCAGCCTTGTTAGAGAGACATCAAACTATATATTAAAAAAAAAAGTTTTTTGCAAACTTTGGGAATCCGCCATAAAATCAATTTATTCACAACGTTTTATAATCATGATAAAAAAAAACAAATACGTACGTATAATTTATCTACCTTAACATAACTTTATTACCAACTTATACTAACTCTAACGTACAATTAGCTTAACTATTTGTAAAACAATATCATATGCAAATACATGCAATCTCATAAACTTTTAATCTCATAATTAGAGAAACAGTAATTCAATTCCCTTAACTAAAACTCTACTACATAAATATTTTACTTCCCCACATGTGTGAGACAAACAAACAAACAGTCAGACAAGCAAACATTCAGGCCAACTAAAAGCATTGGCTTAATTAATAATCACAACTACAGTCAAATGATTTTGTTAGTTTTACCTCTTGTTACAAACTATAAAATAGTATTTTCATTGTAGCTCTACGAATGAACATCAATATGTCAGTTAAGTGCTTTATAGCAAAGGTTCCCAAATAAGGGGATTCGTAGACATTTTAATGAATTAGAGGCATTAGTCCATGAAGATTGTTGTTGAACTCATGTAAAAACTGCAAAACTATTGCGAGCCACTCAAGCAACATTTCTAAAACGTTTGCAAGCAGCAGGATTCATCCAAAAGCGCTGAAGGAGAGATAAGTTAAGAGAAGAGATTTCGCATATTCGAAATGCTACTTAAATGTCATCGAATCATTACTGGCTACAAATTATTGATCTACCGATACGCAAGAAAGCGTTTGTGAAGCCTAGCGCAACACCGAATTAACACCTAAGCCGAATATTCATGGCGAAAAGGTAAAGCTCTGTATTAGGCGGGATCAGAAGGGACGCTAAAAAAGCTTAATTAATACCTTTGAAGGGAACAATGGCCGAAAAACGCCCGGCCTCGGCAACTCTCGGCCTCTTTTTGCAATGCCAGTTTAAAACTATTTTGCAAAAACTGGTTCAAACGTTTTGCCTTACCCGCCCCGTCTGCCTTTCATCTGTTTTAATTGCTGCAGAATTCTCTTACATAAATACGCTCTAATTCAAAACAGGCAATCCTAAATTGACTCCAATAATAAGAAGTTGTAGGGATCAGGAAAATACTTAGGCCCAAATTGTGTGAAAACGTAGCGCAACGCCAAAAACAACATTGAAATAAAAAACAAAAAAATATTTCATAATAACAATTTTTGATTTTAAGTTGAACTGTTTATTTTTAATTTTTGATATTCTTTAATTAGGCTTGAGTTCATCAAATTTAATTTTCATTAAATTATTTACACTGAGGGAAGGAATTTTACAACTTGGAATTTTATTAAAATTTATTGATAATTTTTCTTCAAGAAAAATAATTTAATGAAAATTAAATTTGATGAACTCAAGCCTAATTAAAGAATATCAAAAATATTTCATAATTTTGTTTTTGCTTTCTACAGAAATTCATATTGCGTTTCAAAATTTTGCGTTTAAAATATAAATATTGAATACAAATTTCTGCAGAAAGCAACAACAAAATAACCAAATATTTTTAACTTAGTTTTTGCTTTCAATGCAGTTTTTGGTGTTGCGTTTTACATAATTAGGGCCTTAATATTTATTTTCAAGAGTTCTCAAAAAAAACAGTGGGAACGCCAGCTCCTCTGGAGTATCCCTGTCTGTGCTTTTGAATAAAATAATTTGTAATGTGTAATGAATTGTTATAAAGAAAATAATTCAAGGAGAAATATATTATGCTCGTTATCATCAGCATTAATATCAATGGCACCAGCACATTGTTGTCTTCATTACTATCATCATCATCATCATCAAAGGAGAGCAACAGCAATAAATTCGTATGAATATACATAAATAAAATTTCCCTTTAGGAAGTCTTATTGTTAATGATACTGCATTGAAAGATTCATACTTAATTCCAGAATAAAAAGGTTTCAAAGAGTTTCATTATTTATTAATTATCAATATCTTTGGTTCTTTTGGCAAATAAAACTCTTATAAATGAAATGAACAAGATTTAATTAATGAAGTAACTACAATCTGAATTTGTTTTAATGAAAAATATTAAACCAGAGTAAGTAAATGGTGTTTTTTTTTTTTAAGTCCGATAGAACTTAAGAAACGGTTAACTGCCAAATGAACTGTCATAGCGCTCTCACTTTTGGACATTTATGATCAGAATACCATGGAAAATCATCATTATTAAATTCACGCCTGAACAACGCCAACAATTTATCTAAATTTATTTTGAAAGCAGTTACTTAACGAGTTTGTAAATAAACCAAATTTCTGCACATGAAGTGAGATGCATCCACAACAGACCCTGCAGACTTCATTACATCCTCATAAATACACCTCTTGCTGCAATTTACACGCTGGTCCATCTTTGAAACTAATTTCTTTAAAAATAAAGCCAATACTCGAGTTGAGGTCAATTGAGATCGGTACCGCACCATTTTGGTTAAATTTTAAGGGCAGATGTTGATTTTGAATAAAACACAAATTATTTAGGAAATTATTCGTCATTTCTTTTTATTATAATAATATTAGTATGGTTCAATTATGTATGGGACAAAATATTGGCTACATGGCCGCCTCAACCTCCAACCGATGGTCAAAATTCTCGATGATGCTGAGGCATAATTGAGGTTCTATGCTGTTAATGTGCCGAATTATCTCATCCTTTAGCTCTTGGCAAGTGGCACCGTCCTGTTGAAACCACATATCGTCCACATCCATATCATTCAATTCGGGCCATACAAAGTTCGTTATCATCTCACGATAGCGAACACCATTCACAGTAACTGCCTGACCGGCCTCATTTTGGAAAAAATACGGCCCGATGATGCTACCCACCAGCCCATAAACAGCACCAAACAGTCACGTATTGTGTGTGCATTGGTTTTTCGACAATCACTCTTGGATTATCATTTGCCCAAATCCGGCAATTCTACTTATTGACGAATCCACTGAGGTTAAAAATGTGTCTCATCACTGAAGATAATTTTCTTTGAAAATTGATAATCCACTGTCGCCATTTCTTGCCACCATTCCAACCATTGACGACGTTTAGAATGGTAAAAAGGCTTTAGTTCTTGAGTCAGTTGCACCTTGTAAGTGTGAATGCAAATCTTTATGCATAATGTGCATCAACGACGAGCGTGAGAGGTGCAATTTTTGGTCGACGAGTTGAGGTGGACGGCACTTCAGCCACACTATTGCGAACAGCAGCAATATTTCTTGCAGTACGAGCTGTACGAGCCCGGTTTGCTCAGATTTTTGCACGATTTTTCCGATTGTACGTACATTTGGACTATTAAATTGACCGAACAAATCACGAAGTGCACGATATGCATGGATTTGAACGCCCATTTTCATATTAAGCCTGAATAACTTTAACGCGTTGCTCGATCGTGTATCTTTCCATGGTTTAAATTGAGTTAGTCTGAAATTGAGAAATGTCAAATTAAATACACAAAAAACTGCACGTTTAGGTGTGGTTCACATTCAACATCGGCCCCGACCTCCGTTTATAAATTTATTATATGTTGGCTCCTATAAGGAACATAGGGCGGTTACGTTAATCTTCACTTAATTTAAGATGAGTAGCTGCTGCCGCTGCCAGCAGACCCCAAAGACGTGTCCCTTTCGCTAAACTGTAAAAACTACGACTAAACTTCCTGCACTTTAGTGGCGCCAATGACCTGCCACGTCGCTACAAGGTTCACTAGCAACTTGGAATTTAGCAGGAATTCGAAAAAACCCCTCCAAGACCTATCTCGCCTTATAGTCGTTGACTGTACGCAACCGCTTAGAATCAGATACACCGTATATCTACGGGACGTACCATTATCTGCAACTTTAGAACTTTAGACGCGTCCGGCAGCATTCAGCTCTTCTTTTCGCAAACAGATAATAAAATATCATTAAAATGACGTTTTGTATTTTACCATCCGCAGTTGGGCGCGGAGGTACCGCTCCATTATTTATTTTTTTATTATTTTGATTATTTTCGATGGTGCTAGGTAATGTATTTAACTGCTTTATACTGATAAGCCAGCAACAGTTGACGCCTTAGAGGCCAACGTTGGCTGTGTTTTTCGTAAAGCAAAGCTTGAAAGAGTGGAACCGAGAATGTACACCGTCAAGAAGTTAAGAAGCTATGATTTGCATGAAAGTTTATTTCATTTTAATTAATGGACCTTGCCATTACGTACGAAATACAATGTCATTTAAATGACCGCCTCTAGAAGGGTTGCGTCAGTCGATCCTTTTGAGGTAGTTTTCGACCACTTTTTCGAACATTTCGGGCGGTATCTCGGCAATAGCTTGAATAATGTTAGACACGATTTATTGTAGCCCAACGGTAATAAACGCATTCTGGCCAAACCGGTCGTGTTGTGTGGCTCGTGGCACCGTTTCTTGTTGAAACCACATATCGACCAGATCATAGTCTGCATTTGCAGGCCGAACAAAAGTTGGTTATCATCAGGTTTTAAAAATCTGCAGTCGAAACCAAAAACTGCCAAATAAAAAACGAAAACTTGTGTACAACTTTTTGCTTTTTGAGTTGGTTTGACAGCGACTGTTTATATTAAATGTAATAGAAGTGAAAGAAAGGTCAGTTTTAATACATATAGCCATAGCGCTCTGAGTCGTGGAATCGACAAATTCGGATTACCCGACACACTTTCACTAAGAGAAACGATATTTTCGACAGAGCACACATTGCGATGATGCGGAAACCTGACCATATCTGTAACGCTTCCAGTCTCTTTCAATGTCTTGATAATCTTGCCAGTTACTGGCACAGTATATAGATTTTGCCGACCATAATCACCCCGTACAACCCGAAAAGTGACCAAGTTTAAGCCACTTTTTCTGTAGTAAGTTTAAACTAGCAAACCTTTCACTAAATAAATGACACTTCAGATAAGATGTATTAAACAGCTGACAGCCTTGCCAGACGGGAGGATTTGACACTACTTAATGAATAATCTGTTGTTAATGTCATACATTGATCTTTTGAATTAAATTTTTTTTTTACAAGTTAATCGAGCCCTAACCGCAAAAATAACGTAAGCGACGTCATTTTTAATTTTCGTTTAATTTAATGAATGACTTTATTGGCAACGCTTGCATCATCTCCTTAAATGTCATGGTCATATAAGGCGCCCTTCCGATTTTATGCCAAGAACAATTTTATCGTAAGCGACAAAATTTATATGAAATAAAATAAAAAAAACTCTCTCCTGTAAAATTAGATTTTTGCCGCTTTAATTATTTTTGCGGTTAGGGCTCGTAATGTTCTATTGGCCTTAAAAAAGCACCCTTTCAGTTTACCATATTTTTAGAAAACTTTTTCTATAATTTAATCTTAATGGAGTGCTACGTTTTTTGCTTTTAAATGTTTTGTAAATATATTTCAAATTAATTTATCCCTAATTAGAATTGCTTACCTTCATTTTGAAATCGGATTTATATTTATTAATGAGATTTTATTTTAAATGTCAGCATTTCAGTTTCCTTCTTTTTCTCTAGTTTTTTTTCACTTTTCCTTCCGTTTTTTTTGCACTTAAATTAATTTCGGTCTACAATGTGTTTTTTTTTTTGTTATTAATTATTGTAGTTTTTAATATCGTTAATGTGATTTAAACAAAATGCAAAACAAAACAAAAAAAACTGAAAGTTAAAGAATAGAACTAGAGAGACTATAATTTATGTTAAGTGCTCTGCTCTGTGTGTGTTATTTCAATGATGCTTCTTTCCTGCTCCGCAGTGCTGGTGTATTAAATTTTTTTATTTCTTTAATATCTTCCCTTTTTTTAATTTCTGTTCTATTTCATATAAAAGTGTTACATAAAATGAAAATGAAATTTTTCTTATTTACTTTTATATCAAAAACATACTTTTTAACACAAATACAAACGCACACCAAAGACTCGTGCTCGCACTAACACCAACAAACAGAAGGCTAAGCTTTAGCAGATAGTTGAATGTTGGGTTCTTGAGTTCTGGTTGTTATTTTTTTTCTTCCAGTTCGCCATATAACATTCATTTCACATACACACATACATACATACTTAAATAAGAGTACCAACCAGCCTGCAGTATTATTTTGCAACGTTTGGGGGCAAGCAATAGTGTCAGGCAACCCATTATAGTGTCATATTAAAAACATAATCCGGAAATAAGTCATTTTAATATCTATAGCATTATAAACACATACATTCTTAAATACACACACACATTTTTATTCACACACAAAGGGTTCTTGTTCGCGAAAACAGTTTTCAAAATTTCCTGCAGTTTTAGGAGGACAATTTTTTGGAAATTAATTCTGAGGTGAAAAGACATTAATAAAATGGTTTTAATTGAAAGTTTTTCAATATTAAAAAAAGATACGTTAGAAAATGTTTGGACAGTAGTCGGTCGCTCGACAATGCAAGCGAACGCGCCACTGAGAAATTAAATGGGACCACAAATGTTAAAATCATCGACAGAGGCCTTTTGTTGCAATACTATACGAAATTATTTCTTCAAACGCTAACACTATTATTTTTTTAAAATAATATTCTATTAAAATATCTCATTTAAATTATATAAAGAATACTATTTTAAAAAATACTAGCGCATACCCGGCAGGTGCTACTATGCTCCCCTCCACTCGTAGCCCATTTCTGAAAAAATTCATAGCTTATTATTCTATCTAAGCAGGGATCTACCTCTGTTTAGATTTCATTAAAATCTGTTAGATAGTTTGGATGAGGCAGACATTGCCCCCTACCTCCGCTCATGTTAGTAATTTTTAAAAATTGTATAGCTAAAGGGATCTGTCAATCTGTTTTAAATTTCAATTAAGTCGATTAGATTGTTACGGAGATGCAGAAATTGTCTCCTGCCTTCCCTCGTGTTCCTAATTTAAAAAAAAAATATATGCAGCCCTATTCTGAAAATCACGTGATTTCAAATCGCATGTGATTTTGTGGGGTTCTGTAAATCACACCGTTTTTGTGATTTCGGTGTGATTTTCAATTGTCGAAAGCACAAGTAAACATAATAAGTTGGTTTTTAAAAATTATGACTCAGTTTTTAACGCTTTTTATGTTATTTTTTGGCAATTTGTTTTTTAACCGATTTAGCGATCACAAATTAGTTTTAGGGTTGGTTTAAGATATTAAAATTTTTTACAAATTTTAGCCATTATCGCAATAGAAGCGATTTGTTCCTGTAAGTATGTATTATGATTCTTTACAGCTTTACCGATTTATAGTTAAATAGTAGACTCTGATTACATGCCGCTGTTAGTAAATTTAAGAGAATTTCCGCTAGTTTAGCAAATTTTGCCAAATTTTTGACATTCCTAACAGTTTTAGGGATATTTAATTAATTTTATGGCTTGATTGAAACATTAAAAATGTTCGCGAATTTTCGCAAAATAAATTTAAAATAAATTTTGGGGTTTGTTTACAAGTTTGCAATTTCGCGAATTTTAGCCATGTTGACGAAAGAAGCGATTGTTTCCTGTGATTCTTTACAGCTTTTACGATATTGCTTTCATGTCGCTGTTAGCAAATTAGCGATCTTAAAAACAAACCTGAAATCACAACAGAATTCACCAAATAAACAATAATTTTGGTAGTGCCGTCGAATTTTGTTAATTTAAAATGATTTGTTGTAAATAAAATAGCTTATTGCATAAAAAAATTAATAACGAACACATTGATTAATTATTTAAGTAAAATTAAATTATGACGGTCATCTTACAACAGTCCACATAGGGCTCGCTAGAACAAATATTTGGCCAAAATTATTTTAAAGCCATATTAATACTTTTTTTTAATGAAACAGCATTTACAACCAAGCTTACGATTATCTTCTTAAGTTTGGATCAATTTCTATTACCTCGAACTGACATTCAGTCTCCGAAGCACTTTTTGTTTTTTCCGGACCATCAAAGATTGCTTCAGAAGTAAGCCAATTCGCATATTTCTCTTTTAAAACATCTAATCTTCTATGGCACTTTTCCCATTTAATTTTCAAATTTTTACAAAGCAAGCGGACTTTTTCTGAAATATATTTCAAGTACTGATCAGATTTGTCTTGGTCTTCAATTTTTTCCAGTATATGATTAAGAATGACAGTGTACTTTTCTTCTTTGTTTGTGTGTTTTATCCACATTTGAAAAATCTCGAAATTTTTAAGATTGAGGGTTTCTAAAACAAGAATCACAAAAAGAACTTCGGAAAATATGCCTTATAAGTACTAAAAAAAAATTAAATTTTTTTTAGATTAACAAAATTTTTTTAAAAAATTTAAAAATATTTTTTTTTTTTTAAAAAAATTTGTAAAATTTTTGCAAAGTTATTCACGTAACCCCTAGCTACATTTTTGTAGAATACTAGTAGCAAGAAATTTTGATTCCCTGCAAGGTATATACTCAAAAAGTAAAAAAAGACGATTTTTGAGGCACAAAGTGATTTTCATATGCCTAGACAGGCTCAGATTGTATCACTATGTTCTCAAAAGTTGGTCGTCTATGCCGTGGCTACATTTTTGTAGAACATTGTTAGTACAAAATTTGGACATAAAAAACCGAAATCAGGAAAAAAAAACGGATGTGTTTTGACCCTTGAAAAAAAGTTGCTTCAAGAGCACCGTGCACGGCATATAAAAAGATGAATATCTCAAAAATCGCAATTTTTCGCATTTCAAGCTAAGGTGAAATGAAAAATATACATCAATATCTTCTTTATTTTTTAAGTCGTATGCCAGCCGAACTTAGCCGAAATATTAAAACTCTACGTAAATTTAAAAATCGTAAAAAATTCATAAATTTTATAATACACCAACATATTGATATTTATTTACTTCACCTTAAATATTTTGAATTTTTTATAATCTTGTGAATAAACTATATACCTTCAGCTTTATTTTCCATTTTCAACTTTAGAAATTACTTTTTTTTTAAAAAAAATAGAAAATATTTAAAAATGTTAAAAAACACCTGCTCTCAACTATTTTTTCAAGTGGACTGAAGTTTATCAACTTTAATACTGCAATGTTAAACGGTAAATTGCAATTTACAAAAACAAAATGCATTTGTGGTTGCTCTGTTGTGTTTGCTATTAGATTGCAACAACAAAATTATAATCGTGGCCCATGTAAAATATTTACTTTTGGCCAAAAATTTGAATTTTGGGACCTTAGTGCAGTCGCAAAAATAAAAAAGTGATGTCAAAAAGTTGCTTACGTAGCTGAACGTTTTGAAATCATAAAATAATATGCGCAGAACGCCTTTCTTGTGATTTCAAATCACTTTCATAAAATGTGATTTTCAGAATAGGCCTGATAGCCTAAATTACCGTTTTAACGAAACCAATTTGGAGCACATCTGTAAGATGGCTTCAGAGTCTATAACGGACGTAGGTAGAAACATTATTATTTAAACCGCTTGTACAGTTTATTTGGCTCTTAAAGGTCGTTACACACTATCCCACAAAGTCTTACGTATTTTTCAAAAATGCTTCCCTGATCTTTGAACATTTTCAAAAAACAATAACAACTTATCATGACAGGGTTGCATTTTCGTAAATTTCTAAAGACTTTGTGGTATATTGTAAAACGGCTTTAAGTAATAGATGTTAAACCTTGAATATGTCATATAAGTTATCCAAGACACAAACCATGTGTGCATTTTTAAGTTATATGGCCAATTAACCACCGATTTTTGGAATAGTAATATTTGACTTAATAACTGAAAAATAGAAAGAAAAAACTCGTACAAAATTTAAGTTTTTTCTTCATTCTTTAGTACAAAACGCACTTACTTAAAAGTACTAAGAGCAATCCAAAATGGGATGTTTCTAAGTTTTTTGTAAAACCAACAACAAAAATACTACAAGAAAAAATATAAAATTATTTTCATGTTTTAAAAGTAAAATAAGAAGCATTAATTCCCATATTCTTTTTGTTAAAATTATTAGTTAAGTTCATCACATTTTTTAAAGTAGAATGATTACGAAAACCATATTGCGCATGCTGCTGATGTCTTATAGTTGAAATTCTTCTGTAAACAAAGGTCGGAAGACAACAAAATTGAAATTAACACGTGTAACGGGTAAGTAAAAAAATTAATATTCTCTTTGGTTCTGTGTGGTAAGTGTTGTTTAGGTTAGAATAAATGTAATCTCACTTTCGAAATATTTCAAGTGCGAATCGAGATTAAAACCATCTTAGAAATTCTTGAATCGAGCACAGTTTGAGATTAATTTTATTTTACTTTTAATTAATTCAATCCTGTTTTCGGATTATTTTAAGTACGAATTCGGGATTAAATATGGATAAGTTAAGTATTTCGCTCTTGAATAATCCGTACCTTAATCAAGCGTTCTGTACTTAATTTAAATAAATCCGTACTTACCGTACTATTGGCACTGCTTCGGCTTGACTGATTTGTTTTTTCAGTGCATAAAAGGTTTTAAAGAAGTTGTTTAAACTTTCCGGATTGTGAAAAAAATTGGCAATTTAACCAAATTTCAAAAGAAGTGAGCTCCAATGTCTTTCCCAATCTTTTCTCTTAATTTTTATCCAAATTTTTAACTCAAACCTTGGAATTCGCAAAGCAACAAGAAAGAATTCTTCCCGATTTGGCGACCAAGTAAAGAATTCTTAAACAAATGAAAGCCACTTTTGTTGAACTCTTTTATTTGAATCGATAAAAAATAATGAAAATAACTCAGTTTCTTTCGATTAATGCCCGTAATTTCTACAAAAAGAAATCGAGCTGTGCATAGAAATCTTTGGTGTAAAAACTGCCATATTTTAAAGGAAAACTGAAGGTAAAACATGTAGGCAAAATAAACGTTGAAATAGGTAAAGATAACTACGGGCATAAGCACATTTTATCCATTTTTAATTATAGCATAAATCTTCTGAACATTTTCTCGGCAATGAAAAAGTCTAAAAACAGCTAGAAACCCTACACACATACTAACACACATTACTTTAATACATACTTTGTGTCCATGATGTACTTCTTTTACTCAACTCTGTCTGCAGTTGATTTTATAAATAATCATTATGATTATTTTATTTACATTTCATACGTTTATTCATTCAACTCCCTTTAGTTTTTATAGTTCTTGTGTTGTTGTAGGTAATTTTATAGCATATTTAACCAAAAGCATCGGAACTAAATCTCAGCATAAACTTTTGCAAAACAATTCATGATTATTAAGAACCCTACATAAATGAGCCGGTACGTTTTGTATTAAAGTTTATTTTGCCATTTGTCCAATTCGTGGAATTAGTGCGATTGTAAAATCCATAACTTAAAAAGGGGCAGGCAAATGTGTGTGATTGATATCTTAAGAAGTTCTTGCATTTTTTATAAAAAAACATTAATCGTGTTTCTTTAAAAAATTTACAGAAATATGTTCGTCAAATTATTGGTCATCGTTAACTGTGAATCTTGGCCTTCCTGTCCAGATATAAAAAGAAATACGGGCCTGGGTTAGATTCTTCAACAATGGTTGCAATCTAAAATCTGTATTCTGTATTCTGCTTTCAAATTATTCTTTACATTTTAAACTTTTTAAAGCCCTTACAAAGTCTTCTCTTAAATGAAAGGTTTAGTTTGTATCTATCTTTTGGATCTTTTTCGATTGCTTTTAAAGTTTCAAATCCGGAAATTGAAGAAACAATCCCCCAACTTTATTCTTTTTAACTATTTGTGAGCAAAATTTTAATTATCTGAAAAACTCTATGTTGTATTCTTTTGTCCTTTTTACTATTGTTATAAAGCCATCATGGTATTTTTTCATCATATTTTAAATCTCTTGGTTAATTGAAGTTTAAACAACTGCAACGATAGCAATTTTAACTATATTTTTATTGCAACAGTAAGTATGATAAATTATTTGTATAAAAATATATAATAATGTCCTGGTGGCCAGCACAAATTGATTGTTTAAAACAAATAGTTTTTTCAACTGCCTGAAGTTTTCTTTATACAGCCCACAGGAGATTAAAGATAATAAATAAATATATTCAAATTTGTACAGGGTGACCTAAATAAGTGCTAATAATGTTAAACACGTACTATATATTCGGCCATGCTCTGGAAAAAACTGGAAACGGATTTGGATTCATCACGATTAAGTCGATTAAAATGACATTACAAAATTCTTGCTCCCAACTTTTTTGTTTGGTTTTTGCCGACTAGTGTAACTAAAAGTAACAGCTGACTCAAAACAAAAGCGTGCGGAAATTGTTGGAGCATATTGGATTTTTTGTATTAAACTGGTTTTAAGAATTGCGTTATTTTAAAAAAGCTTATTTAAGGAAGTTTTTTAATTTTCAAGAATTCTTTTAGAAATGAAAATTTTGTTTAGTGAATGTGAAATGAACATTTCCCTAATTTGAATCTGCCAATCCTATTTATGGCCTAACTCCCATTCGTGTTTCGCAAGGGGGTTTAAAAATAAATGGTTTAATACGATTTTACTTACGAGCCATAGTGAGCAGCTAGATTGTGGAGTTGCATCAAGCTCTTAAAGATACTTTTTCAAGGATGTTTTTTTCTAATGTACACAAAAACCCGTTAAAATAATCGAATTTTTCTCTTCATGTCAACTATCAATTGTTATCACACAGCGAAAATAGCGTCAATATTTTAATTTATGATCTGGAAGCTGATTCATAATGATTAGGATTTCATTTCGCCGTTTTGAGGACCAGGTTTTAGTGATCGATTGTCCTGGATGAGGTGGTTATCAAAATATTCGAACTTAAGGCAACGTAAAAGTTGTGCGGCAGAGTATCGAAAATGAGAACTCGTCTCCTTGTAAATCATTTTTAAATTGGATCTTAAAATGCATTCAAACATAATTAAAATTGTTCAAGCACTTTAACTGCAAGACAACCCACAACGTAATTAGAATGTCTTATTGAGGCCACCCTGTACCTAAAATTGTACTGATTTTATTATTATTCTCTTTAGGACATGAAATTTCGATTACAAAATACCGCTTACATTTACATTGTCCACATGTACATAAACTTGAAATAAATAAAAAGCTTTCTTTGATGGAAATTTATCGGAGAGCTTTTGTCCTGTATTTATTGTCAATTGAAGAGTGTGAAAATGTCAGAATCCCACCACAAATGTAATTGTTTTAAAGTTGGCATTAACATGATTATCATTGTAAAATATTTTAAATTTTAATTTCTTTGGGGATTAATAAAAATGTTCAATTACAGTTGTTATTGTTGTTTTTCTTAATGTATCTTTATTATGTTTTTAAACTTTTAACATAAAAGAATATGTAAATTGATGTTTTTATCAAAGTTTAAGCAAAATTATATGAAAATTTAATCGAAAAGAAAATACTGTTGGAAAAGTTTGATAGCATGATCTCCTACAGCACTTGCGGGTGTTTGAAGGCCTGTCAAATTCGTTTAAAAATAAAAACACTTATTTTTCACTTCATGCTTTTTAGTTTAACCTTTTGAAAAGGTAACCGATATAAAGTTGTCAGCACTATCATTTTATGAATTGCTGAAACAGCGTTGCATATAATAGGGAACGAACAACGCATGCAAAATTTTAAAAATGTACTACCGAAATTCGGAGTCGGTGACTGCAACAGTGAGACAACGGGTTGGTTGAAGTAACGAAAATATCGCTGCCGTTCAGGCATCTGTAGCAAACGATCCAAATCAGTCGATTGCTCGGCGTTCTCAAGAACTGGCATCGCCAAGACCACTTTACGGCGAATTTTGCGTATAGAGCTTGGTTTACACTAGGGATGGGCAAGTTGAAAAAATATATCGATATATATCGAATCGATATTTTTTTAGAGTATCGATATTTATTATTTCAAAAATATCGATATATCGATATATCGAACGTATTTTGCTGAAACTATTACCAAATTAAAAAATTCAGTATACCTTTGTACAAACATATGTATGAACAAATTAATTATATGTAATTACATTTTACTTTTAATTGTTTCATTTTATTAAAAAAAATTAATAAAAACAAAAAAATTTAATCAAAACAAAACATTCAATTATAACAAAAACAAAAGGGAAGAATACAAAAAAAACCATAAGAAAAAAAATAAATTACGAAAAATTTAAACGGAAGTAAATAAGTCATGGAAGTACCAACTTTTCTTAAAATTTGAATTGCACCCCAAAAGCACCAACTGGTTTTAGTCAAACCAGTAATCATCAGATATGGACATCAGGAGCACTCTCTGTTTTATGTGCACTCCAGACAATCTGCTTCTTGTATGCGGCACTGCTTCTTATAAATGCCAATTATTTTAGATCTTCATATTTGTTTAAAAAAACATATGATGCATGCAATGATTCCAATTCTTAAAAAAACATTGTTTAAAAAACGGCTAAAATTTTGAGTAATTAATGAAGACTGACTTTAAAAAATATCGAATTCGATAGTCGTATTTCAATATCGATACATCGATATATCGGTATTTAAAATATCGGCGATATATATCGATTATATTTTTTTTAAATATCGATATTTTGATATATCGATATTTTTTGCCCATTCCTAGTTTACACCCATACAAGATAAGCTGACTCAAGAATTGAAGCCGATGGACCATTTGACGCAACGTACGTTCTCCGATTGGTCTATGGAGAAGAAGCACCAAGATGTTGAATTTCATCGCAAAATCATCTTCAGTGACGAAGCTGATTTTTGGCTCAATGGGTTCGTCAATAGGCAAAATATGCGCTATTGGTTTGGTGAAAATCCACATGTGCTTCATGAATCACCACTTCATCTACAAAAAGTAACCCATTGCCAAAGTTATAGAATCTTGTTTGTCCTTAAACTGTTGAGCGAGGGCAAAGGTAAATTGGAAATCTTAAGCCACCCCATACACGTTTCAATCCAATTGGCAGCTGAATCGGTTGTTGTTGTCCAATTCAAGGCGTGTTCACGCTAAGAAAAAACATGTTTAAATATGGTCACCTCCAACAAAACTATTTCAAGAAAATGTTAAACATATTATGCTTAATTTAACCATATTATTGTCACCGACAACCATATTGTATTTACACTAGTCCTTCATCAAGTAGCAACAATTATATTATGGTTGCCTCCAAACATGTTATGGTTAAATATAACAATAATTTGTTTCTAAGTTAAGCAAAGAATTTTTCTTTTTTCCAAGAGCAACATGCTATGGTTGAAAACTAACCATGCTATTATAAGTGTTAAACATATTTTAGTTATTATTAACCATAACATGTTCGAAGGCAACCATAATAAGGTTGTGGCTTCTGGACGAAGGACGAATTAAACCATAATATGGTTGTCGGTGACATTTAAATGTTTAAATGAAACATAAAATGTTTAAAATTTTCATTAAAAATAGTTTTTTTGGAGATTACCATATTATAACATGTTTATAATATGGGTGTATGGCTCTGTTAAAGAAAAATCAAAAGATCTTGATTTTTTAAGTGGGCTAGTTAGTCAGGGTTGTCAGATTTTTTTGAGCTCCATCGCCAAACCGGATGTCAAAAATCGCCAAAAATCGCCAAACGTCAATTTTGTTTAGTTTTTGTAACATTTTTTTTAAATCAAATTTTTTTTTTAATTAAATTTTGCATACAAAAAAGCTAGTAAAATATTTCAGTCAAAAATCGCCGAAAGTAAATTTTGTTAAGTTTCTGTTATTTAAAAAAAAAAAAAAAATAAAATGGAGATCATATATTCAGTTAAAAAAAGCTAAAATAAGGTACACAAGTCTATAAGATCGTACCATCAGCCTCGTCAATTTCATTACTAGTATTTTGACCTGCATATGGGTATTTCCATTTTGACGTGTCGTGATATTTGTACCACAAAATGTTAATAAATTAAATGAAGAAGTCAAATTTGTAAAAAAGGTTTTTATATATACAAAGTAATGAAGTAGCACTATATTCAGAAAAAAAACTACAGCAATCGACGCTAAGGATTTGCAGATGTAAGCAAAAATCTGCGCTGGCGTGACGTTAAAAAAACGGAAGTGGATTTTGACTTGCATTATAAACTGAATAAGACTGCGAATTGAGCAAGATGTTTTGTATAAAACCGTTTTTAGTAAACTTTGGACTAATACAGATTTATTTTTCAAGCAATAAAATTTATGAATCTTTGCTCCTTTTAAGGTAAATATGGGCATTTTCAGAGAAATGTCTACTTTTTTTAATGTAACGCCAGATTACAAATATGGTTGTATTTTTGGACCATGTTGTTCAATCGTTATCCCTTTTGTAACTAAATGTAGAGCTCGTTGCGCTTTACACCAAAATATTAAAATGTAAACTATAGATGTAAAATTTTTTGAGAAACAATTTAAATTATTTCTGGCGTTACGTTAGAAAAATTAGACTTTTCGCTGGAAATGCCCATATATAATAGTTATTAGAAAAATTAATAGTTACTCAATATAAAATTCACCTAAAATTATAACAAAACAAAAATCATGTGAAAAAAAAGTTCCTAGATTAGTAATGATAACGAAAAAATGGCAAACTGTTAAAAAAAATCACTGAAATAGAATATATATAAAAATGGTAAAAATAGCCAAGTAAATCGCCAGTTACATCACAAATCGCCATTAAAGTCGCTAGTCGCCAAATGGAAAATCCCACCGCCAAACACGTTTCAAAATCGCCACGTTTGGCGAGAAATCGCCATATCTGACAGCCCTGTAGTTAGTCTTTCAATTGAGATTTTGGATCAGTTGTCAAAATTTATATTATTAGTTTTCTTTTACAAAGAAAAAGTTAAGTATTTTTGAAATTGTCTTTAATTTCATTGAATTTTACATAAAAAATATTGAAATTACCAGCTCTGTTGTTTTCAGTTCCCTTATAAAATTTTTATTTGATTTTTTTTGTTCTTGTTCGTCAAACATTCTTTATTTTTACCAACAAAACATTCATCAATAACCATTAATGCAATTATTTTTCTTTTTTTAGCCATTGAAATAGAAGTTTTTAATTTTAAATTTCTAATTGTAAAAAAATTTGTTTTATTTATACAATTAAAAATATAAAGACAACTCATGTCTATCATTGTTTGAGAATTTACTAAAAAGTATTGAAACAAAAATTAAACTTTTGTTTTAGGGTACCATAATATACACACTTTATAAATTATTTACAAGATAAGGAAAAAAGATAGATAAAAACCTTTTATAAATTGAAAAAAAAATATAAATTTGACAGTTGAATAAAAATCTTTCAATTCAGTGTATGAAGAGTGTGGCTAAAAATCAATTCAATTGAAAGACTCAACTGACAATTGAATTGAAACGTGTATGGGGTGCTTTACAAGTTATAATTTTAAACCATCTAATTTCAATCCATGGATAATTTTTTACAATATTCTTAATCTCAGAGAAGGGAACATACACGTTTATTAGTCAACTGCGTTCTTACCCTACAAAGGCCACCATTTTATGTTCCTTAAGTAGAATTTGAGTTGAAATACACTTGACACACGTTGAGACTTTAGCGTCATTTAATGTAGGGGTATAACTGTAGCAAAGCGTTTCTCTCTAATTCTCCGCTTTACTTTGAACATGTCGATTATTTCAATTTGGAAAACGCCACTTCTTAGTCAGAATGCTGCTGAAAGTTCGAAATGTAGAGAAAATACTGATATCCATTTTGAGATTATTGTGCACTCAGTTTTTTGAATGTTTTCCATATAAATTTCAGACACTTGTGTTGTGAAAACAGCACATAAAATAAATAAAGGGTGCTTCGGTAGGTTAGTCTGTAGTGAGCAAGTCTATCAGTACGAGGGTTATCTATCAGTGCAGTTTAATTAAGTAAAAATATAATTTTTAATTGTATTTGTAATTCGTCATAAATAAAATAACAAAAACGCCAATATCTGTCCCCAGACATTCCACTCCAGTACTATAAATTCTTTCAATTTATGTTCGCCAGCTTAAATGATAAATTCCTTGTAAGCAGCAACGACCATCTAAGAAAGTTTACATACTTTTTTTCTAAGGAAAATTAAAACACTTATTAACAAAATGTTGACACATAAAGACTGACAAGAAAAAATCATTTTGCTAAAAATGTTTGTTAATACAGCAGAGCGACAAAGAGAAAGACAGAAAAAATAACGAAAAAAATATGGAATAATAAACTTATAAATTCCTAATTATGGAAATACTAGACCCAAATGCAAATTTTTCCTAATAAGCAACTCAATACTTGTGGCTGGTTTTTTTTTATTAATGTGACCCAGTTTTAATGAACATCATCTCATAATTGTCATCGTCATTTAAAACGACATCAAAAAATAAAAAAAAAAAAATTCAAATGAAAAACCACACAGCCATTACAAATGGTTTTCAATAAATGGACAAATAAATATAACTACAAACAAATGGAAGGGCAGACGGATCGGCGTTAGTAAAAGGGCGGACGGACCATCTTATAAACGAATAAAAAGCAGACTTTACGGAAAACTTAAAAATATTTATGGTTAGACACTCGCACACTCGAACTCAAATAAAGTACTTGTCACATTTTTGCACGCTTGTTTTGGAGAAAAGGAATGTATGATTTTGACATAAAGAAAGAGTGCTCTTGAGCAGCATACATACAGTGGTGATTAGAAAAAAAGTCGTGGCATATCGTAAAGGGAGATATTTATTTAACACGAAAAATAGATCAGAGAAGAATAATAAATTTTTATTCCAAATCACTGATAGTGATTTCTGTTTCCTATGGAAAATCCATCATCAGAAAGTGATATCAATTCTATATAGAAACCTATCAGTGACAGTGATATCGTTTCTATACAAAACAAGTTAGGGTGCTATAATCGACTATACCCTTCACCATGGTGCGATAAGAACAGAAAGTTATAGTAATACCGTTTTAGATATAAACACATCTATTTTGTGCAACGCTCACTTCTTTAATCCCGACCACATCTTGCCGGATCTTGTTTCTTTATAACCAAGATGCTCCTAACTAATTTAAAAACTTTTGCTCTTGTCGTTCTTCAGATATAAGAAAAAAGAAAATGAAAACAAAAACAATGGATTTATAGGTAGAATTAGAGGCAGTCGTGTTTTCTTGCTCATATCTCAGCTATTTGTAGACCGAACAGGCTGCATGTCGATAACATTATTAAACGAAGCATATGTGACATTTTATTTAGAGTTATGCTGTAAAAAAAGGTCGTAATCTAACAAACGTGAAGCGAACATCTGTAACGGGTAAGTAAATAAATAATAATATTCTCACACTTTGACTTAAGTCAATTCCAAAGACTTTGACATAATGACAAACTGTCATTAAATTGATGCTAATGTGTCCTTTCTCCGATGTTACTGCGTCATCGCACTGAGGACATTTCTGTGATGCCGATGTGTCCTCCCATTGACAACATAATTTCATTTTGACCCTGATGACACTTTGGCCAAGTGATGTTAAGGTTGACATCACAATGATGAAAAGTGTCATGGGGTCAAAAGCAAAGACACTTGTCATAGTACTGATGCCAAAATACATCAGCGTCATGACGCCTTTTCTATCAGTGTACATTTATCGGTATTGTAAAATATTAACTAATAGTTCTGTAAATAGAGGACGGCGAAATAGAATAGAGAAGAAAATAGAGCACGCTCTAATTGAAGTTTTGTCAGATGACTTTGCGTCTGACTTTTACAGAATCAAAGTTAAAAGGGTAACACACGACATGTATGTATTTGGTAGTGGGAAATTTGACATGTCAGATGGCAAATACATGTCGTGTACGGTCGCCTTACTGAAACGCTTGTTTAAGGATATTTGTTTCTCAATTGTTGTTGGCACTTGTTATTTTGTGCCATTGAACATTAAATCGTAACGGGTTAAATTAATACTTTGCATAGTAACAAACAATAGCAAATAAAAGAACAAATTTTCTTGAAATAAAAAATCTTTGTTAACTGTTATATGAGAAACGTAATCCAAAATAAAAACCTTTAAGTTTGCAAATAAAAACGGTAAACCGTAACTTTTTAACGTGTCCGTTCGGCTATCAAGAGCAAAAATTGACGTGTTCATCGTTAAGTCCACTTTAACCCAATCCAAAAATACAATTTCAGAAATTGAAATATTTCCGTTTATTTAATGTGCGAAATATTGCATGGTAATAACGATTGGTTATAGTTTATATTTCCTCCAAACTTTAAAAAAAGCTGAAAACATTTTATAAAAACCCTTAAAAAAATACCGAAATGCTATAAATTTTGAATGCTAAATTTTACTGCAAAAATGCTAAAATGGCCACACTGATACTTTTACCTAAATACTTTTTCACCGACCTATTTCGGTTGGTTTTCACATTTTTAATTGAGGGCTTTTCTTCATTTTTCTTAACTTTATAGTGGATACCAAACTGTTTATCTTTTCACTCCTTATTATTATATAATTAGAAGAACGAGAAGATATTTCCGAGTTTCTTTACATGTCAAATGTCAATCCACTGCAGTAAACGCATTTCTAAATTGTGTAATGGGATGGGAATTATCTTGAAATTTCATTGACGCATTGCAGTTGTCAAAAATGTTGATAAGATAATTAGGCAATTGCTGCAAATGAGAGTTCATTTATGAATGCCTAATATGAGCTTTAGTAATTTTTATAAATTTTGTTTTTTGAATGTTTGTTTTTGACAAAAGGCTTTTGTAATTAAAAATTTAATTTTTTTTTTGTTTTATTTTATGTATTTTTTTCACTTGTGTATTTTTTTTTTCTTTTGATATGTATTAAAAAAATAAACGCTGGAATTTTGCGAATACGAATGTCGTAAAATAGGCGAATATTCGGCATTTCGAATACGAATATTCGTTACATCACTACCCAATAAAAAATTAAGGTTCCATCGAAGCAGGTTTGTAAGGGAGAAACATAAAAGTTCCGCTTACCATTGGGCTGATGGAAGACATGAATTTTATATGGCGAGTTCCCACTTTGAAGCAATACATTTTTGACACATTAAGCGAATTATTCAGCGCATATAAAAATTGTTGAATGTAACGATCAGCTTTACACACTGAATGTTTTGATACAGTTATTTTTTAGTATTCTCCCTTACAAACCTGCTTCGTAGTAAGGGAATGCCGTAGCACTTGAAATGTTATTTTTTCCGTGAAAACCCTTAAATAAGAAGGCTATTAAAATATTTACGGCTTAAAAAAATCTCCACCAGTAAAGAAACGAAACTTAATGCAAGATATGTTTAAACTACTAGAAAGTACTGATAAAAAAATCTACAAGAGTCATATAGTAAAAATGAAAGCGGTTCGAATACAAGTAGTGCGGATTCCTCATGATTCTTTTTTATTTTGCTGCACTTTTCTATTAATTTCTTTAAAACGTCAAGCTGAATTGAATATGATTAAGTTCTTTTTTGCATTAAACTCGTTTTCAAATTAAT
Source organism: Pollenia labialis (assembly GCA_949318255.1). Lineage (NCBI taxonomy): Eukaryota > Metazoa > Arthropoda > Insecta > Diptera > Polleniidae > Pollenia > Pollenia labialis. The sequence goes on from OX439140.1 coordinate 83,604,777, forward strand.
TAAAATTATAAAAAAAAATACATAGTACATATTTCTCATATTGCAAAGTAGGCGTGCCTGTGGCCGGATTTGTCTAATTTTAAGCAAAACTCTTCTTTAATATGTGAACCAAAAATCAAATTTTTACGTCTTTTCGTTGTTCAGTCATTAATTTTGGCCACCTAAATTTAAAAATGGCACACTGTAAAAAAAATTGGAATGGTGAATTCGAATCATTACTCCAAAAAGATTGTAGTCAAACTTAAGACAAACTGGCAAAATCATTAGAAACAACTTAAACGGCAGTTACAAAACGTTTCATGATTTATCGAAAAGCAAGCGAATATCAGACGAGTTAAATTCAAGAGACATTTAAAAACAACTTTGCATGTACAAAATGCTGCTGAAACTTCATAAAAAGAAGTAATTTTTGCTGCAAATTATTACTGGTGAGGTTGAATAGAACAATTACAAAAACATAAAGGGTAAGAAATTTTATGCGAAGACCGGTCAACAACCATAACAAAAGCCGAATATCCATTGCATTTAGAAAATGCTCTTTATTTGGTGACGACGTTAATGATTAAAAGGAGTTAGGGTCAGACGATCACAGTGAACTTAAACCGATTTAAGTGAAGCAACAATTGCCGAAAAAGACCCGGAATATGCGGCCAGATGACTAAATATTCCATTATGACAACACTGAAGTAAACCAAAAAACGCGTCTAAATGGGGACATTGTAAACATAATGAGTTATTGCAGTTGAAAAGTAAGAAGTACACGCAGATAAAAAAACATGTTTAAATATGGTCACCTACAACAAAACTAATTTTAAAGAAAATATTAAACATATTGGCCCATATTCATAGTCAAAAATAAAGTCGACTTTTTAAAATAATGGTGTTGACATGCATTTAGAGTCGGTTTTTATTTAAAGTGTACTTGATTTTGAGTATGGATATGGGCCATAATGTTTAATTTAACCATGTTATTGTCATCGATAACCATATTATGATTAAATAAGTCCTCCATCTAGAAGCCACAACCATATTTTGGTTGCCTTTAAACACGTAATGGTTAAATATGACAATAATTTGTTTTTAAATTGCCAGTAGCATTTTCCCCTATTAAAAGAGCAACATGCTTTGGTTGAAAACCAACCATGCTCGGAGACAATCATAATATGGACGGAGGACTAATTTAAACATAATATGGTCTTTGGTGACAATAACATGGTTTAATTAAACATAATGGTACCCATAACTATAGTCATAAACAAAGCATACTTTAAGAGTTCTAAAGTAAACTTTTACTAAAAATATGCTTTTGATCTTCTATAGACAAGCAAAAGCATACTTTACCCGTTAAAACCGGTGTTCATTTTTAAACCAGCTCAGGCTGTTTTTAACTCATTTAACAACAGCATCAGCTGTTTCTCGCCAAAAAAGAAGTTCTTTCAAAAAGTTGTTGTATGTTGTATGAAACAATTTTCTACACTTGAGGTGGCATCCAGTTAAAGTCGGTTCAATTTAAAACATACTTTAATTTCGACTATGGTTGCAAAATAATTAAAAGAATGTTTTTATTTTAAAGTTGTTTTTAAAAAGAATCGACTTCAGCGTTTGACTATGATTATGGGCTAATTTATTTAAAATTTTCTTTAAAAATAGTCTTGTTGGAGGTGACGATATTTAAACATGTTTTTCTCTGGGTGTATTCTCATTACAATGGTAAGAGAAGCTTTTGGCGGGATTAAGACTTTAATTTTTGACTCCGCTTCTAATTATTCCCCCAACTGTGATGATGACTTGAACATTTTAAGAATATGTTTAAATTTGAAAATCATACATATTCACAAGTCAATATAAAAACTCACATTTTGTCTCCAAGTACCACTTAACTTTCGAACTGAAAGGGTACGAGTATTCATATCCAAACTTAATGTCTACATGTCTGTCTAATAGTTATAGTGCTTGCGAATGTATGTATATGACAGCCATACAGACAAACAGACACCTCCAATGGCTTTGCATAAGCCAACAATTGAGTGGATGATCGAGTAAAAAAAAAATCCAGCCAACAAGGAACAATTTAAAAACTGCTATTATTTCTTTGAGTACTTTGATACTGACAGTAGGGCAGACACACTAATACAAACACGTTAGAGCTATTAAATATTTGGTGGTTCCCTGCAAATAATAGGACCAGTCCAATCACGCGTGTAAAGAGTAGCCCACAAGGGACTATTTAACATTACGATGTCCTAGGGCAGGACCATATAACCCATCTTTGGACTACAAAGGAGTAGTTTTAAAACTACTCCTTGGTATACTCAAGAGAATTAGTTTTGAAGTCGTTTAAAAACGAAAGAACGTCTTTAAAAAACAAAGACATGTCGTCTCACTACAAACACTTTTTAACTATGATATGGTCCATGCTTGCATTACATCGGACCAGTCCATGGAGTAGTCCATTTAAACAAATTGGATCAGATGGTCCAATTATATTTGCAGGGTTCATACAGCTGACTGTAGAGATGAGGCTGGCAGTGGTTGTGGTGCTAACGACAATGAAAATTACTCTGAATGAGTTTCTGTTGTAGTTTAATAATGGCAACGTTAACTAAATGTTATTTTACTTACAAACGCTTGCTTTTTTTCTTCCATTATGTCTAATAGTTGTTGTTAGTGTCATTAACACATGTAGAAGTGTCAATTGCGAAAAATAATAATAACAACTCAAACAACAGCAACGACAATATCAGCAATGTTCACACTTACAACCAACAACAGAAGCTATTTATTGGTTGGTATATAAATGTATGAATAAACACACATGGATACATTAAAAAAAACGTACCTTTATTTTCAAAACACATATGTACAATATTAAGGGTATTCATTTCTCTCCCTAAGACAGTGACATCTTTTCAAAAAAAGCAATTAGCTTTCTTCTTATTTTGTCAACGGCTAGTAACAAAACGACAGCAGTTCATTTTTAATATTTTGACAACATCCTTTCTGAAATTTATAGCAAAATGTTATAAAATCGAAAAAGGACAATTTGAGAAAACTCCAAACGTTGTCAAAACAAAAACGAAATATTGTTAAATAATGAACGAACAAATGAGAATTCTATAACTTCTTGGAAGTGGCGAATTTTTGTCACCCCCACCAGGAATTATAAGTTTTTTTTTTAAATAAATTATAAAGACAAATTACAAACCGTAACGTAAATATTCATAAGCTAGCTTAAGCAACTGTCAAAAAATAATGAAAAGTCCAGCCCGTCAAATGGAATAAAAAAAGCAAATGACGTTTTAATGAAACTTAATGAAAAGCTTCCTTAAGTTCAATATAGTTTGACACATATGCTTTAAGTGTATTCGCACATTTGCCTAAGCCAACACATGCACATTATGGTTGGGCCTTTACTGCCCTGACCATTCCCTTAGTTCGGCCATTGATTTAATGATAATTCTTGTAATTTTGCCACTTAAATTCATAAAAGCAGGGTTTTTGTGACGGAGGCGCTTTCTTAAATAAACGGGTAAATTTTTTTGTTTGATGGAAAAACACTTTATAAAGTGTCGGTTTTAACTAGAAAATACTGTAAACAGAAATAACATTTTTTTTAAGGAGGTTGGTCGTCTGGAAGTGAACGTGTTTCCACAAAAAGAAATATTATGACAATAAGTTTGTACTAAAGAAGCCAATGTTTATGGGATCTTTAATGAATTTTCGTTTGTGCAAAACACGGAATAACGAAATTAGTATACTCTTAAAAAAAAATAGCACACGCTGTCAAATCCATAACACCCCGTTGTCAGATTGGAAACATCTTGTTTTTAAATCAAAAAATATAGGATGTCGACCCGTAGATTATATTCTAACTCTAATTTAAGAGTGCGGATTAAACAAATATATGAAATAGTTATTAAAAAATAATAAAACTAAAAATAAGTTAAAAATTGACGAATTCTTTGTTAAACACAAATGTTAAATTCAAATATACACGCATTTTCTGAAACGTCATCATAACTCAGAAGAATACATTTCGAAATAAACGTGTTTACTGTTTTTTATTCGCTCGAACCTCTAAGAAAAATTAACGACACATTCTCTTTAAACAGGGAAATTAAAAAAGATATCAAGATGAATTTCATACACGATAAATAAAGCGAACAATGCATCGCTAATTCCAAAATTTAATTATTTGAGTTAAGACGACATTGCAGCAAACGAGCAATATATATTTATGTAAAAATCGAACTACGGAATTGCTAAGGTTCAAACCAGGGCTGTGGAGTCGGAGTCGAAGAGTCGGAGTTGATGTTTTGGTGCCGGAGTCGGAGTCGTAGTACCCACAAAAACTTGCGACTCCGACTCCAATGTTTTTCGGCATAAAAAATTTCAAAAAAATTTCCAAAATAAAAATTATCTTCTTAAAACACATTTACTGCCGCATTCATAAAAAATAAAATTAGTTTGAAATGTATTTTAAGGAAAAATTTTCATACAAATTCTTCTTAAAATGCATTTCAAATCCATTTTAATTTTTTATGAATACGGCAGTTACAATTTAAATAAATGGTTTATGAATACTGCTCTTATGTGCTGTTTCCAAATGACAGGCGATGGACTGAGTGATTTTCATATACAGGGGTGTGCTGGAAATCGCAAACGTAAAACGCAAGAATTTTAAAAGTCGTTTTTAAATAAGATTTTTGTAATAAAAGAATTTTATGACAAATATTTAACAAATATTTTCCTATTAAACAGGATTTTAAACCAAAAATTATAAGAATTAGGTTTTGCGTTTGCGATTTCCAGCACACCCCTGATAAATTTTGCTACATAATCATTCGCCTGTCATTTGGAAACAGCACAATAATATTTGCGAACGGTAATTGCTTCTCAAAAACTCTAATTTTTAGAAGGCCGTACGGTAATGAAAAAATAAAAGTTAACATCACTGAGTCTCATATACATTTAGCATCAAGATTATAGTAGGAGTCGGAGTCGCACTTAAAAAATTTCAGCATTTGGAGTCGGAGTTAGTACTTTTTTCGGACGACTCCACAGCCCTGGTTCAAACACATGTAATGAGTAGGGATGAGATTTTCATGCACGAAAATATGCGCTTTAAAATATGCACTAAAAAATCTAAAAAATGCACTAAAAAAATAAAAAAAAAAATTTTGATAAAAAATCGCTTTTTAAATAAGAAATATATAAAAAATTCAGTCTGGTGTTATTCAAATATCTTTAAGACGATTATAAAACTAATTTAAATTGTTGTTGGTTTATCTGTTTTATTCAAATGTTAAACTTTGTCCTGTACTTAAAGAATGCCAATGCATATTGAAAAAATTAATTTTCAGATCCCACTTTGATTCCAGATCAGATCAAAAATATTTTTACTTTTGATTAAAACACTGAAATTTATTGTTGATGGAATAAGCTATTCCCCTATGCTTATTTCACTGGTTGCTTAGGCCAGATCATCAGGAAACTTTGTGAGGCATCGTTCACATTTTTTTTTAATTTTTTTTTTAATTGAAAATATTATATTTTTTTTTTGAAAAAGGCTCTGAAAAGTCGTAATATGAAATCATTTATTCGTCTTAGACAAGTTTTTTTTATATTACGACCACAAACATTTCATGAACATTTTCATAAAATTACTTTGCCTGGATAGGAAAGCAATGCCTCAATATATTCTGGTGGTCTGCTGGGAGAAGGGAGTAAATACTCAAAAATTTGATTAATTAGGATACTTTATTCTTAAAACTAATAATTATTTGTTATCAAAATAAAAATCAAAAACTAATAATTATTTATATTCGTATACATATTTGAAAAAAAAATTTTTTTTTTGTTTTTGTTGATTTAATCTAAATTTTTGTATTGAAACAATAATTTTATGTTCCCTCCTCCTTTTGTTCTCATTTTGCTAGAATTCCAATGTATAATTTTAAACATAAAAATGGCCAAAAATGACCAAACAATATACTAACACACTATACATTCAAAGCAAAATATACAAACATACATACATAGTTTAACATAATACTGTTAATTAAACAATTAAGCTGCGTTCACAATCACAGTTACACTTTCACTTGGTGTTCATAATAGAGCAACAATTTCTTTTGCAACCACACACATTTTGCGTTAAGAAACCGTAGGCAAATTTTAGCCACAACAATATTATGCATATATTTTTATTTTTTTAAACATTATTTAAAAATTTTCAGAAACAATTTCATACAAATTAAATTAGATTTAATTTGAAACAACATTATTTACTATTAATACGATTTCCGTATGACGTGCTAAATTCCCAGTTTTTCATACATATTTGATAAATACACTGAAATTTATTGTTGAGGGAAAGCTAGCTTCTATGCGCATTTCACTGGTTGCTTAGGCCAGCTCATCAGGAAACATTTTCCAAAGATTTAAGAAAAGCCAAAAATATTATACAAATAAAACCGTAAAGCGAATAAGAATTATAAACACTCAAAGTCTTACTTGTAACAATATCAAAACACCAACAATAAACAGTGATTTTATCTTTTCTTACATTCCCCTACAATTGGTTGGGCTCTTTCCGACTCGAATTGTAGTTGTAAGTGGGTAAAAAGAAAAAAAAAAATTAAAAAACAAACTGCTTCATTCTACTGTCTTCGTAAGAAAACAAATTTACTTTATATGAATGTTATCAACATAATTATAACAGAATTGTTTATAAAATGATTTTATGTTTATGTTTATTCTGCAATTGTTTTTTTAAATTTTGATAATAATTTAAACATATGATTATTAATTGGTTTGAAATGAACCTAAAACAAAATATAAGACAGCTTGTTGTTATTATGTATTAGATTTTTGTTTTTTTTTTTAATTCACGAAAGGTTAAGGTATGTAGGATATGTTGGGCTATCTGGGTAAGTTGAGTTAAAGGTAGCATGGTTGGGCGGGTATAGACAATAAAAGAGGATATTTCCATATTATTCCTCTTCTACTAAGCTCCTCCTCTTATATTTATTGTTTTTCCACTGTATTATTATTTAATTTGTCGATTCTGTAGCTACCAAATTTTTAGTTTGTGTGATGGACAACAAGTTGTTTCGATAGGGGTAAGAACCCAACCCACTTTCCACTAGCACGGCCGGTAATATAGGTAGCGTAACCCCTTTAGAGATACGCCCTTGCGGTTTGGTTCGTTACAACTTCATCCATATTTTTTGCGAAAACAGTAAAGCGAGTTTTTTGTTTTTTTTTTTTTTTTTTTTGGTTTTTCTTAACCTACTTACAACTGCAATTAATGTTGCTAGAATTCCAATCAATTGCAGTGGGGAATGTTAGGAGAGATAAACCCACTGTTTATTGTTGATGTGTTTTGTTTAAACTTTGATATTATTACAAGTCGAACTGTTGCTGTAATTCTTATACGCTTAACAGTTTTATTTGGTTTAATATCTTTAGTTTTTCTAAAATCTTTATGGATGAAGTTTCCTGATGATCTGGCCTAAGCAACCAGTGAAATGCGCATAGGAATAGCTATCCCATTAACAATAAATTTTAGTATTTTTATCAAGAATAAAAATTGAAAACTAAGCACGAATAACAAAATCATTTAAAACATAGAAGATATTTATTTATATCTGTTTTTATCCCTCTAAAAATATATTGCATTAATAAAACTTATTATTCTAGCAAAAAATATATCACATTTAGTACATGTGATGTTTTTACCCTGTATAAAATATCATGCTTTGAATACTCTTGCTAAAACCCGTTATACTTAAGTATAGTAGTTATGTTCTTTAGCAAGTTTAGTGGCTGCTGAATAGATGAATATGTGTAGAGAATGTATGTATGTATTGGTAGAAATTTAAGTGATTCAGTTAACTGTTATGTACACCATTTTACTGAGAGTCATTTAAAATCTATGGCTTGTTTCGTAGGAGTGTCTGTCAGGACTGTATGAGAGTGTGCTGGTTGGTGGTTTTAATATTCATTGTGCTGTACCATTAATTGACATTTAATGTGTCAATATGCTTTTTCATTGACATTTTTAGGAAAATTCTATTAATATTTATGAAAGTGAATTACTTCAACACCATCTTCTGTAATGCGGAAGAGAAGTTATGTGTGCCTCTAAGTGTGTGTGTGTGTGTGTGAAAGTGTGTGTTTAATGTGCGTGTATGGCTGTGTATTGTTATGGCAACACCTAAAAAAATAAAAATGTTTGTTTTTATTTTAGGGGAGTTTTTTTTATAAAAATTTTTCCTTAAAGATTAATTTTAATGGAACCAGGAAAGAAACCAAAAAAACCACTTAAATAATATAATTCTCTAACTCAACTTTAATGAACATTGCAATTATTTTAAAATTGTCTGGTATTTTAATTTATTTTAAAATTCTTTGGAAATTGAATTAAATTTTCGTTTTGTTAAGAGAAATATCAATATAAAATTGATTATAAAGTCTTTTATAATTTGTTAATTGCTTTAAATTTTATTTTAAGTTAAAGATTTTTTAATAAAACTTCTTTATCAATTTTAATAATTTATGGTTGCCTGAATTTCTTGTGCTTCAAATGCGAAAGTAATTATGTATTAGGAAAAATGAATGTAAATTAAAACATTTGATTTGATATTTGATTATGTACATATATTTAAATTTCCATTAGCAATAATTCATTATTAAAAAAAGAATTTCAAATCTAATTTTTTTTATTCTTTGCTGTTATATCATGACATTTGTTTTGTTCTTATATTTAAGTCTTTCTCATGTACATACATACGTTGCCTTGAACATGTCTTTATTATTATAGTTATTATTCTGACTAAAACTTTCATTTAGTTTCTTATCAGTATTTAACAAATTGCCACATGCTCATACAAAATACGTACACTTATTCATATTGATAGACGCACGCACATTTTGCATTATTAAAATACTTCCTAGCTGAAATGCGAGGGTCGTGTGAAAATTTCAACACTCGGTATACCAAGTCAACAATGTCATCATGTAAATAGTGTAAAGAAGCCATAAATCGCATATCATACCATGTAATAATGAAATTTTTTTTATCAAGTTCTTTTAGTTTAATACAAAATAAATTCCATTATGTAAACAATGTAAAATACAAAACCAAAAATTAAAATAATGTTTAAAGTAAATTTAAAATTTTTTAAAACTTTATTATTTTATTAACGCGCTTGTTTTATTTCAATTGCTGACTTTATGTAAATAATGTAAAGAAACCAGAAATCACAAATGAGACAATGAGAACTTCTCTAAATATTATTTACTTCTTTATTTTATTTTCTTTTTGAAGTTAATAAAAAATTCAAATTCAATGCTAAAAATTAAAATAATGTTTACAGTTAATCAAAATATATTAACCTTTCTAAGAATTCGTTATTTGCTTAAAGAGCTTGTTTCATTTTAATTGTTGACATCATGTAAATAATGTAAAAAAGCCATAAATCACAAATGATATCATGTAATAGTGAAACATTTCTGTATCGTCTTCTTCTTTGATTTCATACAAAATATATAATTGTTTACATCATGTCAACAATGTAAAATTCAATGCAAAAAATTAAAATAATGTTTACAGTAAATCAAAATATATTAACCTATCTAAAAATTCGTTATTTGCTTAAAGAGCTTGTTTCATTTTAATTGTTGACACCATGTAAATAATGTAAAAAGCCATATATCACAAATGATATCATGTAATAGTGAAACATTTCTGTATCGTCTTCTTCTTTGATTTAATACAAAATATATAATTGTTTACATCATGTCAACAATGTAAAATTCAAAGCAAAAAATTAAAATAATGTTTGCAGTAAATTAAAATATATTAACCTTTTCAAAAATTCGTTATTTTCTTAAAGAGCTTGTTTTATTTTAATTGTTGACATCATGCAAATAATGTAAAAAAGCCATAAATTACATATGAGATCATGTAATAGTGGAACATTTTTGTATCGTCTTCTTCTTTGATTTTATACAAAATGTATTATTGTTAACAACATGTCAACAATGTAAAATTAAAAGCATAAAATTATAATAATTATAATTTCAATTGTTGGCATCATGTAAATAATGTAAAGAGGCCATAAATCACAAATAATAATGGTATATTATTAATAATGGTACAGTGAACAATTTTTCATCATTTTCTTTTTTAAATTTAATACAAATTGGATTATTGTTTACATTATGTCAGCAATGTAAAATTCAAAGCAAAAAATTATAATAATTTTTAAAGTAAATTAAAAATGCATTAAATCATATAAACCTTTAAAAAAATTCGTTATTTGCTTAAAGAGCTTGTTGTATTTCAATTGTTAATACCATGTAAAAATGTAAAGAAATCATTAATCACAAATGAGACAATGTAATAATAAAAAATTCTCCAAATTCCATTAAGATTTTTCTCAGCCTTTTCTTAAAGAATAAATAGTAAAAAAGTTGTTAACATTATGTAAACAATTAACATGTTTGTATATCATATTTACTTATCTAGAAGCTGTAAAGATTTTATGCTATCTTAGTTTTTGACATAACGGTTAGAATGCAAAAATTAAATATAAGTAATAATTAGTTAACTTTACGTATAAATTGAAAAAATGTAAACAAATTTAACAAACAAACTTTACACTTTTAAGTAGCTTTGCAAATTTTTTTAAATCGTAAATAATTCAAGAGCTGCATCATTTACCAAATAAGATGATTTTCATTATTTAAATAAAGTAAGTAAGTAAGAGTAAATTATTGAAATCACGTGAGAAATATAAATATACAAGATAAAAAACAAAATCGTAAGTAACGTAAAATGCATAATTTTCTTATCGATCGGTCAAATATATAAACATTTATGACACAATGTACAGCATGTGAAACTAATTATTTGCAAAGTTTATATTAAAATATATTTAAAATCATAAATATTTTCAGAAAATCAGCATAAAATTAATTTTTAATTATAAGTGCCTTGATGTCAACAATTAAAAAAAAAATCAAATAAAACCCATTTTGACAATATTCAATGATATTGGTTGTTGATATTTTGCAAACAATGCAAATATTCCAAGTTTTCAGCAATATTTTAAAATTTATTACAATGTTGACATTATGTAAATAATGTCATACAGAACTATTAAAGTAATATTTTTTCAAAGCACATACATATAGAACATATACATACACGTTTCTTGACAAATATCAGTGATACGTTATGTAGGCAAACAACATTACAATGTTTTTTCTTTAAGAAGAAGTACATTTTTTTCTATTCTATTAAAAAAGAATCACAAAGAATTTTTTTTTTCTGAAGAAGGCGTCATAGTTACATGCAGAAATATTTTTTTCATAACAAAACTATATCCGTGATATTTTTTTCTTAAAAAAAACAAGGATTAACCTTTTCCTAAAAAAATGTTTACAGTAATAATTTCTTAATAAATAACATCACAGTGATATAAACATATATATATATATATACACATATATTTAATAGGAAAAGCATTCCATTGACATTCTTGATATTATTACATTTACGTAAATCAATGATATTTTTCAATGAAAGAAAGATTGTTTTTATTAAAAATACCACAGTGATAATTTTCGACTAAATAAGCATCACAGTGATGGTTTTCTCACAGTGATATTTTTATGTAGAAATCATCAGATTGATATTTTCTTCCGCAAAAATCTTCACAGTGGTGAAAAAAGCATCAGTGATAATTTTCTATAAAAAAATTATCTGTGATATTTTTCTAAAAAAAATCATCAGTCTTATTTTTCTATGAAAAAATCATCCGTGATATTTTTCTATAAAAAAATCATTACAGTGATATTTTTCTGTAAAAAATTCATCAGTGATATTTTTCTTTAAAAAATCATCAGTGATATTTTTTGATGAAAAAATCATCAGTGATATTTTTCTGTTAATAAAATTATCCCATTCATATTTTTTCTATGAAAAAAACATCAATTATATTTTTTTTATTAAAAAATATCTCTGTAAATACAAGTAATAAAAAAAAACACAGTAAAAACTTGATAGTGAATGTCCGTGAGATACTTTTCTGGTCGGTTTCAATAGGGGGGGGGGGGGGGAGGGGGGCAAGGAGGTTATGACCACCATGGGCTAGCCGAGCACTGGTATTCCTAAATCATAAATTGGATTTGGAGGCTGTCGCATCTGAATTTCCACTATGTGAACCCCCCCTTAACTGAAGGCTGGATCCGACTTTGGCAACACAAACTTTCTGGCACCACCCTCGTGTAGCAAAATCCTTAATAAACATCTTAATAATTTTTGTTAAACATACACGAATGAATGAATGAATGAATGAGTAAATAAATGAATGACTGTCTGACTGACTGACTTCCTGAAGAACTCAATAAACGCTTGACTAACTGACTGACTAACTCAGTGACTGAGTAAATGAAAGTGTTGTTGAATTGTCCTACATCACTTGCATTTAAATTAAAATCTATTGTATTTCTTTTTTGTTCCAGAATTTGTTGTTATTATTTTTGTTGTAGTATTTATGAAAATTAAAATTGTCATCATTCATGTTTTAATATTAATTTATTTATTTGTGAATTAAATGTGTCGTATAGAAAATATTTCAAAAATATTAATTGTACATACACAGGCAAATATTTAAGCATACAAATATAAAATTTTTTATTAAAAATGGGATTTTTGCACTTCCGTTTATAAGAAAAATTAATTGCAGTTACAAAATATTTGTTTTCTTTTTATTTTTTTGATTAATTTTCATATTTCAAAAATTTGTAAAATATTTTTAGAATTTAGCAAACTTCCTGTAAATATTTATGGAATTAGTAAATTTTTTATTTTTTTGATGTGGCTAAAATTTCGATAAATTTTGCCTTGAACTTTGAGTACATAAAATTTTCAATAGCTGGACTTTTGCGCAGCGATTATGGGGGTTAAGACATGTTTATACCCTTCACCACAGGTGGAAACAGTATATGTGACCTTTTCCGAGAAAAGGGACATAGTGTGTGAAAATTAAGTTTTGAGAAAAACTCATTTCATCTTATTCTACAACCTTTTAGGGAACAGAATCCACTCTTAAGTCCAAACCCGTTTTTGGACACAATAGGTCCCTTTTCTCGGAGAAGATCACATATATAGAAAAAGTAGCTTATTTGTTTGTCATTCTGTTTGTAATTTCTATTCTATACATACTTTCATTTTAATACTGCAACAGCTCAAAGTGTAATCGTAATAAGATGCTTAATTACCGTATCAGGATTCAGAAGATAATTAACCATGCAAATCTCTTCCACGAGCTGTACGCAATTGAGAAGTACGAGAAAGTGGCTACCCAAATCAATCGTGACATGAGGAATAAAAAAAATCAAGAATTTGCCTGTATCGTTCGCCATTCACCGTAATGCCAACATTTTTTCGAATTTAAAGATAAATGAACCAAAAACGCCTTCGGCTAAAGTCATGAGGATTGTGCTCTTCGAAAAAGTTATCATTCTGCCAGAAATAAGCCTATTCGCAAAAGATGATTTAATGAAAAAAACTGGTCACGATATTATCCAAAAGAGTAAACGTGATCATGAATCGATCTATGGTATTACGTATCAGCTGTTCACATAGACGATTATGTAAAGCGCAAACTGGACGAGATTCTTTATAAGTTAAGCGAACAGAGCGCGAACTTTAGACAAAATATCCACGATTTATTAACCAATTGTTTAAGAAATATTTTAAAAAAACACAGATCTTTAAGAGCAAAAAAGTTAAAAAAATTTAAAACTCTAAGAGTGAGAGGAAGTGTTGTAGAGCTACATTTTGTTTTATTCATTAATTTGAAATGCATTCAAGCCTAAATTTTTCTTCTACACACAAAAATGTGGTACTAATCAATTTACACTTGAATTCGTTTGAATTAAAACACAATTGAAATATTAAACCGAAAAGTTGAACACAAAAAAAAACAACAAAAAAAAACACTTCATTGAAACACAACAGACAAGGTGGCAACTAGAGGACTAATGGCCGTTTTCTCATTTGGCAATCAACTTTTTCCCCAACTAAAAAAAGCAGATTAAAAAAAATTGATGTTTTCAATGTCTCGGTTACTAAGTCTAAATTTACACGTTTCATCTTTTGTTGCTCAACTTATTTTCAATTCCCTTTTAAAGATGCCAATATAATCACACGCAGCAATCGGTTTCAACTTTTTTCGTTACAAAACAACAACAATTTTATTAATAGCGAATCAAAGAGAAAAATAAAAGAAACAAATTACGTGCAGCCATCGTTTTGCATATACCAACGAATAAACACACAACGCGTACTGACTGAGTACAGGCATCTCCGTACTAAATCCCTTTCTTCTCTCTTCACTCATCTAAAAACATAAGAGTTGAGCATCAAAAGATGAATCGTGTGAAACCAGACTTAAGGCCCAACCAGAACATGCATGTATTAGCTTAAGCAACTGTCAAAAATTAACGAAAAGTCTGTCAAATGCATAAGCAAGTAAAAAAAGACTTTTAGGTGGCCATAATGTACTTAATATCTATTAAACCATTGTTGCATATTTGTGCAATATTTTGTTTTTTTGCGAGTACTTCAAACTAAAATGTACAAAAAAGTCCAACCGTGTATTTGTTAATTTTATGCTATTTAATTTGTAAAGAATTTAAAAATAGATAATTTGTGAGTGTCTTAAAAAAAATGGAAAATAAATTAAAATTTGTTAATTCGTCTTCTTTGTCAATTTTAATTTATTTTAATTTTTTATTGTTATACATACACAGCTGTTTTCGTACGGAATGTGTGTTCAGTTTGGCACTTTGCTTAAGCAAATGACATTCGACGAAACTTGACGAAAAGCATCATTAAGTACATTGTAGCTTGCCATATATGTTTTATATGTATTCGCACAGCTACTTAAGTTGACTTAAGCGACCTCATTCTAGTTCTGGTTGGGCCTTTAGTATGGATTCAAGGCTCAGTTAGCCGGGAGTAACAGTAATCTTACCGTAAAAAAGTAAGACCAATCTATTTCTTACAGATTGAGACGTAACATCCCTACAAGAAACGAATGAGCGAGTAGTCACATTTTTCATTTTGGTGTTAAGAAAATGATAGAAAAAAATGACCGAATGTGACCGATAACTTGATTTCGGTCATTTTTTCCTATCATTTTCTTAACACCAAAATGAAAAATGTGACTACTCTCTCATTCGTTTCTTGTAGGGATCTTACTGCTAACTATAATCGTTCTAATTGCTTTACATACAACAAAATTAATCAGCTGATTTGCAACGCGACTGTTACTCCCGGCTAACTGAGCCTTCACACTATGAAAGTGTTCCTTTAAAAAATACTGAATTTGTTGGAGAGAGGGGAAAAACATGCTATTTATTGAGAGAGAGAGAGAGAATTCTCTCTCATCAATAAACTCAGACTTTCTGAAAAAAAAACTTTCATAGTGTAAACCAGTGTTGTTAACTGTACGGTAATTTCCCTTTTTTAGGGTAATTTTTGGCCGCAAAATGTAGCAAGGTAATTTTATTTAAAAAACGTACTTACATAAGTTTTTAACTTTTAAGAAAGAGGTTATTTTCAATTTAAAAAAACATAGATAAATATTATAGCAAAAAAATTAACGGCATTATTGGGGGTTTTATAAGGTAAAGTTGTAAAGTCATATGTATGTCTTTCAATAATCACAAGAAATATTTCTGACGAATGTGGGCAACCGCTTATAATTTAGATTTCTACTGCATAGTTATGACCAGGGAAACCAGAAATATGCTCTAAAAAACACGTTTTATGCGCATTAAATATGCAGTAAAAACTTGAAAATATGCCCTCAAAATTGAAAACGAAATACCCAACAATTTAATAACAGTTCCATTTGATAAAAATATTTCAAAAATTATTATCGGTAAAGCCCAAGGCAAATTTTCGATATTTTACCCTATTTGGAAGCGATGGGCCGTCATCGGCTCACAAAAACAAAGTCACGTTAAAAGGTTAAAATTCATATGAGAGTTAGATCACTTTGAAAGGGGTTCTAAATTTATCGGTATACTAAAAGATTTATCCATATTTCTATGTTTTACACACATCGCCAAATACGTTTATAATTGCCTTTTCCCTAAATTTTTGCTCCTTCATATATGTGACCTTTTCCGAGAAAAGGGACCTAGTGTGTCAAAAAACGGGTTTGGACTTAAGAGTGGATTCTGGTACCTAAAAGGATGTAGAATAACTTAAAATGCGTTTTTCTCAAAACTTCATTTTGACACACTAGGTCCCTTTGCTCGGAGAAGGTCACATATAAAATTTTAAAGTTTAAAATAACATTGATCTTAAATGACAACCTGCTTTGTCTCACAATTTTCGAGTAAAAATTAAATGTAGAGGTTGAAATTTAAGCATCACCTTGGGTATACAGATAGATAATTTAAATAGAAAAGCCAAAATATCGCAAAACAAAATTGTTTATGTTGCGAACGCTTTTGCAGGCGTCTAAAAAATGTATATCAAAATATGCCTCAAAAAGGCAAAATATGCTGCAAAAGGCTCTTTTTACCAAATTATGCAAAAAAAATGCTCTGAACGGTAAAATATGCAAAAATATGCACTAACAAATCGATGCCAAAAATCGTAAAAAGCTCTAAAACGGATAAATATATTTTTGCATATTTTTGGTTTCCCTGGTAATTTCTTCTCATTTTTAGAGGGCTGTAAGGTAATGAAAAAATAAAAGTTAACATCATTGGTGTGAACCCAGACTAAAATTAAGTATCAAAGCTAATCCGACCTCTTCAGCCAATTATTTATTTGCTGTAGAGATAAATTTAATCAGCTGACTCCCACTGAAAATAATGTTTTTATCGGTTTATTGAGAAAACCAAAATCTTTAACGGACAGTCTTTAAGTCTAATCAATTTTTTTCGAGATTAAGTAACAAGAAGTTTGTCGATACATTGAGAAAACGGCCACCAATATGGCTAAAATACAGTATATTTCAAGTATTTTGTAAACAAACACTTTTTAAGACATCTTCAAGATAAAACCGCATGAATTGTTAAGAGGAAAATAAACACTTTCGTTACTTACAAGCATATTTACATTCTTTTGTGTCTTTTAAAATAAACAATGAATTGAAATAACATTGGTGGAATAAAAAATTTCTAATGTTAAGACATCTGGTATTAATATTCAGTTGAAAATTAAAAATTTTAAGCCAAATAATTTATATTGATTTATCTTTTATCGAAGCGAGTTCACTAGAAGGTGAGGTCAACTCAACAACAACACTGCTTTTGTCGTCGGATCGTCAAAAATATTGCTGGTAAAAAAAGGTTTGTTTACATACAAAATCACCGAAAAAACACCATACGTTGACTTGACCTTACCTTCTAGTAAATTCGCCCTGATCTTCTATAACGAAAAGGGCTGTAGAAAGTTACCATATGTTTTTGGAATTAATGTAAACCTTACTCTCCCTCTCTCTCGTTGGCTCTCTCTCTCACGCTTTTTCACTGTTTCTAAACAAAACAACCGATACAGGCAGTGATGTTAACCGTACGGTAATTACCCTTTTTTAGGGTAATTTTGGGCCGCAAAAGGTAGCAAGGTAATTTTATTTAAAATACGGTAATTTAAAGAAATTTGGATTTTTGGTATAAATATACATATTTACATACATACATATGTAGGGTTTAAAGTTTTAACTTTTGAGAAGTGATTTTCAATTTAAAAATACATAGAGAAATATTATAACAAAAAAATTAACAACATTATGTTTCTATTAATGTTTTCGTAACACCGATAAGTGCATAATAAGAAAAATTTAATTACTCTTGTATATTATTAATTTCATATTTTACTTTTTGTTGTTTAATAGATAAACTCACTGTTTATTGTTGATGATTTTGCTTAAACTTTGATATTGTTACAAGTAGAACTGTTGCTGTAATTCTTATACGCTTAACAGTTTTACTTGGTTAAATATCTTTAGTTTTTCTTAAAGCAACCAGTGAAATGCGCATAGGAATAGCTTATCCCATCAACAATAAATTTCAGTGTTTTTATCAAATAATAAAAATTGGGAATTAAGCATGAATAACAAAATCATTTAAATAAAAAATTCTTAAACATATGAAACCGCTTATTTGATTATTTTAAGTACGGATCAAATTAAAAATTATTTTAATACTTTATTCATAAAAAATACAAAATTTTGGTTAAAAATGTATTTTCAGACAAAAATTTACATTCAGATTTTTTTTAAACACATTTAAATTAATGGTTTATAAATAATGCTCTTATGTGCTGTTAAAAAATGAAAAAATCAATTGCCTGTCATTTGGAAACAGCACATTTATGTTTTAATTAAAAATTTTTGCGTACGGTAATTTCTTCTCAAAAACGGTAATTTTTAGAGGGCCGTAGGGTAATGAAAAAATAAAAGTTAACATCACTGGATACAGGTCAGGAAGATACAAAATTATTTTTAGTGCTTCGCCCTTTTCTAAGTACCTTAAACGCAAAAATAAATATTAAGTTCAAAACTAAAAAACAGGACAGTTGGGCCTTTTTCGTTCTTTGTATTAAGCCCTCTCTGCCCGTTTCTAATTTTGGTTCAATATGGTTTTACGTCGTGGCGAAGTTAGCTGGCCGCCACGATCATGTGATTTGCCACTGTTGGACTTCTTTCTTTGGGGATATTTAAAGGAAAAGTGTACGTCAATAAGTCAAGAACAATTCAAGAGCTAAAGAATGTCTCAGGCTCATTAAAAATATAGACCATCGGATAGAGGTGTGCCACCGAGGCCGTGGCAAGCATTTGGCCGATATTTTGTCTTTTTTTTATCATAGATCCTTCTAATATAATATAAAATATTATTATAATTCTCTGAAAACTTTTCGTTTTATATAAAATTAACATCGTGCGTTCTGGCTACACCATCCTTTAGAATTCATTACAAACTTAGAAAAAGATAACAAATTTTCTACTGACGATTAACTTCCTTTAAGAACTCAATCTAATAATGAGTTGTATTTGCTACCCAGCGTTGATTATTTATTTCCTTTTATCATAAAATTACTACTGTTCAGTTGTATAGTATTCACAAATTAATTAATTTTGCAGCAATGTTTCAGCACAAACATTATGCTAAGAAATGTTAATCACATTATTATAACTACTATAAATGGAATTACTGCTGTTTAATGGAATAGAGAAGCAACAATATTGTCCGAAAGAAAGACACAAAATAAACACAATTGTACAAACAAAAAAAAGATAAAAAAAGAACAAACGATTGACAGTGGAAATAAAAAGAAAAATAATCAAGAGATATCCCAGAACAAACAAGTCCGTCTGTATTGTTGACAGTCCCTTGAAAAATATATACTTTAAAGCTTGCATTAAAGTTCATTTAACGCCAAAAACAAACATAATCACCATTATCGTGGTTGGCGAGTTTAAAATACGCCTGCGACTATTTGGTAATAGATTAAAGATAAAGTGCACTTATTTCTTTTTATCTATTACCGAACAGTCGCAGGCGTATTTTAAATTCGCCAACCACGATAAGGGTGAATAATTGTGGCAAAAGTAGCTTTATTTTCATTAAAGCAAACTTGAAATAATTATATATCTACGAAATTTGATTAATGTAATTAAATTAATTTCTTAACAATCCCGTGCATATGAATGCGATGGAAAACGTTATTGCAAACAAATCTATCGATTTTCATCACAACACTGATAACTTAGCTCCTTAACCTTTAAATCGCCCATGTGGGAAAGCCGCACAAAATTAATCATTTTTAAACGATAAACAAAACAAATGTTTAAGGTGCACTAGTTAGCAATATCAATTAAGTACTGAAACACACATTTTTTGATTAAAAAATATTTTTTGGTAACGAAATATTTCAAAACTTACGTAAGTTACCCTCGTGAGTGGTTTTCCACAAACGAGGCGAGTTTTTTTTTTTGATGGTGATTTGAGGGTTAAGTAACAATTATTGTTTGAAATCTTAAAAACTGAAAGCCAAAAAAATCTATTTTACTCCACTGTCCTTTATGTCAACTCCCTCTACATAAAAAATCTCTATACAAAAGAGCAAATGCCACAAGAGAACAACAAAAGCAAAATCAACCATATCAAAGTGTAAAACATAATTGTACTAATCATCCTTCATTTCTCTATTACAAACGAAAACGACGAAAAAAAATAATAAGAAACACAAAAACACAAGTGTCAGAGAAAATAAAGGAAAATTAAAGCAAAATAAAAACTGTTTTCATTTACAAGTTAACAGCTACAAAATCGTCTTTAATAGAGGAATTTAAGCATCCTGAATACACAAGGATAACAAGGGAATTAATAAAGAGTACATTAAAGCGCACAAGACAACTACACCTACATAGAGTGCCTAGAAATATAAAGCAAGATAAAATGGTGACGAAAAAAGGAGCGGAAAGAAATATACAAATTAGCTATGATGATTTGGAAATAAAAAACAAATAAGTTCCATAATTGTTAATATCACTAATTCTATTTCATAATTATGATTAAGTTTAAGCCATTTACATAAAACAATAAAGAAATTTTTTTAATAGGTTAATAATCGAATAGTTATTTGTGCATAACTTAACAAGTAAGAAAGTATGATACCCTACACAACACCAGCAATTTTGACCCCATGGGAACAAATTAATCTGCCATCGGAACGACTATTGGCCGAGTCTTCTGGTAGTATTAGGAGTTTTTATGGGATTTACCGTCCCGGGAATTTCAATTATTATATTTCCCGCTTTCCGGAATTTTTTTTGCGGTATCCCGGGAAATAAAAAATTGCTCAAAGTTTCAGAAAACAGCTATTTTTACTCTGGAATTTAGTTTTCTTTTCTCTAAAAATAAGCATCTGTCTATGGGTTATCGATTAGATCAATGCCGCAATAAATTCATTAAAAGCAGAATGGGCAGTGCAAGAGAAACCGAAATAAAAAAAATATGGAAATTCGTGTAAGATACACAGAAAAAATTATTGCCGAATTATTTTCAAACAAACGCTTGTTTGAAATTTTTTTTAATTTCTACAAATTTTTTTACTGATTCAATTAATATTTTTGTTTGATTTTTATTTAACCAACAAAAATGTTGACAACTTTTCAATAATATAATATACGCGCTATTGGTTTTAATTTTTCATAATTTTGTATGAAATATTTAACGCTCTTTAATGTTGTCGTTTTTTGCATTTTTTATTTGATCGTAAGCAACACTTCTTTATGTGAAATATAAGAACAACAACACAAAACACATGCAGTTTATTTTTGGATGCTTTAAAAAAGTACAACAAGAAGAAAGATGATAAAATAGCGCGACGAGGTTATTAGTAAAAAAACAAAAAAAAAATTGCAGGTAAAAAAAAGGTTTCATTCTTTTTTAAACAACAGAAACAACAACATTATAAGAAACAAAATAAATTTTTGGTTGGTTTCGAAGTTGGAAAAAAAAGAATGAAAAACAAAATCCCGTATTCAATTTTTGAAAACTGTTTACTTAAATACATCAAATACAAAAATAAAATGATGACGAAAAACATATCGAGTCGGTCTGCTGCCGTTGTTTGTTACATTTCCTCTTCTTTAGCCAAGGAAAGTATACAGCAACAGTGAGTGATGAAGAAAAACATTGTGTGTATAAACAAGACTTCGTTCAAAAATAATTCCAACAAAACATGTGTCTCAAAGCCAGCCGCCGCTCTGCTTCTGCCTTCATCTTCTCCTTCAGTGATAGCTTGGGTGCGCGTCATTGCTTGTGCAAAAAATTTTTGTTTGATTCAGCAAAATTATTTGTTTGAAATTTATATGAATTTCAGTAAACTTTTTGTTTGATTCTGTAAATTATTTGTTTGA
Organism: Pollenia labialis; assembly: GCA_949318255.1. Classification (NCBI taxonomy): domain Eukaryota; kingdom Metazoa; phylum Arthropoda; class Insecta; order Diptera; family Polleniidae; genus Pollenia; species Pollenia labialis. The sequence goes on from OX439140.1 coordinate 83,626,748, forward strand.
AAAAATCAGTGTTTTTTTTTAGTAAACAAAATGCAAATAAATTGTTTGAATATGCGAATTTGTTTGTAGGACCGATTTCAGACAAAAAATGTTTTGATACTACAAATTTTTTGTTTGAATTCGAAAAATAATTTTTTCTGTGTACTATAGATGGACCCAATGAAAAGAAAAGGTGTGTAAGAATTAGTCCGGATGATGCTATTTTTTTCATCAACCTCAGTAGAAAAAGTGAACGAATTTGTTCGGAAACATGGTAAACAGTAAATAAAATCAGAAATATATAGTCTTTGACGACTCACTAAACGCTTTGAGTGTGCCGAAAGTTATTTCCCAAAATGTTTATTTATTTTATGAATTAACTTTTTGATCTCATATCTTGAGTGCCTCAATTTTTTTTTTTTTAATGTTTTATGAATTATATTGTTATGTTTATGCTTTCTTTTTATCTTGTATCTAGATTCTAGACTCTAAGATTCTAATACGGAATTTACATATAAAAGTGTTAGGCAATAATAATTCAAGTTCCGCTTTAAATTTTCAAATAATTTTTGCAGTATTTAAGCATTTATTTACTTACTTTGTAAACAAGTTGCATTACGTTTGTTTATAAAAGTTTTTTTTCATTTATTAAAAACAAATTTACTTTCCTATTATTTGTATGGAGCGGGATCCCGGAATCCCGGGAAATTTAAAAAAAAATCCCGTTTTCCCGGGAATCGAAAAACTCCAAGGAAAAATCTCTAGCTAGTATGCTTCTTGCGACAAATACTTTCTAACTTTCGGAAGATTTGTCTTTGCGGAAGCCCTGGCTTTCTTTGAGGGCTGTGGTGTATGCCCAAAACCGGGGGAAGGAGCTCATCTACATAGAGACCCTTGGAGGTGAGAGTCTGTGGAGTTTCCCTGGGTGCCGTTGCTATTCAACACAAGCTGCTGGTTTTTTATTAAAAACTTTTTAAGAAAAAAGATAAATTAATTGCCAATTTCACCAATTGTATTAAAATATCAATTGATATTTAAATAAACTATTTTTTTATATAATTTTACAAGGAATAGGAGAGAACTTCGGATTGATTTTTTCCAAAACACTTCGGAAGTTCATTATTTACACACTTGAACCAGATTTTGTGGATTCTTCCTTCTATTTCGATTTTAATAAAGTTAACAAGCTATAATTTGTGTGCCTAATATCGCACTCTTCAGCTATTTGTGTTTCCTTTGCTCTATTACAAATTAAACATGTAATTCCCTCTCAAATTATTTTAGTTACAAATGCTAAATCGGAGCATACGGTCGAGTGCGGCAATCGAGAGTGTTCAACTAAAGAACTCTTGTTTGTTAATGGGAATCAAGTCTTTATCTAGTGTGAAAAATCAAGCATTAAAGCAATTTACTTTTCTTCTCTTTATGACTGTTTATTCCTTTTAAAACAAAAAGAGAAAGTCTTAATGTTCTCGTTATGTTTGCATATATTCATGTGTTTTAATAATGGCCGCATTGTTGTTTGGGTTACGTAGGGGTTGTTACTGGCAAATTTCTTGCAAAAGATTTGGTTTGGTTACAGTGGAGCTAATGGTTATAAAAATCAGAGTCCATTTGTAAGATTGGTTAAGTTGATTAAATAACAGAGATCTTGATGTTGAGGACAAAAAACGTACGCCAAGTTCTTAAAACTTTTGGAGTAATAAAGCCGATAAAAGTGTTCATTGGTATCGTACGTACCAGCCCTTATCTAATCTTAAAGAATACATCTACCAACACCGCCGTATATAAATACCAGCCCACAGTTTTCGATGTAAATGGAAGATTGTTATTGCCACGCATTAAATCTTAATAGAGAAGCCGGGGCTTTTTAACCCCCACTGCGAAAGCAACTTCTTCCTGTTCAATGGCAATGGCAACACAAGCGATAGATGTGCTGATTTAATCGTGGGAACCTTACAATACGGTATAATTTCGTAGACATTAACACACCTTAAGCAAACTTAATTCTTAGCTGGAACGTCAACAAAAACTAGTTAGAATCTAACTTAACTCCAATTTTAGGATCCAAGGCGCATACGCAGAATCCACAAATAAGGGAAATACAAGTGAAAGTTTTCGAAAGCCGTCGCTAATGGCAGTAAGTGTTAAACGGCAAAGATTTCTGAAGAGATAGTGTGGTTACTATCGAAACATGTACAATTAAACTGTCCGTGAACGTGGGTTCGATACCAGCGGCGGTCAAGAATGAAAATTTATTAACAAATATTAGTTCATTTCATGTTGTAAAATTCCTTTCTTCATAAAAATAATGTAATGAAAATTAAATTTAATGAACTTTAGCCTGATAAAATATCAAAATTTGGATTAATAACCATAAACAGTTCAATAAAATATCCACAATTCTTATGAAAGTTCTTTTGTTTTAAGATTAAGTAATCATTATGGAAATTGGACATGATATTAACTGGAGCATACAACCCTTGGTAACGTTATTTAGATAAGATTATGACTGAAGATGAAAATTTTATAAGATACAAAAATCCAAAGCAGATCCCAACATATTAAAACGAATGCAATAAACCAGAGTTCAGAGAAAGTCATATGTGATCGCTCATATTCAACCATTCTTGAATTTTTTACATAAATGAAAAATGTAAAATATGTAACTTTTTTCACAGTCATAAATGAATTGTTAATATTTCGGCAAATTCATTCTTGTTTTTGAGGAAAAATCCAATTTTGCCTTTCTTCAGTCATGTAAAATGAGGAAAAAAAAAGTTTTAAAAACGATCCTCACTAGTAATGTTGTTGTTGCTCGACAGTTTGCATGACTACAGCTCGAAATGCCTGTGTGTGTATTTGTTTGTGTAAAATATTTTTGGCAAAGGCAACCAGCCAAAGTGTCTGTTGCATTTTTTGTAGGAAAAAATTATTGGAAAAAAATTAAAAGGACTGCACATATCGTCATCTTAAATGCAGAATTACATAACATTTCATAAGTTTACATGCAGAGCAAAAAACTTTGTAAAATATTAATTATTTGAGATTTAAAATCAATTTTAAATATTTCAGATAAAAATGCGATAACCCATATATTTTTGAAGAAAAATATCATTTTTATTATTTTTTAAAATGTGTTAATATTAATTTGTATTTTTTGGAAACAAAAAGACATATCGTAAAAGAAAGTATATTAGTATTAAGTGAAACAAACATATAATATATTAAATTATTAAATATTTGTGTTTAATTACCGGAAAAATGGAATATATATGTATATATAAATATATGATAATCACACGATTAATATTTAGCATCATAAGGATTGCGTTGACATGGTAAAATAAGTTTGATTTTCTGATGCTTTTCTGAATGCATTTAACAATGTGGAGAACTTATATTGTTATAGATATTATGACATACCTATTATGTAGTTAACGTAATATTGTCAAAGTAGTACTTCTCCAAAGCAAGATATTATTAGAATTTAATAAAGCTGAAGAATTAACAAAATATAGCTAAACAGTCTATATTCCACTACTTATTTAAAAAAAAATTGCGTTTATTCTAAAAATTTATAAAAATTGTCTTTTTTAAGGATATTGATGAAGGGCCACTTGGAAGAATGCAATTCTAACACAAAAAACCCCGAAAATTTTAAATAAACTAATAAAAAATATTTCTTTTGTATTATAAACTTTATATTTTATGGTCCCATACGGATTTATTATAGGGAAGTTCGACTATATTTAAATTTATTAAAAAGGAAATACATATGTACATACATATATAAACTCAAAAAGCTAAGGACCTGCAGATGTTGTCATTTATTCTTGGAAATTCTTAGCGTTTGGGAGTGCAATGGGGTAGGCTACACAATTTCAAGATTACTAACGGTTCGGTTCTTTTAATTTTACAGCACTTTTTTATTTTTTCTTATGCTATACTGAAAAGTATTATTATTAATTATTATTTGATCACAAATTTCACTAGCACCGTAGTAACAGTAATCAAACAGATCACCCAATTTTGATGTTGTAAAAAAAAATGTGTTCTTATAAAAATAATTAAAAACTCTGCTAATTTTTTTCTTGAGTGTGATTATACATTATGTTGTTAAGAACAATGATATACATATGTATTTGATAACACTTAATTTTTCATTTTGTAAATAACTTGGTTATTTTTTTAGATAGAAGTTTAAAATTTTATAAAAATATGTTGTAACGTGAATTGTAATCAACAAAACAAGTCAATTTCAAATATTCCAATAATATCTTCATTGTTTTGCATTTAAGCTAACGATATGTGTCTTGTTTGTGAAAAATAAAAATTCTTTGATGCCTTTAAAAAGGTCACTTTTTCGTTTCGTTAAAAAGACGTACCTAAAGGCAGAAATATAAAGAGAAAAAATAGCCACAAGAACTTGTTGGTATTTTGTGCTTGTAAAAATATTTTGGTTTCTGTACCAATCGCGTCGGTGGGTTTTTTTTTTTGAAAACACTTTTCTTAAGCAAGTAAAAATATTTAAAAAAAAAAAATGAAAAGGTCTTGTTTTGCTACAATTTATGTGTAAATAACCTCTACACATAAAAGCAAATGTGACAGTTGGTAAAGTATTTGGTCAAGAAGATGTTTTATTGGGTGATCTGTTTGATTACTGTTACTACGGTGCTAGTGAAATTTGTGATCAAATAATAATTAATAATAATACTTTTCAGTATAGCATAAGAAAAAATAAAAAAGTGCTGTAAAATTAAAAGAACCGAACCGTTAGTAATCTTGAAATTGTGTAGCCTACCCCATTGCACTCCCAAACGCTAAGAATTTCCAAGAATAAATGACAACATCTGCAGGTCCTTAGCTTTTTGAGTTTATATATGTATGTACATATGTATTTCCTTTTTAATAAATTTAAATATAGTCGAACTTCCCTATAATAAATCCGTATGGGACCATAAAATATAAAGTTTATAATACAAAAGAAATATTTTTTATTAGTTTATTTAAAATTTTCGGGGTTTTTTGTGTTAGAATTGCATTCTTCCAAGTGGCCCTTCATCAATATCCTTAAAAAAAGACAATTTTTATAAATTTTTAGAATAAACGCAATTTTTTTTTAAATAAGTAGTGGAATATAGACTGTTTAGCTATATTTTGTTAATTCTTCAGCTTTATTAAATTCTAATAATATCTTGCTTTGGAGAAGTACTACTTTGACAATATTACGTTAACTACATAATAGGTATGTCATAATATCTATAACAATATAAGTTCTCCACATTGTTAAATGCATTCAGAAAAGCATCAGAAAATCAAACTTATTTTACCATGTCAACGCAATCCTTATGATGCTAAATATTAATCGTGTGATTATCATATATTTATATATACATATATATTCCATTTTTCCGGTAATTAAACACAAATATTTAATAATTTAATATATTATATGTTTGTTTCACTTAATACTAATATACTTTCTTTTACGATATGTCTTTTTGTTTCCAAAAAATACAAATTAATATTAACACATTTTAAAAAATAATAAAAATGATATTTTTCTTCAAAAATATATGGGTTACCGCATTTTTATCTGAAATATTTAAAATTGATTTTAAATCTCAAATAATTAACATTTTACAAAGTTTTTTGCTCTGCATGTAAACTTATGAAATGTTATGTTATTCTGCATTTAAGATGACGATATGTGCAGTTCTTTTAATTTTTTTCCAATAATTTATGCCTGCTAAAAAGCAGCACATACATTTTGGTTCACCACGGTGCTGCAGCCAACAAATAATTTTACAAAACAAAACACACACACATGCTTTTACGTTGCCCAGCGGGAAAAATTGCCAGCGCTTTCACTTTGCAGGCCTTAAAGAAGGTTTACAACTGTATTTTTAATAAACTTTTACTTATTCCACTCTGCATTATTTTAAAAGTTCTTTTAGAATAGTTTTTATTTAATATTTTAGAAATTGAGATTTTCTATTCTAAGATAAGGCCTGTCGAAATCGTTAAAGTAGATCCAATGACATACTGTGTAAATTAGAAATACAGTTGGAATGCGACTGAAAAACTTTGTATCGCCAATAAGGCATTCTATAAGGCCTCTTTACTTCTTCATTTTCCCGCTGTTAATGGACGGGCAAATCGCGTTTTTTTTTCTTTATGAGGAATTTGAATGTGAATTTTTTTAAATTTTTCATATCTGACAAATTCACATATGAATTTTTTTGTTTGCTCATTTTTCATGAATGAGGAAATTCAAAATATTTTTTTTCCTCACCCTCATGAATGAGAAAAATCAGTACAATTTAAAATTTTTCACGCTCGCTCATGACTGAAAAATGAGCGAACGTTTCGGTACTCTGCAATAAACAAACGCACACCAAGGAGCCTTAATTTACAACAAATTAAGGATGTATAAGAATCTCGAGATAACATTTGGACTAAGCGGGAGCCATGATTGCTAAATAACACAGTGCAAGATTTCAAGGTCAACAAAAATCAAACTTCGTTTTGATTTAAGTTTCTGGTAGTATTAATCGAAATAAGCAAAAACCCAATTGGGGTTTTCTGGCAAAGCTCGAATTTAAATTTTATAGCATCTTTAATATTTTTATTGTAACTTGATTTTCCGGTATTTTTCAAGAAAGTTGAATATTTCTCACAGCAATATCTCGTGAAATAATTGTAAAATATATGAAAAACTTTTAAATTATTTTTAATAAATTTGACACAAAAAAAAGAAGAAATTTGTGATTAGATTGGAAACTTTATAAATAATGCTATAAAATCTCAAAAAGCGTTTTTGCAAGTTTCGATTAGTACTTGCCGAATCTAGTCAAAATTTATTGCATTATTTATGTCTTACAATTTTCACTATATAAAAGTCACATTTGAGAACTTGTTAGAACAAAAGAAGCGCTATGATTGACGTCCAATTGGTATCATCTATAACGGCTTTACGGGAGCCACGATTGAAGTCCAAATGGCATTACCTATTTGGCATATACAGGAGCCACGATTGCTGATCAGAAAGGACTATATATTCGTGACAAGATTGATCATGAATTGGGATTATTTAGGAGCCAATTGAACTAATCAGGACTCCCGGCAAGATTAGCGGGTTATTAGTTCTATACAAAAATTACGATTGAAGATTCCTTCCTTACAAAGGCCCTCTAGATTTCATATTTACATTAAGACAGATGTCGGAGAAAACAAAAGAGTATAATTAGCAAGTACACGTATGCTTCATTGATCTGGAAAAAGCTTTTGAGACTGTAATATGGACTCAACTATGGAAGGAAACTCTCATGTATACGCTTCTTTAAATGTTGCCGCAACTGCGTCAGAACAATAATAATTCCGCACAACACAAGGGGTTAGGCAAGGAAATATACTGAACCCACACCATACTCCTCGATGACATCTTCAAAAGCTGCAAAGAAAGAATGAACACCTGCACGGCAGAATACTGGAAACTTCAGTGAGAACAAACATGCTCGCATAAGCTGACGATGTGGTCCAAATAGCAAATACAAAAGCAAACCCAACCTCTTTGCGGCGAAATGACCGTCAGATCACTCCGTATAAATACGAACAAAACCGAAACATTAGTAATATGCTGAGAAAGAGTCGACCACTGCAATCAAATTATAACAGAGCAACTAAAACAGGTGGAACATGTTTCGCTATCTTGGATTAGATGTGGAGTGGATTATACTCAGGTCTTAACAAAAATTTACTGAATAAACGAGAGGTGTCCACCAATAAATAAACACCTACCCATACATACGGCTGTAAATCATAGGCACTTCCGACTAAAACACAAAGCCAAATTTAAACAGTGGAAATGAAGTATGTACCCACCGAAAAGGCCAGAAGAGACAAAATAAGGCACTCAACGATCCGAGGGCATCTAAAAACAGGACCCTTACAAATTAAAATAAATCGCGCCAAAATGAGGTGGTATAAGCGCGTTGCCAGGATGCCAGACATCCGACTGCCAAAAAGAACGCTGGAGGCCGAACGAGAAGGGTCAATAAAGTGAGGAGGCAGAATAACAACTTGACAAGATACAATGGATAGCATCTTCGACAAAAACGGTTTATAAAGACAAATGATGGCTGGAGGGCAAAGCTGACAGAAATGGCAAAATATTTGTAAAAGGAAGGTAAAAGAGGTCAGAAACATATTTTAAAAACATCGTATAAGAAGTTTTACCTACTCTATCTTATTTTAAGAATCATTCCCTTCTTAATAGCATTTCTTTTCATCGATCAAAGCCGCTTCAGTTGAAGGTATTGAAGAACGTCTAAAAGCATTTCTAACCCCAAAAGACAAGAAGTTTTTTTTGGCACGGAATCTACATCTGTTGCAAAAAAATTTTGAAAGGGGTTAAGCTGACAATCAGGGCTGTGGAGTCGAAGTTGAGGTTTTTGTACTGGAGTCGGATTCGAAGTACCCACAATAACACGAGACTCCGATTCCAAAATTTTTCGATATAACAAATTAAAAAAAAAATTATAATATTTTCCAAAATTAAAATTCTTCGAAATTAGCGATACAATATTTCATATATCGATTTGAAATTTTTACAGAATAATTTTCTAGTTAAGTTAAATCATTTAAAAGGTACTGCATTAAAAATTAGTTTAAAGTCAAATAACGACCAGGGTCATATACATTTGGCATCAATGGAAGAGTAGGAGTCGGAGTTAGAGTTGGAGTTGGACTTAAAAAATTTCAGCGGTTGGAGTTGGAGTCGGAGTTTAAACTATTTTTTGACAACTTCACGGCCCCGCTAATATTCTAAGGCAAAATCTTTTTGAAATAAAGCCATAATTCAACCATAGTTAGTTGGCCTTAGTTTCGCTTAGAAAATAAAAGTTCTTTAATATTTTAACCACTGTTCATCATTTATTCCACAACCAGCCCATAACACATCCCTAAAACTCGTGTTATCCTGCCACATTCATTGTAAATGTTTTCACACAAATACTGACAAAATGCGTTGGAATGTTGGCCATTAAAAAATTGTTTGCTTAAACTGTCAAAACACCGCACACCCACCAAATCTCCACCGCTTAAACCATCTTTAGGAATGAATTCATTTACTTATTGTCTCCTTCGTTATTTGCTTCAGATTTCTTTTCGAGTTTGTTTGCTATTTTCTTCGTTATTCTTCCATTTTTTTTAAATTCTTTATTCCTGACATCTGTCTGCTGTGTTGGTCGTTATTTTTTTTTTTATTAAATCTAATGCTACTAAAAATTCAAGTCAGCTGTCAGATTTTGATTTTACAACAAATACTTGTAAAGATTTATTTCTTTATTACTTTTTTCGGTATTAAACGTGTCTCGTAATCACGCTCATCTTTGGCATCATCTTTCTTTAGTACTCATTAACATCTTTTACGTTTTTTTTATTAACTTTATTAGGGTTTTGATTTTTATATTTAACATAATTTATAATTTTCTTTGCATATTTTTAAAATCATTATTCATTTAATTTTATAAATAATTTGAAATTATAAAGACGGTTTTTTTGTCTTTACAAACTGCATGTTTAGAGTTGGACGTTAGCTTTGATGCCCAATTTTCAGGAAAGTATTGAAATCTATTTTCATATAAACTTAAATCGTATTTAAATACAGATTGATTTTTGAGTTTTATTTGAAAAGTCTTATTTAATTAAGATAAAAGTATGGTAGCACTACTAAATACAAAAAAATATCATAAAAAAAGTTTAATTATTTGCAAAAACAGCTGAATGTTATTGCTTTGCCTGTTGTTGTTGTATTGTTGTGATATTGAAGCCACCTTGCTAAAATATTTCAATGGAAACTTAAGTTGTAGAGTTGGGCAAACCCGTTCCTTTCGTTCATCGTTTTTTTACTTTGAACAATGAATGAACCAGGAACGGGAATACTTCTCTGTCGTTTGTTAAAACGTCAACAATTAAATATTTCTTATACATAAATAAGAATTTTGTATTTTTTAAAATGTTTGTAAAAAATAAAAATAAGTGGTATATTGCTAAAATATATTGCTTTGGACCTCATTCGTAATTGATTTAATTTTTTATATGTCACGATACAAATACACAAAAGTCGGCAACACTGATCAATACACAAAAAATTATGCTATAAAAATACATGTGATGATCCAACGGAGAGGAATCGTTCAATGGAACTAGTTCGTTCCGGAACTACACAACTTTATTAAGTTGAAATTAAGTGTACCACATCGGTGAATTAAGTTCCATTTAAGTATTTACTGAAGAAGAGAATTTTGTATTTTAAACGATTTTAAACATAAATGAGTTTTAATTTAATATTAATCCTGAAAATTGGACATAAGTGTTTACAGAATTGTTCCCGAAAAAATTACATAATTTAATGAGACGCTATGATGATTGAATCTAATGGCATCGTTAGTAAGGTATTTAGTTCCAGAGAGCTGGAATAAAACCAGTGTTGCCAATTTAGCCATTTAGTGGCTAGATTAAGCAATTTTCCACCTTCTTTTAGCCATTTTTCAAATTGTTTAGCCATAAAATTATTATGTGCTTATAAAAATTTATAAAATTGCTAAAAGTAAAATATAAATTTTTAACAACTAAAACACATTTTATTTAAATCACAACTTTTATAAATGATGAAAATCGCTACAAACGATGATGATGAAACATTTTTCAAAATAATTTTACTAAATTTATAAAACGGATCAACACAAACAATACTGTTTCTTTCTGGTCGGAAGTATTAAGTAATAAGACACAAGTGATTCTTATGAGATGAACAATAACGAATTCGAATTTATCGATGATATAATTTTTTGCATGCTAAAATATTTAATTTACGTTCATTCTTTTGTAACAAATTGATCTCAATTTACAATTTTATTGTAAAAATTGTTAAACGAAATATTTTCGTTTTGTTATTGAATTTTAAGTGTTTTTATTTAAACAAGTTTTTAGCCATTTTTTTAGCCACTTTTTTCCTTAAATTTAGCCATTTTTGGTCACCAAGTTTTGGCAACACTGAATAAAACACTTAAATATACTGTAACCCATCAATAAAGGATTTTAATTTTTTTTTTGCCCCAATATGGCGAAATTTCATATGGTTGGCAACCTCCATATCCCATTCGGTAGTTTAATTACGTAGATCTTAAGTTGCTGTTAGTGAACGAGAGTCATTTCTCCCTAAAACGATTTATGCATGTTTATTAAAACAAAAATAGTATCGACCGATTTTTTGCAATATAATTTTATACTTTTTACACAGATTTGAAATTAATTAAAAAGGCCTTATAAATTTCCGCGTTTGCAGTTATCCTTGGAAAAAAGAAGGTAGCTCCGTCTTCGTCTATCGTCTAACTGGCACCAAATTAAGGATGAGGGTGTACTTTTTGCATTTACCCAATAAAAAAAAATCCACGTAAATTCACCGATTGCTGAACAAACTTACAAATTTTTTGAAAAAGATGGCGAATATTGCAGAGCAGGTTTGTGATGAAATCTGTTGCATACAATTAGGCTTAAGCTTTGGTTTAATCAAGGTTGGATACCGAAAATTATTTCGGTATGTGTATGAAACTTATTTTAATTTCGATATCGGTATTTTAATTATATCGATATAGGTACACCGGTACAAATACAAGAATTGGGATTTTAGCTCTCTAGTAGTTTGCCAAAAAAAATGATGGTGTATCCCCCTTTCTGATATAAGAAATAAGTTTCCAAAATAATCATTAACGATTTTGAAATCGATTTTAAAATCGATTTTTAGGTTTGATTAATCGATTTCAAAAACCGAAATAAAAAGTCGATCGAAAATCGATTTTGGAATCCATTTACCATTCCCTATTCTTGGCAGATTTTTTCATTGTTTAATTATTTTGCTTTTAACATTTTTAAAAATAAACGAATGGTTTTGAAAACAACAAGATTTAAATCGCACTTTACATTATTTGGTAAAGCCGCCAATTGTATTTCCGTCGTTAAAATTATTCAATTTTAGAAAATTTTGGTCGCCGTCAACGATCATTCACTTTTTAAGATCATGAAAAACTCCCATGAAAAAAATGTTTTGAGGTAATTCAAAATTACAAAAATTATAATTTAATTTATTGTAAATTAAATAAATGAATAATAAATAAAATAAATAAAAAAAAAAAATAATAACGTGAAAAAATGGTTGCTGGAAAAAATTCCACTTATCGTGAAAATTTTTTTTCCTCGTAATTTGTTTACGTTTCCCTTAGATTTTCTCACTTTATTTTTGCTAGGGAACCAGTGTTTTTCATACGGGATTTGCCGGGACAAAATACCCGGGATCTCGCACATTTTTCGGGGAAAAAATTTGTGCAGGAATTCCCGGGATTTTTTTTTAAATTTAATTATGGCAACTTTACTCCTGATATATGTAATTGTAAATAAGTTGAAGTAAATATTTGTCAGTTTAACATAACGAAAAACTGCAGTTTCTGACTAAAAACAGTATTGCCAAACGCCTAAGAGATGTCGATTCATAACCGATAAGTAAGGAAATGTTAAGTGCTCTGAAATTTGGAAAGATGAAGAGTAAAAATGTACAGAATTTTTAATTAGTTAAAGACCCAGATTTATTTTTTAAAAACGATAAAAAGTTGTTCCCACTTGCTTCAAAAAATATAATGATTTTATATGCAGAGCAGCTGCATAAAAGATTTTTCGGTTTAGATTCTGTAAGATATGATGACAAATTTTTTAATACAGAAAACGCTTATTCGATTCGAAGACAATATTTTTTTTTTTAAATGGAATTACAAGTTTTGAAGGAAGTGCTTAAAAAATAGAATATGTCTAGAGATTAAATAATGCTTCTTTGACTATAAAGGCAAACATCCGTAGAAGGGAAACGTGTTTTCTCATTGAAATATTTTCGATAAAAATTAAAAATAGGCTTTAAAACGAATATTCTAAAAGAAATATTTTGCAATAATTTTACTTTTTTGGTTTTATATTAATGCTGTTGTCTTTTGGTGGCTTTTGAAAATTTACTCTGAATTAAATATGCAATCGTTAGTTCTCTGCGTTTATAGTTTTTATTCCTTAACCCTCCTAAAGACACAGGTCGGAAGTTTTTATTATTCCAAATGTAATTGAACATTGAAAAATAATAACCAAAAAGTAATTTTGCTATAACTTTCTCAAAAACCCTACAAATAATTGAGATTTTGCCCATGTGTACTTTGACCATGAAGATCTTAAGGTGCCATTAATTACTTTTTCTTTTTTGCCACAGAAATAAAATATTTATAAATAATAAAAATTATTTTGCATGGATTTGTATTGAGCGGGAATTCCCGGAATCCCGGGAAATTGAAAAATAAATCCCGCTTTCCCGGGAAATGAAAAAATCCGGGAAAAGAAAAACTCTATAGGGAACAGAACATGTATGTAAGTAGTTCCTCCTATAAATCGAATATTAAGGGCTAGATCCGTTAATAATGAACAAGCCGATATATTGGTCAACAAAATGCAAATTAACAGGTCGAGTGCCTAAGGGTTGTTGAAGCTTTCGAAAGACGTGGTGGCAGAATTTTGAAAAATATGCAAAAAATTTAAAAAAGGACAAAAAACTAGTTGTAATCAAACTATTCCTCCAATACTAAATATTTTGCTTTATTATTTTAACTTTTCTTTAAAATATAAACGTGTAAAGATATTTTTGAACAAAAATTTCATTGATTTTTAATTTTTTTTTTAATCTTTCTTCTTTTTTTACATTCACTGGAACCCACATTGATCAAACGTGTCATAAAGCTCTTAAATCCAGAAAGCCCTTTGGCCGCTTTACAAATAAAAACCTAATCTATAAAAGTATTATTAGACCGACACTAACTTATGCGGGCCCTATCCAGTGTTGCCAGAACTTTTAGAGGTAAAATCAGCATAAAACAATAATTTTTCATCAAAAAAATCTGCACCAAGATTGGAAAAATCTTCAAACCAAATTTATTACATTTTTTATGTAGTTTATTTAGAATAATATATAACAACTCATATCAAAATATACGGCTAATGTTCTGGAATTTAAAATCGATGGTAGTTTTAAAAGTTGTTCCGGTAAATATCTATAAGGGTTCCTCGAAATACGAGGTATAAAAAAGAAAATATATTTTTTTGAACTTTCAACATCGAAAAGTTTTATAAATTTGTTCGATTTTAAAATCAATCGAAATAAATCTGCACTTCTGGCATGACTGGCCCTATATCTGGTATACAGCTGCTTATTGCCACCGGAAAAAGTTGCAAATTATACAGAATAAATGCTTAAAAATAATAAACAACACACATACCTTCTTCATCAAGAGACTGAATATGAAAAATATTCGAATTTATGACCAGACTTAATAATAAGTATTTCGATAAAATTCTTCGTATCCAATGATAAGAGAATGAATAGAATCTACGTAAAACCACCTGAAAATTACCAAATGGAAAATAATATGTTTATGGGCGACTATTTTTGATAATAGTAATTCTATGAAGTTTCTCATATTTCACTTTTTGTGTATTCATATAAAGGGTTTCCCCCTGTTTTTACCTTTAAAAATATTACACAAATTTAAAGTTATTAATTTCTTTTGATTCAAGTTAATTATTTGCTGCAATATTTAGATGATAAAATCCCAAAATGTACATATCATGTAAATAAACTTGTAAATAAAGGATGTATAAAAAAAAATAATAAAACATTCACTGGAACTGATAGCGGTAAAAATTTTTCACATGAGATTCACGATTGCTTTTTTCCATTCGAGGGGAATGAAAATTTCATGGGAACAAAAATTCCACTTGTTATTCACGATAGGGGTGGATACACAGAAAAAACCTTTCAAAATTGTTCACTAATTAAAGCATTAATCAAAAATAAAATCAGTTTAAATTAAAAATTTAATCAAGTGAATTAAACGTTTAATTAATACTATTAATGTGTTTACTGGTGCAAATTTAATTAATTTTTTAATTAATATCACACATTTTTTAATTGAAATCTATTTTAATTTTTTTCTGTGTATGTGTGACTGGTGTTCACAACGTCTGCAATTTCACATCGGCTTCGAGTGGAATATTACGACATTTATAACGTAGCGACTTGATCTTTTTTGATAGTTTCGACAGACACACTTTATTCTCACTTTTCGAGAAATTATGGCACATTTTATTTCACACCTTTTCGATGCTAGCAGTTCTCACCAAAGTAACAAATCATGGGTACAGTTAAAAACTTTGTAGAAAATAATGATTGAAAAACATTTTTTTTGTATTGATGTTTACTTTGAAATTTGGAATTTACTTAAACTGCAGTTTTCGTTAAATTATTTTTACTGAAGGAAGGAATTTTATAACATGAAATTATTAAAAATTTATTAAAAATGTTTATTCTTGGCTGAGCTGAGGCTCGAACCCGGGTTGAATTTACGTTTCCAGAATAATCACATCCTCACCATCAGAATTCTTAGCCAGCCAACAGTTATACATCAATCTTTAACCAATGGTATTGGTGGTACGAAATTTGTTGTAATTAATTATAATTTTTCAATTTTTATTTACATGTTTCTTCCTTTTCTTCTGTTTTTTCGTACTCTTTCTGTCAATACTTTGTTTAAAATACCTGAGTACATTTGTTTATTATGTTTTCGTCGACATTTTTTTGTACAATTTGAAGTACTAATGCTTGTGCCATAGCTATTTCTAGAACAATTTTGATATTTTGAACTGTTGAACTGTCTACTATTGTTTACAGGCGATGGCTGTTAGGCGGTAAGCAAGGTAGATAAGCCTTCCTAGAAAACGTCTACAAAATTCAATGTAACGCCAAGCAAAAAAAGTCATAATAAAAATTCAGTCATATTCTTCACTTGGGATTTTTTACTAAACAGAATAATGTAATACTGCATTGGATCAATAGATCAATAATAGATAAAAGGCTGCTCCAAAGCATAAGAAAGTAAATCAATAAAATTTACTCCCTCCTTTTTATTTACTCCAGAAATAATAAAAAAAAATTCCCAGAACATAAGTCACATTAAAAATGTATTTCGTAATTTGAAATTATTTCTGTTGTGTATTTATATTAATCCTCTTTCCACAAAACAAAACAAAACACAAATGAACTAATTCTTCTAATAATGACAATTTTAAAAGAAAATAAGTTATTGTACTATATTCGGCAATGCCGAATCATTGCTACCCTCCACCAACAGTAAATTATAGACCGACCGATCGCGAAATTTTTTAGTGTGATTTCTTGTCATATAAAACTATGACGGACCAAATTTTGTAACAAAACCGTTATTCGTTACGCATACTAACTGTTTTCTGAGAGTGGACTTTAGATGGGGCCTAGGTAAAATATGAACTTATCTTTAAGAATTTTTGTGGTATGATTACAAGTCATATATAAATAATTCCCGTCCCGGGAAATCCCGGGAATTTCAATTATTATATTTCCCGCTTCCGCGGGATTTTTTGCGGGATCCCGGTAAATAAAAAATTGCTCAAAGTTTCAGAAAACAGCTATTTTTACTCGAAAATTTAGTTTTTTTTCTCTAAAAATTAGCATCTGTGTATGTGATGCCAAATACAAGAAGTGAGTACATACGTAAATCAATGTCCCCTGCTGCAATAAATCTAATAAAAGCAGAATGGGCAGTGCAAGAGTTGATAATTAATAAATTTAGTGAAGAGTTTATAAGGAACTTAAATTCAAAATAAGATGCAGGCAGTAAATTCACATTGTCCATGGCCAAGGCTTAAAAATAGATGATACCTAAACATATCGCTCCTTTATTGCAACATAGTCACATCCCCAAAAAAAAAATCGGACTCGGCAATATACCCGTGAAGTGCGGGGAAACCGAAATAAAAAAAAATATGGAAGCTCGTGTAAGATACTACAGATGGACCTAAAAAAAGGTGTGTAAGAAGTAGTCCGGATGATGCTATTTTTGGCACTAACCTTGACATCAGAAGCACACAACACAACGGTGCACTTTTTAATATTTGTGCAACCTCGGTAAAAAAGTGTTTTTATTATTATGGATTTATGAATTAAATTGTTATGTTTATGTTATCTTTTTAACTTGTGTCTAGAGCATAATAATACGGAAATTACATATAAAAGCGTAAGGTAATAATAATTCAATTTCCGCTTTACATCTTCAATTAATTTTTGAAGTATTTAAGCATTTCTTTTAGTTACTTTGTAAACAAGTTCCCTTACGTTTGTTTATAAAAGTATTTTTCATTAATTAAAAACAAATTTACTTTCCTATTATTTATATGGAGCGGGATCCCGGGAAATTAAAAAAAAATTCCCGCTTTCCCGGGAATCGAAAAACTCCGGGGAAAAAAGTTCTATATATAATGAATTTGTGCAAAATCGTGCATTCCGCCACTATTTATGTTAACTTTTGTAACAAAATTATCAAGTTTTTAGGCAAGTTTTTCTTAAGTTTGGATCATAAAACTTTTCCTACTCAGACGATTTTGCTGGATATCAATACTTAATTATTAAGGATAACTAGAAACAATTTGACAATAAAAATTTGTCTCTTCTTTAAGGTTGTTCCAAAGGGAGCATGTTTTCAAGAGACTGACAGACAGGCGGACATGGCTAAATCGACTTAAAATTAATCAAGGACCCAGAAAATATACTCTTTATGGGGTCTTAGAAGAATGTTTTAAAAGTTTCACACGGAATGACAAACTTAGTATACCCACATTCACAACTAGTTATAAAAAGTATAAAAATAAGACTTAAAATCTTTTTCGATTTTTTATGGTATTTCCGGTTTAATCATCTACAATTGAGTGACTTTAGTTTTACTTCCTATTGTCAAGTATTTATTTTATATTTTTTTTTTTTTTTTTTTTTTGATATTTCTCTATCGAGGGGAGACAGAAACAACTAAATGAACTTATCTTTAGCAATTGTTTAAACTTATGTCGTTATAAAATAGTGGAAAAAAGAGAATATTTTTTGTTTGGAAAAAAATAAAGTTATAATCCATTTTGTTGTTGTATTCGTACTAGATATTTTTTTTTCTATAGCAATATGACCCCTTGGCGTTGATTCAAATATTTTTTTTTTTTTTTTAGTTTTTCTTTTATGTTCTTTTTTTAGTGATATGATTTCTGTTGAATAGAATACAATTAAGTGAAGATGTGCAAAAACGATGGAGGGGAGTACAGGCGAATTAACTGACAAAATAAGGCAGAGTAAAAAGTTTTAAAAAATGTCCCAACCTGTGTGATGATCAGGTAAAATAAGGCTTTTTTTAGTTAAATATGAACTGATTTTTTTCACATTTTTTTTAAAACCTAAAATTCAGAATAAAAAAAATACTCGACAAATGATTAACGGATAATTGGACTTTGTAAACAAAAACATTTGACGATGTAACGGCTGAATAAAACAGAAAGTTTTCTGAGAATTATCTTAATATTTTTTATTCTAACACAATTATGTATAAAACAAAATATCGGCCAAGTGTTCGCCAAAGTTTCAGTGATATAACTCTATCCGATAGTCCATACTTTCAATAACTCTGAGACATAATTCAGGTTCAATGAGGTTAATGTGCCGAATTATCTCATCCTTTAGCTCTTGAATGGTTCTTGGCTTATAAACGTAGAATTTTTCTTTTGAATATCCCCAAAGAAGTCCAACGGTGTCAAATCACAAGATCGTGGCGGCCACTTACATAACACGACGTGACATAACACGGCCATTGAATTTCCCGGGCAAAAGAGCCATTGTTTCATTGGCCATGTGGTAAGTACCGCCATCCTATTGGAACCACATATCGTCCAGATCCATATCCTCAATTTCTGGCCGCAAGAAATTCATTATCATATCGCGATAGCGAACGCCACTCATGGTAACTGCTTGGCCGACCTTTTGTTCGAAGAAGTACGGCCTGATGACGCCGGCGGCCCATAAACCGCATGAAACAGTGATTCTTTGTAGATGCATGCAACAATCACTCGTGGATT
Source organism: Pollenia labialis (assembly GCA_949318255.1). Lineage (NCBI taxonomy): Eukaryota > Metazoa > Arthropoda > Insecta > Diptera > Polleniidae > Pollenia > Pollenia labialis. The sequence continues at coordinate 83,645,798 of OX439140.1, forward strand.
CTCTTTTGCCCAAATGCAGCAATTCTGGTTGTGAACGAAAATCAGGAGATGCACGAAATGAATTTAAATTTGAACGCCCATTTTCATAAAAGGCTTCAACAATCTTAACGCGCAGCTTAATTCATGTTTAAATTTGTCAAACACTGAAACAAAGAAATGGTAAATTACGTTGGGCAAAAAACATCGTGCATGATTATTGGACCACCCTGTATAAGGTGTTTAAAAAGTCACGACTAATGATCAAAATGGATGAGACATAGTGTTTTTCATACGGGATTTACCGGGATCCAGCACATTTTTCAGGATATAAATCCAGGGAAATTTGTTCGGGAATTCTACACGGAATGAAAAAAACTCGGGATAAATCAAGTTTTTTATGATTACTTTAAGTACGAGTCGTACTCAAAAATTCAGGTACTCAAACACTAAAACGTACTGAAAACAATCCTAATTGTAATTACTTTCGAAAATCATTCCAGAAATTTCTTAAAAAAAGTACCAAATTCATAAACCAAGTAAGAAAATATTAAACTTTTCGTTGGTAGTGCCACTCTGAGAGTAAAATAACAAAGTTAGCGTTTTAATCCCATTTAAGTTATTAAAGTTTATTGCAGACAATGCAAGAATACCACACAAGTAGTTCAAAAACGATTTGCTTGTTGGGAGAAGAAAAAACAATAGAACAAGACGAAAACATATTATTTTCATGTTTAAAAAGGAAAATTGGGAACTTGTGCTTCTCATTTAGTTTATATTTGCAGTTATATAAGTATGACCATTAAGTTTTTAAAGTAAACCCCATATCGGGAATGATGCTGGTGTTTTAAAATTGAAATTCTGTAAGGTGTCAAACGGGTAAGTAAATCAATCATAACAAAATTCTCCTTTTAATTTCCCTTTTGGTTTATTTTAACTACGAATTCGGGATTGAATCAAGTTTATAATGTTTGAATCAAGCGCATTGGTTCAATCATAGTTTTACTTAAATTAATCTCATATTCGGATTATTTCAAGAACGATTTCATGATTGAATATGGATAAGTAATTAAAAATCCGTACTTGATTCAAGCTTTCTGTACTTGATTCAAGAAAATCAGTTCTCACCGTTCTATTAATACCGCTTCGGATTTCTTTCAGTACGGATAGATTGATTTTTCTTTTGAGTGTTATAAACGTACAAGAACAGATGCGATTGGTAGTTCATCTACTTTAAATTACAACCAGAATTTAGGCTTTTTAGACGTGAAAAAACTTAAGTCACGATTTACGTTAATACCCCAAAATAGAGTTACAATTATCTTGAGTCTTGGAAAAGTATATCAGTGTCATTAGATTTCTTAACTACTCTTAAAAAGTACCAAGCTTTTCTCATTTCTACTTTATTCGAACACCCCACACAAGTCCTTCACTACCTCAATTTACGTGCAAATGAGTCCTCTATTTGTGTGTTTTTAGTAGGAAAAAATTAAATATTGCTGGAATATAACTTTACCCTCGAGTTCGATTTATATTGTATGATTTTTTGTGTTCTCAATTTTTAGGTGTTTTTTTTTTTTAGTTTTACTTACAAAATCCATTTATTTCCTTTATTTTTTACATTTTATTAACAAATATGTAACTGTTAGTGACAATATGACGCCTTCAACGTGCTGCACAGAATATGTTTTTTTTCTGAATTTGTGTTACAACAACGAAAATGTGTTAAAAAAAAAAGAAATAGTAGAATTTTGTGGTAAGTAATGGCATATGGCAATATGGATGAATAAGTGGATTATAGTGAATTGGGGATTCTTTTTTAACTTTTTAATATACACATTGATGTCAGTGGTTTTAATTTCTCGGAGAGGATAAAAATCAACAAAAAAAAAAAAAAACTTTTTAAATTCATTTCCAAACTTTTGTCAATAATTTTAAATGAGTTTGTTTGTTTGCTAATAAAAGGAATACATGTCTTTGGCAAAAGGATGTGTTAAAGTATCTTAGGCAAATTGGCATAGCGAGGTGAAAATCAAAACAAAAGTTCAATGTACTGAAATTGTAAAGCTTTACAAACGAAAGGGCTGTTTTTTGTTTAGAGGCATAGAACTTTTTTTTTAAATAAGACACAAGAAATTCAATGGAATCGCCAAAATGTTGACTTTATTAGCTTAGGATTTGGAGACCTTCGGCATGAAAACCGCCGGACACACGAGGCAATTGATGATCCGCTGGCTTTAGTTCTTGCTCCAGTTGGATTTAGGAAGTTCAATACGTCTAAAAAAAAACATCTTTTAGTACTTATGAAAAAGAGTAAAATTTTTTTAGCCTTCCTTTTACGACTTCTTTATCAGTTTACAATGCGGTGTCAATTTTTGTTCGGTAATCTGTAATGTCCAGAAAATAATCGAGAAGTGTTCAATCGCATGATATTCGATTGACAGGTTACCTTCTCAAAATTAACTTATCACCAAGTTAATGGTTGCGGTGGCCATATGACTCGTAGCACCATCATGTTAAAACCACATTTCGATCGGATCAATGTCATCCGTTTTCTTAAAGAAAAAATTTTAATTTAAAATAACATCTATTAGTATTGTGGTTATTTTATTGAACTATTTATGGTTTTTAATCCAAATTTTTAATATTTTTAATTAGGCTTAAGTTCATTAAATTTAATTTTCATTAAATTATTTTTATGAAGAAAGGAATTTTACAACATGAAAATTAATTAAAATTTTTTATTTTTTATTGATAATTTTTCATTCTTGACTCAATCTGGGCTCGAACCCAGGTGTTTACGGACAGGTTACCCTGACATGTTTCGATTGCAACCACTCAATCTCTTCAGAGGGCTTGCCGTTTAACACTCGCAGCCATCGACGACTGCTGACGTCATTAGTCAAACATCAATCCTTAAACCAAATTGTATTCAACCTTTTGGTAGATCGAAATTTGCTTTTGAATGATTATCTATTTTAATTTATTTTAACATGTTATTCCTTTACTTCTCTTTTTTCGTACTTTTGTCAAGAATTCTTCTTGAAGTTCAAAGTACATATATTTTTTGTTTTTTCATTTTTTTGTCTTTCTTTTTCTTGTTGACTTTTTCAGCACAACTTGAAGGACAAATGCAAACATAGAGCTCGTGCCTTAGCTTTAACAATTATTAGTATTGTGGTTATTTTATTGAACTATTTATGGTTTTTAATCCAAATTTTTAATATTTTTAATTAGGCTTAAGTTCATTAAATTTAATTTTCATTAAATTATTTTTATGAAGAAAGGAATTTTACAACATGAAAATTAATTAAAATTTTTTATTTTTTATTGATAATTTTTCATTCTTGACTCAATCTGGGCTCGAACCCAGGTGTTTACGGACAGGTTACCCTGACATGTTTCGATTGCAACCACTCAATCTCTTCAGAGGGCTTGCCGTTTAACACTCGCAGCCATCGACGACTGCTGACGTCATTAGTCAAACATCAATCCTTAAACCAAATTGTATTCAACCTTTTGGTAGATCGAAATTTGCTTTTGAATGATTATCTATTTTAATTTATTTTAACATGTTATTCCTTTACTTCTCTTTTTTCGTACTTTTGTCAAGAATTCTTCTTGAAGTTCAAAGTACATATATTTTTTGTTTTTTCATTTTTTTGTCTTTCTTTTTCTTGTTGACCTTTTCAGCACAACTTGAAGGACAAATGCAAACATAGAGCTCGTGCCTTAGCTTTAACAATTATTAGTATTGTGGTTATTTTATTGAACTATTTATGGTTTTTAATCCAAATTTTTAATATTTTTAATTAGGCTTAAGTTCATTAAATTTAATTTTCATTAAATTATTTTTATGAAGAAAGGAATTTTACAACATGAAAATTAATTAAAATTTTTTATTTTTTATTGATAATTTTTCATTCTTGACTCAATCTGGGCTCGAACCCAGGTGTTTACGGACAGGTTACCCTGACATGTTTCGATTGCAACCACTCAATCTCTTCAGAGGGCTTGCCGTTTAACACTCGCAGCCATCGACGACTGCTGACGTCATTAGTCAAACATCAATCCTTAAACCAAATTGTATTCAACCTTTTGGTAGATCGAAATTTGCTTTTGAATGATTATCTATTTTAATTTATTTTAACATGTTATTCCTTTACTTCTCTTTTTTCGTACTTTTGTCAAGAATTCTTCTTGAAGTTCAAAGTACATATATTTTTTGTTTTTTCATTTTTTTGTCTTTCTTTTTCTTGTTGACCTTTTCAGCACAACTTGAAGGACAAATGCAAACATAGAGCTCGTGCCTTAGCTTTAACAATTATTAGTATTGTGGTTATTTTATTGAACTATTTATGGTTTTTAATCCAAATTTTTAATATTTTTAATTAGGCTTAAGTTCATTAAATTTAATTTTCATTAAATTATTTTTATGAAGAAAGGAATTTTACAACATGAAAATTAATTAAAATTTTTTATTTTTTATTGATAATTTTTCATTCTTGACTCAATCTGGGCTCGAACCCAGGTGTTTACGGACAGGTTACCCTGACATGTTTCGATTGCAACCACTCAATCTCTTCAGAGGGCTTGCCGTTTAACACTCGCAGCCATCGACGACTGCTGACGTCATTAGTCAAACATCAATCCTTAAACCAAATTGTATTCAACCTTTTGGTAGATCGAAATTTGCTTTTGAATGATTATCTATTTTAATTTATTTTAACATGTTATTCCTTTACTTCTCTTTTTTCGTACTTTTGTCAAGAATTCTTCTTGAAGTTCAAAGTACATATATTTTTTGTTTTTTCATTTTTTTGTCTTTCTTTTTCTTGTTGACCTTTTCAGCACAACTTGAAGGACAAATGCAAACATAGAGCTCGTGCCTTAGCTTTAACAATTATTAGTATTGTGGTTATTTTATTGAACTATTTATGGTTTTTAATCCAAATTTTTAATATTTTTAATTAGGCTTAAGTTCATTAAATTTAATTTTCATTAAATTATTTTTATGAAGAAAGGAATTTTACAACATGAAAATTAATTAAAATTTTTTATTTTTTATTGATAATTTTTCATTCTTGACTCAATCTGGGCTCGAACCCAGGTGTTTACGGACAGGTTACCCTGACATGTTTCGATTGCAACCACTCAATCTCTTCAGAGGGCTTGCCGTTTAACACTCGCAGCCATCGACGACTGCTGACGTCATTAGTCAAACATCAATCCTTAAACCAAATTGTATTCAACCTTTTGGTAGATCGAAATTTGCTTTTGAATGATTATCTATTTTAATTTATTTTAACATGTTATTCCTTTACTTCTCTTTTTTCGTACTTTTGTCAAGAATTCTTCTTGAAGTTCAAAGTACATATATTTTTTGTTTTTTCATTTTTTTGTCTTTCTTTTTCTTGTTGACTTTTTCAGCACAACTTGAAGGACAAATGCAAACATAGAGCTCGTGCCTTAGCTTTAACAATTATTAGTATTGTGGTTATTTTATTGAACTATTTATGGTTTTTAATCCAAATTTTTAATATTTTTAATTAGGCTTAAGTTCATTAAATTTAATTTTCATTAAATTATTTTTATGAAGAAAGGAATTTTACAACATGAAAATTAATTAAAATTTTTTATTTTTTATTGATAATTTTTCATTCTTGACTCAATCTGGGCTCGAACCCAGGTGTTTACGGACAGGTTACCCTGACATGTTTCGATTGCAACCACTCAATCTCTTCAGAGGGCTTGCCGTTTAACACTCGCAGCCATCGACGACTGCTGACGTCATTAGTCAAACATCAATCCTTAAACCAAATTGTATTCAACCTTTTGGTAGATCGAAATTTGCTTTTGAATGATTATCTATTTTAATTTATTTTAACATGTTATTCCTTTACTTCTCTTTTTTCGTACTTTTGTCAAGAATTCTTCTTGAAGTTCAAAGTACATATATTTTTTGTTTTTTCATTTTTTTGTCTTTCTTTTTCTTGTTGACCTTTTCAGCACAACTTGAAGGACAAATGCAAACATAGAGCTCGTGCCTTAGCTTTAACAATTATTAGTATTGTGGTTATTTTATTGAACTATTTATGGTTTTTAATCCAAATTTTTAATATTTTTAATTAGGCTTAAGTTCATTAAATTTAATTTTCATTAAATTATTTTTATGAAGAAATAATTTTACAACATGAAAATTAATTAAAATTTTTTATTTTTTATTGATAATTTTTCATTCTTGACTCAATCTGGGCTCGAACCCAGGTGTTTACGGACAGGTTACCCTGACATGTTTCGATTGCAACCACTCAATCTCTTCAGAGGGCTTGCCGTTTAACACTCGCAGCCATCGACGACTGCTGACGTCATTAGTCAAACATCAATCCTTAAACCAAATTGTATTCAACCTTTTGGTAGATCGAAATTTGCTTTTGAATGATTATCTATTTTAATTTATTTTAACATGTTATTCCTTTACTTCTCTTTTTTCGTACTTTTGTCAAGAATTCTTCTTGAAGTTCAAAGTACATATATTTTTTGTTTTTTCATTTTTTTGTCTTTCTTTTTCTTGTTGACCTTTTCAGCACAACTTGAAGGACAAATGCAAACATAGAGCTCGTGCCTTAGCTTTAACAATTATTAGTATTGTGGTTATTTTATTGAACTATTTATGGTTTTTAATCCAAATTTTTAATATTTTTAATTAGGCTTAAGTTCATTAAATTTAATTTTCATTAAATTATTTTTATGAAGAAAGGAATTTTACAACATGAAAATTAATTAAAATTTTTTATTTTTTATTGATAATTTTTCATTCTTGACTCAATCTGGGCTCGAACCCAGGTGTTTACGGACAGGTTACCCTGACATGTTTCGATTGAAAGTAAAGGAATAACATGTTAAAATAAATTAAAATAGATAATCATTCAAAAGCAAATTTCGATCTACCAAAAGGTTGAATACAATTTGGTTTAAGGATTGATGTTTGACTAATGACGTCAGCAGTCGTCGATGGCTGCGAGTGTTAAACGGCAAGCCCTCTGAAGAGATTGAGTGGTTGCAATCGAAACATGTCAGGGTAACCTGTCCGTAAACACCTGGGTTCGAGCCCAGATTGAGTCAAGAATGAAAAATTATCAATAAAAAATAAAAAATTTTAATTAATTTTCATGTTGTAAAATTCCTTTCTTCATAAAAATAATTTAATAAAATAACATCCGCAACTCTTTTGTAGGCAAACGTTCCTTTATTGCAACATAGTCACATATCAAAAAAAAAAATCAAAGTTTTCAAAATGTACCTTTTTTTACAGATGCAATTTAATATATTTTGCTATAACTTCGGTTCGATTTTTTCCTTTTAACTCCTACAGGCAGCATAGGGCCTTATAAACGGAATAAGAGATTTTAAAATTGTCAACTGATGGTAACAAAATGACAATTCATAAAAAAACATTGTCAAATCATAAACAAAGCAGTTCTAAAATATCACACATTGTCCAATCTAGAAAATAAAAGAAATACATAATACGTCCTAAAATCAAGAATGCCCTGTTGGTAAATCGAAGACCCCTTGTCAATTCAAAAAACCAATACGTTGAGAAAATTAAGGAATGTTACTTTTCGATCAATTGCCAAGATTTTAGCAGTCTCATTAAACTTTAAAATTAACAATTGGGGTATTCACAAGGTGTGCTATCATGTTATGTTGTTATAATGTTTTAACATGTTACAATGATTTAAAAATATTGTTGTTGCTTTGTAAACAAAAAGTGTCTTAAATTAATAGAACTTAGCTTGCTATGTTTATTGCGCAGTCGTAATTAATCAGAGGAGACCTGCGCTGAGCGGCTGAGCCGAGCCGCATGAGTTTTTGCAGCCGTCGCCGTTGATGTTAAAGTTTTATCCTGCTAATATCCGAATTTAACCTGCGGCTAGCAATTTTTACAACAAAACAAAGTAAACTTTGTTTGTGAATTGCGTCTGAAAAATGGTAAATAGTCAGGTAAGATCTAATTGAATTTATTAATTCATGGATTAGAATTAAAAAATATTTTGATGTTAGGTAAATACTTATTTTTTATATTTGTTTAAAATCAGCTGATTTAAATTCAAAATATCACACTTAATTATGAGCGGTAGTTCACAACAGTTGCATTTTTTCATGTTATTATTTTAAGACTTATGACTTTATGACACCTTGTGAATCCCCCAAATATTTCTTTAAATTTAGACACAAGTGACAAGTAACTCGAAGCAAACAATAAGTTTGTTTTTATACCCTTCGCCACAGGTGGAAATTGGGTATATACAAGTTTATCATTCCGTTTGTAACTTCCACAATATTGATCCTAGACCTTATAAAAATATATATTCTAGATCATTATGAGAAGAAATCCAGTCAATAGTCTGTTCATCCGTCTGTTGAAATGGTTTTTCCGAAGACCCTAATATGATGGGGACTTAGTTGGCATGTATTTATGTCAGATATGTTAGTTTAAATTATGCTTTTAAAATTTGGCCAGAACGGTCTAAAAATAGCGCTGGGATATAAGCAGAGAACCAAGACTGCCTCTAATTTTCCCCATAAAATCCATTGTTGTGGGAAAAGGGTACACACAAAACATGTTTAAATATGGTCACCTCCAACAAAACTATTTTTAAAGAAATCTTAAAACATTTTATTATTAATTTAACAATATTATTGTCACCGACAACAATATTATGGTTAAATTAGTCCTCCAACAAGAAGCCACAACCATTTTATAGTTATATTATGGTTAAAAATAACTAATGTATGTTTAACACTTTTAATAGCATGGTTGGGTTTCAACCATGACATGTTGCTCTTTGAAAAGAGGAAAAAACTATTGTTAATTTAAAAAAAAAATTGATGTCATATTTAACCATATTATGTTTAGAGACAACCGTAATACTAAATTAACCATAATATGGTTGTCGGTGAAAATAATATGGTTATTTTAAACATAACACGCTTAAAATTTTCTGTATATAAAGAAGTTTGCCATTTCGTTTTTAATTTTCATCTGTCTGATTGTCTGTCCGTTGAAATGGGTTTTCCGAAGAATCCAGATATAATAGGGACTTGGTAGTTTTATATTTATGTCAAATATAAGCCGTAATTATCTGCTACTGAAATTGAGCCTTATTGGTCTACAAATAGCCGTGATATGAGCAAAAATCCACGACTGCCTCTAATTTTATCCACAAATCCCTTGTTGTTGCTGTTTTTTTTTATTTTATTTTTATGTAGTATATCCGGAGAACGGCAGGAGGCAAAGTTTTCAAATAAGGAACAAGTATATTGGTATGTAATCAAAACACAACATACGGCATAATGTGGGCTGGATTTGACAAGTGGGCGCCACAATTCCCATACAAAGACATTATAGATTTCTGTATATCTGGAGAACGGCAATAGCCACCAAAGATTCCAAACTAGGTACAAGCATCTTCGTTATCAATTCACAACATCCGACAAAATGTGGGCGGGATTGGACAAAAAGCCGTGGAAAAAAGTTGAATTATTTACATTTAAGGAACGGTATTTATATAACGTTCTGTTATTTTCGCATCATGGTGAAGGGTATATAAGTCCGGCATAGCCGACTACAGCAATCTTACTTGTTTTTATATATGAGGAGCCGCAGAACAAAACGTACTTTTTCTCATTTTTTGACAAATTGGTTTTTTGATATTTTTATAATATTTGGGTTGAAATCTTTAAGAAAAAATCTAGTTAGCATATTTTTTTTTTTTTTTTTACCAAGAAATTGGGTTCTAAAAAAATTGGTGCATAACAAAACGTACTTTTTTTCTTTTCAAAACGTGCTTTTTTCATTGTTTTTGCCATTTCTTCGTGTATATTCTTCTTAATATTCTTAATTTGTTTGACGTTTATTTATATCATTTCATTTTATTTAAAATTAACTGTTAAATAAAATTTGCTTTTGTTGTAATGTAAATTTGTATTTCTTCGACGCGTTTTCAAGAATATCCACCAACAATTGCAATAATTTAACTTTTGTTTGGTGAATGAGTGTTATGAAAAAAATAATTAATTCAATAGTATAATTAAAACATGGAAGAATTACAAGAATCTGTAGAAAATTTAAACATGGGAATACGTTCCTTTTTCTATATTTTTTAACAAAACGTACTTTTTCATTTTTTTTTTTAACAAAACGTACTTTTTCGATATAAAATTGGTTTGATATTAAACATCCTTGACATTTAATGTGTTGACTTACGGCAGTTTGATTCATCTTTTGGTAAGCAAAAAAACTTGTTTTCATTTCCAGGTTCATGCAGTTTTTTAAGGGGTCGAAATAAATAATCCTCAATTTCCCAAAAATTTTAAATGTGTGAAAAAGTACGTTTTGTTCTGCGGCTCCTCATATGCAAGTTTGTTATTTCGTTTGTAATTAATAAAATATTGATCTTACAACTTAGACAGTATAGATATGTATGTATGTACAATATATTCTGAATTCTCATATGTAGCGCATTTTCTTAAGCGATGTCCGTCTGTCCGTGTGTTCTTTAATTTATGAACTTTTTTTTTCATTTTAAATTACATTTTTATTTATTTGTATACGTCTTATTTACATTTACTTTAGATAGATTTTCAACATTTTCTTTAAAATATCTCATTGTGCATGCACTACAAATGGCACAAATTGTGTAGAAAATTCTCAAATAAATGATGCCATCGCTTAACATGAAATAACTTTTTACAAACAGTTAAATTGTTTCTGAAAAAAAAGTTTAAGCCAAAATGAAAACAAAAACTGACAGGAAAGAAACCATAATTGAATACTAAATTAAATACAATAAAAAATTACATTTGACAGGTCATTGAGGTTTTTTGAAAAATTTATCTTACTCAAGACAAGTTAACAAAATATATTGTACATATTTATGTCTTTTGAATCCCTTATAAAAGAACTGTAATAAACTTAAACTGCTTAAAGAAAGATCATCTTTTGCAAATTAAGTCTAACTTTTCCTTCAGCACACAATAAAAACTCTGCAGACAAAAACAAACCTGACATTTTACAAATAAACGGTCATCTGTTGGATAAAAAGTAAAATAAAATCGAAAAATAACCAGCGATTTAAACGAAGAAAAAAAGAAGAGGAAAAGAATAGTTCAGTAAAGAATAATAAAGACCCAGTAACTGTAAATATAACTGTATCAATGGCAGGCCGACAAAAAGAAAACTAAAAGGTATCTTTAACTTGTAACTGGCGCTTAGCAAAAAAAAACTTTAAAGAATTTTTGTAAAGAAAACTTAAAAAATAAAAGAAAACCTAGAACTAAATAAAATACAACAAGGATGATCGAAAAAATAAAAAAAAAGAAAAAATCTAAAAAAAAATTTTGGAATATCTTTTGAACCCATTTAATGTCCTTGTAAACTGCAGGCGGTACACAGCAATTATTCGAGGCAACTTTTCTTATAAAACAGTCATGTGGAAATCATGGCATATAGTTGAAGAAAGATTTTAACAAAAACAACAGAAAAGAATAAAGAAAAAACAACAAAAGAGAGAAAAAAAAGTGAAACATATTTCCTTTTCTTCAATATTGTTGTAGAAAAATGTAGAGCGGTTTATCAAGAAGGAATTTAAAAATTTAAGCCGAAAAGTAAAATTAAGAATCTGCACTGCCAAAAAATTAAGTTCGGTATCTCTAATTTCGCTTTGCATTCAAGATATCATGCTACGAACACAACTGAAACGAACGACGAGTTTCGCCTTTCACGAGGAATTACACTGTGCAACAATATTAACCCTCTAACACTTATTCTAAGGTGTAATTTTTGTCCTTTTTTTTACTTCCCCACAAAAGTATACTAAAACCCTAGTGAAATTTAATGCAGAAAATATTCGTCAGACATTTTAACCCTCTAAAGTGCCGTTTAATATACTTTTGTGTGAAAGTTAAAAAAGGACAAAAAGACCCATTAACATGAGTGTTAGGGGGTTAATATTCTCTCAGAAAAGAATCGACATACAATTTTACTGAGGACATCTGAAATAGTCTTTTAGCTCAGAAGTACATTTAGTAAACATTTTTGACTTGTACCAAACGCCTTTTCAAGAAATTCTAAAATTTCAATGCCCGAAATTTCGAAATCTGTTTACATACATTGCACGAACTTTTGGTCTTAGAAGACCCCTAGTAAAATTTGATGCAGAAAATATTCTTCATACATTTTAACCCTCTAAAGTCCCGTTTTAGTATACTTTTGTGGGGAAGTTGAAAATAAGGACAAAAATTACCCCTTAAAATGAGGATTAGAGGGTTAATATATTCAAAGAAAAGAATCGCCATACAATTCTACTGAAGACATCTTAAATAATATTTTAGCTCAGAAGTACATTTAGTATATTTTTTTGACTTGTACCAAACGTATTTTCAAGAAATTCAAAAATGTCAAAGCCCGAAATTTCGAAAATCTGTTTTACATACAATGCACGAATTTTTGGTCTTAGACGACCCCTAGTAAAATATATACTTTTGTGGGGAAGTTAAAAATAAGGACAAAAATTACCCCTTAAAATGAGTGTTAGAGGGTTAATTTATTCAAAGAAAAGAATCGCCATACAATTTTACTGAAGACATCTTAAATAATATTTTAACTCAGAAGTACATTTAGTATATTTTTGACTTGTACCAAACGTCCGAGCTAACTTTTCAAAACCTTTTGGCAGATTTGCTCGACCAATAGTCTAGTTTCATTTCGCGTTGCAAGTATTGAGGCTGTCGGCGATGACCCGAATTTCGTTGCACGGTGTTATTTAGTAAAATTTTGTTGCGTTAATTTGTCGCATGAAGCACGATAATGACGACAATATAACAGCTATTATAACTGAGAAAGTGGTTTACTATTTATGGAAAGGGACAGAAATTGTGTAAGCATATTAAAAAATAGAATGTGAGAATAATTGCTTTGTATAACAATACTTAACAAATAAAACACTAACAAAAACATAACTAAAAACAATTTTTATAATTAACAATTTTGTATATTAATATTAAATGCTATAAAATAAATTGCAGTCCGATCACAACATATTGCACATCATTATTCAAGGCTTGTCAATGACTTTTAGCCTCTTGGGAATTTTTTAATTCCCACATCAAATTCTAGGCGTCACCTATGCCATCTCAAATCCTTCCACTCTAATGTTTTCACGAGGAAAAGCCCTTCTAAGACTTTGTACGTCTACCTGTAAATAGGCGCTATGACACACCGAAAATTGGGCCCATTTTTTTTTCTTTTTCACGTACATTTTACATTAAATCAGGTCGCAATATTTCGCTATCCTTCCCTATGAAGTCAAAATTTTACATTTGACAATCATGATTTTAGGGTTAATGTTTTCCGACTTTAGTTAAGCTTGTAGAGTATATTTAAAATTACTATATTATGCATATTATAGTCTGATGAATTTAACAAAAAGTTCATAACAGTAAGGAAATTGGGCTCATTCGCCAAAATATGGGCAAAAAATTAAATTATTTTTTTAATCGCAGGAACGGAAAAAGTATTCAATACCTCCCATAGGCATTGACATGTTATTATTCCCTATTATATCCTCAATATATCTTAATGTGATGATCAAAAGTTTCGAAAATTTGTTTGACAAACTTTTTAAAAAATTTAAGATGCAGTTTTGAAACTGCCTTTAAAACAATGATTTTTTTTTTGTCATACCTACTAAAAGGTTAAAGGTATTCTACGAAGACAAAAACTCATAAAGAAGTGAATACCGGTATATTTGAAGTAAAATTAAATAAATAAATATTTAATAAATGAGCCAAGCCTTAGCGATGTGTGATCAGCTTAATTTTTTGCGAAACGTAGTTTTTTGACGGGAAGAACATTTCTAGGGGGAGTTTCGGTACAATTTCGCAAATATGAAAAATAAGGCGCACCCTAATGAACATAGATAATCGACCTAATAGCCTTTTTAATGGATTTAAGTAGACATATAATGAAATTATTAGGGTCAAATGACTTAAGCGACTAGTAGTAGGGCATAGCAAGATTTCTGATTGTACACAGTGTCGACAAAGCACAAGGATTCACAAGCACCCAACATACATATTTTATTAAGAGAATATTCTACCTGACTACAGTTTAAACATTTATGATTCCTTCTAGAGAAAATATTATGTCAAACTAACTGACATTAAACTTCTTGTAAAACCACAGGGTATCTTATACTCATATTTACCTACACTCAATTCCTATAATGGACAAGAGATATTCAATCCACTTTCTTATTTACAGCACTCCAGTCACACGTGAACGAACAACTTCTCCAACGAATATTTATGTCAAAATTTCTTTTGCATTTCTAACGTGCTGTGATCACAAACTTCATAAATATTCCTGACCTTTGGTCCAAAAAAACGTAAGCAAACAAGAAAAAAGAACAACTAAAAAATTGACTATCACCAGATTGCGATGGCGGCGGCTTGATTCTATTTTTATTTTGCTGTTGGTTTTTTACAAATTGTATATCTTGTTTTTCTTTTAATAGTTCAGAATTTACTTTTAAACTTTTGGTTGGTATCATTTTCTTTTCAGGTCTTTTTCAATGCAACGAAATTTATTAAAACAGGGGGTGGACAACAAATATTAAACTACTTTTAAATAAAATAAAACCTTTGGTATAAATAAGAAGAGGCTACATTAATACAACAGGAAAATTTGTGTAAATTTTTGCTGAAGCAGATGATGCAGTATTTGGATAAAAGCTTGGATAAAAAGATCAGGTGGAGGAAGACATCTTTAAGCTTGGTGTCATAAAAAAAAGTGAAGTGCAGAACACTGCGACGCCTGAAAATCTATTCTACGATCGGCTAAAGGGACTAACGTACTTTATTAGCCACCTTGGTAAATAAGTTGCTGTTTATAGAATTTTGTTTTACACATTTTGCTATACAAAATTTCCTTTTTCACGTGAAATGCTGTCAAGACGTATATGAAAAAAACTTGTGCGGAATATCTATGAAATAATGTTGATAAAGTTGTACACTGTTCATTTTGTGAAAAGTTCCGAAATGTTTTTGGCTACATTTTTTTTCAACTGCGATATAATGTAAGCTGCACCTATTTCACGTGAAATTTTAAGCAAAAGCAAATAAGTATGAACTGATTTTTTTTTTTTACTTTGAGCCAACACTCAGAGGATGCCTCCTACTAATGCAATGCATTGTGTTGGCATTAGGAAAATAGGTTATAGGGAGAAGGAAAAAGGAAGTAGTGTTTGTGGACATTTAATTTGAACTTTTCCAAATTGTAGCCGACTGGGAAGACTTCTGCCGGGAGTCCATTCCACATACGGCTAATTCGACCATTATTATTAAATAAGAAATAAAAATTAAAATAACACAACCGGCAACAGTTTTTTTTTATCCATATTTACTTGCTGTTTTATTAAAAAAAAATAATTTTTAGTAAAATACATGTGGGGTTTGTTAACATACGCAAAACAATGTCGCATACTTTGCAGGAATAAAAACGTCAAATTGAGCAAACTCGCAAGATAGGTAACATTGATACATTCCAAAATGTTCGTGTAAAATAATCAATGTTGCTCAACATTTTTCACAAATTTGAACTTTATGCAAATTTTATTATTTATAAGAATTCAACAAAATAACCACAATTCTAATTATTTATAAGAATTTTTAACTAATAATTAAAAATGTTGGGCCAATTTTAAGCAAATTTAACATGATTGATAATTGATAAATTTTTTGGATATTTTACCAAAAATTTGCTATGAAAAGAAAATGTTACGCAAATTTATTACAAAAATATATTGCAAGTTACAAGGTAATTCGTGCAAATTTTCTTTTTATAAAAATGTTGGTCAAATTTTAATTTTTATAGGTTTCGATTCCCCCATTTAAATAAAATTATTAAGTTTTTTTAACAGATCACGTTAAAACTAAGCAATCTGTACCAAATGAAGATACTTTTACTGTTAACGTTCTTCAGATATACCGAAATCTATTGGTCATACTCTGGCAGTCGCACGATTTGATCGCAAAACTCTCGATTTATTTGATAAATTTCTAAATCTCTTGCGTTTTGCTTTCAATCTGCCATACTATCCTAAAATATTCTAATTCCCTTGAGCACACTTTGCAATTTGAAGTCGCCAAAGTTCCACAGATTGCGTTTTATAGAATCGCAAAGCCACATTTTGACAAATGTTTTGCATAGAAAATCAAACAAATTGTTTTAAATTTTGAAAATTTTTCTGTAACTATTAAATAATAACTTGCATCGGCCGTTATTAAGCGGGAATTCCCGGGATCCCGGGAAATTTAAAAATAAATCCCGCTTTCCCGGGAAATGAAAAAGTCCGGGAAAAGAAAAACTCTAATGGAAATGCATGGGTAAAGATAAAAACCATACACATACATGCCATTACCCATAACAAACTAAAGTTGAATATGTATAGGTATACGCTGCCAATGTGTATTGGCATATTCATTCTAATTTTTTAATGTACATGCAGGGGTGCCAGATGATTTTGGTAAGAAGTCCGCATATTTTCAAAAAATCGGCACTTTAATTTAAAGAAAGTGGCAAAAAATCGGCAAACCAAAAATACCTATTTTAAATACAGTAAAATCATTTAAAAATGTTTTAAATAGGTTTTTGTAAATTTTTTCCTCCAAACTTTGTATATATGTATATGTATATAATATTATAAATTAAGTTTAATTATTAAGCAGAAAAAGAAACAATCTTAAACTCTTTGTATATATATAACATATAAGAAATAATGGTAATAATATTGACAAATAAATGAATTGAATTGAACACTTTTTTGTGGAAAAAAAATATAAAAACAGAACAACAGAACAGAACAGAACATAACCTTTTGTTAATAGCACAAAAATAGCATACAATTCAATAAAAAATAATCATTTTACAATTAAATTGTAAATTATTAGTAGGGATGAGATTTTTATGCACTAAAACATCGAAAATATGCGCATAAAAAATGCACTAAAAACTCCAAAATATGCCTTGAAAAAATAAAAAATATGCACTACAATCTTGAACATTTTCATTAAAAAGGTGTTTTTTTTAATTTTTTTAAAACAAACAAAATAAAATAAAAACTTCAGTCCAATATTTTTTAAAACTTAGTTTAATTAACTAGTTTAAATTTTTGTTTGCATAAACAACTAAATACTTTTTTATATTATCAAAAGTAAGCCTGTGTCTGTTTGGCCGCAAAAAACTTTTGTACATTGAATATGATCTCTCAACGCCAACCGAAGTTAAAGGAGCATATTAATTTTCTAATTCAAATCTCACATTTGATTCCAGATCAAAAATAGATGAAATTTGTTTTATTTTTTGAAATTTATAATTTTTTTGCAATACATTTGGAATTTTTTTAATTGATCGGGCTATTTTTCCTTCCATATTGTTAATTTTACTTTCTGCATATCAGTTAATTTGACCTGAGTTGTCTTAAGTGAACAATATTCCTTAAATTAAGTTATTGTTACACCAACATATCCGTAATTGGAAAATACAAATGCTAATTGACTTTTAATTTTTTTTACCTATTTAATTTAACTTTTAAATTGCTCAAAATTTTTTAAATAGTATTTGACAGCATCTAGCCAGGTTAATACTGACTGCGGTGGTAAGGGTACCAAGGGATACATTTCATTAAAAATTGCAACTCATAAAGCAGCCTTTAAAAATATATTTTTCACGTATGAAACTAATAAATCAATACAATCGAATTGGCTTCTAATTTCCTCTACACCTCAGTACCAGTCATATGCCAAGCAAGTAACAAGTGAACCGTTTTGGAATAAATATTTTAAGTTCATTGGCAGCCTTAAATATGTAAGGTGCTGCATCGGTTAAAAATAGAAGGATCTTCTGTCTAAATTTTGAAAATCTTTTTCGAAAAAAAAATTAATTTTTTTTCTTAAATTTTTTTTGTGTATTTGGAAATTTTTTTGTAGAAATTTATTTTAAAATATGAAAATTAACAAAATATATCAATCAAAAATTTAAAAATATGCAAAAATATGCATTTAAACCCAAAATATGCAAAAATATTCATTTTCACAAAAATATGCAAAAACAAATCGATTCCATTTTAACGCATATTTAATGATTCGTAAAAATATTTGGTCGACATAGATCTTAGACTATCGACAAAAAATATGCATGGAAATCGCATCCCTACTAAATAAATGCCATTCAACTACGTGTCTCGACAAAATTGTACACTTCTGCAATCTAAAATGACGTTTTTATTAACAAAAATGAAGGGACGTTACTAAAAATTTGTTTATTTAACAAATGCAAAACGACGTAGTTACACATTATTTTTTAACGAAATATAACCAAAGGGGTTTTTCTTGGAAAATGGTTTGAAGAATTTCATGGACGACTTATCAATTCATATTTTACCGACATGTTTATAATTTTTATTTTACAAAGTCTTTTGCTTCTCTTGTAAAATTATGTTTTTGTTAGTTACGCCTTTTTGCATTTTAGCTAACGATATAAAGATTTTGCTCTATTTTTCTTCAAAGGAAACAATTTCTAACTGCCTATAGAAAAAATTCATTTAGTAAAATTTTTAAATATTCGTGTTTTGTATTAAAAAATTCAAAATATTTTATTATTAGTGAAACAGTTTGCGCAATCTTTTTTAAAGGAAAGTTTGCGTCATGTTTTTTTTGGAGAAAATTTTGCGCAATTTTTTAATAAATAATGTTTGCCCAATTTTTTTTTTTGTATAAAAACTTTTGGTTTAATTTGTCTATTTATAAAAAATTAAACTTTGAGCGAAAATATCACGAAAACCCGTTGTGATGGATTCTGAGTATAGATTTGGGCTCAGCGCAATTCACACCTTTAGAAAAGTATACGTTAGTTCCAGAGGGTAAAATTTGACACATTTCAATAAGAAATTTTTTTGATAGAAAATTTTGGCTGATTTTAATTTTAATATAAAATATTTTTGTTTAAATATTTTCCGAATTTTTTTCTATTTATAGAATCAAGCATTGCTTTAAATCAGGTGCAAAGTTCTTTATTTATAGCAAATGTTGGGCAAATTTTCGAACTAAAATAAAATTAATGTCAAATTTAAATTTACTTTTTTAATAGAAAATTTGGTTTAACTTTTGCTTTAATTCGTATAAAATTGCCCTCATCCTGTTTTAACTTTCAGTTACCACAAAAGAAGGTATCGTAAATAAACAGAAACCAAATTCATACATATGAAAACAGTTCAACCTACACATTTTATGGCCTCGTTAGTTAGGAACTATTAGCGTTAGTAGTCGTATCCATGGAGGTAGTGCATGATTTTTTTTTTTTTTTTTTTGAGTTCACATCTCTTTCTTTTTACCCTGGGTTTTCTCTTTTGCAATAGTTTGTTTAAATAGAAAAGAAAAATGAGTTTCGTTTCAAAAACATATGGCCTAACCAACCAAAAAAAAAAACAAAAAAAAGCAACTAAACAAGAGTTAGTGGCTGCATGAAGGAGTGGCATTTTGTTGAATTTGTTTTTTTACCATTTTTTCGCTTTGTTCTCAAAGTTTATATGCTTAACAAGCTTTAATAGAATTCATACGCTATTTTTACCTTTTTTATGAAATTTTAATCTACAATATTATAATAATCCTTAGATACAAACAGAAAACAAACTTATGATGATGACCTTGCTTTGTAACAAAATATAAAATAATAACAAAACAAAAAATACCAAAGGTTCAAACATAATCAAGCGCTATCCTTGGGATGCATCAAATGTCAGCTTTTTTGAGTTAAACCCGTATTTTTGTATGTGTGTTTGGTTTAAGGGTGTATGTAGAAATGAATTTTGAAAAGATGAAAAGTTTTCTTTTTGTTGTTTGATAGCTAAGAAGAAAAAAGTAACCTTAATTGGAAATTCAAAATGAAATAGAAAAAAAAAATTATCTTAAAGCAACTTTTGCAAAATAAATTAAAAATGTTTTGTAAGAAAAGATAAACTCACTGTTTAATGTTGGTATTTGGTGCAAGATTTGATATGTTTGCAACTCTCATTCACTCTGCAGTTTAATTTGCTAAAATCTTTGGCTTTTTTTAAATTTTTTGGGAGAATGTTTCCTCATGATCTCGAATAAGCAACCAGTAAAATGCGCATAGAAACTTGATTATCCTCCAACAATAAATTACAGTGTTTGTATCAAGAATAAAAATTGGGAATTAAGCACAACAAACTAAATCTTATTAATTTAAAATTGTGTATTAAAAAAAAAAGTAAATTGCTTTTCTATGGGTTATTTTTTTTTTAAAAAATGCTTTTATAGTAAAATATGCAAAAATAAATATATTTCATACGCAATTTATGAAAAATTTGCTATTTTAGAAGTCGAAATTATATTTTATAGCAAATTTCGTATAAAATATTCTATTTCTTAGGATATTTAAAATAAGAAACAGGGCTGCCAGGTACTTTTTTCCTTATCACCAAGAAATTAAAAAAAAAATCACCAACTTCAAAAATAAAACCTTTAAAATTTAATATTTTTTTCTGTTTTTTTTCTGACCAAATTTAAAATTTTTTATAAAAATATTAAGAAAAATTTTAATTAAAAATCCCCAAAAAAATTATTAGTAAAAAAAATTATTTGGTTTTGTTTGAAGCGACTGGTTTCGGCAGGTTTTTTTAAAATCCTTTTTATGCGATTCCAGTGAGGAATTACAAGCAGAACAATATGCTGTTTTTAAAGACGAATGAGCAAATGTATAAGAATTCGAAGCTTGTTCAATCGGTTTGGTATAGTCTGGTAGTGTATAAAGTCATTCCTAAAAATTGAAGGAATAGGACTATTACAAGAATGCTTAATAAAATACATAACTGAAATTCAGCTCGTAGAATAAATTCGAAAAATAAAAAATGTGTAAAATCCATTTTAAATCCCCAATCCCCAATCCTCAAATAACTTTCTTTATCTTTTTTGCTCACATGAAATCTCTAACTTTGGGGATAAATCCCCAAGTCTGGCAGTCCTGATAAGAAAATAAACAACATTTTATAGGAAATTAAAAGGAAATTGGCATTATATATAATATATTCCTTTTTTTTTTGAGACTTCAAAAAAATTAAATGCAAAACTTTTATAGGAAATATGTATTGTGAAAATTTTAGAGAAAATTGTGTTTATACGATGTTTCTCAAATATTTTTTTTATTTTATTAGAAAATGTATTTGCAAAAAAAAAATTATTTCATAGAAAATTAAAAATCTTACAACAAAATTGTCGATTTTAAGAAAAATTCTGTTAAACAAATTTTAAAAGAAATTTAAAAACAAAACAAAAAATATATTATTTTATAAAAAAACACCATCTTATAAAAAAAATTTTTAGATTTTATAGGAAAATTTAGCAAAAATTTGATATTATATACATATGACTTTTTTCTTGAAAATTTTGTTGTTTTATAGCAATTTTTTAAGGTAAAAAATTTAATTTTTCATAGGAAAATTGACAAAAAATTACTATTTTAGAGGAAATTTTGCAAAAATTTACTATTTTATTAGAATTTTTTTAAAACGTTACGACTTTATAGGAATCAATTTACTATTATGTACTTTATGGAAATTTTTTTTATTTTATAGGAAACTTCTATGTAAGAATTTAACTATTTTATAGGAAAAGTTGCAAAAAATTACGATTTTATAAGAAATTCTTTAGCAAATTTGCAAAAATATACTACATATTTTATAGCAGATTTACAAAAATTAGGTCCAGGTAACTTTGCAAATATACATATACTAGTTTATAGGAAATTTTGGAAAATTTTATTATTTTTTCTTGGAAATTGACTGACTTAGTTATAAAAATTGCAAAGTTTACTATTTCAAAAGAAACTTTACAAAAATGAACTTTTTTATATGAAATTTTGCTAAAAATTTACTATTTTATGGGAAATTTAATAAAAATTTCCTTTTTTTTTTTTGAAGTTTTGCAAAAATTTACTAGGTAAATTAAATATGTATATGATAGGAGTCCAGCATTACCCTCAAAAAAGTTAAAAATAATCAAATATAGTCTACAGATGTCGAGCGTATCTTGTCTGAAAAAAGGAGGGCTCGAAGAGAGTGGCAATTGCACAGATCCCCTCAATTTAAGAATTAATGAAAATAGTGTATTGCATTCGAACCCACTAATATTCTAATTGATAGCGGCCACACTCACTGATGGAAAAAAGAGACTGCAGCATTTACCCATTTAGAAGAGAATTCCAGATGAAGAAAATTTTTGTCTGACACTGACAGGATGATTATTTATTGTTTGTTCAATAAATAAAAAATGAACAAAAAAAATAGGATATTTTCTAAAAAATTTTAGAAAATTTTATAAAAACTTATTATTTTATAGGAAATTTTGAAAAAAAAAATTTACAGCACATTTTATAAAAAATTTACTATTTTGTAGGAAGTTTAGCAAAAATTTTCTATTTTATTGGAAAATGAACAGAAATTTACTATTTTATAGGCCATTTTGCCAAATTTACTACTTTAAAGGAAAAATAAGAATTTTTTTAAAAACTGATCATAAAGATATAAAACGCAGTGTAAGTAAACTGTGCACATTTAGTTTATATTTTATTAGTATATATTTGTTGCCTTTTCAAATACTTTTTTTATTTAACAATAATGTTGATACTTTTTTTTAATATTTAAAAAAATATAATTTTTTTTAGGCTTTTGTTGTAGAACAATAATCAAGGTTTTATTGTTGTTTATAAAAAAAAAGAACTCGTATGCATTTGCGATTTATTTTAATGTACATTTTTAGTTCTAGTTTACGCGAACAGTTTCCAATCGAGAGTGCAAAACAAATTGATTTTATTCCCCTGGCATTAAATACTATAATAATTTCTACAATAATAATTTAAATAAAAATAAAAAATATACAAAAATAGCAATACAATATGAATCGTAATTTTTAGATTTTGATTAGTACTACTAAGCTACTAAAAATAGTTCGAAAAAATAAAAAAATAAAGGAGTATCTAAAAACCCAGATGATGATGATGATGATGATGATGATCAGAGTTGAAAAATATATATGAAAAACAAAAAGAAAAACTTACCAATTTATTTTTGTTGTAGGTTTTTATTTATTTGTTTGGAATATTCTTTTTCGTATAAACAATTTCTGCAATGAAAAAAAAAGAAAAGAACACAACGAATATTTGAGTACTTTTAGTTGAAATACAAGAAGTAAAAGAAAAAAAGTTTCAAACAAAAAGGAAAAAATCGAAATAAAATAAAAATGAAAGAAGTGTGTTGTATAATAAATAATAAAATACTCGTTCTAATAAATATTTTATTGTCTACTGAACAACAGAGATTATTTGCAGTTTGGTAGAACTTAGAAATTTAAATGGGCTTAAAAAGGATTCTATTGCTTTCTAATATTTTTTTTTTTTTTGAGTTTAATTTAAATAAATATTTGAGAATTTAGTTCAATTATATGGCCAAAGAAATAAACTTAAAACTTTAGTAGAATCTAAAAGTTTTTGTTAAATTTTTAATAAAATAAAGAAAAATTATTTAATGCCAAAACCAAAATCATTAAATCAAAGCGGCAATTTAGAAAATAGTTTTTAATTTAAATAAAGTATTGGATACTTAAAGTTGTCCCTCTGTTAACGAAATTATAAGAAAATTTTTATTTTATTGAAAATTTAACAAAAATTTAATATTTCATAGGAAATTTTGCAAAAAATTCCATACTTTTTAGGATTTTTTTTCCAAATATTTACTTAGAATAATCAAATTTGCAGAAATTTACTATTTTATAGAAAATTCGCCCCAGTTGCTCAAATAAAAATTTTAGATGTACCTATAGCTTTAAAATGCATGATGTTTGACAAATATTGAGCGTTTATTGTTAAATATTGATGGAATATCCGTAAATTATTTAGTATTGGCCACCGTTAGTAATCTTACGTGTGTGTTGTATCCCTAGCGAAATCACCGCAAAAACCTACCCACGCACGTTCCAATCGATGGAACATATGCAGGAAAAGCTCAACTCCATACACTCACTTTTGCACTAAAGTTCGATTTCCAGGTCTGGACAAAATTGTTTTCCGGATAACATTTTTTATAAGTATTTTGACGTCTCTCCTTAGCACCAACACATTTTTCGAAAAGCTCAACTTGCAAGAGACAGTACGGGTATCCGCCGGGAAGGTATACTACTTTGTTTGTTGAGAATTTTTGATTATATGAAAGAGATGTCCTTAATCCTTATGCAAAATTGTAGCCAAACTTGTTCTTTGAAGATTAAGCTCCTGAGCTCAACGTCGAATTGAGGTTTTGAACACTTTCTTGAGCAGCAGTAATGTTTTCAGCCGATCTTGCAGTACGTTGTGGTCCATGCTTGGACTATTTCTTTGACGTTTTCAATGTAAATAAGTGTAAAGACATGGTTAAGAATATATATTTTCCCCTTCGAAATCCCATCTGAGTTATTAAAGACACAAACCATGAGCAAAAGATATGTCCGTCATCTGTTGAGAAGCTCACATTTTAAGGTTACACTCCCAAATTCTCGTGCTCAGTCTAATAAAGATCAAAATGTTCCAGTTAGCGTTCTCAGTAGTTAAAACTACCTGCAGCCACCATATGGCAAATTTTACGTTATTAGTTAATATCAGGAAGACTGTGTCCATTTAAAATTGCCGTATTTGTACATTGAAAACCTAACGCCAATATATTAAGGATCCTTATCATTCCATTCGTGTTTCTTTTGGTACGCACATTGATCTAAAAAGAGTATTTGCGCCATTTTGAATTTAAAATGCAAAGCAAAGATTTGAGCTTCTATTTACGACTGAATTTTTTTATTTGTAAGATTTCTGCATCATTTGTCTATATTAGAAAGAGTGCGTCTCTTTTTGTAAATAATTTCATTTCTTTTTCGTAATCATTTTGGAGTCGAGAGTTTTAAATTTAATATTTGTTATTTAACACAAAAGACCTCCCAAAAAAAAAGCCGATTACGAACCGACCATTATAATGAACAAAGCAACATTTTAATATAAGTTTCCATTAAAGAGTTTTACATAATATACTCTTTAAGAAAAATCTATAACATATTCTAAGCAACATCACGTTCGTCCGTCTGTCTATCTGTCAGTATTATTTTTTTTTAATGCACCATAACAAAGTGACCTTAAGCCAACATATTCCACATACATTCCAAACATCTTTCCTTAATAGCAAACACTAAAATCAGTAGCAAATCTTCAATTTCTTATTATCTAAGCATTTTCCAAGTTAAATGAAATATTTATGCTGAAGCTCTTTTTTAATAGAAGTAAATCCTCGCGGTCTAATGGTTTGCCACAGACACAATCAAACTAAACCGAAAACCATATACAAAAAGAAAAAGTGATTTAACCATAATCCCTTAAAGCATTAGTCCACAGCAATATAATCATGAAATAAAAATACAACAACAAAAGCATTAAAGATAGCAGCCAGAACAACATGCAAGAAATGAATAAAAGTAAATCTAACAATCTATCAGTCACCAGTGTAATAAAATCGAAAAGCATTAGTATTTTATTTGAATAACAGTGGGTAAAAATTGAATAACGTTAAGGCAAGATAAGAGAGTAATGGGACATACATTTGTATAAGGAAGGAATTATAAATATGTGTATGTGTGTTAGTTATATCGCCAGAAAGGAAATAAAGGAATTGCAAAGTCCATGAAACTGAGTAGCCCTCTACAATCGCTCTGTTTAAATCAGCGGTGAGCGATGGTTTGCCTGGATTACGGAGTTTTTCGGGTTTTTACCTTTGCTCATCGTGTTTTTTTTTAACAAACCAGAGCTGCTACAAATGCAAAATTTCCCTACATAGATGTTCCTTAAAATCCCCAAAACAAACCATATACCTACTTGTTTAATTATATGTACTACTTTTTTGCTTTATAGAAGTAGATTTTAAATAGAGAAAATAAATAAAAAAAAACAATTTTCTAGAAGTCAAAACAATAAGAAACAATGGCGCGTATTCAGAAATCATAACTAAAGTCGCAACTAATAAAACAGAAACTAAAATATAGTTCATAGATAGTTATAGATCTTATTCATAATTCATAACTAGCTTGGCAACAGCTTTCAGCTGATTGAAGAAATGCAACCATGCATATTGGCAGGTAGTGAAAACAAAATGTCGACAATAGTTTGAACGATAAATACTGTAGTTAATTTAAAAGCTTATTAAGCTATTAAAAAAACAATTATTGTTCTTAAAAAATGCATACAAATTCTAAAAAATTAATTTTTTGGTTATAGTTTTGATATAAATCAATTAATATGGGTGCCTGTAAAAATATAATTTTTCAATAAAATTTGGTGACTAAAAACACATCTCTAGTTTAGTTTATTTTTTTATGGATGCAAGTGGCAAATGTAATAAAGCAAGTTTATTGTTTACAAAATTGTAAGAGTATTTAGAGTTTTCTGTATTTTAGAGTGACAAAAATTGGCCGCCAAAATTGTTTTCTTATCCAATTAAATTATAAGATAATATCAATCAGCTGTTCTTTGTATGTATTAGTTAGTTAACATTTAGTTACAGCTCTACCCATAATTAAGTGTCAACTTTTTCTGCTGAAAGTAAGCAACTGTGAATAACTTAAATAGGAACTTAAAATAGTTAACACTTAGTGATAATTTATGAATATGCGCCAATAATTTTAACATTGAAATTAAAATGTAAAAAAATTTACCGTATACCACATACACGTGTTTGTGTTATGGAGTTTTCGCTTATTTAATAATACTGCCCACAAACTGAACTTCTTGTATTCATTGCGTCATAAATTAAAAGAAGCAAATAGAGAAAAACGAAAATTTTTTTCAGTTGCTTAACCCTTCATCTTACTAATGAGTCTGGCCAAACCTTTTTCCATGCATTTGCAAGGCGAATTAACTACAGGAGGTGTCGAAACGGCATCTTATTTTGACAGTTCGAGCTTATTTGTTTTGATTTGTTAGTGTTTTGCTAAGAATCGTTGACATTTCGAGCCGTAAACACTAGCAATGCAATGCAAATAGGCCTATGTTGTTTCTGTTGTTTTAGGATTGTTGTAGTTCCGACACCACCAGTAGTTGAATTCGCCTTGTGCATTTGGAATAGGAAATTAAAACATGTGTAACACGGGGGGTTAATAAATATCATCGAAGCAGGTTGTTGTTGTTATTTTGGCAAATTATGCAAATTTGTTGTGGTACACTGGTAAAATATTAACTGTTTTGAGTTCAAGCCGTGTAAGTATTTCTATCTTTCGTATAGTTTATAATAAATATTTGTTTATAACAACATAACAAATAAACAATTTTTTTTTATTAAGTTGTCACTTAAGTCTATAGTACACGGAATTTAAAAAGCTACATGCGCATCACGAACTTGCTATTGTGGCTTGAAGTGTAGTCAACATTACGTCAGAACCACATGCGTATGTGGCTTTTTACATTCAGTGTACTAAAGGCTTTACGCCTTTTCGATTTTACGTGACTATATGTATATACATATATTTTAATGGATTACTGTATTCCTTTTTTGCACATTGACATACAGCTTGAAGAACTTTTCAAAAATTTCTTTAAGTGCAAAGCAAATTATTTTATCTCTTTTAATCAAAGTTTTCTATCTGCCCTTCGCTGGTTTAAACTTCTGTCGACTATGGATCAACTGATTGTTCACAAATCCTATTCCAGAAATCTAGACTCATTCCTCATAAAAGCGTTAACAAAAGTTCTGTTAAGTGGTTATTATTCTGTTAAGTGGTTAACATTTTTCCGTTAACATAAAAGAGTGTGTCTAGGGTTATAAATTTTAAAATTTAACTTCACATACATTTTTTTAAAGGGATAAAAAAATTGAATAAACATTGGACAACGTGTGTAGAGCTCAAGCAGGACTACGTTAAAAAATAGAAAAATGTGTTTAATTTTAAGTCACGGAATTAATGACTTCCCATCGTATTACATTACGACAATCCAACAAAATGATGTATGCCCAGATAGGCTATTAGCCCTCCAACGGTCGGAAATCATAGTTTTTGAAAATTAATTATCAAGTTCTTAAGGCAAGTTTACACTATTAGTTTACACATGTAATAACACATGTCAAAAAATGATAGTGTGAATGCATGTGTTATGAAAATGACAAGTATTATGAAAAAAAGTTTAACACCCCATACGACTTCATCGTTTTTTGAAAAATTTCTAAACAATAATACTTTTCATTGGATCAGGGTTGCATTTTATTTCATGTGTGAGCGTTTATTCTTTGTGTGATGGTGTGAACACAAACTGTTATGTTAAATTAGATTTTTTGACAGTCTAAACAAAACTCATTAGATTTCTATCTGACAAAGTATTAAGGAATACGTAAGACTTGTGGGATCGTGTGAACTAGCCTTTAATAAGATTTCGTTCGGCGTGCTTAATACTCAATTTCTTATTATGATAAAAACACTGAAACTTATTGTTGGGAGATTGTTGTTGTTTTTGTTTAAGCTTTGATATTGTTACAAGTAAAACTGTTGCTTATAATTCTTATACGCTCAACAGTTTTATTTGGTTTAATATCTTTAGTTTTTCTAAATACTTTGGATCAAGTTTCCTGATGATCTGGCCTAAGCCACCAGTAGTGAAATGCTCATAGGAATAGCAGCATCCCAAAAAAAAATAAATTTCAGTGTTTTTATCAAGAATAAAAAAATTGGCAATCAATCACGACAAACAAAATCTTATTAATTAACATAGTTCGGCAAGCTTTTACCAAATCGCTGTTTAGAACGACGCACCATCTTATCGGCAATAGTTGCACTCCATTCCACTACTCAAAACCTCCATACTGTTTCTTATTGTTTTATCTTTATTTAATGTTGGTTTTAGTTAAACATTTCGTTATCCATATTGGAATTTATTACGTATTAAAATAAAATCATCGTCAACGCAAATAAAAATAAAGGAGAGTTTCACCCATCATCAAACACTTTAAACCACCACCGAACAGTCAACCAAAGAACCAACATGAATTTTTGTTTCTTTAACCAGAAACAAAATGATTGATGTATTTTTAACAAACAATCATAAAACCATCGTTGAAGTCGTTGAACTGTTTGTTTGTTTGTTGGTTGTTTCATTTGGGATTCCTGCTCGATTGTTGTACTGTACTGAACTGAATTGTTTTTAACTAGACAAACAGAAGGGACTAGAAGGACGAGACGAGAGAGAAACGAATTTTAAAAATATATAAAATTACGCAAATACAAACCAGTTTAAATCTATAAGTAATTGTAATTTGGATATAAATGTGAGAAAGCGTATCCAAAGTACTTTCAACGGTAATAAATAAAATTAAGGCTTTAGGAAACGAAAATTTTACTATTAAAAACACTTAAGGAAAGACATTTTGAAAGTTCCATTTTTAAATTTACGAAGAATTTGTTTTTGAAAAAGATAAACAGTTTGTTTAAAGTCACTCCTTAACATTTATTTGCATATATTTCTGCGTTAAATTATTATACGAATAACGATAAATTGTGCGTTGTTATAATGAATATTCATTCAATACGTATTTAAAGCATATTAATAATCATAATATCCTTCTAACCATACATTTACACTTGCCCATACACATACTCATGCATCAACACACATTCACTCAAATTATTATACATTTTATGGTTGTTAAGGCAACAAACATGTCTGACACAATCCAACGTTCTCATTCATTCATAGAAATAAACACGTAGATTTATTGAGGCATTTGGGATTGGATGTACAAAAAAGTATTTAATGTCAATGTGATTAAAGTTATTGGTCGCCTTTTGATGTTTCTCTGTTTCTGGATTCAGCTCTACTAATCTGCAATCCTCTTGAGACCAGAAGCGAAATGTATAGTCTTCAAATTAATACTGCTCGCCGTTAACGCAATCTTTCTGAAAGGCGTTTTTTTAAAAGAAGAAAGGTCCAATTATTCCAACGGACCATAAAACGTACAAAACCGTGACTGTAGACGAATCTCTCGTCAATTATCCTTACTCTAGCGGCGGCAATTTTATATACCAATAATAAAGTTCCGATTTAACCGAAAATTAACCTCATCTGACCAGCGATTCTATATGGTGCCACGGGAGCAAGCAGCCCCCCGCTGACACGGCACCACCCTGGTAGTGTAGAGAACATCCAAAGGATATTTCTCCTTTTGGTGTTACTGACAAATCAGGAAGAATCATCTTTTACGTTTTATAGTCGTCTTCCAAGGAGCTCTTTTAGAACTGTAAAATGGTAGTGGGCTTGAGGTGCAAGAAGTTTCTGTTGTATCGATATTCTCTTGTCGGACGTTGCAAATTTTTTGGCGTTCAGGTGCATGCATACCTGGGAGGCGACAGACATCTAAAACGAGGGCACTCTTGGGTACTCCCTAGAGTACCCATTATCATCTGACAATGCCAGAGACAGTTGCCGCCGGTACTTCGGTATTGATCTGACTATTGGCTGAGGCCTCGGTAGAAATTATCCCTGCTTCAGTAATATTGTCATGCGAAAGCCTTGCACTTCTTTGAAGGGATATTTTCGGGGACCACGTAGTGGCTGTGTTTTATACCTACAATGGCAGGGAAGGACTCTTGCACATGTAAGACATTTTTATTTTTCACGCTCGTGAGAAAGTTCGGCATGAAGGGATCGCTTGGTGCTGTTGCTATTCAACAAAATCTGCTTTACTAACTGGTGCAGAGGATGTTTTGTAGCTCCGGCTCCTAAACAAGAGGCGAGAGTATAATTGTTGTAGGAATAGAATTATCCTCACACACACAGGAGCATTGGGTGAATGCATATATTTACTCACTAAGTAGTTGCGATCCACCATGAGATTGGGCGCATTATCTTAAAATGCGGATTTTCCATAAGCCATATATCGGACTTTGACGTGGCTCATCTTCTGTTTAAAGGGTACACTCAACTACGTTGAATTTGAATTAGTCTGAATGCTTTGAAATTCAAATAAAAATATTTCAAAATTTAAAAAAAAAATGTTATTCTACTTCGCTGGCCCCTGGAAATCTGTCAGAGGTCCCGATTCGAAAACCATTGATTGCTTAACAGTTAGAACTTTTTATACAGCCAATACCACACTTCTCTACACAAACAAATACCACATGTACACACCTTCGATGAAACAACTACACCAACTATGAACCCCCAAATCCATCAGCAATATTAACTGGTTAAGACATTTCCCCTGTTGTAACTCTGTAGTTTCTTGTGCTTTACCACACACCCCGTTCTAAGTTTAAAGACAACAACCAATACCACAAAAACAACCACATACACAAGCTCATGCACAAAGATATTTTAACATACATACACAGTTGTCTGTATATATGTACACAAAGACACATAGAAACTTTGCTAGTTGTCTATAATTGTTAACTTTTAACTTAACTACTTCTAGTAAAGTAAAGTTGCGTGACCACAAGCACTCAAATAAACTTAAGTCTCTTTATTCATTCAAGCTTTTTTTCTTTATCTTTCCCTTCTTCTACTATTTTTAGGTGTGTGTGTGTGTGTTTGGCTGTAGATATAAAACCATAACCGATTATTTAGTTATTCCATGGTATAGAAGATTAATGTTAGTAAAAATTTGTAAGTTTTTTTTCAAACATCGGCACAATATAAAGTTCCCGTCCCCGTTTTCCCATATTTCTGCCAACAGTTGGTTTCCGGTCTTCTCTTTTCTTGAAGCCAAGAACGAATCAAGCTAATTTCGAATACCCTGTTTTTGTTTTGAAGTAAAGCGTTTTCAACTGAGAGCGTTTTGCATAGACATCAAAGCCAATTGGAGGTAGACAGGGTAAATTTTACACTTTAAGGTGGATTAGGCGAAACTTTTCAATCACTTTTTCCTATATTTTTTTTAGCTAGTCTTGCAACAAGTGGCCGAGCTACGACACGATGAATACTATGGCTTTTAGTCCGGTCGCATTAAACGAAACATCTGTGTTAAGTGCATGTTTCCTGTGATCGTCCGGCCCCATTTAAGCAGTTCATAATAGACGCAACTCTTGGCGCTATAGATATTCGGCTTAGTAGCAGATTCGGCTCGTTGGTCTGGCTTTGAGTCATGATTAGATACAAAAATGATTTCCTGCTTTAATGGCACTCAACCAGCAATTCAAACATACAAAATCGTTTTCCAAAGTCTATCGACTCTAACTTTTGTGGTAACGACTTTCCTTTCTTTAAGATGCAGACA
This sequence comes from Pollenia labialis, assembly GCA_949318255.1. Lineage (NCBI taxonomy): Eukaryota > Metazoa > Arthropoda > Insecta > Diptera > Polleniidae > Pollenia > Pollenia labialis. The sequence goes on from OX439140.1 coordinate 83,678,176, forward strand.
TAAGTTGTTCCTACCGATTTTGCAAGATTGTTTTGAGTTGGACAACAATCTTCATGGAGTAATACCCATAATTCAGTATCTTCTAAATTTTTTGCCTGACGTGGGTGCTCTTTGTCTTGCGCGCCAAAGTTGATGTAACATATTTATTAAGGGTGAGCTTCAGTAAACAATGCATGTGCTTGAGCATTACTTTTTTCCAGGGCTGTGGAGTCGGAGTCGGAGTTGAAGAGTCGGAGTTGATGTTTTTGTGCCGGAGTCGGAGTCGTAGTCGTAGTACCCACAAAAACTCGCGACTCCGACTCCAAAGTTTTTCGGCATAAAAAATTAAAAAAAAATTTCCAAAATAAAAATTATCTTCTTAAAACACATTTAAAATTTAAATAAATGTTTTATTAATACTGCTCTTATGTGCTGTTTCTAAATGATATAGTAAATTTTGCTACATAATCAATCACCTGTCATTTGGAAACAGCACATTAATGTTTGCGTACGGTAATTGCTTCTCAAAAACTCTAATTTTTAGAAGGCCGTACGGTAATGAAAAAAAAATTAACATCACTGAGTCTCATCTACATTTAGCATCAAGAATATAGTAGGAGTCGGAGTCGGAGTCGGAGTCGCACTTAAAAAATTTCAGCATTTGGAGTCGGAGTCGGAGTTAGTACTTTTTTCGGACGACTCCACAGCCCTGCTTTTTTCGAACTGATGAGGTTTAGCAAAATATCCACAAATAATACTTTGTTTGCATAAAATTCGTTTATTTCGAAAAAATAATAAAAACGTTGTTGCATACAATATTTTTTTTAATCACTTAATAAGAATAAATGCAGATGTTTACCCTCCAATATGCCACATAAGTTATTAAAGACACAAACCATGCGTAAAAGATGCGTTATCTTCTGTGAACACCCATTACGAAAAGTTTAGTTAGACAAAGAAGATGAAAATTTGTAATTAGATTTCCTAATTTCCCTGGAGCGCGTTATGTCCTGCTTTCAATATTGTTAACATACAGGGAAACCATAAATATGCAATTGCATGTTTTTCCTGGTGCGACCAATGAAGGCAGAAACGACACATTTATTAGTTTTTTAGCTTTTAACGAATACTGGCATCGATTTGATATTTTTGCATATTTTACCATTTGCAGCATTTAGTTAAAAGAACATTTTTGCAGTACTTTTAAGTTTATAGAACATATTTTGCCCTTTTGTTGCATTATTCAATACATGTTCAATTGTTTAAGATGCCTGTGTCGCATCATATCAAAAAAAAAAAAAAATTCCAAATTCTGGTTAACATGTTTTTTTTTTTTTTGTTTTAAATATCTTTTTGTATACCCAACGTGTTGCTGCAATTAAGCCATTTACATTTAATCTTTACTCTAAACTGGTTAGATAAAGCCGGTTGTCATTAAACAAAAATTTTATTTAAACCTTTAAAATTTCATATGTAAGCAAAAAATAAGGAAAAAGCATTATAAACGGTTTTGGTAATGTGTATATTATACACTGTATAATACGTACATAGAAATCCGGAGCAATCTTTTATTTTACCGATCGACTCAAATTACTTTTTAAAGTGATCTAAGGATGTCCATCCGTCCGTCTGGCTGTTGTCTGTTTGCGGCTTGGACTTGGACTTGGGCAAGCCATCGAGCTTGTTTGTGTTGGCTAAAGACGGACTGACAAAAAATATCGAGCACGCAATTGCTCTTCGTAATGAAAATTGATTATCTCTGTTTGATTTTCATACTTCAGGATAAAAAAATACATCACTTTTTTTATGATTAACTTTTGAATATGTAACGAACAGAAATAAAGCTTCATTCTTCTTTCTTTTACTAGAAAAAAGTTATATGGCAAAACAACGTTTGCCGGGTCAGCCAGTTATATGTAAAATAACTGAATTACATATTGTATTGTATATAAGTGAAGGCCATTGCCCAACAACCCAGAGGATCTTTTGTGCAGCCCTGTGTCTCACCATGTCAGGTTAAGGCTGCGTATAAAGATTGCCCTGCCTGGTGAAAGATCATAAATATCAGTCGAGCGCATTATTTTCCCCCCGAAAAATATCTGCCTAGAAGTCCCCAAGGCGAGACAGCAGCAGTGCAGATGTTCCGACGTTTCGTCATCCATCTCACAGAATCTGCATATTTTGGTAGATGTATTACCCAGCTTAAACTGGTGGTATCCAAAACCACAGTGCCCCGTGAATAGGCCAACAAGCAGTCTAAGTTCCGCTTTCTCAAGCAGCAGAAACCCGCCTGCTCTGCACCGGGATAGTGTCACAAATCTTTTGGACTGTCTTAATCCAGAAGTGGACGTCACTGCGTGAAGGAATTCACGCTCGGGCCATTTATGTAACGTCCCCCTAATGTGAGCCACAGGGACGCCGAAGGAAGGCTCAGGGCCTATAAATTGACGACGAGTTTCCCTATTTGTCAAGCAACCAACCCTTTCATTGTCCGCATGGCCCTCATAGCCGGGAACCCAACTCAAATTCAATTCATTGTGTTTCCCCAACTCATTCAGAGACGCAAAGCAGTCCATGACCAGCCTGGACTTTATCTCCAAAGAAGAAAGTGCCCTAAAAGCGACCTGGCTATCCGATATTATATACATTCTCAAGCCCCTTACCCTCCTCCTCAGACATTCGCCAGCGCATGTAATGATGGCGTAGATTTCCGCCTGAAATATAGAAGGCTGTTTGCGCATTGGCAAAACTCTTTGGTTTGAATTACATAAAATAACTGAAAATTCTTTTGTTTTTACGGAATTTGCGGTTGATTTTTTGACAGTGGAAATGAACTTTAGTTTACAAATAAATGAAAAATAAGTAGCCCGATTTTAAACAGAATTTTCGTTTATTTTATATTAAAATTTCAGTTAATTTTACATACAGAATATTGTGAGTGTGAAGCTATTCTGATTTTTAAGAAAAAAACCCCATTTCGCGCTATTTTGTTTTAAGGAACTTACTTTATTGAAAAATTAATTTTACTAATTGCTTTTTACGAGTGTATATTTCCCCTAAAATGTGGGAACGATATTTCTTTTTGTCAAAGACATTTTTGTTCTATAAAAACAAGAACGTTTACAAATCATTGAAAAAAATGAGTTTTTTCTTGTAATTTCTTTCCTCTTTTCCACCCCAGTTATTTTGTTATTTTTCGGCTTTTTTTTTGTATTTCTAAAGAATAGTCGGAATCTCCGTCATCCCATTAGGTGAAGTGCATTCGAGATTCTCCATTTCTTTATGGTTAACCATAGAAAATTATACCTTAAAAACTTTTCCTCGTATTTGTATTTCTTTTTTATTTTAGAGGAAGTGCAAAAACCCATAATGTCACATTTATGAAGAAAGAGGAATTGGGAAAAAATATACGACCATCTAACTCCTGTGTGACTGACAGCCAGCTAAACAATAATAAAATAGAGGATAATGATTTGACGATGGTTTTATTGTCTCAGGTTAATGGTTTTTTTTCTTTCTTTTTTTTTAATTTAATTTTTATTGCTTTTTCTGAAAGTAAAAAACAAAAATTTATTTGTTTTATTAAAGTTTAGAAATTATTGTTGGAATTTTCTGAATTTGTTTAACTGAGAAAGTTGTTAGTTCTAATTAAAAGTTTGTTCCGTTTTGTTTTCTGAAAGATTATTTTTTATGTGTTTTAATATAACAAAACCAAAGTTAATCATCTTTTATGCATGTTTTGTGAAGCTGACCTATTTAATGTTTTAAATTAATTTAGACTTAAAATAAAAAACTTGTTTTAAATTATTTTAATTAATTTCAAAATTAAAGAGAATACAAAAAAAATTTTTTGTTTTCATTGAATTTTAAATTGAAAATCTTTTGATTATTTTAAAACAAAATTCTATTTATGTTTTATTTGCATTTGAAATAGTATAATGTCCAAGTGTTAGGTCTAGTCAAAGTTCAGTCTTAAGTCTAGGCTAGAACCCAATCCCTGATCAAATATGCAGGGGTGTTCTGGAAATCCTAAACGCAAAACGCAAAGATTTTAAATGTCGTTCTTTAAAGGACGGAATACGAGTACAATAAAAGTGAAACAAACATAGATAACGGGTAAGCAAATAATAATATTCGCTCACTTTGATTAAGTCAAACCCAACGACTGAGTTATCGCACTGATGACATTTTTAATTAAACTGACTTTAATTCGTAATTTCTGTAAGCAAAGTCCCATCTCCAGTCTACTTTTTATTTTATTCTCCAATATAGGCTTAAGTCCGGTCCAATCTCTAGTGAAGTCTTAATAACAATCTCTAGTCTAGTACTAGGGCATACTTGTAGTCTAGTCAGAGTAAAGCCTTAAATCTGCACAGAAAAAACTCTCCACTGAAGTTCACCAATTAAAGCGTTAATCAAAAATTTAATTAAAACCTTAATCAACCGAATTAAACGTTTAATCAAGTGAATCAAACGTTGAATTGATACTATTCATTTGTTTACTGGTGAAGATTTAATTGATTTTTTTAAATTATATCACAAATTTTTAAATTAAAATCACTTTTTATTACAGTGAAACTTCGATATTACGAACTTCGTTATAACGAAAAACTCAAAATAACGAATTTTTAGCTGAGTTCCTTGAAAAAATCTTTTTATTGCAAAGTTTTTCATACAAAAATGCTTTATAGCTATAACGAATAAATTCTGAGCTATAAAGCCTCTACATAGCGAAGTATTTTTTCAAAAGCCTCTATACAACGAAATTATAATTGAGAAATACATATGTATGTATAACATTTTAAGTGTGTAAGTCATTAAAATCCTGTTATCAAAAAAACAAGTTAGAATAAAGCAAAATTTTATTTTAAGCAAAACGGGGAAGTCCCTTTTAAAAATAACGAAAGGTACATAACGGCCATGTCAGATAAAACTTCATCGCTTTGCGTGACGTTTCTTACTTTGACAGAAAAGCGTAACGCAAAAGGTATATGTCACAATAAACACTTTGACAACACACACGAATTGTTTGTTAAAAAAAAATAAATAAAAAAAAATATACCAGCAGACTGTCAAAGCGCGAAAAAAAGTACTTTATGTGACATGTTTCGTATAGGTATGAATATATATGATACACATATAGCCATTTGAAATCACTGATGCAGTGCAGTGATGCATTTACGAACGCACCCTATTTCATCATTGATGTCAAAGCGAATCTCTTACACAACGCGAAGCAAAAGTTGTATCTGACATGGCCTTAAATGTCTTTGCATATGTAAAGCGCCACAAATGTAGCCGGTTGGTTCTGTTTTGGTTCTTTGCCAAAGTGAGTGTATTAAAGCGTAAATCAATTTCTATACGAGATCGTGGTGACAAATCTAAGCAAAAAATTGCTAAACAGTTTAATATACCGCCGAGTACCTAATCCTCCCACAATTTTAAAAAATCGGGAGATTATTTGCAACACTAAAGCTTTAAAATGCAAAAGATTGCGCCTTGCAGAATATGAAGACGTTGAGCAATGTTTATCTAAATGGTTTACACAATGTCGAAATCAAAACATTCCTTTAGGAGGAGCGATGGTAAAAACCAAAGCTGAACAGTTTGCAGCACGTCTGGGACACAACGATTTTAAAGCTAGTAACGGTTGGCTTGATAATTTTAAAAAGCTCCATGATATCGGATTTCGAAAAGTTAGTGGAGAAAGTGCCAGTGTAAGTGATGAAGTGTGTTCTGAATGGAAAGCATTGTTACCAAGTTTTTTGGCAGAATATGAGCCGCACAATATTTTTAATGACTAAAGCCAATCGAAAAGTTTGTGGATAACTGCACAGCACATGAAAATGCTCCATCAACTAAATCCATCAAATTACAATTTTTACCGCCAAACAGTCTTATCGCAAAGAGGTAGTCAAAATTTATTTTAAAAAACATTTTAATTTAACAGAACGGTTTGATGATTTTGTGAATTTCGATGACAACATTACTTGTACCGGGTCCCTTACCGATGATGACATTATTACTAGTGTAACGAAACCACAGGATAATGGTGAGCAGGAGAATAAAGAAACTGAAGAAATCAAAAATATTGTAACCGCTAGAGAGGCTAAAATAATTGTCGGAAAACTGCAAACATTTTTTGAGGCACAGGATTCTACACCGCTTAGCATTCTAAACTTGCGTAAACAAACAAAAATTACACAATATTTTACTAAAATGTAATAAAATAAAAAAATAATAAAAACCTAATTTTTTATTTACCTCTTAAATAGTGAATTTTTATATGTACAAAGTATTTTCGTGTAAAATAGAATTTGTACAAAAAGAAACTGTAGTTATAATGAATTTGTTTCGTATTTCTTTAAATTTCGTTATACCAAGGTTTCACAATGCATAACGAATCAATAGCTATAACGAAGTATTTTTCGATCCCCTCCAGATTCGTTTTATCGAAGTTTCACTGTAATAAGATTTCTCTATGACAGCCATATTAATAAAAAGTTCTTATTTTAAGCCTATAGCATGTATCTTTAATAGGTAAGTCTAAAATGCAGTCTTATGTCTAGTCTAGGGTGCGGTCGCTAGTTAAGACTTCAGTCTTTTATCTAGAGTTCAGTCTTTAGTCTAAAGTTCGGTCTTTTGTCTAGAGTCAAAGTCTATTGTCCAGAGTTTGATATCTTGTCTCGAGTTCAGGCTCCTGCCTTGAGTTATGAATTTAGTTTAAGGTCTAGTCTTTAGTCTTAAGATTATTCTCTAGGCTACAGTATAGTCTTAAAACTAAGGTTCTGTTTATAGTCCAGACTAATATGCATTGTATTTAAGTGGTTAATTTAGCAGATAATATACATAGTTTTTAATTCAGTCTACAGTTTGCTACATACCAATCACGATCATTAAAATGTCTTAGCAAACCGAATTTTTTTATTTTAAAGTTCTTTAAGACTATCAAATGGGATAAATTTGATTCATCCTTAGCAAATTTCACAAATGGATAACTCTTTTGCCAAACATTGCAAAATAAATTGTACAACCAATAAAATGGTTTCTGCTCAAATTCCTTTTCCAATTCCTTACTCAAATAAATTTTAATTTATCATATTTGTGAAGTTTTCTAACGTAAATAAAATCAAAAATCCTATCAAAGCCTTTGACATAATTGTTTGTTTTGTTTGTTAGTTTTACTTATTGTATCCTTGCAAAAATAAAAATAAAAAAATCACACAATAACCCAAATAAATAAAAGCCCCTCATCTGCCAATCGAATGGTAACAAAGAAAAAATTAAAGATCTCTTTTGTGTACTTGGAAATCCTTTGATAAGAAAATAAAATATTATTTGAAATCAATTGATCAAAAGATAATAAGCCATACATGACAAAGGGTATCAATACAAATCCATGAACGCACTAATGCTCTTACACACTTCCACTTTAACACACATGAGTTTATCAGTATGTGACAACGTTTTCATACATTTATAATATTTTTATATGGATGTATGCATACGCATATTCTTCCTTGCGTTTTGTTTTTTACAAGGACTCTTTACTTTAATATTAAATTGATTTGTTATTTGCTTTTTATATGCTTCCTTGCTTGTTAGATTAGATTTGAGCAGAAATACAAAGAAAATCCCTCTCCCCCAAAGAAATCAATAAGTAGCAAGTGGCATAGAAGTAATGTGAGTGCGCTATAATGGGTATATTAAGTTGTAGGAGCCAGCTTAGAAAGTTAATAAATTAATCTTAAAGGTAATAAAAATACACCGTTTAATGATTGTCAGCCATAACCAAGTTACGAAATTAAATTCGAATTGCACACTGAGATAATGATAACTAGAAGAGAGCACGATTAAATAAATAGATAGCATTACTATAATAAATTATAATTAATTGTTCTAGTATTGTTTGTCTTCACCTTTTCCACTTGTAATTCAGGATTCAGAAAAAAACGGCCATAGTAATTCAGATAAGTCAATTGTAGTTCAGAAATCGTCAATTGTAATTCAGAAAATAAATCTAGAAAGAGTTATCAGGGTACGCCAGCCTCTCTTTTGCAGCTAGGAGTCCATTCTCTGATGCTCAATCACATTGAGAGTGTTGGGTATAAAGTTATAGCCTTTGCCAAAAGAAACATTCGTGGTCGAAACGTCGCAGGACCTGGCGTGATGGAACCATCACTTGAGTGATTGCGATCGTGCTGTGCAGCACTATACAGTTCACTAAGCTGCTGCCTCCGCAATGAATGACATGGCGGTAGGGTAAGTCGTGTGAAAGAATTTTTGACATAAACCCAATGAAAAATTACATTAAAATTCAATTTATGTAACGCTTTCCTTGGTTAATGATGAATGTTTCACTAGCCCCCAGTTAATGAAATGTTTCATAAAATCTATGAAAATTTTGCATAAATTTCTAGTTCTAGATAGAAAATATTCATTATGTTTTTATTGACTTACCCCCAATTTCACCAAGTTCAGTTAAAACTAGCCATTACTTTAACCCAGTTAACAATATGTTTTGACAGTTATAACTGAACTTGTTGAAATTGGGGCCAAGTGTCATTTTTCATTGAAAATATGAAGTTACAAAAGTTTCCTAATTTTCATTAATTTGAAAATATTTGAATATTTTAACTAAAAGTTAATTTTAATTTAAAAAAAATCTATTGAAATAATGTATGTATAGCAATTAGTTGTGTTTTTCTTTTAAAAGAAATATTAAGTAATTTTTAATCCAATGAAAAATTTTAGCGAAATTAGGAAACTCAATTTTATACTGTTAAAGCCCTTATGACACTACATTTTTTATTCATTAAATGATATAGAATTGATAGAAAGAAACAGTAAATGTTAGAAAGAGCAAACTATAAAAAATGTAAGCAAAGTTTTTTAGTTTTGTTTCTCTTGTTATGGTTTTGTTTCAGGGATGGCGTTAAGAATTTTAAAAATTGTACCAACAACCTTTAAAAATTTTACTTTTTTACCACAATTTTACTAAAAGATTTTTTTAGTTGAAATTAATTTGATTTATGTTCTTAAAAAATACCACAAAAAGGGATTATAAATCTTAGTTTAAAAAGTATCAACAAAAAAGAACAATTGAAACAACTTACCCATCCCTGTTCTGTTAATTTTATTAAATGTTGCCAACTTTTTGTTTATGAGAAGCCTAAAAACAAAAAGCGGTACATCGCTGAATTTGCCCATAAATCGCTGATTCAGCAACACTTTTAATATTTCAAGCTTGAAATGTCAATTTTAAGTTGAACAATTTTACATTTTTTTTGACAAAACTTCATTTTTTATCGATAACTTTAATAAAATGTTTGACAGTTTGCCATTTATCTTAATACGGTTGAACCCTTCGCACTTGGTAAATTTTTCTATTACTTTATATTTGCACTGTTCGCCAAAACTTGAACAAAGCATTAAAAATGTAGAGCCATAAGGGGTTAATTAATTGTTTTCAATAAATTTGTAAAATTTCATTCCTTTACATTGAATTAAAGAAAAAAAAATTATAAAATTTAATCATTAGATTTATGGATCACTTGCGGTTCGCTTTCGCCATTGATACGAAGTATCGATAACGAAGCAAATAGAACCAAATTTAGATACTTTTACTACTGCCGTTCTACTGAAATACAGAAAGCTATATTGCGTTATATTGAAGGTGTCATGACCAATTCTCCAATCCAGCCATCTTTTTGACAGATATTTTTTAAAGAACAGCAAACTATTCGTTGCAAATTTTAAACCTTTAAAAACTTTGACCATTCTCCAGATATAAAGAAATTTAATTTGTCTTTGTATAGGATGTACCACGCCACGCCTACTTCTCCAATGTAGCTCACTTTTTGATAAATGTTGTGTATTGATAACCAAGCTAAATATTTGTACAAACCCGTTCCTCGGATCACTGTTATTTACACTATCTTTTTTATGAAGGAGCCACTCCCACTTCTCTAATCCAGTCCAGATTTTGGCAGGTGTTGTGTATTGTTAACAAAGCTATTTGTTTTTTATTTAAAAACTTTTATGTTACCATTCTCCAGATATGGAGTTATTCATACATACATTTTTTGGGAGGTTCCACGCCCACTTGGAATTTTACAAAAATTGATAGACTATTAACTTATTTTTAACTATTTTCCACTCTAAATATTTAATTGACTGTGGATCGTTGGGAGACGTATTTACTGTCCAAATTTAATGGCGCATATTCATAAATTATCACTAAGTGTTAACTATTTTAAGTTCCTATTTAAGTTATTCACAGTTGGTTACTTTCAGCAGTAAAAGTTGACACTAAATTATGGGTAGAGCTGTAACTAAATGTTAACTAACTAATACATACAAAGAACAGCTGATTGATATTATCTTATAATTTAATTGGATAAGAAAACAATTTTGGCGGCCAATTTTTGTCACTCTAAAATACAGAAAACTCTAAATACTCTTACAATTTTGTAAACAATAAACTTGCTTTATTACATTTGCCACTTGCATCCATTTATACTGCGTCCAAAAACATCCATAAAAAAATAAACTAAACTAGAGATGTGTTTTTAGTCACCAAATTTTATTGAAAAATTATATTTTTACAGGCACCCATATTAATTAATTTATATCAAAACTATAACCAAAAAATTAATTTTTTAGAATTTGTATGCATTTTTTAAGAACAATAATTGTTTTTTTAATAGCTTAATAAGCTTTTAAATTAACTACAGTATTTATCGTTCAAAATATTGTCGACATTTTGTTTTCACTACCTGCCAATATGCATGGTTGCATTTCTTCAATCAGCTGAAAGCTGTTGCCAAGCTAGTTATGAATTATGAATAAGATCTATAACAATCTATGAACTATTTGTTAGTTTCTGTTTTATTAGTTGCGACTTTAGTTATGATTTCTGAATACGCGCGAATGTTTCTAACTTCAGCCGTTTGGGCAGCGTGATGACGAATCAGTCACTGTACTTAGTCGTAAATTTGATTCATCCGTTGCTTCCTATGGGGGCATTGCTACACTGCGCTATCTATAAAATAAGTAGTCTATTTTATTTTTAGGGCTCGCAGGATGTCTTTGTAACTATTTATTGATTCCCTGCATTAATTTTTTCGTTTTATGGGAGGTAAACCTCTGTTTACATCGCCCATTTTTATTTTGAAATTTATTGTTAACAATAATAGTGGCCTTAACCACGTCTGAAGACACTCGCTAAAATAGTACTTCATTTACGCGATATTTTATGTATTCATCATATGGGGGTATTACTCCTCGTGCGCCACCGTAAGTGTGGCTCCTACAAAATGTTTAAGCTTCAGTTTACTCTAAATTCGTAATTTAAAGTAAATCGTGCTTATATGTATGTAGTACAGGTCTGCTTTGAATAACTCACTTGTCTGCCTTTACTCAAAGTGCACAACATTTATTCAATTATAAAACATTCAAAAAGATAAGAAGAGAGTAAGCCATATGCAAAAATAAGAATGAATGAATTGAATAAAAAACTTGTTTACTGTAAATGAATATGAGAGTAATTCAAAAATAACAAAACATTGGAATGACCCGTTAGAGAGAGCAAGTTTACAAAAAATATTCAAATAATTTTTGAATTATTGAATGTGCATACATTTATTTGAATACCTTGCCATAATATGTGTGTAAGCTTGTGGCTTCTTTTATTAATAAGAGTTAAGCTTACACATACATACATAATGTGTAGGTACACATATTTTACATTCAAATTATATTTGAATAATTTACTCATTCGACTTGAGTTGACTGAATAGAATGAGTTTTTGGTTGTTTTGTCTCTGGTTATTTTTTCATTTGTTTCGTTATCATTGGGTGATCGACACATTGTAATTAAAAAACAAATGAGTGTATTGAAATTGCTTTTTATTTATTCTTGCAGACCTCTAGTATGTACATATTTTAATCTTGTGTTAAGTCTGCTACATATTTAGTAGCTTTTATAATCTAGTCTGCAGTTTGGATAAAGTTGTCAGTTCTTTTTTTTTGATCAAGATGCTCCAGCTTAAGTTAGATCTTTCTTTTATTTTCCTTGTTACAAAACTTCTAAGATAACCTATAATACCCTACTCTTTTAAACATCAATAGCAAAAAAAAAAAAATACATAATATGTATGTATGTATATCTTTATGGTTTATGCGAAAAAAAAACATTTAAAGTTCAATATCTACTATGCATTGCATATGCATGCATGCGAATAAGTGCCTCAGAGAGAGAGAGTGCAAGTATCTGTAGCATCTATAGAATTTTCAATAGAGTTTTGATATAAAGATGATTTTCTGTCAGTCAGCCAGTGAGTGCTCATATATTGTTTTTTTTATGAATAAAGTGCATATTTACGAGTTTTATAATACATTTTATATATTATTTTTTATTTTATTTTTCAAATGATAGCATTGAATGATATTTTTTATACTAAATGTCATTTTACAGCGAATAAGAAATATAAATCGTTTTGATTTAAGTGAAATGGATAAACGTTTTTATACGTAAAAACTGATTTCGAAACTACGATGTTTAATAAACAATTAAACCCGAATAAAAGACCAATTGTTATTTTAACTAAAGGGTGGTTAAATTTATAAGGCCGAACTTGATTATGAATAAAACACAAATTATTTAGAAAATAATTGTCATTTCTTTTTATTATGGTAATACTGGTATGGTTCAATTAAGTATGGAACAAAATATCTGCCAAATGGCCGCCGCGACCTTGGCCCGATGGTCCAAATTTTCGATGACGCTGAGGCATAATTTTGGTTATATGCCTTTAATGTGCCGAATTACCAAATCCTTAAGCTCTTGACTTGTTGCTGGCTTATCGACGCACACTTTTCTTTCAAATAACCGCAAAGAAATTTAATTGTTTATATCATCCAATTGACTTTTCTGATAGTAGCGATGTTTTAAAGAGAAAAATTATTGTTTATTTAAATTAACTAATAAATTAATTTTTAATTTATGGTACTCTTATTTTAGCACTTATGTCTGTAAGGAGTTTTAAACAATAGATTGAATAAATAAATAATAAAAAAAAAGAAGTCCAACGGTGGCAAATCACATAATCTTGGCGGCCAATCGACATCGCCACCACGTGAAATAACACGGCGCACAATGCGAAATTTCTTGAGTTTAGCGGAACTTAATTATTTAAGCCAGTAAACCAGTTCTATTTGTGATTTTTTTAAATTTTTAATAAAAATTAATGGGTTTTTTTAAGTCCTTGAGTTTATTTACGTTTTTAATTATAGAACAATTAAAAAAACATGCATATGCATTTTGAACATCTATTCAGAACTAGTCTCATTGCAATCGTCTGAAGACTCGCAATCATTGCATGGGTCTGAAAATGTTTCTAACAACTATAAAACTTCTGGTGTAACTTCTTGGTTTTAGGTGCTTTACGAAGACTAGCGATGTACGGATCCGATGAAATAATCAGTCGATTAAATAAATCCGTATATGTGTCAATTCGGTATGTTTTTCCTAGTAAAATGTTCGCGATATTTTCTGCAGTCTTTGTTTCTTGCCTCCTGAGCTTCTTCAGAAAATTGTCCAATCGGAAGAATGCAAGAGGCTATAATATCCTTCCCATGACAAAGGACTTTATGCACACTAACAGGCATTGAGTACCAGAAATATTCTTTCAAATACAACTCCAAAGTTGCTCTTGCATATTCGCCGAACTTTTCTGAATCAATTTTAAGACCACAATTTAGGCACTCCAACAGCACATGAAAACGCCTGATCAAATCTAAATTAATGCCAGTTATTTCGGCTGACTTTTTGGCATTTCTAAAGAATTTCCTTGCGGTATTACCATCGTTTGTTTTTCCGGTCTGCTGTTTTGGCATATCTATTAGCACATTTGGACGATTAAATCGGCCGAAAAAAATCACGCAGTGCACGGTATGCCTTTTGATTTGAACGCTCATTTTCATAATAAGCCTGAATAACTTTAACGCGTTGCTCGATTGTGTATCTTTCCATGGTTCAAATTAAGTAAGTCTGAAATTGAGAAATGTCAACTGAAATGCAGAAAAAAACTTGACGTTTAGGTGAAATTGACATTCAACATCAGCCCTTAAAAAAAGGATAAAACTAAAGTTTTCTTACATCAAACTTTTAATGTGCACAAATGTCAAGTTCTGCTGTTTCATTTTAAAACTGCTACTAGTTTCTAACAAAAGTTTTAAAATTAAATTTTTATAAACTATAAAAATGATTGACAAGACAAACAGTTCGGTAATCAGTGAATTCAATAACAGAAATCATTAAGAAAAGCCATTTTCTTTGACTGAAGATTTCTAAAAGCAAAAATAAATTTTAACTTTTAAACTTTTGGGAATATGTATGTGGATTTTTTTAACTTGAACTCTAAAACGAAATATATCAAGCCGAACAAATATTAAAAAAAGTTTTATTATTTTTGTTATTTCAGCATCTTCAGTACGAATAGCAACAAATACTTTTCCATTCAGACGTTGTGTGTGTTCCGAAAGCATTAAAATAACACTGGAGCTGCTGAGGTTGCATCTCAACATCAGCTAGAAAACCATTCCAAAACAATAAATTTATAATTCATACTCCCGCGTCTGCCAGCCTGTCAGTGTGTTTGTACGCATTATCTTGTCTCTATAGAGATTTCAATTTATGCCGTAGGATCTGTGTGCTCGAGTATCGATATGTACTAGACTATTTTTATGGTTATAGATTTGAGTAAAATTTTTTTTTTTTTTGAAGGGGAATGAATGCTCTCATAGGAAAATGGCTTAGAGTCTAAAGCTTTAAATAATCTTATGGTGAGCATTAGATTGGCTTTGTTTAGACAGAGTTTTTTTGTTTTCCTTTTCGTTTTCTCTTCCCGAAGTGTGTTTGCACTTTGTAAATATCTTTATGATTTTGCACTATTTAAAGTTTGCCATGATATTATTTCTTTTGGCAGATAGCAAATCTATTGGATAAATAACAAACATTAAATATAAATATGAAAATATATAAATAAAAGTTTTCGTGAACGTTTTTTACTAAAAAAAAACAGAAAGATTTAAAGTTAAAGGGCATAAATTGTAAAAATATATGTATTTTGGTTTACCTAAGGGTTTTAAAGAATAGTGAGTGACAGAATGTGTGTAGAGATAAATTTGAAATAATAAAGTTGAGATAATAAACAGTATTTTTACAATCCACAATTTGGTCGCTGAGACTGCATCGTCATATTTATTGTTTTGGTTATAGTCTTGTTTATTGTTATGTATGTATTAGCGAGGGGCCCTCATTTTTTACTAGTTATAAAACAATAATCTTGCCAAAGCTTGAAAATAATATTCCTAATGGAAGACGGTGCTCAAAGACATGTAACATAAATAACGAAATTAAAAAATCGGTAATGTTAAGGGTTGTTTTAAATTAAGCACAACTCGTCGAGAAGTTGGAAGGAAGCAAAACTACTTTAAGGTAATCCCCAACGCCAGTACCATGTGCTTGGCAATGCTTAGGTTTTTTGGTCTTTAGGGGGCTTTAAAATTAGCTGAAATGTAAAATAACACAATTTTTCCACACCCTTTTTCCTCTCAATTATCCACCCATAGTCCAAAAATCTTAGATCCGACTATACAGTATTGTTCGAAACCTAAGCAACTTGTCTTGATAAAGTAATCAATGCCTTATATTATTATTATTATAATTAACAAAAGATTTTGTTATTCGTGCTTAATTCCCAGTTTTCATTATTGATAAAAACACCCGAAATTTATTGTTGATGGGATACGCTATTCCTATGCGCATTTCACTGGTTGCCTAGGCCAGATCATCAGGAAACTTCATCCATAAAGCTTTTAAAAAAACTAAAGATATTAAACCAAATAAAACTGTTAAACGTTTAAGAATTATAGCAACAGTTCTACTTGTAATAATATCAAAGTTTAAACAAAACAACATCAACAATAAACAGTGGCTTCATCTCATCTTACATTCCCCACTTATTGTTGATGTTGTTTTGTTTAAACTTTGATATTATTACAAGTAGAACTGTTGCTATAATTCTTAAACGTTTAACAGTTTTATTTGGTTTAATATCTTTAGTTTTTTTAAAAGCTTTATGGATGAAGTTTCCTGATGATCTGGCCTAGGCAACCAGTGAAATGCGCATAGGAATAGCTTATCCCATCAACAATAAATTTCGGGTGTTTTTATCAATAATGAAAACTGGGAATTAAGCACGAATAACAAAATCTTTTGAAAATTTAAATTTTGTATTCCCAAAAATTTAAATTTCTTTTTGATTATTATAATTATTTTGAAGAAATTTCAGATTTGATATTAAAAAAGCGTACTCGAATTGCACTGTGGCAAAATGGAAAACTGTTTTATTTAGCGACAAGACTAAATTTAACTTGTTAAATAAAGATGGTGTATACCACTCGAAAACCAAAGGGAATGGTTACATCCACCATATTGTAAAGGCACAATAAACCATGAAAGCGGAAGTGTAATGGATGGACCCATTTTTTCTAAGAGTGGAGTTAGCACTTTTGTTGAAATACATACAAAAATGGATCGTTTCCTTTCTAAGGACTTGTTAGCCAACTACGTTCGTGGGAAATGCCACTTCTATTTGTTTCAATATGACAATGACCAAAAACACTCGCCAAAACTAATCAAATATTCAGTGTCTGGTATTAGAATTCGAGACTTGGATTGGCCAGCTCAATTACCAAACTTAAATCCCATAGAGACAATTTTTTGCATTCTGAAGCGCCGGCGGGAGCTGGTCGTTTCAAAAATAAGCAGGAGCTTATGGATTGCTTAAAATTTATGTGGAAATCAATGTCATCAACAATTTCAATAAATTTTATTGATTCTATGCCAAAACGATATGCGGAAGTCCTAAGAAACAAAGGCTATTAGACGAAGAACTGAAAGTTGCTTAAGTTTCGAACAGTTATTCAAAGAGTTGAAAAAATTTTACTTATTTATTTCTTGTTGTTACTGTTCGTAAGTCGTTGCATACGGGCCTGTTCTGAAAATCACATGATTTCAAATCACGTGTTTTTGAAAACACGCGTGTGATTTTGTGATGTTCTGAAAGCCATATCGTTTTAGTGTTTCTCAATGTGCTCTCGGCAATTGAAGATCACACCAAAACACACACAAAAACGGAACATTAAAATATCACATGTATGACTTAAGTAGGCACATGTGATTTGAAAACACGTGATTTGAATAAAAGTGATTTGCAGAACAGGCCTGATAATATAATTATTAAATTTATTTAAAAATAAAATGTAAGACTTTTATTATAATGTCCCGAAAAGTTGCTTAGGTTTCGAACAATACTTTATATATGCAAGGTTTTCAGCTTTCTATGTCCTTAAGCGGCCTAAATTGAAGATAAAATGTAAAACAATTAATTTTGCCATGCCCCTTTTTTCTCTTAATGCTTCGCCCATAGACCAAAAATCTGGCTACGTAAGGATTTGGCCTAGACGTTTTACAATATGCATGCCAATTTTCAGCTTTCATCTCCATCAGTGGGATTCATAAATATACAAAAAAGATGAACAAACAAATAAGGAAATTATATGTTAATACATATGCATGCCTAAAGTATTGTATTTACCCTTGTCTCCAGACTTGCTTATTGCCATGTACATAGTCTGTTTATGTTCTTCATTCCACTCTTCTATAATTTATTTATATATTTTTATAATATTTTTAAAAGCATTCTCTATCATCTTAAATATCTTTGGTTGGTGCATTGTCTATTTTATCAATAATATCCGTTGTTAATTTTAAAACATCAGGAGCTAATGTTGTCAAATTTAGTAAAAAAAAAAAATTAACTTTCGAATTGAGAACATTTTGTTGCCAAATCAAAGAATAAACGCTATCATTCTGTTGATTTGTTTTCTAAATTTATCTTTTAATTACTATTTTACCTAAACAACGACGGTGTATTGTAAAAATGAAAACGGCATGTTGTTGCACTGTCAATATAACAAGGGTATGTTGTCGAAAAAAGAAAAAAAAATTAGGTCTAGATGACAACTAGCGAATGGTTGGTTAATGGATATTAAAATCAATTTTCGATTTTTCGATCGACTTTTTTTAATTTGATTTTTTAAACTCGTTTCAGATAAATAAGTAAACTTATATCTGAAAGGGGGATACCACAGGATTTTTTTGCAAAATACTAGAGAAATTAAACTAAGATTATCAGTGGGTAAAAAAGTGCAATTGAGTAAATTTTAAGTTGACTCCCTTAAGAGGAACCAGTGCGATATGTATGTACATTTCACATTAAAAATTGTGTTTTTGATCAAAAATATTAAAAAAAATTCTTAATTTTAGCCATTTTTTTATAATGAATGTATGGGCGTATTTTAAAGAATTATGACAATAGTTCTTGTTCGGTGACGACTGTTTCTTTGCTAAGTTACTATTAAGTTTTGCCTTATAAAACACTTAATTACTTTCTTTTTTTTACTCTGCTAATAACCAGATTTAGATGTACCTCACACACTGGTCTTTTTAAATATTAGCGTAATTCTACAGAATGGCATTGTTTGATCCACCTGTTGTGTTTCTATAATGTTATGTTGATTTTCACAAAGCTCACTTTCAGTGTTTGGTTCGGTACTAACTATACGTTTAGGACTGTTTTGTCCACTGACCATTGATAACTTTGATTTCTGAAGACAGGAGGATAAGAGGACCTATAAAGATGTCAAATTACAACTGATTTGTTTACTTCAAACTTGGCAAACTGCATAAACATACTACACGCACAGTAAGGTGGTTCGAAAAAAAAGTTGAGCCTGTCACCCGCTAGAATTAAAGATAAGTGGAGAAGAATTCCAGAAAAAATGTTTTATTTTTTGGCACGCCTCTAGATGCCGCCCTTTTAGTTTTTTCGTATACTGCGTCGCCATTTAAAGTCCGATCACAACATATTGCAAATCGTTATTCATGGCTTGTCTATGGCTTCATTTTCAACTAATCTTTAATCCTAGGGGGTGACTGGCTCAACTTTTTTTTGTCTGGGGACCGAACCACTCTAACGCACACGTATGTGCACTCAAAAAAAATTTCAAGTTGTATTGTGCACGCACATATTTTTTCATTTTCATAGAGATTAAAACTAAGAATTGCAAAAATTTTGATAAAAAATAAAAAAAAAATGATTTTAAAAGCCAAATACTCGATTTCACTATAAAATCGCATACGAAAATTCGATTGAGAAAAACTGATTTTTTTGTAACACAAAAACGATATCGATTTACCATTTCCTAATGACAACAAGGGGTTTTAAAGTTTTTAGCAACGTTCGTTGTGGAATAAAGCACAAACCTCGTACTTTTGACAATCGCTTTTTTCCTTTGTTTGAGTTCATAAAAGGCTTTGGTGTTATCTATACTCATCTGACATGAGTCATGTTTATAGTTAAGTCTAAAGTTTTGTATGTATACCTTTAATATATTTGTCTTTTCCATAGTTAGTTTTATAGTCATGTCTTATTTTTAGACTTCTAGACTTTAGTTTTTTTGTTTGTATATTTTTATAGCAATGCCTGTTGACTTACTTATAATCCAGTTCCTACTCTAGTATATAGTCTTACCCTCTGTCTATTTTAAGATCTTGACTACAGTCTATCTTCTTTAAGGCGGCCATACTAGACATGGGTTTTGTCATCTGACATGTCAAAATTCCCACTGCAAAACACATACATGTCGTGTGTTGTTATTTGTTAGAAACCTATGCCGCAAGGAAGCCGGCAGCGGCGGTGCACTATTGACGGAATCATTAGCCGCCTGAGGTTGTTATTTTACAAAACCAAAATACATATGTATGTTCTTTTAATCATTTAATAAAAATAATGTACATACATATATAAAAAATTGTTCATTATTATATCCAAAAATGGCATCTTCAAATTTAAAGAAAAATGTTTAAGATGGCTGAACTCTTTTACGGCGCAAATAAAAATTTTTGTGGCGGCAGCACGTTATTTTGAAACCGAGAACTACTTTGGCTTCTGCATTAACTATGCGAAAAAAAAACAGAGACAATGTCAGAAGCAAATTACATGTACTTTTATGACCGAATATTATAAACCCTGTGTAAAACAGCAATTTTGACAGACATGCACAGTTACATGTGACTTGCAAAGTTGACAAGTCAGATGTAAAAAACATGTCGTCTATATGATCCCTTAGCTCTTCATCAATAATATACATATGTATATACCTTACAATTTTCCGCCTCACTTTCTAATATCTTTAATTTCCGAAATCCATTTCCATTTTAATTTACGTTTTGTGGCCATTAGTACCAACCTTAAGCTAAATACCCCAAAAAAAATAAGCGACAAAACCATGTTTTACAAACGTTAATGCGTTTTTTTTTTGTTGTTGTTTTTGTTTCACTAAAAACAAAAACCAAAGAAAAATTATCCTGTGTTGGAATTAAACAGAAGAAGAAGGAAAATAAACGAAAAAAATTACAACAAAATGGCACTTAATGAGGGTCATTTAACCACAAATGATGGTTCATTTCTTTATTTTATTTCATTTAATCTTCAAGCTTTTTTAAAACAGATTTTTTTAAGCCTTTTTTTTGTAAATCGATGCACAGTGGATATTAAAGGGGAAAAAATTTGATGGTAGTAAATAGAATTTAAAAAAAAAACAATATATTTCTTTTTAAACTGATTAGTAAACCTCACTATAAAATAGAAATCCCGCAAAAAAATAAAGTTGTAGATATAATAATATTTTTTTGGACCCACTGTGTGTGTTTTTTTTAAGTAGCACAAAAAAAATGTTTCAAGTAGATTCGACTGCAAAATTGTTTGATAAACTTTTTAAAACCGAACATCCTTTTTTACTCTTGTACTTTTAATACTACAAAAAAAAAACATGAATCGCACTTTTCTTCCTTTTGCCACTTTGTTTATGTTGTATTTAACAAGTTTTCTGAAAGAAAAAGCAACAACAAAAACTCACATAAAAGGACTAGCCGAGTATTATTTTATAAAAACAAATACAAATTAACATTCATGATGAATGAAAAAAATAAAAATTAACCTCCACTAACAGTCGCTAGCAATAGTAGTGGATTTGAAGAAAAATTTTATTAAAATTCACACAGTTTTAATAGCAAATTTTCCTTTTAATTTCTTTAAGGTTAGTCCTCGTATGCACAAAAAAAGAAATGTAAAAAGAAACTATATCTTATTATTACATATTTTTTTTTTTGTTAATAACAACAAAGTTAAACACACAATATATAAATGTGTGGCAAGGTTGGTGGGAGTTAATGAATAAGTTTCTGACACGAGTGAAGAGGTGCGGATCGGCGGCGATGCCGAATCAAAGTGTTGAACAACAGAACAACAAAACTTCCAGCACACAAAAGCATGTTAAAGCCCAACAAATAATTGTGTAAAAGTAAAACTTTTGAGACAACTTATCACAATTGTACAATCAAATACACATGTTGCCACAAAACAACAAAGAATAAAAACAAACAAAAATTAAATAAAAAACATTTATTAATTGTTGGTACCAAAAACCGCAAATCAAATTTTAATATGGGCACTAGAAGAATAACACGTACAAATGGAATATTCGGCTGTGCCGAATCTTACAGCCATATCTAAACAAGAGTGGAAAGCGTTTTTTAGCTGTCAAAAGTTCCCTTGCCCTTGCAATTTATATGTAGCGTACCGAAATAGCGCATCAGGAATTGTTTGCAATTGGAAAATCAGATTTTGACAGCGCGTTTCAAAGTGAATTTGGACGCAATAATTAAAAAATAATGGCAATTTTTATTAGTTTTATTAGCCACGAAAGTTACTACTGTTCGTGGCATAACGTTGACGCTCTTGTTAAGGTATGGCATATCAGCGTAAAAGCGCTATCGTTGTAAAATCCTTAATCCGGGAGCATATTAGTATGGGGGCTAAGTATATGGATGAATAGGTCGATTCATCCTAAATCCTGAAATCCTAAATTCCAGTGGCCATTTTAAAGGGGCCAGGATCAATAATGGACCAATTCGGCTCATTTTCAATACCTAATATTCATTATATGTAATAAACAGGGAAACCATAAATATGCAATTGCATATTTTTCCTTGTGCGACCAATGAACATAGAAACAATAAATTTATCCCTCTAAAGGGCATCTATTTGTTAGTGCATATTTTACCGTTTGCAGCATTATTTTTTTGCATAATTTACTTTAAAAAGCCTTTTTGCAGCATTTTTTAAGTTTATAGCGCATATTTTGCTTTTTTAAGGCATATTTTGAAACAGTTTTTTTTAAATGTCTACAAGAGCTCTCGCGGCAAAAAAAAAATGTTTACTCAAAAATTGTGAAACAAAGAAGGTTGTCATTAAAGATAAATTAAATGTTAAACTTTAAAATTTTATAACGGGTCCGCCATCTAACATTTTTTTTTTCAACTGGTGCTTATTTCGTGAATGGTAACACTTAGCTCATGTCTGATTTGACTAATAACACTGCTATACAGTCATTTTGCGGCAGGCATACTTGAAGTCGATTTTGTATAAGACGAGTGTGCTGATAACGGGAAAAATACCAGAATTGTCAAATTGACTCCAGTTTTTGAGATAAACGCTTCTTACATTTTCCATAAAATGCTTCAATAAATGGGCCAAAAGATTTATTTAAAATTTATTTTTATTGTTTATCTTTACAAAAATACACAAAAATAATAGTTTGGGGTACCTTTAACTAGAATAAATAAATGAAGATCATAAAAAACTTTTTCTTTTTGAAATAAGAAATAAACGTGAGTGAAAACAAATCAATGAACCACAATGTTTATAGGGTATTTCAATTATTTCTTAGTTCCGTTTATCTCAATAACCAGAGTGAATCAAAAATAAATAAGCATGCAGTGTGAAGGTCTAATATGAGTATTAACAAAAACCATTAACAAAATCCCTGCCGCAGATTTTTTTTTTTTTGTATAGCAGTGTAATTAGTTGTATCCTTAGGCTGAACGAACATGGTTGTGTATACGCTTGAACAACGCTGGGAAATATGCGTTTTCGTTTCGCTAAGTGGGCCTGCGATCGACTTACAGATGATGCCGATTTTGACAAAAAATCATCTTTTCAGGTGAAGCTCATTTTGATCTTGGCGGATATATAAACAAGCAAAATTGTTGCATTTGGGGCACAGAAAACCCGCACGCATACATTGAAAAGCCGTTTCACCCAAAACGAGTCACTGTTTGGTGCGGATTTTGGTCCAGAGGGCCATTTTTCTTCGAAAATAGACAAGCAGTGGCCGTTACAGTCAATGGCGATCGTCATCGGGCCATGTTGAACGAATTTTTGGTCACAAAAATTGAGGAGAAGGATATTGGCAACATTTGGTTTTAACAGGACGTGCCACACAGCCGAAGCTACACTCGATGTTTTGCTCCCTGTTTTTGAAGATCGCATTATCAGCCGGAGAGCTGATGTCGTTTGGCCACCTCGGAGCTGCGATTTGATACCGTTGGACTATTATTTGTGGGGTGCCGTCAAAGATAAGTGTTACGCCGACAAGCCAGAGACAATTGACGCTTTAAAGGACAATATTCGTGAAGCCATTGGTGAAATACAGCTGCACACAATCGATAATGTAAATAAAAAAATTGGACCGATCGTTTAGGCTACTGCATGGCCAGCCGAGGCAGCCATTTGAATAAAATTATTTTCCATTATTAACCGGAAGGATTGTACTTTCAAATAAAAAAAGAAATTTGAGAAAATATTCAGTAGTTTTTTTTATAGCATTTTGAAAAAAAAAAGTTATTTGGCGGACCCGTTATATACGGGCATTTCAAGCGAAAAGTCTACTTTACAGAATGAGGGCCTTAGTCTTTTTCGCCAAATCACCAGGGGCGACGAATATGCAAATGAGGCAATTTTAAAAATTTGTACAAGCAAAAATTACTAGAGAGGTGTCTTAGTTCGACAAATAGCTATGTTTGGTTTATTTTCGTGATTCGGTAAAATTTTTGCCCAACACAGAACATTCTTAACATAAATTTAGAACCCGAAGTGGGTGGTTAGTGGTTTGATTGATGCATGGACAATGTTCATCTTAGTTGAAAAAAATTTGCAATTCAATTTACCTTTTCCAATAAAAGTACGGAGTTTCTATTACTTTTTAGTAATCGCATATGGAAGGTACAAATACTTTTTATATCATGGATTTTTTAAAGTTGTATTTATTAAATTTGTTCGATATTTTATATAATACTAACCTCAACTAAATTTTTGAGTCATTCAGCTTTGAAGAAATTACCTAAAAAGGAAAAAAAAATATTTTATTATTTAAATTTTTTCATATTTAATATTTTTTAGTTTTAATATTTAAGCAATGTTAGGTGCATTTGGTAACTTTTCCAGTAGGTGAGTAAATTTTGGACAATATGAAAATTTTACTTTCAAAACTGGCTCTTGCACAAAAAAGTAAACGAACAGAAAAATTGCAAAAACTTGCAGGTTAATTTAAACATAAGGTCGCTAAGAACCTTTGTGGAAGCTTTTAGTTTTGTTTAGTTTGTACATAACTTTTTTAATTTTGTTTCCAGGTTAATAACATACGAAATTCATGTATTTTCGTATTTGAGTTTTGATATTCGGTACCCTGAATTATATGGAGTAAGAAGTATTAATATATTTGTTAGGTTTACGTCCCTAAAATAGTAATGCAATGTTATTTATTTTAATTTAATTTGCTGTTCAAAAATACATAGAAGATAACTAATTTTAAGTTTATACTAGACTTTAAATTCCGCTTTTGTTCGTTTAAATGTTTTTATTTACAACTTGTATGCTTTCCGTTTGCAAATTGTATGATTTTTGTTTGTTTACTTAATTGAATCATTTGATTTTGTTTTCTACTGGATTTTACTGGCAAAAATTTTTTCAGTAAAAATTTGCAGGCTCTTTGCTGACAACTGTCACTTTACTCTCTCAGTAGATGCTCTCTTTTGCAAATTTATGTGTACGCGAACGAATTTCAGTAAAATCCATTACAAATTTGTACAAATTTTGGGGTAAACGAACGCAGCTATTTTCTTATTCCGTACCAAAACGAGTTCATATAGGTGACCGCAACAGAGAGAGAGACTTATGCCAGCGGTCCCTTTTTTTGTATGTAGGTATATATTAGGGTAGCCAGATTTTAAACTCGGAAAAACAGTACATTGACCACAAAAAAACAGTACAATCAAGAAAAAACAGTACATTTTTTTTTTGGCGAAAACACAACTATTTATTTAAATTATTATATATTTAAAACTTTTGATTGAATATGCAACAATTATATAACGAAAAACACTTGAAATGAGTAACGTCAAAGGAATGATTTCCGTTTTATGGCATTTTAAACGTATACGAAATTACTCCATTTGTGTAAGTAGGACTTTCTTTAAGCATACGGGTAGTTAAAGCAATTTTCACCACACACATAGTTGCACAAATCAAATAGAATTTGAAAAAATGTATGTGTCCAAGTAAATTTTCAAATTTCAAAAAAAATTTAAGCTATTTACGGACAAGTTCAAGTTCAAGTTCAGCTATAATCTATAAATTCCAATAAACATAGTTTGGTGTATTTTTATTTCACAAAATCTGAAAATATTAAAATAGTAAAAAACAAGTTTCAATAAAATTTATACGCTGAAGATATTCAATAAAATTTTTATAAAAATTAACGTAGCTTTTCTTTATTTCAAAAGTAGTTTAGGTAGAGAAAAGTGGTCCGAAAGGAATTAGGTATTTTTATAAATTTTGAGCCCGGAGAATTTTTTAAATTTGTTCGTTTTTTCAATTTCACGTGATTTCGATTTCCAGAACTTGCCCGAATATTAAAAAAAATTCTAGGAATTAACGATAGTTGTGTTGGAATAAGTATTTATTTACCCCCGTATTTATAAACGATTATTAAATCTTACAAAAGTTTATTAAGGAGAATTTTTATACAAAATTTGTTTTGTAAACCTTTATTAAATTTAAAATTTTTTTATAAATACAGACGTTAGTATTTAAAAAATATAATATTTTTAACAAAATTTCGATTTTGTTTTTATCTTTCTCAGGTGTTTAAAGGAAAATACTATTGGAAGAGGTAGCTATAAAATCATATGTCTTAAAAATAATAACATGAAAATATACAACTGCTGCGAGTCACCCATTATAATTAAGATGTCTACTGCGTGTTTATGAGAAAACAATGACCACAGCGTAAAAAGTCTTATTATTTTAGAGCTTTTTTGTTTGAAACACAACCTTTTTTTTAATCTATGTACTGTTAAATATTAGGATATTTTCAAAATATGACTTAAACAGGGTTTTTCTTAATATCTTGGTTTTTTGTAGACTGAACCAAAAAAAACAGTACAAAAAACAGTACAAAGTGTAAAAAACAGCACATTTGCGTACTGTTTTGGACATTATGCATAAAACAGTACAATTGCAAAAAATCAGAACATGTACTGTTAAAAACAGTACGTATGGTAACCCTAGTATATATAAATATTCTAAATCAGAAGTGGGCACAACTAAAACTGTGCTTGTATTGATGCTTATTAGAATTAGTGAATAAAGTGACAATTATTCCTAATAAAAATAAAAAAATACGTAAGCATCCGCCGCATGTGCACTCGTCGCTTGATAATCGACGACTGAATTGTGTACTCTCGTGGACTAAATGAAAGAGGCTTACAATCAGTGTTACCATCAGCATAATTCAAAATTACACTTGAGATGAAGCAAAATTACCCGATTTAAATGAAATTACACCTGATATAAAATTAAAATATTATTTAATAAAAACACATTTACAAAGAAGCAAAAACACAATAAACTCGTTGAAAGAAGAAGTCAAGCTGTAAAAATTCTTATTTTTGAAATCGAATCTTGATTTTTTTGGGTATCTGAGTTAAGAATTTCAAATAACACCTGAATTACACCTAAGAGAAATTACCCACGCTCTACCCACGACAGTTAAAATTATACCAAATTCGGGTAATTACCCACAAAGTGGCAACACTGCTTACAATACTTGTTAAATCTCTCAGCACAATTGTGCTATGGAGCGCCCACCATTGTTCTAAATGTAAAGCTCTATACAAAAAAATTGACAGCCAACGCAAATAAAGAATTGGTTTTAATGATTTAAACATTCTAGAAGTCGAATTTTAAAAATATTTCCTTAATGCGATTTCATCTTTCGAATCGCCAAGAATACAGATATCTTTGTATAAAAAATAATATCACATAAGGAATAGAATAGCTCTTAAAAGACCTATCTAAAGGCTCAACCATAATATGCATAGCCAAGCTTAACCTACTGTCAAAAATTAACAAAAAGTCTCTCAAATGTATTTAAAAAAACAAAAATAAAATCAACAAACATTTGATTCCGTACGGAATGTGCGATCAGATTCGCACTTTGCTTAAGCAAATGACAGTTTCATAAAATTTAACAAAAAGTTTCCTTAAGTTCAATATGGTTTACCTCATATGATTTACATGTATTCGTGCAATTGCTTAAGTCAACTTATGCACATTATGGTTGGGCCTTAAAGCAGCGCATCGAGCTTAACGTTTTCTAGCGCCTAGCTTTAACGCTGAAATGGCATATATAAATATATAAATGTCATGAACAATAATGTTAGATCTCTTGTTCAATAAATTCCACAAAAACATCTAGGTTAACCTGAAAATAGCAAGAGCAACCAATTTCACAGTATAGTGCGGTCAAAATCGGATTTTTTTCAATTGTAAAGGGGTTACTTTAGAAATTTTTTAAGCATTAAAATGTTTTTAAATTCCAAAAATGCCTGCCATAAAAATTTTTCACAAAGTGTAAAATAATGCTTTTTACATTAAAACAAAAAAGTAATAGGCTTCGATGTCTTTTGAAAAGGAATGTTTGTCAAAAAGTGCGAGTTTTTTTCGTTCGTTTGTTCATTCATTTCACCTCCTTTTGCAGACAAAAACACAATGCTCATTTTCTAAATAAAGACTTTGTCTCTGTGAGTGTATAACTGAATCCTTTTTCCCCAGTTGAATTTTCGTTCTTTTTATGTATTTTCATACTACAAATGACAGAGGAGATTGACTTGACAATGAGCTGACTTTATAAATGCAAAAATACAAATATTTTGAGGTTATTTCTGCATCAGAAACATCTCATCTTCTTTTTCTGTTTATGTTTTCTGTGTTGTCAGAGTGTTTTCGAGTTTTTCTTAACTACTTCACAAACATCAAAGGGAATGTCAAAGGAATGCAAAATATAAAGACATAAAGACATATGTTAGTATATGTTACAAGTAAAAGGATATGATAAATTACGGCGAAAAGTAGAATGGGAAAGTGAACGATAATAAGGTTCCAAAGATGAATGTGTTGTTTTAAGGCGGTTGTATGCAAACGTTAAATAGAATTTATATTTAATTTCACTTCATCACTAATTACGGCGATAAGCGTTTTTAATTGCCTTGAGGCAAAAGAAGAAAGTTTATAACTTTAAAACATAAGTAGCCAGCCTAAGACATGTTTTAACTGCCCTCGAAAGAACTCTTTCATTAAAAACAAAAACAAATTCTACACAGTTTTTTATACTTACTTTAAGTACGAGTCGTATTAAAAAAAAATCAATTACAATTACAAATTTGATAACTTTCGAAAATCAATCCCGGAATTTCTTAAAATAAGTAAAAAAAAATTCTTAAACCAAGTAAAAAAAAGAAAACTTTTCGTTGATAGTGCCACTTTGAGAGTAAAATTGTTTTAATGTTTGTTGCAGACACAACAACAACACCATACAAGTAGTTAAAAACCGATTTGATTGTTGTGTGTAGAAACAACAAAAACAACAGAACAAGACTCAAACACATTATTTTCATGTTTAAAAAGTAAAATTGAGAACTCTTGCTTCTCATTTAGTTTATATTTTCAGTTATAAAGTATGTACATTAATGCCTATTTCATAAAAAATTTTTAAATTTATTAGTATTGTGGTTATTTTATTGAACTATTTATGGTTTTTAATCCATTTTTAAATTTTTAAATTTAATAAAGGTTTTAAGAAAAAATTTTCTATGAAATTGTTCCTTAATAAACGTTCGTCAAATTTAATAAGCGTTTATGAATACGAAAGTAAGCTTTTAAAGTAAAAACCAAATCGGGAATGATGCTGGTGTTATAAAATTGAAATTCTGTAAGGTGTAAAACGGGTAAGTAAATCAATCATAATATAATTCTCTTTTTAATTTCACTTTTGGTTTCTTTTAAGTACGAATTCGGGATTGAATCAACTTTATAATACTTTGATCAAACGCACTTTGAGATTGCTTCAATCTTAGTTTTACTTAAATCAATCTCATTTTTGGATTATTTTAAGTACGAACTCGGGATTGAATATGGATAAGTTGAGTATTTCGCGATTGAAAATCCGTATTTGAATCAATATTTCCGTACTCACCGTCTTGTTAATACCGCTTCGGATTAATTTGGGTACAGATGGATTGATGTTCCGTGTAAAAACGTTATTTTTGTATCAAATGTATTTGTGCGAAAGAAGCGTTCTTTCGACATCGTGAAATATTGTGTTCCTGTTATGGTTAACATAACTCTAGTTCAGGTGAATGGTTAACAAAATCATCAAACAAGATCTGACAAGTCTACGATGATGTGTGTGAAACTGCACTTAATTTGTTTTAGTTAAGCTCATCTTAGTCGATTTATTAAGCGTAATAGGGGCACTTATATGATTTCTACATTTAATATTTTAAATTTTTACTTGCTTGCGTACATTCTTTTTTAGAATTAGCACTTTGAAAAAAAATTTTATTCGTAAAGAAATTTTCAGTTGCATCTTCAAATAAAACGAACTTTTTATTTGCATTTCTTCCATTTTGACCCCAGTTACAGTTATATTTCAAAAATTTCTTAAGTACCTCAGAAAATAATAAAAACAATAACACACGAAGAAACAAAAAAATAATGTTACCGTAGGAACACAATTTCCACAGTATAAACGTAGTGCCTACGTCGCAGATACGTTGTCAAATTAATATATATTATATTTTATACAAAGGCACAGAATAGCTGGCGCAAACAAAAAGCGTATCTATGTCTTACAGGGACTGAGGTTTAATTAATATTTCATTCGCCGGCTGCGACCGAATTGTCATAGAAAAAATAGTAAAAAATTTTAAATTAAATTATGTTTGTGTTCGCAAATTGAATATTTAAAAAGAAAATAACAGGAGAAATAATAAACAATTTGAATAAATTTGGAATTTTGTTTTTTTTTTAATTTTTTCAAAGGAAACCTGAAATACGTTTACAAAGGAATTGTGGGTGTTTTAAAAAATGTACATGGTTGCGTCTTACGTTCTCATGGCGCACGTTCCAATTGTGTTTTTAGCATTACATAAATGCTTTCATTGCTAATTACCAAGGCAGATTTTTATGTTCATAACAATCCAAAGTAAGTACGAATAATATAAATTTTAAATACTTTTCACCATAGTATTATTAGTAAAATCGTACTAAACCCCTAAATTCTAAGACATTTTTAGGGAGGCTATCTGATATAATGGCTCTTTTTCAATAGGGAATTAATCTATTTATTTAGTATGGAATATAAATAAATATATAAATGAAAATGCGTGTGTTTGTTTGTTCCCTATAGACTCCTAAACTACAGAACGGATTTTTCTAAAATGTTCACAGTTATTTCCTGATTACCCGGCGTTTTGCATAGGATATAAATAGTTTTTATTATTCAATTGGGCCTTATATCTGGAGAATGGTGACAGGAAGTGTTTTCGAATATGAAACAAATAAATTGGCTATCAATATACGACACCTGCCAAAAAATAACGGCCTGGATTTGACAAGTCGGCGTGGCACCTCCCATATAAGACAATGGACCTGATTCTGGCAGTCCTGATCGAATCGATTCGAAAGCAATTTAATATCGTATTATTTCAATCAATACTGAACGAATCGGTATTATTTTTTTAGTGTTGTAAAGTATTAATTTGAGTTTACAATACTGATACAATAAACAATAATTAATAATTCCGATTTGTTCACTATCGACCGAAAAAATTATAATAAAATTGCTTTCGAATCGATAAAGTACTCGATCACGACTGCCAGAATTAGGCCCAATAACGTTTTTTCTATATGTGAAGAACGACAACAGCTAATTATGGTACAAATTTCTTGGTTATCAATGCGCCACAACTTTCAGTACGTGGGCGGGATGTGAGAAGTGGGCGCGGCACAAAATACACCTTCGTTTATCAAGCGAACGGTTACAATAAAATTGTCCATATTTGTAACAAATAGCTGGTTATCAATACACAACATCTGTCAAAAAGTGGACTGGATTGGAAAAGTGGCCGTGGCGTGGCACCTACCATACAATGACAAAAAAGATTTCTAGATATTTGGAGAACTGTAACTGTGAAAATATTCCAATTTTGTACAAATAATTTAGACAATACAGGAAATCATTAAAAAAGTAGGTTCAATGGGAAAAGTAGGCATGCCACCTCCCATACAAAGACACTTAAAATTTCGGTTTTAATCGGTTTAGTAAACCAAAAGGGAGAACAACCTGCCTTAATAAAAAAATATTTTTGTAACAAAAACTAAACTAAACTTAATAACGGAATGCACCGATTCTCATTAAATTTTGCATAAAATCATTTTAAACACTGAAAGAAAAATGATTCATATATTTAATGAATCATTTTCATAAAAAAATTTTCATTGGTTAAATGAACATTTTATTTATCTTAACGGAATTTCATAGTTATAATGAAGTATTTCTGTTAAAATCGCTTTATTGGATTTCGTAATTACGTTAAAAATTTTCATTGGATGTTTGAAAACTTACGTTTGTCCAAGTTAAACAAAAAGTTTTAATTGGGAACATAAAAAAACAATATACAAACAAAACTATATTCATAAATTTTTATAAAATTATAGTTTCCTTAAAAAAAATGTTAAATTTTTATTAAAAAATGCAAGATTTAATTATTTCATACTTCTAATGTAATATGCCATTAAATTTCTCAAATCAAAATTTTTTTTATAAAAGAAACATATTTCAATAATTGAAAAACAAAATTATTTTTAACATTCAAAAAACTCTTTAGCCTCAATAATTAAAAGTATAAAAATATTTCGAAAAAGCATTCCTTCATAAATTAAAATTTCATTATGACAATGAAAAATGTCATTATAGTAAAGAAACAACAACTTGCAATCCATAAATATGTATGTTTTAATTTAATATGTACATACGCTGGCAAAAAAAATCAACGTTGTTATTGTTGTTATGGCAACACAGCTACACTGCTACGGTAGGCTAGCTGGTATTGAGCTAGTCTATCAGCGCCGAGGTTGCGGGATCGATTCCCGCCAGAGACTCACTCTGGTTCTTGCAGACAAGCGTAAAGCTTCGCGGGATTAGCTTAGGGAACTAATAAAAAAAAATATAAAAAATATTCAAAGTCTTCATTAAAATAGTGATAAAAAATGTTATTTTCAATGAAATTGTGTCATTAAAATCTTGTATAATTATCATCAAATTAATGAATATTATGAAATAAAATCGTTGAATCTAATAAAAATAAATTTATTCATCAAATGAATAATATTCATAGATCTAATGTAATGTTTCATTCAATACATGTTAATGAAACAGGATGCATTGACCCAACGAAGCGCTGCATAGGTTCCTTTTTAATGCAATTGGTCCTGGGATAAATGTCAAAATTCATTGGTATTGTGAAGAAAATTCTTTAAGTGTACGAATAAGAAGCAATCATACTACTAAATTTTTTAACATCGGTCCATTATTTACCATAAAACCCATATTAATCCCACTCTTGGAAAATACTTTATTGTGCCGTAAGAATTACAATTGCAATATTCTTACGGCATAATGAAATTTCGTCCGTCACAGTTTCATAAGATTAAAAATCACTCTGCCAAATTTTGTAAAGATCGGTCCATAAATTATCATAAGCAAACTTTTGGTGTTAAATACGCCTAATACCGCAATAAATTATTTAAGTTTTTATTAATATTGCAATAAAAAATGCGGTTATATGAACAAACAAATTTATATTGTTGTTCAGTTTGTTATTTTTACAAAAATTATGTCATACGTAGCAAAGCTGATATAGCGATGTCTGTCCGTGTGTATGTGAAAATGGGGGTTCTAAAGTAAATATATGGCGCATAGTCCGGAGTTCAAATTCGGCCAGATCGGTACACAAATAGCTGAGATATCAGCAACAAATTATTAACGCCTCTTATTTCTACACATAAATCTTTAAGAATACACTCAAAAGAAAAATCAATCCATCCGTACTCAATTCAATCCGAAGCGGTATTATTAGTACGGTGAGTACGAGTTTTCTTGAATCAAGTACCTACAGAAAGATTGATTCAAGTACGGATTTTCAATCGCAAAATACTTAAATTATCCATATTCAATCCCGATTTCGTACTTGAAATAATCCGAAAATGAGATTGGCTTTAGTACAACTAAGATTGAATCAATCTCGTAATGCGCTTGATTCAAGTATTATAAAGTTGATTTTATCCTGAATTCGTGCTTAAAAAAACCACAAACGAAATTACAAAGAAAAAAATATTATGATTGATTTACTTACCCGCATTACACCTGCCAGAATGATAAAACACCAACATAATGCCCGATATGGTTTTTACTTTAGAAATCTTATCTACACATTTAACCAAAAATATAAACTAAATGAGAAACAAGAGTTAAAATTTACTTTTTAGCCCTTCGTGGTACACATGAGTCTGGCCAGACATTTTTTCAATGTGTATAGAAAATCAAAACATGCGTAAGCCGGAGGGTTAAACACAACGAAAAGTTTACTTCCTGTTCAACGATTTCGACGTTCGCATAGGATATTGTTTTTGTTTAACATATAATTTTCTATGCGAACGTTAACGTTCGAAATCGATGAACAGGCTGTTAATCTTTTTTTTACTTGATTTAAGAATTTTATTCTCATTTCAAGAAATTCCGGGATGGATTTTCGAAAGTAATTCCATTTAGGATTGTTTTGAGTAAGTTTTGGTGTTTTTCGTACCTGAATTTTTGAGTACGACACGTACTTTAAGTTATCATAAAAAACTTGATTTATCCCGAATGTTTTTCTTTCTGTGTACTGGTAGTGAAAAAATCTTGTTGTGCTAGGATTTCCAAATATGTGACCTTCTCCGAGAAAAGGGACTAGTGTGTCAAATAAGGGGTTTGGACTTAAGAGTGGATTATGGTACCTAAAAGGGTGTGAAATGTGTTTTTCTCAAAAGTTAAATTTCACAAACTAGGTCCATTTTCTCGGAAAAGGTCACATATTTAAATAAATAAATAAGAATCAAAAATAAAAAAAATAAAAAAATCGTTCTAGTTATAGTCAAATAACTACATTATTCTACGAGAAAGCTTTGTTTTCGTCCACTAACGCCCATTCTAAATGCGATAGGAGAACTTTGTTTTGCTCAGATGTTTCGTAAAATGTATCTAAATCCGAAATTGATTTCTAAAGCTAAAATTTAAATCTAAAATTAATTGATTATATAAAAAATTAAAAACAAATAAGACTCTGCCAATCTTTCTGCTATATATTCTTCTATTTTTTTTTTAAGTTTTCCAATTTCAAATTTTTTTTCATATTTTGACATTTTATTACTGTCAATCTGCGCCATTTTTAATTTTTATTGCCAGTATTGCTTTGTTTTCAAAAACTTTTAAAGAGTACGCATTCTTCGCTCGCCAAACGATCCTGAATTTTCGTAAATAGCAAACCTCTTACTCAATAAGATATTTTACAGCAGACAGCTATGCCAAACCGGCGCTTTTGAAACCACCAGAACAACATATTTTTTTTTTTTTCATTAACATACTGTTTTTATTTTGACAATACACCGTTGTTATATTGACGACAAAAATAACTCAAAAAATTCAAGCATTAAAAATTATACTTATTACTAGGGATGCGATTTCAATGCAAATGCATGTTTTTTGTCGATAGTCTAAGAACGTTGTCGACCAATTATCTTCCCGAATCAATAAATTTGCGTTAAAATGGCATCGATTTGTTTTAGCATATTTTGGTGAAAATACATATTTAGGTTTTAAATGCATATTTTTGAGTGATTTTTTCTTGAATTTCCATTTTATAAAAAAAAAATTTCTTAAATTACAAAAAAAAAAATTTTAAATTCAAAAAATTATTATTTTTTTTTGAGCTTTGCTTTAAATACAAGATTTAAAACATTTCGATAAAAGATCCTTCAATTTTAAGCCGATGGGCTCAAAATATAGTCTCGTTTTCAAAATTTGTTTGGTTTTAAATCCACTTCATTTTGATTTACAGAACATACCCGTAAATTTTATTTGGTAACAACTTTTTTCAAGCAAAAACCTTGGAAAAACGTACCCTGCTCATAAGATAAAGAAAATAGAGAAGAGTAAATAAGTAGATTAGTTAAAAAAATTCCCTTTTATCTTAAAGCAGCGCTATTTAAAGGGTTGTCATTAGCCTTCAGTCAGCATTTCTGTCAATGCTTTCGCCAACTTTAAACTCCTCCTGTGCAAAGGACAAGAGTGAGTTATTGCAAATATGACATTCTTTTTGATTAAAATTTTGCCAAGTCTTTGTGTTGCACAAAGTTTTTAGCCAGAGGGGAACACTTTTAGGTCTGATGTGGTGTTGAACATTGTTAAGAAGTTGATGTCAATGTTAGAGAATATGCAAAGGAAAAGTTTAAACAAATTTGGAATTATTTAAAGTAAAATTATATAATGTATTTAAGATAAGTTTTATCTTTTAAAATTTAATAAATCTTTACTCAAACGTACAAATTATATGACAAGAGCGACATCTGTTTATCGGTAAATGCTTTATTTAGCGTTCAAATGTTTTCTTCTCGACAAGTTAGTTTGTGGTATTTTTTAAGAAGAAAGAAACATTTTTAGGGGTCTGCAGGAAATCGAAAACGTAAAATGTATTACAAACAATTTGGAATTTGTTTTTGATACACTTTGAATCTAGAAGAAGCTGTAGCATTTTCATTTCAAAATATTATTCAAAACTGCGATCAAAATAAAAAATTTTGAACAATTTTTTACTTAAATGCTAAAGGAAACGAACTCGTTTGTCTTTATTGTCACAATTTTTTTTCCTTTAACCTAATGCCCCGAAAAGGGTGGCTTCTTTTATTGTAGAAAACTCATGCTTTTCGGGAGCAAAATTTTTAAGAAACAGACACCAAATTGCATTTTTTTTTTTAAAAAAATGCACATTTTTTTGTAGAAATGAAAACACCATTAGACAACTTGCTCCTAAAACCCTTTATCAAACAGGATTAAAAAAAAACGAAATAATATTTGTTTATTACATTTTTTCGTTCAAACTACATTTCTTTATTTTCATTTCTTATGTGTAAAAAAAGCAAAAAAAAAAAATACACGACAAAAATTAAGATGCAATAGTCTGGTTTTCCTCATATCCAGTTATTCTTAGACCGATCTGTCTGAATTTCAATAGCAAAATTAACCGCAGCATTTGTGACAGAAATGTATAACAACTTCGCTCCCAATATTTCTAGCGACTTTGGAAACCCCATTTCAACAGACAGACTGACGGACATCGTTAGATCAACTTCGCTACTTATAAGGACCCAGAATATTTATATATATATATATATATGTATACTTTATAGGGTCGTACATCAATATTGCAGATTTTAAAAGTGAATGACCCTTTCCACCTGTGTTGAAGATTTTTTCCCGGAATAAATTGATTTTTTTTATGTTCCCGGGAGTAGAAAAAGTCCAGGAAATTAGAAACCCTAGTATAATTAAATTTAAACCAACTAGCTTAAACTTAACTAAACTCACTAACTAATAAGCGAACTCTTTTTAAATAAATTAATTAGGAACAAAAAGTCCTAATCACCCAAAGTGATAAGAAAAATTAATTAAAAATTAATTTTTGAGTGGATTAAAATAATTGCTTGTGCTTAAAATTAAATGCGTTTAAAACCAATAATCTTGTTGTACTAAATTCGCTAAAAAAAAGTTATATAGATTCAGGACAGTGGGACACAAACTGCTAGAAATGTTAAAAGAAATATTAAAAAGACAATTTCATATTTAACCGTTTTCAAATTGCATTTAAACTTCGCATGCTCATGCAATCAGGGGTCTAATCACCGCATTCGATGCTATCGTATCGAATAAACTATCGAATGTTTTTGCATACGATAGACACTGACGTATCGAATGAAAACTCGAGAAATGTAATGTCGAGTTACTCGATATCGAATGCTATTATTTCAAATTCAATAAATATCATTCTATATCGAGATTCATGATACCAAAATAAATAATTTCGATCAATTTTGCTCGATATCGTATGCGGTGATTAGACCCCAGCATGTGCTTCTGAATTTTTATTTATGTATGCGTCACACAGACAATGCAGTATGAAAAATTAAAAATAGGTTTGATTTTGAAATGAACTCATACTACTGACAAATGAACAAATGAGCAATAAAATAAATTAATTAATTTTTTGATATATTTTTCTTTTCAAATTTAAATTAAAACAAATTCAAAAAAGTTTTTGAGAAAAAATCGTGTGAAGAAAATAGGGTTTTTCTTGAATTTCACGAAATGAAATTTATTTTAAAATTATGATTGATAGGTGTGTTGTAACATATCAATCACACACGTATACCAAGGGTTTATCGGTCAGCAGTATGTGTCTATGGGCCCCTTTAAGTAAAAAATTTCAATAAAAAAAATCGGAGTCAACGAAGTGCAAGCATTGCCTCATAAAGATTCTTGGGGAACATGACCTTGCAACACAATAAGGATCCACTAAAATGCAATTTGAAAATGTTTGCAAGCAGCAGGTTCCATCAAAAGGGAAGCATATTAAGTACCATTCTCCACTTAACACTACTTTCCTTAAACTTAGGACTACGAAATTTACAGTTGAAGAAATCAAACCCTTTCTAAAAATTACATTTTTTGCTCACCAAAAAAAAAGTTTGAAACTCCCTGAAACTGTTTCTGCTTAACTGAATCATGTGCTTAAATGTTTATTTTTGCAACACAGTGTTCGACTAAAAGCTTTTTTTAATCGCTAAAGTTAAATAGGCAAGAAAACAACAACAAAACAGTAAAACAAAAAACTTTCTGACATGGGATTAGACATTTGTTGTTATTGCTGCTGCTGCTGATGCTGCTACTGTTGTTTAAGATTTTTATCCTGACACTTGATTTAAATAGCTTAAGCATTTAAAAATAACACAAATTCGTAGGGAGCAAAAGCGAAAAGACGAACAAGAGAACGAACACAAGGGACAGAAACTACAAGCAAATTAATCCTGTAATAAAAATAAAGAAAAGGATCATAATGATGGCAGGCCTACTATTAAGTGGAAAGGGATGATGACTAAAAATTACAAATGAAATAGTTATATAAACACTTGTATGTAGGTATATGTATTTATAAATTATAGTAATTAAATATTCTTCTGCCACATGCACACATACATACATAATTGAGAAATTAATGATAATTACAGGATATAAAATGTTGCTTATTTTCCTAACTAGTAGGATTTAAATGAAAAAACATAAGACTTAAACATTTTTCTAGACTTTTTTATTGAATAATTAAAAAAATGAATTTATCATTTCGTTGGTATCATTTGTAGGAAATTAAAAAAAAACTTGCCAAAAAGTCTAGTTACCACTGCCATAAGGAATCTGAAGAAATTTAAAAAAAAGAAAGTAAGTAAAATTGTTATATTGAAGAAACTTCTTTAATGTAACAACTAACTTTGTTATTTAAAACCAGAGATGATAAATGACATTTTCAAAATTGTACTTAATTCAGTAAATAATTGTACTTTTCGACCCTAATTGTACTAAAGCCCAAACGAGACCGTTACACACTATCCCACAAAGTCTTAAGCATTTTTCAAAAGTCCTTCCCTGATCTAATTATTCTTTGAACATTTTCAAAAAAACAATAACAACTTAAAATGGCAGGGTTGCATTTTCGTAAATTACTAAAGACTTTGTGGGATAGTGTATAACGGCCTTAACTAGTTTTATTGTTAGAATAACAAGAATATGTGCATAGATACTTGTACTATACTGTAATTTATATTTTTGTAATATACCTTTGGCATATAACTAAAAGAAAAATTGAGTAAATATGTAATAAGGAATTTAGACGAAGTCTTTTAGCTTGTTTTAAGAGTTGATAGTGGAACAGGGGAACAAGCAAAAAATATGTATACTGTCTTTGAAACTAAATTCCTTTTGGATTCGGTATCCCGCTAAACGCGTTTTACCATTCTTTTAAAAATCAACCTAAAAAGTCTTCGTTTTTACATGCGTGAATAACTTTTCACGGGATATGCACGAATGATTTTTTTCTTCGAGAAGAATAAAAATTTCTTGGGAACAAAAATTCCATTTGTTATTCACGATATGGGTAAATACGTTTTCCAAAAATTCTTTTAAAATAGTACATCTTTCGCCAAAATTTCCAATAAAATAGTGAATTTTTCACAAAATTTATTCAAAAGTAGGAAACTTTTCGAAAAAATGTTCGCAAAAATTTCCTATAAAATAGTACATGTTCCACGAAAATGTCCTACAAAATAGTACATATTTCGTGCACATTTCCTATAAAATAGTAAGGTATTCGTAAAAATTTCCTATAAAGAAGTAAATTTTTCGCAACAACTTCCTAAAATTTGCTATAAAAACCATAATTTTTTTTTAAGTTTCCTATAAAAAATTAAATTTTTCGCAAAAACTTTCCACTTGAAATTTTCGTAAAAATTTCCTATAAAATAGTAAATTTTTCGCAAAAATTTCCTTAAATTAATTTCCGTTTCAAAAAGTGCATTTTTTACAAAGTTTCCTATTAAAAAGTACATTTTTCCCATAAAATAGTACATTTTTCGCAAAAATTTCCTATAAAATTGAACATGTTTCACGAAAATGTCCTTCAAAATAGTACACATTTCCTATAAAATAGTACTTTTTTCGTAAAAGTTTCCTATAAAATGGTAAATTTTTCGTAAAAATGTCCTATAAAATAGAAAATTTTTCGCAAAAATTTTGAAAAAACAGAGTTGCATTAGCAAAAATCGGTTGTTAATAACTAGTTTATCTCAAAAGCTAGTTACAAACCTGTTTATGATTTGTATGGATAAATAAGTTTCACAAACTCCTTTATCACCATAAACAACTTATAAACTGTTTGTGGTGTAGGTGCATTTGACGCGGAACCTTCTTTAACGATATCGAAAATCTAAAGATGCAGTTGTTATTGTTATTTTATGCACTACATGGTATGGATATGGCCATTTTGATATTTTCAAAAATTTTAAAAAAGTTGTTTCCCTAATATGTATGTTATTATTAACTAAATGTTAAATATGTTTATGAACTGTTCCAAATTTCGATACAAGTACAATACAATATTTCTATTGCATGTAGGTACATTGTAAAGGAAGAAATAAATGTGTGCTATAAAGTTTATAAAGTAAACAGAAACAATTATTTATTTAACAGATATTCTTAGAAAATAATGAAATACATTAATATTGTGTAATAGTTTACTAAGATATTAAGATATTAAAGGATATTTGATGTTAGATAAAATTTCGCAACGAAATATAAAGGGTTTCTTCAGCTTCATAAGCACTTTCGAAATCGATAACTATTGTTTGGCAGTTGAGAATGTCGAACTGTAATGGCATTTCTGTTCAGTAAGGTTCGGCAAGTCATCGTGAATCGCTGAACTCTTGAACAACGCTTTAAAATTGTGAAAATTTACTTTATATGAAAACTAAACGTTTAAAACGGTATTAAAAGAGTAATGATCGCTTTTAACACGTGTCGAAAGAAAATCGGTGAAAAATTAGCCTTGATTATTGCTAAACAAATTATGTATTGTTATTATTGCTCCTTGCGTGTCTGAAGGCAACCATAATATGGTTGTTGCTTCTTGATGAAGAACTTATTTAACCAAATTATAAATGATAATTATATGACAAAATGTGTTTTATATCCGTGCAGCCATAACATTACAAAGAATCACCGGTTCTTGGACGTTGGCCTAGAATTAAAAAAATTTGGAGTGCTTAACGAAGTGTAAAAATTTCTCAATTTTCGCACTTCCTAAAACCAATCTGGCCATCTCAGTTCTCAAAAATGTTGGATCTTCTTTATTTGCAATTTTTTTTTCTTCTTTCTCTTTAATTTCCAATTGGGTTTATTTATCGAATTTTCATATATTATTTATTAGTTTTATTATAAAAAAAATACTATTTCTTTTTGGCCGGATTATTATTTAATTTAATTATCTATTCTTTATTTTCCTTGTTAAAATTTATGTATAAAAATATTGTTATTATTTTCGTTGCACAAATTTTTTTGTGCCGTTGTTGTAATAATTTAATATTTAACAACAACATATAATATATGGTTGTTT
This sequence comes from Pollenia labialis, assembly GCA_949318255.1. Taxonomy (NCBI): domain Eukaryota; kingdom Metazoa; phylum Arthropoda; class Insecta; order Diptera; family Polleniidae; genus Pollenia; species Pollenia labialis. The sequence continues at coordinate 83,719,841 of OX439140.1, forward strand.
TCCCACTGGATAAGTTGATACAAATAAATTTTGCTGTATTTATTTTAAATAAGTAGGGGTATTCAATGTTTGGAAGTAACGTAGATGACAGGAAGGCGCATAAGTAACGTTATGATTTAATAAGTGAATACAATTTTTGTTTACGTTTTTTATTTCAGATTTTACTTTGAAAAACTTGTTTTTTTGTCATAATTTATGTCAATGCCAGGTCAATCCATTTTAAAATCGGTCAAGAGGTTTTTGGCAGGACCATTGTGGGACCTTGTTTCGCACAATAATAATTTATGTCATATTAAATGTATGTAAATAACTTTATTCGCTTGGATTAAAATAACTTCAAGTGTTTTCAGAGACAGTTAACTTATATTTCCTTTAAAAATTATTCAATGTTTGTGGTTGTCACAAACCAAATTCACAACCCGTATCATTTAACAAAACCTAAATCCTTGACAGTTTGTGTTTAAAGGACCCCCCTTAATGAGTCTAATTTTGGTTCCCAAAATAATTTTTGGTTTTTAAATTGAATTGTTTAAAAAGAATCATCCTTGAATATAGAAGTGAAACTATTCAAAATCTAACAAAAAAAAACACACACACACAATTTAATTTAATTCATTCATTTAGCATTTTGTTATGTTCAGCTCGTTGTTGTCTTGTTGAAAATAAATTTATTTAAAACAAATTTTTATAAACTGTCATTCTCTTTAGGACTGTTTGGTTGTTGTTGTTGTTAATGTTCTTCTCTTCTCAGTTTCTTTTATTGTTCATCTACACTCATCCCTTTAAGGTCACATTGAACAATTCAAGGTGGAATATTTGAACTTTGTTCAAAATAAAAAACAAAAAAAAAAGAAAAATTGGGGAGAAAAACAAAAAGAAAATTCAATCGATAATAATTTGTAATAAGTAAACGTGGTACCAAACTAAATACAAAAGATGACATGACATCAAATATGTGTATACTTTGGTTATATATTTTACATACAGTTGAGGTTAAATAAATAGTTTAATTGGAATCCAAAAAAAATAATTCATTACGCCACGGTAATGATACGTATTTAAGGTATTTAGGCTAGGTTTTTGAGATGTGGATTAACTTTAAACTAAGTTTAACGTAGTCTGAAACACGGATTTTTTCAGCGAAATGTGATTTTTTTTATTATTTAATTAAATACCAATATTTTAAGCAAAAAAACCAAGCTGTTTCGTTAAAATTTTGAATACAAACTTGGTAATGACAACGCAAATCGATTTTCAGATTTACTAATGCCCGTAATTTCAACAAACAGATATCTGGTCGTGTTCGTACCTAACAGTTATCTTTACCTATCCGGTAAAAATAGTTTGGTAATTTCAACGTTAATTTTGCCTACGTGTTTTTTCCTTTAAGTTTTCTTTTAAAATATGGCAACATTTGTATTTTTATTAATATTTTTAATTAACTGTCAAAAATCGATGGTGTAAATTACACTACAGTTCAACCAGTAGGTAAGACAAACATGTTAAAATTATCAAAAATTCGTTACACCATAGATATCTATGCACAGCTAGATATCTGTTTGTAGAAATTACGGGCATAAGGCCCCTATTACGGTTCACAACTCAACTCAGTTGAGTTGTAAATAAAACAACTGGTTGTGTTAAGTTGTAATTTTTTGATGTTTTAGTTTGCCGCAATATAGCAAAGTTGTAAACCTGATTATAAAAATTAAAAAATATCAACACAACGGAGTTGAGTTGTGAACCCTTATAGGGGCCTAAGCCTAGTTTAACTGAGATTTACTGATGTTGGGTATTACCTTAAAACAAGAGATTTACAACAGATAGCGTAACCTCTGCACATGGTTTGTGTCTCCAATAACTTCTATGCCAATTTGGAGGATCAACATCTGTCATTTATTCTCATTTAGTCATTGAATGAAATCGTGTAAACAACAGAGTTAAGTTTCCTTTTGCTTTGAAAATTTCGCATTTTGTGCCATCAGAACATCATAAATTAAACACTCATAATACTCGCGTTGAAAAACGCGTTCGAATTTCCTAAATGCAGCTTGAACGTCAAAAAAAGACGTGATTTTTGCTAAAATTATTGCTAGCGAGAAGAGTGGTTCGATTACAACAACACGCAAGAAATTGGCTAAAGCCGAATATTTCTTCTTTTGTTAATGTTGACTTTAAAAACTAGCAGTTAGTCACAAAATGTCAAAAAAAAACTTAAATTAGAGCAAACACCATCAAACAGAAATTTCCGTAATTTCTGGTAATTTCAGACATATTTTGTTTAAAAGAAAACTTTTAGAAAACATTTCATAAATAAAACACCACCATTTGTACTTTCATATATTCCAACAGCAAGTCTTTAACCCTTTAATGCCTAATAGTGTCTAAAGACACTCTTTACAAAAGTTGAACTGACTCCCAATACAATATAATTAATTTATATTAATCAACCTTTTTGAACAGTTGCTTAAAGACGTAGCAAAATACTTGTAGTAGCTTTTAGAGCTCTTAAAGCAAAGTACACAATCTTAAGCACATTGCGTTGGATCCAAATGGAAGCTTTAATAATAAAAATTGATAGCCAAAGATATCATAAACAATAAATTTGAGTTAATAAATAATAAAAATTAGTTAACTGAATTCCCCAAAAATTAAATGTTTTTTATTACTAAACGCCCAAGGGTGCCTCATGGCACGCATTGATGTTTACCTAGAAAGTAAATGACACATTAACATTAAAAGATTTAAAACGTTTGTCACACTTAATGAAAGACCCTTTAAATGCCCCCAACTATTTTTCTAAACACTACTGTTTCTCTAGCTTTAGTACCTTCTCTTCAAGAATATTATAACTTATTAGAATATAACTTTGACCTTTGTTGTTGTTCGTTGATAGTAGTTGTCCCCAGTTTTAGTTACGGTTGTTGTTGTTGTTGTTGTTTTTTATACTTTTTATAGTAAAATATTTTTTCTAAGCCAGCATGAACCAAATCCCGTGAGAGCCAACAAAAAAAAATAAAAAATAAACTAAAAAAAAACTCAACGGAACAACAACAAAACAAAATACAACAACAGGCTAAACAAAATAAGAGCCAGATTATTGAATAACAAAATAGTTTTAGACAAGTTTTAAATTCTAAGGATTTTTTTTAAAATTTTTTTTTTTTGTTTCGACTTGTTTAAAATACTAAGGCTTATAATAATGGAAGATGACGTTAAATCTCTTAAGACAAAATATATATGTATGTATGTATGTCCCAGCAAGCATTTGGAAGATACATTTTTTACAAATCACTGAAATTTTTTATGGGTAATAGGCGCGTAAAAAATGCGCTTTAAAAAAGACTTAAAATATAAATACACAAAGTTCCTACAACAATTGCAAAAAGAACACGCAGAAGCTTGATATGTGGCTGTTTTAACTGTCTAATGCTTAATAAAAAAATGGGAAAATAAGATGAAAATAATTTGTTATGGTATTTTTGGGCGTCTGAGTTAAAAAAAAGAAGTATTTGTAAGCCCCTAAAATGAGTAGTTTACATCAATGAGTACCATGAGCAGGGTTGTTAGATGTGACGATTTTTCGTAATTTTGACAATTTTTTTTCAAAAATACAGTAAAATCACGATTGACGATTTTTTTTACTAAAACTAATAGTGTAATGACGATTTTCTGGCATCAATAAAACATATTATCATTGTTAATAAAAATTGAGAGCAGTCTAAAACGTAACAATCAATTTTCCGAAATACAAAAATTATTGGAAGTTAAACAAAAACAAAATGTTTCCCCCATCACAAGGCATGTGGCTTTCATTAGAAGCACTAATACATAATTCGAATTCTACTTCGAATGAATGAATGCCATCGATACTGCCAAAAATATACCCTACAGCTCCGATTTGCGTCGGTCCTATTTGCGATGTTTCGATTTGAACAGGTTTTTAAAAAATAGTTAAATCCGCTTTGGTTTGTATGATTCCGATTTGCGTTGCTACATAAGATTGGATTTTTTTCACTGAAGTCATAATCACATGTGAAGAATTTTTCTATTTGCGTGGAACCAGGTGAATTCCCATTTAATCCTGTTAGGTAAGTTATTTAAAGCATAAGTATTTGCGGTTCAGAAAGTAAGAAGTTAGTTCTTAATAAGAAGTGCAAAGAAAAGAAAATGCATAAGTTTGGAACCAAAATTGGACATAATAAAAGGTTTAAGTCGGGTGAAAAGTCTGTAGATATATCCAGAACCCTTGTTTTATTACCTTTAACAGTAAAAACAATTTCCAAGAGAAAAAATTAATCATTTTAAAATAGCTCGAGTTAATGTTTTTGTGAATATGGATAAATGAAATAAATAAATTTTTGTTATGTTTTTATGAATACATAAATATTTTTTCTATGTATTTCTTTTCAAATAATAATTATATTTTTACTTATTTTTTAAAATATCTAAGCCCACCTGCTGAAATAAATAGAATTAAACGTAACCATATCCCTTTTTTTATCATAAATAGAATTTCTTGCTAAAAATTTACAGCCGTATTCATAAATGCGTATTTATGATTAATTAACCGTTTTTAAGTAAAAATTGCTAAAGTTGTATTCACAAACGAAAAATAGTCTATTACACCTTAAATACACCATTCATAAAGTAAGAAAATTTATTGTTGTATTTGCCCTTCTTAAACCAAAAATAAAATGACATTTTGATAAGTGTTTGCATTTTAAAATATTATTTTTGTGAAATATGTTGAAAAATAATAAAAAAAAAAGTTTAATTTTAAAATATGGACATTAGCAGCGGTATGTATAATGAAAAGTTAGCCACAGTTTATACACTACGTACAACGAGCTGCCAACTAGAATACCGATTAAGCTTAGCAGCTTGTTAGCAAAATGTTCATGTATAATATACTTTTCCACTGGTGCAAATTTTTAATAAATCAACTCTGATATATAACGATGCCATACTGTATTAAAAAAAAAAACATTATTTTTGCTGAAATCATCCCTGATTTTGACATTTCATACTGTTTTCATACAGCTGTTTTTTCCAAATTAGCAGATATTTGGCAACTCACTAGTCAGAGTTTAGCAGTTTGCTATCCACAGTCTGTAAGTGTATTATAATTCAACTCTGTGCTAACTTCTTGCCAATTTTTCATTATACATAACGCTGTAAGACTATAACTTTTTTACACTTTTTGTGAATATCAAAAACGGCATTGTATAGTCGTGTAGAACATTAAAAGTTATTAATAAAATATACGATAATTTTTTTGGATTGTTAAAAAAGTTCACGCAGGGATCGGGTTTAAGTTTGAAAACAACCATTTTTATCTCACGGAAATTTTAAAAAGTATATGCCTGATATTTGTATTTATTCCTATACGTATCACTTAAATGCTATTTTGGAAATTATCCACTGCTTTAGATTTAAAAATTTTCCTACGGTTTTTTGCCTGATGTTTTTTTCGCAAAACGACAGGAGACATGTTTTTTCATTCCTCAAACATTCTTGGCCACTCCGTGGTACTATGCCAAAAATAAGGGTATTCACGTCACAAGTTGCACCCTTGCGAAAATGCAAAAGTCCAAAAATATAACAACAACCACACACACAATTAGTTATGCGCAAATAATTTTCTTTGTGGTGGTTGTTATGTGTTTGCACTTTGGCTTTTTTGCAAGGGTGCAACTTGTGACGCGAGTACCCTTAATTATATTAAAATATTGCAACTAGTTGTTTTTTGTTTAAAACAACAAATTATTGTTCAAAAATATAAAAAAAAACAAACAAATCATAATAAAACAAACGTTTTATTCGAATACTTTCTTATCGTATATTTAAAAAAGGTTCAAACAAAAGTGTTTATGATACCTTTCGGCAACTTTTTGTTCAGAAACTAAAACAAAATGTAGTTTTATTTGATAAGAATAATTTAATATAGAATAGAATTAAATATAGAATATCATGTGAACCGAACAGAAGTTTCATGCATCACTAGAATGAAAATGACAGCAAAATATAAAGAAAGTTGCCATACTTAAACACAAGATCGCTACAAACAGTTTATAGTAGAAAAGCTGTTAATGTACGTTTATGAATACAAATTTTTATAAGAGGTTTACAAGAAAAAAGCGTTTGATAGTTATTAAATACTACAAGATTAAAATAAGAACTTTTTATGAATAAGGCTGTTATATTTTTGGACCGATTAATAAAAAAATCAGTGCAATAAATTGACTCTGATTTCAAAATTTAAATATTTGACGATTTTGTTTAATGTTCGTGACGATTTTGACGAATTTTTTTTAAACTTTTAGTGTATAAAAACAAAACAGGAAATTGAAAAATTTTTTAGAATGTAATAGATTATTTGTATAAAAATTTTTCTAATTGTAAATAATTTTTTCTATTGTGACAATTGTTATTATTTTTTCATTATTTTGTTATTTTTATTGTTTAATTATTTCCCTGACGATGATACACATTGCTGTATCGAAATATTGGAATTTTTATAAAATAAATGTTATCTAATTTTTTATAAAAAAAGAAAAACCTCAAGCTTAATAAATAATATTGAAATTTAATAAATAAAGGTTAAATAAAATAAAATTTATACAAAATGAAGAGCACATCAAGAAACAATTATAATCACCTAAAGAGAAGCCAGGAAGTGAGAAGAATTATTAACAGATACAAGACTGTTAGGGATAAGTTAATAAAAATTAAGGCTACAATTACCTTTTTAATTCGTTGCAGAAATGTAGGTATCATACCAAAATTTATACGAAATTCTACTAAAAATATATTTAATATTTTTCATCAAAATGAGCATCTTCAAACATCTCAACGAAGAATATCACGAAGAATATCCAACTATAGGGAAGAACTACACAATAAAATTTTAGGGATTACAATCAAACAGAAACATGAATCGATGAAGGATGTTCAAAATGAATTAATGATGACAGTAAATAATTTGAGAATATTTTTTAATGAAGAAGAGATTGAAAACTTTTTGGAGCACGAAAATAAACTGGCGACAAATTTCAATGAAAGGGTCAAGCATAGACATAGGAAAAAGTTTGAAGAACTTAGGAATATACAAAGGAAGGAACTAGGAATAAGATTAAACAAAAAATGGTTTGTAAACAAATCTAGTGTTAATATTCCAATAGACACACAGTGGGTTCTTTCATTAGGACACAAACATTCACTACCAATTAAAAAGGGGCAATTTCCGACTTTGAAAATTATAACTGAGGGAGAAGACTTAGTACAGACATTGAATAGTAAAGAAGAACAGGAAAGGGCCAGAACGAAACTTACAACAAATGTTGATAATTATATCAATGGAATTAGACTAAATAATAGAGACAAATTCATTCTGGAAAAGGTAAAAGATACGGAAAAATTTTTAAAACTTAATAAGGACATTCTTATTTTGAATGCCGATAAGGGTAATACTACAGTAGCTATGGACAAATGTGATTATGATACGAGGATTAATAGTATTGTGCAGGATAATTTGATATATAGGATATCAAATAAGGATCCCACAAACAAATTACAAAAGATGAATAATGATATTATTCAAGAACTTTTTAATAATAACATAATCACATCTACAGAGAGGAACAGACTTAAAACAAACGTTGCAATTGCTCCAAGATTATATGGAGTTCCTAAAATTCATAAGAGAGACTATCCATTGCGGCCAATTTGCTCGAGTATCAATTCTCCATCATATGACCTTTGTAAATATATTACAACAATTCTTAAGAATGTAACAATAAATTCTGAATACAATGTGAAGGATTCTCTTCAATTTAAGAATAAAATAAGACATGTTAGGTTATTTAACAATGAAAAATTGGTTTCATTTGACGTGATTTCATTATTTCCGAGTATACCAATAGATCTTGCTATAGAAATAATAGAGGAAAAATGGAATATAATTAAGGAATTTACGAAAATTGAAAGGGAAATGTTTTTACGTATTCTTAGATTCTGTATAATAGATAATAGATATTTTCAATTAGATAATAGCATATATGTACAACAAAAGGGACTTCCAATGGGATCACCAGCATCACCAATTATAGCGGATATAGTTATGGAGAAATTATTAGATACTTGTATTGCAAAATTGACTATTAAACCAAGGATTATGACAAAATATGTTGATGATTTATTTTGCATTATTGAGGAATCGGAAATAGAAAATGTTTTGGAAACTTTCAACTCATTTCATCCGGACATAAGATTTACTATTGAGAAAGAGTGTAACTTAAAACTTTCATATTTAGATACTTTGTTGATAAGAAAAGGGGATAAATTATTAATGGATTGGTACCAAAAACCAACTTCTTCTGGTAGAATTATTAATTATTTCTCCAAACATCCAAAGAGGGTTATAATTAATACGGCAAAAAATCTTATAGAAAGAATACTGAGAATAAGTGACATAGAATTTCATAACAGGAATTTAAAAATAATTAGGGATATTTTGAGAGATAATTGTTTTCCAATGGAACTGATATCAAGTTTAATAGGACAATGCAGTAACCATAGGGTAAATAACTTGCATATAGTTGCAGAACCAAAAATTTACAAATCACTTACATATATTCCTAAAATATCGGAACGTTTAGAAAAGTCCAAAATATTCGACACAAGGACATGTAAAATAGCACATAAATCATATAATACAGTTGGTAAATTATTCACTAGGACTAAGGATAAAGTACATAAGTTAGAAATGTCGAATGTAGTTTATAAAATACCTTGTAAGGGAAACGATAATGGACAATGCAACAAAGTATATGTAGGTACGACAAAGAACAAACTGAAAACTAGAATCTCGGGTCACAAATCAAATCAAAAGTTTAGGGATATTTCATCACAAAAAACAGCATTAACAGCCCACTGTGCCAGTTTAAATCATTCACCGGACTTTGAGAATGTATCAGTTTTAAACACAGAAAAAAATTATAAACGACGTTTAATGCTAGAAATGTTGCAAATCATTAAAGTACCAGAATTGTTAAGAATTAATTTTAAATCAGACACGGAAAATGTAGCACAAAATTATAGACATTTAGTGTATAAAAACAAAACAGGAAATTGAAAAATTTTTTAGAATGTAATAGATTATTTGTATAAAAATTTTTCTAATTGTAAATAATTTTTTCTATTGTGACAATTGTTATTATTTTTTCATTATTTTGTTATTTTTATTGTTTAATTATTTCCCTGACGATGATACACATTGCTGTATCGAAATATTGGAATTTTTATAAAATAAATGTTATCTAATTTTTTATAAAAAAAGAAAAACCTCAAGCTTAATAAATAATATTGAAATTTAATAAATAAAGGTTAAATAAAATAAAATTTATTTCTACAAATTTTTAAAAAAATAGAGCCAAGTTATGGAATGATTTGCCCGAATATCGAACGGCACAAAATATAATTGTTAACTTAAAAATAATAAATGACTGCGCCGATGAAAAAATCACGAACGATTTCGGTCAAACCTTTTATATTTATTGTCTAGCCCAATCAGCACAATATTCAGCCTGGGCTTCAGTAACAAAATTTCCTTCATACACTTCAGTGCCACCCTAATATACACACAGGCAATTTTATCGTAAAGGGTGTTTTTTTTAAACGCATAGAAATTCCGACAGGGATACCTAATGTAAAACTAGCTGTCATACAAATAAAGCGTGTTGAACTTTTTTCCAGTATACTTTAGCAAATCATCATGCATAGACTTGAACTATGTTTTCATTATGTGTTTGTCATGTGGATTGTCACTTTTTCACATATTAAATTTATTCATATCGTCTGAACCCTTCCAAACTAAATCATTTTTTATTTCTCTGTGTACAGTACATATGACATTTTTGATTTTGAACGAGTTCTGTTTTTAAGTGACAAAGCATCTGACATCAGCTGTTTTTTATTAACAAAATTGTTTGTGGCGGCAAAAATTAATTGAAATTTTATTAAATATAAATTATAATAGTAAATAAATAATAGAAAAAATAAAAAAAAAACAAATTTGTTACTGAAAATAATGGGAAAAAATTTACGTTACATACCAACATATGAACGTATAAATTATAAACCTGATGTAAAACTCAAATTTTGGCACACACATGAAATCACATGTGTGTAGAAAAGTGACATTCCACATAACAAATACACATAATGTGAACAAAGCTTTACACCAGAACAGCGTTTACTAATCTTAAAAATTTATTTTCAAAATTCGCGCTGTTCGCCAAATGTATAGAGCACTCTGTCAAGTTTAAGGTGCGCATAACCTTCCATCTGAGCAGCTAATACGCAATACAATGAATCGATAAATCACCACATTTACCCTTTTGGATAAAAGTCATCCAAATTGACCCTGAACCGAGCGTTTAGAAAAAACTCATCGCCGCTGTCAACTTAAGTGTGACAGAGGACTCTAGTTTATCGATCCGACGCTACTCTCGTCTTTAAAAATAGTTTTGTTGGAGGTGACTACCAGCAACGATAGATCATTTGGAAACCAATATTCAATGCATTATTGGCGAAATAAGAGCGCGTATGCTCGAAAAAGTTGTGCAAAATTGGAACGACATGATGACGTTCATAAACCCAGAAATTGCGTATGTATACGCAAAGGAATATGTTTATATAAAAAATTATCTTTTATAAAAATAAATCTAAATGCATATATGTAATGGAAAAATGGAAAAATAAAATAACTACAGCTCTGGCTATACACTGTGTTGAAGAAAAACATTTACCCGATCTCACAAACGTTAAAATATTGGACAAGGAAAAGAGAAAAAATAAACGATATACACTGGAAAGTTGGAGAATTCAGGAAAAAGCTACGAATGCCTTAAATACAAAAGACGACAAAAACAACACGATTGCAATTTATACAATTGCAATATTTTAGTTTGACTCTGCTTCTGTGATACTTAGTTTAATAGAATTTAATAGACTGTGATATTTTTATTTTTAATTATATTTTTGCATTTGTTTTGTTTAATTAAATTTATGTTTTATGTTGTGTTTATGTAAAACAAAATGTGTATTAAATATTCAAAATGCAGAACTATTGACGAAAGATTATATGTGAGTAATATTATTCCTGTAGAACTAAGTTATCGTTGTTGTTATTAAACTATTATTTTTCAATTGTATATTTATTTTGATGTTGCCAGATCTAATAAAATATCCCTGATGATGTTGGGAATCTCCAACGAAACGTCGGAAAAATAAATTATGAAATAATCTTTTATTTACATAGAATACATGACCTTAATAAGCCCGATTTAGAATTTTCTAAACAAATCAATAAGTGATTACGTTTGTTTCGACAAATATTTCTCCATAACTTGTATACCCTTCACCGACGGAAAAAGGGCATATATAAGTTTGTCATTCCGTTTGTAATTTCCACAATATTGATCTTTCACCCTATAAATTGTATATATTCAGGGTCCTTATCAGGTGCAAAATGTTGAAATGGGTTTTCCGAAGACACCGGAAATCTACTCCGGACACCGGAAATCTACGGCCGATCGAAATGAGAAATGAGCAGAAATTCACAACTGCCTCTAAGTCTTACCCATAAAACTCTAATGGCCAATTTAACTTATTCTATTTAAATATAGTTTTTCATATAATTTTATTTTTATTTGACATAAAAAACGAATTTTAATCATAATTTCTGAAATTGGTCACAAGTTAACGCCCAAATTTTTAGGTTCAATACGATTTAAACAATATGGTGAAGGCATTATAAGATTCGGCAAAACCGAAAGTAGCACTTTTACTTGTTGTTAACTCGTTACGTTTTTCAAGTCAACGAAAGAGGAAATAATTTTTTTATTGGGTCTGTGCAGCAAAAATCTGTGGTTTTAGAAGAAACTGCGGAATGTTTGCCAATTTTGATATTTTGTTGAATATTCATGCATAACTAAATGTTTTCCTCTTTGTTTTTGCTATGTGTATGGAAATTTCTAGAATATTTAAGGTATGCCCGGGCATATTAATCACATATTTGGTGAAGACACAAGTTTACACCATATGTAGAGTATATAAATGCATAAATTTATATTAACAAAATTTACAAAATATATGTATGTATGGTATACCTTAGACACATACACAACTTAATAACAGAGCGGGTAAAACAAGAAGTAGCTTGCAATTTATTTGGTATGTGAGGTATTTGGAAACTACATGCCACATCATTAAGAACGTTGTGGCAAAAATGAAAGAGCATTGTTTTATGGTAATTATCTTCCCATTGCTATAACGTTGCTTTGTATCCATCAAAATATATGTAAAGACCAAATATAGGCATATAGCAGGAAAAGCAAGTAGGGAAAACAGCAAAATCAAATACTCGACCCAAATCCAGGCAAGTGCCTCTTTAGTTGGTAAAATTTCCAGTAGCAGTTTGAATGCATACGATTACAAAACGTAAATATTTATGTATGTATTTGTGTACATGAAAATGAAATGCTCTTATCCTATATTATATAACAGATCCTTGAAAGTATTAATTAAACGGCGCAACAAAATACCTTTTAATAGATTTTCCATTTGAAAGGGAAATTTGACAAAAGAATTTTATTTAGAAGATATTTTTAGGGGCTAAATTCTTATATTAAAATTATTTTGTGCATTTCTATTACTTTATAGTTTTAAGCAAAAAAAAAAATAGTTAATTTTAACTAGTTCTTTTAGCTCAAATATACAAAAAATAAAGATGCTTTTCAACAAACAAAATTGTTTCCAAACGAATGTTCTGAGTTTATTGAAGGAAAATATCTTGTTTACTTTATGCAGCATCTTCGTTCTCTTCATATTTTTACTTCACTTGTTTCGCTTTTACATATTGAATGTAAAGTATGAATAATTTTTCGGGGGAAAAATCATCATTAAAGAAAATAAGGACAGGATAAAGATCATCTTTTCGTATTGCATTTTTAGTTAAACCTTTAGGACATTTTTTTGTTTTGTGTAGTTTCCTTTGTATTTAGACTTTTAATATATGCTTTATACATATTTTGATTTCAGTTTTTATTTTATCTTTGAAGTTTGAAATGGCTACCTAGAATAAATGCTGTATACGAAAACTACAAAGAGATATACGAAAATACAGTCATGTAAATTTAAATAAATGCTCCACGTTACTAATGAAAGTTGCCAGCACAAAATATACGATTCCCATAATGAAAGAAATTTAAAAAAATTAAGTTAGGAGTTGAATCGCTTTGTGCCATTAAAGCGAAAATACGAATTTATTTCGAAGTTCTAAAATCTTATACGATATAAATAAAATTGTCACGTTATTGACTGACTGATTTAAATTCACACAGCCTAAACGCCTGAAGCACAAAAGATGAACCTCGAATCGATCCACTGAGATCGAAATTTTTTGAAATTCGAATGTTTAGGGAGTACAAAAGGATGACAAATTTAATACTTATCGTTGTTCATTAACAAAAAAAAAAAAGCGGACAGGTTTCCTAATTGATTGATTGACTGATTGACTTACTGATTCGTCATCGCACAGCCTATTTAAACGCCTGATTATTAAAAGTTTAAATTAGCACTGCAGGTTGGATTCCCGCCAAATCGATCCACTAAAACTAAAATAAATACCAAAAAAAATTTGATACTAATCATTGTTCATTAAAAAAAGTAAGCGGATAGGTGTCTGGTACTCTTTTTAAATTCATCCTTTTTGGGAAGTAAACGGCTAAAATCTGTACTTGGAAACTTTGTTGTCACGCCATCTTTATTTTAAACCAATAAGCATAGAAATAAATATTATTTTACATTCGTAACGTATGTTCAAAAAATAAATATAAATTTGGTACTTTTTGAAAATCGTATATTTTTGTTTTTGGTACTTTTTTACAAAACATTTTTCTCCATTCATTGACATATGCTTACGTATTAAGTTATGGGCTTCCACTAAAATATTGAAAATTTTGCTCCATCAATAGGGTGAAAAAACACTATCAAGGAGGGAAACTGCAGGAAATTAAATTTCTTTCTTTCCTTTCCACATGTCGCACTTTTGAATTTTCTATAGAATTGAACTTAGACACATCAAATTTAAGGTGAAGGGTCCTCCGACTGAATAAGACCCTATAAGATGAAAAATGTTGGCACCTTTTTATTAAAACATAGAAAACATAGACTCTGAAAAAATTTTCAGGCTTGCTAAATGAGTAGCATGAGTTCAAATTTACATTTTAACCCTTCGTTGTACACATGAGTCTGGCCAGACCTTTTTCCATGTGTAAAGAAAATCAAAACATGCGCAAGCCGGAGGGTTAAAAATGAAAATAATATGCATATGTATGTGTTTTTCTTGTTTTGTTTTTTCTACACACAATAAGCAAACCGGTTTTTCCAAACTTGTGTTTTCGAAAGTAATCCCATTTAGGATTGTTTGGGTTGAGTACGTTTAAGTGTTATTCGTACTTGAATTTTTGAGTACGACTCGTACTTAAAGTAATCCCAAAAAACTTGATTTATTCCGAGTGTTTTTCTTTCTGTGTAGAATGTGTTGGTGCTTGCTAAATATTAAACCGGCAAAGAAACTTTTGTCGCCTGAGATTTTATTTAAGTTGGACATAATTCTGGACGCTCTTGTATTTCTTGTTGCGAGCACTGTTTTAACTGGTTGAGTGGGGAGACTGACTTTGTGACTGCAAAAGCGTAGGCCTAGACACTTAGACACTAGTTTCAGGGATGCGTTCTGTATGGTTTAAGCACGTAACCTTCGTTAGAAGAACCAGAAACTCTGAAAATTTACCGTAAACTGTTTTTACAGGGTTTAGTGTTTAGGGCATCAAAGTTCTGAATATAAATTTAATGTCTGGCCGGCCCAACCCGGAAAGGACTTTCAGAAGCATGACAAAAACCTCATTCTGTAACCCTAATTTCTGCCGCCCCAAACCTGAAAGTGCTTTAAGAAGCATGACAAAAAAAACCTCTTCAACCTTTGTACCCACATTCGAATTTCTCAAGCTGTTATTTTCTTTAATAAAAGAAACTAATTTTGCGTTACAACAATACAACATACTGCGAGTACAATACCACTATTTACTACAACTACAATAATGGCGAAAATAATAACAACAAGAACAATAATGTCAGTACAATTCATTGTTTTATTTTATTTCCATATTTTTTTTCTTTTTTATTTTTAGTGCCCGTAAAAATTTCATTCATTCATTGGTTTGAAGCTGTGGAGTTGGTTTAAACAAGATTTTTATTTAAAAAATTCAAAAAAAACACATTAAATATATAAAGAAGGATCATGGACATGGGTATAAAAACCCAAAAATAAAACAAGTTACAGTGCTCTATTATTCGGCTGTGGCGAATCTTTAATTCCCTCCACCTGCAGTTAAAATATTTCAGGAGTGGGGTTTATAATTGATTTTACCCTCTAATGCAAAGTTTCAGAATAAATGGGGATATATTATGAAAATAATTTTTTTATGGTATTTTTCGGAATCTGAGTTAAAAAAAAAATATTTTTAGTCCCGAATAATTAATCGTTTACGTTCCAGGTGAGAAAACATCAAGGAGTACCTTGAGGCAACCTTAAGTATCTAGTAATAAAAACACATTTAATATTGAAAATAAAAAGTAATCAAACAAATTAAAAATATTTAGTTTTGTTTAGAATAATAAAAAAAAAAAAAATGTATTATTTGAGCCATGGTGAAATAATACAGATGGCAGCACTACGCCAGTTAGCGATTTTTGCTCTAGTATTGTTTGTCTAGTCTAATGTCAAAGTTTTGTTTATGTTTCCAAGAAGTCCACGTTTTGTGCTTTGATAATTATATATTGCATTAAAGTTGTTGATTAAAATTAAATAAATAGTCAACATAGTGAAATAAATATTGGCTAAAAACTTATTTATTTCGTCGCGTTCGGCAGCAAAATTCGATTTTAGCTTAAAATTATTTTTGACGTATACGGAGACTTATTTTTCTAAAACGATTGGCACCATTGGATTCAGCGTACCAGAAAACGCCATGTACCCGGCTTGTATGTTTTTGTGACTAGCACAGTGTTAGTAATATTTATAAAAACGGACGTCATTGCTAAAATTGGTTGCGGTTTAGACCTATGTTAAATTATTATCGTAATCAGAAATATTCACCCCTATCGTGAATATTTTTTCCTCTTTTCACATAGTTGCGATCATGAAAAAGTCGCATGAACAAAAGGTAATTCAAAGGGGAATAATAACGTGAAAAAATGTTCACGGGAAAAAATTCCCCTTATCGTGAAAAGTTGTTTCCCTAGTAATTTGTTCACGTTTCCCTTAGATTTTCTCACTTTATTTTTGCTAGAAAACAGAACATGTATGTAAGTAGGTCGTCCTATAAATCGAATATTTAGGGCTAGATTCGTTAATAAGGCACAAACCGATATATTGGTCAACAAAATGCCAAACAACAGGTCGATTGTCTGCGGATTTGTAAAGCTTTTGAAAGACGTGTTGGCAGAATTTTGGAAAATATTTTACTACTCAAATTTAAAAAGTGCAAAAAACTTACGTTGTAATCAAACTATTCCCCCAATACTAAATATTTTGCTTTATTATTTTAACTTTTCTTTAAAATACAAACGTGTATAGGTATTTTTGAACAAAAATTTCATTAGTTTTTAATTTTGTCTAATCTTTCATCTTTTTTTACATTCACTGGAACTGATAGCGGGAAAAATTTTGCACATGAGATTCACGATTCCTTTTTCCCTTCGAGGGGAATGCAAATTTCATGGGGACAAAAATTACACTTGGTATTCACGATAGGGTTGAATATGTTTTTATTTTTAGTCATATAAAACTTAACTTGAACTAATTTGAGTAAAATATGGCGAATCGTAACAGTGTTATGGCCAATTTCACTTATTCTATTTAAATATCAATTCATATTTAAATATAGTATTTCATATAATTTTTTTTTTTTTTTTTGACATGAAAAACAAATTTTAAACATAAATTGATATTTATACTACATTTACATTAGGCCGAAATCTTGTAGATTTGATTTAAAATCTTCTTCGAAATCTAGTGCGTTTACATTACACTTTTTTGACATTAGCGAGATTTTGTTTTTATAACAAAACAACTAACTGAAAGACTTTTCGTTACACATACAAACACAAAAAGAAATATACATTAAAAAATTTGCATTGCCATTTATTAATAATCAACGATATTTATTTTATCAATATTATTCGTCTTTTTTATTTTTTTACACATTTTTATTTATTTATTTTATAAAACTTTTTAATTTTTTTTTAACAATTTTTGTTTTGTTTTTTTTAAATGTCATTTTTTCTTGTGCAGGGAAGTATTTTTTAGTGCTTTATTGAAAAACCATAGTTGCTTCATTAAGTACTACTAGATTTTGAGTAGATTTCGTCGAAATCTAGTCACGAAGTAGATTTTGTTTTGTATGGGAAATCTAGTCAAAAACAACTAGATTTGGCTCGAAATCTCGTAAGTACTAGATTTTGCGTAGGTGTAAATGTAGTATTAAATAAATTGGCCAATAGTTACACTAAAATGATTTTCAGAAGTGGAATCTATATTGGACCCATGGTAAATTATGGATCAATCGTCACAAAATTCTGCACGCAGAGAAAAAATATGGTTGGGCATGGTTAGGGAAACAACACTATGTTTAATATAACAATATATTGTTGTCGTACACAAATAATTGTTACTTTTCTTTAATATCAACAAATTATAGTTACTGTAAACATATCAACGTTTATCGCAATTATAAATTTAAGTATTGTTGAACGAAAAATAATTATTTTTCTAACAACTAAATTATGATAACTTTCAAAACATATTATATTACTCACAACCATATAATGATATTTAATAGCCATAACATAATTTTCTATACATTTATCATATTATGTTTTAGATGCAATCAAACCATTTTTAATCTAAAAATATTATGTTAGCGCCATTTGTAAAATAATGTTGTATCAGTTGTATCGTTAATTTTATATGTGAGCGGTTAAACAATTTAAAGATAAATTCCCATAAAAAAATAAGCTTAAAGAATTTAAAAAAATTTAAATATTAGCGGAGTTCATTGAGTTTAGTGATTTAATAGTGCAAATGGAAATTAACGTAGTTTTTTTGTAAAATCCAACAACAAAACACATAGAGATTTCGTTATATTTTATAAAAGTCCCTACAAGAAATGAATGAGCGAGTAGTCACATTTTTCATTTTGGTGTTAAGAAAATGATAGAAAGAAATGACCGAAATCAAGTTTACGGTCACATTCGGTCAGTTTTTCCTATCATTTTCTTAACACCAAAATGAAAAATGTGACTACTCGCTCATTCGTTTCTTGTAGGGGTGTTTTGATATTTCTGTTGTTTTCTTGGGCAACTGCGTATGTCTTAAAACAAAATTTTCAGGAGATCCGAAAAACCATTCTAGATTAAACTATGGGATAGGTATTGTGCACCACGTTAAAAAATCAGAATTAATACATCTTTTTTCAAAAGTTTTTAAAAACATGTAAAGAGTAATCAAAATTAGGCAATATGGCATCAACATCTCAAAATCTGAAAAGAAAAATAAGAAAAAATAGAGAAACGCGGTTGCCCATGAAAACCACAGATTTTGGATTTTCTCTTTTGCAAGCCTTATATTGAACTCCGCTATTTGATTTACATTAAGAAAAATTGTAAAAAGCCACAAAATAAAAATGGATGCAAGAAAATTTTAATTTATTTTTTATTTTTATGACAGTTATGAAAGGTGCTGTATCATAATATGATTGCTTCTAAATTTATTATGATTAACACGACAATAATATGATTGCTTCTTAACTTATTATGATTAACATGACAATAATTTAATTACTTCTTGACTTAGTATGATTAACAGAATAATAATATGATTAAGGAAAAAATATTATGATGTAATATTACGAGTATATTTAGTCATAATAGGTTTCAATAATAATCATAATATGGTGACTACAATCATGAATCTTATCATAATATGTTGCTCTTAGAATATGTTTACCACAACCATGTTTTTTCTCTGCGTGTGAAGAGTGATTTTTGGTGTTAGAAAAACCTAAATTTTTATTTTATTACAGCAGTAAAATTTGTTATAGCATATTAAAGCACGGTTCAAAAAACTGCAGTCGAAACCAAAAACTGTCGAACAAAAAAATAAAATGTGTGTACATCTTTTCGTTTTTTAAGTTGATTTGGCCGCGACTGTTTCCATATAATGAATCAGTAGTAAAAGCATCCGATTTTCTGACAAATGAAGAAGTGGAAGAAATGGTAGATTTTCTACTTTGACTGCAGTTTTTTAAACGCTGTTTTAAAGAGCTTTTAAGATGACTGCTTTATTTGAGATCTATGGAAAATTATGGATTGGTTATCTCAAAATTGCATGGTAATATTTCTGGCCATATAAAAAGCTAAATTGGACGAGATTTTACAACAATATCCATATTTGCTGTGGTTTTAAGCGTATTTAAATATTATACATATATGGATGTGTGTGAAGTTAAATTTCGAAATTTATAGCATAACAGAGCTCTGTTAAAGCTCTAACATAGCACTGTTAACCATATAGAATTGTGATATATGTTTTCAAATTGGAATTATACCTACATTTATGGATCAAATGGACTGGAAAAAAATATACAGCTTAACACACATCCCACTTATCAAAAACTTTCATTACTTTAGGTATATAATAGGACTTTTCATGTTTTTTTTAATTTTTTAAATTTACAATTTCTCTGGAATATTTTCCCGAATTCCAGGAAAACGGGAGGAGATGGGCGGATGAAATTTGATGGAATTTGTGGACAAAGTGGACCTTTATGAAAATTAGTTATTAGAAGCTTTAAGGTGTTGCGTCTTTATACGAATTTTTCAATTTTTCCATATTTTTCAAATTTTGAATTTCACTGTAAGATGAATTCCAGAAAAACGGGAGGAGATGGGCGGATGAAATTTGATGGAATTTGTGGACAAAGTGGACCTTTATGAAAATTAGTTATCAGAAGCTTTAAGGTGTTGCGTCTTTATACGAATTTGTCAATTTTTCCATATTTTAAAATTTTGAATTTCACTGTTAGATGAATTCCAGGAAAACGGGAGGAGATGGGCGGATGAAATTTGATGGAATTTGTGGACAAAGTGGACCTTTATGAAAATTAGTTATCAGAAGCTTAAAGGTGTTGCGTCTTTATACGAATTTTTCAATTTTTCCATATTTTTCAAATTTTGAATTTCACTGTAAGATGAATTCCAGAAAAACGGGAGGAGATGGGCGGATGAAATTTGATGGAATTTGTGGACAAAGTGGACCTTTATGAAAATTAGTTATCAGAAGCTTTAAGGTGTTGCGTCTTTATACGAATTTTTCAATTTTTCCATATTTTCAAATTTTGAATTTCACTGTTAGATGAATTCCAGGAAAACGGGAGGAGATGGGCGGATGAAATTTGATGGAATTTGTGGACAAAGTGGACCTTTATGAAAATTAGTTATCAGAAGGTTTAAGGTGTTGCGTCTTTATACGAATTTTTCAATTTTTCCATATTTTCAAATTTTGAATTTCACTGTTAGATGAATTCCAGGAAAACGGGAGGAGATGGGCGGATGAAATTTGATGGAATTTGTGGACAAAGTGGACCTTTATGAAAATTAATAATCAGAAGCTTAAAGGTGTTGCGTCTTTATACGAATTTTTCAATTCTTCCATATTTTTCAAATTTTGAATTTCACTGTAAGATGAATTCTAGAAAAACGGGAGGAGATGGGCGGATGAAATTTGATGGAATTTGTGGACAAAGTGGACCTTTATGAAAATTAGTTATCAGAAGCTTTAAGGTGTTGCATCTTTATACGAATTTTTCAATTTTTCCATATCTTCAAATTTTGAATTTCACTGTTAGATGAATTCCAGGAAAACGGGAGGAGATGGGCGGATGAAATTTGATGGAATTTGTGGACAAAGTGGACCTTTATGAAAATTAGTTATCAGAAGCTTTAAGGAGTTGCGTCTTTATACGAATTTTTCAATTTTTCCATATTTTCAAATTTTGAATTTCACTGTTAGATGAATTCCAGGAAAACGGGAGGAGATGGGCGGATGAAATTTGATGGAATTTGTGGACAAAGTGGACCTTTATTAAAATTAGTTATCAGAAGCTTAAAGGTGTTGCGTCTTTATACGAATTTTTCAATTTTTCCATATTTTCAAATTTTGAATTTCACTGTTAGATGAATTCCAGGAAAACGGGAGGAGATGGGCGGATGAAATTTTATGGAATTTGTGGACAAAGTGGACCTTTATGAAAATTAGTTATCAGAAGCTTTAAGGTGTTGCGTCTTTATACGAATTTTTAAATTTTTCCATATTTTAAAATTTTGAATTTCACTGTTAGATGAATTCCAGGAAAACGGGAGGAGATGGGCGGATGAAATTTTATGGAATTTGTGGACAAAGTGGACCTTTATGAAAATTAGTTATCAGAAGCTTTAAGGTGTTGCGTCTTTATACGAATTTTTAAATTTTTCCATATTTTCAAATTTTGAATTTCATTGTTAGATGAATTCCAGGAAAACGGGAGGAGATGGGCGGATGAAATTTGATGGAATTTGTGGACAAAGTGGACCTTTATGAAAATTAGTTATCAGAAGCTTTAAGGTGTTGCGTCTTTATACGAATTTTTCAATTTTTCCATATTTTCAAATTTTGAATTTCACTGTTAGATGAATTCCAGGAAAACGGGGGGAGATGGGCGGATGAAATTTGATGGAATTTGTGGACAAAGTGGACCTTTATGAAAATTAGTTATCAGAAGGTTTAAGGTGTTGCGTCTTTATACGAATTTTTCAATTTTTCCATATTTTCAAATTTTGAATTTCACTGTTAGATGAATTCCAGGAAAACGGGAGGAGATGGGCGGATGAAATTTGATGGAATTTGTGGACAAAGTGGACCTTTATGAAAATTAGTTATCAGAAGCTTAAAGGTGTTGCGTCTTTATACGAATTTTTCAATTATCCATATTTTCAAATTTTGAATTTCACTGTTAGATGAATTCCAGGAAAACGGGAGGAGATGGGCGGATGAAATTTGATAGAATTTGTGGACAAAGTGGACCTTTATGAAAATTAGTTATCAGAAGCTTAAAGGTGTTGCGTCTTTATACGAATTTTTCAATTTTTCCATATTTTCAAATTTTGAATTTCACTGTTATATGAATTCCAGGAAAACGGGAGGAGATGGGCGGATGAAATTTGATGGAATTTGTGGAAAAAGTGGACCTTTATGAAAATTAGTTATCAGAAGCTTAAAGGTGTTGCGTCTTTATACGAATTTTTCAATTATCCATATTTTCAAATTTTGAATTTCACTGTTAGATGAATTCCAGGAAAACGGGAGGAGATGGGCGGATGAAATTTGATAGAATTTGTGGACAAAGTGGACCTTTATGAAAATTAGTTATCAGAAGCTTAAAGGTGTTGCGTCTTTATACGAATTTTTCAATTTTTCCATATTTTCAAATTTTGAATTTCACTGTTATATGAATTCCAGGAAAACGGGAGGAGATGGGCGGATGAAATTTGATGGAATTTGTGGAAAAAGTGGACCTTTATGAAAATTAGTTATCAGAAGCTTAAAGGTGTTGCGTCTTTATACGAATTTTTCAATTTTTCCATATTTTTCAAATTTTGAATTTCACTGTAAGATGAATTCCAGAAAAACGGGAGGAGATGGGCGGATGAAATTTGATGGAATTTGTGGACAAAGTGGACCTTTATGAAAATTAGTTATCAGAAGCTTTAAGGTGTTGCGTCTTTATACGAATTTTTCAATTTTTCCATATTTTCAAATTTTGAATTTCACTGTTAGATGAATTCCAGGAAAACGGGAGGAGATGGGCGGATGAAATTTGATGGAATTTGTGGACAAAGTGGACCTTTATGAAAATTAGTTATCAGAAGCTTTAAGGTGTTGCGTCTTTATACGAATTTTTCAATTTTTCCATATTTTCAAATTTTGAATTTCACTGTTAGATGAATTCCAGGAAAACGGGAGGAGATGGGCGGATGAAATTTGATGGAATTTGTGGACAAAGTGGACCTTTATGAAAATTAATAATCAGAAGCTTAAAGGTGTTGCGTCTTTATACGAATTTTTCAATTTTTCCATATTTTTCAAATTTTGAATTTCACTGTAAGATGAATTCTAGAAAAACGGGAGATGGGCGGATGAAATTTGATGGAATTTGTGGACAAAGTGGACCTTTATGAAAATTAGTTATCAGAAGCTTTAAGGTGTTGCGTCTTTATACGAATTTTTCAATTTTTCCATATTTTCAAATTTTGAATTTCACTGTTAGATGAATTCCAGGAAAACGGGAGGAGATGGACGGATGAAATTTGATGGAATTTGTGGACAAAGTGGACCTTTATGAAAATTAATAATCAGAAGCTTAAAGGTGTTGCGTCTTTATACGAATTTTTCAATTTTTCCATATTTTTCAAATTTTGAATTTCACTGTAAGATGAATTCCAGAAAAACGGGAGGAGATGGGCGGATGAAATTTGATGGAATTTGTGGACAAAGTGGACCTTTATGAAAATTAGTTATCAGAAGCTTTAAGGTGTTGCGTCTTTATACGAATTTTTCAATTTTTCCATATTTTCAAATTTTGAATTTCACTGTTAGATGAATTCCAGGAAAACGGGAGGAGATGGGCGGATGAAATTTGATGGAATTTGTGGACAAAGTGGACCTTTATGAAAATTAGTTATCAGAAGCTTAAAGGTGTTGCGTCTTTATACGAATTTTTCAATTTTTCCATATTTTCAAATTTTGAATTTCACTGTTAGATGAATTCCAGGAAAACGGGAGGAGATGGGCGGATGAAATTTGATGGAATTTGTGGACAAAGTGGACCTTTATGAAAATTAATAATCAGAAGCTTAAAGGTGTTGCGTCTTTATACGAATTTTTCAATTTTTCCATATTTTCAAATTTTGAATTTCACTGTTAGATGAATTCCAGGAAAACGGGAGGAGATGGGCGGATGAAATTTGATGGAATTTGTGGACAAAGTGGACCTTTATGAAAATTAGTTATCAGAAGCTTTAAGGTGTTGCGTCTTTATACGAATTTATACAATTAGGGCGATAATGTGTTTAAAAAATTTCAAAAATTCTATAATAACAGACGCAACACCTTAAAGCTTCTGATAACTAATTTTCATAAAGGTCCACTTTGTCCACAAATTCCATCAAATTTCATCCGCCCATCTCCTCCCGTTTTCCAGGAATTCATCTAACAGTGAAATTCAAAATTTGAAAATATGGATAATTGAAAAATTCGTATAAAGACGCAACACCTTTAAGCTTCTGATAACTAATTTTCATAAAGGTCCACTTTTTCCACAAATTCCATCAAATTTTGAATTTCACTGTTATATGAATTCCAGGAAAACGGGAGGAGATGGGCGGATGAAATTTGATGGAATTTGTGGAAAAAGTGGACCTTTATGAAAATTAGTTATCAGAAGCTTAAAGGTGTTGCGTCTTTATACGAATTTTTCAATTTTTCCATATTTTTCAAATTTTGAATTTCACTGTAAGATGAATTCCAGAAAAACGGGAGGAGATGGGCGGATGAAATTTGATGGAATTTGTGGACAAAGTGGACCTTTATGAAAATTAGTTATCAGAAGCTTTAAGGTGTTGCGTCTTTATACGAATTTTTCAATTTTTCCATATTTTTCAAATTTTGAATTTCACTGTAAGATGAATTCCAGAAAAACGGGAGGAGATGGGCGGATGAAATTTGATGGAATTTGTGGACAAAGTGGACCTTTATGAAAATTAGTTATCAGAAGCTTAAAGGTGTTGCGTCTTTATACGAATTTTTCAATTTTTCCATATTTTTCAAATTTTGAATTTCACTGTAAGATGAATTCCAGAAAAACGGGAGGAGATGGGCGGATGAAATTTGATGGAATTTGTGGAAAAAGTGGACCTTTATGAAAATTAGTTATCAGAAGCTTTAAGGTGTTGCGTCTTTATACGAATTTTTCAATTTTTCCATATTTTTCAAATTTTGAATTTCACTGTAAGATGAATTCCAGAAAAACGGGAGGAGATGGGCGGATGAAATTTGATGGAATTTGTGGACAAAGAGGACCTTTATGAAAATTAGTTATTAGAAGCTTTAAGGTGTTGCGTCTTTATACGAATTTTTCAATTTTTCCATATTTTTCAAATTTTGAATTTCACTGTAAGATGAATTCCAGAAAAACGGGAGGAGATGGGCGGATGAAATTTGATGGAATTTGTGGACAAAGTGGACCTTTATGAAAATTAGTTATCAGAAGCTTTAAGGTGTTGCGTCTTTATACGAATTTTTCAATTTTTCCATATTTTCAAATTTTGAATTTCACTGTTAGATGAATTCCAGGAAAACGGGAGGAGATGGGCGGATGAAATTTGATGGAATTTGTGGACAAAGTGGACCTTTATGAAAATTAGTTATCAGAAGCTTAAAGGTGTTGCGTCTTTATACGAATTTTTCAATTTTTCCATATTTTCAAATTTTGAATTTCACTGTTAGATGAATTCCAGGAAAACGGGAGGAGATGGGCGGATGAAATTTGATGGAATTTGTGGACAAAGTGGACCTTTATGAAAATTAATAATCAGAAGCTTAAAGGTGTTGCGTCTTTATACGAATTTTTCAATTTTTCCATATTTTCAAATTTTGAATTTCACTGTTAGATGAATTCCAGGAAAACGGGAGGAGATGGGCGGATGAAATTTGATGGAATTTGTGGACAAAGTGGACCTTTATGAAAATTAGTTATCAGAAGCTTTAAGGTGTTGCGTCTTTATACGAATTTATACAATAAGGGCGATAATGTGTTTAAAAAATTTCAAAAATTCTATAATAACAGACGCAACACCTTAAAGCTTCTGATGACTAATTTTCATAAAGGTCCACTTTGTCCAAAAATTCCATCAAATTTCATCCGCCCATCTCCTCCCGTTTTCCAGGAATTCATCTAACAGTGAAATTCAAAATTTGAAAATATGGATAATTGAAAAATTCGTATAAAGACGCAACACCTTTAAGCTTCTGATAACTAATTTTCATAAAGGTCCACTTTTTCCACAAATTCCATCAAATTTTGAATTTCACTGTTATATGAATTCCAGGAAAACGGGAGGAGATGGGCGGATGAAATTTGATGGAATTTGTGGAAAAAGTGGACCTTTATGAAAATTAGTTATCAGAAGCTTAAAGGTGTTGCGTCTTTATACGAATTTTTCAATTTTTCCATATTTTTCAAATTTTGAATTTCACTGTAAGATGAATTCCAGAAAAACGGGAGGAGATGGGCGGATGAAATTTGATGGAATTTGTGGACAAAGTGGACCTTTATGAAAATTAGTTATCAGAAGCTTTAAGGTGTTGCGTCTTTATACGAATTTTTCAATTTTTCCATATTTTCAAATTTTGAATTTCACTGTTAGATGAATTCCAGGAAAACGGGAGGAGATGGGCGGATGAAATTTGATGGAATTTGTGGACAAAGTGGACCTTTATGAAAATTAGTTATCAGAAGCTTTAAGGTGTTGCGTCTTTATACGAATTTTTCAATTTTTCCATATTTTCAAATTTTGAATTTCACTGTTAGATGAATTCCAGGAAAACGGGAGGAGATGGGCGGATGAAATTTGATGGAATTTGTGGACAAAGTGGACCTTTATGAAAATTAATAATCAGAAGCTTAAAGGTGTTGCGTCTTTATATGAATTTTTCAATTTTTCCATATTTTTCAAATTTTGAATTTCACTGTAAGATGAATTCTAGAAAAACGGGAGATGGGCGGATGAAATTTGATGGAATTTGTGGACAAAGTGGACCTTTATGAAAATTAGTTATCAGAAGCTTTAAGGTGTTGCGTCTTTATACGAATTTTTCAATTTTTCCATATTTTCAAATTTTGAATTTCACTGTTAGATGAATTCCAGGAAAACGGGAGGAGATGGACGGATGAAATTTGATGGAATTTGTGGACAAAGTGGACCTTTATGAAAATTAATAATCAGAAGCTTAAAGGTGTTGCGTCTTTATACGAATTTTTCAATTTTTCCATATTTTTCAAATTTTGAATTTCACTGTAAGATGAATTCCAGAAAAACGGGAGGAGATGGGCGGATGAAATTTGATGGAATTTGTGGACAAAGAGGACCTTTATGAAAATTAGTTATTAGAAGCTTTAAGGTGTTGCGTCTTTATACGAATTTTTCAATTTTTCCATATTTTTCAAATTTTGAATTTCACTGTAAGATGAATTCCAGAAAAACGGGAGGAGATGGGCGGATGAAATTTGATGGAATTTGTGGACAAAGTGGACCTTTATGAAAATTAGTTATCAGAAGCTTTAAGGTGTTGCGTCTTTATACGAATTTTTCAATTTTTCCATATTTTCAAATTTTGAATTTCACTGTTAGATGAATTCCAGGAAAACGGGAGGAGATGGGCGGATGAAATTTGATGGAATTTGTGGACAAAGTGGACCTTTATGAAAATTAGTTATCAGAAGCTTTAAGGTGTTGCGTCTTTATACGAATTTTTCAATTTTTCCATATTTTCAAATTTTGAATTTCACTGTTAGATGAATTCCAGGAAAACGGGAGGAGATGGGCGGATGAAATTTGATGGAATTTGTGGACAAAGTGGACCTTTATGAAAATTAATAATCAGAAGCTTAAAGGTGTTGCGTCTTTATACGAATTTTTCAATTTTTCCATATTTTCAAATTTTGAATTTCACTGTTAGATGAATTCCAGGAAAACGGGAGGAGATGGGCGGATGAAATTTGATGGAATTTGTGGACAAAGTGGACCTTTATGAAAATTAGTTATCAGAAGCTTTAAGGTGTTGCGTCTTTATACGAATTTATACAATTAGGGCGATAATGTGTTTAAAAAATTTCAAAAATTCTATAATAACAGACGCAACACCTTAAAGCTTCTGATAACTAATTTTCATAAAGGTCCACTTTGTCCAAAAATTCCATCAAATTTCATCCGCCCATCTCCTCCCGTTTTCCAGGAATTCATCTAACAGTGAAATTCAAAATTTGAAAATATGGATAATTGAAAAATTCGTATAAAGACGCAACACCTTTAAGCTTCTGATAACTAATTTTCATAAAGGTCCACTTTTTCCACAAATTCCATCAAATTTCATCCGCCCATCTCCTCCCGTTTTCCTGGAATTCATCTAACAGTGAAATTCAAAATTTGAAAATATGGATAATTGAAAAATTCGTATAAATACGCAACACCTTTAAGCTTCTGATAACTAATTTTCATAAAGGTCCACTTTTTCCACAAATTCCATCAAATTTCATCCGCCCATCTCCTCCCGTTTTCCTGGAATTCATATAACAGTGAAATTCAAAATTTGAAAATATGGAAAAATTGAAAAATTCGTATAAAGACGCAACACCTTTAAGCTTCTGATAACTAATTTTCATAAAGGTCCACTTTGTCCACAAATTCCATCAAATTTCATCCGCCCATCTCCTCCCGTTTTCCTGGAATTCATATAACAGTGAAATTCAAAATTTGAAAATATGGAAAAATTGAAAAATTCGTATAAAGACGCAACACCTTTAAGCTTCTGATAACTAATTTTCATAAAGGTCAACTTTGTCCACAAATTCTATCAAATTTCATCCGCCCATCTCCTCCCGTTTTCCTGGAATTCATCTAACAGTGAAATTCAAAATTTGAAAATATGGATAATTGAAAAATTCGTATAAAGACGCAACACCTTTAAGCTTCTGATAACTAATTTTCATAAAGGTCCACTTTTTCCACAAATTCCATCAAATTTCATCCGCCCATCTCCTCCCGTTTTTCTGGAATTCATATAACAGTGAAATTCAAAATTTGAAAATATGGAAAAATTCGTATAAAGACGCAACACTTTAAACCTTCTGATAACTAATTTTCATAAAGGTCCACTTTGTCCACAAATTCCATCAAATTTCATCCGCCCATCTCCTCCCGTTTTCCTGGAATTCATATAACAGTGAAATTCAAAATTTGAAAATATGGAAAAATTGAAAAATTCGTATAAAGACGCAACACCTTTAAGCTTCTGATAACTAATTTTCATAAAGGTCCACTTTGTCCACAAATTCTATCAAATTTCATCCGCCCATCTCCTCCCGTTTTCCTGGAATTCATCTAACAGTGAAATTCAAAATTTGAAAATATGGATAATTGAAAAATTCGTATTAAGACGCAACACCTTTAAGCTTCTGATAACTAATTTTCATAAAGGTCCACTTTTTCCACAAATTCCATCAAATTTCATCCGCCCATCTCCTCCCGTTTTCCTGGAATTCATATAACAGTGAAATTCAAAATTTGAAAATATGGAAAAATTGAAAAATTCGTATAAAGACGCAACACCTTTAAGCTTCTGATAACTTATTTTCATAAAGGTCCACTTTTTCCACAAATTCCATCAAATTTCATCCGCCCATCTCCTCCCGTTTTCCTGGAATTCATCTAACAGTGAAATTCAAAATTTGAAAATATGGAAAAATTGAAAAATTCGTATAAAGACGCAACACCTTTAAGCTTCTGATAACTAATTTTCATAAAGGTCCACTTTGTCCACAAATTCCATCAAATTTCATCCGCCCATCTCCTCCCGTTTTCCTGGAATTCATCTAACAGTGAAATTCAAAATTTGAAAATATGGAAAAATTGAAAATTTCGTATAAAGACGCAACACCTTTAAGCTTCTGATAACTAATTTTCATAAAGGTCCACTTTTTCCACAAATTCCATCAAATTTCATCTGCCCATCTCCTCCCGTTTTTCTGGAATTCATCTTACAGTGAAATTCAAAATTTGAAAAATATGGAAAAATTGAAAAATTCGTATAAAGACGCAACACCTTTAAGCTTCTGATAACTAATTTTCATAAAGGTCCACTTTTTCCACAAATTCCATCAAATTTCATCCGCCCATCTCCTCCCGTTTTCCTGGAATTCATCTAACAGTGAAATTCAAAATTTGAAAATATGGAAAAATTGAAAAATTCGTATAAAGACGCAACACCTTAAAGCTTCTGATAACTAATTTTCATAAAGGTCCACTTTGTCAACAAATTCCATCAAATTTCATCCGCCCATCTCCTCCCGTTTTCCTGGAATTCATCTAACAGTGAAATTCAAAATTTGAAAATATGGAAAAATTGAAAAATTCGTATAAAGACGCAACACCTTTAAGCTTCTGATAACTAATTTTCATAAAGGTCCACTTTGTCCACAAATTCCATCAAATTTCATCCGCCCATCTCCTCCCGTTTTCCTGGAATTCATCTAACAGTGAAATTCAAAATTTTAAAATATGGAAAAATTGAAAAATTCGTATAAAGACGCAACACCTTAAAGCTTCTGATAACTAATTTTCATAAAGGTCCACTTTGTCCACAAATTCCATCAAATTTCATCCGCCCATCTCCTCCCGTTTTCCTGGAATTCATCTAACAGTGAAATTCAAAATTTGAAAATATGGAAAAATTGAAAAATTCGTATAAAGACGCAACACCTTAAAGCTTCTGATAACTAATTTTCGTAAAGGTCCACTTTGTCCACAAATTCCATCAAATTTCATCCGCCCATCTCCTCCCGTTTTTCTGGAATTCATCTTACAGTGAAATTCAAAATTTGAAAAATATGGAAAAATTGAAAAATTCGTATAAAGACGCAACACCTTTAAGCTTCTGATAACTAATTTTCATAAAGGTCCACTTTGTCCACAAATTCCATCAAATTTCATCCGCCCATCTCCTCCCGTTTTCCTGGAATTCATCTAACAGTGAAATTCAAAATTTTAAAATATGGAAAAATTGACAAATTCGTATAAAGACGCAACACCTTAAAGTTTCTGATAACTAATTTTCATAAAGGTCCACTTTGTCCACAAATTCCATCAAATTTCATCCGCCCATCTCCTCCCGTTTTTCTGGAATTCATCTTACAGTGAAATTCAAAATTTGAAAAATATGGAAAAATTGAAAAATTCGTATAAAGACGCAACACCTTAAAGCTTCTAATAACTAATTTTCATAAAGGTCCACTTTGTCCACAAATTCCATCAAATTTCATCCGCCCATCTCCTCCCGTTTTCCTGGAATTCGGGAAAATATTCCAGAGAAATTGTAAATTTAAAAAATTAAAAAAAACATGAAAAGTCCTATTATATACCTAAAGTAATGAAAGTTTTTGATAAGTGGGATGTGTGTTAAGCTGTATATTTTTTTCCAGTCCATTTGATCCATAAATGTAGGTATAATTCCAATTTGAAAACATATATCACAATTCTATATGGTTAACAGTGCTATGTTAGAGCTTTAACAGAGCTCTGTTATGCTATAAATTTCGAAATTTAACTTCACACACATCATATATGGGGCCTATGGTAAATTATGGACCGATCTTCACGAAATTTGCCAGTATGATTGCTAGTGATATACATATGTATAAAGAATTTTTGCAACCATTTGCGTTAGTTTTCGTAACAAAATTATAAAATTTTTAGGCTGGTGGTTCCATATTTGGATTTATCTTGTTCAAAAGTGAGCGTGTTTTCAACAGACGGGCATGGTCAAATCGACTTAGAATTACTCAAGGCGCCAGAATATACATACATATATACTTTATGGGGTCTGGGATAAATAATAAATTCAGTTTCCCATGGAATGACAAACTGAATTTACCCTCATTTACAAATAGTGGTGGAGGGTATAATAAACGTAAGAAAGAAATGAAAAAATTTGTAAATTGTTACTAAGAGATTTTTGTGCATTCATTTTCTTGCGTTTTTCCTGTAACACAGTGCCCCAATTCATTTTGAATGGTTGTAGGTTGGGGTTCGTTGCCTGTTGGGTAACAACCTCTGCTTACAATTGACTTCAACTGTTAGTCATGTTTTGTGATGATTGTTATTCAAGCATATAATTTCCTTCTCCTTGTGCAAGCAGCAGAACATTTGTGGTTCGCTATAGAAATTGTTCAGATTTTGCATGTGTTTGTCTGTGTGTGTGTGTGTGTTGTAGTCTTAATAATAGTGTATTTCAAATATTTAGTATATAACTCTTTAAATTTCTTAATTTTTTTGATATAATGTACTTTATAATTTTTGTTTAAGAAATAGTATTCATGAATCCAGAACCTGTGAAAATGTGTTTAAGTCGCAATGTCAACAGTGACAGTAAATATAATATTGACATTTGAGTTTTTTTTTTTTGCATCAAATCTATTGTTTAGTACACATATTTTTTATAACTTGATATAAGAATCCGCAGTTTGGCAAAACATTACTCCAACAATAAATTGTATGTTAATTCTTTGCCATAAAATATTTATATGTATGAATAAAATCAATTTTTTAACAAACTTACATATGTATATTCTAATGAAATGATGACCCAATTCATAAGTTGTAACTTTAGATATCTGGCAACACCATAACATTTTTCGAAGAAATCGCTATTTACAAAAACTTTTTATTTACATTTTTAGTCTGAAAATAAAAACTTCACGAGTTTGTTTTATTGCTATTTGCAAGTTTATTTTACAAAGAACGCTGCAATAGAACGAACATTTACGTATAACTTAAATCAAAGCTACATCGAAATTTAAATTGCATTAACAATAACGCAAACAGGAGTTCCTTTTAAAAAAAAATCAAAGAAATTTCGAAAATATTGCGGAAGAATTTCAATTGGCAGCAATGTTGTCAATTCAATTGCTAGATTTAGCCATTTTGTATCTCGTTTAACCATAAAAAAATCAATTTAGGTCATTAGCGATTTTTAGTAGTGAATAGTTGGAATCGCTGATTGACAGTCAGTTAATCAATGTCAAATCTAAAGTTGCTCAAGAAAAATTTTTGAACCGTATAAAATTACAAATAATTTTGGAAGAGAATATGGGCATAGAGGAGAATATGTGTTGTGTAAACGGAAATAAATGCACTGAAAAAATAGTTTCGATTCGTTCAGTAGCGACTGAAAGAATAAGAAATAAAATTGCTTTCGAATCGAAAAGTATTCGATCTCGACTGGCTTCCAGCTAAAAACTTCAGCAAACATTTAATTATCAGACGCAAATGAATCTAAGAAAAGCGGAGCAGTTTTTGTCAGTTCATTACAAAAATCGCATAAGCAGTCATTGTACTTCCGACCAGACCTCATGACAAGTGTTCTTATATTCCGGCTTTATAATTCTCGTCTATTCCCTTTAAAATGTAAGTTCATTTATTGTGTTTAGTAAATATAAAAAATTAAATTTCTCTTTCTCCCATAGCGACTTCTGGTGAATGTGACTTCACTGTTTTGCTAATATTTTTAGAAAGCTTTAAAAATATTACGGGTGAATTAAGAAATATTAAAGTGTTTAAGTAGATCAAGACATTTTTAGTCTATAGAACTTGATGTCTTTTGGAGTAAGACTTTGCTGTGATTTACTCAGTGTTTCTTTCACAAGGACAATGTATTGAGAAAAATTACAAAAGGATTTTAAAAAGTTAAAAAGTTTGGGGCAAAAAATGTATTTTATGGGGAAAGAATTGTGATTTAACTAACCGCCAAACAGTTCTGTTCCGTTTTTTTTTTTTTTTTGTTTTTCAAAGTCTTCATTTACTCATTTGAAGAAGTCTCTTTAAGTAATAAAATAAAATTCGCAAAAAAAATGGATGTTGGTTTGCAAACTTAACAATAAAAATAATGAATATTTAATCTGACGAAGTCTAGAAATCTAGAATAATTTTTTTCCGTGCTCCTGACCGGAGTTTTAAGACAAATAACGAAACATATTTCTCTCCCTCTCTCTGTAGCATTTATCTTGATAAGAGAGTACCTAGCCAAGCTTTTTAGACCATTCAGTTCGGTCTATTGAATCAGTATTTTCTCCTTTAACTGTAAATACCTATGTATACCCAACAAGTCCAAATCAAGGTATAACCCATTGTCTTCTTAATTGTTTGCTACAAATTAGTACCTGTTTTTATTGGCCCAAATTGACTTCTTACTGGTAGACTATGTTCAATGTCCTTTAACTAAAGTTATTCCAGAACGTCAAAATGTCAGAAATTAAATTAAATAAGTTTTAAAATATTATCCGTTATTTCTTACTGAAAAGCAGGTATAGATTAAAAGGTATATTCTACCTTAGAAAGATTTGCTAAAAGTACAATAGTGCTGAAATTGCCATGCCTGTTGCACAGTGTGGTACCGCATCATCACAATAATATTCACGAACAGACAGACAGACTTTCTCACACCCAACCCAAAACCTCTAACATACTCTTACTAATAAAATTTATCGTAATCACGATTATGAGGATGACGATGATACGCATACAAAGTGTTGAAACATGTGTTAAGCAAAACAAACAGACAGCCAAAACCAGATGTACAAGACCGTCCGCCAGTCAACAAAATGTATACAATTTCATGCTATTTATGTTTAAAAAAATTCATACATTCCATAAATTTGTTATCTTTTTAAACAATTTTTGCTTTCTTTACTTATGTCCCTCGGATTTTTTTTTTGCTTCTTTAAGACTCTAAATTTCTTTATTGTAGGAGTACGAAAATGTCGGCGGTGGCATTTTGTCGAGGCGTGTGTGTGTGTTTTGTTTGGTCTTAATGTGCTGTGTGGTTGATTTTTGTCTAAATTAATTCATGGTTGTGTTGTGGTTTTTAGTTTTACGTTATTATTTTTTTTTTTACATTAAAATCATTATTTTGCAACTCGTTAAAAATAAATAATCCAAATTTATTTTTCGATAATTTACTTCATAAGTATTGGTATAAATTTAGTACTGTCAGATCGAATAGAGACGGGTTAAGATATTGGCTCTCGGTGTAAAACATCAGCAAAAGGAAAAAAATCGTTGCGATTGTTTTTAAGCTCTCCTTTGCCGAAGGTAACAAAGGAGTTGTGGTACATACTAGAGCTCTGTAAATGAGGTATCAAAATCATAGTTGGGGGTAGTGCACTAAATATTGAGTTAAATCAGCAGTGCACTATCACTGAATAAAACTGAAAAAAATTAGTTTGTACTCTTTTTTACCAGCTTTAGTGATGATTGTTATTTTTAAACTACCACTAAAAAATTTTATTGGTATTGCAAATTTTTCATTATCTCTAAACGCAGATTGAATGCAAAAATCTGCACTCAGTTCAAATCAGGGCTAGCAAAACCCCGGGTTTTTTTGGGTTTTATTGGGTTTTTTTGGGGTTTGTTGTTTTTCATGTAATGATGTAATAATTGGTCTAAGCAATGTTGTCCATTCAGCCCTTTTCGGTATAGATTTAGAAAGAAAATCTTCAATCCGGGTATGTTCTGCAATTTAAAATGACGTGGATTTAAAATCGAGCTCTTTTTTTCCCTAATCTAATGCTTAACTGCCAAGTGTTGTACAGTTGAACTTTTTTGAACCTTGACTATGACATTCATAGAATTTTAAATGACGTTTAGTTGTATAAAGAAGCTTTGAATATCCAACAAATGTTTATCAAAGTTCAAAAAGCTATAAATGCTTTACAAAGTGACTCCGCTACAAATGCAAATGCTATTGATATAATTTGTTGAACATAATATACTTCTTTCCAAACGGAATTTTGTTGATAAGCGTACTTACTCCAACGCATTATTTAGCGAGTATGAAGCATCCCTTAAAGAAAGCAGAAGAATGGATATCTCAAAACCACCTCACATTTCTTGTATTTGTCATCTAAAATTTAAGCTGCAGAATATTTTTCACAATAACGTTATTTAGTTAAGATTTTATTTGGTTGATTAAATGAAAAAATGCATTTTTGCAATCAAAAAAATCTGAATGTCAAAAATTTTAAATATTTACCAGCAAACTTTTACGACTTTTTCACTTCAGTAATAAATTGCCCTGCTAGTTCAGCATCAATAGAAAAAAAATTCACGTTATTGTTTAATATAGAATAACCATAGAAATCGTCTTGGATTGAAAAAAGCATTAGCTCTTGTAAAAATGTATCAACATTTAAACTCGGAGCCTTATGTACGTGTTTGCGCTGCTATTTTTATGAATATTTTAATTATTTTAATGTAATTTTTTATGCAGAGGATTTAAACTTCAGTTGTGGCCTTTTCAAAATCAAATTCCGGGGTTTAAAAAACAAATTCCGAAATTTTTGAAATCAAATTGAGTATTTTACAAATCATATTTCGCATTTTTCAAATCAAATTCGGCACTTTAAATATTCAAATAAATTTTAATCAAATTCATTAAAAAAAAAACTGATTTTGATTTTTAAAATGAATTAGATTTAGAAAAGGCCGTATTTGAAGTTAAATACCTTATAGTGGTATACAATCTATGTTTCAATTAATAAATAGAGAAAAGCCCTCTAAAGTTAAATCTACATATGGTCAAGTAAACACATTGTATGCATTTTATAATTATTTTCTTTTATGTTTCTGCAAACAAAATGTAAAAATTATACCATCTATGTTTAAATGAATATAAAGAAAAATACCCACTTGGGTTTTTTTAAACAAAATACCCGTTAAATCCCGGTGGGTTTTTCTGGGTTACCCAGAGGGCAGCCAACCCTGGTCCAAATAGTGCAAAATTTTAACTTGCAATCAAAAAAGCTGCATACAATTATTATGTCACTAAAATTTAAAATATGTAACTTTGTATGTGTATGGTTTTTGATTTCTTTTGAGGATATGCATAAGCCAAGAACATCAAACAAAATGAAATTTTGTCAAAAACCGTATAATTATTGGCTCTGATCATGAAAAAACAAGTCTTTGATTTAAAATATAGTGCAAAATTGTTGGTTGTACTCAAATGAGTGAAGAAAAAAGAAGTTGCAATAAAATGATGATTGTTTTTTTTTAATTCAAACTATTTTTTTTTTTTTTTTGGAGTGCAAAATTTTCAATTCATCACTCAACATCAACAAAATGATTGCAATAATTTTGCACTATCACTAAAGGCTCAGTTAGGCGAACGTTGGTGTACCGTATCTGTACTGTATCAATCAGCTGTTCGCTTTTTGGTACAAAAGCATACCGAAATTTAATGTACTGTAGTTGTAACGTTTCATTCTGTATAAAATAGAATTTCATACCGTTGGTACGTGGCATTTGTAAAACAGTGATGGGTTGCTTATATGTTAAATTGAATGCGGGTATTTTCGCTCTTTTGTTTTTTGGTAGTTTTTTAAGTATATCTATGGACTTTCGACAAAACTATTTACAAAACAACATATTTCCATATAAACAAACATACATATGTTTAGATGTACGAAATAAACAAATGCATAACCACTAGAGTTTTCAATTATCCGCCTTTTAACTTTGTTCGAATAATTAAATAATTATTTTTGTTAGTTCGATCAAACGATTAAACAAAAAAAAAAAAAAAATTATCATCCAAATATGTCCACAATCGGGAGAATTGTGTGCAGCAACCGGGTCTGTAGGAAATGTGAAAAAACATGTGCATGCTAGCCCAGTGCGTGAATTGTGCTCGCTATCGCGATATAATAAAGAACTTCTTGTGGGAAGAAATTGATCATATGGATCTGGACGATATGTGGTTCCAACAGGTTGGTGCAAGACGAAACAACGAAACAATTGCTTTTTTGCGCGAGAAATTTAATGGTCGTGTTATCGCACGTCGTGGCGATGTTAATTGACCGCCCTTTTGGAGCCCTCTTACAATCATCCACTAGCTTGGAGTTCAGACCAACAAATAAGAACGCTACAATAGCTACAAAATAAAGCTATGCGCACAATATTAAAATGCAATCGCGTCAATACAATAAGACACATGTATGTTGTATGCAAATGCTGCAGTTAAATTTTTATATTTTTTATTTAGAAAATGAAAATGGAAAATGCACCCGATTCCTGTTCAACCAGATAACGTACATTAGAGATCTTCAACGATATTACCTCAGAAATGCCTTTGATTCTAGACCACAGAGAGAAAATACAAATGCAACATAAAATTATTTAACAAAGGGTTAAACCTGAACAACATGATGCCGAATGATGTGAATAATGAATCAAATATAAATCTTTAAAAAAAAAAATAAAATGGAAATTATAAACAGATTTCAATTTTTAATTAGAATATTGTTACGAAATTTGATTAATTAATAATTATTTACAATTTTAGCTATGTAATCTTATAGTTTATGTCGTATTAGTTTAATTTATTTTTTTTTTATATACATACATATATAAATTCAATTATTTTTAAAAAAAAATTCATTACAATGTAAGCGCCTCAGCGCCTTGAAGGCATTTTAGAGGCGACTTGCCAATAATATATTACATTACTTATGAAATAATATCTAAAAAAAAAATATTTAAATCAAAAGAAGCAAAAAAAATAATATTTTAACATTCAATATTATAATTAGAATTACATTAAAAGTTCCTCTATATTTTGAGGCAAAAAATGTTTTAAACTAGTTTTGAATAAAGAAATGCCATTTATATGTCTCAAATTTGACGGTAAACCATTGTATTCACGACTACCAATGTACTTAATATGTTGCTTCGTAGTTTCTAGCCTACACCATGCTACTACCAAGTTCACATTATACCTTGTATTTAGTGAGTGCTGATAACTCGAAAAATATATATTATGATGTCAAACTCTGTTTAAACACTTAAAAACACACATTAGTTTTAAAAACGTCCGTGTATAATGATGGGAAGATTAGCTACCACGTTTAAAGCTTTATTTTGCATACGTTGCAACATTTTAAATTCAGAACTTTTCTTATGTCCATATAAAATGGCTAAATAATTAAAATGGCTTTGAACTAGTGCATTATAAATTAATAATTTCGTTTTTTTTATCAAATTTGTTCTTAAATGCTGTTTTAATCTTAAGATTTTGGATATGTTGACTGCAAGTAAGATTGATCGGCAGTTGTATACCTAAGTACTTAAAAGAACTGACTTCCACGATTTCTTTTCCATCTACAAAAACACTAAAGTTGTTACGATCCGAATATGGCTTAAATCTCATCCACTGAAATTGTATACTTTAGATTTAGATGTATAAGTAAAGGCTCAGTTAGTCAGTTTGCTTTCTGTTGTGATACTTAACAAGTTTTTAATATTACAGATTGGACCGTAACAGAACAGAAAAACTTATCAATTTCAAAGGTTTTTTAATAGCAAAACAGAAAGTAAAGACTAACCAAGGTATATTTAAGTATACCTTGAGACTTACTGAGCCTTTTCTGGAATCGATTAGAAGGTTCTTGAATCTACTACTGCTACTACTACTGTTTGTGTATAGTTTAGTTTGTTTTGAGACATTAAACGGTTCAGTTCGTTACTTAAATTTAGGCGTTGCATTGCGGTTTACACAATTTGTAACTTAATTATCACATCATTAAAGAAAATTAATAATATTTACGAAAATAATGGTATGTTAAGACACTATTTTATGACAAAGCTATATTTGAATTGGTATAGGTATTACTCGCCAACTGATGTTAAATGTTGATCGTTGTAAAAAAACTATTAGGAAATCCGCTCACATCAATCACGATCTGCAACCTTCTCGGCATTGACCATACCTAATTTTTTATATGGTCTTGAAGTAGACCATTACAGGCATAAACAATTTTGAATTCATTCTTGTTCCGAGCATTCCTTTTATCAACTTTAGGTCTTAAAAGTTCCCAACAGTGCTTGACCTGTATCCTGGTCAGGTGATTGCGGAGTGAATTTGTTTGCATTGGTGCATAGTAAAGGATCCACTCCTTTACTGAGCATGTTATATATTTAGGGTCATTATCCTGTTAAATTGCCCAACATTCCTTAAGATAACCTGCCAATATTCGTTTATATGGATGCTGATTCATGTAAAAACCGATCGCCCTACTCCACCACCAGCTAACTTCTTGGTACACAAAGCATATTTAAAACTATTTCAACAAGCTCTTAAAAGGTTTCGAACCGCCATCGTGTTGATATTAAAAAAACATTTGGACCAAAAAAGAATAAAATTTGTACCTTCATCTTGACCAAATCGATCTTGCCATTGAAGAAATGGCATTAATAAAAATATATTATCCCCAATTGCAAAAAAAAATCCTCTATTTGAGGGAAAATCCCCAAAACTGAGAGAAGAATAGAGAATGCATACAAAATGCTTAAATGCAGCAAAATAAAAGTTTGTAATAGAACGAACACATTGGCAAAAGAGTATTGAGGAAAGTTTCTGCAGCAAGTGTTACATAGTATGGAAGAGGACGCAATAGTTTTCAAAACTTTTCTCCACATAAAGTTCCTTAATTATCGAAAATTTTACCCACAAATAAGACGCAATTTCCCAAACCCACCCCAAGAAAATCTGTCCTCAAATAACTATTGGAATACCCAATTTGGAAACGCTGCATCAGATAAACAAGTTTTTCAAAATTCTATTTGCTTAATTAAGTGGGTGGGCAGAAAAACAAAATTCAAGTTTGTAAACAAACAAATAATCAAATAAACAATGGCTTTAATGGCGAAAAATTAAAAAAACAAAACTAAAAGAAAAACTCTACATTAACAAAAGCAAAATAAACAAATATAAAACACTTCAATATTTTTACAAAGAAGTTGAAATAAGCAAAAGAATTACTACTAAAAAGAAAAGACAACACACAAGAACAAAAACCGGAAAATGTACAACAATATTAAGTAACAATAAAATATCAATAACACAGCGTTGCCGATTTCTGTCTATTATCCAACAATGGAACAAAACAAATTTTGAATGAACTTTTTTCGGAACATACATAAAATTTTCTGTAATTTTGTTGCAACATTTTATTCTTAATACAATTTGTTGTGGCAGTTCATCAGCTATAATTCCAAACACAAGTGTACTGTTTGGTGCAGTGTATCGTTCGAAAGGATATAGGGTAATTTTAAAGCACATACTTTATGTGCCCCGATGTCTTTAGTATGAAACATATTCAGCGTACATATTACTTCGCGCACAAGCGATTTTTACTGGACTACACTTTCACCGGACATAACACCTCCTGACAGTTTTCTTTGGAGATATTTGAAAGAAATAGTGTATGTTAACAAGCCAAAAAAAATATTCACCAACTAAAAACCAGCATCCGAAATGAAACACGAAATTTTGCGAAATGTTAATACATATAATAAAAGTGCTTATTATGAACTAAATTCAATTTTCAACAGCAGTCGAATTAGCTGATCGAACGAAATTTCATTTGGTATTATGGCGCGCATTCGATAAAAATTTACTATTGTGATTTTGTTAATTCACAGTAGTACATTTTCGATCAGCTGTCACTTAAAATAAAAAATTTTTGTTTATAAATTTAAAAATTAAATTAAAGTTAACGTAACACTTTATTAAAAAAGAATTTTGTTTTATAAGGAATATGAGTGTTTCCAATTGCTGTTTACGACGTTGGAGTTGTATAAAATGAACAAAACTGATAAAGAATATGGTATTCGGTGTACGAACACAAATTTGTTTTCGTTGAAGCATTCGATACACAACGAAATTTTCGACAGTGCTGCCAACTCATAATACGAAATTAACATTCGATAGTCGATGTTCGATAGCCAATAATAATAAAAAATAATAATATTAGTATTCAATACACTGTCAAATTTTCGCATTTTCATTGATATATAAAATATATTTATCATGTTCTGAAAATAACTTTTACTCAAATTACTTGATTGTAAATCACATGTGCCTTTTAAGATCACACGTGTAATCGTTTGGTGTTCCGTTTTTGTTTGTTTCGGTGTGATTTTCAAGTGCCGAATGAACACCGAGAAATACAAAAACGGTAGGACTTTCAAAATTACACGTGTGATTTTAAAAGATCGTGATTTGAAACCACATGATTTTCAGAACAGGCCCAATATCCGTCGTGTGAAAAAGACACTGATATGTGCGACTTTAATTTGTCAACAGAGTTCGAATTAGACCTTTTTTTTAATAATTAAAAAATTATTGTTTTTTTTTTGGGATGCTAAATTGGAACAGTAATCCTTCGTTTAAGATAAAAAAATTATTAGTACACTGAAAAATAATCAGCAATTCTTTTATGTGAAAATGGAAAAATCCTAACTTTATATTTCAAACGGCACAAAAATGACTAATGGCTTTTAAGCGAAGCAAACTGTTTCTTATTTGGAACTTCTATATCTTAAATTCCTCCGTACCGATTGACGATAGATTGTTTTGTTCGGACACAAACTGAGAAAATCTAAAAAAAAAACCGAAAAAATTCCAAATTCTTCGTTTTTTGACATTTCGCTATGCATGTTTATCTCAGAAACTAAGCATTCTATCCTCTATCGGCACGGTGGAATTTTAGATATTGAAGTTCTTAAACAGTGTGACAAAAAAGCTCTTCTCTTTTGGTGCCATTTAAAAACAAACGAGCAAATTTAAGCCATTTTTTGCTTTTCTATTATCGACATTGAAAAAGAATTTTAAATAATTTTATGTAAAATATATATATGTTGGTCTATATAATACAAATGTACCTCGTCACATTTA
This sequence comes from Pollenia labialis, assembly GCA_949318255.1. Classification (NCBI taxonomy): domain Eukaryota; kingdom Metazoa; phylum Arthropoda; class Insecta; order Diptera; family Polleniidae; genus Pollenia; species Pollenia labialis. Next base: position 83,762,625 of record OX439140.1, read on the forward strand.
TCAAATAACGGTACATTTATGTTTTTCGCTGTACACTTCTTTTTCAGCCATCATCTAATGTATGGTTACATATAACAATAATTTGTTTACCAACAATACTTGTTTGATTATAAATTAACAAAAGGATTTTCCTCTTTTTCAATAGTTATAACCCAAAAGATGTTCGTAAGAAGTTCCATTGAATAAATCGAAAATTTTGATTCTAATTTTATTTTTATTGAAAGTACTAAATTTGAATGTAATATTTTTATTAGAATCAAATACATACCTATACATAAATTGAATTAAAAAAGTTTGTTGCATTCAAAATCGGAAAACCGGAATATTGATTGTTTGATTTCAAATTAAATTCTTACATATGGAAATTCAATCATTGTGACTTGTCTTTTCGACATTTAATATTCTGGACGGATCATCTAAAATATCAACAGCATTTTGTTTGATAAGATGGTTTTTAAATCAGTAACTATAGCTTTTCTTTAATAATTCCGTCTGCTTTTTTAACAGCTAAGCTTAAATGTTCAAAATGTTTCCTACCATTTCCTTCCAGAACGATCATTTTGAAATGGTACACTGTACATCAAGTCATAAATTTTTACCAGAAATCCACATTTGGCAAGGTCTTGACACCATTTTTCTAACCTTTGCTGTTTAGAATTTGGCAAGACACTTTTCGGACGTATTTTTTAGGACCTTTTTCAACGTGACTATATATTCTGTCCTGTTAAGTGAAACGTGGAACGCTGTATTTCTGGCTGACACCTAGAATAGACATTATAGAATAGGCATCCAACCTTTTTTTATAGGGCCACTTCAGAATAGGTACGTAAAATTTGCCTTTTCTCCTTTCTTGTCATATTTAACTTTACCTAAATGAGTTTCTATATGAAATAAAAAGACCTACTATTTGAAATTTGTAAAAGCTATTCGGACCACTTATTTATTTAAAACTTATGTGCTGTTTTCACAACACAAGTGACTGAACGTGTAGTAAAATTTATATGAAAAGCACTCAGTTTTTTGAGTGATATTTATTTTTTACGACCAAAGTCAAAAGATTTTCTACCTTTACAAATATTGTTGGTAAAGTAATTTCTTTATATAATATACATACATAGTTATTTCCAATTCGGCTCTAACACAAAAAACTGAGTGCTTTTCATATAAATTTCACTAAACGTTCTGTCACTTGTGTTGTAAAAACCACATTTCTTATTTTTAACGTTTAAATGCAAAAAATGCCGACTACTGGTACATGGCGACATTAGGTACACTAACCCTAACCATCTAAATTGTGACCTACATTTTGAATGAAATATCGTCTCAAAACTTCCTAATTAGATATGCTATTCATATAGAATTATTCGTAGGAAATAAATTAAGAAATAAATAAAATTTCCAAAATTTATAAAATGTAAAATCCTAGGTACCTATTTAAAATTTTTCTTTACCTTAAATTTCTGGAGATTTTTCTTGAATATACAATTTTTTCGTTTTAAAAATAAGTTCTACGTAAATTATAAACTCCTTTAAAATTGAAATATTGACATTTTACAAAAAGAAAAGCATTTGATCCCATGCAAACTTAGCGATTTTTATATGAAAACAAAACTATCTGGTTGCCCTATATTCTTTATATGTAAACATAAAAAACCAAACAAACTTACCGTCTTCATTCTATTGTTTTTGCTAGTGGAACGTGAATTTAATTTTATTTCATTCAAACGCGCACTTCATGGGTTAGTGTAGAACACGTAATTATAAAAAAAAAAACAAAAATACTACAAATTTTTATGTTGCTTTGTGGCTATATTTTCTTTTGTAGGTGGTAAAACAAAAACAAACGATAAAAATGTCAACTAATGCATTTTTGTTTAAAGAATTTTAGCTGTTTAACAAGATTTTTTTACTGTTTACTTAACAACGTTTATTTTTCGTTTGAAACATGTGTTTTAATTCATTTTTTTAAGTAAATAAGAGAACGAATTATGCTTTCTTTTTATGTAAATAGAATAGATAAACGAATTTTCGGAATTTCAGGGTCAACCAACATTTTGGTTTTCTGTTTTTAGTTAATCAAATACATACCTACGTGGGTATGCACAGAATGTTTTTCTTGTTTGAATTTCATTATTGTTGGAATTTTATTTATTGACTTTTTGTACAAGGAAATTTTTCATTGATTTTTTCCACTCGAATGTGTTTATTAGGCAGACATTTTCTTAAGAAATCATTTTGTTACAAAAATATTTCGGAAAAAAGGTTGCCGTAAGAACTTTATAAAACTGCATTCCTTTTTGAAGAAACATGATACAAAAACAAAGCATTGCAAAATAACAAAAATAAACACACTTACAATGACTTACACAGAATCACAACAAGCAAATTTAACTACACAAACAATTTTTTTTTATTGTTAGGATTTGTTTTTTTTTCTCATATTTCATAAAACTTTTGTTTTTATTTTAATTATTGTTTTATAATTATCACTTTCATTTTATTAAAATTTAATTAATTATATCAATATTGAAATCTCGCTTAAATTTTTTATGAAACAGGAGAAACACAAAAAAACACACTTTTAACATAAACGTCAACTTTTATTTTTTGTTTCACTTTACGTTTTTATTTTATCTTTGTTAACTATCTTCCGTTTGTTTTTTGCTAACAAATCTTTTTTGTCGTGCTTTCCTGCTTCACTTTCTTCTTCTAAGTTTTCCAATTGTTTTAACAACTTTTCATTATTAATTTAATTTACTTGTTGTAGGCATGAAAATTAGAATTTTTGTTTCGATATATCAAGAATAATTTTTACTTTTATTTGTTAATAGTTTTGATAACAATTCTCCACATTTTACAGCGGTAAAGAAAAAATTAAAACATTAAATTGTTTTATTCACTAACGCGATTTTGCCTCAGCCAAATCACTTTTCGACCAACATCCACACTTCCGCACGACTAAACGAAGACTGAATGAAACAAATAAGAAAATTACTTCGTTCTTATGTTTATCTTTTCCTTCTACATTTTTAATGTGGATTGTAAGTGCAACTGTTCGCACAGATGTTACAGTGTTGTATTTAGAAGGCAGTAGATTTTTCGCTGTTAATAAGAGGAAAAGGAAAATAAATGTATAAAATTGAAAAAAGAATTAAAGCTAGTGTTATACAAATATAATAAAAATTTTAAATTTATGATAAAATCTTAATAATAACAAATGAAAATTAAAAAATTGTTATCAAAATAAAAGAGAAAAAATATAAATTGTGTTTAATAAGTTAAAAAAATATAACCTAAATGACTTTTTCAATAAAAATAAATATTCTTAATTGTGCACAAACGTTTTCTACCGGTAAGATTAATATGTATTTATTAAAAAAGGCTCTGTTTTTATTAATATGTATACAATTTTATTTATTCATATATCATCGTACAATTTTTTTATACTTTAAATACCTGTAGAATTTGAAAGTCCATACACAATTTTTTACGCATTTTATAATCGTATGTTCATATGTATGTAGGTATTCATTCTATTGGGTACATTTCTACTTTGAGAATTATATTCATTAATGTAGGATTGTATTTTTCTATCATACATACATATAAATATTGGTTTCTTTACAAATTTAAAATCTTTAAATAGTTCAGTCAAAAAATTATAGCAGTTGGTATCGATTGAAATTTCCAAATAAACTTTAAGTAGCAATTGCGATCGGCATTGCATGCTGTAATATGTTGGCTGTTTTAAATGTTTTATACGTTATGGTAACGTATGGTTTTACACGTTATGGTTTAATATACGTAGTATACATCTTGATAAATGTAGTAAAAGCCGAAATCAAAATTGTTATTAATGGACATGGGCTAGAAACCGAGTAAAATTTAAATCCATGGAGATTTTCAATTAAATTTTTTGATATCTTAACGCAGCTTTAACTGAAGTAGTTAAAATACGTGGTCCTCAAAGTTTGAGGTATACAAAAAGAAATCTTTTTATGAACTTTCAAAATAGGATCGAATTCGATTACCAGAACTGTAATTCGGTTTATTCTACATATTTAGTTTTGTAATTATCGTATATTTATTTAATCGTCAGGAATGTAAAAAATTGTTAAGCCAAATTTAATTAATTTTTAAACTTAATAAAGTTGTAATTTTTTATAAAGAAAAATAACAAAAAGTTTACAACATTTTGATTTTGATGAAATCTTTTTAAAGATTCTGTATCTGTTTACAGTGTATAGAAAGTCTTAAATTTGCAATCTTAGAAGTTATATTTTTCCTCTTTTTTATAACCGATTCTAGTTTTGAAGATCTTAGGTAAAAGTATTTTCGTTGCTATTTTTGAAAAATAACGATCGCTTAAAGTATTTTCCAAAGTAAAAAACGCTTCGAATCGGCCAACGTTTAGGAAAAACCGAATCTGCTTTCGTCATACCCCGCAGAAAACTTTAAGCCGCTATGCAAAACAACTTAAGCAAGTAAATCCACTTTTCGCAGCTGCTACAGCAAAAACTGTTCGCCATACTCATGCCCGTAATTTCTACAAACAGATATCCAGCTGTGTATAGATATCTATGGTGTAACGAATTTTTGATAATTTGAATATGTTTGTCTTACCTACTGGTTGAACTGTAGTGAATTTAACACCATCGATTTTTGACAGTTAATTAATTTTGCCATATTTTAAAAGAAAACTTAAAAGGAAAAAACACTATTTTTACCGGATAGGTAAAGATAACTGTTAGGTACGAACTCGAATTGATATCTGTTTGTTGAAATTACGGGCATCAAAAGAAAAAACCTTCCCCATTAGCCGATATGAAAAAGTTAAAATAAAGTATCATGCATGTATTTTTGCAGTTTTTGTGGAAGCACATAAGATTTATTTCGTTAGGATTTTGTACTATTCTCCCCTGGTTTTAGTTTATTTCATTAGGATTTTTGGCTATTTTCTCAACAAAATCGGATTTAGTTTTGGCTTCTGTGACATTTTTTATTCGTATTTTAATTTAAGAAAAATATGCCCATTCATCGTAGCTCTGTAATTTTTATTACAATTGCAAAAAATGTAATTAAGTTATTATAAGATTTCAAAAAATGTACATTTTAATTTTATTTTCTAATATCTCAAAATTAACAGATATCCCTTAAAATTTTGATTTATCTTTTGTCTACTGAACGGATTTTTCTGGTTATATCCTTCACCACAGGCGGAGAGGAATAATACAAGTAATGTCTACAACATTAATCTTACTCCCTATAAAGTATATTCTGGGTCCTTATGAAAATCGTAATTTATTTAACGCTGATCGTCTGCCCGTTGAAATGGATTTTCCGAAGACCCTAGATATAATGGCGACTTCATTGTTAAATTTTTATAGCACACATAGCAGCAAATTGTTTACTATTGAAAATCAGGCAGAGCGGTCCGAAAATGGCTGAGATATGAGCAAAAAACCACGACTTTCTTTAATTTGACCACAAAATCACTTGTTGTTTATGTACAATCATATTGGTAATCAGCACACAACACTTCTAGAAAATGGGCGGAATTGGCACTTTCCAAAAAATAAAAAATATATTTATTTATATCTGGAGAATCATATCAGTTGAAGTTAAGTACAAGCTCCAGAAGCCAAATTTAAATTTTAATGTGTTTTTTACGCATACACATGTATGTATGTATGTTCATAAAATTCTCTCAATATATTTTAATTTAACGCTTATTCAATACAACCGTTCGTAGCTGAGTTGTCTAAGTTCTCGCTTAAGGCTCGTAAGATTGCGAGTTCAAGTCTCAATAATAAATTTTTTTTTTATTTTTATTAAATTTTTTTATACACGATTTTAAGATTAAATAAAAATTTATATAACGAATTTCAAACATCAACTTTGGCAAAAGAGGAAACGGACTTAGATATATACATAAATTTTTTGATTTTGTCATATTCTTTTTAAAAACTTCTTGTTCTTATCTCACCATGGTGAAGGGTATTTAAGATTCGGCATAGCCGAATATAGCACACTTACTTGTTTTTTTTTTTTTGTTTTTGTATAGTATACAAAATAGAAATGTATTTTTAGCAATTCGTTTTGAGACTGCTGGAGACTCTTATTACAGTAGGAAGAATTTCCTACAAGTAGACTAGTGAGAAGTAGACTAGGCGGAGAACCGTACTTATTGCCGCGTAGCTTAAGTGGTATAAAGAGTAAGCAGCTTTCCAAAGTTTCATTCGTAGCTCCGGTATACGGACTTTTCATTTAAACGTGTTATCCAGATAAGCACCTAAGTATTTATACGTGTTTACTAATTCAATAGTTGTGTTGCATTGGTCGTTATTATTGTTAATTTTGTGGTAAATGCAATTTATGTTGTGGTATTTGATTTTAATGTTAATTTGCTTAAGATGTGGTTGCCGAATGTGCATTAGTTTTGTTTTTGATGCGTTGATGACTAGACCGTTATCGTGGCACCATTTCGATGCGTTATACAGTTGATTTTGCAAGATTTTTGTGGCCGTTTCAATATTTTTGTTTTTAACTACGATTGCCGTATCATCAGCATATGCATATGTGTTGCAGTCTTCGAGAGTGTTAAGCAAATCGTTTGCATGTATTAGATATAATAGACGACCTATTTTGGATCCTTGTGGAACTCCGTGTTCTGATTCAACTTCGTCACAATTTTTTTTTCATAATTTTAACACAATATATTCGGAGTTTGAGGTAGTCTGCAAACCAAGGCATAACATTTGCTCTTATTCCATTTCTTTCCAGTATTGAAAGAAGTTTTACATGTGATAAGGTGTCAAATGCCTTACTAAAATCGACAAATAAAACTAGACATTGTTCTCCTTTACTGAGAGCTCCATTGATTTCATCAGATTATTTACCAAGTAGCTGATTTATGTTTTTTTCTTTTTGAAAACCCGAATTGGCGTGGGTGTATTATTTTATACTTTTTTAAAAATATCATAAGTCTTTTCACAACAATTTCCTCTTACACTTTTTCTATCACGGATAATATATATATTGGTCTATAATTGTTTACATTATCTTTTTTTCCGCTCTTGTACACGGGCCTAACCACTGAAGTTTTTGATAATTTCGGTATGGTTGTAAAGTTGATACTTTGATTTATCATATTTGTTATTACTGGTGTAAATATTAAAGCGATATGTATTATATCTTTGGGTCTCATTCCATCAATACCTAGTCCATTGCTTTTATTTAGGTTTATCAGAATATTGAATACTTCTTCTTCATTTGTTTGCGCAATGTACATCGAATTTGGTACTGTTATTTCTGGGTGGTTGATTGTTTTTATGTCACATGCGTGAGTTATTTTTAACACATTTCGATTAAAATTAATTGGAAAATTTGCTAATTTTTATAAAATGTATCATAAAATTCTTTAATGAATGAAATCTTATTAAGAAACCACTTTTTAAATTCTTGCCTATACGTTTTCGATTTCCAGCACATCTCTGTTAGGGTTGTACGCACAGAGATTTTGAGGATAAATACTGCAACGAGATACTAAAATAGATGCATAAACATTGGGCTTCTCGAGATAAAAACATTGATATATCATACTTTTAAGATCGAACTGTAAATGCCAAAAATATATCGAAAAATGTAAAAAGGCCACCCCTACGCTCGGCAAAAAAAATATTTATTTCAAACGCTCTAAAAAAACATTATATAAATTCTGCGAGAATATGCAGACATCACGTCAACAAACGAGCATATTGCAAAACCTTTTTTGAGCTCAGTTCACAGCTAGACGATGCACATAGGGGTATTTGACGGACACCACTTTTTGTTTTAGCTTAAATTGCTTCTTAAAAGTTATTGAGTGCCCCTAGATCGATGAAACTTGCCAGAAATATGTGTTACCTAGGCAGGTAAAGCTCAAAAATAAATAAAATCGGATCAAGGAAGAAAAAGTTCCCCCTAGAAGAACTAATCCAACCTCTGAAAAATTAAATTGTTTTTTAAAGTTTTCCAATACTTTTGTTTAGCAAAAGCAACTTTTAATATCGGCGACTGAACCCAGGAGATAATAAAATGTCACCTTTCGTCCCCCTTTTGTGGGCGGTTACATAAAATAATATTTTTTTTTAAAAATTTAAGTAACAAAAAAAATAGATTACTTACGCCTTTATACCATAAGAATTAAATTTTTGAACTTTTATGGGCAGGGGAAGGTATCGCACCAAACCCGACCCCCCGGAACGATCCTGTCAAAAAAAAAATTTTAATTTTTTGCTAATTTCCACAAAATATTCATCAATCTTTTATGTATGTATTTCATAGTATTTAATTTATCTGAAAATAATTAATTTATTCGTAATTTGAACTTATTTATAAGCAATTTCAATTTTAATGAAATTTGATGAGAAGGTTTTTTTTATCCTTCAAGGAACATATGGGTAGTTCCAAAGTGTTGAACGTGACAGTCGTACGCATCTTAAATGCAATAACATTTTACACAACAAATATTTTTAAGTCCTTTTAACCCTTAAATTATAGCACTAAGAAAGCATTGTTATTTATGCTAAAGTATATGTAGGGCGCGATTCTAGGTCAAAGATAATGGCAAAAGAAGTAGCGGTTCGAACGTGAAAAAATAGAAGTAGTTTTTGTGGTCATGAATAAAAAGGCGTAATTCAGCGAAACCTGTCAAAATTTTTTAGTCAAACTACTTTCAGAATTTTACGTAGCAATGTAACATTAAAATGTCTTTGGTTTGATTCCAAAATCTTCTGAAAATTTTTTTTCTAAGCCAAAATCTGGGTCGATACGTGACATTTCGAACGTGAAATTTTTTTGGAATAATTTTTATCAAATAACAACTCTTTTAAGGAAGACAATATTAATAAAAACATACAATAAAACATTCTCACAAATAAGAAATTACGTTTGCACAAGTTTGCAGTTTGATTGTTCATCTAAGTGAACAAATTTATGGGTAAATTTATAAAATTAGTAAAATCTAAATATTTTTTTATAACAATATCGTAAAATAATCAGCTTTAAATAACTTTTAAATTTTCGGTCACGGTGGACCTTTTGACGGAAATGCCCATATATGAACGAAAAAAAATTTATAAATTTTTTTTTTCAAAAGTTATGTCATATTCATGTCATAATGTCGCCGAATTAGCCGAAGTTGCTGAGATTGATTCCTCAATATCTCGAAAACTACTTTTGCATACGAAGATGATTTTAATGACATTTTAAAGAGAATACTTGGGGCTACAAACCATATATTGAAGAAAAAATTCCCAGATTCTATTTTTTAAAAAATGTAATATATGCAAAATATTAAATTTTAAGAACGGACTAAGTCAAAAACTTGTTTTTTTTTCATTTGGCTGATTTTAATAATATAAGTAATATAAGTAATAATTTAAATAAAAGACAACCAAAACATTTTATGCCTGACGAAAGGGTTTCTATCATATGTACCTATGCAAGATGAGCAAAAACAGAAAAAAGGTAAAATTTTAAAAAAATCACCAAAAAAAAACGGCGCAAAACGTTTTTTTGTATTAATTTATAAGTTTTAATATCAAATTGTATCGTGATGTATGACATTTTAAAAAATCCTACTAAATTCACTTTCAAAAACCCTTTAATATTTTTTTACAAAATGTGTTTTTTTTAATTTCGAACGAATTTTTTTATCATAAAAATTTTAAATAAAATTTACTCAACTTTCCTGACTTTAATTGACAGTGTTCCAAAACCACAAATCTCAAGCAAGACTTGAAAATTCACTATACGATGCAGAATTTTGTTGTCTGTCAAGCGGCGTACTTAAATTTTTACATTTCTCAAATTCAATTTGTTACCTAATGTCTGGCTAGATTGGCAAAAAGCCCCTATGTGCGATGTTAACACAACATCATAATAACTAAATTTTCCTTTTTTTCTACATTAATTAATAATTTTTTCAATCTAAGATTTTTGTTGTTTTTATGTTATACGTGTAATTTCTAGATTATAGCCCAGATGATAACTACGCATTATTGTCATTAAAATAGAAGTAAAAACCATAGTTTTAAAAAAATAAATTTCATTCGAATATGCATATACTGTGTGTAATTTTTTAAGTCATGGAAAAATAACCATATACGGATAAAAAATAACCATAAAGGACCAAAAAAAAAGACCCGTGTCTCCCAGTTTTGCCATAAAGTGATGCACTTTTTTTATGGGCCCTTAAAGATTTGGGGCATCGGTGTAATTTTTGCAAAAAATTGATCATTTTCTTAGGCTCATATCTTGCAAACCGTTTGGAATTTGCAAAGAACAAAAGTTGTGAACATATAAAATCTAAAAAATTCAATGAAATTAAAAAATTTTCGGGACATTTTTCACTTTTGCGGCTACCTAAACGTTAAGTGTTAAGAATCATTCCTAGGAATGATTATTTTTTTCCGTGTTGCACTGTGATATAAAAGCTTTGACAAAAAATAAATACAAAAAATAATAAATATGTACATTAATTGGAACTTTTTTCCAAATTTTGGACCCAGCACCGAAATAAATTTTTCGGGTTATTTTGGAATAAAAACCTCACCTACAAAAACAACTTTGTAATATCTCCCAAAAAAGTACATTAATTTTAACCTTTGTCCAGCGGAAAAATTTTACAACGTTAAAAGGCGGTATGGGTACAATTGTACCCTTATATACTTAACACGGCTTTCCTATTAATATAATTAAATTATTCTGTTCTTATTTAATAAACAAATGATAGAACAGGCCCGTGGCTAAAAAAAACTTATTTTACGTACACATGTATACATTTTTTGCTTTATTTTCTTGTTTTTTCTTACGACTTATATGAAGGTACAATTGTACCCCTTCAGCCTTTTAGGGATATCAAGTCAAAAAAGACTTATTTTGGTATGATATAATCAAAATCTTTTTTTTTAAATTTCAAATATGTAATCCGTAATAAAAGTTTAGAGATGTCAGAAAATTTTAGATATCTAGTATTAACAAAAAAAAAGTTATTGCAATTTAAAAACGAAAAAGGTACAATTGTACCTCTTCCGCCGGACAAAGGTTAAAAAAAAAATTATTAATAAATAAATTGAAAAATATCGTTTTATTTTAACATATTGATAACTTAAATAGTAATCTGCAAAATGTTATTTAATTACAACATATTGATTGAAAAAAAAAATATTTGCGTTTTTGGATGAACTTTTTTGATAACCGCGAAAAAGTAATACAATTTTTTAAATAATTTTCAGTGGTCGAGCCATTTAGGGCCATTTTGATATTCGCGAAAAATGCAAAAAAGTAGCCCCTAATGTACATTTTGTACATTGAATTATATCTTAGAAAAACATATACATATGTACATACATATTAGTGTCGCCAATTTTTTAAGCTACAAACAACTCTGGCAATACGAGTATATTTTAATGCAATATGACGAAAAATCCTTGCATTTTGGAGATTTTAAAAAATCTCTCCGATTTTCTTTACGCTGCTATTTTAGTATCAAAAATACTAACCCTGTATATGTATAGAGATAATAAAGGTCGAATTAAATACAATATTAAATTTATTTAGTAGAATTTTTTTTGAAAAATTTGCCCAAAATTTTTTAAATGCTGAGTAATTAAAGATGTATTTCAAACTCCTTCCTTCAATTTCATCCACTTTAGGCTACAATTTCAACTTTTTCTCGCCGGCATTTTTTATTTTTTTTTTAATGAGAATTTAATTTGAAATAATTTAGCAAAAGTCCTTTAAAGCAGCAACTAACCTAAAATACTACTTCCTTAACAAGGCGTCCAGTAGAAAAGGATGAACAACAAAATGAACGGAGAGTAAAAAAAATAAAAAAAAGTTTGCTAGTTGACATCGACAATTGTTGTAAATTGCAATAATATAAAAAATTTTAGCGCAAAAAAAAATAACAAAATAAATGTGACAAAAATAAATGGGAAACGAAGAAAAAATCATACATCATACAATATCGTACATACATACATAAAACTTTGCTTAGCCGGCAAATTCCTTTTCTGAAGAATTTATGAAAGTACAAATTTAAATCTGGCCCTTCTTTTAGATAGACGACCAAAGTGTCAACATGTTTTAATAGTGAGAGCAACTCATGACTAAAAAATATACTGACATTATTATAAAAAATTATGGAAATATTTTAATTTTTTTTCTTAAGGCGAAATGAAGAAACGAAAACTAAAATGCTTCACACTTGAATTAAGGGCCAGTGGTTTTTTCTCTATTTTTTTTATTTATCTCCAGTTGATTCTGCTGGCATTTGTCATAAATCACTGAAATGAATGAAAATAATTAAAAAAAGCGAGTAGAAACTTTAATGGGCTCTAGTCAGGACAAAAATTTATTCAAATTAGCTCAATTCTTTTGTTTAAGTTTAATTGGATAGGATTTTAGAAGAAAATGAGGAGACACATCAAATTATGGAACGAAAATTTCGTTCGTTTTAATTACAGTTTAAACAAAATTTGAAAAGTTGTTTTTGTTTCAAATCTAATTTAAACGAACGAACGGAAATATTCGATCGATATCGATGAAGAGACGATTTAATGGCAATCGTTGCCGTTCGTCACCAATTTATTACGTATGTTTGATAGTTTTTTTTTACAGAAAATCAGTTTTATGGGTGGTTGTTCCAAATTTGGTTCCATAACTCTTTTCCTACTGAACCGATTCTGCGGGATTTGAATCCCAAACAGCTTAGGGGAAAAAACGGATTTGGCTAAATAGACTTCGAAATACTCAAGGACCTAGTGTATATATAATTTGTAAAGGTCTTAGATGATATTTACAAATTGTCAGACGGAACGACAAATAGTATACCCTTACTGTTGTTGTTGTTGGGGAAGCGAAGCCGGATGAAACAATGAAACAGGTGTTGTTGAAAATTCTTGGTTAATTGTCGTGAGAACGCCCTCATTCACTCCTAGTGAAATCGTATTTGATTTTTTTTTTCATTATCCAATTTTTTTCGTTTTCAAGCAACGTTTCAAAGCCAAACGCTGCTTTTTTTGATACATTTTAATTTATTTTGTGTCACATTTTTTAACAAACAATTAAAAAATGTTGTTATAAATTAAATTTTTTTTGTTGTTAGATTGTTTTGAACTGTTGGTTAATATATTTGCAGATGTTCTGTTAGGTAGTGCTGTATTTTAACATAGAGTTGTATTTTAAAAGAGAGCCGTTACATTTTTCATGAAACTTTGTTCAAAAAATACAACTCAGAATAACTACTTTTGGGCATTAAGTATCCAAAAAATAGAGAAATTATTCGCTTCTCAGTACCGACTATTCAATACTTTGCAAGCAGTACAAGTGATGAATGTTACACCCCGTTTCCACATGCAAGTGCAAGTTCGAAAAACTCAATTCACTCACACTTTCCACTAGCATTCATAAAATTTTTATACTTTCAGCCAATCGGCTGTTTCCTAAAGCGGCAAATGTTGAATAAGCTGTTTAAAAATGTTCAATCTATAAAAAAAACGATTTATTTCAACATTGTAAGAATTTACTTATCAAATTAGTTTTTTCCACTTAATTTGTAATGTTTTTTAAATTTCTTTTGTTAAATGATTATGTTTGTGTATGGCAACGCCTACTTCACGCGGCTTAAAACAAAAGTTGAAAAAATTCAACTTTGCCGCGCGGCATCTTTTCCAAGTAATACCAAGTCTTAATTTTTGTGATGGAAAGAAACACAATCTAGCAACGCGTTAAAGTTATTCAGGTTTATTATGAAAATGGGCGTTCAAATCAAAATGCACTTCGTTATTTTTTACGGTCAATTTAATCGTCCAAATGTGCGTACAATCGGAAAAATCGTGCACATCTGTGGGAGATGTGAAAACACCAAGGAATACTCGTACTGCAAAGAAAATATTGCTGCTGTTCGCGATAGTGTGGCTCAACCTCAACTCGTCGTCGTGCCCAAAAATCGCACCTCTCACGCTCGTCGTTGATGAACATTATGCATAAAGACTTGCATTCACACGCCTACAAGGTGCAATTGACTCAAGAACTAAAGCCTCAGAATGGTGGCAAGAAATGGCAGTAGTGGATGATAAATCATCTTCAGTGATGAGGCACATTTCACCTCAGTGGATTCGTCAATAAACAGAACTGCCGTATTTGGACGAATGATAATCCAAGAGTGATTGTCGAAAAACCAATGCAACCACAAAGAGTGGCTGTTTGGTGCGGTTTTGGGCTGGCGGCCAAATTGTTGTTGTTAGTTTTTATATATTTTAACTCAACTTTGTTAAACTTACCTTTAATTAAATTTCAATTTTTGTTTGTTTTTAAAGTTAAATGGTCACCTAATATAATACTTAATTTTCTTTGACTTAAAACTACACTCACAATATTCTGTACGTAAAAGTAACTGAAATTGTTATATAAAATAAATGAAAGTTCAATTAAAAACCGGTCTACCTATTTTTCATTTATTTTTAACAAAAAGTTCATTTAATTTTTACTGTCAAAAATTCAACACCATATTCCGTAAAATCAAATAAATATTCAGTTATTTTGTAAAATTTTACTGTCAAAAATTCAACACCATATTCAGTAAAAACGATTAAATATTCAGTTATTTATAAAAATTTTACTGTCAATTTTTTACTGTCAAATTGACCCCATATTCAGTAAAAATAATTAAATATTCAGTTATTTTATTAAATTTTCGTTTACTCCACAAAAGAGTCGAATTTCTAAAAAATACCAGACAGACACCTGTCCGCTTGTTTTTCTTATAAGCGAGGGAGGGAGAATATTTTTATTTACTTACCCAGTTACAGACGTTTGTTTTACTTTTGTTGGACTGACCACGTTGTTTACAGAAGAACTCTCAATTATAAGACACCAGCAGCATGACCGATATGGCTTCGCAATTATTTTACTTTTAAAATTTGATGTAGGTATTTAACTCAATTATTTTAACAAATAGAAAATGGGTATTGTTTACACAAAACAAGCAATTCATTTTTTATGGATAAGTAAAAATTAATTTTTGGTAGTAACATTATATAAAATAACTGAATATTTAATTGTTTTTACTGAATATGGTGTTGAATTTTTGACAGTAAAATTTTATAGAATAACTGCGTATTTATTTGTTTTTACGGAATATGTAGTTAATTTTTTGACAATTAATTTATAAAAGATAACTGAATATTGATTTGTTTTTACGGAATTCGCGGTTGAATTTTTGACCGTAAAAATTAAATGAACTTTTCGTTGCTTTAAATTACATTTTTATTTACTTTAACATAAAGAAGAATTTAACTCAATCAACGGACAATATTAACTGCAACTGAAAATCCGTATTAATATGCACTTTGTTTTTTGAATAACTGTTAGAATCAGTTAAAAATAAAATTGCTTGGAATTTTAAATGTTTATTTATTTAAAAATGACTGAACGGAATATTTCTTAAATAAACTACAGTCCGTTACTGTAATAATATTGTGAGTGTACCTAAACATTTATTTTTAAAGGGGGGTTTTGTTATCACGGAAATGCAAACTTTCTAGAGTAACAGAATCCTCACCAACATTAACCATACTCTCGTTACCATTTTAATTTTTATTAATTAAATAATATCAATACCAAGGCGAATTCATAAAGGTGACCGCATCATGAGATAGAGCTATGCTAGTTATCCCTTTTTTGAAAAAATACTATATATTTTATCAAAGTTATTTTCGGTGTTTATAATTCTTATTCGCTTTAGGGTTTTATTTGTATAATATTTTTGGCCTTTCTAAAATCTTTGGAAAAGGATTCCTGATGAGCTGGCCTAAGCAACCAGTGAAATGCGCATAGAAGCTAGCTTTTCCTCAACAATAAATTTCAGTGTATTTATCAAATATGAAAAACTGGGAATTTAGCACGTCATACGGAAATCGTATTAATAATAAACTATGTACATATATTGTTTTTGTAAAAAGTTAGAGTGAATGTCAAAATTATTTGTTTATAAAATAGTATACACAATTGCTTTAGAAGGTAAATTTTTTTCCTGTATTGCAAATTTATTGTGTCTCCACTTATTCCTTACGCCTTTTAAAATCCTTGTGTTTAAATTGTATGTTCACTTTTTTGTTTTATGACATTCAAATAAGTTTTTTTCAATAATTTATATTTTTATTGAATATTAAATTTTAATAAATTTTTTTCATAAAATGTAAACAACGCTTGACATTCAGTATACACACAAGGAAATAAACATTAAACAGATGACTCGAAAATGTCACCTTTATGAATTCGCCTCGGTCAATACGCAACCGACAACTGGCAACTGGCGCCTGCTGACATCGTTGGAAAAGCTTGTAAGTTTTTTTTTTATTTTTGTTGATCCGCCATATTTATACTTACTCTCTTACACTCAAAATAGTTAATTTTTTTTAATAAACATAACATGAATATATTGTAATTTAATAAACAATACTATACCTCAATTTTGTCTTTGAATTTTATTCTGGCAACTAAGGTTAGCAGATTATACGCAAGTTTTTGCTATTATTTTTATGTTTACAAATGTTCACTTTACGTTATTGATATTAACTCCATGAACTTCTAATACATCTCCATACCCATAGTCAATTTTTGTTTTTATTCACTGTTAATTTAAACTGTAATTTACCTTGAAATGAAACCTATTTTTTTTAACTGTTTTTTAATGGTGACTAATAAGTTTTTTTTAATGTCATTAAATATTCTTTTCTTTAATTACCTAAGCTTTGAAATATATTAATAATTATAAATAAATAATAATTTGGTTTGCCACGGAATTTTAAGTTTTTATTCAATATTGTGAAAGGTGAAGTAACAGATATGGTATAGTTTTGTTATTTTAATTTTTTTTTATTTTGGGCTGACAACCGAAATGCTAGAATCCGTCAGCATGGTGGGTGGGCATGGAAATAGTGCAGCGATTACCACCATCAGCTACACTTCAATCATCAACCATTTTCATTTTACTTTTCACCTATCAATTCAATGTATGTCAATGTATAATTTTTGTTTACGCTGCAATGCTACCTAAAGTAAAGTCTGTTGTAACCGGTTTTAAAATATTTCAAATTGAATATGTGTTATTTGGGAACTTAACATACCCCCCTTACGACGAGCACGGCCGAATATTACAGGTAGCCCTTTTCCAAATAAAATAAAACCCCAATGAATCGTTACATAACAAGATATAGTTACAAAACTCATAACAAAAATAGAATCTGGACAAAATAACCTTTCCAACGAGGTGTAACAATCCTAAAAAAAATTATTATAAACATTAACAGCCGTATTCATAAAAAAATCTAAATTCACGTTTTAGATACATTTTAGTTAAAACACGTTTTACGCTATTTTTTGATTGGAAGGAGGCAACACTATCTCTTTTATTTGTCACTTGAATCATAATGATGCAAAACAGTGGTTATTAATTCATATTCGTACTCGTATCTACAATTTTTTTTTGTCGTGTGTGAGAAAAAAATTGCTTTTTATAAATGAATAATTGTACGATAGTTTCTCTTTTACCCAACAAACACGAAGTCAAACCTTTGATATGAAATGACTTTATCATTTGACATCAAACGCAATTCTCAAACGTTTTTCAATTGTTTGATTTAACATTTAAATTCAAATTGATAATGATTTGAAAATAAACATTTGATATCAAATGTTTTATCAATTTGATGTCAAATGTTAAAATCAAATCAAATCAAAAATAAACTTGGCAATACTAAAGCGAAAAATAAATGTAAGCATTAAAAATGGCGATTAAAGTTACATTTTTTTCCTTGTGGTTACATGTGTTTTACTATTAAAAATAAATTTTAATATAAAGTGAACAGTTTATTTCTTGTAAAAAATAAAAATTATTTGTGAGAAATTACAATGATTAAAAATACGAAAAAAAAAAAAAATAAAACGGGAAAGTGAAGAAAGTTTGTTGAACGATCGCGGTGCTACAATCCTCAAAATAAAAGGGAGCCAAGTATTTTGTCTTTCCAAGAATTAGAGGACGGAAAGAACACTATTTCATCTTTAAGCTATGGTACCGAATGTTTATCTCAAAGTTTATTTAAATAAATAATAAATTTAAATTAAAAAAAATAAATAGTTTGATTTATATTCCACATTGTATTATAATCCACATTTGAAAAACATTTGAGAATTACGTTTGAAAGCAAGTTGAAAATAAAGGCATTTTTCAATTTGAAAATAATTTCCCCTTTTTGTTGAGAACGCTATGATTTTCAAATGATTTTCAAATCATTATCAAACGTTTGTCGTTTGAGAAAACGTTTGATTTCAAATCATTTTCAATTTGAAATCAAACCTCCGTGTTTGTTGGGTATATAACAAAATAAACAGAGTTCAAAAATTTTTTAGTAAAAGTGCAATTTGATTTAATTGCTGATAAAAAAAAGGATTCAAATAACGAGTTTTATTTTATTTGTTAGTGATGTGTAAACGATCACTAGTTCATTTTGTACAATTAATAATTTTTTGAGCTTTAATTTGTGAAATTGAAAAATATATTTATTATATACATACAAACTTACATATTTGTGAATTTAATTTTATTATTAATGTATAAATCATAATAATATACCTACTGAATGAAAATTTCTAGCAAAAATGTTCAAAATGACCATAAACACACAGCAAAAATCAAAAATGTTATTTTAAAATAGGTTTAAACAAGGGTCGAACCAATTTTAAAATTCGTTTATTTACACAAGGTAAAAAATAGGATTTTTAAGGTAATATTTTTTTAAGAATACAATTTTAACGATTTTTGCTTAAAACATATTTGAAATGATGTTTAAAATGTTTATGAATACGACTGTAAAAATTCGCCCTTGAATATGGTATAATTTTAATTCCCCAAATCTTTAAAGTGTAAAGTAGTGTGTTCTGTCGCCATTTTCTAATACTTCTGTCGCCATAATAACTATAACTCCTGCAAGGCGAATTCAAACAGGTAAACTCATCTCGTCAGCCGTTCATCAGCTGTTTCCACGGCGAATTAAAAAATATGGTCAAACGTCAAAATATGATTTTGTTTTGAGAAGAAGTTGAATGAAAAGTGTTTAAAATATTATTTTTATAATAAAAAAATTTCAAAACTGCGAATGATTGAAGTGAATTTATTAATTTCTTTTATAAAAAAGTGATCATTTTAATTTGCAATAAAAAAATTTTGACAACTAACCAGAAAATTGTATAGACAAAATACATGGGGCTTTTTGTAGTTGTAGAGATGAGTTTACCTGTTTGAATTCGCCTTGAACTCCTGCAAATAATAATTGCTTGACATCTTAACTTTACGAAAGGATTTGTTTTATGGTTAATTTCATACATTTGCAAAAATCAATTATGAGATGCAAACACCTTATGTTACCCACTGTGGAACGCCTTAGTTTTTATTTGCTTACAAATTATTTCGCCCAAATTTATTGGTTTACCAATTTTTTCCCCCAAAACACATATGTATAACGAACAAAACTTATATTTAAATCATATAAAATTTCATAATTCATCTAAAATGTATCTAAAACGATTCTTTTTAATATTTCCTAAAAAAAAATACACATAAATCGTATTATCCCTAAATCTATTTATTTTCCTATAAAGATTAAATCCAAAACATTAAAAAAATTTATGAATATTGAAATCATGTTCAAATTTGAGCAGCAGTAAAACATTCTAGAAGGTTTTTTCTACCCACCCACATGCATGAAAGTGCATGTGAAACTCACGCATATGTATGTACAGTGACTCACAGTGAAATTGGTCCACCCGTGGATAATAGCTTTGAAATTTAAAAGGTCTAATAAACTGAACAATAATGCAAAAAAACTAAAGTAGCAAGCTTTTCTTATTTGAATCGTTTATAACCCGTCAACTCACATTTAAAAAACGCACACGGGTTGGGTTTCTGAAATAAACAATTCATTTATATAATATACTAGCTTAACCCGGTGCGCTTCGCTACACTGCTTTAACCACTTTATCAGTTGAGAGATATTTAATATATGCATCCTATGGAAGGTAGTTCCCCCCTGCGCCTACCCGCTTTATTTTTATTTTCAAAAGTGTAGTATACCATAAGAGTGACTTCCACAAAGTTTGAACATTCTCACTATAACAGTTCATAAGATATGCGATATTAAGCATTGGCGTCCTATGGGGGGAACCACTTCCCCCGCTGCTATTTTATTTCAATTTTGGGGCTCAGAAGATCCTACTACAAAAAGTTCAGCAAAATGCGTCCAGCGGCTCTTAAGATATGCGATAATTAATATTGGCATCCTATGGGGGTACCAATTCCCCTGCCCCTATCGAAAAAATAAGTAGCCTATTTTATTTTTAGGGCTCACGTGATGTTACTGTAAAAATTTCAGGAAAATCGGTTCAGTAGTTTCGGAGCCTATAAGCCAACAAACAAACACACAAACAAACAAACAAACAAACATACAAACATTTTTCATTTTTATATATATAGATGTAGATATGTAGATAAGAAAATTTGTCACAATGAAAATGGTCCGCTTGAAATAACGTATTTTAAAGAAGGTAGTAAACCAAAATTATTTTTTTTCATATTTTGTGCAAATACCTTTTCTGTTCAATAACAGATTTGAGGTGCTTTGGAATAGATTCTATAAGTTTTTTGCCTATTCAGCAGCCGTATTCCAAAATTCGCTAAGGCTAAATCTGTGTCTCTAAAAATCTATAATAGTGATTTAGCGATTTTTGGCTACGAATGCAATTGTGCATTGCTAAATTTGGCAATGCCATAAAAAATTCAAAATGCCACAATTTTAATGTCAACGCCAGTATTGCCAGTGAAATTTCGAGAAAGATACATTTTAGTTTCCAAAAAGGTACACTTTTTCCCAAAAAGATATATATTGAAAAAAATTTGAAAAGCCATTTTTAACATTTAAAACGTATTAACATAACATTTTTATTTCATATTCAATGAATATTGTAAAGAAAATAAAATCATATAAATTAATTTTTATATTAATTTAAGTCATAAATATTGGTATGTAAATTTTAAAAATTCAGTAAGCAAACTTTAAAATTAATTCTGTGGCATTTTAACAAAACATCTTCAGTTAAATTTAAAAGGTGGAAAAAAAATGATGTTAATCATGCGAATTTTGATTCAAAATACATTTTTGTTCCCGTTTTTTAAATTTTGTATTCTTTAATTTTGGTTTATTTTATTATTTGATAAAAATTATTTTTTTATCGAGTTTTTTTTAAACTTTTCTGCTATCTTATCTCGACTTAAGATGTTTGCTCAAAATGCCACAGAATTATATCGTCCCCTCAATATAACAATAGCGTATAATTTTTTTGGGGTTTTGAGAAAATCGTGTTTAAGGTTTTTGTCAAATCGGATGTCTATTAAAACCTCAATATCGCGGTAAATAAAAATTCTTCATATTGGATTTTTCGACGAATACATAATACCGTTTCTTGTCTTTAAATTGACCAATTTTTTTTATTCTACGCATCCTTTAAGACCATCCATATTTCATTCAAAGTGCAAGTCCTCCATATAGGCTATTTTATTTTTTAAGGAATTCGTATGATGAATCTGATACACTATTTTATTTTGTATGGTATACGCTGTTTTATTCAATAATTTTACGGTATTTTTTATAAAAATATTTGATCTCAAAAATATCAATTTGTAACATTATAAAACAGTGATTAATTCATAGTTTTGTTAATTCAGTGGTATATATTCATTACTTTTCAATTTGGGTTATTAAAAACAAAATATTATGACAAATTATGGTATACATTGCGTAAATCAAAAATAACTAGAAGTTCATTTGTATTCTTTCTCTTCCTCTGCTTCATCTGGCTCATCTAAACAATTTCGCTTCTTTCCACCTTGTAAGTTATAAAAAAATGACTGCGAGCCACGACGAACTACATTCTTCTTGCACAAATTTTGGAGATCATGCAGCTTTCGATGGTCGGAATGAAACTATTTCTCAAACAATAGTGTATATTACTTTAAGCTATTTTATGAGTTAAAGATTTCATAAATTGTATTTTTTTCTACAGACTAAAATGGAGTATAATGCGTATAGACTATTATTCTTTTAACAATTTTGGAGTGGCAATTTCAAGTAAAATAGCGCATATGAGCTTACACACTTATTGAAGGAAAATTTTGAACAAGAAATTATACACTATTTTTTCCAACGACATTTTGACCCACTTTTTGGAAGTAGAATTTGACGAAATTTTGACCAGACATAAAATCAATGATGGAGATTCTAAATATGCAATAAATAAATAATAGCGTATGAGCACATACGCTATTGTTATATTAAGGGGACGATGTGTAACTATCTTTTGATGTTATCAAAGCCAATTAATTTTTGTCAAAATTAGCGCATACACAAGAATAAGCAGACCACAGAGGACATAATCTAAAATTGTGAACAGCAAATTATTTACATACATACATATTTATATTTTTATTTAATAAAAAAAAGTGTTTTTTTAAAGAATATGTTGAAATAAATAAAAAAAATAATGATATATGCCGCCACAAACAAATATTCTGCAAAACAGCTGATGTCAGATGGTTTGTCAGATCAAAATAGCACACACTTTAATTGAAAAATTTTACACTGCAAATTCCATCTGACATTTACAGAAGCAATTTTTTTTGCGTTTACACGACATGTATGCAAATTTTCAAGTGCATTGCTAAATGCAGATCGTGTAAAAGCACTTTTAGAAACCCTTACAACAAAATACATGCTATTATTTTATTTTGTTTTGTTGTCACTGTTTTTTTATTATTTATAACCAAGGCGAATTTACACCAGGTGACCTTATCTTGATACGTAAGCAACAGCTGATTACTAACCTTGAGTCAAAATGATATACCGGTTATGTGGTTCTAGGGAATATTTACTAAGTATTATAATATTCGCTTAAAATTATGAAATCAAAACAAACAATTTAATATTAAAAAGAAAATGAAATTTTTGTTTAAATTGTTTACTACTGTAATGCATTATTTTTGGCACAACGTTAAAATACTTATCAGTGTTGTAAGCGTTTTCAAAATAAGACCACCTTGTATGAATTCGCCTTGTTTATAACGAAATTATAACTTTAAAAACGGAAAGTTTAATATTTTATGTCAGTACTTTTTGCATACAGATGCAAAATATACGAAAAATTTCAGGATTATACATGATACCTGAAGTCCTCAAGAGATACGAAAAATTTATCTTTCGTATCCTAATGGCATCACTGGTCATCGCTAAAATGTTTAAATTTAATTTTAAATTTAGCTAAGCGAATTACAGAATACGGCTACAGGGCTTATTTTACTCCATTCTTTCAAACGTGCCCTTTTAAACTAATGTTGGTTTGAAATCTGATGTTTTCATATTTCAGTTTCCAGTTGTTGCTACAAGTTTGCTATTAGATTCAAGTTTTAAGTAATCAAGGGCCATACCTTTACAGCACCAGAAGTATGCTTTGGATCATTGTTCTAAAAGTTTTTCTGCACTTTGCTTGAGGTTATTTTTTCAAAATATTAAAATACTTCATTGCCAATATTTCCTTCAATTATCTGCAATTCACCAACACCAGCAGCCGAACCAGCACCCCAAACCAACACAAGTCAAAAATCATTTTTAGGACATAAAAAAATTATATAAAAAAAAATTTCTTTTGAAAAACTGGGAAGCCTCACGAGTCCCAGGCATTCATGGATCAAACTGATCATATTGTAAAAGAATTTGATATGAAAGGTCTTTTAAAAGATTGTACAGTTTCTATTGCAAAAGAGTAGTGATTTGTATGTGCATTCAACAATTCAGTGTGGTAGCTTTTCAAAACAGATGACTTGAACATTCTTAAATTAAAAAAATTTAAATATGTAGTTGAAAAATGCTAAAAAAAAATGCTTACTGCTAAATGGAAAATTTTACGCAAAATCAGACAAAAAAATGCTAAATTTAGCTGCAAAAATGAAAAAATTACCATATTTAAAAGGACTTGCATCAATCTTGATTTGGTTGACAATCAATCCATCTTTCTTGGTACTCTGGAAATAGCTTTTTGTTGCTAGTTTTTGACTTATTTATTATTCGTCCATTATTTTAAAAATGATAAATGATATTTGTTTTTTAAGCGTGGGTTTTCTTAACTCTGACATTTTCCACTTTTATAATGGTCAATTATTAAATTGCTACTGTAAAGCGTTACGAGCTTTATTTTTCTAGTTGAATTTAAAAATGTTTCTGCTGGAATTATCGAATTATGTACTTCCTTTGCAAAAGTTTAATAGTTTTTTGCGAGCTTTATTTTTCTGACAGAGATCTGGTGAATAAATACTAGAACGAGATACTTGAGGTCAATGGCCCCTTAGGGCAACACATTGGTCTCCTCGAGACAAAGACATTGAAAAATCATACTTTTAGATCGGACGTTAAATGTCTTAAATATAAAACAGGTTAGAGTGCTATATTCGGCTGTGCCGAATCTTTAATACCCTTCACCGACTGTTCGAATATTTCAGGAGGGATATCTATGTATATGATGTCTATTTATTATTAATTTATATTTATAAAAACAGACATCAGCATTAAAATTGGTTGGTTTGAGGTTTAGATCTATAGTTTTTCAATTATTTAGCAATTTAAACTAGCTTGAGTAACAGTTTCAATTCAAATTTTGTTATGATAGCATTATTTTTTACGGTTTTAGGCGTACTAAACTGTTTTCCGGTAGTAGGGTTAATATGGGGCCTAAGGTAAATTATGAACCGATTTTCACGAAATTTCACAGTGTTATTTTTAGTCCTAAACAACTGTGACGTACCAAATTTTGTTATGATAGCATTATTTTTATTGGTTTTAGGCGTACTAATCTGTTTTCCGGCAGTAGTGTTTATATGGGGCCTAGGGCAAATTATGGACGGATCTTCACGAAATTTTACAGCTTGATTTCCAGTCGAATAAAACAAATTTTTGCAAAATCTTATCTCATTTCGTGCCTTGTTCCACCATTTATGTTATTTTTTGTAACAAAATTATCATTTTTTTAGGTGGTGGTTCCACATTTTAATTCATAGCTCTGGTCCAACTGCACCGATTTTGCTGAATTTCAATCCCAAACTGCTTAGGATAACTACAAGCAATTTGGCACCAAGTTTGTTCATTTCGTTTGAGTTTTTTGAAAGTGAGCGTGTTTTCAACAGACGGACAGACAGATGGACATGGCTAAATTGACTTAGAATCACCCAAGGACCCAGAATATATATACTTTATGGGGTCTGAGATGAATAATAAAAAAGTTTCAAACGGAATGACAAACTTAATATACCCTCTTCACAACTAATTGTGGTGGAGGGTATAAAAAATGTAAAAATGCCACCCAAAAAAAAAAAATTGGTTTTTCGAAAACTCCTTGCAAAAATACTTTATATTAGAGGGTGTATGGCGCACTTTTTTTATTATATGTATATGTTGTACTTACTAAAGCAACTAATTTAGCTCTTCTATTTTTCTTTTTTACATTTTAAAGTTCTTACTCAAAGGTGGACCAATTTCACTGTAATCCACTGTATATTACCACATAAAAACATCTATTGATTTTGTAAAAGGCATTTTTAAAAAAGCTTTTTTGGAAACTGATACTTGCATAAATGTTTTTTTTACATTCAAACATGCTAAATTAAACTAGAGTCTATTCATAGTTATGGCATTTTTCAATATTTCTCTTTTGCTTTTTGTTCCATTCACAATCAATGTTAAGGACCGACCATTTCAAGCAAAATAAGTAAAAAACAAGTTAGAGTGCTATTGAATCTTTGATACCCTCCACCGACAGCTCAGGGGGCTTTATATGGGGCCTATAGTAAATTATGAACCGAGCATCACGAAATTTATTAGTGTGAGTAGTGAAGTATTTAATTTTATTTTGATAGCATTATTTATTACGGCTTTAGGCGTACTAAACTGTTTTCCGGGAGAAGGGTTTATTTGAGGCCTAGGGTAAATTATGGACCGGTCATCACGAAAATTCACAGTACTATAAAACTGTGTTGTGCCAAATTTTGTTATGATAGCATTATTAATTACGGTCTTAGGCGTACTAAACTGATTTTCGTTAGTAGGGTTTTTATGGGGCCTAAGGTAAATTATAGACGGATCTTCACGAAATTTTACAGCGTGATTTCCAGTCGAATAAAACGAATTTTTGCAAAATCTTATCTCATTCCGTGCCTTGTTCCACCATTTATGTTATTTTTTTAACAAAATTATCAATTTTTTAAGGTGGTGGTTCCACATTTTAATTCATAGCTCTGGTCCTACTGAGCCGATTTTGCTGGATTTCAATCCCAAACGGCTTAGGATAACAACAAGCAATTTGACACCAAGTTTGTTCGTTTCTTTTGAGTTGTTCGAAAGTGAGCGTGTTTTCAACAGACGGACAGACAGACGGACATGGCTAAATCTACTTAGAATTACTGTGATAGTTTAACAGCTTATCTTATTCTGTTTGGGACAAAATGTTCTATTGGAACTATTTTTTAAATATTATTTTTTATCGAAACTTTTATTTTGGACAACATTTTTTTAACGAAGCTCTAATTCAAAATAAAATTGTTTATCTACTAAAACTCTCGATTGGTGCACCAATTTTCATTGAAAAAAATGTTTTGGGACATTGGATCTACATATTTACTTACAAAACTATTGTTTGTGACATCTTTTTCTTTTTTTTCGTAAATATTGTTGCGGGCAAAATTTACTATTTAGATTCGTTTTTGCTACAAAATGTTCATTAGAGAATCATAAATAGTATACAATTTTACATTAAAAATTTTTCGCGGAACAAAATTTTCTATAAGAAATCTTATATGGAACAAAATTTTCAATAGAAAATTATTTATGCTAAAAAATTTTGAAATCCTTTTTAGGGCATTGTTTTCTATAGAAAACCTTATTTTGGGACAAAATTTTCTATAAAAAATCTTATGCGACAAAATTTTCTCTTAAAAGACAATTTTCTTTAAAAACTCCGTAAAGGGACACAACTTTCTAAAACAAATCTTTTATGGTACAAAATTCTCTATAGAAAATTTCTTTTAGAACAACTTTATTTAGCAAAGATCTTGTTTTTGACAAATTTTTATAACGAAAGTCTAGCTTCTGAAAATTTTTCTAAAGAAAATCATTTTTGTGACAAAATTTGATATAGAAAATAAAATTGTGAAAAAATTATGATGGAAAATTTAGCTTGTTGTAAATTTGTTAACACGATTTTTTTTATGACGAAATTTTCTAATCATAATTTTGTTTGTGACACTAATATCTATCAAAAATCATCTTTGTGACAAAATTTTCTCTTGACGATCTTGTGTGTTTTTACCAGCAAATAGTTATTTTTTTATGGGACATCTGTTTGGGACAATAAGTTTTTTTAAAGTATTCAATAGAAATTAGAAAAGTTTATGAACAAATTTTTTAATACAAATTTTGCTTGTGACATTTGTTAAAGCAAACTTTGCTTTCGAGCAAAAATCATGTTTGTGACAAAATTTTTATAGAAAATTTAGTTTATGACAACATTTTTTTATGGAAAATATATTTGCCACAAAATTTGTATAGAAAGTTTTTAAGGAAAATTTTGTTTGTGGCAAAATTTTAAAGAAAAAAATGTTTGGGACAAAATTTTTTTATAGAGAGCCTTGTATGTGACAATAGTTTTTATAGAAAATCTTTTGTGTGTTAAAATTGTAAAAAACAAAAATTTGTGAAGAGTTGTGTTTTGGTACAACAAAGTTAACCTAAATAAGATCCTTTTTGGGCTAAAAATTCCATATTTTTATAAGAGCCTGCAATACTGTTATTACCTGGCGTCTTAATTAATCACATTTCGATTAAAAATTTTCAATATTTGTAATTTTGTAATTTTGGCAATGTAAGGATGGATGTATGTTCCTTTATATGTATATGAAAGTTTTTAAAACTTCATTCTTTTAATGCCAAGTCGTTTAACACATTCAACGTTTGTGGTAAATATACAACTTTCAATGCTTTAAAAAAATGATTTAACACTTTCATTTAAAAGTAATCAATTATATTTGTATCGACTTCAAAGACTTTTCAAATTCGACATTTAAGCAATATTTAATTTTTGAATTTATTATTTTCAAGCAAATCTTTTTTAGACCTAAAAACTTCTTAAACAGTAATAAATATTTCATATTCCTTTATTCCAATTTGAACTTACGTTTGTAGCCCAAAAAAAAAAAAAA
Source organism: Pollenia labialis (assembly GCA_949318255.1). Taxonomy (NCBI): domain Eukaryota; kingdom Metazoa; phylum Arthropoda; class Insecta; order Diptera; family Polleniidae; genus Pollenia; species Pollenia labialis. Next base: position 83,791,021 of record OX439140.1, read on the forward strand.
AAAATAATATAAATTGATTCCAATTTCATTAAGTATTCACCTTGAATTCCTCAATATAATTTATAATGTAAATGCATCCCTAAGAACTCAATATGCAGTTTGTTGTTTTTGTTGCTGGTCTACATGTTGGTAAAATCTTATTTAAGCCTCAAAAACAAATCAACTTTACTCGTATCTGGTGTGTATGCAGTTACTCGTATAGAAAGCAAAATAATCATTTTCACAAAAACATTCTTTGTACCTTTATTGAGTTGAGGTTGTGTGCTTTGAACAGTGTTGCCAGTGGATTTTTCGAAAAAATACCTACACATGCTAATAAAAATCTGATTTTTCCTTAAACGTTGAAAAAATTGCCCCTACAAAAATCCCTACGCATTATTATAATACAAATTGAAGAAAAATCATTAGTTAAAAAAATAAATTTTATTCGAATATGTATATTAAAGCTTTGGCGTAAAACAAGTTCAAAACTTAAAAGAATAATACATATTTACCAAATATCGTCGGTAATATTAACTAAAAAATTTCGTAAATTTTCAAATTAAAAAAATTGTTTAATCAACTCAATTTTTCCTCAAATATAATCAAAATTTATTCAATTACATAAGTTTTCTTTAAATCAACACAATAGTTTTCGTTAAATAATGTTTAATTTAAAATCTGTGTAAATGAATAAAATTTTGTTAGAAAAATATGTAAAATTCTGTCATGTACACAAAAATTTTGTCAAAATAGTAGTAAACCGGTAGCTACACAATGTTTTGGGAACAACACATACAAATATATGAATTAGCATCCTTAAAGGAAGTTAATTTCAATACTTAATCTGTTTATTTAACTAAATTTTGTTAATTTAATTTCTCGAGGGTGTTATTTTGAATACAAATTCGTTAAAATTTCGTTGAAGTAAAAAATGATATTATGTATATGAAAATACAACTGATTCTAAACATGTGTATAAAATGTAAATTAACATGTTTAAATAAAACTATAACGGAGAACATGGGAACGAATTCTCTCGATCTATTTATATCTCTGGTAAGTAGTTTAATCTAGCTTAAGACGAGCAGCAACATGTTCTTTCCTGATGGACCGGATCCAGGAATTATGTGGTGGACCAGGCTGACGTTGGCCTTGAGGATTTAAGTCTATGGCAGCTCTTGCAATATCAGCTGATGGACGTCGTATGTCATTTTTAATAGGGCAGCAATGTGCCTGATTCTGAAGGGTTTAATTGGATATCCAATGCGGTCAGTAAATCCGTAATATCTTATTCGTACATATAAACTAAATTTTTTAGTTAAAATAAATAAAAATTCTTCAAACTTAATAATATTTAAATACTATAGTTATTAAATTTGTCTAATTTTGTAATCAATTTAGCTAAAAAGGTTAAAGTTAAATCGAAGAAATTTCTTCTTATAACTAGACTTGAATAAAAAATTTGTAAGTTGTAGAATAAACTATATTTCTTCAACTTTACACCCCATTTTGGAGTATTTAGGTAAATTTTTGGTTCAGAGTACTTTTAATTAAATTCAATTAAGACTTTCAACATTATGTGTGATTCCTTACTCAAAGTTTGATAAGGGGGAGCTTTCAAGAGAAAAATATTTTTCTTCTTGCACGAAGTAATCCGTACTTTTTTTGGGCAAATTTATATACATAATTGTTAAACAATCAGCTGTGTCAAAAATAAATAAAAAATTGCAAGCAAGTTAACAAAAATAATAAATATAAGAAATATTTAAAAAATAAACAATAGAAAATGTTGAATTATGTATAAGTAAATCCTTGAATTTTAATTTTCTGCATGTTAATGTGTCATTTATGTATTTGTTTAAACAGATTTCATATTAACGCTTTCCTTTGGATCAGAAATTTGGTTTTTATTGTTCCCGTACTTTTGTACATTTTGTCTCTTAGTGAGAGACATTTTTATTTACTCTCATTTGACCGAACTTTACCCAAAAAGTACGGATTCACACCAGCAGGGTTGCCGTTGACAATTTCGAAAAAGTGTCCTAATCCGTACTCAGCCTGAGTAATTAAATTTGTATAGATATTTTTAATGTAAAAATATCCAAAAATTATTAGTCATGTTCTTAAAACCGAACAAATTTTTAAAACTTTTCTGTGTTGAAAGTTCAAAAAAAATTTCCTGTTTTTTACCTCATAATGGCTACTCATATCTACCAGAACGACTTTTAAAACTACCATCGATTTTAAATTCGGGAACATAATTTGAAATTAATTGTATGTAATATCTTTTTCTAAATAAACTACAAAAAAAATGTAATAAATGTGTTTTGAAGTTTTATTGAAGATTTTTAAAACTTTGACGCAGATTTTGCAGATTTTTGGATGAATAATTATGGTTTTTTGCTTATTTTTCCTCTAAAAGTTAGAAAAAACATTTACTACATACATATTAGTGTCGCCAACTTTTAAAAACACAAACAACTCTGGAAATATATTTTGAAGGTATTTAAATCCACGTCTACAACAGACATGATTTGCTGTTATAACAGGATGTTATAAAAGCGTTGTTAAAACATTTTCATTAACAACCATGTTATAACATGAGAAACCCTCTAACATGTTTAGTCTATACTTAACATTAACATCATATCACTGTTAATGTTAAGCATTTCATCTCTGTTGTAGACTGTGTGTTAGGGGAAAATTAGTTTTCAAATGTTTTGGACAAAAAATATCATAAAAAAAAGTTTATTTCAGCATTTATTTTATAAATAATACGATATGACGAAAAATCCCTACATTTTGGCGATTATACAAAATCTGTCCGATTTTCCCTACGCTTCTATTAAAGTATCAAAAATACCTACATGTAGGGATTTTCCCCTAATTCTGGCAACACTGCCTTTAAAACATTTTTAACAATGAAATCAGCAGCATATCAATGACTCCTTCCGAACTCATTCAATAACTCATAGGAACTTAAAATTTGAATACGAAATGCCCTGTAGTTTATTTGTTGGTAATGCCAAAGTGTTTCTCTATCGCCAAATCGGGTGTCAAAAATCGACAAACGTCAATTTTGTTAAATATTTCAGTCAAAAATCGCCAAAAATTGAAAAAATAAAATTTAAAAAAGTCGCCAAAAGTAAAGTTTGTTTTGTTTCTATTGTTTTTTTAATGACATCAAATGGAGATCCAATATTCAGTTAAAAAACTAAAAATAGTTATACAAACTATTAGATCGTACACTTCAGACTCATATATTTCATTACTGGAGTTTTGACCTGCATTCATACTACATATTAGAATAAAATAATGACTGACTATAAAATTCCATTCAAATGATAGCAAAACAAAAATCCTGTGAAAAAAGTTGCCAGTTTTTTTCAAATAAGAAATAATAAAAAAAATTGACAAATCGTTAAAAAAAATCGTTAAAATAATATAAATGGTAAAAATAGCCAAGTGTAACGCCAGTTATATCCGCAATCGCCAAAAAAAAAATCGCCATGTTTGGAGAGAAATAGTCATATCTGACAGCAACAGTCTTTTTCTGTAGTACAAAAAATGATCATTTAAATTATATTCTATGTTTATACGGCTTTAGTTGGTGCAAACGTAATCCCTGAATAAAAAACTATTATTATATTGGCCGATTTTAACTCTTCGGACGAGCCTTGTGTTGGTACTTTGCTGTGGCGTCAATTGCCACTTTAGTGTCCCTATGTGATACAAAGCATATCTCTTTGTTAAATTGAAGTCACTTATATAATGTTTGTATTTCCTTTCTTTTCCTGGTTGTGTGGTAGAATGAGAATCCTACAACTTTGGCCATTTTGTTTTTAAGAACCAACCAGTTCTCTTAACGAATCCCTATAGCAGTCATAGCAATGGTTACCTTTGCTCTTTGTTATGACAATTTCTTACTAACAGACATACCTAAGCAATAGCGAAAATCGTAAAGTTTTTTCCGCTTAGCTATTACGCTGATATGTAATACTCAAACAAGAGCGATCAGCTGTGCTAACACTCTTGTTTATTAAAACCCACATAATGGAAATAAAAAATTTAGATAAAAAAGCTGAATTGTCATCATTTATTTTAAGAAAGCGGCCAACTTTACTATTACAAAACGTTGTCGCCGCGCTATTTCGGTATGCTTTATACAAATTGTATGGGTATGAGAATTTTTCACAGCTATACAGTATAACCCGGTTAATTACCCCACGCTTAAATGCCTTTCACGCTTATTTACCTTGAGTTTTAAATCCCCGTTTTTTTTCTTCCTTCTTTCAAACAAAAATCCACGTTTAATTGCCTTACGCTTAATTACCCAATTCGGGTAATTGCCTTAAAAATTTAACTCCCAAGACAAAATTACACCTTAATTTCATTCGTTTAATTGCCTCAGTACTATTTGGCAACAACACAGTAAGAAATGCAACCAAGTTTACATGTTAATAATTTGAAAATATACACTACACATTTAAAAAAAATATTGCCAAAAAATATTCCACAAATTAATATTTGCATTAAAATAAACTTTCTTCAGGGCTCACCAGAATAAAGTTATGTTATAAGGCAATTTTCATATAAGAGTTATTTGTGCTGAATATTATCTAGATACACAAAATATATGAGATATTTTGTCTTAAAGGGATTAAAGGAAAGGTCGCTAAATTTTAAATTATATTAACATTTGAAAAGATGAAATATCTTGAATATTTTATTTCGACTCCGATAACTTGAATATTTACCGACTCAACCATATTTAATTTGCAGTAAGATATTTTGGGCCAAATTTAATTTTAATACGAACATAACAAAATGGTTTATGAAATAAAGAAAGAAGTTTGCATGGGGACTATGTGATATTATAGAGCGATTCTTACAATTAACATAGGTTTCGTTATTATGGCAATTAAATGTATTTACCAAATTTTATCAAATTTTCTAAAAACTTTTCTTTCCCCACAAGGTTTACATGGACAGACAACCAGCCAGATGGACGGACGGACATGAAAAGATCACTTTAAAAAGTGATTCTGATTCGATCGGTTTACTTAACGATGCGTCTATATTTTTATGTATAAGAACAAATTTATATAATTGGTTTTTTCCTAATTTTTGCATACATATATATAAAAATTTACAGCTTGGAATAACATTTATCTTCTTAGCGAAAACTTGCCTTGGCTTAAAATTGTGGAGTGAAAATTAAATGTAGATGGCGAAATTAAAGCAACAGAAAATTCATCTGTTAACCAGAATTTAAAGAAATTTATTTTATTTGCTGAACATGTATTAAAATATGCTTAAAAAACGTGAAATATGTGTGCAAAAAAAGCAGCAATAGCTTAAATATGCAATTTATCCCCAAACCGATACCAATATTCATAAAAAGCTCTAAAACGGACAAACATATTGTTTCCGCCTTTATTTGTCGCACAAGAGAAACCATGAAACTGCATATTTACGGTTTCCATGATCATAAGTTTGAATGTATGAGTACGCTTTTGTTAGTAGGATATGACAAGACATCCCAAAAAGCATTACAGATAAAATTTAAAACAGCAAATCCCATTGCTTTTAATTGCTTTTTCTTTAGATTTTCCTGATGCATGTAAAAATGCCTTTGTCTACACTTTTTTCATACATCAAAGTTAAGATATCTAGTAAAAAAAATACCTAGTAAATAATTACCTCACTGCGATTTTTAAACGTATTCGCTTATTTACCTCAATGAGGTAGTTAAACGTATTCTTATAATTACCTCAACGAGGTAGTTAAGCGTATTCGTTTAAATGCTTGCCCCGCATAATTACCCGAAAAGTTTAGCATTTTTGTCAAGGTAATTATCCGTGGAATACGTATATATATTTTCGCTCTTGTTAAGGTATGGCTGTAAGGCAGACTTATGTAATTCATACATTTGTCGAATCACAGAGCTGGCAAACAATCGATAGTACTTTCGATAGCTCTGTTCGACAAAAATAAAGCGCAAGCTTTATTGGCTTTAAATCGGCTCGAATCATTTTTAACGCAGTTTCGTTGAAATCAAAGCAAATCTTACAAAATTTACATTTTTCTACTTTTTTGTTATGAATGTGTGCACTCAAAATATTATGTACATAGTTAAATTCAAACGAAAATTTATTTTAAACAACTAAAAATACATTTAAAAAACGGATCACATTTCATTTAATATAAATTTATTTTACCATAATTTTTATTATTTTTTTATTTTCAAAATAATTTTCGTGGGAATACAAAATTTAATTTAAATGATTTTGTTATTCGTGCTTAATTCCCAATTTTTATTATTTGATAAAAAAAAAAACACTGAAATTTATTGTTGATGGGATAAGCTATTTCTATGCGCATTTCACTGGTTGCTTGGGCCAGATCATCAGGAAACTTCATCCATAAAGATTTTAGAAAAACTAATGATATTAAACCAAATAAAACTGTTAAGTGTATAAGAATTATAGCCACAGCTCTACTTGTAACAAGATCAAAGTTTAAACAAAAACATCAACAATAAACAATGAGTTTATCTCTTCTTACATTCCCCACTGCAATTGATTGGAATTCTTCCAACATTAATTGTGGTTGTAAGTAGGTTAAGAAAAAACAAAATAAAAACAAAAACAACTCGTTTTACTGTTTTCGCAAACAAAATAAAGTAGGGCACAAGAAGATTTTATTGATAAAACAATTTGAAACTGGGAATGATTTCCTTTCGAAGGTTATTTTATATTATATTCTGCTGGTGTCAGTCATTTCTGCAAAATTGAAGGAATAGGACTATTACAAAAAAGCTTTATAAAATACATAACTGAAATTTAGCTCATAGAATAAATTCGAAAAAAAAATGTTGGATAAAACATTTTTTAAATCGATTCTGGATCGTATTCAATCCTTTTAATACCAAAGGTGCCCTGCATTGCATAGCTATGGCGGCCAACTGTCCAACCATTAAACTCGTGCCAACTAATGGCTAATGTATATATCATGTCCATGTACAAGTTTTTTATTGTATTATATAATTTTACCGTACAATGTGTTCGCTTGTTAAATGTTCTATAATAAAGTTTACAATCAACTGTTAGGTACCTACAAGTGTTATCCATTTCAACCGGTATTAACCCTTTTCCCATCTATAATCGTTTGTTTCATATTTCAGGCAGATACAAATATCATTGACCCTATATAAACAAAATGCTATTATTGGCCAGATGGACTAGATGTCAATGGGATCTGGACCCAGGCCCAGTTTAAAGGCCAATCTTTTCTGTCCTTTACACTGGTTGCAAAATCTAACAAGGGTGCTAGTTTTATTGATTCCTTTCTTGTATGAACATCTCCGACTGCAATACAGTGAAGTGTCTTAATGACCTTAGGAATACTGAGGGATTAAGGAGATCCTAGACGGTACCTAAAACTGTGCGTGAAGCTGTTTTCAAGCCTACAGCAAGTGACGGTTCACACACGTCAAGAATGACATTCTCTTTTCCCTTCTCTCCTAAAAGCTCAAGACTTGGCGAGTCAAACTTGACGTGTGTAAAACGAAGCTCTACGCTTGTCTGCAGGGACGAAACGAGTGCCCATGTTCTGTAACTCTTGCGTCAAGAAATTTTTCGATTAAAATGTTTTTAAAATCACTAGTGTGATTTTGTGGTGTTCTGTAAATCTCACCGTTTTTGTGTTTTTCGGTGTGTTTTGCAATTGTCGAAAGCACAAGCAAACACAAAAAGTTTGTTCTAAAATATTCTTTACAGCTTTTACGATTTTTAATAAATATTATACTTTGCTTTCATGCCGCTGTTAGCAAATTCTTCTTTTCTTCAACTAAAAAAAACAAACTGAAATCACAACAGAAGTCACAAAAGCAAATATAATTTTTTTAGTGTCGTCGAATTTTCTTTGATTGATTTTAAATGATTTGTTGTAAACAAAAGAGCTTATTGCATAAACAATTAATAAACAACACATTGGATATTTTATTTTAGTAATTTATTATGACGGCCATCTGACAATAGTCGCAAAAATAACAAAGTGATTTCAAAAAGTTGTTAACGTAGCTGAACGTTTTGAAATTACAAAATCATATGCCCAGAACACCTTTTTTGTGATTTCAAATAACTTCCATAAAATGTGATTTTTAGAACAGGCCTGATATTGAAACAAACAGCTGTTTTTCTCACTAAAGTGTGTCTGAAACATTTTTTTTTGGCAATTTACAGAAAAAGAGTGTCTGTAACATTTTTGTGAGAAAAGTTCTCGCTTTGAACTGTCAAATAAACTTACGAATAAAAATGGGTCGAAAAAAAATGTGGACACTAAAAAACAATTAAAAAAGCAAAATGCTTAAAAATAATTATATTTTGTTTTTTTGCACATTTTTTTATTGTTAAATTATTTTGCTTTTAACATTTTTATAAAATATACGAATGTTTTCAAAGCTCGTTTGCAAACAACAAACATTAAAGTCGCAATTTACATTATTTGGTGTAGCCGACGGTTGTATTTTCGCCGCCATCGTTAAAACATTTTCAATTTTAGTAAATTTTGGTCGCTGTGTGTGACGATGTGTGTGACTGGCGTTCTCAACGTCTGCAATGACACATCGGCTTCGAGTGCAACGTTATGACATTTATAATGTAACGACATAATCTCTTTTGATAGTTTTCGACATTAGTTCAGACACATTTTTTCTCACTTTTCGAGAAACGACGGGATATTTGGTTTTACATCTTTTTTTGATGCGAAAAGTTCTGGCTAGAGTTACAGAACATGGGTACAGAGTCTCTGGCGGGAATCGAAGCCTCAGCAACCCCGGCACTGATAGACTAGTTCACTACCAGCTATCCTAACGGGGCATACCGAGTATATACATACTTACGTATTATACAAACGAGTGTAACAGTGTCTGTTATTGTCAGTTACGTTATAATGTTACAAATTATCAACCACGAGTTCTTTGAACATTATAACTGTGCTTACATAAACGTGTTGACGAGAGAGTATTTTAAAGGATATTTGAACTAAATTTTGTGTGGTACTAGATGAATGTGGTAAAGAAGTGTACATGAGTATGAAGTTTTAACAAAATCTCTCTTTGTCGGACTTTAAACTTTTACTGCTGTTGAAACAATTAAAATTGATTGTGTAATCGGGAATGCTTTTGGAAAATTCACTCATGCAAAAGTCTGGGAAATATTCTTACAGTAATAAAAGTTGAATTTTTTGATTTTCATTAATTTTAGCATATCAGTTTTTATGCGCTTGCAAGAAACAGTTTATTTAAAACTTAACTTTAACCTTGTTTTTCTCTTACGAATTACCACCATCTTTCTATAAAATTAACCGATTTTTTTGCATTACTGCAATTATCTTAAGTAATGCAAATGGCTGTTATCTGGTTTCTTTAGAGTAACTTTTCTGAAGTGGTCATGGTGGTTATCTGTTGACATCAACATTGTTTCTTGTTAAAAAAAATTTTCGTGCTTAATTCCCAATTTTCATTCTTGATAAATGCACTGAAATTTAAGCTGTTTCTATGCGTATTCCACTGGTTGCTTAGGCCAGATCATCAGGAAACCTTTACCCAAAAACCATAAGAAAAGTTTTTAGCTTAAGATATGCAAATAAAACTGTAGATTGAATGAGAATTATTAACACTCAACATATTTGTTTGCAACGATATCAAAGCTTAAACAAAATACTATTTAAAAATAGTTAGTTTCTTTTCTAACATTCCCCACTACATTCTCCCAACCTTAATTGTAGTTGTAAGTGGGTTAAGAAAAAACAAAATTAAAAAAATAAATAAATATTTAAATAGAATTTTTTGTTATCCCGCTTTTTTACAGCAATTCTCGTTTTCCCTTTCACTAAATGATCTATTTTTCTTTTACAAAGATGTTCCGTTTTCTTTCATTCTTTCATTAACCATACTTCTTGTAAACTTGTATACCGTACACTGATATTGTTCAAAGAGAACTTTTCGTTTATTTTAAGTTCTTAAATTTATATAATCTTTTCTTTAACTTGAATATTTGTTTAAAAATGTTAATACAATTTTTTTATATTGTTTAAATCAGGCTTAAGTTTATCAAAAGAAAGGAATATTTCAACATGAAATTAATAAAAATTGACAATTTCCATTCTTAACTTAAGAAGGGGTTAAACTTTGTGATTCAAGTAGAATTCTTAAAATAAGTCAAAAAAACAGAAGTGTAGAAGATAAAATTTTGATGATAAAATGTGGTTTTTCTCGAAACATGTAAATTTGACCAGAGTTCGAACCCTGGCTCTGTCAGGAATGAAAATTGTCAATAAATTTTAATTTATTTCATGATGTAAAATTCCTTCCTTCATTAAAAAAAAAATAATTTAAATAAAAACACAAACTTATTGTTATTAATTTTTATATTTAATTTGTTAAATAAACATTTTTCTGTTGTTATGAAAAAAAAAAAGATTTTGATTATAGAAACTTTGTCATGAAATATCGGAAGCTCCATTTTAATTTTAGGAACATGTTTTTTCGGAATTTTTTTTTCAATTATTCGCAGATTAAGATTCTGCTTGGCAAAAAAATTAACTCGCCCTAATACACATTTGGGGTGTTCACAAGGTGTGCTATCATGTTATATTGTCATAATGTTCAAACATTTTGCAATGGTTTAAAAATATTGTTGTTGCCTTGTAAACAAAAAGTGTCTTAATTTAATAGAACTTTGCTTGCTATGTTTATTGTGCTGTCGTAAATAATTCGTTAATTATTATCCGGTTAACACCTCAATTTAACCTGCGGCTAGCAATTTTTTCAACAAATCACTTGCGGCGTCAAATTAGATCGGCTTAGGACTCTCCTGTTTGGTAAACAAGCCAAATAAAATTTATTTCTGATTTGCGTCTGAAAAATATTAAAAAAGTTAGGTAAGATCTAATTTAATTTATTAATTCATGGATAAGAATTAAAAAATAGTTCAATGTAACTTAAATATTTATGAGGAGTTGTTCACAACAGTCGTATTTTTTCATGTTATTATTATAAGACAATGACTTTATGACACTTTGTGAATCCCCCAAATATTGAAGATCTAGGATGACATATTTTCGAGATTGACTCCCTTTACTTTCTTATTTATTTAAAATGGATATACATATTAGTATTTTAGATCTCCCAGCAATTAGCTTATATTAAGAAATTACTAATTTAAAAACCCGATTTTCCCCTCATTACATCCTCCTTGGGTCATTTTTTTAACTTGCATGACGTTGTACCATCGCACACTGGTCGGAGCTGTATGGAGTCGGCGGCCATAAATACATAAATACCATTTTCCTGTATAATGTAAGGCCATTTACCGGCTCATCCAAAACTTCATTAATAACATCGCTTTGTAGTTCTAATATCCGAGTAGCGGTATGGTCTAATAGACTTTGAAGTTCAACTTCAGCGTTAGATTCGCTGACAGTTATTTTGTCTGGGTAACTTTTCTTTTTTTCTTTCAAAATGTTATCGTAGCAAGGGAAAAAATTATTATCGAGTTTACTGTTTATAAAGCTTCTTATTGTCAAATATTGATGTTTTGTTAAACCTGCTTCAGTTATGAGCGATATAACTTCACTAACATTTGCTTGCAAAAACGATGGATTCTTTTGTAAAGTAGCAAATCGCAAATCATTAGCAGCGGAGAAATCAATTTCTGCAATTTCTGCTATTCGTCGTCGCTTTGTCCAGCTTGAACACTCTCCGAAATGAACACTCTCAGAAATTAATCTAGGACGTCCTCGATCTTGATTCAAGACAGATTTTTGTGAGGTTAATAAAATCGACTCCATTTGGGCAAGCCAATCAGAATATATATTTTCAACTCTTGTTTTTATTCGATTGCATTTTTGCCAAATTTCTGAAATTTTTTTACAATTATAATTTAAGCGTGTTTCTAATGGACTTTCTTCAAATGTGTAGCCCTCATTTTTAATATAGCTTTTCACGATATCATTCACTTTTCTAGCTTTTCCAGCATTTGCACCTCTTTTTAAGCACCAAATATCAAAAATATGTGATCGCGAAATTTTGCAATTATAACATGTGCCTATTGTGAAAACAATTCATAACAAGGATAAAATTAAAAACAAAAATAAAATTAAAAGTCCGTGTAAATGAAAAAAAATAAACACACGCGAACATAAATTAACAAAAAACCACACAAAACTTCAAAGTTGGACATAAAAACAACGGGGCCGATTTGATCAGTGGGAGATAACGCAAAGACGAGCAAAAGTGAGCAGCTGATATTACCAATTTTAGAATTTTGGAATATTAACTAACAAACTTAAAAAACTCCCATTAGAGATTTCAGGGGGGAACACAACTAAAACTCTAGTTGAAATTTTAATATATGGACAAACGAACACTAACAATGACACTGGAAAAATAGAAATTTTTTAACAAATCCACAACAAGCTAAACACATTGGTAGTATTTAAAAATTTAGTTAATACCTTCTAATTTAATATTCATTTTAATTTATTTCAACACAAACGTTTTTTTGTTTATTTTAATTAATTTAAAGTTGCACGTAATTTTCCACATTTTACACTCCAAAATTCAACAATTAACTTGCTCCTTTTTTAGAACGGATTTTTAAGGGTACAGTTGAAATAAAACAAAAACAACTATACATTTTAAAACCTTGTTTTTATAAGAAATAGTGATGCCACTTTTGGTGACAAACTTTTGACTTTGATTTTTTTATTTTTGGCCAATGGGATCGACCACTGTGCATCGGATCTATCAATTTTTTTTTTTTGTATTTAACTTAACATTTCCAACTCATATTAATTTAACTTTTTTTCTCTCGTCTGAACTTTTGCAACAGCAACTGTTTGTAATTCCAAAAAAAAAATAAAACTTTTCATATTCTATGGCGACATATTGTCAACTCGGCGAAATTTGTTTCACGAATTTCACAGCAGCAAAAAAATTATAAGTTTTTACTTTTTGTTTTTTAAAACAAATAAATCAAAAGTTTTGTATTGTAAAACAAATTTATAGTGCAGCAGGAAAAAAATCACAAACCTACTGCTGCATCACTTCAAATGAAAAGAATCTTGTTCATTGTCCAAAAAGGACAATATTGTTGATCAATTTTGTATGGTGGACAAGTATTTACATTAATGTGAAAGTAATAAATATTTTTCTCTACAAAAAAAATTTAATATGTATTTTCCACAAAATTTTATTAAAACAACGTTGAATATTTGAAATAACAAATAAACAAAATAAAGATGCTTTGAAATATGGCCAGAACTGTCATTGAAAAGCAATTCATTATTTTTGAGGCTTAAAATCCACTTTTGTGGCATAATAATGTTAAATATTATTTTTGGAGGACAATTTTTATTTAAAGTTTAACAAGTTTTACAAATTAATACTCATTTAATGGTAAAAATGGTTCCAAATATAAAAAAAATCCCCAAATCCCTTTAAGGGGTTTATATGCCTAATGATTTACTTTTATTTCGCATTTACATCAAAAAAGATCAAATTGATTGTTTTTTTGGTGATAAATAATACCAAGAAGCATGAATCATACGTTTTTTTAAACAATGACATAAAATAAAAAAGGGAGATACAACCAAATAAGAGTGCTTTATTCGGATATGCCAAATCTTATATGCCGTTCTCCATAGTGCGATAAGGGAAAATATAAGTACCGATTTGGATCTTGCCGTTCTCCAGACATACAAAAATCTACAATCTCTTTGTGAGAGATACATTTTGTCGGATGTTTTGTATTGATAACCAAAAATCTAATATGTCATCGCACGGATGGTGTCACGCCCACTTTTCCAATTCCCACCTATGTGTACCAAATTTGGACAATATTTCTCTTACCGTTCTTAAGATATAAAGAAACTATTTTGTGTCACGCCCAAGATGTTTGTGACTAATTCTCCAAATATGAATAAACTTATAATGTGTTTGTATGGGAAGTGCCGCGCTCACTTTTCCAATCCCACCCATTATTTTTGGAGAGGTTGTGTATGAATAACCGAGATGCTTGTACCCAATTTGGAAACTTTGGCTCTTGCCGTTCCCCAGTTTTCATGTGAGAACTTTTCGCATCGAAAAGATGTGAAACAAAATCTTTCATTCTCGAAAAGTGAGAAAAATGTGTGTCTATAACTCATGTAGAAAACTATCAAAAGAGATTACGTCGTTACGTTAAAAATATCATAATATTCCTCTACTCGAGCCGATGTGATATTGCAGATGTTAAGATCGCCAGTCACACATATCGTTGATGGCGGGGAAAATTTACTAAAAATTTAAAATTGTTCAACGATGGCGGCGAAAAACAACCGTCGGCTATACCAAATAAATGGCTTTGAAAACATTCGCAAATTTAAAAAAATTGTTAAAAGCAAAATAATTAAACAATGAAAAAATTAACCAAGAAGGAAATACTTGTTTCTTCCGTGTAATTATTTATGGCATTTTAAATATATTTTCTGTTTTAAAATTTTTTCTCACCCTGTTTTTGTTCGTGTTTTTTTTTTGACTGTTCGAAGCGGGAACTTTCTCACAAAAATTTTAAAGACACATTTTTCCTGTAAATTGGCCAGTAATCTCCTTACGTGACAGCTTAAGCTCGCCAAAAATGTTACAGACCCAGTTAAGTGAGAAAAACGGGTGTAAGTTTCAATTTTTTTTTAGCTAATCCCGCGAAGCTCTTCGCTTGTCTGCAGGAGAGAAACCAGAGTCTCTGGCGGGAATCGAACCCGCAACCCCGGGGCTGATAGACTAGCTCACTACTAGCTAGCCTATCGGGGCACTCATGGAATTTTTGTTTCATTTCTTAAAGTTACAAAAAAAATTTATTAAAAAAGCGCACCACGCACCAACAAGGGATTTTTTTGCACACAAAATTTAAAAACGCAGCCAAAATGGTGCGAAACGCACTAAAGGTCGTGATACACTATCCTACACAATCGTACGATTCATTCACTGGAAAATCTGACAAATTTCTATCACACTCAAAAAAAATCGCAACAAAAGTCTGTTACAGGTGCCACACTATTACACAAAAAAGATGCTTTAAATCAATGAAGCCGACATTGTTGTTTTCTTATCAGCTGTATTAGAAAATACAACTCTGATCGCATAGAAACTATCATTTTATGAAAATTTTTAAAAACTTTTGCAAGTCGGTCAGACTTGTCAAAAAAATCTGTTATTTAGTTAAATTTTTAGGCCACACTATCATACTTTATGAACACACACGATTTTTTTGACATATCGTACGACTAAATAGGATAGTGTGTAGTGACCTTAAGTTGACAACGCTGGGCACGGATCAGGGTTGTTAGGCTTTTTTCTTCAAAAATCGTCAAAATTTTTAACAAAATTCGTCAAAATCGTCAAGAACATTTAACAAAATCGTCATATATTTAAATTTTACAAATTAGAGAGAATTTATTGTATTGATTGGATCAAAAATATAAATTTTTAGCAAGAAATTCTATTTGTGATGAAGAAAGTGATATGGTTAAGTTTTATTCTATTTATTTAAGCATATGGGCTGAAATATATTTGTCATATGAAAAGAAATACATAAGAATATAAAAAATTAAATCTCATTTGTTATTAACTCGAGCTATCTTTAAATGATTAATTTTTAGCGCTATCACTTTTACACTACTTCTTATTAAGAACTAACTTCTTACTTCCTAACACGCAACTATACATAGAATAACTTACCTAACAGAATTAAATGAGAATTCGCCTTTTTACACACAAATAGAAAAATTCTTCACATGTGATTATGACTTCATCGAAAAATGCAATCGTATGTAGAAATCGAAATTATAAAAACGCAAAACGGATTAAACCAATTTTTAAAAAGCGGACCAAATAGAACCGACGAAAATCGGGGCTCTAGTGTATATTTTTTGCAGTATAGATGACATTTATATTATTGTAGAATTTGAATTACTAATGCTTCTAATGAAAGCCACCTGGTTTGTGATGGGGGAAGAATTTTTTTTGTTTTATTTCAAAAAAATTTTGTATTTCGAAAAATTGATTTTTACGTTTTGGACTGTTCTTAATATAATTGTAAATATTTCTTGTGTTTTATTGATGCCAGAAAATCGTCATAACACTATTACTTTTAGTTAAAAAATCGTCAATCGGCATTTTACTGCATTTTCTCAAAAAAAAATCGTCACATCTAACAACCCTGGCACAGATATACAGAAAAGGTAAATATAAAACCACAACAACAAAGGATTCATGGGTAAAATTAGAGGCAGTCGTGGTTTTATCTCATATCTTAGACAATTATTGACCGATCTGGTAAAATTTCAACAGCAAAACTGAAATGAGCATATCTGACATAAATATATACCAACCAAGTCCCAATCAAATCAGTGGTCTTCGGGAAAACATTTCAACAGACAGACGGACAGACAGGATTTGAACTTCTTTTCTCATAAGGATCTAGAATATATACTTTTATAGGGTCTTGGATCAATATTGTGGAAGTTACACACGGAATGACAAACTTATGTATACTCTTTTAAATTCGGTGAAGGGTATAAAAAAGGACCTTCTAAGATATTAACAAAAAACAGGCTACGATTAGTTGCAGAGATCCGATCCTCTTCGTTTTTTACATAGTGGTAGCAAATTTATTTATTTATTTATAAGTTGGTGCCCTCTATAACAAAACATGAGTTTTTTATTATAATAGAAGGGAAAAAAATTTTTAAAGTTTGAACAAAAATTATTTTAATTAAGTTAAAACTATTGAGCAGGTAAAAGGAAAAGATTAAATAATGTCATACAGAGTATAAAGCTTCGTACTGACGGTTAAAATTGTCTAAAAATGTCTTGCAACTGTATGAACATTGTAAGCTCATTTTCATTTGGCAGATGTGTAAAATTAATGCATCTGACAACGGCATCATTGTCAGATAAATGACAACATTGTAAGATCTGACCACCGTCTGTACGAGGCTTAAGTTATTAAAAATTTAAAATTAGAAGTAAATACAGTAGTAACTCGATTCTTGCACATACTTGATACTTGCACACCTCGATTCTTGCAACATAGAAATATTTTTCATTACGCCCTCAGTATTTGCGACATCCGAAAATTTGAACTCGATACTTGCAACATTTCTCTTGTATTACTCTTGCGTTCTGCTTTGTTTACGTTTTCTTACACTGAATACATTTCGGGAAATTCCCGTCGCTAAACAATGCTTCATTAGACGATACATATTATGATGCTCCACACGCAGAGAAAAAATATGGTTGGGCATGGTTACGGCAACCACACTGTGTTTATTGTAACAATATATTGTTGTTGTACACAAATAATTGTTATTTTTATTAAATATCAGCAATATTATAGTTACTGTAAACATATTAATGTTTATCGCAATTATAAATTTGAGTATTGTTGACCGAAAAATAATTATTTTTCTAACAACTAAATTATGATAACTTTCAAAACATATTATATTACTCACAGCCATAACATGATATTTAATAGCCATAACATGATAACTTTATATACATTTATCATAATAAGTTTAAGATGCAATCAAAATATCGTTACTCTAATAATATTTTGGTATCGCCATTTGTAAAATAATTTTGTATCAGTTGTGTCGTGTTTTACATAAACATATCGAATTATTTGTTAGTGAGTGGCTAAATAATAAAAAAATAACCATTAAAATAAACAAGAAATTAAAAAAAAATATTAAAAAAGAAATAACAAAATAACCATTAAAATAAACAAGAAATTAAAAAAAAATAAAGAAAAAACATTAAAAAAGGGTTGTAGTGACACAAAATTAAATATCTTTGCTAAAAAATTTTAATAGTCTTAAAGTGGTGGAAAAATTTGTGAAATATTGGTGCAAAATATTAACCATTACTGGTAAGTTTTGTGTTATTTTAATAGAAAAATAATGAAAACTCCATAAAATAATTTATAAATAATTGCGACCTACGACAAAAAGATTACAGTAACTATATTATGTTTTTTATTTTATCATAAGTATTTTTTTCCAATAAAAATATTATGTTTAAAGTTGTATCATATTATGATGTAAAAAATTTATGTATAACAGTTCATATCACTTTGCATCATAATATGATTACTTCTTAACTTATTATGATTGCCATGACAATAATATGATTACTTCTAAACTTATTATGATTGTCATGACAATAATATGATTACTTCTAAACTTATTATGATTGTCATGACAATAATATGATTACTTCTAAACTTATTATGATTGTCATGACAATAATATGATTACATCTAAACTTATTATGATTGTCATGACAATAATATGATTACTTCAAAACTAATTATGATTGCCATGACAATAATATGATTACTTCTTATCTTATTATGATTACCATGACAGTAATATGATTACTTCTTAACTTATTATGATTACCATGACAGTAATATTATAACTTCTTAAAGTTTTATGATTAACAGGATAACAATATGATTAAGGGAAAAATATTATGATGTTATATTACGAACATATTTGGTCATAATATGATTTACTAACAATCGTAATATGGTGACTACAATCATGAATCTTATCATAATATGTTGCTCTTAGAATATGTTTACCACAACCATGTTTTTTCTTTGCGTGCAGAGACTAAAGCTACGGTCACACTTGTCAAATATTTGACGAAAAAACGGGACCAACAATTAAACTAAATAATCATTTCTTTTAATTCCAATGTTTATTTTGATTATAGTACCACATCTTACAAAAAACCGGTTTGTTGCTATGTCTAAGAGTATAATCAGTTTTTTTGTGACATTTAGACCATGTTAAATCCCACTAAATATTAACAAAAGTAGTGGTTACGCTTATTTGGTCAAATATTTAATAAGTGTGACCGTAGCTTAAGAAGCAGTGTAGTACACGCAAAGAAAAAACATGGTTGATGCAATCACAATTGCAAACTATCATTAATGCTTGTGGTTATGATTGTGTCAAACACGTCTTAAGTAACAATATACATATGTTCATTCATAACTGGCTGGCACCTGTCATATATCTTTTTCTGTTTATTATACAAAAGGCCAGTTTATTAATAAAATAAAAGTATGAACTCAAATAGAGATATTTTTCCCCCCCATTGGATAAAAATTCGAACAATTAAAATCTTTATTCGAGTATTCGAGCAAAATCAAAATTCGAATAATTGGATACTCTAATTGTTATGTAGAATTGTATTTTTAAACAGAGTTGTACTTTGAAAGAGAACTATTAGTTCTCCATGGAATTTTATTTAAAAAATACAAGTCTCAAAGAAGTGGGTTACTACTTTGTGTATTGAGTACTCAAAGAAAAATTCCAAATACTTGATACTATTTGCACACTACTCAATACTTTGCCAGCACTACTTTGAGGAGCCCTGTTTTAAAGGGTATAAGAGTTGACAACCTTGTGTGAGGAAAATCTTTTAAAACTGTCGTTTATATACATGTGTACCGATTTTAAAAATTTCCATCGGTTATGTTCATTCTTTTTTGCGGATCGGCTAAGAATCTAAGTCGACTTAACACACCCCTGAAAACCTGATATAATATGTTAGGGAACGTCGGCAGAATGAGAGAACAAATTTCTTAATATTAATCTTAATCTTAACAAGGGTAACACGTATCTTATAAGATTTCATAATCGAATAATTCTCGTACAGTAAACTTGTGTCGTTTTTATTCTTTTTTTTTAATTAAAAATATTGTTTTTATAAACACTTATCACAATATTTTCGCTCTGTGCACTAACAAAATTAAACTATTATTTATTTATTTAGCGTATGGATTTAAAATACAGAGAAAATATAAATATGTGTATACATCTATTTTTCTTTTCGTTGTTAAATAGATAATGAATTTATTTTACAAGTTTAAAGAATTTATCCAGGATATGACTTCGGGTGTTTGGTTCTTGATTTCCTCAGTGTTTCCTGGAAATGACAGGAGTGGGCAATTTTGAATTATGTGGTCAACTGTTTGTAAAGGATGTCCGCATGGACAGCTGGCGTCATTAGCAAGTCCCCACTTGGTTAGGGAATCTCTAGTTCTGGCAGTAGATGTGCGTAAGCGGTTTAAATTACACCAGGTTTTGCGTGGAAGATCAAAATCCTTGGTCCTATCGCCTGGGTTGAATAAGAGACTGCTTCGTCCAGAGTCGATCCACTGCGATGACCATGCGGAGTTTGAATCAAAATTATCGTCACGTAGTTTTTTAGCCAAAAGCAGGGGTGGATTTCTAGATATTAATCTTGCATCGTATCGAGTGGAAAGGTCAGAGTTGAGTGGGATGTGCGGGTTTGTGCTGATCTTAATGTACTCCCGAAGAAGTGCTTGCCTTCGTCTTAGGTCAGGGGGGCAGAGGTTTGTTAACATTGGTAGCCATTCGACAGGTGTAGCTTTTAATGTGCCAGATATTATTCGCATCGTTGTGTTTAACTGCGTGTCTATTCTTTTTACGTGGTGGCTGTTCAACCAAATTGGGGCGCCGTATTCGGCAGTCGAGTAGACTAAAGCCATTGCAGAAGTTCGTAAGCAGTTTGCGGAAGCACCCCATCTCGTTCCTGTGAGTTTCTGAATGATATTATTTCTCGACTTTATTTTCTGAGCGGTTTTATCTAGGTGACTTCTATACGTTAACGTTCTGTCTAGGGTTATACCAAGATATTTTGGGAAAAAATTGTGTAAAAGGGTGGTACCATTAAAACGTATTGATAGCTTCCTATCAGCATCTCTATGGGTGAGGTGGAAGCAGCATACTTCGGTCTTCGAAGGACTTGGCTTAAGCCTCCATTTGCTGCAGTATGATGCTAGTTTGAGTAGGTCGGATTCTAGCACTCTCTCTAAATTTTCAAAGCTCTCACATTGGTAAGCAAAAGCCAGGTCGTCGGCATAATTAAATTTCGCTGAGCATGTTCAGGATAATGTTGCAGATTCTACTGCATGGGATAACTTTGGTCAGTTTGAGTATGAGGCCCTTTTTCCATACGGTGTCATAAGCAGCTGTTAGGTCCACAAATGTAACTGCTGTTTTTTTACTCTGGTCAAAGCCGTTTTCAATGAAATTCGTTAGGGCTAGTATTTGGTCAGTGCAACTGCGACCCTTTCTAAAACCTGCCTGCTCAGGTGGAATCACCATTTCAATGTGCTCTTCTATGCGTCTTAATATTAAGCGTTCAAAGAGCTTAAGGCAAACTGAAAGGAGGGCGATGGGACGATAACTGGATGGGTCTTCTGGGTTCTTGCCAGGCAGGCTTTAGCAGGGCTATGATTTTCGATTTCTTGAACATGCCAGGGAGGTTTCCGGAGTGTAATATATCTGAGTAGAATCTAGCAAGCCATATCTTAGTGCGGGGTCCACTGTGTTTTATAAACTCAGGGTAGATGCAATCTACTCCTGCTGCTGTGCCGTTTTTAATTTTGGATAGCCCTTCGGAAACTTCAATATCCGAGAATGGATAGGAGTAAGAGTCATTCGGAAATGTATTGCTTCTTAGTACTTTAAGTTCAGAGTTGATCTTTCGTGTAAATGGTTTGTCGGGATCTGCCTTAGATACGCTTATTATGTGACGGGCGATGATGTTTGGGTCAATTTTACGTCTTTGATTGATGGGAGGGTTGGCTGCTCCTAGCTTTCTGAGCAGACTCCAAGCTTTGCGGCTGGAGTGTTTGAAGTCCATGTTGGATACGGCGTTGGACCACTCGGATTTTCTTGCTTTATCCAGGCTAGATATAAGTTCATCAGCTGTTTCCGGGTTTTGGTTGGATCGGAACTCTTCATAAAGTCTATCGCTGTCTTCATTCCAGCACGGAATGTATTCTTTGCGGAAACCCCTGGGTATGCACTTTTTGGCTGTGACAATGACTAGGCCTACGAAACGCTCAAAATTGTGGACGGTTGGTGGTATAAAGCGGATGTCGTTGTCGAGTTTGGTAGTGTATTTTGGCCAGTCAGCCTTTCTAAAGTTCCATCTGGGCTTTGGTGTACTCCGTACGACGGGTATAGTTACGCCAATGTTAATGATAGATGGGCGGTGTTGGCTTTGCGGAAAGTTTAATTGTATTGATCTCGCTGCTGGAATGGGTCTGTCAAGAGCACATGAGACGAAGCAGAGATCTGGGTTTGTGTCGCGTCTCCATCTGGCAGAGTGGAAACTTCCGCGGTCTTTGGCGTCGAACAGAAGATGCAATCTGTGGTTTTCCGACCACTCAAAAAGAGATTCCCCATTTTCATCATCGGTTGCGTACCTCCACGTGCTATGGTGGCTGTTAAAATCGCCGCAGTAGACCGCGGGATGGGGGTAAGAAGGCAGTACATCAGCTGGCCACTTTGTAGCGGGGGGTTTATAAACATTCATTATATGTAAGCCTTGAACATTTACTGTAATGAGGGAGATGTCGTCAGTTTCGTCGCAGGTAAGGACTTCGGCACCTTGGATATCGTTCTGGATATAAGTTGCAATGCCATATCTGGGGTGGTAAATTGCAGCTAGAAGTTTAAAACCGGATATATTACCCCTTCTATTCAACATTTCGAGTGAGGAAGCATGAGTTTCTTGGATAAGGACTACGTCCACTTTTTCATCTATCAGAAATCGTGACAGATAGTCGGACTTAGCTTTGCTAATGCCCTCTATGTTTAGCTGATATATACGGACCTGGGGTCCTATGCGTTTTGTGGCCCACGCCATGTCTGTAGAAAGTTTTTATTTTTTTTTTTTGTTCTTTGTTGGAAAGTGTGTTAATGCCGTTTTCGGTTGTATATTTTTATAATTATTTCGTTTATGTATTGCTGTTTCCTCCAAGGAATCAGAGCTACGCAGATATATGTGGTTTAGAGGTTTCATCTGATATAGTTGAAAAAAACATACACTTTGGCTTCCGATTCGCAGCAGTTCATTTAGCGTTACCCAGGATGCACCACGAGGAGGCGAACTACGATTGCATCAATGAAATGAACGCAAATTTGTTTGAAATTTCAAGAGTTTTTATGATGAAATCATACTCATTACACTTGGTCAGTTTTCATGTGCAAATATATTTGCACTGCTCTCCAAAAAAGAAAAAATTCAAAAAAATAAACACTTAATTTTTAAAATTTTCAAATTGTATTTATGTCACATTTGTTTATATTAAATGTTCACTGAGGCTTCATAATTGTTTGAAACTATTTGGTTTTTTACAATCTTAATATTTTGTTCTGAAAGTTGTTCCATGTTACTGCATAAACTGAAAGCCAATTATCTAAACTCGTATTTAAATGTAACATAAGGAAAATTTTATAGTACAGTAAAACTTCCCTATAACGAATCTCCACGGGGACAGACAATTATTTCACTATATAGAAACTTCATTATAAAGAAATTTTTTTTTTTGTTTTTTATTTATTTAAAATAATCAGATATTTTTGTTTGAATTACATACATATAACTGACATGTTTTTTCAAATGTTTGAAAATTTACTGGGAAGAAATCAAAACTCTTTAGCTACATATATCTTTTTTCTTTGATGTCTCTTCTTCAACTTTATTAATTACTAATAACTTTTTTCAAGAGAAATGCTACTCCGGTGCGTCATTTTCGTTCACTGAACTCGGGAAACTGGTGTTAAAAGTCAAATCATTAACTTTTTTGTTTTCATTTACAGTACATTTCTTATTTTCTTAATAAATAGTGTTGCTAACAAGTGTAAAATAAAGCTGCAAAAAATAGTTCACTATATGGAGACAAAAACACACGTGAAATGTATTTTTGGTTCCAACATTTTGTTCATTGTAAAGAAAAATTCACTGTATGGAAATTCATTATACGGAGATCAAAATACATTGAAAGTGGAACGAAAAAGTTGTGTTCTTGATTTAAGTTCATAATAAGGAGAACTTCATTATATAGAAGTTCACTATAAGGAAGTTCGACTGTATTATAAAACTAAATATATAAATATGGCAGCACATACACATGCATATACATACATACATAATTATATACTAAACATCTGCATGAAACTTAATAATGATGTTCATGAAACCTTCATTATAATTTTGTGTTCGCTTCATTCGTATTCAGTAAGATGAAACACTATGAAATGAAAGCAATGAACACTCGATATTTAAAAGACGAATAAGAAAAAATTAGTTTATTTGCTTATACAAGAGAATATGAACATTAACAACCATGAAACAGAACAACCATTGAACAAATCTCGAATAAGTTCATGGAAAAACTGTATGATTTAAATGTCAGTGTTGCCAGTTGCAGAAAAATAGAAACATAGGAAAGTTAAAAAAAAAAAATAGAAATAACCATGAGGGGTAAATGCAACAAGTTAAAGAGATACATTAATTTGGAAATAAAAACTCAAATTTATGTTTGTTTTCAATGTAAATTTTCAATAAAATTAAATATATTTAATTTTAATTTCAAAAACATTCACTAACATTAAAAAATTTTCGGCAATATTTTTGTCTTAAACAGAAAAATATTGGCTTACATTCATTTTCAAGTTTTTAATATCTTTCGAAAAAAAAAACAACCACGTGGTCAAACTCCTAAGACACTTACGAAACTAACAATTAAATTTCTCATAAACTCATTCCTCCTTTTGTTTTTCATCTTTCACCTAAAAATGTGTGTGTTTTTTATGAGTTCGTTTCATTTCAGGGCCGTGTACAGTACATTACAAGACAATAAAATCTTGCCATGTTTCAAAGATTTGTATTATTCAAAAATGCAAATGACAATCAAAAAAAAAACATATTTTGCATATTATTTATTGTTTATATTCCAAATATGTATACTATACATATATGTGCATAGGTATATCTACATATGTGTTAAAATTTAAATTACACATGGGCAACGCATGCAAATAATTACTTGAATTTACTGAAGTGGCAACATTGCTATTGAGTATTAATAAAAATAAATGAGAGAGAATGAAAACTATGAAACAAAGCCGGTTTCATTGAACAACCTCTGTGTGTTTACGACATGAAACGAAATGTGTTCATAGCAGCATGAATAAAACAACAGTTTGTTCGGTAATCTCAATTTTATTCGAACACGACTTTCAATGAATAAACATTTCAGTATGTTTATGAATGAAGTTGTTCATGCAGCCCTTTATTATATACATAGGAAGCAACACATGCATATAACTGAATGTAATTCAGATTTGTTGTTTCTGCAACTAAAATAATACAATAATATTTTATTTAACTAAAAATTTCTACTAACACTAATTACAGAGGAAACATTGTCTGAAAAACTTTATTCCTGGATATCCTGTGGTCTTTTGTTTCATTACAGTAGCAAGACAAAAAAAACTTAATCTTGTGTATGAGTGTGTGTATGTGATTCTAAAAAATAAGACGAGTAATAACAGTTTCTGTGTTTTTTTTATTTATATTCCAGTAGCCACTGGAGTTTTTAGTCCTGAATAGTTTTTTAAAAAGTTTCCTTTATTTTTTTTTCTTCCTTTTACGTATACAACTATCAACGATTTTATTCTACTTGTTGTGGTTTTTTTCTCTTCTTCTTCTTTTAGCTAAGAGTATTTTTCTCTTCTCAAATAATCTTGTAAATGTCATTTACGTTAATGTTTTTAAATAGTTTGTTAATAACATGAGAAACTCATACAAAAGTTTAAGAGTTTTCCATTTATTTCAAACAAAAACAAGTAGAAAAATATATTTAGTTGCCAAGATCAACCACATGATACCCTGCACGACTTTAGAATACCAACAGGTCAGATGCGTTAAACGTCAGTCTACCGCAAAAAAAAATTTTAAAGACATAAGATTCGTATCATTTATATAAGTTCACAAAAAGAAGAAACTCGTTCTAAATTTAAGTTTTTTTTACATACTTAAGTACGAGTCGTACTCAAAATTTAAGTGCGAATAACACTTAAAAGGAGTTAAAGCCATCCAACATGGGATAAGTTTCGAAAACCAATATGCGTGCAAAAAAAGTTTGATGTATAGAAACAACAACAACGCTACAAGAAGAAAAATTTAGATTATTTTCATGTTTAAAGAGTAAAATAAAAAGCAATAATTCCCATATTCTATTTGTTAAAGTTATTTAGTTAAATACATATAATTTTCAAAGTTAAGAACTACGAAAACCGTAATGGGAATGCTGCTGGTGTCTAATAAGGAAATAAAATTATTCTCTCCGGTTCTGTGGGGTTGTTTATTTATTATTTATTCAATTTTCGTTTTACTTGAATCAATCTCATTTTCGTATTATTTCAAGTACGAATTCGGATAATAACAGATTATCATTATTTTCGTTTTAACTACATAGTTTTAAAGTCCATATTCCTGCAAGTTTGTCTTGTGAGATTGGATTACAGCTTTCGTTTTGTCACAGAGTTTAATTTGATGTCCAGTTTGGCCAAAATATATGTACGTTAAATTTGCCTAAGGCACCTGTAAATAAAAGTTAGGATTCTATTAATCATACTTTTGGTTAAACGCCATGTTGCACAACCATAAATATTTACAGACTTAAAGCTTCGTTCACAATCCCAGAAATATCTTCACTTGGTATTCATAATAGAGCAAAAAAATTTTTCGCAACCACACACATTTTGCTTTAAAAAACCGTGCGTCAACTAGAATGCTGGTGTTTTATAGTTGATATTCTGTAAGGTGTTAAATAGACAACCGCCTGTTTAAAGGCCTCATTACTATTACGTAAATGTTGCGGATACGTTAACGTTGCGGTCGACTTAAAATGTTACTAAAGTAACGTAAACGTGTGTTGAAGTTTATGTGTACATATTTATGTATGTAAAGTTTACATTGTAAACTATTATTTGTTTTGATTTTGCTCACAGTCTTGTTCCAAAACATGTTGCTAACATTATTGTTTTAAAACGCCAATACATCACTATATCGGCGTTTTTGAACAAAAAAGTGAAATACTTTATACATACATATATTTACATATACAGCATAAAATTGCTTTGAAAAATATCTAGTTTTTATTGCGCCTGAGGATCGAGTTTTGGAGTTTTTTATAGATAGTTTAAGATCGATGTCGATCAATTATCTTTTCGAGTCATTAAGTTTGGGTAAAAATGGCATCGATTTGTTTTTGCATTTTTCGGTGAAAACGCATATTTAGGTTTTAAATACATTTTTTTTTTGCATATTTTGGCATTTTGAGTTTTTTTTTTAAATTTCCATATAATTAAAAGAGTTCTTAAAAAATTTTTTAAATACAAAAAAAAGTTCCAAAAAACATTTTAAATACAAGATTTTCCAGATTTCGAAATGAAATGTATCCCTTGATTCCCGTTCCACCACAGCCAGTAGTAACAAGATGGTGGCCTGGCTAGATGCTTCAGAATTCTTTTCAAGAACTTTGGTTAATTTGAGAATGTTAGAAGAGCTTTTTGATTATCATTCGCCCGAATGCGGCAATTCTGCTTATTGACGAATCCACTGAGGTGAAAATGTGCCTCATCACTGAAGATGATTTTATTCGAAAAAAACTTGACGTTTAGGTGTGGTTCACATTTTTTACCTTTATAACTTGCATTTGTTGTTTATATTTGTGTAATTTTATTGTTTTGTAAATATATAAAGCGAATTTATTAAAAATACAAAAATATTTGTTGTTTCAAACTTATAAATAAATAAAATGACCATATAAAAATTGAGAAAAAGGCTTTTGCAAATTTGCAGCAGCCCCCTGCCGCAAACATGCAAAAAATACTATTTCAACTATTTATCAATGTTATTTACTTCCATCTATTGAAATAATCTAAGTGTTGAATAAAATAAAATAAAAAATAAAGCTTTTAACAGCAATATTTATTTCCATTAAAAAACAAGAGCTGTAAGCTGCTTCTTTTATTTTCAATAAAAACCCGATTGGGTTCTGTGACACCTAAAGCCGACACTTATTTCAGCTCAAACAAAAAACCCATAACATTGGATTTCATGACACCAAATTTAAATTAATATTTTGATGAGAATCTCATTAATAAAATTTTAAAGTAAACCGCTGGTTAACAAGTTTTGTTGACAACACTGCTACAAAACAAAAATAAAATTCTTAACAGCTGATACGTAAAAACGGAAAGAAATTTTAATTTTATCAGGTTCATCCGCAACGCAACGTTACGTTTACGTGTGAGTACCTAATTGCACAGTAGCTTGGTAAGGTAATCGGAACAGCTGATCCGCAACGTATACGTTTACGTAAGAGTAGCGAGGCCTTTACGATTTCGAACGTTAGCGCTATAGAAAATGACATTTAAAACAAAAACAAATTTTAGATTTTTTTATTTTTTTTTAAATATAATTTTCTTTGCGAACGTTGACGTTCGAAATCTATTAACAGGTCCCGTTACCCGTTTTAGACCTTACAGAATATCAATTATAAAATACCAGCATCATTTCCGATATAGAGTTCTCAATTTTACTTTTTAAACATGAAAATAATGTGTTTTCGTTGTGTTCTGTTGTTTTTGTTGTTTCTACACACAACGAGCAAATCGTGCTTAATTCCCAATTTGTATTCTTGATAAAAACACTGCTATAAGCTATTCCTATGCGCATATCACTGGTTGCTTAGGCCAGATCATCAGGAAACTTCATCTAAAGTTTTTAGATAAACTATAGATTTTATACAAATAAAACTGTTAAGCGAATTAGAATTATAATCAACAGTTTTACTTGCAACAATATCAAAGCTTAAATAAAAACAACAACAATACAGAGTGAGTTTATCTTTCCTTAAATTCCCCATTACAATTGGTTGAAATTCTCCCAACATTAAATGTAGTTAATAAGATTTCTGTATGACGTGCTACATTCCCATACAAAGCAAGTTGCCAGTTTAGTTTTCGGATAGTTCGAAAATCGATGGGCAAGGAGGCAGATCATTTAGGTAACCCAACATATTCCATTGGATACCAAAAGTTGTTTCTTTGTTGGTATTTTCCATTACGTCATCCAGTAGTAGAAGGAACAGCGTTGGCAAAAGAAAACAACCCTGTCTTACATCTGTGGTTGTATTGTACGGGTTACTGGAGTTATATAACTCGCAATTGTTTTAAGGATTTCCGCGAGTATGTTGTGAGGTCCGTACGCTTAATAATTTTTCATTTCGTTTTAAAGTCGACGACAATTTAGAAAAAAGATGAAGCATCTTTTTCTGAAACGTTGTCGATTTTAAGATTGATATTTCTTGGACTGTTAGTGACATAAATTTATAAAACTCTTATAAACAATTTTCCTGGGATCTTCGGAAAATTTATATCAACCAACGCAAAGTCAAACCGACTTTATTTCCTATTAGCAGTAGGTATAAAAACAAACTGTATAGGGTGAGTTAATAATACAGCATGCTATCGCTTACTTGTATTTTAATTTTTTCTCGTCTTTTGGTGCTCTTAAACGATAACTCCATCTTCAAGGTTGCGCAAAAGCTGTCACCCGATGTTCTTTGACTGTAACTTTTTTTAAAAAGAAAAACTTTAGTTTTGCTTTTGGATTGTGTATACTTAATGTCAATTTTTCTTTTTCATTAAGTAGAAAAAATTTTACCATTCAAGTGAACGCCGCCATAACTTATGGCATTTTCCATCACTCTTTCCTGAATTTTCAGCGATAGGTTCTCGCAATCCTGACAAATATTCTCTCTGAAGACTTCAAGAGTATGAGGCTTGTTCGCACAGACTCGTAACTTTCAGAAACTCCACAAAAAAGTCTAGAACGGTTTAATCACCAAAACGAGAGATAATGCGACCCGGAAATGCAGCCCTTAGATCAATTTCTTATTGACTTGTAAATTGTATATGTCAATGCGGAATTGGCATTTATCGCCATTTGCAAAAATTAAAGCGCCTTCTGTTAGATCTTTTGCGCCACTTTGTATAAAACTCGCTTAAGTGCATGTGTAGCGCTTATTTATAAAGTTCCTTAATTTCAAAGTTATTTTCGGGAATACAAAATTAATGTTCCTTAATTTCATTTAATATCGTAAATAAAATCTAATTAAATTGCATCGATAATTCATGTTAAAACTAAATTAAAATTTAGCAAATTTAGTTTGAATGGAAATTTTTTCGTAGTTTTTTTTTTGTGTGCTTGACTTTGACTCAAATTTGAATCGATGCTTATACATACATATGTGCAAGCAATTTAATACAATTTTATTATATTGTAATGGTTAAATACATGATAGCCATTTAAGCGAATGCTTGTACACAAAACAATTTCGACTTTGCACCAGTTAAAATCTTTAAAAGCTATAAATGCTTATAACAGATAAGCAATTAAGCGATAAATCTGAATTGTAAAAATTACAAACCAAATCAGATTTTCACTTTATAATGTACTACGACAATAATGTATTTTTTTTTTTAACTCCCTTAAATACCTTTTTCCTTAGATTTTCAGTGAATTACTTTGTCAACTACCTGTTAACGTTCATTATACAAAAAAAAAATTTAAAAAGTTTTTTTTATTAAGAAGAATAAAAAGTTTTTTAAAACATCTAGAGATTTTTTCCTTTTGTTTTTGTTTCTTTAATAAATAGAATATAAGAGAAAATAAAGTACTCGCATGGGTAAAGAACAAAAGTAGTTTAAGAGGAAATTAATGTTTGTTTATCTGCATTAAGCACATTTTGCCAGTTGTAGTTGTTTTTTTTTAGTAAACTTTTTTGTTTTCTTTATTTAAATAATTGCAATGTAAATATTTGTGTTTTTTATTAATGAAAAAAAAAACACATTTATAATTAAATATGGCATTAAAATATTTTCTTAAAAAAAAAATCAACAAGAAAATTTTAAATGGAAATAAATATTTAAGTAGTGCACTTGGAATGGAATGGAATTTTATTGGGAATATTTCTATTTTGTAAGAAAAATCGTAGATATTATTAAGAGAAATGCATAGTTCATATTAGTTTTTAATCCAAATTTTGATATTTTTAATTAGGCTAAAGTTCATCAAATTTTATTTTCATTAAATTATTTTTTATGAAGAAAGGAATTTCGCAACATGAAATTAAGTGATAATTTTTCATTTTTCATTTAACGAAAATTTTAATTAAACATATCAAAATTTGGATTAAAACCCATAAACAGTTCAACAAAAATAACAACAATACTAAGCACATATTTGTGTATAAACCAAATAAAGACCCCTTGTATCGTTATATCGTTGTATTTTAATACGACATAAACTAATGATTTACTATGCATTACTGATATAAAGTCTAAATTTGCGATTTTTGACTTATGACGTTCCAGCAGCAAATGAGCGTATTGTACATTGATTAAAAAAAATTAAAGTTTTTCGTATTAAGTTTTCGAAATACACATATTAAATGTATTTTATATTTAAAATACATCAAAGCATGTATTGTGACCCACCCTGTACAAACGGCAAATAAATAATTGGCAGATGAGGACTGGTTAGCTTTGCGACATAAAAGAAGCAAATGAGACATTGAGAAAACCAACTTTATTTAATCTGCAATTTTTCGTTGGGAAAAAGATAATCGCCTAAGTAGAAAACGGTCATAAGCCTGCTAAGATTTTGGTAGCAAGAAAGTTGTTTAGTTTTCGAGCTACACTTTCAACATCTATAATCAATGGAATAACATCAAAATATCTGTTGTAAGTAAGATTCTTTTTATTTTTAGACTTATCAGTGCAATGTATATAAAACGGATTTTCGAAATTCCGGGCCTTGAAATTTATTAATTTCTTGAAAAGGCGTTTGGTACAAGTCAAAAAATATATAAAATGTACTTCTGACCTAAAAGACTATTTCAGACGTCTTCAGTAGAATTATATGGCGATTCTTTTCATGAAATATATTAACCATCTAACACTCATTTTAAGGGGTAATTTTTTTCTTTTTTTAACTCATGCACTAGAACGGAACTTTAGAGGGTTAAAATGTTCTACTTATATTTTCTGCATCAAATTTCACTTGGGGTCTTCTAAGACCAAAAGTTCGTGCATACATTAAAACGGGTTTTCAAGAAATTAAAAAATTTCAAGGCTTGAAATTTCCAAAATCCGTTTTACATAAATGATTGTCAGAGGGTTAATATATTCTATGAAAAGAATCGCCATACGATTCTACTGCAGACATCTGAAATTATTTTTTAGCTCTGAAGTACATTTAGTATATTTTTTTGACTTTTACCAAACGTCTTTTCAAAAAATTTAAACTTTTCAAGTTTAAAGGCCCATATTTCGAGAGCCCGAGCTAACTTTTCAAAACCCTATGGCAGATTTGCTCTACTAGTAAAGAAAAGATAAGCTCGCTGTTTATTGTTTTTGTTTAAGCTTTGATATGGTTACAAGTAAAGGCCCAACCATAATATGCATAGCCTTGCTTAAGCTACTGTCAAAAATTAACAAAAAGTCTTTCAAATGTTTTAAAAAAAAACAAAAATAAAATCAACAAACATTTGATTCCGTACGGAATGTGCGATCAGTTTCGGACTTTGCTTAAGCAAATGACAGTTTAAAAAATGTAACAAAAAGTTTCCATAAGTACAATATGGTTTGCCCTATAGGATTTACTTGTATTCATACATTAGCTTAAGTCAACTTAAGCACAATATGGTTGGGCCTTAAGACTTTTGCTTATATATAATTCTTATTCGCTTAGCAGTTTTACTTGTTTAATATCTTTAGCTTTTCTAAAAGCTTTGGATGCAGTTTCCTGACAGTCTAGCCTAAGCAACCAGTGAAATGCGCATAGAAATAGCTTATCCCTTCAACAATAAATTTCAATGTTTTTATCAATAATAAAGACCCATTTTTGGAGAGCCAGAGCTAACTTTTCAAAACACTTTGCCAGATTTGCTCTACTAGTAGTCTACTTTCATTTTGCGTTGCAAGTGTTGAGGCTGGTGGCGATGACCGAATTTTGTTGCACTGTGTAACAAATAAATACCAACATAATTAGGTTGCTTCAAAGCATTAATGATTTATTTCGGTAGGACTCTTGTGTAGGGGCTAGATGAATGAAATGTAATCCAATAGTCCTAAAAATCACAACTTCTGCTTGGGACACAAGGTTTGATCGACTCAGGACGTGATTTTCCTAATATGTACGAGTACTAACGAAGTTTAAGATATTTTTAAAAAATATAGAAAAAATCGTTCACAGATTATTGCTTAATTTCTCGAATTTCCTAGTGTTAAACGGTCATACACAGAAAAAAAAATATTAATTTCAATTAAAAAATGTGTGATATTAATTATAAAAATTAATTAAGTTTGCCCCAGTTAACAAATTAGTAATATCAATTAAATATTTTTTTATATTAACAACATTTTCTACAGTTATGTTGTTGATATAAGTACATTTTTTTTATTCACTTTATTAAATTTTTGATTAAAACTTTTATTTTATTTTTGATTAATGGTTTAATTGACAAAAATTGTTGATAATTTTTTTCTGTGTACAGTCAGTGGTTTTAAGTTTTCGCAAAAAACGATTTTGATGTAAAATAGCATACTTTTTTTTCGACTATTACTATATTATTTTCAACAAAAAAACCCTTTTTCTAGACATCAAACTATTGTGTATTGGTGTAAAGTTAAAATATTTATAAGTAAATTTAACTCCTTTTGTTTTATTTCCCTTCTGAAAAAATGAATTCTCATTATCCTTATGTTCCATGCACACAATATAAGCAAATATTATTTTGCAACACTTTATTTTTGTTGTTTTTATTTTCCTTTTTTTGTTTGTTTGAATTTGCAACAAATAAACGTGTAGTAAACTAAACACACCAAAACTTAGTTACCATTTAACCACAATTTATTTTTCATTCTTGCAATTCCTTTTAAAATATTTCTTTCTTTATAGTTTTTTTCTTTCTTCATTTTATTCATTTATAGTTTTTTTTACTGTTACTTACATAAACACTACAAATGTGTTTTTAGATTTTCATTTAACCATCTTGTGTGTGTTTCAAATGAACACTAAGCTACAAAAAAAAACTATGTACATACAGTGAGCGTCAAAATAAAATACACAGCTTGTTTTACAATATAAAAAATGTTATTTTAGTAAAAAAGAATTAAAATTGTTTGAAGTTTATTATCATTTACAAAACTTTGGACAACGTTATTACAATATAAAATTAAAAATTTTAAAAAAGATTTAGTTATTCGTGCTTAATTCCCAGTTTTTATTATTGATAAAAACACTTGAAATTTATTGTTGATGGGATAAAATTTTAAATACTTCAAAAACAACAAAAACACAGCTATAAAAAATTTACACCCTTTTTAACGCGTCAAAAAAAAGTATACAGTTTTAAAATACTAAGATAAGAAGAAGTGTCTAATAGTTTGTTTGATTTCTTTTGGCTTTTAGGACGACTACTAGTCTTTTTGTCATCGATTCCACCCATTTTAAAGTTAGCTCAGTAGAGATTTTTGGCCACTCTTCCTGCCGTATTTTCTTCAGAAATGCTTGCTAGTTATGTTTTTTTTAAATTTATCTGTCCAAATGCTCCCAGATGGTCCAGCTGTTTTAGGACGAATTACAAAAGTCAACCCTATCACGCTTCACAACAGATACTGTATGTTTTTGTTGAATTTCTTATTTATACCTTAAATCACGTTTTTTTTTTTGTCCAACTTGTTTTCGTCAAATTTTGGAGCAACGTATTTTTCAAAGATGACAGCAAGCATGAAGTCTCATCAAATTTGGCAAGGTAGAAATTTTTTATACTAACATAACATTTTTTTTATATTGGAAAATAAGCTGTTTACTTTATTTTGACGCTCACAGTATGTATATCCAAATCGACATCCTCCTCATCCTAATCGGACAAAGAAATGAGAAATAGGAAATAAAGCACAAAAATGAGAACTAAGAGCGAAAAACTGGAGTTACAAGATTTTTTTAACACACTATGGGAATAAGAAGTAAAAATTGCAAAAATTGTACAATAGAAATTAAAAAAAATCGGAATAAAACAGAACTAGTTCAGAACTTAAACGGAGCTAAAACAGACCTAAAATAGAAATAAAACAGAAGCAGAATAAAATTAGTCAAAAACAGAACTAAAAGAGAAATGCAGCAAAACAAATTAAGAACAGAGCAAAACTAGAACAGAATTAAGAGCGAACTAGAACAGAGCTAGAACGCAACTACAACAGAACAAGAATAAAACTAGCACAAACTAATTCCGAACCAGAATTGAACTAGAACTTGTTGTTTAACTAGAATGAGCAGTAACTTAACTATAACATAATAAAGACTGAACTAGAATTGAAATGAAACCTAATTAAAACAAAATTAAAATAGAACTAAACTAACAAAGAAATACTGTAGTAGAAAAGAACAAATCTAGATGTAGAACAGGGCAACTACAATAGAACAAGAACAGATCTAGAACATAATTAAAATTGAACATGAACAGAACTAAAACAGAAATAGAAGCAATTACAAAAGAACTAGAACAAAACCAGCTACACTTGAACTAGAACCTAACTAGAACTTAACCAAAACTGAACTAGAATATAACTATAACTGAATTTGAATATATATAAAACTTAACTAGAACAAAAGTAGAACAAAACCAACAACAAAACAGACCAAAATCAGAATAGAAAAAAAACAGTACTTGAACAGAACTAGATCAGAACTAGCACAAACTAAAACCGAACTGGAATCAAACTATAACTGAACTAGAAATGAATCAGAAATAAACTAGAAATTAACAAGAACTTTTTTCTTTCTTCTTTTTTTCTAATGAACTAGAACACAGCTCAAACTGAACTAAACAGAATTAAATAGCAACGACAAAAAACATAATCAGAAATGAATCAGAAATAAACTAGAAATTAACAAGAACTTTTTTCTTTCTTCTTTTTTTCTAATGAACTAGAACACAGCTCAAACTGAACTAAACAGAATTAAATAGCAACGACAAAAAACATAACCATCGTAGAACTTGAACTTAACTCAATTTTAACTAGAACTAAAACTTAACTATGTAATGTTAATTTTGTGAACAACCGACCTCAGTAATTACAAATTTTAAAATGCTTTACATATTTGCTAATTGCCCCACTGTGCATAACATATTTCTGATTGTCTTTAGGTTTGTATTTCTAAATATTAGCAAGATTTTTTTACGATTTAAATTGTATATTTTTAAAAGTATTTGTGAGTGTAAGCAAAGATTTTGTATGCATACACTCATTCGAACACTCACGAACGAATCTCGTAAGTGTTGAAGAAAAACATGCAACATTGTTTTGCAAAATTATTACCATAAAATGGCAGTGATTTATTTGTGTTCAGTGAAAAGTTCCGTTTCCTTTTTTTCTCTACACAACTTCTTGTTTTTTATACGAAAGGATATTTCATGCATTCAACGAACTATTGCTGTGAACACAAAATACAACCAAGAACCAAACTGAACTGTGTACAACACATAATCAACTGAGGAGCCTAGTGCACACACAGAGCAACTTAAGATTGTTTTGTTTTAGATTTCGAAATGTTTGTATTATTTTTCTCATTATTATTTTATTCATTTTTTTTTATTTCATTTATACAGGTTTGGTTGAATGATTTGGTATTTTTCTATTTAGAAAAAATTAAAAAAAAAATGTTGGCTATAAAACAATTTTGTTGATTGTATTGCTAGGATATTTAAAACTACGGTAGCACAATTGTTTAAGCTTAAATTAGTCTAAAAGGAAATCAAAAATAAGATATTTTAGTTTAAATTGCTATTTAGCAAACCGTATTATTTTACATAAAAATACAATAATTTTAGAAAATTACACAGTAAACTAATAGTATGTCTTCGAGATTACATCAAAAGAGATGGATAGATTGCTGTTTTGAGAAAATCCAAATAACAAATGTTTGGTTTTTTTTATATTGCAAAGGCCAGTTATTTAGAAATATAAAAAATTTTAATATACATATTTTAGTTTTAATCATCCCGAAAACTCCCTACTTATCCCTTTATGCTAAAGTGTATAAATTTTATTTAAAGTTGTTCTTGGCTAGCATTTGGATGATAATTTTCTGCAAAAATCACCACCTTAATGAGTATTCTCAGTTTACTTTTGATGATTAAACACTGATTTATCACTTGAGCAATTGAAAAAGGAATCATATATGATTCATTGCTGAACAAATAAAAAAAATTGGCTAAAAAAGAAGCCCAAAAATTATTATCGATTAAGGAAAATAAATGAAAGTAGAAATGGTTTCTTCTTTTCTTTCCTAGAATCCGATAACGTTCGCTTTGTTCAAAATAAAATTTGTTCAAGTAATCAAGAGCCAAAATAGCGCTGCTTTTATCGGAGAAAAAAATTTTAAGCATGACGAATAAAAAAATGATTTAAAATATAATAAAAAAAAAACTATATCATGTACGATTGAAAAAATAGATGAAAAATACTCACCAATTATTTTTAAAACTACCATTAAATTGTTCAAAAAGAGATCAGAATATTTTATTACAAATTATTCTTTGAGGGGATTCATCGGTAGGCTTCCATTTTCTCACAACAAGAGTATAATTTATGATCGAAAAATGAGCTAATATGTGTTTAATTCGCTCTTAACTATTTCGATTACTATCTTTTACAAATTATCTATTGCTTCCTCTGTAAAATTGAGTTCAAACGATCTCAATTCTTGTAAAAGAGTTTATCACAAAATTTCATTAAAATCAAAGCTGATTTGACGGCAAGCGATGAAGAATAGAAATTTACCAATTTGTAATGTTGCTGTTGCTTCGGCAACGTGAAAATAAAAATACTTTTTAAGAGTTCTTCTATTATTTTAATTTTTAATTTAATTTTATTTAAATATAAAAAAAAACTACACAAAAGAAGTAAACTTATCAAAAAGTGATTTCAATTTTTGGGAATACAAAATTTAAATTTTCAAAAGATTTTCTTATTCGTGCTTAATTCCCAGTTTTTATTATTGATAAAAACACTTGAAATTTATTGTTGATGGGATAAGCTATTCCTATGCGCATTTCACTGGTTGCTTAGGCCAGTTCATCAGGAAACTTCATCCATAAAGATTTTAGAAAAACTAAAGATATTAAACCAAATAAAACTGTTAAACGTATAAGAATTATAGCAACAGTTCTACTTGTAATAATATCAAAGCTTAAACAAAACAACATCAACAATAAACAGTGGCTTCATCTCATCTTACATTCCCCACTACAATTAGTTGAAATTCTCTCAACATTAATTGTAGTTGTAAGTAGGTTAAGAAAAACAAAATAAAAACAACAACAACTTACAAAAAGATGTTGTCAATTAAGTGTTTTTTAGGCCGTGCACCTGCCTGTTTATTATCAAAAAGTAATTTCAATTTTTGGGAATACAAAATTTAATTTTCAAAAGATTTTGTTATTCGTGCTTAATTCCCAGTTTTTATTATTGATAAAAACACTTGAAATTTATTGTTGGGAATTAAGCACGAATAACAAAATCTTTTGAAAATTTAAATTTTGTATTCCCAAAAATTGAAATTACTTTTTGATGAAATACCGCTACCGTTGGTATATATGAAATTCGGAGCGATATTGAAAACTTTTTAAAGAAAACCAATATCTTATTGGACGTAATACAAGTTTCTAAAAGAAAAAAAGGAAACTCCTTTTATATAACTGTAGAAGTATTCAAATTGATTGCAAATAGCATCGTTATAAATACACGTGATTTGTTTAAAAAACTTACTTATTTAATTTTAATTATCAAAGTAATTTTTGGGAACACACAATTTTAATTTAAAATATTTTGTTAGTCGAGCTTAATTCCCAATTTTTATTCTTGATAAAAACACTGAAATTTATTGTTATGGGATAAGCTATTCCTTGCGTGCGCGTTCGCGTACACATAAATTTGTAAAATTTTCATATTAATCACCTACTAGATTTTACTGGGGTTTTACTGGAAAAGTAAACAAACGCACACACTATATTCACGAACTTAAAAGTCGTTAAAATACAGTATTATGATATTCTGCAAAAATTGTACAAATCATATACTTCCGAATCGAAAAAGTTTTCGATAACGACTGCCAGAATTAGCACCCAGAACTAAACTAAACTTAAAACAAACCAAAACTTAACTAGAACTCAATTAGAATTGAACTTAAACTGAACTGAACAATTTTTGATTGTTTATGTAAAAACTTTTAAGAGCTCATTATTTTCTTCTTAATTATCCTCTGTTTAAAAAACATTTATTTATGTAACTCTCCCATTGTCTAAATTGCCTTCCCTACAAAAATTTTAATGTTTTATTTTTCCAAATCCGTTTGTAGACATCAATTACTTACACCATAAGGACAAAATAGTTTGACCACCAAAAAAAAAATCTGTCTGCTGTTTTTTATTCGTGTTTTCTATTAAAAAACAAAGAACAATTTTGTTTTAGCAAATAAATCATAACAATAGTTTTAAATTGCAAAACAACATGATCAATAAAATAGTTTAGCTTCGGTATTTATCCGAAAACTTTTATAGTTTTTTATTTGACATAGAGATTTATTTAGGTGGGTTTTTTTTGTGTTGATAGTGGTAAAATTTGTTTTAGTTAAATTAATTTATGCATTTTAATTTTAAATGTTTTATAATTGCAGGTCAATTAAACTTTTAAAAGTTAATTTTTATTTCAAATATTTCTGATTTGGGACACAGTTAATTTGAAAATATTTTGTTGAATGTCATCCTAAAAATTTTTGGATTTTTATTTATAATAGAAAAAATTTAATAAATGATAATTGTGGGTATAAAAGGGCATTAAAAAATTAAAATTTTCAAATGTGAGTAATAAACCAGAGGTTTTCTGAAATGGGAACGAATGTTAAATTTTTATAGATTTCGATGAAAAATTTTATTCTTTTAAGCAGAGTATACAATTGTTTTGTTTTGTACAGAGCAGGAATGATAAAGTTAGTACAATTGTACTTTTTTTTAGTACTATTAGTATTGCAAAAGTACTGAAGTACTCCAACGACATGTTTAGTACAGTTTAAAAATTGCATATGATTAAGTTTTTTTCATTAAATTTTTTACAAACTGTTTCTTTGATTTAACAACACTAATTTTCGGTCACATTAAACCTGTGTTGCCAATTTAGCCATTTAGTGAATAGATTAATTCAAGGCGAATTGACTAGAAGGTGGAGTCAACTTTACAACAACACTGCTTCTGTGGTCGCGATTTCAAAAATAGTGCTAGTAAAATAATAGGGTTGTTTACATAAAAAACTAGTTTGTATACAAACTTTGACAAGTTAACCACAAAAACACAAAAAAAACACCATATTTTGACTTGACCCCACCTTCTAGTGAATTCGCCTTGGGTTAAGCCATGAAAAAAATCGATCTAGCAATAAGTAATTTTTTACCATTTCTATTTCGCCAAATTTCTTGAAGGTTTTAAAAACTGACTCTTCAAAGCAACAGCATAAAAATAAAAACTTTTTTTAACGCTGCTCTGCGTCTAAATTCTCTATTATTTACTTAATTTTTCTTTTTGTTAGTTTGGTTAATATTTAAAATATAAATGTAGAGTACAAATGAATTTTAATGCATTTATTGCTATTCTAAAAATTAAACTACTAAAAATATTTTTTTGGGTTTAGTACAGTTAGGGTCAAAAAAGTACAATTTTGAAAATTACATTTATCATCCCTGGTACAGAGTTAAACAAAAGCAGAACGAAAGCAATTAGAATGATTTTGCCAAATACATATGTATGTAGTTTTGTATTGATTCTGCTTTTAAGAACAACTTGTACATTATTTTATTCTAAAATTTAGACTTAGAAAAGACAAAAAAGGCAGCAAAATTGAAAAGTTTTTAGCAAAAATGTTTGCATGTTTCTGAGTAGAATTAGAATACAACTTTTTGGAAAGGTTTTTCGATTTTATTAATGCTTATTGTGACTTCAAAAAACTAAATGAATAATTTACAAAATACTTTTCGGCATTTGTTTTGTTCTCAAATGTACAAATGCAATAGTGTATTAAATCATCTAGATGAGTAAAAAGGAAATTGTTTTGTTTGTACTCTCTGTCACTTAAAAGTATTTGTTTTGGTTTTGCTTTTTAGGCTCTTAAACAAGGCGTATTAATAACAGGTGGTATTAAAAGCTCTGCTGTTAATTTTTTTAGCTTTATGATTGCTGGATGTCAAAATTCTGTTTATTATCATTGTTTTTGTTTTTGACATTGTACAATGATTTTACAAAAACAAACTGCTTGTGGTTTTAATACGGTTTGTTCTTTTTGTAGTGCCAAGATTATTTGTAATGAATTCGGCTTGCTCTAAATAATATTTGAATTTTTTTTAACTTCAAACACATGTTACTTTTGTTTTATGAGACATACGCTGTTATTCAAGAATACTACAAATGTGTGCCAGCATTTTCTGTATGTGGCACATTATTTTTTATTTGCCTTATTTCTGTTTTTATCTGTTAAACTGTTTTGAAAAAAGTTTTTTTGGTGGTTTAATCAAAGTTTCAAAAAAGGAGGAGCGATTTGTAAAAGGTTTTAAATATTTAGTGCTTAGTTCCAAAAAAAAATGTGTAACAGGTGGATTTAAATGAAAATAAGGTCTGAAGAATTGTGCAAATTAATAGCAGTTTTTTTTAATTTGCCAACAAAAATCTATTAATTGTTGAAAAAGTCCTCGATTGGTATAAAAATATCTAACAATAGTAAAGTTGTCAAAAAAAAATGTAGAGGTACATAACAACACCATTTCAATGGTATGTCTATAGGTGTGCTATTTTAATTACCTCATCTTTAATAGAATATTTTAGTGATGCAAAGTATTTTAACATTTTATCGAGTAATTTCTTTTGTTTTATTTTTTTGTGTGTGATTAATTTAAATTGAAAAAATAACAAAAATACTGCAACTTAAAAGGTTTTTGGTTCTTTGCAAAATCAAACAAAAAGAATTTTCAATTAGAGAAAAATTTAATTGTAATTAGTTCGGTTTACTCTGGAAATGTTTTAGAAGTGTGCAGGTATTAAAAGAAGCTTTTAAAATATCAAAAAAAAAAATATTTAAATGCGGTTTCTTGCTGGAAAATTTAATTTTATTATTTAAAAAAAAAAAGAATCTTAAATTACTTTTTTATCTTTTTTAAATAAAAAACATTTATTTGATATTATATTCCTTCCACTTTTCATTTGAATTTTTTTTTTAATTTTATGCAGTTCATGGTATAAATTTTTATAATAAAACAATTAATTTAAATATATATGAACATTTGAAAAAATATATTTCATATATAAATATTATGCGTACATTATCAACATAACAATTAATTAATACAAATAATATGAAAAACACCTGTAAACTCTCATAAGCATTTAAATATTTAACGGTCACAGTTGTATTTTTAAAAGGAACTGAAGTAAAAAGCAAAATTAATGTTTGGCCTGCAGTCCAACGTGCATGATGTGCGTAGCACACGTAAATGCTGTGTGAATTCGCACACACTCATAAACGTGTATTGATGCCGGAAAGTAGAAAACATCCCAGCGGTAAAACTAAGAAGACCTTCTTACTTCAGGCCTTTTTGAAGGCCTGATTAAAAATTTTCTTATGTAACTGCTAAAGAATGCCTCATAGAAGGCCTCGGCTCTTTGGTATAAAAGATAAGATACACCTTCCACACTCGCTTCTATGAGAAGCGATAAAAGAAGGAGTAACATTTTTTGTTTTGTTTTTTTGCACACGCAAAAACAAAGTAACATACATAATAAAATAACTTCCAAATGAAAACAATAACGTAAATCTTTTTAGTTGATGTTAAAAAGAGAAAGAGTAAAATGTTTTGTTCTGTTTTTTCGCCAAAGCAAAGGCGAAAGAATTCAGATCCCGTTATAAAAATAAAGTTACGTACATATTAAAATACCAAGTGAAAACAATAATGTAAATCTTTTTAGTTGTGTTTTGTTCATTGAAGAAGAAGGTTCTGTGTAGGGATGGACACTGTAAAAAAAACATCGATGTTTTTTTCGATGCGATGCGAATGAAAATGGTCAGCCAATTTCCATTAGAACCGATGCAGTTTTTACAAGGATGGTCAGAAAGGCTTTTTAAGAACCATTAATTAAAAGGCCTTTTAACATACCTTTCTTAAAAACCCTTTAAGATAACCTTTATTCTAAAGCCTTTTAACAGTCCTTCTCTGGAAAGCCTTCTAAGAGCCATATATTTGAATGCCTTTAAGAAGCCCTGGCGAAAGAAAGGAAAGCGGAAGGCCTTCTCCGCAATGACAACGCGTGTAAAAAAGATATGAGTATGGAATGGAGCAAGAAGGCCTTGTACATCCAAAAGAAGGGGTACAGAGGCCTTCTAGAAGGCCTTTGTACTCCTTCTTTTTCCCGCTGGGATGCCTTAATTGAAATTCCATACGTGTATTGAGCATTTAATTTAAAGTAGATTGCTGTGTAGTTTATTTAACATTTAACTATAGTTTCTCATTAGAGTGAAATTTAATTTTTTTATGCTGTTTTTGAATAAAATGCAAATTTGTTGTGGTAAATGAAAACAACCTGTATGCAACAAATGAACTTAATAAAAAAAGGAAGCAGAATTTTTTATTCAAGATTTTAATTCGTATCAGGCTCCTTATATGCGAATTCATCTCGTTGGTAATGCTTAAGGTACTTTACACTACCACACAAGACTTACGTATTTGGTCGAAAGTGCTTCCCTGATCTAAATATTGTTTGAAAATTTTCATAAAACAATAACAACTTATCATGACAGGGTTGTATTTTCCTCAAAACGATGTACCCTCCTAAAAATGAACCTTGGACTTTTTTAAGATACCATTTTAAATATTTCGGCTCAAGCTTTGACCTCTCGTGAGCTGGACCATTTTGAAAAAGGGTCTATGTTTGCATGTTTTGTTAATTTGAGAATCTGTTTCCTTACCAACATATACAAATTGGGTATCATTGGGTATTTTTATGGCGCGTCCAACTGTATATACAATTTGTACAAGGACGATCATCCATTTCCTTTTTTTAAGGATTTTCTGTAAAAAAAAAACGATTTTTGAATTTTTTTGTTCGGGGTTGTTTGTAATAAAA
This sequence comes from Pollenia labialis, assembly GCA_949318255.1. Taxonomy (NCBI): domain Eukaryota; kingdom Metazoa; phylum Arthropoda; class Insecta; order Diptera; family Polleniidae; genus Pollenia; species Pollenia labialis. The sequence goes on from OX439140.1 coordinate 83,835,249, forward strand.
ATGCCAAATTAACATATTTTAATCTTTAGTCGATTTAATTAAATACGTGTTTCCGCTTTTTTGGAAATTCGTGCTAGTTCCCGTTTTGACAAAAATGCAATGGGGTGGCAACCCTTAGTTTTAAATAGAGCAATATGGGTATCAAATTTTTTCTTTTGCCAAGTAGATCATCTTTGTATGTAAATAATTTAGATTTTTGCAAATTAGATGCATTTTACACGGTGCTTTAGAATATATATAAATGCAATTTTGTAGTAACTCTAATATGATAGCGGATTTAGTTTCTAGTTCATGCATGGATGAAAATGGGACTTAAGAAAGAAAAAAAGAAAATGTCCCATTTGCTTATTCTATCGCAAACCTAACCAGCACTTATCTGCCGATTATTTATTTTCCTTTAATTTGCCGTACAGATAAATTCAATCAGCTGACTCCCAACTTTTACATGTATTTTGAGAGGTGTTGCCAACTAAAAACAATGTTTTTTGTCGGTATATTGAGAAACCCAAAATTGTTAACAGACAGTTTATGTGTCTAATAAATTTATGATGACATTAAGTAACAGACAGTTTGTCGGTTCATTGAGAAAATGGCCATAAGTGCACATTAATACGAATGTTCAGTTGCAGTTAATATTGTCCGTTGATTAAGTTAAAGTCTTCTTTATGTAAAATTAAATAAAAATATAATTTAATATAAGGAAAAGTTCTTTTAATTTTTACTGTCAAAAATCCAACCCTATGTTCCCTAAAAACAAATAAAATTTCAGTTATTTTATATAATTTAACTACCTCGCCGGCATACCTCCATCCGATGGTCCAAATTTTCGATGACGCTGAGATATACAGGGGTGTGCTGGAAATCGCAAACGCAAAACGCAAGAATTTGGAAATTGTTTTTAATAAACTTTAAACCTAATTCTTATAATTTTTGGTTTAAAATCCTGTTTAATAGCGAAATATTTGTCATAAAATTCTTTTATTACAGAAATCTTATTTAAAAACGGCTTTTAAAATTCTTGCGTTTTACGTTTGCGATTTCCAGCACACCCCTGATTATTGAGGTTCTATGCCGTAAATACGCCGCATTTTGTCATCCTTTAGCTCTTGAATTGTTGCTGGCTTATCGACGTACACCTTTTCTTCCAAATAACCCCAAAGAAAGAAGTCCAACTTTTAAATCACATGATATTAACGGCCAATTGACATCGCCACCACGTGAGATAACAAGGTCATTTAATTTGTCGAGCAAAAGAGCCATTGTTTCGTTAGCTGTATGGCAAGTGGCAACATTCTGTTGAAACCACATATCGTCAACATCCATACCTTCCAATTCGGGCCAATAAAAAGTTCGTTATCATCTCACGATAGCGAACACCAGTCAGAGTAACTGCCTGACCGGCCTCATTTGTAAGAGTCGGAGTCTTGAGTCGGAGTTGCACTTAAAAAATGCCAGCGTTTGGAGTCGGAGTTAGTACTTTTTTGGACGACTCCACTGGCCTGGTTCAAATTGAATAAGTCTGAAATTAAGAAATGTCAAATGAAATGCAGAAAAAAACTTAACGTTTAGGTGTAGTTCAAATTCAACCACCCGTTACATGCACACATATATAAATATTAACCCCCTTATTCATAAACGATGATTAAATTTTACAAACTTTTATTAAGTACTATTTTCAAACAAAATCTGTTTTGTTAACCTTTAAGCTAAAACCTAATAAGTTTTGCTGCACTGCAAGGTATAACAATTTAAGATAACATTTGATTTCTTAGCTTGTTTCCTTCTTTCCGAGTTGGTCACACAAACTGCTTGTCAAAACTCGTTCCAATTGAAAGCCGTGGCACAGGCTTCACCCCCGGCGAAAAACAACTTAAAATTGTAGCTTTTAACAAGTTATTTTGTAAATTTTTAAAAACACATTTATTTTTTTATTTTGCGATCAGCTGTTAAATTGAACCATAAATTGCCAAACAACTGCAAAGGTAAAATTGAAAGATAAATTAAGTATAATAGAAGGCCCAGGATGCTGTTGTGTGGTACTCCAGCGCCAATTGGTTGAGTTGAACTTAAGAAATTTCCTTCTTTAATAATAAATTGACGACCGACTAAGTAGCTTTCTAACAGCTTGTGTGTGTAAACTGGTAAGTTTTGCTTCAACTTATGTAATAAGCCTTCATGCCAGACTTTATCAAATGCTTGAGAAACATCGATGAAGAGAGCGGAACAATATTTTCTTTCTTTAAAGGCTTTTCTTATGGCGTTTACTATTCGATGGTTTTGTTCAATTATGCTGTGATCTCTTCTAAAGCCGAATCGGTGGTTAGGAATACGTCTATTTTCACTTGAAATTGGGGTTAATTTTGACACTAATAGCGTCTCAAACAGCTTTGATATATTAGAAATTAAGCTATATGACTCAACTTTTGTGTGATCCTTTCCTGGTTTAGGTATCATGGTGATTAAGGAAACCTTCCACTTTTGAGGATAGTATTGAAGACGTAAGATAGCATTGAAAATTAAAAGAATAATTTTCTTTGCTGTGCTGGGTAGCTCCAAAAGCATTTTGTTGCTGATTTGATCAAAACCAGGGGCTTTATTGTTGTTTAAATCACAAATAGCCTTTTCGATTTCTCTTATCTCAAATCTTAGGGGACAGCTGATCTAACATTAACAGGTGGTAACTCGACCGAAATATCATAAGATAATTTTGGGGTAAATACATTTTTTTTAAAATGTTTTTCAATATCATTTCTTGTCCAAGTTCCATTAAAATTTCTTAATGGTGGTTAAGAGACAGCTGGACTTTTCAGATTTCTAGCTGCACGCTATAATGAGTACTCTGTTTGCTGATCAAGTTCCTCAAGATATTTTTCCAGAGAAGCCGTGTTCTGAGACTGCAGTAACTTCCTTAGCCTTTTTGTAAAGTCTTTTATTAAGTTCTTAATTTGAGGGGATCTGTGCAATTGCCACTCTCTTCGAGCTCTGTGAAATTATTTTAAAGCAGATTTTCACAATTTGTCATATTGCCATATTAAAAATTTTATTGGTATAAATTAAGTAAATAATCAGGCTCGAGGTACACAGAGAAAATTATTGCCGAATTATTTTCAAACAAACGATTGTTTGAATTTTTTTTTAATTTCTACAAATTTTTTTACTGATTCAATTAAAATTTTTGTTTGATTTTTTTTTAACCAACAAAAATGTTGAAAACTTTTCAATAATATAATATACGCGCTATTGGTTTCAATTTTTCATAATTTTGTATGAAATATTTAACGCTCTTTAATGTTGTCGTTTTTTGCATAATTTATTTGATCGTAAGCAACACTTCTTTATATGAAATATAAGAACAACAACACAAAACACATACAGTTTATTTTTGGACGCTTTAAAAAAGTACAACAAGAAGAAAGATGATAAAATAGGGCGACGAGGTTATTAGTAAAAAAACAAAAAAAAAATAGCAGGTAAAAAAAAGGTTTCATTCTTTTTTAAACAACAGAAACAACAACAACATTATAAGAAACAAAATAAATTTTTGGTTGGTTTCAAAGTTGGAAAAAAAAGAATGAAAAACAAAATCCCGTATTCAATTTTTGAAAACTGTTTACTTCAATACATCAAATACAAAAATAAAATGATGACGAAAAACATATCGAGTCGGTCTGCTGCCGTTGTTTGTTACATTTCTTCTTCTTTAGCCAAGGAAAGGATACAGCAACAGTGAGTGATGAAGAAACACATTGTGTGTATAAACAAGACTTCGTTCAAAAATTATTCCAACAAAACATGTGTCTCAAAGCCAGCCGCCGCTCTGCTTCTGCCTTCATCTTCTCCTTCAGTGATTGCTTTGGTGCGCGTCATTGCTTGTGCAAAAATTTTTGTTTGATTCAGCAAAATTATTTGTTTGAAATTTATATGAATTTCAGTAAACTTTTTGTTTGATTCTTTAAATTATTTGTTTGAAAAAATCAGTGTTTTTTTTTAGTAAACAAAATGCAAATAAATTGTTTGAATATGCGAATTTGTTTGTAGGACCGATTTCAGACAAAAAATGTTTTGATACTACAAATTTTTTGTTTGAATTCGAAAAATAATTTTTTCTGTGTATGTGTTATAATATTTTATTTTATTTATTTATTTTTTAATATTTCGCCTACCATCGGTAAGCATCATCAGGAAAATTTATACACAAAACAAAAATAATACAAATAAAATTATTTTGTTATTGTAACAGAATATAAGGATCACAATGTAGCGGACAATCGATGGGGTCACCAGCCTCTCCAGTTGTGGCCGACATCGTAATGGAGGAATTGTTAAGAAAAAGCGTTGAAAACCTCGATAGCAAACCGAGATTATTAACAATGTATACAGTTTTTCAAGATTACTCAAAAGTCCCTACTTTTAATTGATTTGAAAAAGTTGGTTATTTTTCCCCTTCGGCCATTTTTTCAGAAGAAAATCTCTATGAATAAGGATGTTAAATCACTGAGGTCATATTATATTAGGAATAGCCAAATTTTGCACTTTCACTTGTTTTTTGTTTTTATTGCAATCCACACTCTTTATACCACTAAATATTGCATTTTCACTTAACAAAAGAAGAGGAAATCTATATTTCTATCCATATAATTTTTGCTTGATTTCCATATTTTTACCCCTAAAAAGTGCCAAACACAAAATATTTGTACCCAGAATTATACACATTCAACAAAATTGTTTTTTATTTGTTGTTTTTGTTTGGCTGCAGGTCCACGTAAATAATTAAAATAAAAATTCTTGATATTTTTGTTTTTTATATTTTTATTATTTTCCCAATATTTCGGTTAGCATCGCTAACCATTTTCAGGGGTCTGGTTAAATAAATACAATAATAATTATTATTAATATTAAACAAAAAACAAAACAACATTGTTTTTCGTAAAATTTTTTAATTTGACCAATTAATATTCCTCAGACGTGCTGATACTTTGTACATGTGTATTTCATTAAATAAACGACACCCTGGCGTATGATTGCTTAATTCACTATTCGTTTTTATACATACCTGTATAATTCAGGCGTCTTTAAAATGTTTACAATAAATAAAAAAATTATTCCTTTAAAATTACATAATTAAAAGTGATTCATACCTCGTGTTAAATATTTTGCTTTTAAATGTTTTTCCCCCAAATTCCAAAAAGTTTTCGATTAATTAAAAACATTGTATACATTTATTAAAAAATTTTTTTTTAATATTTATTAAGTCTCTTATTCACTCACTGTTAATTAAATTTATTACATCCTTTATATCACCAGCCATCCTGCCAGTCTCATATCTTTTCTTGCAACCCGTATTGAAAGTATTTAAAATTTATATTGTGAAATGTCTTTTTCCAATTTATTTTTCATTTTCGAGGTTAAAATAAACGTGTACGCTGCAGCACGAGTGCATTTACGCAAACAACGATATGTCACGTTCAATTGTATAAAATGAAAAATTAAATAAAAATTACTTTATTCCGGATAAATAAACATTGCTCGTTGTGTGAAGAAAAAAAAAACAAAAAATTACCTGTATACAAGAACAAACACACATGATTTGGGCCAAACTCAGAAAAAACATGGCCAAAATGTAGAAAGACTTAAAAAAGCTTTATTGCCTTAAAACTTAATTTGATGGGGACATCCTTTAGTTAATTATCTTAAAAAGTCTAGTGATTTTGCAATGCATTTTTTAAATATCAACAGAGTTGCACTCTACAACAAGCATTTACTGGAAAAATGTGTTTTTTATAAAACATTTCATACAAAATCTTTAGGACTCACAAAGTCATTCTTCAAAGTGTCTATATTTAACTAAATCAAGTCAAAGGGCTTTGTCGTACCTTTTGTGCCCTTTACCTAGTTCATATAGTATGGTAATTTTCGTTCCAAAGTCCTTAATGTGGGAGCATAGTTGTATTGGTTGTAAATAGTTGTAAAGAATATGTCGATTTCTATATAGCGAATACCTGTGCTCAATTTTATCAACTTATCTTACGTGAATTTCAATAGCAAACTTTTCGGAACTAAAGGGTGGTTAAATTTTAAGGGGCGATTTGGATTTTGAATAAAAAACAAAATTTTTAGGAAAATATTTTCATTTCCTTTTATTATGATATTATTATGGTATGGTTAAATTATGTATGGGACAAAATATCGACAAGTGGCCGCCGCGACTTCCATCTGATGGTCCAAATTTTCGATGACGCTGAGACATAATTGAGGTTTATATGCCGTTAATGTGCTGAATTATCTCATCCTTTAGCTCTTGATTTGTTGCTGGCTTATCAACGTTCACCTTTCTTTCAAATAACCCCAAAGAAAGAAGTCCAACGGTGTCAAATCACATGATCCTAGCGGCATCATTGACATCGCCACCACGTGAGATAACACGGCCATTGAATTTGTCCCGCAAAAGAGCCATTGTTTCGTTAGCTGTTTGGCAAGTGGCACCGTCCTGTTGAGACCACATATCGTCCACATCCATATCTTCCAATTCGGGCCATAAAAAGTTCACGATAGCGAACACCATTCACAGTAACTTCCTGGCCGGCGTCATTTTGGAAAAAAAGTCCCGACGATGCCGCCAGCCCATAAACCGCACCATAGAGTCACTCTTTGTGGGTGCATTGGTTTTTCGACAATCACTCTTGGATTATCATTCGCCCAAATGCGGCAATTCTGCTTATTGGCGAATCCACTGAGGTGAAAATGTGACTGATCAATGAATCACGAAGTGCACGATATGCATTTTGATTCGAACGCACATTTTCATAATAAGCCTGAATAACTTTAATGCGTTGCTCGATTGTGTATCTTTCCATGGTTCAAATTGAGTTAGTCTGAAATTGAGAAATGTCAAATGAAATGCAGAAAAAAACTTGACGTTTAGGTGTGGGTTATTTGTGATACGAGGTGGTGAAGAATGAGCTATATGGTTTGCTTTCTTTAAAACTCAACAAAATACAACAAAATAATCATAATAATTAAAAAAAAAATTACACCCGAAATTTCATACTTATTTATTATACCCTTCACCACAGGTGGTGAATAGGGTATATATAAGTTTGTCATTGCGTTTGTAATTTCTATAATATCGATGTTAGACCCTATAAAATATATATATTCTGGGTCGTTATGAAAAGCGAAGTTGATTTAACGATGTCCGTCTGTCCGTCTGTCTGTTGAAATGGGTTTTCCGAAGACCCCATATATAATGGGGGCCAGGTTATTGTACATTTATGTCACATATGGTCCGGAATTGTTTGCTATTGAAATTCAAAAAGATCGGTCCACAAATGGCGATGGAGATATGAGTAAAAAACCACGACTGCCTCAATTTGTTGCATTACCATAACCACTGTATTACCAAAATGACATAAACATACCATACAATTTGGTTTCTACGGCCATCGTTACGATTGTGGCATTATGTTTTTGTCACGTCTAATTGGACCTTATGTCACCTCTAATTGCACCTAATTGAACATAATGCCACAGCCGTAACAATGACCGTAGAAACCAAAATGGAATTAATATGTTAGTGAATGTTTTTTTTTTGTCGTTTTGATAATGCAGTGTTGGTAATGTGGTTTTTTTTGTTGTTTTTTATACCCTTTATATGAGTGGGGGAGTTTATTTTAATGTGTTTAATCAAGGCGAATTCGTGTAAACGGTGGTGTCGATACTACAACAAGTAACAACACCAAAAACACAACAATGTACTAAAAGAAACAAACAAACACACATACATGGTACAAACCAATTGGGTGAATATAGGCCACTATTACGGTTCACAACTCAAATAAGTTGAATATTTTTAATTAGGCTTAAGTTCATTAAATTTAATTTTCATTAAATTATTTTTATGAAGAAAGGAATTTTACAACATGAAAATTAATTAAAATTTGTATTGATAATTTTTCATTCTTGACTCAATCTGGGCTCGAACCCAGGTGTTTACGGACAGGTTACCCTGACATGTTTCGATTGCAACCACTCAATCTCTTCAGAGGGCTTGCCGTTTAACACTCGCAGCCATCGACGACTGCTGACGTCATTAGTCAAACATCAATCCTTAAACCAAATTGTATTCAACCTTTTGGTAGATCGAAATTTGCTTTTGAATGATTATCTATTTTAATTTATTTTAACATGTTATTCCTTTACTTCTCTTTTTTCGTACTTTTGTCAAGAATTCTTCTTGAAGTTCAAAGTACATATATTTTTTGTTTTTTCATTTTTTTGTCTTTCTTTTTTCTTGTTGACCTTTTCAGCACAACTTGAAGGACAAATGCAAACATAGAGCTCGTGCCTTAGCTTTAACAATTATTAGTATTGTGGTTATTTTATTGAACTATTTATGGTTTTTAATCCAAATTTTTAATATTTTTAATTAGGCTTAAGTTCATTAAATTTAATTTTCATTAAATTATTTTTATGAAGAAAGGAATTTTACAACATGAAAATTAATTAAAATTTGTATTGATAATTTTTCATTCTTGACTCAATCTGGGCTCGAACCCAGGTGTTTACGGACAGGTTACCCTGACATGTTTCGATTGCAACCACTCAATCTCTTCAGAGGGCTTGCCGTTTAACACTCGCAGCCATCGACGACTGCTGACGTCATTAGTCAAACATCAATCCTTAAACCAAATTGTATTCAACCTTTTGGTAGATCGAAATTTGCTTTTGAATGATTATCTATTTTAATTTATTTTAACATGTTATTCCTTTACTTCTCTTTTTTCGTACTTTTGTCAAGAATTCTTCTTGAAGTTCAAAGTACATATATTTTTTGTTTTTTCATTTTTTTGTCTTTCTTTTTTCTTGTTGACCTTTTCAGCACAACTTGAAGGACAAATGCAAACATAGAGCTCGTGCCTTAGCTTTAACAATTATTAGTATTGTGGTTATTTTATTGAACTATTTATGGTTTTTAATCCAAATTTTTAATATTTTTAATTAGGCTTAAGTTCATTAAATTTAATTTTCATTAAATTATTTTTATGAAGAAAGGAATTTTACAACATGAAAATTAATTAAAATTTGTATTGATAATTTTTCATTCTTGACTCAATCTGGGCTCGAACCCAGGTGTTTACGGACAGGTTACCCTGACATGTTTCGATTGCAACCACTCAATCTCTTCAGAGGGCTTGCCGTTTAACACTCGCAGCCATCGACGACTGCTGACGTCATTAGTCAAACATCAATCCTTAAACCAAATTGTATTCAACCTTTTGGTAGATCGAAATTTGCTTTTGAATGATTATCTATTTTAATTTATTTTAACATGTTATTCCTTTACTTCTCTTTTTTCGTACTTTTGTCAAGAATTCTTCTTGAAGTTCAAAGTACATATATTTTTTGTTTTTTCATTTTTTTGTCTTTCTTTTTTCTTGTTGACCTTTTCAGCACAACTTGAAGGACAAATGCAAACATAGAGCTCGTGCCTTAGCTTTAACAATTATTAGTATTGTGGTTATTTTATTGAACTATTTATGGTTTTTAATCCAAATTTTTAATATTTTTAATTAGGCTTAAGTTCATTAAATTTAATTTTCATTAAATTATTTTTATGAAGAAAGGAATTTTACAACATGAAAATTAATTAAAATTTGTATTGATAATTTTTCATTCTTGACTCAATCTGGGCTCGAACCCAGGTGTTTACGGACAGGTTACCCTGACATGTTTCGATTGCAACCACTCAATCTCTTCAGAGGGCTTGCCGTTTAACACTCGCAGCCATCGACGACTGCTGACGTCATTAGTCAAACATCAATCCTTAAACCAAATTGTATTCAACCTTTTGGTAGATCGAAATTTGCTTTTGAATGATTATCTATTTTAATTTATTTTAACATGTTATTCCTTTACTTCTCTTTTTTCGTACTTTTGTCAAGAATTCTTCTTGAAGTTCAAAGTACATATATTTTTTGTTTTTTCATTTTTTTGTCTTTCTTTTTTCTTGTTGACCTTTTCAGCACAACTTGAAGGACAAATGCAAACATAGAGCTCGTGCCTTAGCTTTAACAATTATTAGTATTGTGGTTATTTTATTGAACTATTTATGGTTTTTAATCCAAATTTTTAATATTTTTAATTAGGCTTAAGTTCATTAAATTTAATTTTCATTAAATTATTTTTATGAAGAAAGGAATTTTACAACATGAAAATTAATTAAAATTTGTATTGATAATTTTTCATTCTTGACTTGTTAAAGCTAAGGCACGAGCTCTATGTTTGCATTTGTCCTTCAAGTTGTGCTGAAAAGGTCAACAAGAAAAAAGAAAGACAAAAAAATGAAAAAACAAAAAATATATGTACTTTGAACTTCAAGAAGAATTCTTGACAAAAGTACGAAAAAAGAGAAGTAAAGGAATAACATGTTAAAATAAATTAAAATAGATAATCATTCAAAAGCAAATTTCGATCTACCAAAAGGTTGAATACAATTTGGTTTAAGGATTGATGTTTGACTAATGACGTCAGCAGTCGTCGATGGCTGCGAGTGTTAAACGGCAAGCCCTCTGAAGAGATTGAGTGGTTGCAATCGAAACATGTCAGGGTAACCTGTCCGTAAACACCTGGGTTCGAGCCCAGATTGAGTCAAGAATGAAAAATTATCAATACAAATTTTAATTAATTTTCATGTTGTAAAATTCCTTTCTTCATAAAAATAATTTAATGAAAATTAAATTTAATGAACTTAAGCCTAATTAAAAATATTAAAAATTTGGATTAAAAACCATAAATAGTTCAATAAAATAACCACAATACTAATAGTTGAATTGTAATTTTTGTGTTATGGTTTACAACTTTGCTGAGTTGAGTTGGCACAACTGAGTTGAGTTGTGAAACCTAAAACGGACCATATTTCATTTTAATGAAATTCAAACAACGTTCGTTTATGGTTCAGTCGTATAGGGGGTTGAGTTTAGAAACTGTGAGCCCTCTGGTTCAAATCTAGGTTTTTCAAAGAGTTTTTTTTTTTAATTTTTATGTTCTAAAAACGATTGGAAAAAAATTTTTACCAGTTTTAGATTTTTAAATTTAATTTATAATGAAGTTTTTAGAATTGTGAATATGTATGTATATGTAAAAATTATTTAGTTTTTGTCTAGTTGCTCTGTATTCTGCTCGCACAATGGTGAAGGGTATATAAGATTCGGCACAGCCGAATATAGCACTCTTACTTGTTTTTTACACAGGTTGTCATTGCGAGCAAGCCCTTCCACACTCACTTTAGTAACAACTTTATTCCCTTCCCAAATAAGGGAGTAAGGAAGGTCACTTAAAAAAATAAAACTGAATAACTTCCCTTCTTTAAGAAGAGGGAAATTTTTAAAGAAGGGAGCAGCGAATGTGTACTGAATACTTAGGAAGGTCTTTAAACAAAAAAACTTATACCTTTTAGAAGGCAAAGTTCTGAAGGCAGGATATTACACAAGGCGAATCTTATAGAAAGAAGTAAAATATAACAAAAATAATTTTCTGAGTCGAATTTACGATATCCATTCGGCTGGCTGGATGGCGGGCCGGCTGGCTGTCCATGTAAACGTTGTGCGCAAAGAACAGGGGCCTAATTCTGGCAGTCGTGATCGAGTACCTTCTCGATTAGAAAGCAATTTTATTTCAGTCGATACTTAACATATCGAAATAATTTTTTCAATATTGTGAAACTCAAATTAATGCTTTATAACACTAAAAAAATAATTCCGATTCGTTCAGTATTGACTGAAATAATTAGATAATAAATTGCTTTCGAATCATCAAAAAAGTAATTTCAATTTTTGGGAATACAAAATTTAAATTTTCAAAAGATTTATGTGCTGTTTTCACAACACAAGTGACTGAACGTGTAGGTAAATTTATATGGGAAACACTCAAAAAACTGAGTGCTTTTCATATAAATTTCACTAAACGTTCAGTCACTTGTGTTGTGAAAATAGCACATTAGTTATTCGTGCTCAATTCCCAGTTTTTATTATTGATAAAAACACTTGAAATTTATTGTTGATGGGATAAGCTATTCCTATGCGCATTTCACTGGTTGCTTAGGCCACGATCACGACTGCCAGAATCAGGCCCCAGGTCGCTATTTTTAAGAGAATTTTATCACATTTGGTACAGAGGTTCCAATGTGTTGTAGGGTAAATGCTAAAATATAAAATTACGTCTATTTTTATGTAACAAATTTATCTCAACTTACAATTTCATTGTAACAAATGTTTTATGAACTATTTCTGTTTTGTTATTGAATTTTAATGTGTTTTTATTTAAAATAGCTTTTTATCATTTTTTATCATTTGGTGGCAAAAGAAACCTGAAATAAATGGTATTCTAGATTTTTGAGTCCATTAAAGAGTTCTCACTTTTAAGATATTCTTACGACAAAACGATTTATCTAAACCGGCACGGAAAATTAATCATCAGCTGTTTATTAACAAGCTTTATTACTATTATTAAATAAAAACTAACAAAAAATAATCAAAAGATGTCAAAAAATGTCAAAAAATTTAAAAAAAAAACAAAAGTTATAATGGTTTGAATTTAGTGCACACGCAGCAGGTAGAACTAACGTTCTTATTGTCTGTAATGAACACGACATTCGTAGCACCGTTACTTTGTTTTGTTTCACATTTTTAAACTTTGATATACATTTATTTATTATTTGGACAGTTTTCTTTCATACTGAATTAAAACTTGAGGAAAAAAATTAAAAAAAATTTTTTGAGTTTAGTCCCCCTAAATTTGTAAAATCTGACACTGTGCGTACCTTTAATCCATTTGGATGTTAATAATCGGCACAAAAATTTCTTATATGAATTTTAAACTCTTAACATAACCTTGTTTTTGTGAGCCGATGACTTCCCATCGTTTCCAAATAGGGTTCCAAATCTTGAAAATTCGTCTGTAAATACTTAAGTGTTTGGGCTTTACCGATTATAATTTTAGGATTTTTTTATTAAATGAAACTGTTATTAAATTGATGAATATTTTGTTTTCAAATAAGCAATTTTTGAATTTTTTGTGGCATATTTTTAACAATTTTCAGGGCATATGTATTTTCAAAATTTTACTGCATATTTAATGCGCATAAAACGTGTTTTTAGAGCATTTTTCTGGTTTCCCTGGTCATAACATTGCACGCGAAGCCGATGTGACATTGGAGGCGTTGAGAACGCCAGTAACACATATCGTTGACAGCGACTCAAATTTTTTCAAAGACGGCGGCGAAAATACAACCGTCAGCTATACCAAATTGTGTAAAGTGCGACGTTAATGTGTGTTGTTTGCAAACGAGCTTTGAAAACATTCGTATATTTTATAAAAATGTTAAAAGCAAAGTAATTTAACAAAAAAAAATTGCCAAGAACGAAATTTTATTATTATTATTCTTTGGATTTTGAATTTTTATTTGTTTTTTGAAGTTAAAATTTGTTTCGCCCCATTTTTATTCGTGAGTTTATTTGACAGTTCAAAGCGGGAACTTTTCTCACAAAAATGTTACAGGCACACTTTTTCTGTTAATTGGTGACAGCTACCCTCGCCAAAAAAAAGGTAACAGACATAGTTAAGTGAGAAAAACAGCTGTTTGTTTCAATTTATGGCATTTTTATTTCAGTTCACTCATTTCAATCGAAAAGTGCCTCGATGCGAGAGTTACAGAACATGGGCACTGTTTTGGTTTTCTTTGGATTTGCTGATAAATAAATCTGATAAACGTAACACTCGCAGTTTTAATGTTAAAGTCAGTCCAATATTAAATAAAAATGCAGCAAACAGGTTTTAAAAGAATTCAGTAGCTTTAATTAAAATAGACGTGTTTCTTCATGAACAGTAAAAAATAATGTGTATACTAGAAAAAGAATATAAAAATAACTTAAATTAAAATGATGTTGCCAGACCAATAGTGTGTGGTGTTTTTGGCATCTCAACATTAATAAGTTGCATTATCCCAATCACACTGTATTTTTATTTAAATCAATTCATGTGCAACAACACCCTGGCGTATGATTGTTAAATTCAATATTCGTTTTAATATTAATCATACGCTTTTAAAATATCAAGAATATCAATATATAAATATCATGAGTTTTACTTTAAAATTACATAATTAAAATTTAGTCATACCTCGTGTTAAATCTTTTTTTTTAAATTTGTTTCGTCCAAATTCCAAAGAGTTTTCGATTTATTACAAAAAATTTCATATTTACATATGTGTAAATCTGTGGCAATAATTAATAATGGCTTGAGTTGACATAAGTGCTTTTTCATTTTATTACATGGTCTTATTCTATTTTTCAAGTATAAAATGTCATTATTTATAAAACTATACGCATTTATATTTTAACTTACAAATTTTCATATTATTCGAATGTGTATTCTTAGTCAAATTACAATCCTCAAAAACTTTTACCCCCGTATTCATAAACGATTATTTAATTTAACAAACTTTTATTAGGGATAATTTTCATAGTAAATTTGTTCTTTTAACCTTTTATAAATTGAAAAATTTTTTGTGAATACAGGCATTATACTTTAATAGTCTTATTCCTTCAATATTTTCCAGGAATATTTTGTATGACCTCAAGCCCAGCCCCCAGCAGTATTACCTACGGACTTCAAAATCCCTTGAACCTCCGTCTGAAATTCACTGAAGTCGTCAGGCAGTCTATACGACCTTCCAATACCAAGATACCCATTATATATCCCTGTATCCTTGCCCTTCATCCTTGAGCCATCAGTACAAATATCAGATTTTTCATACTTCTAATGGTCACTGTCATCTCTATAGAAGGACCACCACCGATGTGTATAGCCATCCCACTACTTACAGCCTGAATCCCAGTGTCTACCATTCGATGATCTGCAAGGCTACTAAGCATTGGATCCCCTCGATAATACTTCACTCTTCTTTAAAAACAAATATGTAAGTTATATTAAACAAATTTTTAAAAAAGTGAAAGAAAAAAAGCCACACCCTCATTAAAAGCAAAATATTTAACAGAAAAGGTGATAAGTCACAAAAACCCATGTAAAACATAAATCCATAAGTTTTAGTTGTCCATGTCTTCCATGTCAAAAAAGAGTCGACAATAAGAACTAAGGATTTTAGCAAGTTTTTCCCACTCCTGTAAAATTTATTAAATATGACTTTGCTCCTTTATGAGTTAAGTTATACATATAAAAATATATCTTTCTACTTACAAATATTATACAAATCGTCCAATCTCAACATAAACGTAGTAAGCCAAGTGTTTTTTTAATCTGTTTCTTTAAGGGCTAATAAATCAGTGCAACCCTCTTTTAAAATTAAAATATTCTTAAACCTGCAAATTTATAAATCATTAAACATATAAAACATCTCTAAATGCAGAAAATTGGGCGTTTCAAGGACCCACAACGTTGCCAAATGTGCAGATTTATCTGTTTGTTTTTCGGTTTTATTAAGTGCAAAACAGACCCGCAGATTTTTACTCCATAAAGCAATTTTTAAATCACTGCAGTTTTTTAATTTTATTCGAATTATTTTACATACATACAATTATTTATATATCTAATGTGATGCTCGCACGACAGCATTTTTTTGTAATTTACGCTCTCATTCGTAATTCACAGCCTAATTATGATCCAAATTACATAATTCGTCATTCAAAATTTTGAGAGCGGATTAACTCATTTGAACGTAATTCAATTTTTATTACTCTGTGGATTTCTTTAAATTCACTGTGATCTCTAATTTTTATCGGTTTTTTTGCCATCACCAGCTGTCAAAGCACTAAAAAACAAACAAAATATAACTCAAGGTATATTTACACAAGGTAGACTCATTTGGGAGTGTAGACATGCTGCTCTATAAAAATAACCGAGTGGAACGGAATTGTCAAAATTGTCTTCATATAAATTTAACGCACACATGTACAAATTTTGGCTCATATACACGGAATTTGACATTGGTGTTCCAACTTAGGTAAACAGCTGACAAACATATGGGCCAACGAGTTTACCTTGTGTAAATATACCTTGATATAACTTAAACAAAGTTAACAAAAGTATTGGAAGTAATTTATATTATAAAATTTAATGGAAACCAAAAATGAAAATAAATATTTTATATGTATGTATGTATGTATGTATGTATGTATTTCTTTGAAATTATATTTTAACTTACTTTTTCTTTCCATTCATAATACAAGTAACCGCAAACAAACGATTAAATTTAGCAATAAACAAAATAAATAAATAAAAAGGACTGTCAAAACCGATTAGGAAAATGCCGTGCGAACATGGTAATTCAAATTAGTAATAAAAACAGAGAGCGAAGTAATCCAAAGCACCGGGCAAACATGGCATAACGATCATTTATTCAAGTGTAATCAATGCCTTGATTCATATTTAGTACAAAATGTTACGATGGTCAAATATTTGATCAAATATTCTTGTAGGGATAACCAAGAATGACACTACAAGATTTCGGTCAAGGTGAATTCATTAAATGGTGTTGGCGATACTATACCAAGTACAACACCAAAAAAAACCACAATGTATTTTCGTTGGTCGATATGTCAAAAACACAAGTAACTTTTGACATTCCTCTCTCTAATTTAGAAAAAAAAGTAGCACAGCTGAAAAATTAATTCGCCTTGGTTTATACAAAACAAACCTTTTGGACGTGAATTCAATATCATCTGGCTTTAAATTCGTATTTGACAGATCGCAAGGTCGGTTTGTTTTATTGAAATGGTATTGACAATAGAATTTCATGTTATAAAAAGGCTTGCTTCTCTTCTTTAGGTACCTCAGTTACTTTATTTAAAAAGAAGTTCTAAAATTTGTTATCGTTGATATATATAACAAGATTTGATCCTATTGTAGGATGTTATAATTTTTGCTAATAGCGGTAAATATCAGTTCTGTTTTGACATTTGTGATGTAAATAAAAAATGAAGCGCTATACTCCTCAAGAACGCGGAAAAATTGGCTTGATGACGAGGAAGACAACTTTTCATCGAAAATTATAATCATCATTAGCGACGAGGCCGATTTACATCTCTGTGATACATGAATAAGCAGAGTTATCGCTTCTAGTTCAACGAAAATCCGCGTATTATACACAAGGATTTATTTATGCTGGAGGCGTCATTGGTCCTTATTTTTTCTCAATGACTTTCGCCTACCTCAACTGGACCAATTGCAACTGGAGAATATGTGGTTTAAACAGGATGGGGCAACGGTTCATACTGCAACACCAAAAACCGAAATTATGATGGTTGCATTTCCGGGTCGCTTAATCCATCGTTTTTGTGATTTGAACTGTGGACCATATTTTTTGAGGAGGCGGGCAGAAATCATTTTTTATGGCAACCGATTTTAAAGTTATTTCACACATTTAGGTGTTAATACCAGTGAACATCGGGAGCCAAAAAATTAAAGCTCTACTGCAAATGCATCATATCAAACAGGATGATCCAAAATTGACTTTCTTAGTATTTTGCCCAAATTAAAAACTTTTTCGTAAATATTTATTAATTTTTAAATGACTATTGCTACTTTGTTTTAAGAGAAATTAAAGCAAAATTGGTTTTGTATATAACTTTAATTTAAGATTTAAAAACTGAGTCGATCTGTATACTTAAGGTTGGTTCTAGTTCCAATATCGTCAGCTCATTATTGATTTGAGCTACCGAACATTTTTAAAAAAATGGATGTTGTTGTATGTGTATATATTTTGAATACGTTCTTTCTGAGTCCAAAATCTGTTTTAAGAAATTGTTTGTGGTTTCTGAGATATTAAGGGCGGCATGAAATAGCCCCCCACAGTTCATATGCAATAATGCCCCAATTATGAAAATGAAATAAACCCCCAATGAAATGAAACAACGCCCTAAACAGAACTGAAATAATACCCTAATTGTTGGGGGCTTATTTCATATGAAATGAGAGCCCAATTTCTGAAATGAAATAATACCCCAATTTGTATAATAGAATTAATTGTACAGTTTTGGTTTAAAGAAGCACGCGATAGATATCATGGTTGGTACTTCGCAAAATCATCGGCTTCGCTATATCCATGGTAAAACAAACATCGGCTTTGCGAACAAAAGCTTCTCTGCACAGCCGGCCATCGTCGGGCGCAAAGATGGTATAACAAATACCGGCTTGGCTTATTAAAGCTTTTCTGCATAGCCAGCCTAAGGCCGGGCGCAAGTCCAAATTTAGGAGCTTTACTTAGCGAAGACTTTGTTGGTATACAATAAAGGCGCAAATTCTAGTGCCCAATTAGGAAAACGAAACAACACCCCAAACAAAATACTTTTGGGGGGTTATTTCATTATTTTTTTAGGGGGTTATTTTTTGGGGTGTTATTTCATGCCGCCATATTAGGCATTAATTTTACTCCATATCAAATATTTTTAAGTTTATTAATTAGAAGAAAAATGTTGTTAAACCATAAGCAAAATAAATAGTTGACAACACAATATACAGAAAGAAGTAAAAATACGTATGCAGCACAAAAAGCTACTTTTTAAAAATAAATTTAAAAAGAAGATTATGCGGCACATAACAATAAATTTTACTTTTAATAAAATACTACTAACTTCTAGCTTCATTCGTTCAAGTTCACAAAAATGTACATTTTTCCTTAAGACATGTGCTGGAACATATGAAGTTTTAAGAAAACTTCATGTTAACGATCATTGACATTTTTGTCCACTACAACTTTTTGGCATATGCGGCAAACCAATAATGAATACCATCTTAATTTACTTTAATAATTTTTTAACCAAATTGCTTCCAATGGTTTATGTTTTTCTAATTCGTAATTCAAATTACATATGGAATTTGGACCACTGTCTATCTGCATTTAAAATAGACAATTAAATTAAGTTAATCAAACGAAATATACAAAGGAAATTTTTGGAATTATGCAGTATATACAATTATATATGTTTAAAAATAACAGTGTTAGAATTTATTTTCATATTTTCATTGCTTTACAAGTCTTTTTAATTTTTACTAAAAACATTTTAACCTTAAGCACTGTAAACATCAAATTGAGCATATTCCCCATAAAAAAACATATAAAAGAGATTTTTTTTCATCCTGGTAAATTGTTTGTGTTTGACACAAACAAGCGGAAGTTAAGTTGGCATTAAAAACAAATTGCTTCAAACACAATCACAGATTAAATGTAGATTAAAAACTCTTAATAACCCTCCAAATATTAGGACTAGTACAAACACGCGTGTAAACCCTGCAACAAATAGGACCAGTCCAAACACTCGTATAAAATGTAGCCCACAAGGGAGTAGGAATAGTCCAAAAGTAACCCAAACGTATGGAAAAAACATGGTCTTTTTAACGTTACGACGTCCTAGGGCAGGACCATATAACCCAGCCTTGGATTACAAAGGAGTAGTCTAAAAACTACTCCATTGTATACACAAGAGGATTAGTTCTAACTTCGTTTAAAAACGAAAACATGTCGTTAAAAAACGAAGACATGTCGTCTCAGTAGAAACACTTTTAAACAATGACATGGTCCATGCTTGCATTACATCGGACCAGTCCATGGAGTAGTCTATTTAACCAAAATGGATCAGGTGGTCCAATATTATTTGCAGGGAGCACAAACACACATAGACAGAAGTTTAACACACAACAGAGGTGGGAATTTTTAATTGCAAAAAATTAAAAGAGTATTTCGAAATATATTTTTTTAAACTGTATTTTTTTAAGTCCGATTGAACCTGAAATTGTAAAAAATTAAATTTTTTATGTTTCTCTTTATTTTTGGCCACTTTTATTTGTTTATATTTATATATTTGTTAATATATATTTAGCTGGTGAGGCCTAATTCTATTTTTGAAAATTAAAATTTTTTATTTAATTTTTCCCGACGTTTCGTGAATTCTATGTTCACTCCTTCAGGGGAAAATAGAATTAGGCCTCACCAGCTAAATACATATTAACAAATATATAAATATAAAATTTTTTATTTCCAAGTCTAATACATGGCATTAATTTTGAAAATGATTTTGACCATATGGAAACGTAGCGCATTTTGGACTTCAAATTTTGGTTCACTTCTTCGAGTATTGCCGGTCGTATGTGAAGAATAACACGATGTCCGCCTCCAAGACGTCAACTGGTGCAGATTTATCAGCATAAACCAGTGAATTCACTTCATTTGTGTCAATTTTGATTACTAACAAATTTGTTAAGCGGAAAACATAATGTGCCCAAATCGATGTTTAAAAGTAAGCGCAGTTTGATAATTCGTTTGGCATCTAAGCCTTTCGTAAGTTCTATAGAGCTTAAAAGAACCAAATGGGAAATTAAACAATTTAATAGATAGATATATGTACGTTTGTATGGTATCGTTTTCTTATAAAAATTTAACTATCGCGACGCTTCGTAACTAACCCATTAAGCTAAATTTGTTTGCATTTTTATCAAGTTTATTTGTACGAGACCTTTATAGAGAGAAGAATTTTAATGAGGCAAGGTAAAATTCTGGACCCGTTGGTACGATTTTGAATAGTCAAGCGTAGGTGATTGATACATTGGCATACTAAACCCTCACTAAAGTGAGGGGTATAAACATCGCTACAAAAAGTTCAAACAATAAAATAAATCAGGAAATTTGTATGTTTAATAGTATTGGACTTAAAATGAATCTTAAGTTAATAATTCAAATCTAAATTGATTTAAAAGAAATGCAATTGTATCACCTTTTATATCTCTGGCTGTAACAAACACACACACACACACACACTTACTGACCAAAAAGTTTATTTTAACTGAATTAATAGTCTGGTCACATTCAAACAAACACACTCATACAAACACATTTATATACTCCGATGTATTTATTTTATGTTTGTGGTAACTACATAAATTCAGACAACCCGGGTCTAATGTTTAAATAGAGACATCGTCTATGTACTCACACAAGTATGTACATCAAATAAACACTTTGTCAAGTAGAATTGTAGCCACATGTCCTTGTCTATACTCGTGGTACCTGATCGTCATCGCTCTATTGAGTTTGTTGACTTCAACACGTAGAATACATTTGGTACAATGTTCCACACTATTTATTGCATTTTAACAACGACGACGTCGATTTTAAACACTGAAACACTCAGTCGCTGTATTGTTAGTGGATTTAAAGTACTTGTCGTTGAAATCATGCAGTACATGTCCACTATTAACATCATCATCGCCACCATCACCAACAGCACTGCGTCAATCGTGTAACTACACTCAATTGACCATTAGTGTCATGCTCCATTATGGTAAAATTGGTGATGGTGATGGTGACGACGGTGGTGGTCTATTTAATGAAAACTAAAGTGGTATCAATTTGTCAACTGATAATTTAATACAATTTTCCAAATTTACAACAGACAGTTATAGAAAAACGAGTATAAATTTGATAGTTTATGCATTCGCTTGCTGTGGCCCAGTGACTTAAAACACTTATGGTTGGTCATAGTTGGAAATGGAAATAGTTTTTGAATAGGAATACTTGATAAGTTCTTTTTTGTTCATTTTAAATTCATAATTTAAATTCGTTTGCATAACAAAGTTTTCATTTTAAATTTTCTTAATCTTCATACAGATTATTTCCTTTGGCTCATTGTGGTGTTGGTATCAATATTTTATTGTTATGGTAAAAATATTTACCTAATTGATAAAATCGAATTTACGGTTGCTAAATGTAACCTATTTCTCAAATTATTTTTAACGATGGTTTCTTGGCAAAATACCCTCTCTACTTTGGCATAAGACCATGGAAGTGAGACCAACTTTATAGTCAATTCTGAAATTTCTAAAAAATAATTGTTGCCGCCTGCATCTCATTATTGAAATACTTGCAACCAGAAAGAAACACCGATATTTTTGTGTTGATCCATTTTATAAATTTAATATTGGAATACAGTTCCTTTGTTTAGAAAGATATTTCATCATCATTGTTTATAGCGATTTTCCACATTTGTTAAAGTTGTGATTTAAATCCTGATTGTGATTTAAGCCTAAGCAACCAGTGAAATGCGCATAGGAATAGCTTATCCCATCAACAAAAAATTTCAGTTTTTATTTTACTTTTATAAATTTTTATAATAAAATACAAAATTGCTTTTAAAAGAAACATGCAAAAAAAATTGTATGTCTAAACAAGTTGAGATATTTCTAATGACTAAACTCATTTTTTAATGGCTAAATAGTTTGAAAAATGGCTAAATCTAGCCACTAAATGGCTAAAAATGGCAACACTGAAAATAGGACAACTTATTTTTTTGTGAGTGTACATTTGTAGGTTTTTGTATTTTATGGCATTCCATGCGATTTACGCTTTTAAGTATCTAACGCGGCTATCAAAAATGTAGAATCAATATTAAGTTGCGTGCACAAAAACGGAGGATGTCTTGACCCACAGAATGTAAAAGGTAAAATAGACCATACAATTGGCTCAGCAAATATTCCAACATTTTACGTTTGTACAGATGATTTGTGTTATTAATTGTGGAAATTTTTTGTAGAAATATTGAAAATTTTTAATGTTTGGCAGACATGTAAGATATTTGTTAAACTTTTTGTGGTGTCTATTGCTTAATGTAATTATTTCTTCGAAAACTTTGCAGAGTGAAGATGCTGATGCATTAAAATCATTTTCAGTTTTCAATCCAAATTTTTTAAGTATGTTTGTTTGCTTCAAAACAGCTCGTTGTTAAACCACTCTTAACTCTACATTATTTTCCACATCACTATCGTCGTCTGCGTTCATTGAAAGCAAAACAAAAAGGAAAAATTAATGTTTGTACGAAATATGTTTGTGTTGTTTATTGGCAAACACAAAACCGAAACAAACATGAAACGTTTGAACAACAAGATTTTTACATGAGATGATGCCGCGGTAGACTAGCTGGTAACGAGCTAGTCTATTATAGCCGGGGTTGCGGGTTCGATTCCCGCCTGAGACTCTGGTTTCTTTCCTGCAGACAAGCATTAAGCTTCGCGGGACAAGCATGTAGCTTGAGGCGTAGAACGCAAATAAGGTATGAAAAACATTTTGAAGGATGTCTATTATTATTATTAGTGAACTTAATAGTTTTAGAAGTATTTTTTTAATTTTGGCAATTTTTTTATTTTTACAATACATAATTATATAATTTTTCCATATTTTAATAATACAGTGCAACAAAATTTGGGTCATTGCCACCAGCCTCAATACTTGCAACGCCAAATGAAACTAGACTACTAGATGAGCAAATCTGGCAAAGGGTTTTGAAAAGATTGTTAGGGGTTCTGAATTTTCGGCCCAAGAAATTTCTTGAATTTTTCGAAAAGTCGTTTAGATTAACTCAAAAAAAATATACTTACTACATGTACTCCTGAGCTATAAAATGATTTCAGGTGCCTAACTCTCATTTTAAGGGGTAATTTTTGTCCTTTTTCCATTTTTCACAAAAAAGTATACTAAACGGCACTTTAGACGGCTAAAATATTTTACGATATATTTTTTGCATCAAATTTCACAAGGCGTCATCTAGGACCAAAAGTTCATGCAATAAATGTAAAATGCTTAATAACGGAAAATTTAAAAGTAGCATATATTTTTATTTTTCACAAAAGCAGTTGTTAATTATCAAAACAGTGCAAAGTATTTCTGAGCTAAATGTATTAGGAATTATAATAAAAAATTCGTATGGCATTGTTTTTAGAAAAATTAACCCTATTTTTTAAATGTATGGGGTCTTATATGTCCTGTTTCAAAAAGTATTTTTACGATAAATAAAATAGGGGATAACAAAAAAGCGGGAAATAAATTTTCAGTTTCTAAATTGATGGTTCAATTTTTATAAATTTTATTTAAATTGTTGTAAAAATAAAAAAGTGTGCAAGTTTAAGAAGACCCGAGGAATCTATTTTTAGCTTCGTAGATCCGACCCATTTTGAATACAAGCACAGTTAAACTTATAATTTAAATAGATTAGAAATATTTGCAATCGTTAAGAAGATTTATTTTATTCAACATTTTTTATTTTTCGAATTTATTCTATGAGCTAAATTTCAGTTATGTATTTTATAAAGCTTTTTTGTAATAGTCATATTCCTTCAGTTTTTCAGAACTGACTTTATACACTATCAGACTATTATATTGTATTTTCTTGTTACATTTTACCTTAGCTTTCCGTTGGAAAGCAATGAGGTATATTGTATGAACAGAAAAATTTACAATTATTAGACACCAGCAGAATGTAATGCATTTTCTGGCCCGCTACGGCCTTCGTCAGCATTCTTTGTGTCACACTGGATAGTGATACTTTATAAATTGAATGTATTTAACTCAACTATTTTAACAAATAGAAACTGGGAATTATTTCCTTCTGAAGATTACTTTATGTTATATTCAATATTTTTTATTTTTCGAATTTATTCTATGAAGGAATATGACTATTACAAAAAAGCTTTATAAAATACATAACTGAAATTTAGCTCATAGAATAAATTCGAAAAATAAAAAATGTTGAATATAATATAAAGTAACCTTCAGAAGGAAATAATTCCCAGTTTCTAAGATTTATTTTATTTATCCTTTTCTTTATTACTCCCCATTGTGTAATTTTAAGACAGCTTTTGTGTTAAAATTACTTTAATTGGGTCTCAAAACATACTGATAGCTACATTTTATCTTCTAAGTACTATCATAAACACCCCCACCCCCCATCCTCCCAGCTCAACCAAGAAAATTAGCAATAAATTTTAATAAAAATCCAAGTTGTAAAAATTCCTTCCTTCAGTAAAAATTATTTTATGAAAATTAAATTTGATGTACTCAAGCCTAACTTAAAATATCAAAATTAAAATTAACAGTTCAACTAAAAATCACAATTTTCAAAAATGCTATTTACCATTTAAGAAAGGTAAATTTAATTACTTTACAAGCATAATTTATAAAAATAAAGCACTTCCTTTAATCTTTTTAAAATTTTCTAAAAACCAAATCGTATTCTTAATCTTTTTGCAGTATGTATATTAAAGAAAAAATGCAAATCTTTATTAAAAATAATCTTTTACTTTAACATACAAAAATGTTTTCCTCTTGTTCTCAAAGACAATGATGCCAAAATAATAAATTCTATTTAAGATATTTATTGCTTTTGAACCAATATAACTTAGATTTTATTTAATACTAAATTTAATATGATTTGTTTTCGACTTTTTCCACTTTATAAAAAATCTCTTTCCTTTAGTAAATTTTCAGTAAATTGAATTTATCATTATTTATCATCAAGGACCGGATTTTTATGCAAATGCATATTTGTTAACGTCTGCCTGAGATCAACATTAACTATATATCTTTTCGAATCAAGAAATTTTAAATAAAATGGCATCGATTTGTTTGTGCATATTCTTGCATATTATGCTTTAAATGCATATTTTTGCATATATTGCTGACGTTGCATATTTTTGGTGCATTTTTGGGAAAAAATGGGGAAAAAATATTTTGCAAAGCACATCGCGTTTTGTCGCATATTAGGAGAAGTATCCTATAACAACAATGTGGTTGAAATCAGTTGTGTATTATGCTGAAAATTTTGAACAATTCAAGGATGTGATGGAACGATGGTAATGCAGTACCCAAAAAAAATAAATAACAAATTTACAAAATATAAAATTTCGGATAATTTTTAAGTCTTCAATTTACGGATTTATCTCTGAGACTATTTTAAAATTAGAGAAATCAAATCCATTGAGAATGCAAATTAAATTAATTGATAATGATAGAATGTATGTATGTAGTTAAGGGAAACTTAAGTAAACAAATTCGTATAAAATTTGATAAAGTTTTTAGAAATAAGAAGGACACAAACCAATAACACAAGCTGCTGGCATATTTAATTTAAATTTTTACGAAAACAGCTTAGTGGAAAATGAATGTATGTATATGAAAATTTTATATGAAGGTTCGCATATCTATCTAACAAGTGACTTAATTTACATTATTGTTTTACTTTATATTTTGTGTTTTACTATATTTTTACTTCTGCTTTTTTGGTGTACCTTATTTCCGTTAACAAGACTGAATTTTTAGGGGTTTTATGTTAATTTAATGATTTGTTTATGATTAAAAAATGTGTTAGGAAAAATTTAAAGTACATATTTTTTCAATTTAAATCGCATATTTTTCTATTTAAAGTGTATGTTTTATGCGCATAAAACTCGATTTTAACTGCATAAAAATCCTGTCCCTATTTATCATATACAAATAAGTATAGGTGGATAAATTGAACCCAGGAAACAATTTCACTTGAATTAAATCAAAAGATTTTAAGGCTGCAGTTTCTTTAAGCCCAAAATAATAAAAAAATCATCATAAAAGAAATCGTAACTGTCCTTTTTATTATGGTCCCAATTGTTTTGGCTAACAAATCGTCAGGGGCAAATCAGCAATAGTTTTTACAAATTTCATTTTCAACACACCATATTTAGATTATCTCTTAGTCAATTTGATGCAAAATTTTTTCCCATTTCCACGTCTGCAATAGGCCCCGCCCCATCTTCCTAAAACTTGGATTCTGTAAGGACAAAAGTGTTCAGAATAACCTGAGTGTCTCAGTGTTTCGGCTTACAGATGAATATGACAGATCAATAAAATCGATAATGGGTTCCCTTAGCTTTAGCTTAATTTCCGCTTCTGTAGACACCTATCGTCGGTTTAGAGCGTAAACCTGCTAAATCTATTTTTTACATTACATGACATTTTGATATCGCTCGAAAGATAAAGAGATGCCGCATCGACTAAGAAAAACATTTACTTCAATTTGGGAATATTAGAAAATAAAATCACCCCTTTTATGAAAGTCGACGGCACCTGAACAGTAATGGTATTTTCGATTGTTACTTTCTAAGGCGCTTTAAGTCGACGTCGAGTAGTATTGTCGCTGTTTTAGTCGACAAGAAATTTTGCGAGGACTCAAATGAAAGTTAAAAAAATTTAAAATGAAATTTAAACATATTTACTGAATACGTTTTAAATAAAAATGCAAATTTAAAAGAAGTTATGGGCACAAATTCCATTAGTCAATTAAAGGCGAAAATTCGGAAAAGTTTGCTAAAATAGCAAAAATTCGCGAACATTTTAAATATATCAAAAAACCCATAAAATTCACTAAAAGTCCCTAAAACTATAGGGAATGCAAAACTTTGGTAAAAATTGTAAAATCAGCGGAAATTTGCAAAAAAAAATCCTAACAGCGACATGATAGCAAAGTCTAATATTTATTAAAAATCGGAAAAGCTGTAAAGAATCAGAAAACTTATTGAAAAAATCGCTTCTATCGCGAACATGGCTTAAATTCGCGAAAATTTAAAACTTGGAAACAAACCCATAAATTGATTTAAAATCGCTAAATCGGCAAAAAAAAAAACAAAATGTCGCGTAATAACAAAAAAATATTTTTATGGAAACATAGCGAAAATTCGCGAAAATTTTAAATATTTTAAACAAGCCCTCAAATTGATTAAAATTTCCTGAAACTGTAAGGAATGGCAAAAATTCGGTGAAAATTGCTCAATTAACGGAAATTCGCAAAAATTTGCTAACAGCGGCGTGATAGAAAAGCCTTATATTTATTCATAAACGTTAGAGCTATAAAAAATCAGAAAACTTACAGTACAAATATCTCTTATCGAAAACATGCCAAAAATATTCAAAATTGGAAACAAACTCTAAACTTTGTTTTAAAAAGCTAAATCGGTTCCAAAAATGTGTCGGAAAAAAGCATAAATAATGTTAAAAAGTGAATAAAGAAAAAAATAATTGGAGATGGGATTTTTTTTTAATTTTCGATAACAAGTCTACGTCGACACAACATTCTGATAAAATATCAAATTAAGGTCGAAGTGATGAAGTCGTCGACTTGATGTGACAACAATTTAAAATTAATGTCTACGTCGACGACGACTTACATAATAGGGGTGAATATGTATAGGGTTGCTGCTTAAGCTAAAAAATAGAAAATATTAGAAGTTCTTTGTTTGCCCTGTAAAATTTTGTAGAATTAAGTTATCAGGCCTACACTCTAAGGCGACGATATAGGTTTTGCAAAATTAAATACGAGAATCGTCAAAATTCATTTAATTATTTTTGTTTATAAAACCACCATACATGTGATATAAATAGAAAAAGTACGATCGATAAGAATATTCTTTATCTAGTTATACCCCCAGGGTAATGTAGGGAAACATTCAAGGAATATTCCACCTTAAGACGTTACGTCCTCTAGGGAAATTAGGTGCAGCCCATATCTACACTCACAATATTCTGTACGTAAAATTAACTGAAATTGTAATATAAAATAAATGAAAGTTCAATTAAAAACCGGTCTACCTATTCTTCATTTATTTTTAACAAAAAGTTCATTTAATTTTTACTGTCAAAAATTCAACACCATATTCCGTTAAATCAAATAAATATTCAGTTATTTTGTAAAATTTTACTGTCAAAAATTCAACACCATATTCAGTAAAAACGATTAAATATTCAGTTATTTATTAAAATTTTACTGTCAATTTTTTACTGTCAAATTGACCCCATATTCAGTAAAAACAATTAAATATTCAGTTATTTTATTAAATTTTCGTTTACTCCACAAAAGAGCCGAATTTCTAAAAATACCAGACAGACACCTGTCCGCTTGTTTTTCTTATAAGCGAGAGAGGGAGAATATTTTTATTTACTTACCCAGTTACACACGTTTGTTTTACTTTTGTTGTACTGACCACGTTGTTTACAGAAGAAAGAATTCTCAATTATAAGACACCAGCAGCATGACCGATATGGCTTCGCAATTATTTTACTTTTAAAATTTGATGTATTTAACTAAATTATTTTAACAAATAGAAAATGGGTATTGCTTACACAAAACAAGCAATTCATTTTTTATAGATAAGTAAAAATAAATTTTTGGTAGTAAAATTATATAAAATAACTGAATATTTAATTGTTTTAACTGAATATGGTGTTGAATTTTAGACAGTAAAATTTTATAAAATAACTGCATATTTATTTGTTTTTACGGAATATGTAGTTAATTTTTTGACAGTTAATTTATAAAAGATAACTGAATATTGATTTGTTTTTACGGAATTCGCGGTTGAATTTTTGACAGTAAAAATTAAATGAACTTTTTGTTGCTTTAAATTACATTTTCATTTAATTTTACATAAAGAAGAATTTTACTTAATCAACGGACAAAATTAACTCCAACTGAAAATCCGTATTAATATGCACTTAGTTTTTTGAATAACTGTTAGAATCAGTTAAAAATAAATTTGCTTGGAATTTTAAATGTTTATTTATTTAAAAATGACTGAACGGAATATTTCTTAAATAAACTACAGTCCGTTACTGTAATAATATTGTGAGTGTAGAAATAGGCAGAATTTAAAATTGGCATATCTCTTTGATATTGCGGCTGACCAGAGTTTTATCTGGTACTACGCACTCAATATTCTGTACGTAAAATTAACTGAATTTGTAATATAAAATCAATGAAAATTCAGTTAAAAACCGGTCTTCTTATTTTTCATTTATTTTCACCAAAAAGTTCTTTTAATTTTTACTGTCAAAAAGTCAACCCATGTTCCTTAAAAACAAATAAATTTTCAGTTATTTTATATAAATTAACTATAAAAAAATTACCTGAATATTCCGTAAAAACAAAGATATATTCAGTTGTTTTATTAAATTTAGTAATTTTCGTTTACTCCACAAAAGAGCCGAATTTCTAAAAAAAAAACACCAGACAGACACCTGTCCGCTTGTTTTTTTTATAGCAGACCATACACGATTCAATTCAATTGTCAACTGAGTCGGTTGTTGTCCAAATCAAAGCGTGTATGGCCTTGTCAGTTGATTAGTTTGACGGTTGTCGAGTTGGTTGAAGAAAAATCAAAAGATTTTGATTTTTTCAAGTTGACTCCAAGTCTTTCAATTCGATTGTACTGTGTGTGCTTAAGTCTCTTGATCAGCTGTCAAAATTTATGCTTGTAATTTTTTTTTGCAAAGAAAAAGTGAAATATTTTTAAAATTGTCTTTAATTTCAATAAAATTTTAAATAAAAAAAAGACATTGGTGGCAAACATGGATACTTGGAGAGAAAATAAATTTTTGTAAAATTGTAAAAAAATCTAAATTTGACAGTTGAATTAAAATCTTTCAATTCAGTTGAAGAAGTGTGTGGCCAAGTATCAATTCAGTTGAAAGACTCAGTTGACAATTGAATTGAAAAGTGTATGGGGCGCATATGAGAGAGAGACTTTATTGTTTACTTACCCTGTTACACACGCTTGTTTTACTTTTTTTTTACTGACCTCGTTTGTTTACAGAAGAACTCACACTCATAAGATACCAGCAGCATGACCGCTATTGTTTCGCAATTATTTTACTTTAAAAATTTGATGTACATATTTAACTAAATCATTTTAGCAAATTGAAAATGAGAATTTGTTTGGGTAGTTAAATTACATAAAATAACGGAATATTCCATTGTTTTTACGGAATATGTAGTTAATTTTTTGACAGTTAATTTATATAAAATAACTTGAATTTTTGACATTAAAAATTAAATGAACTTTTCGTTATTTTAAATTACTTTTTTATTTAATTTAACATAAAGAAGAATTTAACTTAATCAACGGACAATATTAACTGCAACTGAAAATCCGTATTAATATGCACTTTGTTTTTTGAAAAACTGTTAGAATCAGTTAAAAATAAATTTGCTTGGAATTTTAAAAGTTTATTTATTTGAAAATGACTGAACGGAATACTTCTTAAATAAACTACAGTTCGTTGCTGTAATAATATTATGAGTGCGGGAGTCAGTAAACAGCTGTGGCACAGCATCGGTCTGAATTTGGGTTAAAGTCCTTTCGGGGATTACTACGACTACTTGTGGAGAAGTTCTGACGGATTCCCTAGGTGCTGTTGATATTCAACAATTGCTGCTGGCTATTCCTTAAGCAGCTGAGGTTAAAAAGATCCACCTGATATTTCACTCAAAACTGCTATCTGCGTGTGTTGGTGGCGGTTGGTATGTGCATTGTTTGTAACCCAGTGATTACGACCGCCACGATAGAGGACCGTACAGCAGGTGCTCATGTAAATCGTATCTACAACTATTAGCTAGTTATACTGCCTGTTCAACGATTTCATAGAAATGTTCTATGCGAACGTTAACGTTCGAAATTGTTGAACTGGCAGATAATCACCCTTATCATGAATTCCACATGTGAAAATTTCCGAATGAAATTCTTAATTCACATGGATTTTAATTTCGTATCATGAATTCCCTGTGAATAAAATAACATACCTGATTTTAAAAACCTTTGTCATTATATTCGGAGTTGTAAACAAAAAACAATTAATGTATTTAAGAAAACTGTGTTTTTGGAAATTTATGGAATTATTTCCATATTTGAATTAAATATCGCTAATTTGCTAAGAGCGGCATGATAGCACAGTCTTTTTATTAAAAATTGCGAACATGGATAAAATTCGCGAAAAATAGCAACAAAAAAAAAATTTGTTAGCAAACCCTAAAATTCATTTGAATTCGCTAAACGGGCTAAAAGAACAGAGTGTCGGGAAATAACAAAAAAAAAATTTTCAAAAATAGCGAAAATTCGCGGAAAGTTTTAATATTTCAAACAAGCCATAAAATTTATTAAAAGTTAAAATTCGGTTAAAAATTTTATATTAGCGGAAATTCGCAAAAATTTGCAAACAGCGGCATGGTCTACTATTTATTAAAAATCGTTAAAGCTGTAAAGAATCACAGGAAAAAATCGCTCTAATCGGGAACATGGCTAAAATTCGCGAAAAATTGAAAAGTTGTAAAAAATTCGCGAAAAGTTTTAATATTTCAAACAAGCCATTAAACGAATTAAAAGTTCCTAAAACTATAAGAAATGGCAAAAATTCGGTAAAAATTTTAAAATTAGCGGAAATTCGCAAAAAATTTCAAACAGCGGCATTACGGCAAAGTCTACTATTTATTGTAAATCGTTAAAGCTGTAAATAATCAGAAAAATTACAGTAACAAATCATTTCTAAAATTCACGAAAAATTGCAAAATTTTAAACAAACCCTAAAACTAATTTGGGATCGCTAAATGAAATAAGTTAAATTTGGGCATTTGAAACGTTTTTTTTTTTAATTTTAAATAAAAACTTACATTTTCTTCCTTTTCCGACAGACAACTCTTTGTGAATTATTTTCTTTATAAGTTGTAAAAATATTTCACATGTGAGCTGTTAACAATCGTGTGTAAAACAATAAATTCACAAATTATTTTTTTTCGGAGTTTAAAAATATAAACATTCGGAAATTTCCACAACAAATTTTATTCATGATACCAACTGTTCACACGTTCGGAAATTTACATGTGAAATTTTATTCATGATAAGGGTGAATATTTTAAATTTTGAATAACAAATAACAGATATACATATGTAGAAACAATAGAAAATTACTTTTATATACTTTTAGAAATTATAAACATTTTTGAAGACAAAAAAATAATACGATATGTTTAAAATGTTGTAGAGTTTTTTTTTAATTTTATGTGAAACTGAAATGTTTTTACAGGATTTGTCTTATTCAAAGGAAATCTTAAAATGAACATGTAATGCCAGATCCAAAATTATTGTTCACTAGGTAATCTTGTGTGACAGTTTATAGTTCTCTATATGTATTAAAATATTCAATAAACACACATGTATGAACTTGTATGTAAAAAGAACACTCGAAAATGTATAAAGTTGTAAAGTCGATATATAGAAACTAAAATAATGGCTAAAACTTTAGCACATAAAATACAAATTTATCTCTAATATTTTTAGGGGAAAATGCCAGTGTTATATCTTTAAACTGTAAAGTTGTAACACTGTATCTATCTTTTACATTACCTTGTAATGCAAAGAGTTGTAAATACGGTTTAAATTGCATGCTTGATTAGAGAACCACATCGCAAAAGATATAATCGAGGTTTTATTTTAAATTTGCAACAAATGTGTGTAGTGGAGACGGATCAAGGATCCCCAAAGCGATCTCATTTCCTTATTTTCATTACGACTTGTAGTATTGCTGAAGAATATCCGCTAAAGACGTGAAGAAAAATTAAAATTTCCGACCAGACGAAATGTTTATTTGATGGATTGCATTGTTGGTATTACTTTTAAAGTTCTATTCCTCTTCAGCTGGAGTTGTTAGTTTTTCCAACATCACTGTAACACTTCGTTATTTTCTTGTATCCAAAAATTACTACAAATACTCTATATTAGAAAATTTCAATGAAGTAAAAGTCATAAGTTTTCTTTCTTTTTTTTTTGTGCAATAAACTTGCACTTGTATCTATCTATCTCTTCATATACTCGAACGAGTCTTATGAAGAAAATTAAATCAAAATCTTACCGTTTTTAGTTTGAAAAACAAACAGCTTTTTTATTTACAACCTACTACTGCTCTTATTTAAAACCTTAAATTTGGCTTTGAAAAAGAACATAAAAAGGGCTTATTTGCAGCAAAACGTAATAACTCGAAATTTATAAATTGAAATAATGTAGCAAAAAAACTTGTAAATAAGTTTATAATATTTCTAATTGGCCTTTGCACTAAGCTGCCCATACACGAGTAATTTGTGCGTGTTATTTGTTCGTGATCGACGTGACGTGTTGTTACTTGTTAATAGTGCTGTGCGCGTGGGCCAGTGGGCTTGTGCGCGAACTTTTTACAATTTTTTCAGTTAAGTGTACAACGAAATGTCAAATTGTATCTATTGCGGATATGTTATTTACATATTTTTCAATAAAATAACACGTGCAGGCCTATTTCTTTTTAAAAGCCAATCGATCGTTTGCTGCTTTTTAAAAGTCAACTGCATCTAAAGTGCAGAATTCATGTTTTCTTTTTGACGTTAAAGGCTATTGTGATTTGTTCGTCGTGTGTGGAAAATGGTACGCGAACAAATCACTCGTATGTGGGCAGCTAGATAGATTCTGAAATTGATCCTTAGTCAATCGGTATGCTAAGATGGGTCTAGATTCTAGACTCTAGAACCCATATTTCAATGTGTTACACAGCGCAAATACAAAATATGTATGTATGTAGAGAGTACTCTCCACATAAAGTTGAGTAGCTTGGGCACCTCGAGTTTTTTCCTTTTATAAAAAAATTTAAAACTAACATATTTTTGTAGGAATAAAATGAATATTTACTCGATTTTATTGATGTTTTATTAACAAATTTTTTTTATGTATTTTACAAAATTTCAACTTTAACGTTCTTTTAACCGATATTTGCCCTTTATATTTGGTGACCTCAAAAAGAGAACACTAAATTCTTTAAAGAACCGAGATTTCTCATTACTCAAGAATTTTGGCAGTTAAATTCAAGTTACAGAATTGCGGTACTAAACTTGCATTCGACATTTTAAAAACTCTTTATTATTAACTAGCATTGTTGCTAAAACTTGGAGACCAAAAATGGCTAAATTTACGGGGAAAAATGGCTAAGAATGGGCTAAAAAATTGCTAAAAGCTTTTTTAAATAAAAACACATTAAAATTCAATAACAAACCATAAATAATTCATTTAAAGTAGTTTAAGATCAATTTCTTAAATAAGAATAAACGTTATTTAATATTTTGAAAGATATTTAAAAAATTATATCATCGGTAAATTTTATGTCGTTATTAGTATTAGTATTAGTTTAAAATAATTTTAAGGTAAATCATAATCACGACAACATTTACCCAACCTTTTGATTCCAGGTCTACAATAAAAAAAAGTAAGAAAATATAGTCGGTCAACCCCGACTATATGATAACCTACACCTCATTAGAACCTGTGTACCAAATTGTATTTAATGATCTGCAAATTTGCGATATGTACTTTACGCACAAGGTTTTCATGGACAGCCAGCCAGCCGAACAAACATCGTTAATTCTGCTTAGAAAGTAGTTCTGAGTCAATCGGTATACGAAAAGGTGGGCTTATTTCAAGGTGTTACAAACATCAGCACAAACGCATAGTACCCTCTCCACTATTGTGGTGTTAGTATAAATATTTAATTGATAAAATCGAATTAACGGTTGCTAAATGTAACCTTTTTCTCAAATTACTTTGAACGATGCGTACTTGGCAAAATACCCCTCTACTTTGGCATTAGACCTTGTAAGTGAGACCAACTTTATAGTCAATTCTGAAATTTCTAAAAAAAATTTGTTGCTAATTGTTAAAAATGTCTATTTTGCTTTTATAAATTTTTGTAATAAAATAAAAATTATTTTTTTAAAAGAAAAAAAACAAGAAAAATGTTATGTTTAAACAAGTTGAAAAATGGCTGAAGGATAAATGCATTTTTTAATGGCTAAACAGGGTGAAAATGGCTAAATTGGCAACACTGGTATGTATGTATATAATTTTTTTATATCAGCTTCGTTTTATTTAAAAGAAATATACGGGTGTGTTCTAGAATCCGAATCCACTCGAAAGTGGATTACTTTAGCATTATTGGTGTTCTGCATTTCACATCCACATGTTTTTATTCGTTTTCAATTAGAGTAGATATGGGTTGGTGAAAGTAAACCGAATCGACTTTTATTGTAATATGTGATAACATTTTTAACAAAAAAATTAATATTGCTTTTAGCTTAAAATCTTCTTAATCCAATTTAATCAAAAATATATCGGTATCTAAAACGCAAAAGGCCCATACTAACCCTAAATTTAAAGTCGACGTTTTCATTGATATTGATGTAATTATGCCAAATTTTTTTGAACGATTTTTATGTTATTTTCAGACAATTTGTTATTTTAATCGATTTAGCGATCTCTTAGTTTTTGGGTTTGTTTAAAATTTTGCAATTTTTCGCGAATTTTAGCCATGTTCGCGATATAAGCGATTTGGTAGTGTAAGTTTTCTGATTCTTTACAGCTTTAACGATTTATAATAAATAGTTGACTTTGCTATCATGCCGCTGTTAGCAAATTTTTGCGAATTTCCTTGAATTTAGCAATTTTTACCGATTTTTTGCCATTCCTTATAGTTTTAGGGACTTTAAATCAATTTTATGGGTGGTTTGAAATATTAAAATTTTTCGCGAATTTTCGCTATTTTTGCAATTTTTTTTTTGTTATTTTCCAAACATTTTGTATTTTTTAACCCATTTAGAGATTTCAAATAAATTTTAGTGTTTGTTTAAAAGTTTGCAATTTTTCGAGAATTTTAGCCATGTTAGCGATTTTTTTTGTGATTCTTTACAGCTTTCACGATTTTTAAAAAATATTAGACATTGCTATCATGCTTCGGTTAGCAAATTAGCGATCATTAGTTCAACAAAAGATTTTTCGAACAAAAACTTCGAATACACAAAAACATGCGGATTTGAGAACACCAATTTATGACTTATGCTGATTCAAAAAATTTTTCGTTTTCAATTCGAGTCTAAACCTAGAACATACCTGATAATATTATATTCAACATTTTTTATTTTTCGAATTTATTCTATGAGCTAAATTTCAGTTATGTATTTTATAAAGCTTTTTTGTAATAGTCATATATATAATATAATATTTTTAGGGAAATTAATATAAAAATCATTCATTATAATGATACACACAATTATTTAACGATGGAAATGTCGTTAGTTCGCATAGGAATCCAAGCATTTAACATTGCTGATTTAGAAAATGACAAATCCAAGGTATATTTATAGCAGGTAGCCGCGAATTTACAACAATTGTACAATAAAACAAACAACAGGGCTTTTTATTGTTGTTATGCGATACAAACTATCAAAAAGCAAAGGTGCTGATAAGAGACAAAAAAGACAAAAGATAAAGACGAAAAACTTGTTTACTACAGAACATTTGACAGTTCGTATCGCAAAATAAGCAAGTAAAAAATAAACAGCTGGCTTTCCGAGTGGAGTTGAAATTTAAACTACACTTTTGTAAAAACCAAGGCGTAAAAACAATTCCTAACAACCGAAAATCACACAAAATATTTCAACAATAATATCAATAAAATCAAAGGCACTTAAATTTTTGTGAAAAAAAACAATAAACTTAAACATATACATATGTACATTAGCGTGGCCGTTAGTTGTATGGAGAACTTTTTTTTTTTGATTTCTTATATTCTCCCCCCACCCCCCAAATCGGTTCAGTTTTATGTAAAAAAAAATACAAAAAAATTTCGTAGCGAGAAGTTGTGTTTTAGGGGGGCGTCCGCCCCTCAAAGTTTGCCATCAAGCCATTTATTCAAATGTAATTTGTTTGCATATTACTATCTCTTAAAAACAACATTTTACAAGAATATGATATATGGCAATATTTTACCTGTATCAGGTATGTTCTAGGTTTAGACTCGAATTGAAAACGAAAATTTTTGAATCAGCATAATTCATAAATTGGTGTTCTCAAATCAGCATGTTTTTGTGTATTCGAAGTTTTTGTTCTAACGGAAGTATGATAGCAATGTCTAATATTTTTTAAAAATCGTGAAAGCTGTAAAGAATCACAAAAAAATTGCTAACATGGCTAAAATTCTCGAAAAATTGCAAACTTTTAAACAAACACTAAAATTTATTTGAAATCTCTAAATGGGTTAAAAAAAACAAAATGTCGGAAAATAAAAAAAAAAAAATTGCAAAAATAGCGAAAATTCGCGAAAAATTTTAATATTTCAAACCAGCCATAATATTGATTTAAAGTCCCTAAAACTATAAGGAATGGCAAAAAATCGGTAAAAATTGCTAAATTCAAGGAAATTCGCAAAATTTTGCAAACAGCGGCATGATAGCAAAGTCAACTATTTATTATAAATCGTTTAAGCTGTAAAGAATCAGAAAACTTACACGACCAAATCGCTTATATCGCGAACATGGCTAAAATTCGCGAAAAATTGCAAAGTTTAAACAAACCCAAAAACTAAGAGATCGCTAAAGCGATTAAAGAAACAAATTGTCTGAAAATAACATAAAAATCGTTCAAAAAAATTTGGTATAATTACATCAATATCAATGAAAATGTCGACTTTAAATTTATGGTTAGTAAGGGACTTTTGCGTTTTAGATAACGATATATTTTCGATTAAATTGGATTAAGAATATTTTAAGCTAAAAGCAATATTAATTTTTTTGTTAAAAATGTTATCACATATTACAATAAAAGTCGATTCGGTTTACTTTCACCAACCCATATCTACTCTAATTGAAAACGAATAAAAACATGTGGATGTGAAATGCAGAACACCAATAATGCTAAAGTAATCCACTTTCGAGTGGATTCGGATTCTAGAACACGCCCGATAAAAACAATCAATAAAATTTATTTTATTTATTTATTCAGGTATGTTCTAGGTTTAGACTCGAATTGAAAACGAAAAATTTTTTGAATCAGCATAATTCATAAATTGGTGTTCTCAAATCAGCATGTTTTTGTGTATTCGAAGTTTTTGTTCGAAAAAACTTTTGTTGAACTAATGATCGCTAATTTGCTAACCGAAGTATGATGGCAATGTCTAATATTTTTTAAAAATCGTGAAAGCTGTAAAGAATCACAAAAAAAAATCGCTAACATGGCTAAAATTCTCGAAAAATTGCAAACTTTTAAACAAACACTAAAATTTATTTGAAATCTCTAAATGGGTTAAAAAAAAACAAAATGTCGGAAAATAACAAAAAAAAAATTGCAAAAATAGCGAAAATTCGCGAAAAATTTTAATATTTCAAACCAGCCATAATATTGATTTAAAGTCCCTAAAACTATAAGGAATGGCAAAAAATCGGTTAAAATTGCTAAATTCAAGGAAATTCGCAAAAATTTGCAAACAGCGGCATGTTAGCAAAGTCAACTATTTATTATAAATCGTTAAAGCTGTAAAGAATCAGAAAACTTACACGACCAAATCGCTTATATCGCGAACATGGCTAAAATTCGCGAAAAAAAATTGCAAAGTTTAAACAAACGCAAAAACTAAGAGATCGCTAAAGCGATTAAAGAAACAAATTGTCTGAAAATAACATAAAAATCGTTCAAAAAAATTTGGTATAATTACATCAATATCAATGAAAATGTCGACTTTAAATTTAGGGTTAGTAAGGGCCTTTTGCGTTTTAGATAACGATATATTTTTGATTAAATTGGATTAAGAAGATTTTAAGCTAAAAGCAATATTAATTTTTTTGTTAAAAATGTTATCACATATTACAATAAAAGTTGATTCGGTTTACTTTCACCAACCCATATCTACTCTAATTGAAAACGAATAAAAACATGTGGATGTGAAATGCAGAACACCAATAATGCTAAAGTAATCCACTTTCGAGTGGATTCGGATTCTAGAACACGCCCGATTATTTACGTTTTCATCACACTTTTTGTAAGAAACTATTTTAACAAATTGGATTTGTTAAACTAACAAAATTCCTGTTATTTTTGTTAGAGTTGTAATTATTGTAGCGACGAGTTTACCTTGTTGAATTCGACTCGGTATTCATTAATTACATCAAATATATATATTTTTGTTAAGAGATCAACTATAAATATCTAGTAGGGATGAAAAATTAACAATAGTGCAGTATTTATCGTCTTATTAAAATTTTTTTAAAAATTTATATTTTTACAGAAGTTTAATATTTGCATAATACATACATTATTGTTATCGCAGAACAAATTTAAGAAAGCACCAAAATGGTGCGAAACGCACCGAGTTGACAACTATGAAAATATTGATTTTTACAGCTAGATCAGATAAAGTTTTGATAAAAAGTGGAGAAGAGAGAAATTGTTCGTACATCGCAACCCTACAAGAAATTGCTGATGTAAACTAACACACTCGCAATTTTGTTTTAAATTCTCGTATATATATTCAAGTTCACAAGTATGAGTGGGAAAAAATGTCACACGTACACGAATGTTTACATTAGTTTTTTCATATTGCCCTTAATAAAATGATAGAAGCTTCTGATGTATAAACACATCAGCAATGCCCATCAGATGATGCATCAAATGACTGTCATTGTTCTTGTAGGGAAGTAGATTCAATATGATTCGCTCTCAAAATTTTGTATGACGAAGCAGTGGAAACATGGCATTAGTGTGTGCTGGGTTTAATGTATGCAAATAAAAGTTCAAAAAAGTTGAACATCTATTAAAAAAAAACCGCTAAAAAAGATGCGCTTTTTCGACAGTTAAAAAACTCTAAATCTAGAGCCAAAGGCGCTATATTGGCAGCTCTTGCTAAAAGTACAATTGTACTGACTTCATCACCTCTGATACATATATACTTAAAAATGCATCTCTGCTCTAATCATTCTCTAATAGCAAGACTTTGTTTACATTTTAGACTTTTTCACGTATTTTTAATTGTTGACTTAATTTTCTTAAAAATAAGTAAAAATGTTAGTTTTAACCGGAAATTCCTTAGCAACTTCAGCTGGTATCCCCGATAAATCGTGGCAACCAAATT
The DNA here is from genome assembly GCA_949318255.1 of Pollenia labialis. Lineage (NCBI taxonomy): Eukaryota > Metazoa > Arthropoda > Insecta > Diptera > Polleniidae > Pollenia > Pollenia labialis. The sequence continues at coordinate 83,875,849 of OX439140.1, forward strand.
TTGTTACACTAGAAACAACGTAAGTCTTAAAAAAATCCTTAATATGGAATTTCTGACAGTTTTTACTTTTAGCATGGGAGAAATAACAGTAGAATTATATTGGAAACATGCGCCAAACTCATGTCGCAATTTTGCCGAATTAGCCAGACGTGGTTATTACAATAATGTGGTATTTCATCGCATCATTAGAGACTTTATGATACAGGGTGGTGATCCAACGGGAACGGGACGTGGTGGTAGTTCCATATATGGCGGTGAGTTTGCCGATGAAATACATCCAGATTTAAAGCATACAGGAGCTGGTATTTTATCCATGGCTAATTCTGGGCCAAATACAAATGGATCGCAATTTTTTATAACTCTGGCACCAACACAGTGGTTGGATGGCAAACATTCTATTTTTGCTAGAATATATTCCGGTATGCAAGTCGTTAAACGTATTGGTATGGCGGAAACGGATAAAAATGATCGTCCTGTAGATAGTTTACGTATATTAAAAGCAAAAGTAGATAAAATATAGTTATTACTTTAGAATATTTTTATAATAAAGTGTTTAAAATAAAGTTAATCTCTTATATTAAAGGGCATAAAGGTTTTGTTTGAATTAAATTTATAGACTTATCATCCAAATCCTATATAGTACTGTCCAACATATCTACAAGTCGTTTAATTTCTCGTCTGCAAAAGGGAAAATTTAGGAAATGTTTTTTTCTTTTCTTTTAAAGTAAACTTACATTCGTAAGCCTACATGTTCAGTTGGCTGCATGGATTTTGTAATTTCTTCTGTTTTAGCCATTATTGTATACATGCATTTTATATTGGCGTCCATACTATCGGTCAATTTATTAACAGCATTTTTGTGAACTTCCACATTATCGGCCGTTATCGATGAAATGGAATGTAAAAGATTACACAAGTTCTCTGTTAAATTGTCTACTGAAGCAGCCAAATATTGAGCTTCTATTTCTATATCATTCAAAACGTTCGCATCAATTTGTGGTAATTGGGGCATAAGTAAAAATTGGCGGGTCATGCCACCACCTGTGGAAGTGGAGGGTGTACTTTGGTGTGAAGTTGTCTTAGCAAAGTCATAGGAATCTATTTTTTTTGAATAACAAGAAAATGTATTTTACAAATTTTAAATAAAACTACAACCCGACCTTCTTTCCCCGGCGAACTAGTCAAACGCAATTTTTCTTCTAAATTCTCTGCTACAAAATGTCTCATTTTTCCTTCAGTATCATCTACTCCCTCCAGTTCATAAGGTATAGCATCACTTAGTAAACTTTGTGGTCGTTTAGGTGTCTTATTACTATTGTCGCACGAACTACTTTTAGAATTGTCCTCTTCATCGTCCTCATCATCAAGGCTTTCAACTCTACCGGTCATTAGCCTATTAGCTGTAGGAGTCAAATCATTTAATATACTATCTGGTACAGCCCCTGCATATTGTGCTAAAAATGGTATTTCCTTGTAGGATGAAGCGACATCAGAATTCGTTGATGTTTTGCGTAATCTTGATTTAGCTGCTTCCTCACGATTTATTCTTTCCTCTTCGATTTCTTCGTCGGTTAGGCCATAACGTGGTCTTATAGGTATATCTTGTGTACGTCTGGACATTCTCTAAAAATATTTAACTTTTTCAAAATAATTTTTATTGATTTTTCCTACACAAGCTGACAGCTGTCTTATTAATAAATGAATATAGGAAACACCCTATTTTTTTTGCTAAAAACAAGAAAAATGTGATGCCAAACTTATATTATAAAAATTACGGTAATTAGAATGGAATTTGAAAGATTTGTTTTAAGGTTACTTATAATAAAAACTAGTACAAATGAAATTTATTTAGCACTTCTATTACAAAATTCACAGCTAAAAAAATTTAATTCAAACTTCGTTTAAATTATTCACAAAACTTGACAACATACGTTTTTCGAAGATAACATATACATACTACGTTTATACGAACCACTTATTCGCAAATAAATACATATATTCCAAGTAGAGAAAATCACCGCATAAACAGTAAGTTAAATTTTAATTTGCAAATAGCTTACTCACGAAAACAATTCCTGATTATTTGTTATATTGGAAACAATCTTCTCTCAGATTATTTTTTTGGCTTAATATCTTTTCCCACCAAACTTCACATTAATCGAAATTTTAAAGTCCATGCTTAATAAGAACCAGTGTTAAGTGCTACGAAGGCTGTGATTTTTTTTTTAATCAATAATACCTATCAATAATTAGTATATTATTATTTTTTGAACTGTTTGTGGTTTTTAATACTTTGCTCACAATAGGCAGCAACATTTTCACTTGTGTTCAAAATACAGCAATAATATTTTTCACAAGCTCACACATTTTGCATTTAGAAACCATTTGCAAATTTCCCCCACAACAATATTACTTTTTTATTACAATTTTTGAAAACATTTTATTAAAATTTTTATTCAAAACTAAATAAAATTATTATAAACGTCATTTTCAATTTCATACCAATTGCTGCTGAAGTAGAAGCTGACTCAACTTTTTTAAAAAACTTTATTTAAATTCATGGTGAAATAATTAGAAGGTGGCAGCACTACGGAATCTATTATTTTTTGCTCAATTCATGGTGAACTTTCATTATGTCAAAATCATTTGTTTGTTTTTTGATGTAATGCCACTTAAATACACAAAAGATTATAAAAATTATTCTTCTAGATAAAAACACAAAATTGAAAGTGTAGTGTAAGTGAATTTGAGAATTTTGTGTATGTGAACTGGTTTGGTTGGGTTTGTTGATTTGTGAACCACCCAACAACAGCTAAAGTGGAATATGAATAACATCGTTGTACCGCTACATAACTTTTCCACCAAAAACTACAACTTTAAATCACCCGCCCATGCTAAAAGATTGTTTTTAAGAAATGGTTTCTTTTAAAGTTTTAAACCTATTATTACCGGTGCGCCAGAGGAGCATGTAAAGGGTAGACGTAGACGCATCTATACTACAACTTTAAATCACCCGCCCATGCTAAAAGATTGTTTTTAAGAAATGGTTTCTTTTAAAGTTTTAAACCTATTATTACCGGTGCGCCAGAGGAGCATGTAAAGGGTAGACGTAGACGCATCTATATGTCACCTAAAAATGCCATGCAAAGTGTTACCAACAATGTGAACACATGACAAATTGATATCGACAGTCGTGAATGTTGAGGGAATCCCTTAATGGGATGCTAATCATCGTAAGTCAAATTTGAGATAGTGTAAAGGCAAATTTATTTAAGTCCTCCGTTTCATTGGAAATCCCTTGTCTAATATGCTAGTCAGCTTTGCTTTCCATGATAAAGCCATTACTTTCTTAAATAATTATTTCAAAGTATTCTTTGTTCTTGATATTTGTGTCATGTAAAATTGTCTTCTTTAACATTGCCTTTCTGGCTACTACCTTACTGTTGCTTTTGGTCTTTATTGCCTAAAACCAAACTAAAAGCTTTTGTTCCCGGGAAAACTTCGCTTATAGTTCATTTAAACTGCGGGGAGCTTCCACTTCATTACTTTGTAAAATTTCTCGATGTTAATATTCAGGTTTATGACGATTCATTAAATAAAAACAATAATATTTTGGTGTGGTGAAAACCCATATTTTTGACATAATGGACTATTTTACACAAACAAATTTGCCTGTTTTTGTTGTATTGTTGTACAACAACTCCTAGTGCTGCCACCTTCTAGTAATTTCACCATGGTGTGGCCGCTATGTTAAGTGTAAAGCAGAATGTACTAATAAAGTGGCCTCACAAGCGCAGCTGTTTGCAGTGATTTTCTTCGTGTGTGACGTTTGTCGTCATTTTTTTGTTTATTTACATTTTTTATATAGACATTTTGACATTTGCCGTCCCAATTATAGCAAAAAAATGCCTGTTGTTTTTTTATTGTTTCATTGTTGTAGTACTGAGGCCACTTTGTTAATACATTTTGCGCAGCTGTTTGCAGTGATTTTGTTCGTGTGTGACGTTTGTCGTCATTTTTTTTTTGTTTATTTGCATTTTTTATAAAGGTATTCTGACATTTGTCGTCTCAATTCTAGCAACAAAATGCCTGTTGTTTTTCTATTGTTTCATTGTTGTAGTACTGAGGTCACTTTCTTAATACATTTTGAGTGTAAAGTACATTTAGAATGAACACAGAAAAAATTATTTTTCGAATTCAAACAAAAAATTTGTAGTATCAAAACATTTTTTGTCTGAAATCGGTCCTACAAACAAATTCGCATATTCAAACAATTTATTTGCATTTTGTTTACTAAAAAAAAAACACTGATTTTTTCAAACAAATAATTTACAGAATCAAACAAAAAGTTTACTGAAATTCATATAAATTTCAAACAAATAATTTTGCTGAATCAAACAAAAATTTTTTGCACAAGCAATGACGCGCACCCAAGCTATCACTGAAGGAGAAGATGAAGGCAGAAGCAGAGCGGCGGCTGGCTTTGAGACACATGTTTTGTTGGAATTATTTTTGAACGAAGTTTTGTTTATACACACAATGTTTTTCTTCATCTCTCACTGGTGCTGTATCCTTTCCTTGGCTAAAGAAGAAGAAATGTAACAAACAACGGCAGCAGACCGACTCGATATGTTTTTCGTCATCATTTTATTTTTGTATTTGATGTATTTAAGTAAACAGTTTTCAAAAATTGAATACGGGATTTTGTTTTTCATTCTTTTTTTTCCAACTTTGAAACCAACCAAAAATTTATTTTGTTTCTTATAATGTTGTTGTTGTTTCTGTTGTTTAAAAAAGAATGAAACCTTTTTTTACCTGCTATTTTTTTTGTTTTTCTACTAATAACCTCGTCGCGCTATTTTGTCATCTTTCTTCTTGTTGTACTTTTTTAAAGCGTCCAAAAATAAACTGTATGTGTTTTGTGTTGTTGTTCTTATATTTCACATAAAGAAGTGTTGCTTACGATCAAATAAAAAATACAAAAAACGACAACATTAAAGAGCGTTAAATAATTCATACAAAATTATGAAAAATTGAAACCAATAGCGCGTATATTATATTATTGAAAAGTTGTCAACATTTTTGTTGGTTAAATAAAAATCAAACAAAAATATTAATTGAATCAGTAAAAAAATTTGTAGAAATTAAAAAAAATTTCAAACAATCGTTTGTTTGAAAATAATTCGGCAATAATTTTTTCTGTGAACAATTCTCAATAAATTTTAATTCATTTCATGTTGTAAAATTCCTTTTTTCATAAAAATAATTTATTATCAAAAAGTAATTTCAATTTTTGGGAATACAAAATTTAAATTTCAAAAGATTTTGTTATTCGTGCTAAATTCCCAGTTTTTATTATTGATAAAAACACTTGAAATTTATTTTTGATGGGATAAGCTATTCCTATGCGCATTTCGCTGGTTGCTTAGGCCAGATCATCAGGAAACTTCATCCATAAAGATTTTAGAAAAACTAAAGATATTAAACCAAATACAAATGTTAAACGTATAAGACTTATAGCAACAGTTCTACTTGTAATAATATCAAAGTTTAAACAAAACAACATCAACAATAAACAGTGCGTTCATCTCATCTTAAGCTGGGATCACACGATTGCCGCAAATGCACCAATATGACACAATTTTTATTGTGCTTTATTGACGCACAATAATGAAATTGCACCAATCAAATATTCTGAAATCACACGATTGCCCTGTTTTAAACAAATTTAATTGCCGCTAGTTGGTACAAAGCGAAATGGTTATAAAAATTGCCGCAGCACAGTCACAACAATAAATTTCAAGTGTTTTTATCAATAATAAAAACTGGGAATTTAGCACGAATAACAAAATCTTTTGAAATTTAAAATAATTTATTGAAAAATATAAAAGTTTGGATTAAAAAAATAATACCTATGTATCAAAGTGAATTTACCCCAGGTGACCTTATCTTGCTACGTAAGCAACAGCTGATAACTAACCTTGTGTCAAAATGGTATACCGTTCTAGTGGTTCTGGGTAGTATTTTTTATGAAATTTTAAATTTTTTCAAAATACACAATTTAAAATTAAAAACAAAATGAAATATTTGTTTGAATATTTGACACACCGTTAAAATATTTTACAGTGTTGTAAACGTTTTAAAAATAAGACCACCTTGTATGAATTCGCCACGCTATGTATCAAGGCGAATTTACACCAGGTATGAATTCGCCTTGCTATGTATCTAATATACAGTGTGACCATATTTTTAAAATATATAAAGCTAAAACATGCTTAAAATAGAGCTAAAAAGAGCTAAAGAAAAAAATTTAAAGCCAAAAAATAAAGAAATATCGCCAGCTCATCAATGGTTTGGCGCAAATTATGGTAATTTCATCACGACCAATAATGAGCTAACGATATGTATTTCGTCTTATAAATCACATAAACTTACTTTTGACAAAAATTCTTAATTTTTTTGAAAAAAAGCGTAAACTTTTTATTCTTCTCCTGGCAGCACTGTTATGTATGTATGTAAATCAAATCTGCAACATCGATTTCTTCTGAGCTGCCAGCCTATAACACTTTTAGCAAAATCATGCATAAGTTTATTTGGATAAACTGTTTTATTTATTTTGAAAAATAAATAAACACGAAATTAATATTTAAAAGAGACTAGAAAAAGCTAAATGCGTTGTTAAAAAAATCTTAAGCTAAATATGAAAAAATAAAGCTAAATTTAGCTCGAAAAAAGCTAATATGGTCACACTGATAATATATTAAATTTCATTACTAAATTTAAATTTTTATATAATTTGTTTTAAAACCAAACAATTTCGAATAACACCTGATCTTCACCTAAAAGAAATTTGTCACGCTCTATACAAGACAGTAAAAATTACACTCAATTTTAGTAATTATCCACAAAGTGGTAGCCCTGGGGGTCTACCGCGTACTTCGATTCGAAAAGTAAAATTTTTCGAAAACGATTTCCGATTCGAAAGTGAAGACCATACTGCGTAACTCGTTCGAAACGATGAAATTTGATTTAAAGTTGGTAGCCCTGCTATTAAAATATCAAAATGGACGAAAATATCCCAAGCCAAAAAAATATTAACTACTATTCAATGTGTAAAAATATAATAATTGTGTTTTTTTTTATAAAAATTTATTCTATTTCCCTGTGGTTTGAAGAGTCAAAAGAAAAAGCCAAACATTATTTTATACTGCTTTTTATTTGTGCATGTAATTTTATTTAATATTTTTTTTAAATTTCAAGACCATAAATTTTGAAAAATGTTGAATAATAACACTAGTAAACATTTATTTTATGTCAAATCTAATATTATCAGTAGGGATGCGATTTACATGCAAATGTTTTTGTCGATAGTCTATCATGTCGACTAACTTTCTAAATCATTAAATTTGTGTTAAAAAGGCATTGATTCGTTTTTGCATATTTTGGTGAAAATTCATATTTTTGCATATTTATGTATGTTTTTAATGCATATTTTTGCATATTTAGAATGATTTTTTTTTAATTTTCATATGATAAAAAAGTTCCAAAAAAAATGTTAAAATCAATCAATAAATTATTTTGGATCTTCGCTTTAAATACAAGATTTTCAAGATTTCTACCAAAGTTCCTTCTTTTTTAAAATGATGCAACACCTTAAATTTTTAAGGCTTTCAATGTGCTTAACATATTTTATCCAAAACTGTTAGAAGTTACTTGCTTGGCACATGGGTTATACCGTGTTGCAGAGGAAATTAAAAGACAATTTGATAATATTGCAATTTTTGATATTCTTTTTAATTAGGCTTGAGTTCATCAAATTTAATTTTCATTAAATTATTTTCACTGAGGGAAGGAATTTTACAACTTGGAATTTTTATTAAAATTTATTGATAATTTTTCTTGGATGAGCTGGGAAAGTGGTGTTTCTTGAAACATGTAAAGATCAACCCGGGTTCAAATCCCAGCTCAGCCAAGAAAAATTATCAATAAATTTTAATAAAAATTCCAAGTTGTAAAATTCCTTCCCTCAGTGAAAATAATTTAATGAAAATTAAATTTGATGAACTCAAGCCTAATTAAAAAGAATATCAAAAATTGAAAATTAACAGTTCAACTAAAAATCAAAATTGTTCTTAGAAATAGCTATGGCACAAGCAGAGACATGCGCCTTGACGGCTGAAGCCGGCTGAGCCGCGCCGCCGAATATTTTTAACAGCCGCCGCCGCCGAAAATTTATCGACTACAGTCGGCTTAAAAACAGCCGCCGGTTACAGTCACAATTTAATTTAATAGAATATTCCCTACAATAAATTCATAACCAAAACTAAAAAAATTTTTTTTAATAACATATTTGCAACAATTTTATATAAGTTGTTACACTTCTTATATAATTTGTATACTTTGTAATATTAAAGTACAGATAAAAAAAATTGCTGGAATGCTAGTGGTAACATACAGTCTTCACCTAACTTTATTAAAAATATTTTTTAATTATGAAATTTTACGAATTTGTATTTTTTCTGACTATAGTTACGAACCTTTTATTAATTAAAAATTTTAATTAATATCTGGGTTCAGATTGTCGCAGTCGTGATCGAATGACTGATCGAAATTTTACTTTTTGAAATCGTCCCATTCGTTATCAAACAACTTCTAATGAAATTTAAGATTATGCCATTCGATAACGAGTAATCGATCGAATGCCGTTACTCGAAATGTCATTCGATAGGTTAACAACTTTCGTTAAAACATTTAATTGTTTTTTTACAAAAAATGTGTACACTTTTTGGGAATAATTATTAGATTTCTTCAGCAAATAGCTAAAAATGTAAGTATTAAAAATGTTTCAGCAATAAGAAGAAAAATAATAACATTCACTTTTGGAAATTTTAGTTTTCGATAGAACCGATTTTTGTATTGTTAGTTTTTTTGATTCTTTACAGCTTAAGCGATTTTTCATAATTAGTAGCAGACTTTGCTATTATGCCGCTGTTTGCAATGTTTTGTTAATTTCACCTAATTTAAAAATTTTTATCGAATTTTTACCACTCCTTGTAGTTTTAGGGCCTTTTAATCAATTAAGTGGCTTGTTTGATATATTCAAAACATTCGCTATTTTTGCCAATTTTCTGAATTCGTAAAATTTTTCCGAATTTCTATAGTTTTCGAATTTTTTCAATTTTTGCGTTCCTTTGTTGCTCATTTTGGCATGCGCTGAAAATCACTAAACCGAAGTCACCTATTTGATAGGACACTATTGACACTGTTGATTTATATGTCCTTATGTCATTACAATACAAGCATAAAAATCTATTACATATTTTAAACAAATTTCGATTCGAAAGCTTTCAAATGACCAATCCCGTTTTTAATACGTCACGAAGTTTTATTCGATACAAAAGTTCATTCGAACACGCTTGCGATTTGGGCCCTGGTAAAATTGTTTCAGAATATTTACTTAAAAAGATTAATAATGTTCATATATACCACTTTTAGCTATATTGACAAAAAATTTTTTCCATTCTTTTTATTTTTACTAAAAACAGGTTTTTAAATAAATAATAATGTTAAAGTATAGTCTTTATACATTTTTAATGGTTTTGCGACAAAAATTTAAAATCCCATTTAGGAATAGATTAAAGTCACAAGCATTAAAATAAGTATATATGCAAGTTTATTTGATTATTCAAACTAAAATATAAAATAATATTTTTTAGTTTAATTCGGCTTAAGCCGGCTTTGAGCCGCCGCCGGCAATATTTTTGCAAGCCGCCGCCGCCGACAAAACTTGATGGCGCAGGTCTCTGGGCACAAGCTCTAATGTTTACATTTGTACTTTAATTTGTACAAATAAAAATGTCGACGAAGGTGGACAAAAAAACATAATAAACAAATGTATTCAGGTATTCAAGACAAAGTCTTGACAGAAAGAATACGAAAAACAGAGGAAAAAGGAGGCAACATGTAATTTGAAATTTAAGTGATAATAACAGCAAATTTCGAACCACCAGTACTACTGGTTAAAGATTGATGTTTGACTGTTGGCTAACGGGCACCGCGGTGGTGCAGTGGGTAGAACACAAAGATCTTCTGACGATAGAAAGTGGTGTTTCTTGAAACATGTAAAGATCAACCCGGGTTCAAATCCCAGCTCAGCCAAGAAAAATTATCAATAAATTTTAATAAAAATTCCAAGTTGTAAAATTCCTTCCCTCAGTGAAAATAATTTAATGAAAATTAAATTTGATGAACTCAAGCCTAATTAAAAAGAATATCAAAAATTGAAAATTAACAGTTCAACTAAAAATCAAAATATTGCAATTTTTAATAAAATGTTGTCCTTGATTCCCCTTCCACTGCAGTCAGTAGTAACAATATGGGGGCCTGGCAAGACGCTTCAGAATTCTTTTCAAAAAACCTTTGAGTTATTTAAGAATGTTTTAAGAGCTTGTTTATACCGATGATTCAAATTAACAATGTGGAAGGAATAGCCCGACAAATTAACTAAAATACCCAAAACGTTTTGTAAAAAAATTTAAGGATTTCAAAAAATCAAATAAATTTTAAATATTTTTTATCTAATCTGAAATTAAAGTGGGATCTGAATGCATTGGCATTCTTCAAGTACAAGACAAAGTTTTACTTTTAATTAACCAGTACTTACTTATTTAAACAAACAACAATTTTAATTAGTCAGGGGTGTCATAGAATCCAAGTCGGTTTTGCTGTTTGGTGGTTTTGTAAACCAATATTGGTTTCATTTGGTGTCATGAAAACAAGTCGGTTTTGTTATTTTCGAACACAAATGAAACCGATATTCGAATAATCTGTTTTATGTTTTGGAACATGTTTTTATTGCTTTAAATGCAATTTTTGTTTGTTTTTCATAAAAAGAAAATTATATAAAAGAAAATAAGAATGGTAATACAGTAAACATATGAAATAAATGCCATGGTTATATTATTTGCATATGTGGTTTACATTTGTGTAATTGTATTTTTTTGCAAAAATTAAAAGTACAAAAAAAAAGCTGGGGGGAAAAAGTATGCAAAAATCGCGTAAACTCGCGAAAATTTATAAAATTTCACATAAGCCATAAAATTGATTAAAAGTCCCTAAAACTATAAGGAATGACAAAAATTCGGTAAAAATTAAATTAGCGGAAATTCGCAAAAAATAGCTAACATCGGCATGATAGCAACGTTCAATATTTATTAGAAATCGTAAAAGCTGTTAAGAACCACAAATATAAGAGGAAAAAACTCTTATATCGAGAACATGGCTAAAATTCGCAAAAAATTGCAAAATTGGAAAATTTATTTAAAATCGCTAAATGGGTTTAAAATAACAAAATGTCGGAAAATAGCATAAAAAAGTTTAAAAAAATTGCGAACATTTTTAATATTTCAAACAAGCCATAAAATTTATATAATAATACATTGCTATTGTTGCATATTTGCTGAAAAAGTGAGGGAAAGGCTTTTGCGAGTTTCAGCAATCCGCTGCCGGAGACATGCAAAAATACTATTTTAACAATTTTATGTACTTCCATCTATGCAAGAAATCTAACTGTTGAATAAATAAAATAAAAATATTAAGATTTTAACAACTATATGTATATCCAATAAAAAACAAGAGCTGTAAGCTGCTTGGTTTGTATTCAATAAAAAACCGATAATATTGGTTTCTGTGACACCTAAAACCGACACTAATTTTAGTTCGAACAAAAAACCGACAATATTGGATTTCATGACACCAACGTATTTTATTTTGTCGGTTTCAAATCCAATTCCAATAAAATTGGTTTCTATGACACCCCTGAGTAATTTAATTTTTTTTAAGATATTTAAATAAAAAATAGAAACTGGGAATTATTTCCTTTCGAAGGTAACATTATATTATATTCAACATTTTTTTTATTTTTCGAATTTATTCTATGAGCTTAATTTCAGTTATGTATTTTATAAAGCTTTTTTGTAATAGTCCTATTCCTTCAATTTTTCAGAAATGATTTTTTTTATACACTACCAGACTATTATATTGTATCTTCTTGTTAGTCCGAGTTTAGACGAGCGAACATTTGGAAGGAAAACATCTGGAATTCTGTTTGTTTTTTTATTCTCGGTCACATACACGAACATGTTGCCGGAAACATTCTGTTAATATTGTTGTTTTTTTCTCAAAAGCAAAGTAAATGTCAACAAAGAAAATGAGAACAAAGCGTGTCGCCGAGTACCGAACACAAAAACCATTCTCTCTTCCCCACCCGTAATTTGCTAACAAACAAAATGTTTCCCTTCCAAATGTTTCCCTGTCTAAATGGGCACTTACATTTACCTTAGCTTTCCTTTGGACCACAGACATAACCTTTGGACAGCAATGAAGTATATTGTATGTACAGAAAAATTTACAATTATTAGACACCAGCAGAATGTAATGCATTTTCTGGCCCGCTACGGCCTTCGTTAGCATTCTTTGTGTCATAATATAACAATAGTCGAACTTTTTATAACGATTTTTTATAGAAAATTGTCAAGTTTTTAAGGCATATTTTTTAATTTTTAAGTTCATATTTTGGATTTTTTAGATGAAAGGCTAAAAACTAAATATAAACAACAGCGCTTTTTAATTTCAAATATGTATTGTTTTTTTTTATTAATAAAATTTTGCGATGATAAAACAAAGATTTTATGATTCTATCATACATACATTGCTACAATTCACATGTTTTATTTTATTACTTTTCTGATCTCTCTGATCATTTTTATCATTTAGATAATGCACACAATTCTCGAAAATTCAATTTTTTTTTATACAATGTATATAATTTTAAAGCTTAAAAAATAATTATATAGATAAATACATACACGCACTACAATAATTATAAAACAAAGATTATACATATAAATATTAAGCCAATATAAAATTAAAAGAGAACAAATTTACAAAAAGGCTCAAAAAAAATTTTTTAAAAAAAATTGGAATTAGAAATTCATTTTTGCTAAAAAAAAATTAAAGCCTTATTTAAAATATACAAAAAGCAAAATAAAGTTATTGGATAATTACAATATGAAAAATATTTTGAGAATTTGGTCTTGCTAAGTAACCAGTTATTTTAATTTAGGACGTTTTGTATTTAAATATTGTTCTTGTTTTTTTTAATTCAGTGTAATACTTTGCAATCATTCAATTCTTTAACATTTAGTAAATTTTGTTTTTTTCCTAAATTTTCATTAAAAAAGGCCCAAATCTTGTTTTCATTTTAAAGGTAAAATCACGTTAGCCCTATTATGTCAGGGTGGCTTTTCATTTTATGTTGCACAAACATTTAACGGAAAGTAGAAAAATATGTTTTACAACTAACACCAGATTTAATTTTTAAGCTGCAAGACAATTATTAAAATAATTATAGCTAAAACAGCAGATAGAATACCCAACAATATCATTTTCTTTTTGCGTTGTTTGTTCTGTAAGAATAATAAAAAAATGTTTAAAATCAACTTAATTTTTGGTTAGCTAAAAAATAAATACCTTATAAGAACCAGCTAAGCGTAGATTATCAGTTCCCTGAGATACATAGACACTTGTTTGTTCAACTGAAGATTCTATGGAATCGACGGTAAGACCTTGTTCATAAACCATGGCTCCCAGTTTCTTGTAAATCTCATTAACACCAACAATATTTTCCTTCAAACCAAAATAATTATAACTGAATTATTTTCTTAAAAAAATTAGAGTTTAATTTAATATTACCTCCAATTCCCTAATGGCTCTTTCTTGTTCTTCTAAAGCTTGTAAATCAATATCTTCTTGCATTTGTGTTTGTTGTTGCTGCTGTGATTTCCGTCCAAAAAGATTGTCTTCGAAAAAGGAATTGTTGCTGCCATTTGATGAATTTGTTGAGTTGCCTGGTGGTTTCGCAATATTGTATTGATTTGCACGAGCCTGGCGCACTTGATTCTTTTCAATATCGACTGTTTTACGTTGAACAGCCTAAGGATCAATTAAAAAAATAAATTCATATAAATATATAAATAAATTTCAGAAACTGAACTTTGCTAAGGCAGGTTCTAGTTTTTAACATCATTTGATCTAGCCTAAGCCACCAGTGAAATGCGTATAGCTTATCCCTTCAACAATAAATTTCAGTGTTTTTATCAAGAATAAAAATTGGGAATTAAGCACGACAAACAAAATTTTTTCAAATTAAAAATTTTTTGTATTCCCACAAAATTACTTTAATAATGGCAACATGCTTTATTTTTTGCGAGAACAATCAAGCAATTTGTTTTTGTTTTAATTTTTTTTTTCTTAACCTACTTACAACTACAATTAATGTTAGAACAATTCCAACCAATTGTTACAAATAAGACTTTGAGTATTTAAAATTCTTATTCGCTTAACAGTTTTATTTATTTAATATCTTTATGCCCAATTTTCAGGATTGTATTTAAATCTATATTAAGTAAATTTTCATAAAAACTTAAATCGTATTTAAATACAGATTGCTTTTTTGAGTTTTATTTGAAAAGTCTTATTTATTATTTAATTAAGATAAAAGTATGGTAGCACTACTAAATACAAAAAAAAAATATAAACAAGTGTATTTATTTACAAGGTGGTCTGAAAATACAGCTGACTGTTAATGCTTTGTTGCCTGTTGTTGTTGTATTGTTGTGATATTGAGGCCACCTTGCTAAAATATTACAATGGAAACTTAAGTTGAAATTAAGTGTACCACATCGGTGACTTAAGTTCCACTTAAGTTTTTAGTGAAGAAGAGAATTTTGTATTTAAAACGATTTTAAACATAAAAGTGTTTTAATATCAATCCTGAAAATTGGGCATTAGTCTGCTTTCACACGTTTCATCTTTTGATGCTCCACTCTAATGTTTTTAGGTGAGAGAAGAAATTGGGTTAGTACGGAGATGCCTGTACTCGGTCAATAAGCTTTGTGTTTTTATTCGTTGGTATATGCACAACGATGGCTGCAAGGCGAATTGTGTAGAAGGTGAGGTAAACTCTACAACAACACCGCTTCTGTGGTCGGATTGTTAAAAATATTGCTAGCAAAAAAATAGGTTTGTTTACATAAAAAAATAGTTTGTATACAAACTTTGGCAAGTCGACCACAGAAAAAAAACATCATATGTTGACTTGACCCCACCTTCTAGTCATTTCTAGAAGGTGGTTCGCTATCAAGGCGAATTCAAACAGGTAAACTCATCTCGTCAGCCGTTCATCAGCTGTTTCCACGGCGAATTAAAAAATATGGTGAAACGTCAAAATATGATTTTGTTTTGAGAAGTAATTGATTGAAAAGTGCTAAATATATTATTTTTATAATAAAAATATTTCAAAACCGCGAATGATTGAAGTGAATTTAATAATTTCTTTTATAAAAGTGATAATTTTAATTTGCAATAAAAATATTTTGACAGCTAACCATTAAATTGCAAAAACAAAATACATGGGGCTTTTTGTAGTTGTAGAGTTGCACTTACCTGTTATGAATTCGCCTTGATTCGCTATTAATAAAATTGTTGTTGTTTTGAACCGAAAAAAGTTGAAACCGATTGCTGCGTGTGATTATATTGGCATCTTTAAAAGGGAATTGAAAAGAAGTTAAGCATCAAAAGATGAAACGTGTAAATTCAGACTTAGTTTTTCTAAAATCTTTGGATGAAGTTTCTTGACGATCTGGCCTAAGCTTATTTCTTCAACAATAAATTTCAGTGTTTTTATCAAAAATAAAAATTGTAAATAAAGCACGACAAACAAAATCTTTTAAATTAAAAATTTTTGTAGTCCCACAAAATTAAGCTATGTTCAGTTCACGTTATATGTATTTGTCATGTGGAATGTCACTTTTCTATCCACATGTGATTTCATGTGTATGTCAAAATCAGAGTTGTACATAAGGTTTGTAATTTACATGTTCACATATTGGTATGTAACGTTCATTTGACATAACCTATCAAAAATAAAAATAAAATATTTTTAATAATTAATTTGTGTATTTTTATCTGTTTTATTATTTATTATATTATAATATATATGTACATATTAAAATTTCAATTATTTCTGCCGCCACAAATAATTTTGTTAATAAAATACAGCTGATGTCAGATGCTTTGCCACTTGAAAATAGAACTCGTTCTAAATAAAAAATGTCATGTGTACTGCACACAGAGAAATAACACATGATATTGTTTGGAGGGGTTCAGACGATATGTACAAATTTAACATGTGAAAAAGTGACATTCCATATGACAAATACACATAATGTGAACACAGCTTTACTTTGACATTGGGAAAATTCTTCAAGTTTAAGCGATTTTATAACGAAGAAAGGAAAACGTGTAATTAAAAACAATCTAGAAACTAATTTAGCGACTTTAGGGAGAAGACATAGAAACTAATTATATAAAACGCAACGCAATGCCAAAGAATTACATTGAAAGCAAACAAAGTCATAAATATTTTGTTGTTGCTTTCTACAAAAATTCATGAACCGTTTCAAGGCGAATTTACACCAGGTGACCTTATCTTGCTACGTAAGCAACAGCTGATTACTAACCTTGTGTCAAAATGATATACCGTTCATGTGGTTCTGGGGAATATTTACTAAATTTTAAAATTTTCGCTTAAAATTATGAAATTTAAAATCATTTTAAATTATAACATTCGAAAACAAACAATTTAAATATAAAAAGAAAATGAAATATTTGTTAAAATTGTTTCAAGGCGAATTCAAACAGGTTACCTCATCTCTACAACTACAAAAAGCCCCATGTATTTTGTTTATACAATTTTCTGGTTGGTTGTCAAATTTTTTTTATTGCAAATTAAAATTATCACTTTTTTACAAAAGAAATTAATAAATTCACTTCAATCATTCGCAGTTTTGAAATTTTTTTATTATAAAAATAATATTTTTAACACTTTTCATTCAACTTCTTCTCAAAACAAAATCATATTTTGACGTTTCACCATATTTTTTAATTCGCCGTGGAAACAGCTGATGAACGGCTGACGAGATGAGTTTACCTGTCTGAATTCGCCTTGAATTGTTTACTACAGTGTTGTATTATTTTTGACACAACGTTAAAATATTTAACAGTGCTGTAAACGTTTTCAAAATAAGACCACCTTGTATGAATTCGCCTTGAACCGTTTCAATTCGATCAATTTTGTTTTTTGACAGTGCTGCCAGAAATTTTTTGTGTTACCAGTATAAAATTTTAGAAAAATAGCACATTTGCACAAATAAGCCGGTATACACACGATCGATCATATTAGCTGCGTTCGTTTACTAGGGTGTTCAATTAATCGGGTTTTATTTTTGTTCGATTAAACGACTAATCGATATTTGGCATTTTTAACTTATTCGATTAAGAATCAAATTTTTAAGTTTTTTTTAAAAATTTTTAAAAATTTCGAGATTTTTTCGATGATTTTGGAAAGAATTAGTACTTGAGTAAATAAACAGTCCAAATTCCAATTGTTACTTTACTTTCGGGCACTTACTGAGCTACCTAAACAAGAGCGGCAAGCGTTTTTTTAAACATGAAAATTCTATTGCGAATACATTTTCAATAAAATAAAACGACCGAGCGATCTATCAAATACGATTTTCCCGCCGGGTGGTGTTAAATTCGCGTTTTAAAGGTTTGTTTCGCATAAACTGTGTGAAAATGAAAATTTTTGACATAAAACAGACGCTTGCCGCTCTTGTTTAGGTAGCTCAGTTAGATTTTAAAAGATTCAATATAACTTTGGATTTTTTGAAACTTTTCACGGACATTCAATCCTATGCTATGCTTCTGCAATGATTTCCTATAAAGAATTGATCGAAGTATCTGGTTTGAAATATTTATTCATTGGACCACTTGTAGTCCCCTCTGATTTTGTTGGTGGATCACCTTCTTCAAGTCCTATGTCGTAGTCACTGTGTAAGTGTTAATTTAGTCAAGCTGTTGAAGAACATTTACGCTAATACATTTTAAGACACCTGTTACATTTAGCATTATTAGATTTGTACTTTGTACAATATTTTTAAAACAAACTCGTTTTAAAGAGACCAACGCATGAACGATTTTGATAAAAAAAATACGGGCGTGTTCTAGAAATCGAAATGAAGTGGATATGCAATATCAGCATGTATTGCTGATATTGCATATTTTGAAAATTTGCTTGATTTTTCCATGCACCATGTTGCAGCAGAGTTAAGATTGAACTTCGATGATAATTATTTGATTTCTTATGGGAAAAATATTTTGTAAAGCACTTTTGCGAGTTGCCGTATATAAAGAAAAGTATCCCAGGTGGGAAACGTGGTTAAAAGCAATTATGTTTTATTCTGAAAAATTTTACCAATTTAAAGATGTGGTGGAAGGATTCAACAATGTTAATGCAGTGTCTATACAAAAATTTTAAATTTACCATATATGTATTAAAAAAGCTCCGTTAATATATGGGTACTTGTGTGAAAGACCCCAACGAACTTTGTCTTCTGATTTTATTTTCTGTGGCACAAAATGCATTGCATGTAATATTTATTCACATGCGACTTCTTTTTGTAACCAGTTCAAAAATATATGCATTGCCAGTATGATTTAATATTAAATTTTTGAAGTTATTTTAAACAGGGTGACTCACGTTTATTTAAATATATGTTGATGTATTTATTAAACCTAAAATCTCGGGATTTTTACATAAAAAATCCCGGGATTCGAGACTTACATTTTTAGAATAATCCCGGGATTCCGGTATTTCGGGATTGGCATCTCTAAGTCCCAATTTACACTAGGGACATTTCTTGCCGGACAGACGAAGTTTGATGGCGAGGGGTCGAAAAGGTAGAGTGTGTAGTACATGACTGTCTGTACTAGACATTTTTTCATTTCTCTTTCTTACTTTTCGTAGTTTACATACAAATATTAACTTCTGTCGGACTTCTAATGTTTCATATGTAAACGCTTCAGGTAAGATTAAAGGTGAATTAAAAAAATGTCCGGCAAGAAATGTCCCTAGTGTAAATTGGGACTTATGAAAACGTGTTGCATTTTTGAGTAATATAATGTGGCATCATTAAAATTCAGAGTTGATTTATTAAAAATTAGCAGATGGACAATAGTTTGTGCTAATAATCTGCTTCACTTAATCGACATTAGAGTTAGCAGCTCGTTGTACGAGGTGTACTAACTGTGGCTAACTTTTTGTTATGAATACGGCTGTAAGCATTTAAAAAACTTTTTTATATTATTCTTCACAAAAATATTTCTGGAAATGGAAACAGAACCCAATAAAAATTTTTTTAATTCCAAATGATAAAATAAAAATCGCGTAAGAAACGAAAGGAATATTTTTAATTAACAAAGATAATGCTCCTCATATTACTGCTTAGTCTGGGATCACACTATGAAAGTTTTCTTTCAGAAAGTCTGAGTTTATTGGTGAGAGGGGGAGAGAACATGCTTTTATTTTCTCCTCTCTCACCCATAAACTCAGATTTTCTGAAAGAAAACTTTCACAGTGTGAACCCAGACTTATATGTATTGGAAAACAGAACATTCTAAATTTAGATGCAGTATTACACTTTTGTTAATTACGAAAGTTATCTTAACAGAATGTTAACCACTTAACCCATTTGGACCCAAATATAAACCAGAAAGAAATTTTTAAGAACAACTTTATTTCAGTAACCTTTGGCAGCTAAATAAATATACGACATAAAGAAAGAGATGAAGATGCCAGGCATTTGCTACAGACAAATCTAGCATGTAGGTAAATATAACCCACCACCATATTGCCACGTACAGCTATTCTATATAATGCAATTGATTGGTCAGCTTGGTCGACTCTTCCCATGGATTTGTTATAGTTCTGAAAAGCAAAAGGAATATTTACATCTACCTTTTATCTTTCTGAAGAGGTCCATCTTTTCACATTGCCCAGAGGATTAACAAAATCGTAATTTGTGCCAATAGTGCATACGCTATTATCAAGCCATCGCACGAACAAAATTTCATTGGCTGCATCAAATCGGTAGTCAAATTTTGCACGTTTTTTTTTCTTCATATCCTTGACAGACCTAGGGGCATTTCTTCGTTCTGTTTTCTCTTACGGTACCTGTAGCACGATAACCAGTTTTTTGCAGATCTTGCAGCAAGGAATGACTGGTAAAAAAATTGCCGAAATAGACGATATGTTCATGTGGTGCAACGTTTCCTTTTTTCAACAAGTTCTTGACCACTTTCGATCCCAAAGGTTCATTACTTGCTTCTCCTGCTGATTTTCCACAATACACGTCAAAAGCATAACAATAGCCATCTGCACTTGCAAACATCCAATTTTTATATCCATACCGTACTGGTTTACCACTTATGAATTGCTTCGCTGGATGGCGTCCGAAATACTTAATCATTGATTCGTCTATGGACGAAAACACCCCACCGCTGGAATTTTTGAACTAGTAAATCACCAAGTGGTCGTAATTTAAACATTTTATCGGTTGATTTAGAAGCTGTCTCATTGTTACAAAAATGCAAAAAAATGTTTATCTCCATAAATCTGTCTTCATCTTGACTCCAGTATAATCGTTCTCGTGGCAGCGAATGGTATCCAGTCAAGAGTAGAATGCCAAAGAACACTTTTAGTTCATCTGCGGTTATTTCAAAATTATGATTATTATGTTGTGAAGCATATAATTTTGAGTACAGGATAAGCATATCAAGAACGTCTCCATCAAAAAATTGCTCGAAAATGTTGACTGGTGTTTGACCTGAGTTAATTTACAACATTTTCCTTTCGCTGTTGCACTCTGATTTTTTCTGATGGCTTGCTTGTGTAGGAACCATCCAATTTACGCCAACGTGGTTCCTTCATATGAAATTTCCTGTATTTTTGTAAAGGTTCGTCATCACTGCTATCCCATTCATCGTTGTTCATTTTATTTTGAATAGCTTCAATTGGTCCTGGGATGTCACGCGGAAAAACATTTCCATGGATATTATCTTCATCACCTTCATCTTCATCTGTGAGAATACTCGGGTCTGGCCGAATCGCAAATAAGTCATAATTATCATTAGAGTCACTGTCTTTAAAAAAACTTGCAATAGCTTCCTGATGAACTCGATCATTATTTGCAGAGTTAAAAGATTGTTTCGCCATTGTTAAGAATTACACGAATAGCACAAGCCAAAATGTTTATAGATAGTTAACGTCGAAGATATACTTTATGAATGATGCAATAAGAAAAATAATTCTTTTTTCACTCTTAAATCTAGTCCAATCAAAGGGGATTTCCCTAATTAAAAATCATGAAGATAACTTTCAATAACATATACAAAATATAGTTAATGTTAAAAACAGTTTGCAATATATTTAGAAGATGATTGCTGTGAAATTTTAATTTGTGTATCTAAAACAAGTAAGTAGTAAGTAAATTTTTTAATTGAGACTTATTTTTAAACTTATTACGGAGAAAGAGATACAAATCGAAAGTATAACATATTAAATCTTAGAACTGTATTTGTCTTGTTCTAATACACATAGAATAAGCAGCTTGCAAATTGAAGATTTTAAATATATAATGGATATGTTTTGATATAGGTAAACAATGTTTGCTCCCGACATTTACATTGACAAACATAGCGAATCTGTTAACAAAAAAAATCTTATAATATAAAAACACTTAAAACTAATTAACATGCTGTTAATAAAATATCAAAATATGGTGTACCTTCATATCACAGAGTATCATTTAAGTGATCAAACGAATGTTTGTATAAACGTTAATCAGATAAAGTTTTAAACAATGCTAAGTACCCGAAGATACAAAATTAAATTGTAAGTATATAATAAATATAATGGACTAATTTGAATATAAAATATTTTAAGTTTGTAAACAGTATATCACAGGTCATAAAAAATTAAACTTAGCCTCTATGAGAGCTAGGATGAGTCTTTTGGTAAAAATCTGGCAGCATAAACAAGACCGGCACTTCATCAAAATTTTCCGAAAGGACACCAATTGGTGAGATATAAGGATATGTTGACCAATTCGTGTTTATTTCAGCATCAAAAATCTCGTTCATAAAGGTGTTGTCATTATGGGCGAGATTATTAACAAACTTATTTTGTAGCATAAGTGCATATCTACAAAAGGGCACGACCGAGGAGTTTTCGTAGATATATTTGTTAGAAAATCTTTTCGTATAACTCTCAAAATTCCTGTTAATGCACTTCCGCAATATTTTCCGTTCAAAAATTTCCAACTCTTTGGCCACAATAGGGGAAATGGTGAACCAGATCGGAAATGCATATACCATGACTGATCGAATTGCGACCTTGTACAGAAAAAGCTTTGTATTCTGGGGAAGAAATCTACTGTTCATCAGACTGGAAAACATACCAGACATGCACTTTGCTTTGCGAAGCATTCTTCCATGATGATTAAATTTTAACAATTTATTAAAATTAACACCAAGGTATTTGATATTAGACTTGAAAGGTATCTTAGCACCATCAAGATATATTCATTTATTTATTTTATTTATTCATGGTAATACAAATAGCCAATTGGCCAATAAAATATATTATAAGTAATTTCATTACTATGAGGTTAGAAATAATTCAATATACATATAAAAATAAGTACAACTATGAGATTTCATTATCTCAAATAAATATATACCAACATCATGACAACCCAACCGACCCCCATACATTATAGCAAGTAAATTAAAGCAGGATAAAACAAGAGAAGTAAAAAAAACCCAAAAATTATCAGTGATTACAAAATTGAGCTATGTGAATTAAGAAACACACAAAGGTTACGCTTAAAGAGTGCAAAAGACATGGCGAAAGAACGTAGATTTCTAGGCAAAATATTCCATAACCGTGCCGCACGTACGAAAAAAGATTGTTCATAAGCCATGTTATAAATACGTGGTATAACGATTTGAGGATTTCTAACCGAAATGTTAAAAGATATCATTCGCACAACACTCGGAGGACTTTGAGTCTTAATAATATTAAAAAGATAAATTAACAACCGAAACTTTAAATAGTCCTCAAAAAATAGATTTGGAAAACTTTTTACGTAACCAGACACATGCACCCTCAGCATAAGTCTATAAACAAATCTAACAATACGGTGGACAATATGCTTTATTTTCCTTCTATTGCTTAAGTTACAACTCGAGTAAACTTCAATACAATAATTAACTTGAGACATAAGCAATGCATGTGCAATTGACTTTCTAACATTCAAAGGTAGAAACAGATTTAGATGATATAATCTCCGCAAAGTGCAACAGACTCTAGAACAAATATTATCAATATGAGGCCCAAAGGATAATTTATCATCCAAAATTACTCCAAGACACCTTAGTTGGTTTACAAATTCAATCACCGACCCATGTAATTCTATGTTCAAATCAACTGTGTATGCCCTATTTGACTTAAAAATAAGAGCTTCAAGGCTCAGTTAGCCGGGAGTAACAGTAACAGTAACCTACCCACAACAGCTGTATATCATCAGCAAAAGCATATGGTTTACAGTAATAAAGTTCCTCAAATAAGTCATTGATAAACAAAGTGAATAGGATTGGACCAATTACAGAGGCACACCTGACTTGACAGACTTAATGTCAGAGACCATATCTGCTAGAGCGACAAATTGACTGCGGTTACTCAAATTAGGCCAAATAAACCGACACACTGAAATTGAAAATTTATACTTTTGATTCAACTTTGTAATTAACGCAAAATGATTAACCTGATCAATTGCTTTGGATAGGTCAATAGAAATCAACACAGCCAACATATGTACCCTCATTAAGTTTACCCCTGATAGTACCAGTGAGCTCAGTCAATAATAGTCCCGTATTCCGACCACTACGAAAACCGAATTGACACTCATTAAGCAAACTCCTAGAATCAATCCACCTTGTGATTTGTTCCTTAATAATGTTTTCAACAACTTTAGATAACACAGGCAAAATGCTAATGGGCCTCATATTATCGACTGCCAGAATACAACCAGTCTTAGGAATTGGATTTTTTTTTTTTTTTTAATTTCCTAAGCTTATCCCGCGAAGCTTTATGCTTGTCTGCAGGAAAGAAACCAGAGTCCCAGGCGGGAATCGAACCCGCAGCCCCGGCGCTGATAGACTAGCTCGCTACCAGCTAGTCTACCGTGGCACACAAGTTTGCTTTGGGGCACCACAAATCTTGCGCACTTTCCAGATGCGTTTCTAATGCAAATGGCCTCAGATTTGGAAGCATTTATTCTAATGCCCCAGGTTTGGTAAAAAACGTTTATAGCTCCGAGGTGGAGGGCCGCACTATTCAGAGCCAGTATAGGGGATTCGTCATGAGAACATATCATGCAGTCGTCCGCATACAGAATTGCATTTGAATTTCCAACCGAGTGGGGATTTTTTTCGGTCCGAAAAATAACTGTAAAACAATTTCATTAAAAATGGGTCTATATTAAGGTCCACCAGTTTGTACAGAATTCCTTTGTGGCATGCTGAATCAAGCGCCTTTTCAATGTCAAGGGATATGGCAACTGTGCAGATTTTATTTCTCAAATTGTTAACCACATCAGTATGAAATTTTAAGAGCGCATGCTGTGTAGAATGGTAACGTTTAAAGCCAAATTGGTATGCTGACACTGGGTTGACTACAAATTAATTTTCAAGCTTCAATTTCAGGATGTGCTCAAAAAACTTGCCAATATTTGATAACATTGATATTGGACGGAAGTCTTCAATCTTATCGCTGTTTTTCCCCTTCTTGATGGGTATGATCTTAGCCGACTTCCACATTGTGGGGAAGTATCCATTATTAAGGCAGTTATTGAAAACAATTGTCAGCAGATTCAGAGTGGTGTCGGGGAACTTTCTAATCACAAAATTCGAAATCTCATCAATACCATAAGATTTCTTGTTGTTAATAACCTTTACGATGCCTTTAACTGTTTGGAAATTGGTGAAGTGGTAAGAATCATTGCTCTCCAAAGCGTTAAATGATCTGTCGAAGGAGTAAATGTGATCAGAAACAACATTCAGACATGATGAAACACGCTGATCCAGATCGGTAACAGCTCTTTCTGGCAGTTCCTCAGAATATACTGATAAATAATAATTAAGGAAATGATTGGCATTTTCATTGTCATCAGTTATAACGGTATCATTTATAACAATTTGTTGACAAAAAAGGGATTTTTTGTTACCGATAACATTGTAGATTTTTTTAAAAGCTGTGGGACCAGGCCTAATATTTTCTAATTTTTCATTGAACTTTTTAGCTTGATCCAAGTTAACAAGTTGCTTGATAATGGTTTAAAGCAATTGTATTTGTTTAGACAATGTGTTGTATTCATAGCCAAGTCTATTTCCCGTACGGTGATAGATTTTTTTCAACTCCCTCTGCCATCTATGCTTAATAGAGAAGTATTTATTTACTTGTTCTGACAATGGAGTCTTGTTGTTTTTAAATTCAATTCTTTCTGAGTGGGCATTATGAATTGAATTAAAATTGGAATTAAATTCGTTAATTAGGTCATCAATTTCAACATTTTGCAAATTTTTATCCTCGACAGGCATAAACTTATGCCCAATTTTCAGGATTGTATTTAAATATATATTAAGTTAATTTTCATAACAAACTTAAATCGTAAGTAAGCAATTTGTAATTTGTTTATTGAGTCTTATTTTGGTTCAATTACAAAATCTCCAACGTAGGAAAATTGCAGGGTATGTATACAGACAGATCCAACTAAAAATTTTTTCCGTGAACCATTTGAATTGGATTATATTGTAATAAAGGTGCAAAAAAACTTTATGCCCCCAATACTATAACGACTATATGAAATTTTTTCTTTTATGACAATGGCCACTCCAATAGGTGAGTTATCATACAAAAAGTCGTAACTTGTAAGTACTACTTTTCTATTTTTTTTCAGGTGGCATTCTTGAATGAAGCCAATGTCAATGTTGTTGTGAAATAATGTATTAAGATCTATTCGACGACTTGTTTCCACAAGAGATCTTACATTGAAGGACAGGAGGTTAAGAAGTCTAAGGCCCATTGGAGCCTTTAACTTTATTGAAGAGGCGCAAAAACTCTGCTTTTGCATCTATTTCAGACATGATTCTGTATTCACCAAGAAATTTATTAATTTCTTGCTCTAAGGTCAGCTCAGGTCCCATAAAAAAATCAGCGAGTTTCATAAACTCCTGAATTATTGATGATTTTGGAACATTTTCATTTGAGTGGAAATGACTGGCATAATACCTACATTGTGTAACTGGCGCAGACCGTAAAGCTCTGTCAACGTTGTTTGATACTGTTTTTCTTTCCTCTCGTGCTTTTTTTAAACGCTCCTTTTTGTTATTAAGATATTTCTTAAATGCAGGGCAGCCACGCCAGTTTGCTGGATGGCCAGATTCACCACAGTTTACACAGCATGGTTCGGATGTTGTTTTTTCCTGCTCATTGTTACGGGAGCACTCTTTGGGCTCATGTTTTAGATTGCACTTAACACATTTAAATTGTGCCTTACAATTTTTCGCAATATGCCCCCAGAGTTGACAGTTGCGACATTGGATCTCGTTATCCTTTTTTTTTTTGGTTTTTCCCAAACAATACATTGACTGAGCAAGAATTTTATGTGGGAAACATCATTTAATTTTTTCCCAGGCACCAAAGTCACAAGAAAGAGCCCAGTATCAAAATCATTTTTCAATGAAAATTTTGTTGTAAACTTGGACACCTTATATATCACACCAGGAACAGAAATGTCTAAGGCAGACTTAATTTCATTAATTTCAGTATCGTAATATAACCCACGTATGACCAAGGACATTTGTTTATTTTCCTTAGGAGTGAACGAGTATGAGCTGATTTTCTTTTCCTTTAAAAGGGCCATCATGTCAGCATGTACTGTAGCATCTGACATATAGAGTTTACTTTTATGCTGGTTTACATTTTTTTTTTAAGCAAAATTTTCGGCGTAATTTCTTTAAGTTGCTGTACAAGTCGCTTTATGTTGACGTTGTACAGAAAAATAGGGGGGCAAAAGGAGTTGCCGGTAGTAGTAGTTTGCTCATTAGGCAAAGACGATGGATTACGCGTGCCTTTACGACTGACATTTTTTTCGATTGGAATCTCCAAATCTGCAAGTACAGCAAATCTGTTATGTCGGTTGGGAGCAGCCCCTTTCAAGCCCGACACATCCACAATAGCTGTAGGAGTCGCGCCATCAACTCTTCTTCTTTTAGTACAATTGTCAACACCATTTACGTCCATTGGAATATCGCCCATGGGCTGTCTACCAGACGGTAGGTCGTCATCCTCCATCACAACGGGTATGAAGATACCAAATTGCTAACAATAGCAATTTAATTGCCTGTAGCAGTGTTAAAATTTATAAAAATAAAATAATATTCGCAAAATAAACAAAAATTTTCCGCTTTTTTAATGTTACATCAAGGTTGCCAGATGTTTTCTCGTATCTAAAATAAATGAATGACGTTTGACCAAAGGAAAAAACAAATAATATAGCTATCTGCCCATTGGACCTATTTGGGGACACCATGCTAAAGTTCCTCTCCTTTCGGTTGTTTCCTCGGAAATAATATTTATTTCATAATAATTCGCTTTAAAAAGACTAATAAAAAAAAGCAAATATTTTATAAAACCCCAATGCAAATATAAAAATATAAGGACGCAATTTTGATCTTCAAATATGATATCAAAAGAGAAATTAAGACCACTGTTTTTTATTACTTTAGGCATACAAGCACAAAATATAACATTTTAATTTAAGGTACACTCTTTGGTAACGCAAATTTTATTACAAACGACATAAAACGTATTGAAACAAAATTTTGTGGATATATAAAGAACCGTCCTCATATGGGTACGGAGGGCGTAAATGGGTTAATAGATAGATAAGTCAAGATTTCTGTAAAAAGAGTCAACGAGGGCAAAAAAGATGATTAGGATTTGTGGACAATAAGTTTCTCCATCGTTTGCCATCCCCAGAATTTTAAACATGGCGAGTTGGATCGACTTATGGACAGTTCACTTTTTATGAATTATCGAGGGGAAGGGATGAAACGATACGAGTAAATACAAGAACATATTCGATACTTTTATATAAGTACCAAGAATTTTTGTAATCGATATTTAGCAACCGAGTACCAAGTAGTATCGGTTAAAAAATACTCGGTATCGGTCAAAAGTAATAGTTTCACTTTCGTATTGAAATTAATCTTAAAGTGAGGCAGTTTTGATTATTTTCCAAAGCTGGAGCAGCAGTAACTGTATCGTTTGACTAGTAAACACCTCTACCAATTGCTGTGTTTAGCAATTACATCGAAGAATACATTTTTTATGAATGTTAAAATCAGCATTTAAAAAACTGCAGTCAAAGTACAAAAACTGCCATTTCTTCAACTTCTTCATTTGTGATTGGCAAAAAAACTGTCGCTTTAACTTCGGATTCATTAAATTTAAACAGTCGATTCAATCCAACCCAAAAAGCGAAAAGTTGTACACAAATTTTCGCTGTTCTACAGATTTTCGTTTAGACTGCAGTTTTTTAAACCCTGGTTAAAATCATATAACACAAAATATCTTTGACCTTATGTGTGATATTCTTTAAAAAATATTTAAATACATATATAAAAAGATATACTTTAATATGTAGTTACATTTTCTTAAAAAAAATCCTATCATAAAATTAAAATCCCCATTTTTTCATTTGTTTTTAACGCACGATGTTAATTGCTAATAAAAAGTTTTCAGAGAATTGACTTTATAATTTTAATTACGATAGAAGGAAGGATCTATGACAAAATATCAGCCATATGCTCGTCACGGCATTGGTGGCATACCCCTATCCGATGGTTCATATTTTCAATTACTCTGAGACATAGGTCCTACTATGTAAAATAACCGTGGCGACCAATCAACAACGCCACGACGTAAGATAACACAGCCATTGAATTTCTCGCGCAAAAGAGCCATTGTTTCGTTGGTTGTGTGTCAAGTAGCACCATCCTGTTGGAACCACATATCGTCTAGGTCCATTTCCTCAATTTCTGGCTATAAGAACTCCGGTATCATCTCGCGATAGCGATAACAATTCACGCTAATTACTTGGCGTACCTTATTTTCGAAAAAGAACGGACCGCACACATATGTTTTCCCATTTCCTACAGACCCGGTTTGGTGAAATTTGCGCTCTATTATGCTGACCAAAAACTTTATTGAACGCCCATTTACGTAAAAGGCTTTAACAATCTAAACCAGCTGCGCAATTGTGGCAGTTGTCCAACACTGAAACAAAGAAAGGTCAAATTAAGGTGCGCAAAAAACTTGACGTTAAGGTGTGACTCACAGTTAACATCGTGTATTATGGTTTAACTACTCTTTATAATATATTTATCAATTTAAAAATAAAATACATCTTTACATTTAAAATAAACACATAGCGACATTGTTGATCCTAAACGTTCTATAAAATTTTGTTTCCTAAGATAAAAAAGATTTTTCGTAGTGGTCCCAAGTTTTACAAAAATTCTAATGGGTCGTAGTTCGTATTGTATTGTATAGTACTAAAACACTAATAAGAACGTTTCTCTTTTTTTATCATACAAACCGATAGAAGTACCGATACAAGTAAGTATCGATACTTTTTTTCGATACTGCGTAGGTATCGATACTTTACGAGCGATACCACATCGAGTAAAAGTATCGATGCCTTAAAGGTACCGTTTCATTTTTGGAAAAGAATTCAACGTGGGCAAAAAAAAATTATTAGGATTTGTGGACAATGAGTTTCTCCATCGTGAACCTAATTCCAAGGTCCAATTTTAAATAAATGATACTCCATCAAGCGTATTCGTATTAGAGCTAATTATTTCCGCAATGCAGTAAAATACTTAATAACACAAAAATTGTACACAATTGTTATCATTAAAATGCAAAACAAAGCCAAGTTTATCTATCATGATAAATTGTAGAATTAACAAAAAATGCTGATATACATACATACATACATCCACACAAACATCCATATATATAACTTGTTTTGTTTTCTTTCCTCTACGGTGACTAATTCATTATCTTATTTGTTTAATGTTAAATAAAAACAAATAAGAGTGCAATACATATTCATTTTGCTGAACCTTACATACCCTACACCATCATGCTTTTCTTAAATCCGATTCTAAAATTTTATTCAAAAATGTTCTGTAAGACATATTTGAAGCGTCAAATTAAATTTTGATAGAAACTTATTATGCCAAAATTTTAAAATATGTACTTTGGTATTTTTTCATAACTCAGCAATGAGTTTTATTAATTTACTATGTAAAAATACATTCCATTCAATTCGCAATCTTAGGACAACAAGATTCTATCTTACATGTAGTAGAAGCTTGTTGTCCTAAGGTTGCGAATTAAATACAAGAGGATTTTTGTATTGGGGCTTGTTAAAATTGCTAAATTTGAATAGCAATCTATTCCAGACTTTATTCTGGCGTCTTTGGAGGAAAGTTTGTTTCCACATACATTAAAGCATCGAGAATATATAAACTTACGGGTCTAAGTTCAATATTGTAGAAACTACAAACAAAGTTATAAGCTTATACGTATATATCCTTTACTCCTGTGGTGAAGGTTACGAAAAGTACTTAAAATAAAATTACCAACCTGAAATGATGTTAAAGCAGCAGTAAATTCGTCGACTAAACGATCTCTTTGTATTTTTAAATGACGTTCTTTACATTTGTCCACTTCTTTTAATTGATTATTGGTATCCGAAACTAATTGATGGGTATAGGTCATAATTTGATGGCTAAAATTAAGATATTTACAAAAAAAGGAAAACATTTTAATCTTCAAATATAAAATACTAACAGTTGTTTTTTCAAATCGGGTGAATCCTGAGGGGTATTACATTGATTAACCATACGTTGCATAGTGGAAACTAAAATAAATTAACTAAATTATTACAAAATTAAGGATTTACAAATATTTAAAACTATATACCATTTTGTAGGATTTTTTGTATACTAGTAGCTATAGTTTGAGCCAATCTTTGAAAATCAATTTCAGTCAAGGCTTGTGTGTTGGTATTCCCATTTATACCACCTCCCCCTCCTCCACCACCTCCTATGCCATTTTCCAAATGCTTCAGATCCATGCTTTCGTATGCGCTCAGTTTGATTGAATTCCTCCAAGCAATTTAATAGCAGTTTATTTTTGTATTAAAAAATAAAGGGGCGACTCATTAACCAAAAATAGTATAAATTAACAAATAAGACCTTGTAACACAGTTATGTACTGTTTTTCTGGCTGACTGCTCTTTACTTTCAACTAATTTTAATTTATTATATCCAAATCTTTTTATCGATATATTTTCTTTTAGACAATTTAATACACTTTCACAAAGTTAATTTAGCAAATGTTTTTCTAATTTTTTTTAAGTTAAACACGTATTTTTTGTAATGCAATATGTAGGTTTTTGGAAATGTACAAGTTTTTCACTGCGACCTTTTTGGTTGCACTTTTTCTTTCTTGTCTGTTTTCTAAAAGTGACGTAGTTTTTTTATCGTTTTGCTTTTTTTATTAAACATTTTATTTCTTCCTTTTTTAACACATATTTTGTTTTTGTCGTGTGTAGGTATGTTTTTGATTTTTAATTGTCTTACTTTTTTAGTATAAACTTATTAAGTTATAGGTAGCAAACTTTTCTACAAAAATATTTGTTTAATTACGTTGCTTTTTTCTTCATTTGCACCACATAGCGGCCTGTTTTTACACATTGCCACTTTCCTACCAAAAAACATTTTCTTTCTCTTTCTTCGAAAGCTGCCCTCGCAACTGATTTGGGCCTTTTTCACACGTCACTTTTTACAGTTCTGTGTATTCTGTGACATCTGTTTCACACTTCAATTCGTTTAATAACTCCACTGCAAACAGTGCTGCCAGAACTTTTAGAGGTAAAATCAGCAAAAACCCATAATTTTGCATCAAAAAATCTGAAAAAGATATAACAATTTATTTCAAAATGTTCTGGAATTTAAAAAAAGTTCTCATAAATATCCGTAGGTGGTCCTGGAAATATATGTAAGTTTTAAAAGGGAAATATTTTGTTGAGCTCTTAACACAGAAAAGTTTAAAAAATTTGTTCGATTTTAACTCGAATGCGATTTTCAGACCATGGCTAATAATTTTTAGATGTTTTTAAATCAATCCGAAACTCATTACTCTGGCTGAGTTGAGATTTATCACGTCTATCTTATTTTAAACAACAAATAAAAAGTTAATTGCTTGACATGTTATTTAAACTATCATTGAAAATTTACAGGAGATCAAATACTGCAACTATTAAAAATATTTACACAATTTCTTCTAATAAATCTTTGTATTTCCCAACGGGTCTTCCATCAATGGTTGATTTATTTCGTTTATCAATGCAAAAAGTGGAAATAGTACAAACAAATGTCACAATGAAAAGAAGGGGTTTAACGAACTAAGAAATCTGCAATTTTCAACCAAAAATCTTCAAATCTGCATTTTAATAATTTTGGGGGTAAAATCTGCAAAATGCAGGTTCTGGCATCGCTGGTTTGGAACAAAAAACTTCTTTGTTACATTGGGTCCTGACCTGACAATTGTTTGTTATAACAAACGTCAAACTTCATATAAAAAAAAACCCTGACAAAAATTTTAGAGTTTTTTTATATAGACTTTGACGTTTGGTATGACAAAAAATTGTCAGGTGAAGACCCCATGTAACATGCAGTCTACAACTGACATGAAATGCTCAACATTACAACACTAATATGATGGTAGTGTTAAATATAGACTCATTATGTTAGATGTTTTTTCATGTTATAACACGGTTGTTAATGCAAATGTTTTAACAACGCTTTTATAACATCATGTTATAACAGCAAATCATGTCAGTTGTAGACGGGGAGTAACACCGACCCTACAAGAAATACATAACCAAAACTAAAAAAAAAAACATTTTACTAACACACTTGCAACAGTTTTATATTTATATATATGTTAGAGTGGAACAACTAACATTTTATAAATAAAGCCATTTTAATTTATTTTTGTCAAACGCTTGTAAAAATGTGTGAATTGTGAATCAATTCTATAATTTGTATAATTCGTCTAACAGGTAGCGGGTGGTGGATTTGACCAGGATCATTTATTTCCGGTGGTGATAAAGAACAAATAATGTTTTTAAAAATCCTGATAACTTTAAAAGTAAGTACTTGATTTTGTGGTCACAATTAATTGGTCACACGTACGTTTACCTCCATTTTCAGACCCATGCAAGAAGTGGAACGTCATAAAGCAGCCGCAGAAATAACGATACGTGAATATACTTTTCTGAAGTCTTATTTCATATGTATGTATTTGATTATAATTTTTTCATAAAAAAATTAAATTAAAAATTAAAATAAAAAAATGTATTGTGTATTTAATAAAGGTTAGTACTAACCAATTTTTACGTTATAAATAACTAGTTAGTGTTAACCATTATTTACGTTATGACTAATTAGTTAGCATTAACCACTATTTTGGTTATCATTGACTAATAAAAAGCAGGAGAGTAAGCAGTACAGATATATGTTTCGTAGTCTTGTGGAATTCATTAGTTAGAGAGAGAGGCGAGATCACATGTACACAAGAGTTTCGGTTAGTTTTTTCATTTTGCTCTTAATAAACTAATAGAAACTTTACCCAATACATTGGTAACCACTACCAGTCATATAACTAGTAAAATGACCGGTAGTCTTCTTGTAGGGGAGTCTACAACTGACATGAAATGCTGTTAAAACATGATGTTAAGACTCCATGTTGAATTTTTAATATGTTAATGGTGGAGTATAGTACTCATGTTAATGTTAAGAAATTTAATTATTTTTTGATTGTCGTCGAAGCATATTCCAAACAATAGTGTGTGTGATATGAAAAAAAGCAACAAAATGACTTCTGTCAAGCTTAAACGTCATTTTATGTTATAAAAGAGTTGTTAAAACACATGGCTTAACAGCCGTGTTAAAACATGAGAAAAACTCTAACATGATGAGTCTATACTTAACACTAACATCATGTTAGTGTTAATGTTAAGCATTTCATGTCTGTTGTAGACTACATGTAATAAACATACAATAAACATCAATAAAAATTTTTACGGCAACTTTGTCTTTCAATACAACTCTGAAATGGTATATTGACATATGAATTCGCTTTAAATCATTTTCTCAATTCTCTTTTAGCAATTTTTCTTGGAAAATTTAACTACAGCGAAGTTGAAGCAGTAGAAATTTTTTCCGTGACACATCTAACATTCGACGAGGTGTGGTTGTAAAAATTAATAAATTCCAAATTAAGATCAAATAAAAAGTAAAATTTATTTAATAAGTTGATAAAATTTTGCTAAAGTATTAAGTTTATATTGTAAAAAACACAATGGCTAACAGATTACCGGCTTGTGTGATCGATGTAGGCACCGGGTAAGAATGTGTTTTTTTCATCCTAAAGTCCCCAAAAAAATATGAGGGGTAGTAGGTATAACAAAAACATTTTAATTTTTCGGAAAACTGGGACAGTGAAAAAAACAAAGTGGAATTCTGTGTAATTGATTTTTACTTTTTCCTTGCAGCTATACTAAATTGGGATTTGCTGGTAATAAGGAACCACAATTTATTATTCCCTCGGCTATTGCTATCAAAGAGTCTGCCCGTGTGGGCGATACCAATACCAGACGCATAACAAAAGGTATAGAAGATTTAGATTTTTACATAGGCGATGAAGCATTTGATGCCACTGGCTACTCAGTAAAGGTAAGGCCATAGTTAGGTTGCGTTATATTGAACATGACTAATCAAATGTTATCTTTAACTGCTAATCTTTTTCATTGTATTTTATTGGATATTTGTCGTATTGTGTGCAAACGCTTTATTTACTTTTATTTTGTATTATATCGTTTTGATTTAATTATTATGTTTTCTTTGGTTTATGTTATGTAGTACCCAGTACGCCATGGCTTGGTGGAAGACTGGGATTTGATGGAACGTTTTTTGGAACAATGCATTTTTAAATACTTAAGAGCAGAACCTGAAGATCATCATTTTTTACTTACTGAACCTCCATTAAATACTCCTGAAAATCGCGAGTACACTGCTGAAATTATGTTTGAGACTTTTAATGTTCCTGGTCTTTATATTGCTGTGCAGGTATGTTTTAAGGAAATAATTAAAAAAAAATGTAACAATTTTTCTATCGCTTTCAGGCCGTTTTAGCTTTAGCTGCCAGTTGGGCTTCCAGACCAGTTGAGGAACGTACCCTCACTGGCATAGTTGTTGATAGTGGTGATGGTGTTACTCATGTCATTCCAGTTGTGAGTATATAATACTTATTTAAACATTTTAAAAAATTTCTGCTGCTAAAATGGGAAGGTAAAAGGTCCGTTATATCTCGTACACAAAAAAGCGATAATTCTGGTTAAAATATAATTCATTTTGAAATGTCATTATTACCCAGTAGGACGCTAATCCGGCATACAAAAATGTTTTCCTTTATTTGTGGAATATACTTAAAAGTATTGAGGAGTTTCAAGTTCAAACACATTATTTAAAAGCTTCAAACAACACTCAACTATTGTATTCAACATTACAGTCACCAAGAAAAGTCTGATACGAGTAATAACAGTGCTTTTTATATAAATTTTACTGCAAGTTCAGTCTCTTGTGTTGTGAAAACAGCACATAACTTTTTTTCCCAACTAAAATGTAAACTTATGTGATGTTTCCATGTGACAGGCAACTGATTGTTTAGAAAAATTTATATGAAAATCACTGTTTTTGAGTACTTTTCATATAAATTTTACTACACAATCAATTGCTTGTCACCTAGAAACAACACATTAAAATTAAAATATTCTACGTTTTTTTTAAGGCGGAAGGCTACGTAATTGGCTCATGTATTAAACATATACCAATTGCTGGTCGCAATATAACCTCCTTCATACAGAGTTTATTGCGTGATCGTGAAGTTGGTATACCACCTGAACAAAGTTTAGAAACTGCCAAAGCTATTAAAGAAAAACATTGCTACATTTGCCCCGACATTTCCAAAGAATTTGCTAAATATGACACAGAACCAGGCAAATGGATACGGAATTATACCGGCATTAATTCAGTCACAAAACAACCATTCACAGTTGACGTTGGTTACGAAAGATTTTTGGGACCAGAGATTTTCTTTCATCCAGA
The DNA here is from genome assembly GCA_949318255.1 of Pollenia labialis. Taxonomy (NCBI): domain Eukaryota; kingdom Metazoa; phylum Arthropoda; class Insecta; order Diptera; family Polleniidae; genus Pollenia; species Pollenia labialis. The sequence continues at coordinate 83,912,179 of OX439140.1, forward strand.
ATTTTCAAATCCAGATTTTACCATCCCTCTATCAGAAATTGTTGATAATGTAATACAAAACTGTCCAATTGATGTAAGACGACCATTGTATAATAATATTGTGCTCAGTGGTGGCTCGACAATGTTTAAAGATTTTGGACGTCGTTTACAACGAGATATTAAACGTTCGGTTGATACACGTTTGCGTATTAGTGAAAATTTATCGGAGGGTAGAATTAAAGTAAGTTAATAAAATAATTGTTATTAGAAAATATAAAATTTTTTAACAAATTTTGAATTTAATAGCCAAAACCTATTGACGTTCAAGTCATTACGCACCATATGCAACGTTATGCTGTTTGGTTTGGTGGCAGTATGTTGGCTTCGACGGTAAGAATTTTGTTTAAGTTTTAATCCCGAATAACTTTATATTCGTTTTAAAATTATTTTGCTTACAATGTTTTTCAGCCTGAATTTTACCAGGTTTGTCATACAAAAGCTGCTTATGAAGAATATGGGCCTGGTATTTGTCGTCACAATCCTGTTTTTGGTACCATGACATAAAATCACATTTTTTCTATGCCTATATTATTATTTATTTTACTGTGAATTGGTTTTTATATAATTACTAACAGATTTTCCTGCATTTGTTTAACATCAGAAAATGAAACTTCCTCTATATTTCTTATGTTTTTTTTAATCAAAAGTATTTACTTGTTTTTCCTTTCTTATATTTTTAAGTTAACTTCTTGTTGTAAACCATAATTTTTTTATTCTAAATCTTGAAAATTTGTATTTTTCTACACAATTTTCGCAAATTAAACAAGCATTTTCTTTAGTCTGATAAAACTATTTTTTAAGTTTTATTGTAACTATTTGTTTTAATGAAATAAAAACTTGATTCGGCCAAAAGAAAAATACATTATACATACATACATATTATAAAACACCAAAAAATCATTTATTATATCGAGCCCTAATAGCAAAAATGATGTAACAAACAACATTTTAGATTTTTGTTTTTTGATGAAACCCGATAATTTTTGATAAAAAAAAACCTGTAAAATTTTATTTTTGTTGGTTACATCATTTCTGCTATAAAAGCTCGATATAATTTGAAAAAAGGTTTTTTTTAAACTCTAAGCAAATTAATTCATGTTAAAAAATAAATAAAAATAAAGACGGATTGAATCTGTAACATTGGAAATCAAAAAAAAAAATGGATTTTGGCAAAGTATTAAAAGGATTGCTTTGATGTTTTAAACTTCACTCAGTATTATTGTCAAAAATGGCCATAAATATGTATTTAAATAATTTTAAACTGTTTTAAGTCGCAACGGATGCAATTAAAATATGACTTCGACATTTATGTTTAAAATAAACTAACAATGTAAAAGTGTAATTTTCGAAATTATCTTCAATCTTTTTAAAATAAATTACATATTCAGGTATCTGATGGAAAACAATACGTTTTGAAAACGATAATATCGTTTTTAGTATCTTAGAAAATTGCTTTCTTTTACATTTTGCTCTGTTTTCCTGTATATATTCTTTTAAATTCTTAATTATGTTTGTTAATCGAACTGTATTTTAAACAAAAAATTAAGACTTCTTCAGAAATGGATTTAAAAATCGGTTGAAATTCATCACACCTGCTGAAAACGATCATTTTGAAAACGATCGTTTTTCATCACATACCTGATTATTTCAAACATTAAAAATGTATTTTGAATTACTATAACCAAGTGATAAGAAATTTTGAACAAAAATAAACTAAAAATTATTTTTATATATGTATTTTGGTAGAAAGCACTTTCGAAATTTCATGTATAATGCATATAAACGGGGACGGGTTTTATTCCATACATATAGGATCAGGAATGAATTGTTGAAGTTCTGGCTTTGTATAATTTTTAGACGTGGGAGTTTTTAGGCAGAAGATGTTTTAGACGTATAAAATATAAAATTTAGCTAATAAATAATGTTGATGTTGATATACAAGGTTAAGAAACCTCTATAAGACGTTTCCAAAGATATTTTCGAGAAAATTTTTATAAACATAGCGTTTTAATGACGGTATCGCATTGAGCAACAACACATTTTTTTTTAAACCAATCAAGGCTGGGAAAGAGTTGTTTGAGCTTTCTAGGAAGTACATAATTGCTTAGAAACATCAGCAGGGCTGGTCTATTTTCCAAAACTATGTATACTAGAAAAGAGTTGGCAGCTTAGATAACTCTGATGGCATGTAAATTTTCGTTAAAGTATCAAAAGATGGCTGTCAAATGTTGTAACAAGAATTTTTATAAAAACATCCTCATAATTATAATAATAGCTGATTTGTTTCCTAATTACTAAGAAAATTGGTTTCTGGTGAATATGATCAATATGTGTTCTTTTTTAACAGAATTCAAAAGCAATCTGTCCATGGATTTGTAAATAACTAAAGATTTTTCTTTATCCTTCCCCAAAGAGGTCCCAGCAGCAGATATTCAAAAGTGCATTTTCGTGCGCTGTGCGAAGATCAAAAGTTATTAGAGCAAATTGCTAAAAATGTCATTTGGTGTTCAAACGCTATCTTTTAAGTTCAAAATAATAAGACACAAAGCACTATTTTGAGGTATAACTTGACGAACAATAAGGCTGTTTCTTTATCCTTCCCCAAAGAGGTCCCAGCAGCAGATATTCAAAAGTGCATTATCGTGCGCTGTGCAAAGATCAAAAGTTAGAGCAAATTGCTAAAAATGTCATTTGGTGTTCAAACGCTATCTTTTAAGTTCAAACTAATAAGACACAAAGCACTAGTTTGAGGTATAACTTGACGAACAATAAGGCTGTTTGTTACTAAATTCCAGTTTATCTCCGAGGTAATAACGTTTACTGTTCTGTTTAACGCTTAATCTTTTATTTAGATTTTTTATGCAGCTACAAACTAAATTTGCAGAAATTTAATTGAAAAGTTATCGAAATGCAGAAAAAACCTTTGGGGCTACCGCGTATTTCCCTTCAAAAGTAATATTTTTTAAAAGCAATTTCCGATTTAAAAGCTAAACCGTACTGCGTAACTCATTGTTGTATTATTAAAAAAATTGGAAATTTAATAAAAAGTTGGTAGCACTGCTATTAAAAATAGACGAAAATATCCCATTACAAAAAAATATTAAATACTATTCAATGTGTTAAAAGTATTAAAATTGTATTTTTTGAATAAATCGGATTGTATTTCGATTTGATGTGAAGAGTCCAAAGAAAAAGTCAACCATTTTTTATACTGCTTTTTATTTGTACATGTAATTTTTTTTTTTTATTCTTTCTTAAAATTTCAAGACCACAAATATTAACACATTTTCAATAATAACATTAGTAGACATATATTTTAAGTCAAATCTAACATTATTGGGTTTAAATTGTTTGTTTTTCACTTTTATTTATCTTGAACTTAGTCATTTGCACTTTGCCACTAAGAAAATAGCTTTCGAACAATTTCCTAACGCTTTTTGCATAACTGACGATTGTTTACGCAATACAGAGTTGGAGTTTCGAAAGTGATTTTTATTGTTCGTAATAGAGAGCTGCCGTTTCGAAAGGGACTTTTTGTTTTCGATAAGGTATAATCAACTTCCGTTCATTCGAAACAAATAGTCGAAAATCTAAACAAACAGTACAAATTGTTCGAAGTCGTTAATTAACTCTTTCGAATCTAAATACGCGTAAACCACCTGCTTAACGATAAATTCTACTTAAAGGTTTATCGGTACATGCATTAACAAATTTTCTGACAATCGTACGATTTGAAATCACAAAACGACAGACGTTTGGTGTTCTGAAACTCGTCCGTTTTGCTCGCGACCTACCATAGTTTCTTTAAAAAATATTCTAGATCCCTTGAGCATACATACTTTTGCTATTTAAACATTCCCGTATGTAATTTCAATTTAAATAAAAAAAATATTGTTTCAAGCGTAGTAATTATTTGCTTTTTTTATTAATTTATAAATTTTCACACCAAATATATACGTGTTACGTAGAATTTCACCAAGTTCAAATGAACATATTGTTAACTGACAGTTTAGTAATACATAGTTAATTATAACTGAACGTGGTGAAGTTGGCCATTACATGTTTTTATTCTTTCCATAATAAACATTGAATGCATTTTTAAAATATAACTTTCTTCGATTAAAACAATAATAAAAATAATGATATACATACGTTTAAAAGGAAAAATATTATTCATAATTTAACAAATTTTAAGTAGAAAATATTTAAAACTTTTGCTGTAATATTTTAATTCTCTATATAATTGCTCTTTTTTTAATATAAATTGCATAAAAATTTTGTAATTTTTTTTAAATGTGGGTAAATTAGCGTTTAGCTTTTGATGTATATTAAAAAATTTTGTTGCAAAAGTTGTTATTGATCAGTTTTTCCAAAAAGAAAAAATGAAGTGTTCATTAATTGCGGGTTTGTTATTGTAAAAAACGGTTACATTTACGCATTTTATAAGTTAGTTATTACAGTATCTTTAAAATTTTTTTTTTACTATAGATAAACATTTAAAGAATTTAAAGCCTTTACTTATCTTAAAGAATTTGTGTTGTGGGCAAAAATATCTGAAATGTATCTATGTTTTTGTTTTTTTTAAATGTCACTTTGCTTTAACCAATATAATCACTTGTATCTTCATCAGTGGTATCGATTTCCTCATTTTCCCCAGGTTGCAAGTGTTCCGAGGCCATACGGAAATTTTGCAAAAAATCACGCATGGCATCGACTATGTTTGTAAGTGATTGGGTTAATTCCCGATAAGAAGCGCCAGCTTCAGTGCCTTCAGCAGCTCCTAAAATAAGTTTTTGTAAGACTTTAATTTATTTATGTGGTGTATAAAACAAGTACCTTCTACTGCAGCGTTTTCCAAATTCAAATTTAGAGCTTGCAAATGACGATCAACCTCGGCTACTTCATCGTTGACTCTATTAGCTTCTAGGGCTACGCGTGCAGCTGCCTGCTCTACATTAGCTACAACGTTCTGCTGTTGTTCTGCATTGACGTTGCCAGCATTATTCAGATTAAATGAGGGCAGTAACGATTGGAAAAACATTGAGACTGAATGATTCGGGGCAGTAGTTGGACTACTGGATGAGGACTTTCTAAAAAAATGTTGAACTTTTATTTAAATATACGTAATATAAATATAAATGTTTTTTCATACCTTTCATAGCATTTTACTGAATCCGCTGGAGGTAAAGGATCATACATCATTATTGCTTCCTTTTCCTTTGACACAAAGGGACCCAATGGTACCTTTTCTTTGTAATCAGATAGAATAACATGCCTTAATATGGGCCTGGGAGGCTGCACATAACGGGCCGATCTTTTTTGACTATATTCTTGTATGACATCATCCTTAGCCTCAATACGATCTAAAGCTGTATTAACATTGCGTTCCAGCCAGTGTAAGAGGTTGTTTTGACGCCACACCACTTTGGCTCGACAAATGTATAGACAAACCAGTTGGTGTAAGGCAGGAGATTGACTAAAAAGAATTTTGTATTGAAATAGAAATTGAATTATTTATTATCTCTTACTTACCTCCCCGAGACTTCTGAATTGAAATAAGAACAGCCCAAAACTCTTTTATCTGTTTGTATGGATAATTCATCTAGCAACGGCTTTAAAACACCCGGAAACATTAACAAAGCATATTGTAAAGCATTATCGGCATTTTCACATTCTAAATCATAAAAATATTATTATTATTAGTATTTTTAAAATATTTTTTTAAACTTTGTATAACTTAACCTCCTTGTAAACAATACAAAGCCAAGGCATAAGAATATGCCATATTTGGCAGTTGTGATAGATTACGTATGGCATCATACTCCTCGAAAAATTTCACCAACCAATTATACTGTTTACTACGCAAAGCATAGTAATCAACAATCAGTACCATGGCCAAGGGATCAACATCTGGATTCAGACTTAAAATCAATTTAGAAATCTCAAATGCTGTTCGACAACAAGCTCTTGCCTCCAAATATTGAGCATGTTTAAATAAAACCACAAATAAAGAGCGATTTTCTTGGCGTTTATAATCCAAGCGACAATTTCCATTGGTTAAGCTGAAACTGGGGTGTAAAGATGATTCTAAAACCAAAACTGCTCTTTCGATTAACTCACTAGCCAAAGAGAAGTCTTCGGTCATTTTGCCTTCAAAATTAAATCCAAATATTTAAAGACAACGTCAAAAAAAACATCCCTACTACTACAACTTACATAATTCACTTAATTGTATTAACGAATCCACGTGATAGGGACATCTTCTTATAAGATTTATCAAAAAGTCTGAATCAGTTCTTTCTAAAGCGGTTAAGAATAAGTTTTGTACACTTTGATAGTACTGACTGTGCTCAAAAGCAAACCAGTGTATTTGATCCATACCACTGTACAAGGCCGGTGATTGACTTGTACCTGCATTATCTGGCGATTGTATTGGTCTCATGGTAATAATATTTTTAGTTACTGGTGGCCATGATTCCTTAGCAGTTACCATGTAAGTAGATTTTAAAGTCAACTTTTGGCGGCCACGTTTATTTCTGTATGACAGGTATTCACAACTTTAAACGACTTATTACTTTTTTTATTTTTTCTCAAAACTTACTCAATTTTAACTACCCTTTTGCCAAAAGTGCGTCGCATTTCATTCTGAGGATTAAGATTTTTCAACTCAACAGCAAGCAGGGACTTATCGATTTCAATGCGTGGTGTTGTCAGTTTGGGATTTTGTGTTGTTGCATCACATACTTTGTTAAGTAAAGGATCAATATCACTGATATACTTATCGGTGAGCTGAAAATTTTTTTAAATACAAAACAAAATTTTAATTTCTGTATTTAAATAAATTCGCGAAAAATTTGCTATACCAACAAACTAACTAACTTTAAATTTTCTTTTTGAATCGCAAAATTTTTTATTTACATGGCTATAATCTATAAAATAGAAAACATTTTACACAGTTTCATAGAAATTATCAAGTTTTCAAAACTGCCAATACCACAAATTCACAAATTGTAAGCTTTTTGCCATAACCTCACAAATAAGAAGTTTTCTAAGGTATTTAGGGGCGGCTGAAGACAAATATGGTACTCGTTTATTTCTCTACAGAAGCGATTTCGAGATACTATTCGCGAAAATCGTGTTGTTCTGCTGTTGTTTAGCTATTTTGAAAAATCTCAAGAATTGTTCATCTGAAATGTACAAAATTTAAACTATTGAATAAATATAGTTTTCCTCTTTGAGCATATATTAATACTGTGTTGATCGGATAAAAATTCTTTGCGATTTTGATCATGAAGACGGAGTTTTTTTGATTTTATATATTCACAATTTTTGTTCCTTATGGCAAGACGGTTTGCAAGATATGAGCCTGAGAAAATGATCACTTTTTTGCAAAAATTACACAGAGGCTCTAAAGGAAGTTCATATGTTCGAGCAAGTTGTTTATTGAGACGTTAGGTACATTTTTGTGGTTGATTGTTTCCTTGAATTTTTAACGGTTTGCTACCTATGGACCTGAACAGTGGAAAAAAGGTAAAAAAATGGAATTTTCGGGAGATTTTTCACTTATGCGGCTACATAAACGGTGTTAAGAATCATTCCTAGGAAGTTTATATGCTCTAGAAAGTTGTTTATTTAGATCTTAGATCATTTTTGTGGTTGATTGTTTTCTTGAATTTTGAACGGTTTGTTACCTATGGACCTGAACAGGGAAAAAAAGGTAAGACAAAATCGAATTTTTTTTTAGTTTTTTGCGATTTTGATCTTGAAGATGAAGTTTTTTTGATTTTATATGTTCACAATTTTTGTTCATTATGCCAAGAGCTACAACTTTGTCTCAGAGGGTTAATCGAAATTCCGAACGGTTTGCAATACATGAGACTGAAATAATGATCACTTTTTTGCAAAAATGACACCAAGGCCCTAAATCTTTAAGGGCCTATAAAAAAAGTGTACGACTTCCGGCAAAACTGGGAGACACGGGTCTTTTTTTTTGTCCTTTATGGCTATTTATTGTCCGTATATGGTTTTTTTTCGTGTTGTACTGTGTAATTTAATATGCAATCCATTAGATAAATATTATTAATCAAATAAATAAAATTAGATTTAGAATTTAAAATTTCAATAATTTGCTTAAAACTGGAAAAATAAAATTATGTACCTACATTGTTTTAAACACTTAGACTTACCTCATTGTCTTCACTGCTTATATGATTTCCCGTATATTTAGCCTTCTTCTTGCGCTTCTTTTTTTTCTTTTTAGAAGACGATGGACCAGCAGTCAAGTTTGTAGCCGCTGAAGCATGTTCAGTTTCATTATCATCTTCTTTTACTTCACTTTCAGAAAGACTTTGCTGATTTAACTGCAAGAAAAAAAAATAACCAAAATAACATCAATATATGTACTAGCTGTTTTCACCCTTGATAGTAAAGTCCCTTGTAGTTCTTGTGAATCTTATAAATTTAGTTAAAGTTCTAAGATGTACAACACTGCAACAACAAAATAGCGGGTTTCACCCTTGATAGTAAAGTCCCTTGTAGTCCTTGTGAATATTTTTAATTTAGTTAAAGTACTAAGATTTACAACACTGCAACAACAAAATGTATTAGACTAAAATTTACTACGCTGTAGTTGAAAAATCCAACAAAAAGCTGTAGTAAACACGTTTGTTAAATAACCCAGAATAAAACAGTTGAAGAAACTTTATCTGTATCTTTCCCTCACTCAGCAACTTCATTAATTTACAATAGCTGCGTTCGAGAACACAAAAGTTTTTACTATTTTTTACTGAACTTTACTGCATTTTACTAAATTGCGTTCGCGTACACAAAATACAGTAAATGAGAACACAAATTGAGAGCGAAAAGTGACAGTTCTTGTCTTAGTATTTACAAATTTTTACTGCAGAAATTTTTGCAGTAAAATTTAGTAAATAAAAAAAACATATGTTTCAAAAGGTAAACAAACAAAAGTAACACACAAAATGCTTACAAATTGTGAAAAAATTGTTAAATAAAAGAACAGTTGAAAAAAAAAATAAATAAAAACAAAAAGTGAATAAATATTAATTCATTTAACTTGTTTGCGAAGCATTTATTTCGCTAAATACCAACATTTGAAACTTTTTTTTGTTATGTTAATTTTTTAGAGTTGTAGAAGTGTGAAGTACTTGGGTACTTAAGTAATCAATAGCAAAAATTTATTCTTGTTTTTATGAATAAATTAAACCTCTAAAAATTTGTAACATCAAATTAAATAAAAAACAAACAAACATGAAAGATTTTATGAAATAATTTGCTTGTATTTTCCAAAAATTTTCGTGTTTTAAAAAGTATTTAATCGAGTACCGATAAGAAAACGAGTTAAGTAGTCAAAATTGTAAACATTTTTCAGCACTTCAATTATTTTCCATCAGCTGTTGCCTTTATTTTACGAATTTTTACAAATTTTGCGTTCGCGTACTTTTTTGGACAACAGCTTTTTGTGAGAGCAAATTTTACAATTTTCTCATTTACTGCATTTTACTGTAAAAGTAGTCAAACGCACCTAATACTAACGAAAGAGACACTCATGCTTTGTAGTATTACGGCTTATTTTCACGATGATTTAAAAGACATGTCTTTTTTGTAGTTCTTTTTTTAAGAAACTTTTAAAAACATGTTAAATTTTCACAATGTTTCTTATTTTGTTTGATTTTTTTTATTTTCCGTATGTATGTATTGAATTTTTTTAAATTAAATTAGTTTATTTTTTATATTTTAATAACACTCAATTCACATGAGGGCTTTTACGACGTCGATTTGTTGACATCTCTTTTGGTTTGTTGGCGAGCGGTGTAGTGAAGAAAGAGGTGTAAACAAAACGACTCGTTTTGTGTTTTCATGTCGTTTTTTTATATTTCTCTTTTAACTTTTTCTTTTTACGCTTTATTCTTTTTCTTACTTTGAAGTGTGTGGTTGAAAATACAGTGAGTCCTCGATTATCGATAACATACGGGACCGGCAACATTCTTGATTATTAATTTTTTTTGGTCTGTTTCATATTTTATATAAATATGTAATGTATTATTATGTAAACATAGGAAAAAAAGTAATTGGCAGAATATGCTTCCAGTACGTTAGGAAATTCTCTTTCTTCGTTTATTTAAATTTGGTTTGATTGTTTTAATTTAAAGGAAAAATATAATTTGTTTATAACTTCGGATAACAGAGGTGATTTAAATCAATGCAAAACCAAATTATGTTTTCCAGTTAATTGATGCTGCCGGTTAATCGAATGACGGATAATCAAGGCCATACTGAAAATAAAAAAAAGACATGCAACCAAAAATCATCGTTTAAACGCAAAGAGATTTTGGAAGTTGCTTTAAAAGGGAATCAATATAAAACGACGTCGTAAAAGCCTTCATGTGAATTAAGTGTAAGTAATTGTCATTTTGAAATAAAAATACAATATAAATTAAAAAACCAAAATTAAGTGCAAAGAGGAATGTCAAAAAAAACACAGAAAATACGATTCATGTCTTTTTTTCTACCCTGCTTACTTCTCTCCCCCGCTCGCTTTCAAACTAAAAAAGACATGTTTCAAAAATAGGGGAAAAAATCATCGTGAAAATTGAGTGTTAAATCGTATTGAGAAAAGCAGAGTTGTACACTTCAGTGTTGCCAGCGAAATTTTGAGAAAGATAAATTTTAGTTTCCAAAAAGATACATTTTGAAAAAATCCGTTTTTAACGTTAACATTTATTTACATAATATTTCGATTTCATATTTAATGAATATTGTAAAAAAAATTATATTAAATATATTAATTTTTATTAATAAATTAAATAGTCAAAAATATCAGGCATGTAATTTTTAAAAATACAGTAAGTAAACTTCAAAAATGATTATATGTAACTATCTTTGGATGTTATCAAAACAAATTCATTTATATATGGGTGTTTCTACAGAAAATGACCCCTTATAGCTCAAAAATGAAATTATTATTTTGAATTTTTTTTTCCGCTGATATTATACAAAATAAATGTACCTGTCATTTTCCGAAAGATTAACTTTAATTTTCTTTATACTAACAAAAAAAAAAAAAAAAAAAAAAAAACTGAATTGGCAAATTGGTTTTTTTTGTTGTTTTCTTACGAAGACAGTAGAATGAAGCTTTTTGTTTATTAATTTTGTTTTTTCTTTTTACCCACTTACAACTACAATTCGAGTCGGAAAGAACCCAACCAATTGTAGGGGAATGTAAGAAAGGATAAACTCACTGTTTATTGTTGGTGTTTTGTTTTGGCTTTGATATTGTTACAAGTAAGACTTTGAGTGTTTATAATTCATATTCGCTTTAGGGTTTTATTTGTATAATATTTTTGGCCTTTCTAAAATCTTTGGAAAAGGTTTCCTGATGAGCTGGCCTAAGCAACCAGTGAAATGCGCATAGAAGCTAGCTTTCCCTCAACAATACATTTCAGCGTATTTATCAAATATGAAAAACTGGGAATTTAGCACGTCATACGGAAATCGTATTAATAACAAATATTTTACTTTGAGTTAACCATAATAAATTCAAACACAAAAAAAACTGTTAACTTTTTAAAATGTTACGACCGTTACTTTTAAAAACAAAAATTTTTTTGGGTAACTAATTTCTTTGGTTTGAAAATAAATCTATTCCTTAAACAAAAATTTTAAATAATTTAATCAGATATTTTACTTAACATATCCTGCGCAAAATTTTACAATACATGATGTTTGTTTCCGACATTTGAAAACAGCACATTTATAAAGTAACGACCGTTACTTTTTTAATGGTCAAAAAATTATTGAAATTACATTTTTTATGAATTCTTTCAGTTGCTGCCTTTACTTGAACTTTCGTAAGTGCAAAATGGAGCAATTTTCGTGGCATATTTGGGTAGGTAGGAATTTTTTTTAAAAAACCTCCGAAAACCGGTAACGACCGTTACTTTGGAAACACCCATATATAATATACGAGTTAAGGCGTTTATACTAGGGCGATTATATCAAAAAATTCATATGTATAAATTTCCTGAAAAAAAACAATGTTCATATTTCCTCAGAACAACTTCGGGCTACTAGTAATCATCGATTTAGGTGGATCGTATGTTGAAACATCCTTAATGTTCTCTTTCACCATAATAAAAGCTGCTATTGTATTAGTATTGAGTCGGTTACGATGATCAGTCCTATTAAGTTTAAGTTGGCTAAAAATTCTCTCCACACATGCATTCGAAAATATAAGTACAAATGTTAAACCAACTACTTTTTCAAATTTTTAAACATCGGTTCATTAACAAAATTTTTTAAATTAAAATTTAATATTTTATTTCTGCACATTTTACGTACAGATTCAAAAGATACGAAACATGTCAGGATTATACATGGTACATGAAGTCATCAAAAGATACGAAAAATTTATCTTTCGTATCCTAACGGCAACACTGGTACACTTAATACAAAGGGTGAAAACCGCTAATATATTAGACTAAAATTCACTACGCTGTGGTTGAAAAATCCAACAAAAAGCTGTAGTAAACACGTTTGTTAAATAACCCAGAATAAAAAAGTTGAAGAAACTGTATCTGTAGCGGTTTTCACCCTTTGTATTAAGTGTACAACTCTGCTTTTCTTAATACGATTTTATACTACAAAGCATGAGTGTCTTTTCGTTAGTTTTGTAAATTAATGAAGTTGCTGAGTGAGGAAAAGAGACAGATATAGTTTCTTCAACTGTTTTATTCTGGGTTATTTAACAAACGTGTTTACTACAGCTTTTTGTAGGATTTTTCAACAACAGCGTAGTAAATTTCAGTCTAATACATTTTGTTGTTGCAGTGTTGTAAATCTTAGTACTTTTACTAAATTAATAAAATTCACAAGGACTTCAAGGAACATTACTATCAATGGTGAAAACCGCTTGTATCTTTCCCTCAATCAGCAACTTCATTAATTTACAATACGCATATAAGAAACTCGCTTATAAGAAAAACTCGGTTATAAGAAAGACATCTTCGGACACCATGCACATTTGTATATATCTGCGTGCTAAATAATCCTCATATAAGAAAAACTCTTCTATAAGAAACAAATTCTGAAGAAAAATAATGCTCATTCCATAGAAAATAGTACGTGTATAAGAAAGTAGTATATATTCTCACAATTTGATTTTTTTTACCTCGGTTAAAATAGATTTTTTTTTGTGTATAATTTACAATTTACATCTGTTCAGTGTTACTTCAAATTTAGTATTTTTAAGTAAACACATGTTCTTTAACTATGTATTCATTCTTCTTACTGATTTTTTATCAAATCTAATTTTAAAACTAGGAATTAATATGTATTTGTTTTCCCAAATTACATTTTTTATCAAATGTCATTTTAAGTGAAGTGCAATCACCTGTTTTATTTTTGTTATGTTTCTATATTTAGGCCCAGACCCACGATGTCGACAAGAACATTTCTTTCGTATATTTTATTGAAAGCAAAAACAAATTTTAGTTTTTTTACTATTGTTTTCAATATAAATATGCGAAAAAAAACTTCTTGTCGACATCGTGGGCCTGGCAGTTAGTTCTGTACTTATACATGTATTTATATTTGTCGACAAATAAACGAAATTTAGTACAAAATGATGTGTAGTATGTATAAGTATTAAACAGTTTTATTTCAATTTCTATATGACATTTTTTAAATTCTGTTACTGATGTATATAAGAAAATATCTTTCTTATTTGCGTGTTACAGATATAAGAAAGTATCTTTCTTATATGCGTGTTTTCTTTATAAGAAAGCTCGCATATAAGAAAGAAAATCGGTGCATTTTTAGGCTTTCTTAGGCTTTTTATATGCGTATTGTACTGTACTAACGAAAAATACAATCATGCTTTGTAGTAGGATAAAATCGTATTAAGAAAGTTGTACACTTAATACAAAGGGTGAAAACCGCTACTAAAAAGAGACATATGGTTTAACTCACATACAAAGTTTCATAACAATTTTTATATTCTATAATACAGACATAAAGTTTCAATTACTTACTAAATCTTTGTTACCCAGCCAAAACATAAAAGGTTTCTATCCACCACCCACCCACATGTAAATTCTTCCTTTTTTTCTTTTAGCATTTTTGTAGTACATAAATTTATAAAACGAGAATTTTTTTAACCCATTCCCTCAAACTTACCAAATCAAAAAAATTATTTTTCTTGCCTCGTTGAGTCTCCAGCTCTTCATCCTCACTTGGGTGCTCATTGTCAACATTCTGTTGCAACTCCAAATCGCCACCTTGCAATTTCTTAAGAACCCTGGAGGACATTTTAACTCCAATTTAATATTTGTTTCTGTCGGAGAATAAAATTATTTACTTCAATTTATGGAAATTTAATAATCAATTTCCTTTGTTTATATATATGTACATATATCAAAATAAATTAATAGTTTATTTTGTAAATATTAATCAAATTGATTAGAAACACATACTTCGTGGATCAAGAAAATAATATAAATAGGCGAAAAAATTAAATAGGAATGGGTAAAAAATATCGATATATCAAAATATCGATATTAAAAAAAATATAATCGATATATATCACCGATATTTTAAATACCGATAAATCGATGTATCGATATTGAAATACGACTATCGAATTCGATATTTTTTAAAGGCTGTCTTCATTAAGAACTCAAAATTTTAGCCGTTTTTCAAACAATATGTTTTTTAAGAATTATAATCATTGCATGCATCATATGTTTTTTTAAACAAATATGAAGATCTAAAATAATTGGCATTTATAAGAAACAGTGCCGGATACAAGAAGCAGATTGTCTGGAGTGCACATAAAACAGAGAGTGCTCCTGATGTCCATATCTGATGATAACTGGTTTGACTAAAACCAGTTGGTACTTTTGGGGTGCAATTCAAATTTTTAGGAAAGTTGGTACTTCCATGACATATTTACTTCCATTTAAATTTTTCGTAATTTTTTTTTTCTTATGGTTTTTTTGTATTCTTTCCTTTTGTTTTTGTTATAATTGAATTTTTTTCTTTTGATTAAATTTTTTGTTTTATTAATTTTTTTAAATAAAATGAAACAATAAAAAGTAACAATGTAATTACATATAATTAATTTCTTCATACATATCAAGGTATATTTACACAAGGTAGATTCATTTGGGAGTGTAGACATGCTGCTCTATAAAAATAACCGAGTGGAACGGAATTGTCAAAATTGTCTTCATATAAATTTAACGCACACATGTACAAATTTTGGCTCATATACACGGAATTTGACATTGGTGTTCCAACTTAGGTAAATAGCTGACAAACATATGGGCCAACAAGTTTACCTTATGTAAATATACCTTGATACATATGTTTGTACACAGGTATACTGAATTTTTTAATTTGGTAATAGTTTCAGCAAAATACGTTCGATATATATCGATATTTTTTCAACTTGCCCATCCCTAAAATAAAATGAGAATAAATTCTGCCAGGGCTGCCAGGTACTTTTTTCCTTGTCCCCAAAAAATTAAAAAACAATCGCCAAAAATCCCAAAACTAAAAATCAAAACCTTAAAAAGTTAATATATTCTTTTGTTTTTTCTTCTGACCAAATTTTGAATCCTGTCAATTAAAAATTTAAATTTTTTTTAAAAATAGTACGAAAAATTTAATAGGAAATCCCCAAAAATACCCAAATAAAAATTTTTAGTAAAAAAATTATTTTATTTTGTTTGTAGAGACTGGTGTCGGCATGCTTTTTAAATCCTTTTTATGCGATTCCAGTGAGGAATTACAAGCAGAGCAATATGCTGTTTTTGAAGATATATGGGACAATTTGTATTTTTCCCAAATTTTATTACATTGTCTTTTATATTTCGTCAGCTAAAACGCAAAAGACACTATCTAACATTTTGAAAATTTCACAGCAGATGCAAAAACTATTCAAATGATAAACTAATAAATCTCCTTAAACTGTTTATAATTTAATTTTCTTGCAAAAACCTTCCACTTGTTTTGACAATTGAAAATGTTACATATTATGAAACTGTCAGTTAGGCTTTTTAGAGTTTACCATAGTATCTTTTATAGATATGGCCTTTTGTTTTTTTAATAAAAAAAATCACAAATTTTAGCCGAAAGATTCCAAAATTTTTTTTGTGGACATTTATGCTGATGCAATACTTCAGAATCAATGAAAACGTTGATTTTTTATTTGTCTGGGATCACACTATGAAAGTTTTCTTTCAGAAAGTCTGAGTTTATTGGTGAGAGGGGAAGAGAACATGCTTTTCTTTTCTCCTCTCTCACCCATAAACTCAGACTTTTTGAAAGAAAACTTTCATAGTGTGAACCCAGACTAAGATTGTGCTGTAACTTCGACTTTTTGATTTTTCATTGGACAAAAATAAACTGTTGCTTTAACTTCTGATTCAGTAAATGAAAACAGTCGCAGTCAAGGCACAAAAACGAAAAGTTGTGCACAGCAAAGCAAGGCCCAATGAGCAGGTTTGCGCAAGAAGCCTGATGATCATTGTTTTTGTTCTTTTGAGCTGTCGAAAGTTGTTTACATTTTGCTTACATGTGCATGTATACATACACGTTTTTTCCTTTTGCTTTGTGCTTGTGGTAGTAAAGGCCATGCCAGATACAACTTTTGCTTCGCGTTGCGTTAGAGATTCGCTTTGACATCTAAGATGAAATATTCATACTTATACGAAATATGTCACAAAGAACTTTTAACGCAGAGCGAAGCGAAAAGTTAGGCAACTCTCATCTTTTTGTGTGCTTTGACAGTCTGCTAGTATAATTTTTTTTATTTATTTATTTTTAACAAACAATTCGTGTGTGTTGTCAAAGTTTAATTGTGACATACAGCTTTTGCGTTACGCTTTTCTGTCAAAGTTAGAAACGTCACGCAAAGCGAAGAAGTTTTATCTGAAATGACTAAGTTTTTGACAGTTAAAACGAAATTTTATACAAACAAAATACATGTCGTTTTTTGTTTTTGTACAAGTAATCAGACCTGATAGATGGTCTTTCAAAGCAGGGTTGTTAGATGTGTCGATTTTTCGTAATTTTGACGATTTTTTACTAAAAATAATAGTGTTATGACGATTTTCTGGCATCAATAAAATACTTACTAGAAATATTTACAATTATATTGAGAACAGTCGAAAACGTAAAAAAAAATTTTCGAATTTCAAAATTATTGGAAATTAAACAAGTGAGAAAGTATAGTCGGTCAAACCTGAACATATGATACCAACACCACAGTATTTAAAAACAAATTTTCGAAAGTTTATGGCTATATGGATAGGGATCTATCTATGTTTAAAATTTCATTTAAATCGGTTTGATAGTTTCTGAGAGCCAAATATTGGACCCCATCTCACCTCGTGGTCCCATTTTTTTAAAAAATGCATAGCTTATATCTCCGAACAAATATGGATCCATCTTTGTTTAGAACTTCATTAAAATCAGTTTGATAGTTTCTGAGAGGCAGAAATTGCTCCCTATCTCCCTTCGTGGTCCTACGATTCGGCCCATTTTCAATACGCTTTGTCCTATGTATCAATTTTTATTTAATTATCTCCGAAACTGCGACCTGTCGATCGGTATACTTTCAAGTTGGTCTAGGACCAATATTTTAAGGCGTTACACACATCAGCCCTAATGCATAATACCCTCTCCATTATTGTGGTGTGGGTATAACAAAATAAAATTCTTCCCCCATCACAAATCAGGTGGCTGTCATTAGAAGCATTAGTAATTAAAATTCTACAATTATATGAAAGCAATCGATACTGCAAAAAATATACACTAGAGGCCCGAATCGCGTCGGTCATATTTGGTCCACTTTTTAAACATTGGTTTAATCCGCTTTGCGTTTTTATGACTTCGATTTG
Organism: Pollenia labialis; assembly: GCA_949318255.1. Taxonomy (NCBI): domain Eukaryota; kingdom Metazoa; phylum Arthropoda; class Insecta; order Diptera; family Polleniidae; genus Pollenia; species Pollenia labialis. The sequence continues at coordinate 83,930,142 of OX439140.1, forward strand.
CGACGCTACATACGATTGCATTGTTTCGCTGAAGTCATAATCACATGTGAAGAATTTTTCTATTTGCGTGGAAAAAGGCGAATTCCCATTTAATTCTGTTAGGTAAGTTATTCTAAGTATAGTTGCGTGTTAGAAAGTAATAAGTTAGTTCTTAATATGAAGTTGTGTAGAAAAATGAGTGCAAAATACATTAGTTTGGAACTAAAATTGGACACAATCAAGCGTTTCAAGTCGGGTAAAAGGACAGTTTATATAAACAGAATCCTTGGTTTAGCACCTTTAACAGTAAAAACAATTTGCAATAGTAATAGCGCTAAAAATTAAACATTTAAAGATAGCTCGAGTTAATAGCAAATGAGATTTTAGTTTTTATTTAATGTTTTTGTGAATATGGATAAATGAAAAAAATAAATTTTTAACACATAGAATCTGGGAATTTATTTTTCATGTTGAGTAACATTTATTATATAAATTTTTGTTATGTTTTTATGAAAATATATTAATTCTTATGTATTTATTTTCAAGTGATAAATATATTTCAGCCCACTTGCTGAAATAAATAGAAAAAGACTTAACCACATCACTTTCTTCAGCACAAATAGAATTTCTTGCTAAAAATTTAGATTTTTGAACTAATAAATGCAATAAATTGTCTCCAATTTGTAAAATTTTAAATTTGACGATTTCTTGACGATTTTGTTAAATGGAACAGGCTGCGAAACAGGAAAAATGTACTATTATCTCCAATTTTGACAACAGTTATCGTTAGTTTATCTGTAAATATTTAAACTACATTTTGGCGATAACTCGCGTTGAGAACACGGACACAATTCTGTCAACTTTTAACAAACAACACCCTAGATACAATTTTTATTTATTTATTTACGTAATATGTAGCCCTTTTGGCCAAAAAATCAATATTACAAGTGATAAATTCTTAAGCTACATACGTACATATATTAATTAATCTATAATTATAATTCATAATTAAAATAACAAAATAAAAATTATAAATAATATACATGCCATCACTTTAGATTAAGGCTCTCCAGCCACATTTAAAATATAGAGTTATCATAATTATCATCCATCAGTAGCTAATCAAGATTTACTACTGAGATTGAAAAAACGGAGGAATTGTGTACTTAGACTCAACAATTATAAGCAAAAATAATGGGATTCTGTTTGATTGGTATACTAAAGAAACATCTTCTGGAAGTTTAATGAATAACCACACTACACAACCCAAAAATAAAATTATCAACACAGAAAAATATTTAATTTCTAAAGTATTCATCATAAGTGATACACAATTTCATAATAAAGGCAAGTTAGAGTGTTATATTCAGCTGTGCCGAATCTGTGATACCCTCCACCGACAGTTCGAATATTTCAGGAGTAATATCAATATGATATATATTTATTATTAGTTTTTCTTTATAAAAACAGACGTCAGCATCAAAATTGGTTGCGGTTTAGACATACATACATATATTAAATTACTAGCATTTAACCCGCTACTTCGTTAGGGTCTCCTTTTTCTTCGTGGACATATCTGTATGCCAATTTTTCTAGGTTTTAACTTGTTTAAATTCGTAGAACACAAAAGCAAATAAAAGAAAGTTAATTTGCTGTATCATCTTTCTTGATACTTTTTTCTCCCCATTTATGTGCCAACATTTTCAATTTTGTAGTGGGAGCCCAAAATTTAGTATGTTTGTATGTGTCAATGAATGGGGAAAATGTTTTGGTGTAAAAGATAGATGGCGTGACAAAAAAAAAGCTCCAAAATATGTAGAGGTGTTACGCGTTTACTTTCCAATAGGACCAAATTTCAAACGGAAATTCAAAAATTTCCAGTCGATGAATAAAAATTACCAAAAAGATCCCTCTTATAGACTCTCATCCACCCAGGACATTGCATCTTGAATTTTATGTTTCAAGGTCCAATACTAACGGAAATTCAAAAAATACCAGTTAAAGAACAAAAAAGTTCCAAAAGTTCCGTCATAGATTTTTAGGGCATTGCATGTTGAATCTTATGATTTAAGGTCCAACATGAAAGATAATTAAAAAATACCAGTTGTAGAACCAAAAAGCTAAAGTAAAATATCAAATAGAAACTGGGAATTATTTCCTTCCGAAGGTTACTTTATGTTATATTCAACACTCGAAGGCTATGTGACATTGAAGATGACGAGAACGCCAGTAACACATATCGTTAACGTCGACTAAAATTTACTAAAGTGAAAAGTTTTTCAACGACGGCGGTGAAAATACAACCGTCGGCTATACCAAATAATGTAAAGTGCGACTTTAATGTTTGTTGTTTGCAAACGAGCATTGAAAATATTCGTATATTTTATAAAAATGTTAAAAGTAAAAGAAAAAATAAAAAAAAAATGTACCAAGAACAAAATATTATTATTATTATTATTCTTTGTGTTTTGCATTTTAATTGTTTTTAAGTGTTAAAATTTTTTCTCGCCCCATTTTTATTCGTGAGTTTGTTTGATAGTTCAAAGCGGCAATTTTTCTCAAAAATGTTATAGACACACTTTTTCTGTAAATTGGCGAGTAATTTCCTTACGTGACAGCTAGAACTCGCCAATAAAATTACAGACCCAATTTAGTGAGAAAAACAGCTGTTTGTTTCAATATATAGCATTTTTGTTCATTTCACACATTTGAATCGAAAACTTTCTCGACGCGAGAGTTACAGAACACGGGAACTGTTTGTAGAAATTACGGGCATTATTGGTAAATATATTTCTGTTGTATAAAAGTTGTTTGCTGGGATTTTTGTAACAGACTGTTGAAAAATGTAATATTTTCCAAACGCCCTGTTGTTTTTGACATTTAAATGTTTTTTTGTTTACTTTTTGATTTTATCATTTTCTGTTTTTGTCTTGGCGGGATTTCGTTGTGCAAAAAATATGCGGCATGTTCGCCATATTTGCTTCATTTATAAACGGTGTTACCTGAGTCCACTTAACACTCACTGTTGGTGATCGAAATCTAATAAAAATCCAAAAAAATTAATGCTGGATAGCTCAGAAAACAACTTCAAAGTGCAAAATATATTTATTTTAAGAAATTCTATTAATATCATTACTAATTATAGACATAAACTAGAATATATAAATTTAATAACATTTTTTACAACCTTGCGAATCTATTAAGCACGCTATGTCTGTGATTCGTATTTTCTATGTGTTTCTCTTTGTGTGTGCATCAGTGTACAATTTTGCGAAAAAATTGTCTACAAAGGAATTTTTGGTGAACAATTTTGTTTAAATCCGTGTTTTTGGCTTTAAGCCTTTCAGCAAATTATAAAGAAAATCTGGTATTTTCTCAATTTTCTAAAATAGTTTGGTTTTGTATATTTAAAATCAAATATTGTGAAAGAAAAACATTGAACAAGCATCAACATGTCTAACATTGTGCTGGATAAGGAGACATTTTTAAGACGAATAAAGCGTCTTTATGACGAATGGAACGTAAGTTTTTATATTTTTTTAAAATATTAAATTGCAGTTTGTATAGTAGTTTTGGTAAGGTTAAGTAAAAAGTTGTGAAATTTAAAGTTTGGTCTAAAATTTTAAACCTGATTTTTGATTTACATTGAGCATTATGTAGCAGTTCGTGTGGAGTTGTGTGTGCTTCTTCAAAAGTTTGTGTTGAATGAATGATGCTGATAATATTTGTAACAAAATTTACAAATCATTGTTGCTGGAAAAAGGAATTCATTTAAAATTGCATTATTCTCCACATTATTAAATTCCAGTTTTGCAATTTTTGTATTTCTATTCTTTTATCTAACAAAAAAACAATTGCAATTTATACGAAACTGTGCACACCTCCCAAATCTTACCTTTCTAAGATTATTAAATTAATTTTTATAATTCTCTTTGAAATGAAATGAATGAAGGTATTATTTAAAATTAACTTTTGAATTTATTGTTTACTTATTCCGAGATAGGCATGTGCATTTCATCAATATCAATGTGCTTTATGGGATCAAAATTAATATTCTTCAGTAGAGGACTGTCTTCTTTTGATAGTGAAGTTGAGCGTTCGTATTATTTTTAATGGCAAATGTGCCCGTTCCTCGTGGTGTATTTCTTTAATGAAAGCTTGATCTGGCATATTTTAACAAAAACCAGAAATTTTTAATTTAAGAAGTTTACCTTTCAATTGTTTTCCTAAATAGGTATATGTAGGTACATGCCATTTATTTGCGGCAAGATTATCAAAACTAAAAAATAGTTTTACATTAAACGACTTTAAAGTTTTAAATTTACACACAACCTAATGGAAAATGAACACTTTATTCTTTTCCCAAAAATTATTTTACAATATCTTCATAATAATGATTTACATTAAGTAAACATTTGCGATTTTTAACTTATCTGGTTTAACATTTTAAAGTTTTTTCGTTTATAGTTACCTGCGCTTATAAAATTATTGTCTTCTAAAACGAATTCTGCTAAAAAATGCCTAGCTCAAAAAGGTTTCGAATTTCCAAAATAAATTGCTATTAGAAATGAATTTGCCACAAAAAGAATCGAATTTATTTTTCACATTTGGGTGATTCACAAGGTGTGCTATTAGGTCATATCGTCATAATGTCCTAAATAATATTTTACAATTGTTTAAAAAAATACTGTTGTGTTTCAAATAAAATAAAAATTTTAATGCTGTGTTCATAGATTGTCATAAATGTACAGTAGAAATCTAAATTATAAGTGGTTGCCAACAGTAGTCATATTTATGTATTTCTTTTTATTATTTTTAGACATATGTATGACTTTACAACTTTATGATTACCTTGTGAATCCCCCAATTATTTACCAGAATAATGTATTTCCTATTTATTGGAAATATCCATGCCATCAACATGTATTAACCAGGGACCGAAAATAACAGTTAAACTAGAATTTTAAAAAAAAGCATATAAATTTTAAGGGCCGATTTTGATTATAAATAAATCACAAATTATTTAGGAAAGTTTTATTATGATAATATTGGTATGGTTCAATTATGTATGAAACAAAATATCGGGCAAATGGCCGCCGCGACCTCGGCGGCACACCTCCATCCGATGGTCCAAATTTTCGATGACCCTGAGGCATAATTGAGGTTCTATGCCATTAATGTGCAGAATTATCTCATACTTTAGCTTTTGAATTGTTGCTGGCTTATCGACGTACACCATTTCTTTCAAATAACCCCAAAGAGAGAAGTCCAACGGTTTGCTAAAGTTTTTGCACGATTTTTCCGATTGTACGCACATTTAGACGATTAAATTGACCTAAAAAAATCACGAAGTGCTCGATATGCATTTTGATTTTAACACCCATTTTCTTAATAATAATAAAAAAATAAAATTCAAAAAATAACTGTTTCATCTGACTTTTATGAAAAAAGTTAAAACTGTCCTTGGTATTAACATCTTTATTTTTTTATCACATTCCGAGTAGTTTGAGTAATCTACAAAAAAAATTTTTTAAATTATAAAGGTGTTTAAATATGCGTATTGTAATCAAAATAGACTAATTATAATAGTATGTATTAGTATTACAGTCGTATTCATAAAAACTTATTAATGATTAATTAACTGTTTGTAAAATTTAAACCACAATTTATAGATGTAAAACGAACATGAAATGTTGTATAAAAGTATTTGAAATACTACAAATAAATAAAAAAATCTATTTTTTTTTATTTTAGACAACCAATTGAAAGTTATCAAGGGCCATTGAAAAGGTCTGCGCAAGGAGCCTGATGATCATTGCTTATGTTCTTTTTAGTTGTCAAAAGTTGTTTACATGTGCATGTATACGTGTATGGTATGCCACACATACACGTTTTTTCCTTTTGCTTTGTATATGTGGTAGTAAATTTTTGACAACTAAAAAGAATCGTTTTTTTGTTTTTGTACAAGTAAGCAGACCTGATAGATGGGCCTTGATCATGGGAATCTCACAAAGAGTGTTTTTGATCGTCGACGAGCTCATTTTTTAATTGTAGACGATTCCTCGCACGGGAGAAATTGTTACACGTGCTGATTCGTATGAGAGATTCTTCCATAACGCAGCGAAATACGCTTTTATTAATCATAAAGGGAATCGTTTATGATGTATGTTGAGATTATCTAACGAGTCTCTCAAAAAGCATGCTAAGAGTCGTATGAGACTCACCTTGGGATTATTTTACAACTCGTAAAATGCTCAGCCATATAACTGAGCTACCTAAATAAGGGCATCAAGCGTATTTTTCATGTCAAAACTTCTAGTTTTCATACAATTTATATAAAACAAACCTTAAGGTCGCGAAATCAACACCATCCAGTCGGAAAAATCCTTTTTTCAGGTCCTTAGGCCGGTTTGTTTTATTGAAATTGTATTGACAATAATATTTTCATTTTTCAAAAACGCTCTTATTTAGGTAGCTCAGTAATTGTTATACGACTCTTACAGAGAGTCGCAAAAGGTTCATTCCAAGATTAAAAGACGAGCGTGTCAAAAAATAAATAAAAAAATAATAAATAAAAAAAATTTATATGTTTTTGTTTTTGTTACTCGTCAGATAATCATCAGAAGATTCTTTTGGGAGTTGTGTATTAAACATAATCGTCAAACAAACAGCCTATGCCATGGTGAAATTACTAGAAGGTGGCAGCACTAGGAGTTGTTGTACAACAATACAACAAAAACAGGCAAATTTGTTTGTGTAAAATAGTCCATTATGTCAAAAATATGGATTTTCACCACACCAAAATATTATTGTTTTTATTTAATGAATCGTCATAAACCTGAATATTAACATCGAGAAATTTTACAAAGGAATGAAGTGGAAGCTCCCCGCAGTTTAAATGAACTATAGGCGAAGTTTTCCCGGGAACAAAAGCTTTTAGTTTGGTTTTAGGCAATAAAGACCAAAAGCAACAGTAAGGTAGTAGCCAAAAAGGCAATGTTAAAGAAGACAATTTTACATGACACAAATATCAAGAACAAAGAATACTTTGAAATAATTATTTAAGAAAGTAATGGCTTTATCATGGAAAGCAAAGCTGACTAGCATATTAGACAAGGGATTTCCAATGAAACGGAGGACTTAAATAAATTTGCCTTTACACTATCTCAAATTTGACTTACGATGATTAGCATCCCATTAATTGATTCTCTCAACATTCACGACTGTCGATATCAATTTGTCATGTGTTCACATTGTTGGTAACACTTTGCATGGCATTTTTAGGTGACATATAGATGCGTCTACGTCTACCCTTTACATGCTCCTCTGGCGCACCGGTAATAATAGGTTTAAAACTTTAAAAGAAACCATTTCTTAAAAACAATCTTTTAGCATGGGCGGGTGATTTAAAGTTGTAGTTTTTGGTGGAAAAGTTATGTAGCGGTACAACGATGTTATTCATATTCCACTTTAGCTGTTGTTGGGTGGTTCACAAATCAACAAACCCAACCAAACCAGTTCACATACACAAAATTCTCAAATTCACTTACACTACACTTTCAATTTTGTGTTTTTATCTAGAAGAATAATTTTTATAATCTTTTGTGTATTTAAGTGGCATTACATCAAAAAACAAACAAATGATTTTGACATAATGAAAGTTCACCATGAATTGAGCAAAAAATAATAGATTCCGTAGTGCTGCCACCTTCTAATTATTTCACCATGGCCTATGCTAGCTGGGTTGCTAATGTTCTTTTTAGTTGTCAAAAGTTGTTTACATGTGCATGTATACGTTTATGGTATGGCACACATACACGTTTTTTCATTCAAAAATATTTTAAAAAAGTAAAATGAACAAATCATAATAATAGTGATGTTAATAAAAAGTAAACACAATTTTTATTCGAATACTTTCTTCTCATATAATAAAAGGTTCAAACAAAAATTTCAGAAACTAATATAATCGGGCATATTCTCCAAATTGAAATCGAAATTATTGATAAAATTACTGTAGTTTTTCCTCTTTTTAAGAGCGGTTGTAAATATAATTTGTACTCAAAGTATGAATTATATAAGGAATATTTTTATGAACTTTATTTACAGGCTAGTTTTCAAAATTTGTTCGGTCTTAAATCCACTTTATTTCGATTTTCATAACATACCCGAATATGTAGTTTTATTTGTTAAGAATAATTTTTAATGTCTACAATTAAAAAAAAAATTATAAAACAAAATTAAATATAGAATATCATGTGAACCGAATAGAAGAAGTTTGATTCATCACTAGCAAGAAAATGTCAGCAAAATATAAATAAAGTTGCTATACTTAAACACAAAATCGCTACAAACAGTTAATAGTAAAAATGCTGTTAATGTACGTTTATGAATACAAATTTTTATAAGAGGTTTTTTAGACAAAAAGCGTTTGATAGTTATCACACACTATAAGCTTAAAATAAGAACTTTTTATGAATATGGCTGTTAGTATTTAGTATTATATATTTATTGAGCAAAATTCGCTTTTTATTAAACAATTAAGTTTACAATTACAATCACCCCTATCGCGAATGTTATGGGAATAGGTTATATGGGAGCAAACCTATATTCCCATCCCTAATAAATCGGTATCACAAATATTTTGGGAATGTCAGTGTTTTGTAGACAAAATTCTCTATTGTGAATAACTTGTCAGTGCTTGTATTGTGAAACAAAAACTATACAAAGTAAACTTCTAATAAAAATATAATAAAATAAGTATTGAATAGTGTTTATCTTCATTTTCTTTATTAACACTCCTACAATAAAAGGAAACAGCAATTTAATTTAGTCCAATCTTAGAATACAAATTAAAATTTACATGTTCCCTTGTCGCTCACATAAACGCTTGTTGGGAATTTATTTAGTAAAAATACTCGCGTATTTTTTTATATTTAATAATTTTTTATTGAAGTTGAAATTGAATCAATTGCTAATATGTTTTATTGTTAGTGCTTATTGCTCGCTAGGGTAGCTAAGATTACGAAAGCATTAAATTGTAACCGTTTTGTATCTTAGGCATGAGCGGCAGTGTATAGAGTTATTGAGAGCAGAGAGTAAATGTTGCGGGTAAACTGCATTACGTTTACACATATTAACTACTCAAACTAATCCAACCTGCATTTCGGATCAACGAAATGACGCTAAGGTTGCCATCCTGCACTCAATCATATAACTACTCAAGAATTCTTGCGCTAAACCATTTGTGAACTTAAATTTTTAAATAACACTTTCACTTAATAAAATTATATTTAAATATAAACTTTACTTAAATATAAAATTTTTCTTAAATATAATCTAAAATATAAATTTTGCTTAATAATAAATTGTAAAATACATTACACCTTTTGTGAATTTAAATCAGAATTTAGAAGCGTTCTCACTTGAAAGGCACCCTACACCCCAAAGTAAGCATAACCACATGTACCCTACTATCCTCTAAAGACTTATTCACCCTCATAATATCTTTTTATTCCCCTACTACGCAACTGCTTCCACTTACTCTACGGAGTAAATAAAAGATTCGTTGAATTACAGATTCCTCCTTCTCTGATCCCCTAAGAGAGGAAAATCTGTAAAACTTTTAAATATTTAGGCTAACCCAGAAATCCAAAAATATTCAAAAGATTTTGATAGAAATTTTTTGTACTTGTTTAATCTGAAATCATTGTTATTACGTAGATTATATGGTTGCACATCCGCTACATAAACCAATTGATTTTGCAAATAGCTGGGTAATATTCACTTTTTTATTTTATATACAAATATGAGAACGTTCAATACTTTGGTTGAATGATAGCCATTGCAGTTTATACAACATGAATCACTACTACTACTCCCATGAAAATATTCCCATATTTATTTATTAAGTATTGTGAATGATTCCCACCACTATTTTTTTGGGAATAAATTTTTTTTATTTTTTTAAGAGTTCATTTTGTAATAAGAAGCCCAAAGGTCAAAAATATATACCATAGCAATAAAGTTTGAGTAGGACCAAAAATACATACATAATATTTAAAACTTATCAACTAGGTATGCCCAATTGCATATTTCCACTCGGAGACCAATGCGGTCCATTGTGAATCCCTTCAATGATAGCTAGAGAAAAGTTAAGAATAGAAATATGAGGTGGATAAAATTAAGAAAGTTATAAGAAAGTTAGTAGGTACCACGTAGAACTATACCCTCTCTACCGTCCCCTCAACAGAAACAACCGCAATATTTCCCTGACAAACCCCAGTAGATCAGCCGGACTACATCCAACGATGCACCCCAGTTCGTCGTGAAATCTATCTCCTAGCCACTTCTGTCTGAGACCCTGCATCCTAGGACAATGACACAATACATGCTCGATTGTATCCAGATCCTCAGATTCATCGCACAACCTGCAGCAGTCCGGTATGGTGTTGCCCCATTTGCCCGTAAAAGCCCTAACAGGACAATGACCCGTCAAGAACCCTATAAGCGTTCTAAGACCACCCCTGTCCATTCTCAGTGGAACCCTGGTTGCCCCCGCGTTTAATCTGGGCCATAGTGCCCTATACACCCTGCAATCCGTTCTGTTCCCCAGGACCGATTAACATACTCACGGGATTTCTCCCGTATCACCCCATAGTAGTAACGTCCAGATTCGAGCCCCCTCTCGCGAGTTCGTCTGTCACCTCATTTTCATCAACCATGCAGTGTCCAGGTACCCAACACAGCCTTACATTGAATGACTCCATGAGTTCCTTCTCATCCTCTCCTGAGTATTTCTCTTCCAAGACAGTTTGAAAATTACCTAGAAAATTACCCAAGTACTTAGCATCGGTAGATAGAGGTAGCTCGACGCCATCTAGCCAGGGATGTTAGATGTGACGATTTTACGTCATTTTGACGATTATAATAAATATGCACTAGAGCCCTAATTTGCGTGTGTCTATTTGGTCCGCTTTTTAAAAATTGGTTAAATCCGCTTTGCGTTTTTATGATTTCGATTTGCGTCGCTACATACGAATGCATTTTTCGATGAAGTCATAATCACATGTGAAGAATTTTTCTATTTGTGTGTAAAAAGGCAAATCCCATTTAATTCTGTTAGGTAAGTTCTTAGTAAAATTGCATGTTAGGAAGTAAGAAGTTACTTTTTAATAAGAAGTTGTGTAGAAAAATGAGTGCAATGAGAAGAAAATGTATTAGTTTGGAACTAATATTGGACGTATCAAAACGTTTCAAGTTGGGTAAAAAGAGTGTTGATATATATTGAATATGGATAAATGAAATAAAACATTTTTGTTATGCATTTATGCAAATATATTTTTTTTATGTTTTCTTTTTAAATGATATATATATTCAGCTCACTTGCTGAAATAAATAGAACAAAACTTAACCATATCACTTTCTTCATCATAAATAGAATTTCTTGTTAAAAATTTATATTTTCGAACCAATCCATGCAATAAATTGTCTTTAATTTATAAAATTTATATATGGGTCAATTTCAAAAAAAACGTACACATCGAGTTTTTTTTCTTATTTTTAAAGTTTTTTCAATTCGTCTGTAAGAGTGGCAAATTTATGTAGAAATTGATGAAGAATCCGGTGGTACTTTTAGGCTCTCAAAAAAATCAATATTTTTTGATATTTTTTAGGTTTTCTATGGTTTCGACCTTGAGCGTCACACACCAAATATGTATGAGAAATCGCTAAAAATGCAAAAATATTTGAAATTCAAGCTCTCTACGATGTTCTTTTGTTTCTCAAGATTGACTTTTGTGAAAATCACCATTTCGATTATAAACACAAAATCACGATTCACTTTGATTTTTAATTTTTTTTAAAAGTGACTAGTTATTTTAAAATTTTAAGATGAAAATATGTACATTTTTGTTAAAAAAAGACTTAAACTTAGAGGTTACTTGCAAAGTAATAGGCTTGTATTAATGTATTTAAAAAAACTGCAATTATAAGCGTTTTAAGGGAACAAATCTAAGTGTGACGCTCAAGATATTTCGTGATGATCAAGAGATTTTGTTGCACGTAAACAAGAAATAATGCCTAATTTAAAGTTTAACGAAAAAAGTTTATTCTTTTACAAAAATTTAATAAAAAAAAAACAAAAATTCTTCAAAAAACAAAATTTTTCATACAAAACTAAACATGTACATATTCTTTGATGTCTTTAACAAAAATGGAAAAAAGGAAGTAATTCTTGAAGAAACTTATACACATATGTAAATATTTGACGCAAAACAATAACTTAACTTAATTTAATTTATACATTTTCATTCGAATTCTTTATGATATGACAAACGGTTTTGTTTTTCTCATTCTCATTCAGTTTTAGCACTTTCGAATTAAGTTTGTGGCAGTTGCATAAGTTTCCGGCCCCCAGAGGTTTAAATTGCAAAAGCACGAGCGAGATCTGTAAATCAATTCTCCTTCTGGATTTTGTAATTATATGGTGAATATCGATTATACCTTTCTTTCTTTTACATTCACCATTACGCGCTTTATCGAGCTTTATTTTCTCTCTATATCTTCGTGCTCTTTCAACCGCCATTAATTTTGTTGTTTTACTCTTGTAAATACAAAAATAAAATCAAAATTAAGCATTTTAAGCTATGAAGCAATATATGTATATCAAAAGTGACGCTCATGAAATGTTTGCCTATTTTGGTTTTTTTTCGTAGGCAATTTTTTTCTCAAATTCACAAATTATAAAAAAATGAGTTGAAACCATGTAAACAATGATTGTCAACTTAAATTTTTTACATTTAATATATTCACTATTAAAAAAATTAGCGTGACGCTCATGAAATTTTATCGCGCCCTTACCATGGTGTTCACAAAAACTACGCAAATGGACACTTTTTTTAATTAATTTTTTTTTCGCTTTTTCACTTTTGTAATAATTTAAGTTTGTACTTTCCTTACTTTATTTACTTTATTAAAATGAAAATTAAAAACTAGTAATATTACTTGAATTATAAAAAAGTGACGCTCAATGCAAATTGTGAGGACAACCTTTGTTTGCAACGCCAAATTCGCACTAATTCAGTTTTGACGACTATAACAAATCAAAACACAAGATAGAAACGCAATTTTTCAAAAACTGTTATTAAATGTTGCATATTTACTTTTTTCTTGGTTTTATTTTATTTTGTTTACTAAAAATTCTAACTGGGGACACATGCTTTTGTATGGAAGGAGTCAGAGGGAGAAACAAAACACCATTCTGAATAAACAAAAAAACAAACATAAACATTTGAGAATTACGTTTTTTTGTTACATATTCCTCGCTGATCACTCTGACATTTTTGTTTTTTTTTTTTGGGTTTTTTTTAACCTAAAATAGAAGTGTAAAGTACGGGGACACAAAAATTGCGTTTTTTTTTTAAATTGACCCATATGTATATGACGTTTTGTTGACGATTTTGTTCAATTTTCGTGACGATTTTGACGAATTTTGTTAAAACTTTTGACGATTTTTGAGGAAAAAAGTCTAACAACACTGCATCTAGCACTGGCCTCCTAAATTCCCCTACCCTGTACCTTATGGTAAATAGCACCAGCTCAGTCTTCACAGGGTTAACACACAGCCCCCTATTCTTTGCCCGTGCCGAGAGATCGCCCAGCATCACTTGCATAATTTCCCCGATCGCGGACAGAAATTTTCCCCTGACCAGCAGAACTATGTCGTCCGCATAGGCAACAGCTTTCCTACCCATGGAATCAAATGATCTGAGAATCCCGTTGACAGCGAGCAACCACAGTACAGGCGACAAAACCCCCCTTGTGGTGTCCCCCTGGTAACCCTCCTCCTTATCACATTATCCCCCAGGCTCGAGTTTATAATCCTACTGCTTAGCATACGGACTATCCACTCCACCAGAAAGTTCTCGACTCCCAACTCCATCAACGAATCCTTAATCGCCTTAATCCTAATGTTATTAAAGGCTCCCTCTATATCCAGAAACGGCGAGAGTATATTCCCTATGTCTCAGACCGTGCTCAATACAACCCACCACCTCATGTAACGCACTCTCAACAGATTTACCCTTCAGATAGGCATGCTGAGCGTTGCTAATAAGGCGGGTCTCTATATTACCCCTAAGATAGAAGTCCACTGTTCTCTCAAGGGTCTTCAACAAGAATGAAGAGAGACTAATAGGTCTCAAATCTCCCGGTTTCGAGTGGCCCGCTTTACCAGTCTTGGGTATAAAAATCACCCTAACCTCTCTCCACCCACTAGGCAGATACCTCCTACTGAGGCACTTCTTGAATATATTCACTACTGCACTGCCTTACTGAATAAAAAAAATTTTTTGTTAGTTTATAAAAAACTTGGTCTTATTATATATATTAAAATGGAATATACTGCTTTTAAAAAACTTAACCCTTTTTTTATTGAAATGCCCTTTTTTGACCCCTTTTTCTGGAAAATTCACTTTTTGTGACCCTTTTCGAAAATTTGCAACGGTAACCCTACATCCGTACTCAAATCAATCCGAAGCGGTATTAATAGAACGGTGAGTACGGATTTTCTTCAAATCAGTACAGCAGGATTGATTTAAGTACGGATTTTCAATCGCAAAATACCTAAATTATCCATATTCAATCCTGCGCCCAGATCGTCGCAGTCTTGACCGAGTGACTGATCGAAATTTTGCTTTTTGGAATCGTCCCATTCGTCATCAAAAACTTCTATCGAAATTTGAGATTACGTAATTCGATAACGAGTAGTCGATCGAATGCTTTTACTCGAAATGTCATTCGATAGGTTAAGAGCTTTCGTAATAACATTTAATTGTTTTTTTCAAACAATTAACACACTTTTTGAGAATAATTATTAGTTTTCTTCAACAAATAGCTAAAAATGCAAGTGTTAAACTTTTTCAGCAATAAGAAAAAAATATAATAATAACATTTAGTTTTGCAAATTTTAGTCATGTTTGCGATGGAACGATTTTTGTATTGTAAGTTTTTTGATTCCTTACAGCTTTAACCATTTTTAATATATGGTAGACTTTGCTATTATGCCGCTATTAGCAATTTTTTGCGAATTTCCCCTAATTCAGCAATTTTTACAGAATTTTTTTCATTCCGTATACTTTTATGGACTTTTAATCAATTTTATGGCTTATTCGAATTATTGAAAATTTTCGCGAATTTTCGCTATTTTTGTAAATTTTTTTTGTGTTAATTATTGAAATTTTGATTTTTTAACCGATTTAGCGATTTCAAATAAATTTTAAGGTTTGTAACCAAGTTTGCAATTATTCGCGAATTTTAGCCATGTTCGCATTATCAGCGACTTTTTCTGTAAGTTAACTGATTCATTACAGCTTTAACAATTTTTAATAATTACTAGACTTTGCTTTCATGCAGCTGTTTGCAAATTTTTGCGAATTTCCGCTAATTTCAACTTTTTTATCAAATTTTTGCCATTCCTTGTACTTTTAGGGATTTTTTTGATATATTAAAAATTTCGAGAATTTTCGCGATTTTTGCCAATTTTCTGAATTTGTAAAATTTTTGCGAATTTCTATAGTTTTCCGAATTTTTTAAAATTTTGCGTTGCTGTTTTTGACAAGCGCCGAAACCCGATAAGCCGAAGTCACCATTAACACTGTTGATTTATAAGATTGATTATTAAGATTGATTTAAGTAAAACTAAGATTGAATCAATCTCAAAATGCGCTTAATTAATTAATTTTATCCTGAATTCGTGCATGAAAAACAAAAAAACAAAAAAAAAAAAATTAGAAAGAAACAATTATTATGATTGATTAACTTACCCGTATTAAAACTTACAGAATGATAAAATACCAACATCATGCCCGATATGGGTTTTACTTAGAAATCTTATGTACATATGTATATAACCAAAAACATAAACTAAATGAGAAGCAAGAGTTCAAATTTACTTTTTAATCCTTCGTGGTACACATGAGTCTGGCAAGACCTTTTTTCAATGTGTATAGAAAATCAAAACATGCGTAAGCCGGAGGGTTAAACACAACGAAAAGTTTAATCTTTTTTTTTAGTTGATTAAAGAATTTTATTCTTATTTCAAGAAATTCCGGGATTGATTTTCGAAAGAAATCCCATTTAGCATTGATTTGAGTACGTTTTACTTAAAGTAATCATAAAAAACTTGATTTATCCCGAGTGTTTCTCTTTCTGTGTACAGCCGATATGCCAACAAGCCCGAGCACATATACTTCTACGTTTGCAGAATACAAACCATTTATTAGTAGTAATCAGCACCCAAAAGTTGCATTGCAGCGTCTACAATCCCACATCAATTGGCTAGAAAAATTGAAAATAAAGGTTAACCCGGCTTAATGTGCTCACTTAACTTTCAATCTCAGAAGACAAACGTACCCAGCTGTAAAAATAAATAAAATCACTGTTCCGGTAGAAAATCATGTAAAGTACTTGGGAATTCATATAGATAGACGCTTGACCTGGTCTCGTCATATTGAAGCGAAATTAAAAGCAGCTCAACTACATTGGCTCCTCGGTCGAAACTCAAACTTGTCCTTTTATTTATTTATTTGATTATTAACGAAAAAACTTTGTTAAGGCATATTAAGTATTTAAAAACAGGATAATATTGCGTTTAATTCCATTTACATTAATAGAAAAATCGATTAACCTATACAATTTAGTGAAATTTTTGCAAATTCTCCTCAAAGGATCAGCATCAGCATAATTTGTTTGAACAACAGGAATTTGGTGTCGGGTAAAACGTCGTGGAATATTAAAATTTATGTTACGAAGAAGGAAGTCGGAGAGGACATCGCCAATAATGAAATTAATTAGAAATGCCACATTTAGCATAGTCCTTCGGCTATTAAAGGTACATAGGTAGTTTAATTAATGATAACCTCGCAGTATACGAAGGGAGAATCCCAGCATAACGACCAAATGAGCTCCTCAGGAAGAATAAGAGAAACTGCTTTTGAACAGATTCGGTCTATTTGCATATTAATTTCAGGATCCCAGACAATAGACCCATAATCCAAAATTGGTCTTAATAGGAATGTGTATAGTTGTTTCGTAACATTGGCATCTGTAAACTCTTTAGACCATCGTTTAATATAAGCAAGCATACCTCGAGCTTTATTTATCGTCATTGTAATTTGCTTGCAGAAATCTAACTTAGGATCAAGTAGAATACCAAGATCCAGAAATTCTCAAACTGACTCTAGTTGATACCCGTCCAGGAAATAATGTAGCATTGAAGTGCAATTTCTAGAAAATCGCATGTGTTTGCATTTTTTTAAGTTTAGCTCCATTTGGTTATATTTTCACCATGCGTAAAAACTATTTAAATCCTGCTGCAAATACGCCCGATCTAAAGGTAATTTGTAGCTGAGAAACATCTTAACATCATCAGCGTACATTAAAATATTATAATGCTTCATAACAAGCGGCAATTCGTTTATGAAAAGCGAAAATAGCAAAGGGCCTAGGTGACTTCCTTGGGGGACACCGGAGCTAGCAGAAATTTCTTTGGAGTTGGTATTATCAAAAATAACACACTGTGCCCTGCAGGTTAGATACGACCGTAAACAGCACAAAGCGTTGCTAGTAAACCCTAATAAATTTAGCTTAATGAGAAGTAGGTTATGGTTGATTTTATCAAAAGCTTTGCTGGGCTGAAATGGGAAAAACATATTTATTCAACCGTTTTAATTTTGTACTCTTGAGATGAACAGCTCTCGAGATTTTCGAAAATATCTAATTAAACTGCATAAAAACACGATTTTCGCGAATATCTCGAAAACGCTTCTTGTCAGAAAAAAATGAGTGCCATATTCGTGTTCAGCAGCCCCGATTTACCTCAGAAAACATTTCATTTTTAAGGTTATGGTAATAAGCTTAAAATTCGTGAACCAGTGTTATTAAATGATCCTCTCGAAATTTGTTGACATAAAAACGATTTTGTTGAAATTTAATGAAAATCGGTACATTCTGCTGCCAATTTGGGTACATAACTCTTTTCTTGCTAAACCGATTTTACTGCGTTTCAATTCTAAACTGCTTCGGAGTACTAAATACAACTGGACGTCCAAATTGTTCTTTTCTATTGAGTCGCTCGGAAGTTGGCGTAATTTTAAAAGACGGACATGACAAAATCTGCTAAGAATTACTCAAGGACCCAAAATATACACATATATGTAAATCGTTAGCAAAAATGCAAAAAGGCGAAACTAACAAAAATATAATTTTACAGGAGAAGCAAAAAACTAACTTTGAAAGTGAAAACTATAAACATGTCAATAAAAAACATGCGTTGATAAGTTGTCAATGGAATTTTTCACACAATTTTTAAGGAACCACATTTCATTATATTTTGTTAGAAAAAATGTGTAATTACGTCGTTTTGCTTATATCAAATTTACACACTTGTAGTTACGTCCCTTTGTTTTTTCTCAATAAAAGATTAATTTTTGATCACAGAAGTGTAAAATATTTTCAATGGTATTATTATAATCATTCAAAAACTCGATTTTTAATTTTTTGTTAGACACGCCTTTTTGCATTTTAGCTAACAATATACTTTATGGGGTCTTAGCAGAATTTTATAAAGGCATATATGTATATACATGAAATGCCCAACTAAGTATGCCTTTATTTACTACTGCTGCTAATTTCACCATTGGCCATATGTATTTATATGCATGATTATTTTCGTTCATTTGTTATTGGATGACTAATAAGAAGGAGTAAACGGGCAACTGTTGTGCGTTACTTGAGAGGCAATTCTAATTCGCTAGAAACTTAAAACCTTATTTTCTTGCTTTTACCTTTTAAATGATTGCCCATCGGCCCCAAATTAAAAAATTAATTATTTGTTATAATGATTATTTGTAACCAAAACAATTTTTTGGTTGAAGTAATGATTATTTATAACCAAAAAAATATTTTTTACTTTAATTGGTTAATAAATATATTAAATTATAATTGTTATTTAAAATATTTAATATTAATAAGGGTATTCATTTCAGTTTTTTTATTTGTTGGAAAAATGGAAAAGTGGAAAAATTGTTGTTACAACAACCACAAGAAACAAAATTCCACCAAAAGTTACATTTTTGTCAAACTATAACCAAGTGTAAAAAAGTCAGGATAAAAGATGTAATTTTCCACCATAAACACAAACGAAATGATGTTGCCATTCATAAAAAATTGCTAAGTTTTAATACAAAGTACAAAAATTACATCTCTTTTTATGAACTCTTGAATTGTACAACTCTGATTTTAAAAATTATTTTTTATAGTTACAACATTTTAAACATTACTTCTTTCTCATTTAACTTTCAAAAAAAACACTTATTAATAATGAGTTCAATAAAAAAAATTATTAAAAAAGAATTAAAAAAAAGAAATGAATGAAGTAAACATTTCAGCAATTTAATATTTCAAAGTTTATGTTGTATTGTTTTCATGAAAATGTATCTTTACATACCTTTATTTTCGCAAATATTATCAATTTTTGTTAATGATGTGACAATTAAATAAATTAAATAATTCATTGTTTGCACTTATTTGGCATATTGAAAATATCAAAAATAAAATAAATAAAAAAAACCCGTTCACGTCAATAAGAGTGTAATTTTTCTTTTTTCCATTTTTCCAACCAAAAAAAATTTGAAATGAATACCCTTAATGATTATATGTATATGATTTTTTGTCGTCTCTCTTATAACTGTTAGGGTCCCTTATTAAAAAATTTTTTTTTTTTCAATTTTTTTAACAGTCACCCAAAATTACCCATGATGAGGCACTTAAAAACGTAGATTGTATTTTGTCTTTGGTGGGTGTAGATGAAGACGTTGTTTATTCAAAATCGACTGCACTACAAACCTGGCTTTTGGGTTATGAACTTACTGATACCATTTCGCTATTTGTAGCTGATGGTATTTATTTTCTAACAGGCAAAAAGAAGATCGAGTTTCTTAAACAAATTGAAAATTGTAAAATTGAAGGAGTACCCGAGATAAAGCTGCTGACCAGGGACAGAGTAAGTTGTAGTGTTTTATCTTTAATATTTTAAAATATAAAAAATTTTTTAAACTTCATTAACTGACTTACTTTGCAGAATGATAAGGATAAAGCTAATTTTGAAAAACTCAAGAAAATTATTAAATCCTCTAAGGGAGGCAAGAAATTGGGGGTTTTTAGTAAAGACGGCTTTCCCGGAGAGTTTTGCGAATCCTGGAAATCTACTTTAAAATCAGAACCATTCGAAAATGTTGATATAAGTGGCGCTATTGCATATTTAATGTGTCCAAAAGATGAACCCGAAATTAATAATATACGCAAAGCTTCTTTGGTATCAGTCGATCTTTTTAACAAGTACTTAAAGGATCAAATTATGGATATTATCGATTCAGATAAGGTTTGTTGTTAGGAAAAGGGAATTAGTGATTTTATTAATATTTTATATATTTTTTTTTCAACTATTTAGAAAGTTAAACATGCAAAATTATCTGAAGGCGTGGAATCAGCCTTAACAGACAAAAAGTATGTTACCGGTGTAGATGCCTCTCTGCTGGAAATGTGTTATCCACCCATTATACAGTCCGGAGGACATTATAGCCTCAAATTCTCGGCATTGAGTGATAAAAATCATTTACATTTTGGCGCCATTGTGTGTTCATTAGGTGCACGTTACAAATCATACTGTTCCAATATTTCACGTACATTTTTAGTAAACCCCACCGATGAAATACAAGAAAACTATAATTTCCTGGTCAATGTACAAGAGGAAATATTAAAAATGCTTAAACCTGGAGCAAAACTAAGTGACATTTACCAGCATGCAACAGATTATGTTAAAAAGGAAAAACCTAAACTTTTAGATAATGTTACCAAAAATTTTGGGTTTGCCATGGGTATAGAATTTCGTGAGAATTCAATTATTATAGGACCCAAATGTCAGGCTGAAGTTAAAAAGAATATGGTATTTAATGTAAACATAGGCATATCTAATCTTACGAACTCAGAGGCTAGCGAAAAGGACGCTAAAACGTATGCCTTGTTCATAGGTGATACTGTGTTGGTGGGCGAGCAGGCTCCGGCCAGTATCATGACACCCTCCAAGAAAAAGATAAAAAATATAGGTATTTTTATTAAAGATGACAGCGAAGAAGAAGATGGTGATGAAAAGGAGGAAGTGAAAGAAGACAAAAGTACAGAAATTCTAGGCAGAAGCAAACGTAACGCTGTTTTAGAAAATAAATTACGCACAGAAACTAATACAGAGGAAAAGCGTAAACAGCATCAAAAGGAATTGGCTCAATTGCTTAATGAAAAAGCTAAGGAACGTTTATCCAAACAGGGAGATTCTAAAGAAGTAGAAAAAGTTCGTAAAAATACTGCCTCCTATAAGTCGATGAGTCAAATGCCTCGTGAGCCAGAGGTTAAAGATTTAAAATTGTATGTGGACAAAAAATATGAGTCTGTTATTATGCCTATTTTTGGTATATCCGTGCCCTTTCATATTTCTACCATTAAAAATATTTCACAATCTGTTGAAGGTGAGTACACATATTTACGTATAAATTTCTTCCATCCTGGAGCAACTATGGGACGTAATGAGGGTGGAATCTATCCAAATCCAGAAGCCACATTTGTAAAGGAGGTGTAAGTTATTTTTTAAGTTTATTTAAAAGAAATTGGTTGTAAAAATAAATGTATATTTTAGAACTTACCGCAGCTCAAATGTAAAAGACCACGGTGAGGCTGTGGCGCCTTCCTCCAACCTCAACAACGCTTTCCGTCTTATCAAAGATGTGCAAAAACGTTTTAAGACTCGCGAAGCCGAGGAACGTGAAAAAGAGGATCTTGTTAAACAAGATACTTTGATACTATCCCAAAACAAAGGTAATCCCAAGCTAAAGGATTTGTATATACGTCCAAATATTGTCACTAAACGTATGACTGGTAGTTTGGAAGCCCATACTAATGGTTTCCGATACATCTCCGTGCGTGGTGATAAGGTTGATATTTTATATAACAATATTAAAAGCGCCTTCTTCCAACCTTGTGACAACGAAATGATTATCTTGTTACATTTTCATTTAAAACATGCCATTATGTTCGGCAAAAAGAAACATGTTGATGTCCAGTTCTACACAGAGGTGGGTGAAATTACCACCGATTTGGGTAAACATCAACACATGCACGATCGTGATGATCTCGCAGCTGAACAGGCTGAACGGGAGCTGAGACACAAATTGAAAACAGCATTTAAGAGTTTTTGTGAAAAAGTTGAATCAATGACCAAACAACTGGTAGAATTTGATACACCATTCCGTGAGTTGGGTTTCCCTGGTGCACCTTTTCGCAGTACGGTAACTCTGCAGCCCACTTCAGGCAGTTTGGTTAATCTAACAGAATGGCCACCATTTGTTATTACCTTGGATGATGTGGAATTGGTGCATTTTGAACGTGTACAATTTCATTTAAGAAACTTCGATATGATTTTCGTATTTAAAGACTATCATCGAAAAGTGGCCATGGTTAATGCTATACCCATGAATTTATTGGATCATGTAAAAGAATGGTTAAAGTAAGTTTACACTTGGGAAACTTTTTAAAAATTTTATAATTTTTTATAAATTTAAAGCTCTTGCGATATTCGTTATACCGAGGGTATACAGTCCCTTAATTGGGCCAAGATAATGAAAACCATTACCGATGATCCCGAAGGCTTCTTTGAGCAGGGCGGCTGGTCTTTCTTAGATCCCGAGTCGGGCAGCGAGGGTGAAGATGAAGAAGCCGAGTCTGAAGAAGATGAAGTTTATGAACCCACCGACTTGGAGTCAGATCTTGAATCTGACGAAGATTCTGAATATTCAGAAGCTTCAGAAGATGAAAGTGGTGAGGACAGTGATGGTAAGTTGGTTTTTTTATTTGTGGATTATTTAAAATAATAATTTTTTTGTTCTTCACTTGCAGAACTAGGTTCTGATGAAGAATCTGGCAAAGATTGGTCCGATTTGGAACGTGAGGCTGCCGAAGAAGATCGGAATCATGAATATAGCGGTCCGGAACCTAAATCCAATGGCAAACATCATTCTAAACATTCTAAAAGTTCGAAACACAGGTGAGTCTAAAAATGTTTTTCGTTTATTAATATTTGTGACTATTTGTGTTGTAATTGGGATTTTTATATATTTATTTAAATATTTAAAATTAGTGCAAGATTCTCCTTATTAAAAAAAAGAGGCAAACATTTTTAAGGTGTCAACGATTTTAAATAAGATAAATGGATAATAATATTTTTATTTAAACTTTTATTCAAACATACTTTTTTGAAACGTACTTTTCCAATATTACTATTTAAAAGTAATTTCTCAAGCACAGTAATTTGAAAAATTTAATTTTTAAGGTTATTTTTTTTAAAAACTTGTTAAACGTTCTTTTTCAAAGAGTTTTTTTTGACAAAAAGTACGAAAAAACAGAGGTAGGGGAAAACATGCAAAATTACCACAATACTAATTATTGTTTTTAAAGATATTCAAAGGTACTTTTTTATAATGTACGGTCAAATTGCATTTTTTTTACGTTATAGGAAAAAAGAAAGTTTTTAAATGCATTTTTTGAAAGGCAACAAGGTTTTTAAATTGCTTACGAAATTGCAAAATTGTTTGATCAAACAAGTTGAAAATGAATTGAATTGAATATGAATCTCGCTTAATAGAAACTATCCAACATTAGGACTTAGTAGTGGTTTATTGTCTTATATATATATATATATGTATATATATTCCTTTTTTAAACCTTTAACATTTTCATTGTATTTGTTGCGAAATTACTTTTCCTTTCTTTCACTTTTCGTTTTTGTATAATTTAAAATGTAAAAGAAATTCTAACATTTTTGTATTTGTTTATACAAGTCGCAGAGATCGAGCGATGCAAGAACAAAATAATAAGAAACATAAATCCTCAACACATTCTTCGTCTTCAGCAAATACAACGCTGAAAAAATCTTCAAAGCACACGAATTCTACTTCCGCCTCCGCACATAGGTTTGTGTAATTTGTTTATTAAAAACTCCACTCACTTTTACTTTAAATACACAAACAATTGGTTGGCCAAGAAAATTCTCCAAATTACAAACACATTTCCCTACATTTTTGTTTTAAAGTTTTAAAACATACTTTAATTTTTCTAAAATAATTCAATTATCTTTTAAACGTTTTTCTTAAAAAAAAAACAGCCCTACAAAATCCTCTCACAAGGACAAACATCACGATCGTAGTCGTGATAAACATCATTCCTCTTCGCACAAGGATAAGGATCGGGATAAGAGTCGTCACCATCACAACAGTAGCAGTAGTCACAAGCGTTCTCGTGACGACAGTCGAGACGGTGGTCATCACAAATCAAAAAAATCACGTCGCTAATGTTTAATTAATTTCCATCTAATTTTTTAATTCCTCAGTAACTCTTCGTCTAATACCTTCTTTTTTTGTTTTACTTTAACCCCATTTTGTCTGTTGTAAAAGGAGAAAATATTTCTAATTTAATAAACTTATAATTAAGTTAACTAAATAATTTTTTCATTAAAAAATATATTTCTTTTTTTTTTTATTTATAATTCTTTTATTATTCTCACTCAGTCACCTTTTTCATCTGTCATCCTTAAAACATTTTTTTCTAAGAAAATTACACACGAAAAAAAAATAAAAATACAGAAAAAAAGAGAAAATAATAAAAATTTATTAATAAATATGTTTAATCCTTTTAAAAGATAATCTGAAAATAATTTTAAGAACTGTTTTCTCAACTTACCGATAGCTAAAAGTTGACTTTAATCAGCCTTATAAAAAGTGTTCCATTATTAAAACATTACTTTAACCTAAAGTGAGCGATAAAGTAAATTATGGTTCATCCTATCTGGTAGGTTAAAGTAAAGTCGTAATAATAACACTTTTTATACGGCCGATAAAATCCTACCTTTAGCTATCGGTAAGTTGTGAAAACGGGCTTAAGTTTTCTAATTTAACAATGCATTAGTGAAGCACGAAAGTTTGTATTTAGTTTTTAATTCGTTTAAGTGCATAATAACCTTTCAATAATGATGATCCACTTATTTTTATTTTTACGAAGATTGAAGTGAGGATTTAAATAGTTTTTATATTTCCCTAATCATTAATGATTTCTTGAGTTTATGGAAAGAAAAACTGTAATAAATGAATAACATTTTTTCAATAAATTTGAAGTTTTTTTTTGCGTTTAAACGGTTTAAAATTTGTAATCCAAAAACTAAAATTCTACAAAATTTTTTCAGAAATCCTCTAAAAAATGCCAATAGAATCCTCGCTTTTTGGTCAATTCACTAAATGAGAAGGTCAAAACCATAATTTTTTTTATACACCCTATTCCAACTTAAACAAATGGTTCTTTAACCTCATTTTAATGCAAAAATAACTTATGATGACTTGCTAGAAAATTTTTGGGAGGTAGATGTGCGAGGGCGGGTCAATAAGTCCAAGTCAAATAAAACCCAGGTTCTTGCATAAAAAAAATAATTTATTATTTAACGTTGTCTTGCTTTAGCTCTCGACACTCTTTCCAACGTTTCTTATTTTTTAACCTTTTCGAAAAATAATAGGTATTTGTTAATGAGATGATTTCATCGTTTCGAGCCGTGGCTCCAGGTTTAAAAACAAGAAAAAGTCAGTCGCGGCTAAATCCAAAGAATTGGGCAAATGAGGAAACAATTCATAGCTTGTTAACTTCCAGTTAACAAAAAAGACTACAGCACAAGCCCACTCATGAGAGTTATTCCATACTCGGTCTGATAAAGGTAGTATAAATATTAAGCAGATCAGATGGAGTAAAGTATATCTTACACCGTTTTAAAAACCGAGGCACTTGAATGCTTCTTTCGACGCCTTCAATATATGTTTTATCCATTGGATATCACATTGTATCTTCATGCCCGGAACATCAATAAATTCTGATTGCTCAATACTTATACCACCCACATATAAGCAGATGAGGCACCTTGATTCATCGCGTGTTTATTTGTCAGCACCCAATATTTGGGTTTGCAGGCCTATTCGCATGAAACCGTTCCGAGACTATGTAAGGTTTCTGTCATTTGTAAAAGAGTATATAGGATTTAATGTTTGACATAGGAGGTCATTTAGGAAAATAAGAAATATAGCAAGAAAAAGAACGGAGCCTTGCGGCCTACCCAAATAAATCGGAACGCGTTGGATGAAACCCCATCTAAAACAACTCGTTTAGTAAGATCTCTAAGAAAGCTCGATATAATTTGTATTTCGCATCTATTAACTGTTTTATTTTCGCAAATCATCACTATTTATTTTATTTAAATTTTCCAATTTCAAATATTTTCACATATTTTAGCATTTCATTACTGGCAATCTGCGCCATCTTTCATTTTTGTTGGCAGTATTATGATAGAGAGTACCAAGTTGGCATTTAGCTTTCGCGTCGAAATTGTAGCCCCCCTGTTTAAATCAATATCAGGGAGCCAAGTTTTGTACCCAAGGGCTCTTCGACCAAACATTTTAAGTCTTAAATCTCTGAATGCCGGACAATTACAGAGAAAATGTTCCGTAGACTCTTCCTCCTCGTCGCCGCAACTTCTACATAAGTAATTACAAGGGAGCGCCAGCCTCTTATTGGGATAGTGAGCAGTTATAACCGCAATTAGGTTTATAAGGTGATGTTGGACAGCTGTAATGCTCGCCGTATACTTTTTCATCTATGATGTGGCAGATTTTCTTGGTTTCCCCACTGGTAGTTTCATCGTGCCACCTCTGACTGGCAATAAGGTGAAAATTGTGTGCTATACGTTGCTTGCTGGGAGTGAAACACCTACATTATCAGCCCAATTATGAATAAAAATTCATCGGGAGTTTTCTCCCTTTTCCTATTTTTCCTATGTAAATTCAATTGTTAAAACGAAAAAAGGAAAAAATACTCCCGGGAAATTTGTGTTCTTAATTGGGCCACAGAGCATACAGAGATGAAAAAAGTGACGTATGAAAAATGCCCAAAGCATTTGTGAGGGCAGCTTTCGAAAAAAGAGAATGAAAACGTTTTTTGGTAGTGAAGTGGCAATGTGTAAAAACAGGCCGTCGCAATCAACTAAATTGCGTGATCAAAACAAAAGTGAAAAAGGGTAGCTTTCGAAGTAAACGACAGAAAAAAAATATTTTCTGTCTCGTGACGCCTCTGTGTGCTCTGTGATTGGGCTGTATATGTTGAACCGTCTCGATTCAAGGTGGTGCCTGCATACGCCAACGAATCTCTCTTTATTTAATCACCACCTTTGTCAATAATTTTTTCCTCGTAATTATTCCCCTTTTCACATATTTGCGATCATGAAAAACTCCCATGAAAAAAAGTAATTCAAATAACGTGAAAAAATGTTCACGGGAAAAAATTCCCCTTATCATGAAAAGTTTTTTCCCTCGTAATTTGTTCACATTTCACTTATTTCATTTCTCACTCTATTTTTGCTAGGGAACAGAACATGTATGTAATTAGTTCCTCCTATAAATCGAATATTAAGGGCTTAATAAGGCACAAACCGATATATTGGTCAACAAAATGCGTAGCAACAAGTCAATTGCCTGCGGATTTGTGAAGCTTTCGAAAGACGTGGTGGCAGAATTTTGGAAAATATTTTACTACATAAAATTTAAAAAGTACAAAAAACTAACGTTGTAATCAAACTATCCCTCCAATAGTAAATATTTTGCTTTATTATTTTAACTTTTCTTTAAAATATATACGTGTATATTTTTGAACAAAAATTTCATTGATTTTTAATTTTTTTTTAATCTTTCTTCTTTTTACATTCACTGGAACCGATGCGTGAAAAATTTTTCACATGAGATTCACGATTGCTTTTTCCCTTCGAGGGGAATGAAAATTTCATGGGAACCAAAATTCCACTTGTTATACACGATTGGGGTGAATATTTTGGTGAATATGGATAAATGAAATTAATAAATTTGTTTTATGTTTTTATGAAAATATTTTGGGGAATGTAAGAAAAGTTAAACTCTGATTATTGTTGTTGTTGTTTTTGTTTAAGCTTTGATAAGCAACCAGTGAAATGCGCATAGAAGCCAGCTTATTCCTTCAACAACAAATTTCAGTGTTTTTATTAAGAATAAAACTTGGGAATTAAGCACGACATACAAAATTTTGTAAATTAAAAATATTTTTTTTCTTATGTATTTGTTTTCAAATGATGAATATCGCCCGTATTTATAAAAAATTTTTTTAAATTTAATAAATGTTTACAAAACAAATTTTGTATGAAAATTTGCTTTAATAAACGTTTGTTAAATTTAATAATCGTTAATAAATACGGGGGTATATGTTTACTTATTTTTTATAATATCTAAGCCCACTTGCTGAAATCAATAGAATAAAACGTAACCATATCACTTTTTTTTTTATCATAAATAGAATTTATTGCTAAACATTTATATAAATTGCCTCTGATTTGTAAAATTTAAATATCTGGTGATTTTGTTAAATGTTCGTGACGATTTTGACGAATTTTGTTAAAACTTTTGACGATTTTTTAAGAAAAAGAGCCTAACAACCCCAGAGCCTGGCGCAACCACTTTGCTAGACGAGGTCTCACTAGCATTCAACATACAACAGCCTGATACCGACGCTTTAGTAGTAGGGTCTCCGGGGATTATGAAGCCCTTTGTCGGATACGTAGGGGATTAAATTTTCTAAAATTGGTGGGTGGGGGGGGGGGGGGTGAATTGCGGTTTGCCGGTCTTGACTGACGTCACTACCGCCAGCATAACTCTAAACGTCCTTGTACTTACTTGACTACTCATTCGCGAGGGGTGGTGATTTATCATACTCTCCATAACTTTGAAAAGTACCGAACAAATTGCAATTGGGCGGTAATTTTAAGGGTTATTAGCCACTCTTTTTTTGGAACTGAAATTACATTAGGATCTTACTAACAGACGGGAAATTCCCCAGCATGGTGTAAAGTACTGAAAAGATTTGCTAAGGGCCAAGCTAGAATCTAAGAGTACTGCTTCAATACCACTGTAGTTATACCATCTGCAAGGATTTGTTTTAACGTTTTAAAGTTTCTATTTTATGAAATTTGCTCGATGTTTTCACTAATCTTATTTCCGGAATAGGGCCTAAAAACCATCTTATTAGTTAGTATTAAGATTAAATTTGGTCCAAACTTATTTTATTGCAATCAAAATTATCTTACGAAATTTTATTGGAATCGGTCTATATTAATGCCATAAGCTTCCTAGCTACTATGTCATGACACAAATTAACTAAAGGTACCATATAAACCCCCACCCTAATTCTCATATATGCACATAAATGAAGATTTCTAATTAATATTCGGCACAAGGAACTTTTTCGTGAATCTTAACCTCATAATATAATTTTATTTAGGCTCGTTCATGATTGCCCATGGGTCCTAACTACGGTACATCAGCCAAAATTGTTTTTTATATATTGTGCTGCACCGTATCATATGGTCGGACTTGACCGATTATTCTTTCTTGTTTTATTTTTATTTGCTTTCAAAACATTGAAAACTTCAATTTGTAATAATATGGATACTTTATACTTGTTTGACAAAGCCTTTCACTATCTAAAAACTCTTAAAAAAATCCGGTGCTTACCAACCTTTGTACTTTTTTTATTTTTTTAAGAATTTTATATACCAGAAATCTTATAAAATAGTTTTTGAAACAAAAGCTTACTTAAAAAAACACCACTGGATTAAGCGTACCTCAATTAGCTTTACGCGCCATGTGCACCGCTTGACAAAAAAAGCACAGCGTTATTATTAAATACTTATGTATGTATAAGACTTTGCTATCATGCAGAAGTTTTTTGCAAATTTCCGCAAATGTAGCAATTTTAACCGAATTTTTGCCACTACTTTTTCTACTTTTTGCAATTTTCTCATTTAATTTACTAATAATAATTTGTGCCAATAACTTCTTTTTAATTTGCAGTTTTTTTATTTTAAACGTAGTACGTTTACATTGTGTGTTTAAAATTTCTTTAACTTTCATTTGAGACGTCGCAAAATTTCCTGTCGACTAAAACAGAGACAATTCTACTCGACGTTGACTTAGAAAATATCAAGTAGCTGTCAATATAGTCGATGATTGTCAATAACAACTAAAAAAAATACTATTACTGTTCTGGTTCTTTTGACTTTCATAATAGGGGTGTACAAATTTAATACTTTCTAATTGGTTAGAAGTTTAACTTCTTTACATATTTTAAATCATTTCACAGTGAGATTATATACAATTCAGTAAACATTTTTTGTATTTTTATTTTGGAAATTATTAGAATATTTGTCTTAATTTTTTATGCCGAACAAATAGCAAACTGCTAAACTCTGACTAGTGAGTTGCCAAATATCTGCTAATTTGGAAAAAACAGCTGTATGAAAACAGTATGAAATGTCAAAATCAGGGATGATTTCAGCAAAAATAATGTTTTTTTTTTTAATACAGTATGGCACCGTTATATATCAGAGTTGATTTATTAAAAATTTGCACCAGTGAAAAAGTATATTATACATGAACATTTTGCTAACAAGCTGCTAAGCTTAATCGGTATTCTAGTTGGCAGCTCGTTGTACGTAGTGTATAAACTGTGGCTAACTTTTCATTATACATACCGCTGTATGTATTTAATTTACATATTTATTTTTAAATTTATTTTTCAAAACAAATATGTTTAAAAAAGTACCAAAATGATATATATATGATATATATGAATAAAAGTATTCTTTTGCTTGGTGTCAGTACCATCTAAATTTTTCAATTTTCCACACGTTCAATCAGTTGTATTGTGGAAACCGTATATTAATCGTATACAAAATTGATTATATAAAAACCCCTAAAATTTTTTTAAGGCAAAAATGGGTGGACTTATTGGACCCATAGTAATTACTACAGCTGCGATTTCCATGCAAATGCATGTTTTTCCTCGAATGTCTAAGAACGATGGCAACCAATTATCTTTACGAATCAATAAATTTGCGTTAAAATGGCATCGATTTTTTTTTTGCAAATTTTGGTGTAAATGCATATTTTGGTTTAAAATTCATATTTTTTGCTATTGCATATTTTGACATTTTTTAGTGAGTTTTTTTTTTTAAAAGTTCTTCAAACAATTTCACCGGTAGGTTATTAATTCTTTTTAAGCTCTGCTTATAGATCCTTGTATTTTTAAGCGATGCAGCACCTTGCATGCAGCGTTACCGTTATGCGACTAAAGTTGCATTTTACAACTGTTTTGAATGCCTTGCCACGTTCTTTGCCCCTTCCAGCTTTTATATGTTTCGTTTAGTTTTCTAAACTATCATAATTAAAAATTTTCCCACAGTTGTATTTTTTGTACAAACGAACACAAAAATTTAGAACATGTTACGTTAATGCAACATATTTCTCAGAAAGGAAATCGTCATAAAATATATTATGTATAATGTAACATTATAAAAAGTGTTTATATTAATCAAAATGTCTCTTATCACTAAGTCCAGATTCGAACTCCATCTCGCGAGTTCGTCCGCCACCTCATTTCCAACAACCATGCAGTGTCCATGTACCCAACCCAGTCTAACATTGAATACCTCCATGAGTTCCCTCAGAGCATTTCTACACCGAACGACCAGGCACGATCGCACCGTATAATTTGTCAATACCCTAAGCGCCGCCTGACTGTCGAAGTAAATAGTCATCACAGATCTACCCACGATCTGATCCATTATCACCAATGTCGCCCTCCAGATCGCTAGGATCTCAGCTTGGATGACACTGCACTCATACTTTAGTCTGCATAAAATTTTCACGTCAGTGTACGCAATGCACCGGCACCAGTGCCGGTTTCCATCTTGGATCCGTTCGTAAATACTACCCAACCCTCTTCCCTATCTGGAAACTTCACTGGTGGTGTTACACCGAAGTGCAGGGTCATAATCCTATGATCTGAAATTCGCTTGAGAATAATACCCTGTCAAGCAGACCCAAGTATGTATTGTTTGACACAACTATTTATTTTTCATTTTATACACTGCTAAGGAATGACAAAATTCCGGAAAATTCGGAAGAGTTTACTAAAATTTTTAATAATCTAAAGTGCAACATTCATTAGAAGTGACCTTAAGTATTGGAAATCTAAAAACTTTGGATAAATCAGAAGACATTGCTAAATAAGCGTTAATTCGCAAACATCTGCTAACAGCGGTAGGGTATACAAATTTACGTTAAAAGAAGTTTTCTTCGTTTTTTAGTGTTGAGTTGATTTTATGAGTACTTCATTAGCATTTTGTTTAATTTGGCCATACTATAAATAGTTGCACAACTGTTATACTTTTACTCTGATTATCTTGCATTTACTCAGACCCTGACAATTTCGCATGGTTTATGCGAAATAATTGGCTATGTGGTTGTTTTGTTTTTGCACTTCTTCTTTTTCGCAAGAGTGCAACTTTTGGCGTAAATACCTTTTATATGTTGTAACTTTGCAATACCTGCTATCAACCATAGCGCCGCGAATTGCATTAAATGTTGTATTATTTGTATGCGTATGATACAGTAATAAATAATATTATACAATTATTATAGAATATATTTTGACATATACATATGTACATATGTATATGCATAATTTTGGCACACATCAGTTTTTTAGGTATTGAATATAGGCCGTCGATATAACCATCTACCTGTGGTGAAGGGCATAATTTTACCAAAATGGTTCTTGAAACTGTTGCCTGGTTGAGGCAGCGTTCTTTAATTGCCCATTCTCTTTTACGGACACATTTTGGTGCCTTTGTACATAACATAACACCGTTGTGAACGCTTACATCAAATTAAATGTTTATAACAAATTTCTATATCCATTATTTTATTTGTTCACAAATAAGAACATTTAAATAATAATTAGTGAATATTATGCCCTTTTAAGTTTAGCACTGATACTACGATATTTAGTTGTATTTAAGATCAGGTTGGTGTCATCACTTAAAGTATTTCCTCCCACACTCGTACATTTTCTAAGCCCAAACGGTCGTTTAACATCGAACATATTTCGTGTCTTATTTATTGGAAATCGCATTTTATTTTTCAGCCACGTGGTGAAAGCCCTCTCATTATCGTGCATTTTACGCACTTCTGCTTCCGATGTCTTTACAGTTTCGACCCTTTTACCCTGTTGTTTTTGTTGCATTTTACGTTCCCGTTCGATTATTTGATCTTTTGAAAGACCATATTCCGATAAATAGCCTGTGTATTGGGGTAGCTTTTGTTGGCTATTTTTAAATTCACAGCATGTCTTGTAGTGTAGTTTTAAATCTGTCACCTCAGGTGGTGGGGTATAACGACGATTATTGGATGAATGATGGCTCGAACAGGAACCAATGGCATTTGAGGATTTAGTTTTACGTCGAAATGAAAAACGCTTATTGAAGGTTAGTTTACGTGATTTAGTAGAAAGTATCGATTTATTGCTCGATGAAGTTAAGGAGGTCTTATCACACGCCATGTCATCTGGTAGGTAAGAGGCTACTATTATAGATAACTTATCGTCTTCTTCGTCCTCTTCATAGTATTCAGTATTTGTTGAAGACATTTTTTCCTCAGTGTCTGTATCTTCGTTAATGGATTCATTAAAATTATATTCCTGATCAACACCTTCCTCATCATCTGTATCATTCTCATTATCAGATATTAATAGGTTGGTTAAGCTTTTGTTGTCTGGTTCGTTATCCTCTTCAGTGTAATCGAACGTTATTTGTTTTAACATTTTGCGTTGAATTGCACCAGGACTATCAAATTTTGTTACATCTGATTCTTCAAATTCGTTATTTTCCATGTCCAATATAAGGATTTCTTCACAGATCTCTTCAAGTATTATATTATCGTCTACACTTGATTCTGACTGCTTTTCTTTAGCTTCTTTAATTATTTCGTGGGCTTCATTATCCTTCATATATGCTTCAATTTCGTTTTCTTGTTTTTCTTCTTTATGGGAGTTGGTTTCACAATTTTCTGTTTCATTTGCTGCCTCTTCTTCGGTTATAATTTCTAATCTTTGGTCCAATTCAATTTCTTGAAGATTTTCTTCGTCATTATTGACAATACAATCTTTTCCTAATTTATCTTTCAATTCTTTTAGATTTATACCATTTTGCGGTTCATACTCTTCTAAATTTGCTGCAAAACTAACTTTCCTACTCTGCTGTGCTTCTGCGGTTAATTCATTGTCCGCTCCAACTTCATCGCGGAATAGTTCCTTATTAGCTTCTTTAATTTTATCCACTATATTGTATTCATTGACGGGTTTTAAAACTAAAAAAAGACTTTTATTAAATATAATATTTATTTTTTTAAATGAAACGGATCTTAATTTTCGTACTTACAATACACTTCACAATCCTCGTCTGATTCTTGTTCTTTTTCATGATTAGTATTTGCCATGACTAGAGTATTTAACTTTATTGAGTTTTTAATTGCGTGCTGACTCTTTGTAACAGAACTATTCTTTCAATTAAATATTTTATACAAATTTTGTAATTACAACTACAGCGATGGGCTGCAGGCGCAATTGAATGTACCTAAGTTTTTATTCAAATTTTGAATGGCAAATCTCACCAAGTTCAGTTATAATTAACTATTACTTTAACTTTCAATTAACAATATGTTTTGACAATTATAACTGGTAGTAAGTTATAACTGAACTTTGTGAAATTGACCGCATCCAGACCAGCAAATGTTCCTGATTTTTTGCAAGTTTTATGTTGCTTCTTTTTAAATCGACATTTAATAGGTCAGGTTGTCGTTCCTTATCGATGTTTACATATCTGATCCGTTGACACGGCATGAATTTGGTTCGAAGTTACGAAACATTTGTTGTGAATTTTAAAACGGGAATTTTTTTGAATTTCCCAGCTAAACCTTTAATTTAAATTTGAGATTTTTAGACATGAAATTTTAAGGTAAACAAAATATTTGACTAATTTTAAAGCATGCATTAGTTTGTCTGAATTGTATATACATACATGTATACATACTTGAAAGCAGGAAAAGCTACTATGTTTGGTTAAAATTTAAAACTGTATCAATAGAATTCTGTTAAACTTTACAGTCTGAACTGATCTTTAATAATAGTAGTTTCTTTTGATTTTCCGAAAATAAGAAAAGTTTTAAAGGTTCATGTGAATTGAAAGTAACAGGAAATGTAGGAATCCTACGGAGATGCTGTAATATACATAAATAACTAAGGCGAATGGTTTTGACAAATAATAATAAAGAATGATTTAAATTTTATAAAAATAAAAATATCTCGCGCTAAAAAACTTGGCAGTCGTAGAACTAAGTTATTAAAGACCCATTTTAGTTTTACTGCTAAAATTTAAAAATAATTTTGAATTAATATGAATTAATGCGAGTTTTTTGTTGAAATATGGAACGAATATCTTGTTGAGATCAAAAACTTAAATGCTGATTCACACGCTTTAGGTTTTAGTTGTCAAGTCTTGAGTTTTTAGAAGAGAAGGGAAAACAGAATGCCTTTTATTTTCCTCTCTCTCCAAAAACTCAAGACTTGACGACTTTAATCTGAAGCGTATTAATCAGCACTAAATAGTGAGCTGTGATTCTGCTATCTTTCTACGTCAACATTTTCGGAAATTTTTCTCAACGCTAATATATATTCTTAATAATGATTAAAATGGAGTGGTTATTTTGGTGAAATATTCACGTATTTGTATGATATTTGGTACTTAATTTAAACTTAATACTACTAACATTATTAAGAATGTCGTTAATGTTCTTTTACGGGAATAAATTTATATTTTTACGCCAATTCTTATAAATTTTAATGGGTATGTTCTGGTAGCCAAACGATTATGGATATTGTCACATCGACTCAGATTCTATATCAATCAACAACACTGTGTCACACATTTTTAACAAACCCGTGACCAAATGAATCTGACACCTAATCTTTATGTAAAATTGTCCGCTGAATCCGAATGTTAGTTTTCGAAATATTCCAATATAACCGTTATTGGCGGTTTTTAAAAAAAAGATGTCACTTTAATAAAAGTACCTTCGAAAATATTCAACGCACTTTTTATTCCTTAATTTTTATTCAAAGATAATGAAATTACTAATACGACCTGTGGTTGTCGTGGTCGTTCGTGGTCTAAAAATGACTAAGTTAAATTGGACCAAACTTCAACTTTCACAGGAATTTTAATGATTTTTTTTTTGCAATTTTGCTATTTTCAACTTATTTTCTTTCAAACCAAACAATAAGTTTTATCGGTAACGGTAACCAAGTAAATATTTACAAATAGCAAAATGTTTAGTAACAAAAAATTAAAAAAAGCCTAAAACTGTTAAATTACTATGTGGGTTAATTCACTAAATCTTCTGTAGCTTTATCATTTTTGCACCAATCTAGGTCTCGTTAGGCGCAAAATGTTCGTATTAAAATATTGAAATAATGTCCCATGCAATAAAACTTACAATTTTTAAATGTTAGGTTAAAAAAAAATAGCTTAAACAGAGAAAAATTGCAAAAAATTATAAAATTTTCAATAAAGTTTGAACTTTTGACACCGGCAACTCTTTCATTTCTTGACCAATCTTCACTAGCAATCCATTGTTATTTTAGTAATTTTATTAGATAATAAAATTACTAAAATAACAATGGATATCTTTCATTCAAAAAAAAAATAAATACATAATCCGTTTAATATTTTTTAAGATATTTGCATTAAAGTGAGTGACATCATCTTTTTTAAAAACACAAATATGTAACGGTTGTTTTGGAATATCTCGTTCTAGTGTTCTACTTTTGAGCATTTTGACTTCATATTTGGATTTAGCAGGCAATTTTACATAAAGAAAATGTGCCATATACATTTGGTCAAAAAACTGTCACATAGTGTAATCTAAATATATTTCTGTTGTTTTCATGTTTCCAAAAACCATTCTAGATCAAACTTTGGGCTAGGTATTGTACTTTTTCATTACGTTTAAAAGTCGGAATTGATCCATCTTTTTTCAAAAATTTTTAGAAATATATAAAGAGCGTTTTAAATAAGGCAATATGCCATCAACATCTCAAAATCGGCAAAATGGACATTCGCGGTTGCCCATGAAAACCACAGATTTAGGCTCAACAAACTTATTTAAAATCTAAGAAATAATATAATAATTTTGTGCCTTTCGGTAGCGCTTCTAGTCTATTGCCTGTCGCTTTACTTTACTTTTATAATTTTAATTTATTGTAGTTTGCAGTTTGTTGTCTGTCGATAAAATTGAAGTACAATTTTGTTTACTTCATTCCAGTCTTATTTATAACATTGTGGTAACAATCACGAATATTTTTATGGCTTTTTACTTATTACATGTATTTTGAATAATACATCACATAGCGACCGGCTTTTTCATTAAAGTTTAATTTATTTTTTTTAAACAATTTTTTTTTGGCAACTTTCTATTGTTTGCCCATAAGTTTTACATTAATACACATCAAGCAATATTTATTTACGTATTATGTATGTTCTTTTCAACAATAATCTCTTGTTAAGTAAAAGTATTTGTCGTAGCACGTGTTTACTTTTAAGGTTTTTGACTTTCCGTTTCCGACGTTCTGTATTAGTTTGAAATGTCACAACTACGTGTTCAAATTTGCTGTTTTCCATTGGCATTTTAGTTTTGTTTAGATGCATAAAAAGTTTCTGTGAATTTTGTTTCTGCTGCCTTTCATTAAACACTTTTTTCGGTAACCAGGCAATAAAAAGGATTATTATGTTTGATCGATGTATTATGGAAAATATCCATGAAATAACTGTTTCTTATTGTTCTTTATGACCTTAAATACTTGTTCTTGTAAAGTATGTATGTAGGAATGATTTGTTAAAATTTTTTTTATTTATTTTGGGATTAAGGACTTGTTTTGTAATTTTTTTTTAAATATTTAACATAACCAACATATTTTTTCGAATTTATTCTATGAGTTAAATTTCAGTTATGTATTTTATCAAGGTATATTTACACAAGGTAAACTCGTTGGCCCATATGTTTGTCAGCTGTTTACCTAAGTTGGAACACCAATGTCAAATTCCGTGTATATGAGCCAAAATTTGTACATGTGTGCGTTAAATTTATATGAAGACAATTTTGACAATTCCGTTCCACTCGGTTATTTTTATAGAGCAGCATGTCTACACTCCCAAATGAGTCTACCTTGTGTAAATATACCTTGGTATTTTATAAAGCTTTTTTGTAATAGTCCTATTCCTTTAAATTTTAGGAATGACTTTATACTCTACCAGACTATTATATAAAATACATAACTGAAATTTAGCTCATGAATTTTACAATTCAAAAATAAATAAAGTAAACAAAAATACAGAAAAATACTATATCATATGTTTTATTTGTTTTTTGCAATGATACCGTAAAAGTAAAATAATGTTAAAGAAAAAGTGCTAAGTCCTCTTTCAATATGAAATTTTATTACATAATAGTAAGGCTTGTTGGTTGTAAACTTTTAAATAAATAAAATAAGATAAATCGAGTATTTTTTTTTTGTAAATTACACAGGTAGACATTTTTAAACATTTCAAAATTTTT
Organism: Pollenia labialis; assembly: GCA_949318255.1. Lineage (NCBI taxonomy): Eukaryota > Metazoa > Arthropoda > Insecta > Diptera > Polleniidae > Pollenia > Pollenia labialis. The sequence continues at coordinate 83,968,841 of OX439140.1, forward strand.
TTCAACCATTTCAACTAATTCTAATGTTTTTTGGCATGCTGAAACCGAATATAAACTCTGTTTTCTCAGGTCTATTTGTGTTTCGCTCTATACTTCTTTTTAAGCCGTCATTCAGAGTCAAGTACTGGTAAAATTTAAATTATTTTTATCTGATTTGAAATTATGCGTCCAATAGTGACAAATTGGCTTTGATCGGTTAAAAAATCCCTAAGTTATAGTGGATCAAATCTAAGATTTTATGTAAATTTTAAAGATTTTATGACCAATTATTGTCTTTCCGGAAAATATTTTTACCACAACTAAAAGCAACATTTATTTAGTTTTAAAATTCTCTTCTATGGTTGATTTGATAACAAACATTTAAACCCACAATGCGCTGAAATCGATTAAAAACTAAAAATCCTATAATATCAATAAATAGCTTTGCATTATTACAACTTCCATTTTTTATTGCTGTTATTTTCAATAATAATAATATTTAATAGATGAAAACATAATAAATGAAGGTTTTATAATGCAAAGCTATTTATCGGTCCGACAAAATCCGACTTTTAACTATTGGCAAGTTGTAATAATGGCCCTTAAAGTTTTAAAAATATAATTTTTATTTTGTTTATTTATATAACAAAGTATACAAAAACGTATACGCGGCGAGTTTTTTTTTTGCGTAAAATAAAATTGTTACAAATTATTTTCTTCTTGAGTTTTAGGAAAAGTAATCCACTTTGTGCATAAATGCGCTTCAAATATTTCAATGACTTCTGTTAAGACTTTGTTCAGACTACATTGGGCCAGGCATACGTCTCAATCTTTCCCTATACCTGTTTGGTAACCCTTTCGGCAAAGAAACGTAAAGTTGAGCTGAGTTTCAAAAGTGGGGATACTGCGAACGACTTCTTTTTTGGCTGACAGTTGGACGTTAAAGTTCTCAATACTAAAATTAAAAATTATGTATAATAATATCTTTATATACTTACAACGTTTGCGGCAATTCAAGTTGCTGATTTTCTGCTTCTTTAGCTACCAATTGAAATGGTGTTTTCATATTTTCAAAGAAATATTCTGTTTTAATTATCAATTAATTATCAAAGCTGTTCGCTTTGTATTCAAAATAAAAGTTTAATGCATTTAAAAGCTTATTTAATAGATCTCACGAATTGTTTTTTTTTTGTTCAAATAAATCATATTAAATAATATTTTGCATTGTCTTGCATTAGGCGGAAATTCCCAAGAAATTGAAAAATTTCTAACTTGCTTGATCACACAAGGCAACAAAATTGAAACAATTTTAAAGGCTTAAAAAACCACTACACAATTTTGATGTATTGTGGTTCCAGTAGTACAAATATGGTCCAAATTTAAAATTCTATAGAGGTTTTGTATTAAAAAAATTTTAAGTAAAATTAGATTTTTTTTAAAGTTTCTCCGCATAATTAATGAAAACTCAAAAAGGGTTTAGTCCGATATTATTAAAATAAATGTTGAAAAATTTATACTTACATAACCTTTAATCCGTTTATATATTGCGTTTCAATCGGCTTAGTAGTTTCGGAGTTTTAAAAAATTCAAACAAAAAATCAATTTTTTACGTGAAAAAATTAAGTTTTTTGTTTTAAAAAAATCATGAAAAATCGAAATCGTCAAAAAATTTTCAGAGTTATTGTTTTATCGCAAAGCCTTTTACATGTGGCAACAAAACGAGGTATCGATCATAACAATCGATTGATTTTTTTCGAATTAATTCACAATTAAGTGAATTCGCTCATTTTCACAAAATTTTAAATTTTCGTTTGCTATACATAAAATCGATTTATTGAATTTAAAAAACATTTTTCCTATGCTATGAACAAATTTTCACGTCGAATAAGCATAACATACGGGTATGTTCTGTAATTCGAAATGAAGTGGATTTAAAACCGAACAAGTTTTGAAAACGAGCCTGTAAAGAAAGTTCATAAAAATATTTCTTTTTATATACTTCATACTTTGAGTATTCATTATATTTACAAGAGAACAGCTCTTAAAAATAAGAAAAACTTCAGTCATTTTGTAAATAATTGAAATCAAAATCTCGTTTGATTTCAATTCCACTTCATTTCGATTTGTAGAACATGCCCGATAGTAACATTCGTGTATTTTTTTTTTTGTTAAAACCCTACCTACAATACTGATACATTCTTCGGAATAACATTTGAATTGGATGAGTTTGAATGTATTAAAGAGTAAACAAATATATCCCAGCGGGAAAAAGAAGGGGTACGGATGCCTTCTAGAAGGCCTCTGTACTCCTTCTTTTGGATATACAAGGCCTTCTCGCTCCATTCCATACTCATATCTTTTTTACACACGTTGTCATTGCGGAGAAGGCCTTCCGCTCTCGCTTCTTTAGAAGGTACATAAGAATGGCAACGGGATAAAAAAAATAATTGTTTTGCTTTTGCTTGTGCAAAAAAAAAACAATACAAAAAATGTTACTCCTTCTCTTCTCCCTTCTCATAGAAGCGAGTGTGGAAGGTGTATCTTATCTTTTACACCAAAGAGCCGAGGCCTTCTATGAGGCATTCTTTAGTAGTTAGATAAGAATAAGAATTTAATCAAAACAATTTTTAAGCAGGCCTTTTAAAAGGCCTGAAGTAAGAAGGTCTTCTGAGTTTTACCGCTGGGATATTTTGTTATTATAATAAAGTGATATGCGTAACGATATCTTGGACCGCTTCGAGAAGTTGATTGCTTTAATTTCCTTTGTCCATAAGATCTAATGTCAATCCATTACGAAGGTAACCAACAGTGTTTAATAAAAATGCTTAAAAGTTAAATTCATTCTTTTTTCTTTATTTGCTTTTTAATTTCAATTAAATCTACTTTACTCATAGCTATTACACAGTTTTAGACTTACGTATCTTGAAATCAATGTTTCGTATTTTGTTTTCTTAAAAAGCTCTTAAGTATTGTACAAATTATAAGATTAAAAATACGAATATGTTGATACTTTTTGCGTAATATTGTTTATATTTTAAAAAAGTGTATGTTTTAAATTCAGTTTAATCGAATAATTTATATTTTTTTGCGAGTCTAGTGCATACAAGTTTCTTTGGCACATTCTTAATGAACTTTTTTGTAAGCGGTTGTGTTAAATTTGAGCTGTGCTTATTTTCTTCTTTTCAAACAAATTTTGATAACAATGTTCAATAAGAGAATTTAATAATGATGGGAATTATTTTGGGAAACATTTAAAAATTAAAAAAAAAAAGATTTTTAATTGCAGAAAAGATCAGATTTACAATATCTGCTTGCTTTTGTGAAATTAATTTTCTTCGTAACGAAATAAAATCTGTACCCATTAACCCAATTAAGGCCCGTTTTCCAACTTACCGATAGCTTAAAGTATACTTTAACCGGCCTTATAAAAAGTTTTCCATTATTAAAACTTCAGCTTCGGTCAGTTGTGAAAACGGGCCTAAGAGACACAAAAGTTACCTTGGGCAAATCTTTAATTTAACATTTATGCAAGAAAACTTGCTATGTGTAAATTACGTACATTTTATCGAACAGACTAGAACTGAACATTATGACATAAATACTATGGCCTTGAATAATTTTAATACATCAAACTCTTGGAAAACAAAAAGAGGCAGCGTGCTGTAAAGAATTATTGGAATTGTTTAATTCATCAAGAGTGCTAAGTTTTATAAATTTAAAAAAATTAACACTTAAAATAAATTATAGTTTTTAGGCCTAAATTTATTTGCCTGTGTGCCTTTTCTTGTGTCTACTATTAATTAATTTCTAATTTTTTTTTGTTTATTACATACAATTTTAAATTTATTGCTATTAAGCTTTTAATCAGAGCGCAAAGCTTTAATACATCATTGGTTTTTTGAATTTTCTTAGTAATGTATGAACAATATGTAAATATTTATTTTAAGTTTATTGATAATATGAAATGAAATATAAAATGATAAGGGTTATTCACGCAAGATAACGATGTTTTTAAATGTAAATTTAAAAATAACGACCCAATTGAATCTAAACTTACCCGGTACACAAAATCTATAAAATATTAAATACTAATTAGTTCGGTTCGTGTCGAGCTTTGATACCCTCCAATAAGTATCATTAAACTATTAATTTAATTATAGTTAATACATACAATATTGTTTTTAACAAATTTTATAAGCAATTATGTTTTCTGAATTAATATATTAAATGTTGAAGTGTTTAATTTGAATCGACCGATTCTTACACAATGTTTCTTAATTCCTAGTCATATGAAACCTTTTTATGCCACTACACGTTGTAGTGATTTTCTAGAAAGGACACTGTGGCTAATTTTGGACCGAAGAAATTTAAATCATAACATATTTTTCTATGAAAATTATTTCCTGATAAAATCTTTATAAAATACAATACGAAAAACCATTGACTGATTTTTAAAAATGTTGAAAAAATTGGTTTTGCGCAGAATCTGTAAAAGTTCAAATAAATTTACGTTGTTAATTGTAAAATCAGCACTCATTTTTAGGTGCTTAAGTTGGTGTAAATTTTGGGCATAAAATAATAAAATTCCAACATTTCTACATTTCTTTTGTACTGTTTCGATTCTGATGGTTTTAAATAATAAACGGCTTAGAAAAGGAGGGGGACAGAGAGAGAGAGTCGCACTAAAGCGATTTAGCACTTTATCAGACTCTTAAATAGATGTATGTATAGAAGTAGTAAGAAATTTACATGTTTACATACTAAATTAAAATTAATGTTATATCTCAACACATGTATCTAGTAAGGGCCATTGCTGTTTTTTTATCTTTAACCAAAATAGTAAAACGGCGAATTAATTGCAAAGTCGGGCTGAAACCTTTAAAACATCTGGAAATTCTAATTAACAATGTAGAAAGAATTGTTATTTAAGAGCAATACGTGTTAAGGAATCAATGATAGGCTGGCTGAAAATACAGCAATTTAGATGTAGTACTTTGTAGGGCCAAACTAAAACGATTCAGCTCTTTTAGGTAAATGGGTACCAAGGTACAAGTACAGCTGTGCTACTTTTTTGTCTCACTTAAGGTACAATAAGACGTGACTTAAACACAATGCCACCGCCGTAACTATGGCCGTAGAAACCAAAATTGAATTGGTTTGTATGGTTATGGTTATGTATTTATGGCAAGTCATCTATAATCAAACACATTCAGTGTTGTCCATAAGGTTGGTTTAAACAGCTGTTTTATATGGTTCTGGTTATGTCACATCTAATTTGAGCTTTAGAGTTAGGAATGTCAACAGTTTCTTGTGTTTTTGACATATCGACCAACGAAAGCAACAAATTAAATACAATGTTGTATGTTTGGTGTTGTACTTGTTGTATTATCGCCACCACCGTTTACATAAATTCGCCTTGTGGGTTATTATTGAATTCTTTCTTAAACGGGCTTTAAACATTGTCATACTATTAAACTAACTAGGAATAACGTGAACAAATATCCCTTAATTTTAATTAATTAATTTTGCTTGTAGCGTGTTATTAAATATTGATTTTATTAAGTGTTTGGAAAATTAAGAACTTGAAAAGAAGGGGTTCTAATCTTAGGGACGGTTTTTTGATATTAAGTTAATAACTGTTTTTGGAATCGAAAAAATTCTAAATAAAATTTTAATAATAAAAGATCACACCATTTGTCAGCAGTTGAAGGTTAAATATGTAATTGTCATCTACAAGTCTTAACTACTTTTAATTTTCTAAAACAGCAGTAGCCACTAATTTTTGACTGGTTTTTGTCGACCCTCGAAACATCCAACTTCTTAAACTATAGGTAACGACTTTGGCAAATATCGGACATGCAATGGATATTTTGGTATTAAAAGTGTATAATTTTTCACCGACAATGTATAAACGAATTTTCCCGGTATAAGGGCTTGTCTAGGATTTGATTACTTTAAGTACGTCAAGGTTTTAAAAATCTTCAATAAACCTTCAAAAGACATATATTACATTTTTTTTTGTAGTTTATTTAGAAAAAGATATTACAATTAATTTTAAAATATTTTCCCGAATTTAAAATCTATGGTAGTTTTAAGAGTCGTTCTGGTAAAGATGAGTGGCCCTCGAAGTATGAGGTATAAAAAGAAATTTTTTTTAGAACTTTCAACAGAGAAAAGTTTTAAAAATTTTTCGGTTTCAAGAAAATGACTTATAATTTTTGAATATTTTTACATTAAAAATTTCTATCCAAATTTAATTACTTAGTCTGAGTAAGGAAAGTCTCATCTTTTTTATTTTAAACAACAAATTAAAAGTTAATTGCTTGACATGTTATTTAAATGATCAAGGGTCTTATTGAAAATTTACAAGAGATCAAATATTGCAACTTTTAAAGACATTTATACATGAATATATACATACATATGAGTAAATACGTACATATGCATATTATTTCGTGTAAAATCAGATGCCATAATTCCGGCGATATTAATGTGTCAAGACAATGCGAATTTTTAGTTTTTAAGTAATCTTTTGTGAATAAAATTTCTTCTAATGAATCTATTTTCACACGGTTCTTCCATGAATGTTTGATATACTATATTTATTTATCAATGCAAGAAGTGGAAATACATAGTACAATCATGACAATGTATTTTTTGGGGATAAAATCTTCAAAATGCAGATAAATCTGCACTTCTGGCATCGCTTTTTTATAATTTCGTTTTTGGTTTTTATCAAGCACGAATTCGGGATAAAATCAACTTTATAATACTTGAATCAAGCTAATTTTGAGATTGATTAAATCTTAGTTTTACTTAAATCAATCTTATTTTCGCATTATTTTAAAACAATTTTATTATTCTTGAATCAAGCGCATTTTGAAATTGATTCAATCTTAGTTTTACTTAAATCTATCTCATTTTCGGATTATTTCAAGTACGAAATCGGGATTGTATATGGATAATTTAAGTATTTTGCGGTTGAAAATCCGTACTTGAATCAATCTTTCTGTACTTGATTCAAGAAAATCCGTACTCACCGTACTATTAATACCGCTTCGGATTGATTTGAGGACGGATGGATTGATTTTTCTTTTGAGTGATAGAAATATTTTAGACTTTTGATTACATTTACTGCCTGTTTTCAGAACGTGCTCGCGTTAGTTAAGGCTCAGTTAGTCTTTACTTCCTGTTTCTGTTGCTGTCACTTACAATTACTTAACAAATTTTTAATATTACAGATTGGACCGTAACAGAATAGAAAAACTGATCAGTTTCACAGGTTAAAAAAAAACAAATCAGCTGATTCCTAACAGAACAGAAAGTAAAGACTAATTCTGCCTTTAGTCTTTTTATAAACCAAATCTTCTTATTTTTGACTTTTGATTTTTAAAATTTGTTGGTTTTAGTTTTCTTCATTAAAACAATTCGATAACATTCTCGATAGGAAAACTTCTGGAAAATTAATGTATGTGCAATTTTTTACCGACCGATTAATAATAGCAAATTTTTTTTCGATTTTTCTGTGTGTATATTAAATTTTAAACATTTTGGCAGAGGGATTCTAGAATTTTTTTTTCTAGACTGCTTATTCTGACTTTAAATTTTTTTTGTGTTATTAAAATGCTCAAATGAGGATCTACCAATCTTAATTTTATCATATACAGGCCTATCAGAGGAATGAATTCCGATCGAAAGTGGAAGTGATTTCGTAGGTTGCTTCACATAAAACGAAATCACTTTCAATCGGAATTGATTTCTGTGACAGGCCCGATAAAATCTGCTTAAAATAAGCTATTCAAATATAAAGGGAACTATATTGTTTTAAAGGTCTGGTCTTAACAAAATCTGACTTTATTTTCCCCTGACTAACAGCTCAATTTTTTCCCTTCTCTCATTTTTCCTATTTAAATACAATTGTAAAAATGCGCAATTAGGGGAAAACTGCAGGGAGAGTTTTATTCAAAATTGCGGTGGTTAGTTTTTTTTAGTCTGATATTTAGTCAGATTATGTTTTACATAAAATTAGAGGTTAGTGTTTCTTTAGACGCAATGCTATAGTAAAAAATAAGACAAACTTTTGCTATTTTTACACGAATTCTGTTTTTATCTCTTTGTATCTGAATAGCCGATGTTTATTTTATTTTGTATACCCTATACTAGCTTAGGTGAGAAGAGAAGAGTGTAAAAATTGGGCGAAAATTGGGCCGCTATTTCATTAAACCCCATACAAATGTCATCCAGTAATTAAGATTTTGTCCTTATGCATAAACGTTTTTAATATGTACAACAAGTCTTATGTTTAAAATTCTACCCAAATTTTGTATGGATTGGTCAGTATTTAGTTGTACATAACTCACTTTTTATTTGATTTAATTTTTCGGAAAACAAAACATAAGTCGCTTTAACAAGGTTTCTTTCAAATGTGCTAAATTCCCATTTCATACTATTGAGAAACTGAAATTAATTGTTGAAGGGATAAGCTATTCCTATGCGCATTTCACTTGTAGCTTAGGCTAGATCGTCAGGAAATTTCATCCAAAGATTTTAGAAAAGCTAATGATATTATACAAATAAAACTTTAAGGCGAATAAGAATTATAAACCTCAGTTTAGGTAGCTATTTTATCGAATATGAATGTAAATATTATCTACTCGCCTTAAACTCGCTGTTAGAGTTTCGCTAGAAAATATATCGCCCTTGATCATAAAGGGGCCACTCTCTATTGCGACGCGAATAGTTACAATTTCGATGCGAAAGCTTAATGACAGCTTTGTTCTCTCTATCACTTTTGCAACATTTTCTGTCGACTAAAACGAAGCCAATTCCACTCGAAAATAACAAGTGACTGCCAATAGTTATTGATTGATTTCAATAACGACTGAAATAGTCAAATTATAATTCTGTTGCCTTCGACTTGAGTCATCATCGACTTACATTATAGGGGTGAATATTTTATCGATACTCTTAGGATACCATTCTCCAGCAAAATAAGTAAAGGGCAAAACAAACCATACAAATTGCTTGGCAAACATGTCAAAATTTTACGTCTGTTCAAATATTTTGTGTTGTTAATTGAGGTGTTTGCTGTTTGAACGAACATTGTAATCATTTTTGTAGAAATATTAAAACATTTTTTTTATTTGGCAGACATGTTGAATATTTTTCAAACTTTTTGTCCTGTCTAGTGCTACATGTAATAATTTTAGCAAAAACTTTGCAGAGTGAAGACGTTGTAGAAGAACATTAAATTAATTTTTAGTCTTAGGTAATAATTTTTTAATCAGCATTGTTTGACGCAAAACAGCTAGTTGTTTGAACCGCTCTTTACTCCAAATTCTTTTCCTTTATTCGTCCCCCGTTTTAGGCAAACAGCCAGCAAAATTGCCGCAGCACTATCGTCGTCGAAATGAAAAAGTTAATGTTTGTACGAAATATGTTTGAGTTGTTTATTGGCGAACACAAAACAGAAACAAAGTGTGTGTTTGGCTATCTATTTCTGTGCTATTTATTCTGCCATTCACAATAATTAGAATAGGACTTTTCAATAACACCCAATTATATCGGAAGGTCGAAATAATACTTAGACCTTTATGCTCAATTTCTTAAAACTTTCCTTTTTACACTGTATTATAAAACCTTATTTTACGTCCTAAAATTTCTTGACAAATGGTGCTTTTCAAAGAACGAAAAATAATGAAACAAAAAGAAAATTAAAAAAATACTTACACAATAATAATTAAAAAAAAAAAAATAATTACATGCAACCTAAAATTTCATCTTAAACCCAAAATTTTATTTTTTGTTTGTTTTTTTTTCTAATTTGTGTTTTTCGCTTTGAAACTTAAAAAAGTCGGAAATTCGTCATCGATTTTATTAAGCATTTAAATATTTTTTTATGAAATGTATAGTTAAGGTTATTATTTTAGTTTAAACTACAAATATAAACTTAAAATGAATGAAAGTGTGGTGTAAAGTTAAATTTAAAAATTAAAAAAAAAAACATGTACAGCCATGTTCTGAAAATCGATTTCGAGTGAAATTAAAATCGAACATACTTTGAAAACGATCCAGTGTTAAAAGTTTATTCAAATATTCCGTTTTATAGTCTTCATATGATTACAACTTATCTTCATCAGAACTACTATTAAAATCAAGGTAACCTATGGAAATTAAAAAAAAAAAATTCAACTGGAAGTTTCCATTAATTTCACTCGATTTTCAGAACATGGCTGATAATGAAGCCTTATAAATGTATTAAAAATCAGACAATTCAAAGATTGCATTTGTTATAAAATATTTTAAAAAAAATTAAGTTAAAATAATGTATAAGTTAAGTATTTTTTAAAATTTTTAGATTAGAATTTTACTTTTTTAATTTGTAGGTATACATTTTTAGTATCAAATAAAATTTCGAATGCAGTACTTTTAGGTAATTCTTGCGATATATAAAAAAAATTAAGCTTATCTTAAGATTTGTAATACAATTTAACTTTTGCTTATTATTTTATTAACTTATTTTTTTGTAAAATCATTATGACAAATGTAAACTTTGATTTTTTTTAAATTATTAACATTTACATGAAATTAATTTGTATAAATTAGTTTTTAATTTATTTTTACAACCATGCTTCTTATTTTTTATCATACATAATATTATTAAAATTAAATATTTCTATACATTTAGAGATTTATTATTGTTATTTCTGAAGTAGTAAATAATTCAGGTTTCTATATCATCCACCTATAAATATGAAACATTTGGAGGTTAGAGGTCAAATCCCAGTATTTTGTTATTAAATTGTTTCCCCACTATTTTCTTATTAAGGTGGTACTATTTCTTGGTCAGTAAATTATATTTAAAGGTGAGTTGTTTAAAACAAAGGAAAATATTCAGTTCCAAGAAATGCTTCACATATTGCTTAAATAACAGAGATAAAAATACTTGCAAATGGACTTATTTGCTTATAGGGAAATAACTGAAAGATTTATCCAAAAATATCGATTTAAAAATGATCCAAATACATATAATTGTAAGTATGTATATATTGTAATGAAAAGAGTCATTATTTTGAAACGCTTCTTAACACATAACTGAATACTAAATTAATTCATCTTTAACAATGTGAATTTTCTTACGCTTTGAGTGTTTATCTGAGAAATCTAATCAAAATGGCCAACTTTTCAGTAGGGTATTGCAAACTAAAAAACCTTCTTCTCCAATTGGCCTTTGGTCAGCCAGTCTGACAATCACAAAGTCGGTTATAAGTTGCGCGAATCGATGAGTGATATTCAAAGAAAATTTGGATACCTCGGTTAGCGTTGTAATAGCGTAGATCTATTTATGATGATTTTCCCGTGTATTCCGATCACAAATATCAAAAACTAAGCGAACTATGATGGTTTGTTTTACAGCTAACTCTTTCGTATGTTTTACTTAAATATAAACGCCCGTATTTATAAAAAAATTTTAAATTTATTAAAGGTTTACAAAACAAATTTTATATGAAAATTTGCCTTAATAAACGTTTGTTAAATTTAATAATCGTTTATAAATTCGGGGGTAAAGCTCTGCACTCAAGGAGGAGTTCAACATAAGCAAATTAGGTTTTTTTCACAAAAAACATTGTGTGATAGTTTAAGTTTGTCTCATATAAGTTTGTCATTCCGCTTGTAGTTTCTACAATATTGATCTTAGACGCTGGGCCCTTATGAGAAGCAAAGTTGATTTAACGCTGTCCGTCTGTCCGAGTGTATATTGAAATGGGGGCGTAGTATTGCAATGCAACACTAAATGGAATAGCTTCAAAAACTCCACAACTTTTCTGTATTTTTCTATTTTATAAAATAAACCAATAATCCGATAGTTTACGAAATCTTTGAAATATATTCCAAGGAACTCTTCCGTCTCAAATGAAACATGAGCTCTCCAATCCAGTTTGTATATAAAACGTATAGCCCTATTAAAACACTTCCTCAGCTTATCAATACTCATTATTGTCGTGGCAGTGTAAACATCCATGGCATAAACATTGGCATTAGATTTAGCTATTAGCTTATTTACATAACTTTCTGTGAAGGGTGTAAAATTCGGCATAGCCGAATATAGCACTCTTGTTTATTTTTTGCTCATAAAAACCGATTGATTAAAAATACTCAAGAAACTGCAAAACGAAACTCATGTAGATTCTAATGCTTTTTTTGATATAAAGATTTAATCGTCTTTCTTCGCCTGTTTTAAGGAATGGAAAATCGATTTTAGTTCCAATTGAAAAACTACTTATTTAGTGTTAAAAAATCGAATTAACGTCGGTTATTTTATTCTGAAATTGATTATTGGGCTTTTAAAATCGATTTGTTTTATTATTATCAAAATCGTGGCAATTTTAAATTATAGCCTCGCATTCAAAATCTTTTTAAAATCCATTAAATTTTACAAACGGTTATTAAGTAAAAGGTTTGAAGTAAGGTATATGTACCAACTCTTACCCTTGGAACACTTCCAAAGCTTATGACAGATGCGCTTAGAAACGAAAGAAGAAATCAAACCATGATTTGATCAAATACATTGAACATTGAACTATGCCAATATTTTAACAGAACAGTTCTTAATCGAAATTTAAATCCGCTTGGAGAGTGAAAAAAATACAAATAATTTTATCCAAACACATACGAAATAGCGAAGGAATATTTGTGCATCCTTACGACATCATTGCCCTGTAAACTTTTGTTTTCTTAGGCTAATTTTATAGTACCTCAGCAAAGTAACACACTTATCAGTCATCCTATAAAGCAAACATTTTATTTGTTTTTTACAATATCTTTAAATCAAATTTATTTTAAATGATTTTAACACCGATAATTATATTTATATGTTACAAACGGAATGACAAAATCAATAAACCATCTTCATGACTCCCCCTTACAACATTTCTTAATAACAAATAAAATGGAAAAGTACGATATTAACAATTCACACAAAGCTAATTTTGATTGCAAATCACCTGAATTACTTAAACAATTTTTTAAATATTTTGGATGGAGGGTAAAAACTAGTCGGGTTTAATGGGTACCTTCTGTTATTTTTACTAATTTTGGTTTTAGTTTTTTTTTTATCGATTTTTAAGTTATTTTGCTTAAGGAAAAATTAATTTTAGTGGCAATTAACCACTAGTGTAAAAAAACTTGAGTTATAAAAAAATAAAAAAGAAAATAACTTTTGTATTTGTATTCTTTAAACTTTAGTAAACTAAATTTAAATAAATATTTATTTAATTTTTGTTTATTATATATAAAAACTATACCTTATATAAAAAAAGTATTTATATAGTCTTTCGTATCAATTACAAAAATTAAAAATAGTACATTTGTTTTTTCTTTTCTTTTTTTTTTAATTAAATTAAACACTTTACAAATTAAATTAATATTTTTATAGTACACGCTTTTAATATCTTTTGTTCTTGTGTGTTTTTTCTATTTTATTAAAAAAATATTAAAAATACTTAAGACCAATTTCGTTCTTTTAAAAAAGGTGGGGATGGTGAGAATTAAAAACAAATCTTTGAAATAAAAAAATAAATTTAAACTAAAAAATTTATTCTTATTTTACTCTTTTTTTTTAACTCGTATAAGTTGTATGTAAAACTACAATTCGATTTTTTTTTAAATAATAAAAAAAGATAGAGATTATCTTGTTGGTTTGTTTCTTTAAATTAAAACAATAATAATTGGAAATAATAGAAACAAGTTTTTTATGTAAACAGTGGCAAATGATAGAAATCAAACCCTCGATAGCCTTTGGCAGCCAGCCAAATATAGACAACATGATAAGCTCCTGGTATGAAACATATTAAACCGGCTACGAAAAATACAACACCCTGTGAGGTGTTCGCCGGATCAGCAACGGCAAATGTACCCATCACAAAGAGTCCAGTGCCGACAATAAGTAAGGTAACGGCAGCTAACACAGTTCGCCAATTCTCTCGTACTTTGGGATGTCGCCAACAATATGTGCTAACTTCATCTGTTGATATATTGCCATATTCTTGTATTAAAGAATCACTATCTCTAGAAGTTGTATCTTCCGCATATTTGTTGTAACCTCTGGAAATGAGAGAGAGAGAGAACAAATTAAAGTCATATAAAAGAATAAAAACAAATTTAAGATTTATTTAATTTTGTTTAACTTAATTATTAAAAAAAAGATGTTGTCTGTACTTAAATAACAAGCATTTCGCCTTCATATAATCTAGAAGTTGCTTAATAAACCGCCTACTTTTATAGGATAAAATTCGTGGTGGTTTTCAAGAACATTGCGAAATACTTGTACATTTTATATTTTAATCCTACCTAAACGCCTACTGCTTTAAAGAATTTTTTCAGCATGCTATTTTATTTGCAGCTATTTAAAGGATTTTTTTCGATAATTAATAATTTGCACAGCAAAACCTTATCAAGATTTGAAAGCAGTTAAAGCCCATAAATGCAAAAATTTTTTAAAATGCGATAAAAGCTCTGTTTCTTTACTCTACTTTGGGATCCCTCGGGATCCCAATTTGCACGAAAACCGTTCCCGTACTTTTAATTTGTGTAAATGACCTGTAAAACATAAACCAAACCAAAAAAAAGGGAAAAAGTTTATGATCCAAATTCTGGGAAAAGTGTTGTGGAATAAAACAATTTACTTAAATAAAAAGTTTTGTACTGAATTATTAGGGAAACATAATGTTTGTTATTGTAAAAGTGTTTGTTTTGTTTTATTTTTAGTAAAAGTAGTTTAATTCTAGGGCCAATATAAAATTTTTCAAAAGTGGCGCAAATTTTTTTGGTGTTGTAAAGACTGTCACAAAACACTGAACTTTTATTTTGTGCTTAAAATTTTGATTTTTCTGTTCCCGTACTTTTGTGTAATGTTATGAAATTCATGCTTGCTCTCATTTGCACGAACTTTACCCAAAAAGTAAAGAAACAGAGCTAAAGTAAGGGAACTATTAAATAGTTGTTGAATTATAAGCAACAGACGGAACCTATTGCTTTTTAGCCGCTCTTCTCGAACAAAAATCATGCTTAATAATTGCATATTGGCAAGTGATTTCGTCTTCTTTTTTGCAGGGTTTGGGTCTAAAATAAATAAATTTCGGAAAATTTGTCTTAGATCTCATAAAGCAGGGGTAAACAAGTTATAACGTATGTTTTTTTTATACTACTGGCTATTTGATCTGCTTACCTAAAGAATAAAAGTTACTTCAAATGGATATGAGCACGGTATCGGCGGTATCCGTGATTTTCTCTGATGATCTACGTTGAGAAACTGGTCGTTTTAAAAAAGTGCCAGTCAGTATTTATTTTGTCAGTACCCCAATTCTGGAACTTTTTGTATTTAACTACAATTCGTTAAGTAACTAGAAATCTTGGTTACTTTAACACATTTGTTATTCTCTTTTTTAAATAAACTTATATTTTCGTAAGCATACTCAATGGTGAGAAGTATTCATACAAATTTTTTACCCGAATAGAGTTTTTGTGTCCATTAACCGTCTTGTGTTGTATGCAGTTAGCTTTAATTACTACCAAAAATATCTTATGGCAAGCTAAATGAGCATAGAAAATTTAATTGGAATAGGGGCACATTTGACCATCGCTCCCATACATACAGAATAAAATGAAATGCGTTTTTCTCAAAATTTAATTTCCACACACTAGGTCCCTTTTCTCATAGAAGGTCACATATACATAGATAATATTTGGCATTAAAATCTCTTTGTGAATCCAAACCTTATAACCATTTTTTTTTTTGGCGGAAACACGATTGGCCATGGGTCCCAAATATTGTAGTGTAGGTTTGTGCATGATCGTCTATACGTTGTTACTTTTTCTGTATTCAAAATAGGATTTTTTTCTAAATATTTTTAAACTGTTTACAGTACATTTATTATCGCTTTATTTTACCAAGACCGCTTTTTGTGTCGTAAGTAGTGTTTTTCATACGGGATTTCTCGCGAAAAAATCCCTGGAAATTTGTGCGGGAATTCCTGGGATTTTTTTTAATTCAACTTTACAGCTGATATAATTGTAAATATGTTGTGTCATGAAATAGACCTTAGCCATTAGGCAAAAAGGTCTTAAATCAAAAAAACGCATTTTGAGTTTTTGCTTGGCTTTAATTAAATTTTTTTCTCTTTTGATTGGTTTATATCACTTTAGTCTAGCGCAACTGCTTCTTATCGTTATCATCTGCTCTTAGGAAAAAGGTATATAAAATACACCAAATAAATATTTTTTAATTTAACATAACGAAAAACTACAGTTTCTGACTTAAAACAGTTTTGCCAAACGCCGAAGAGATGTCAATTCATATCCGAAATGTAAGGCAATGTTGAATGTTGAATGCTCTGAAATTTCGAAAGAAAAAGAGTAAAAACTTTCAGAACTTTTAATTTGTTTAAAGACCCAGATTTATTTTATAAAAACGAAAAAGTTCCTCCCACTTGCTTCAAAAAATTTAATGATTTTATATGCAGAGCAGCTGCACAAAACATCTTTCGGATTAGATTCTGTAAGAGGTGATGACAACAGTTATTAAAAGAGTAACCGCTTATTGCTTAGAAAAGTGAAAGTGTCTAGGGAAGTTATAATATTCCCTTGACGATAGAGACAAACTTCCGTGTTTTCTTATTGAAATCTTGTTGATAAAAATTAGAAAAAGGCTTCCATATGATTCTGTAAATGCTTATTCTGACCTAAAATCCTATTTTAAAAGAAATATTTTATAATAATTTGTTTAAATAATTTTACTTTTTTGATTTTATATAAATGCTGTTTTCTTTGAATTAATTCTGTGGCAAAATAAGTGCTTTAGTCTATTTGTTTAGTTTTATAGGAGAACAATTTAAAACTTTAAAGATGGCTTTAGGAGATTTCAGTTCTCTGCGGGTATAGTTTTTTTAATTTTATTCCTAAACACTCCATTATCACAGATCGGAAGTAAACTTGAGTTTTTATACCAAATGTTATTGCACTTTGAAAAAAGATAACTAAAAAGTAATTTTGTTATAACTTCCTCAAAAATCCTAAGAGCACTTTTGAACATGCAGATCTTTTTGCCACAGAAATAAAAAAGTTGAATGCGTTTATAAACTTATTTAATTGATCTCAGGAAATTTTATTTGTTCAAATAAATTAAATTAAATAATATTTAGCATTGATTTCGTTTTGCCGGAAATTTTCCCGGAATCAAAATATATCCTGCTTTCCCTGAAAAGAAAACCTCTAGTCGTTATCTGCCGATTAAAATGGTTAAAATTTCAGTAGTTTTTTTTATAGCCTTTTCAAAAAAAAAAGTTATTTGGCGGACCCTGTACATATTTATATTGAAACAAACTATTTTTTGATTTTAAGAATTAATAAAATTTCATTTCTTCAAATTTATGCGCATTAAACTTATTGAAATAAAACAATGGACGGTGCAAAACTACTAAATTTGTCATAAATAGCTGATAAGTTGCTACAGAAAAAGTAACTATCCCAGCCAGCAAAATAGTCGACGTCTTTCATATATCTTAGAGAAACGTCGATAAAAAAGTCGGAATAGTATAAGAATTCTATCAGATTTCTGACCCAAAAACTTATGAAGTGGTTGACACGAATTCTGACAGATGTGTCGTGGGAAATTCTGGTTTCTTTTTGCCGACACATCTGATCGATATCTGACAGAAATCTAATTAAAAAGGCATGGCAAATTTTGATGAGCTAGCCGAGATTCTTATTGTTTATTTTTAACACATAGCTGAAAGAATTCCTTTTATTATATATTTAAAAGTATGTAATTATAAATTTTACGTCGGGTCGGGGGATTTGATTACAAGCCCAGTAGACATTGATTTTGAATCCAATACACTTTGTACGAATATCCGGGCGGCCTTCGAAGGGAGCTGCCGGCTCCGGATCCGCAGGCCTAAAAGGGATGTTCCGTGGTGGAATGAACATCTGGAGAGTCTGAGGACTGAAGCCAGACGTTTATTCAACAAAGCTAAGGAAACTGGTGCGTGGAGCATATATAGGGTTGCGCTCACTAGATATAATAGGGAAATCAGGAAGTCCAAGAGGTCAACCTGGCGTGAATATTGCGGTAGGATTGACAGTCTTCCTGAATCACTCAGGCTGCAAAAGGCGCTTTCGCAGGACCACACTAATGGTCTTAGCACACTGAAGCGGCCAGATGGTACGTTTACTGAGTCACCAAAGGAGACCTGTGAGCTCCTACTAGCGACCCACTTTCCAGATTCTCTGCCCTTCTTGTCACCAAGAGTGTCCACATGGCCGCCCTCCGCGTCCAAAGGGAATATCAGGTTGGCGGGTAGAATCTTTGATGCGAAACGAGTGGCATGGGCTTTATCCAAATTCAGCCCATTCAAATCACCGGGACCGGATGGTATCCTTCCATGCTGCCTTCAGCAGGGGGGGAGTGCTATCAATTCCCAAATGACTAGGATCTTTAGATCCAGTTTACTGGCGTGCCACGTACCAGAACCATGGAGAGAGGTTAAAGTGGTATTTATACCCAAGGTTGGGGGCAAGTCCGAACATCTGCCCAAGTCCTACAGACCAATAAGCCTCAGCTCGTTTTTCCTGAAGACCATGGAAAAACTAATAGATAGATTTATAAGGGATGAATATCTATCGGATAACCCGATACATCGCTTTCAGTTTGCCTATCAATCGGGCAGATCTACGGTGACCGCAATCCATCACGTCGTGGGTACGATTGAGAGGGCACTGGGGGCAAGGCAAATAGCTCTGTGTGCGTTCGTCGACATTCAGGGAGCCTTTGACAACACTTCCTATGATGCAATTGACTTTGCTCTAACAAGGAAGGGTATTCCAGTTCTCATAAGGAATTGGATAAAGGAGATGCTAGCATCTAGGGTGATTAAGTTGGATCTGGGTGGTTCGTCGATGACCATTGAAGCAACCAAAGGTTGCCCACAGGGTGGCGTTTTATCGCCTCTATTGTGGACCTTGGTTATCGAAGAGCTATTGGAAAAACTTAATAACCTGGGCTTGCGAACCTATGGATATGCTGACGATCTGGTTATATCTGTGACCGGTTTTGATGATGCGACGATTTCAGGAGTCATGCAGCGGGCCCTGGACTTGACACTTAGCTGGTGCAGGGAGAGGGGACTTAACATTAATCCCGCAAAAACTACCTTGATACCATTCACCAGACGAAGAATTCTGAGGCTGAAGGAACCGACCCTTAACGGAGCGGTTATCGGATTCTCTAATGAGGTGAAATACCTGGGGATCATTCTGGACAAATCCCTCAACTGGAACGCTCAGTTGGTACATGTCACTAGAAGAGCGTCTAGGGCAATATATGCCTGTCAAAGACTCTTCGGAAAGACATGGGGGCTGAAACCCCGGATGATCTACTGGTCTTTTGTTGTTATTATTAGACCAATATTGTGCTACGCCGCCCTGGTGTGGTGGCAGTGTTGGGCAAAATACATGGTTTGCGGTATTTAAAATACAAAATACAAAATACTTGCTGGTCATGTATTTAAAATACAAAATACTTTCAGGTTATGTATTTAAAATACAAAATACAAAATATTTACACATATGTATGTATTTAAAATACAAATTACAAAATACTTCCATTTATTCTACGTATTTCAAATACAAAATACTTTCACGTCATGTATCTGTATGTAGACTGCGGGAAATTTGTGTCAATTGGTCCAAGCGACTGGTCCTGGGATTTGTGAAAATAGAACAAGTACAAAAAGAAAGGACTCATGACCAGTGAAAGAAGAACCAATCCCTTAACTGGTTTATAAAGAACAAAAAGGTAGAAAAAGTAATGAATTACAGAACAGTTTTCAGCGGTGATGTGACAAATTTTTTGGTAATTTCTAAAATTTGGCTCTTAAATTTAATTCTTGGACTAGTTTTATTGAAATAATACTACATTGTATTTAAATAATACTACATTTTAGTAACTGACACTAAGCAGGTTCATTGAGAATAGGTCTGTGATTGGTCAAATAGTGTTAATTGACCCCCTCCAATGACAACCCCATGTAAAAGTAATATAAAGTGTTAGAACTGGAACCGGTCCCTACCACCAAAGACCTATCACGGGAATACTTCAGTGTCAGTTCGCTTCCCTCTAGGGTATTTAAAATACCAAATAAACTATTTTTATTCAAACCAAAAAATAAATTAGATAAAACTAATTAACAAAACAATTGTTTCCTTTCATAAATATCAGATTTTTGAATGTAGCATATGTAAAACAGTTTCTTGTTGAAGAAAAAATAAAACCTGCTGAAGAAAAAAATCTTTCTACAGGTCCTGATGAGCACAAACTTGTATTAAATTCTATTTTACTC
The DNA here is from genome assembly GCA_949318255.1 of Pollenia labialis. NCBI lineage: Eukaryota > Metazoa > Arthropoda > Insecta > Diptera > Polleniidae > Pollenia > Pollenia labialis. The sequence continues at coordinate 83,989,216 of OX439140.1, forward strand.
TTTTTATATTTGAATAGCTGTCAAGAGTAATAATGTCTTTGCTCTTGTCACTGAGGAAACTGACAAATTCCAACTCCAAATTTGATGTCCTAGATTCACCATCATCCCTATCAACGAAAACAACAAAATCGTCGTCTTCTTTACTGGTGCTTCTACTACCGATACGCTCTTTAGCGATTCTAGTTTTTGGTAGATCATAATGCAAACAATCTTCAATAAACTGAAAAATATATTTTGTAAACTATGTTTTTAAAATACAAAATACTCCCATTTTTATGTATTTAAAATACAAAATACAAACTACTTCTATTTACTGTATGAATTTAAAATACAAAATACAAAATACTTGCTGGACACGTATTTAAAATACAAAATACTTGCACGTCATGTATTTAAAATACAAATACAAAATACGTATTTGTATTTCAAATACGTATTTCAAATACATGTATTTCAAATACTGCCCAGCCCTGTGTGGTGGACTAAGACCGAACAGGTCAAGGCTAGAGTGATACTTGATAAGGTCTACCGCCTGATCTGCATATCGATCACGGGTGCCATGAGGACCTGTCCCACTCTGGCTTTGGGAGCTATCCTGCACATTCCTCCGTTGCACATTTCTATAAGGGAGGAAGCCTGCAGGGGTGCTAGCAGGATGCCGCGCATTGCTGAATATAGAGCAGGGGACCTGGTGGGTCACATGCGGATCCTGGAAATCATTAGGGATGATCCATCCATTATGGTGGGTGACCATATGCTGCCTACTTTGGCATTAGATAGGAATTTTAATGTCATTATACCTGACTGGGACCAATGGGCGAACCAATCCTGGTGGCGTGCATGCGCGGACCAGGTCTGGTTCACGGATGGTTCGAAACAGGTAAACGGTGATACTGGTGCGGGCATCATGGGCCCGGGTTTCCAAAGGGGCTTGCCAATGGGCAAACAGCCGTCTATATTTCAGGCGGAACTCTACGCCATCATTAAATGTGCTGGGGAATGTCTAAGGAGGAGGGCAAGGGGCTTGAGACTTTATATAATGTCAGATAGCCAGGCCGCTCTTAGGGCACTTTCTTCTTTGGAGATAAATTCAAGGTTGGTCTTGGACTGTTTTGCGTCTCTGAATGAGCTAGGGAAAAACAATGACTTGAATTTGTGTTGGGTTCCCGGCCATGACCAACATCTATGATCTTCCACCGGGCAATGTAATGGGCTTTATACGCGGCCTAAACTTGACTTGGTGAGACATATAGGCTACACAAAAGATCCTTTGGGTCGGGGTGCACATGGCCTTAACGTGTATATACTGCTTACGTGCCTTTTTTTAATATTTTTATCTTGAAACAATGAAATAAAACAAAAATTATTTTCAACTTAATGACAATTTTCAATATTTCGAAAAAAATAATAGGTCTCGTTGGACACATCTGTAAGAATTCCGTCAAAATTCTATTAGACATATGTATCTGTACATAAATTTCCCCCGATATGTCCATTCGAAATCGATCAGAAATCTTACAGACAGTAAGTATATTCAATGTCTGACAGAAATCTGAACGAAGTCTCTAAGACTAAAGTCAGACATTTGCAAGAAATGTCTAATTCAGATAACGTCGAAACAGAACGGCACGGAACAGAACAGAAACAGAAAGTAAAGACTAATTCTGCCTTTAACCAATTCATATTTTCTATTAAGAACGGAAAATACTTGAATATTGCAGCAAATCTAATAGAAATATACGATTTTTATGAAAAGTTCCGGAAGATTATTAGCTGTCAACATGAATTAAATATTTTAATTTTCAAATCTTAATTAATACATTCATTTAAGTTGCTGCTTTTAACCACAATAGTACTTGGAGACTTAACAAGGTCATACATAAATAATATTAATATTATTTATACTATGCTATTAACATATTTCAGTTATTTTAAATATTTATACACACTATGAACATACATATAAATAAAAATGTTTATAAATTTAAAACGCATTTGTCGTTATAAATAAATACAAAATTCCAGTACAACTTACATCAACTTATTTTGCATATTGAAATTGGCAAGTAGATTTATTTTATGCACGACAGGCATAACAAATAAGAAATACTCAGACGGACTCGTCGCGCACTCGTTCATACTTATGGAACCATTTTGCCTTAAAAATTCTTTTCGTCTCTACAAAGTATTCGTAAAAAAAAAACTGAACGTACTTTTATTAATTTTATTTTTTTTATTTAAATTTAATTATGTCTTAAAAATTTAAATTGTTGTTTAACATAAACAATTTTAAACGAGAGGAAGAGAAACAGATTTTATTAAATTGAATTATTTATTTATTTTTTATAGCAGTTGGATATAAAAAAAAAAATATTTTGCTATGCACTTGACTGCATATATTTCTAATATTTTCGTTACGATTTCTGCAAATATTTATACATTTTGGCGTGTTTCTTCAACTTGATGATGTTGTATCAGAATAAAAAAATAAAAAACAAAATCTGACCAAATGTGGGCTTCTTAGAAGATTGGTTGGTTGATACAATTTATTCATTAATTCATCATTGTCAAGATTCTACAGCATTTAAATATGTATTAAAGATTACACGTAATACATGTGTACATACAAGTATATACATATGTAACTTTTAATTTTATATTGTTTACAAAGATTATGCATGTACGATTTGTATAGCCTGGAAAGCAGAACGAATTGCCAGAAGCAGATGGGCTTGTCAAACAAGGTGGTCTTCTGGATGACATTTTTGTAGACGACCTAATTGATAAACCACTGGCTCACAGTAAGTTACTCATTCAGTGTGAGTCTTATAGACTTGCACGGTTTCTTAGTCATGACTCTGTGACCAAGATACGATGAGCAGAGCACAAACTCTGTACATAAGTTCAATAAAAAACAAATAAGAGCAGAGAGATCAGTAATAACTGGCCAGTAGGGACTCATGGGGGTAGAATGGGTCTATAAGTCAATGATTACTGTAAGAGTTATCAGAACGAGAAGGACGACAAAACTGTATTTTATTCTGTATTATACAGGACATTAGGAATAGATACCGGAGAAAACCAAAGCTTTTATTATAGGAAAATCTATTTGAGATTGAACTATGGTTGCTTTCTTTTTTCATTAGGAAAACCTTAAGAGTAGGTGTCCTCTAGGACAAGAAATTTCTGATGAGAATATCTGACATTAAAATATACCAACAAGCAGTGTTGCCATAACCTTTTGATAAGAATAAATTTGACAACAGGGCTGTGGAGTCGGCGTTGAGGTTTTTTGCACCGGAGTCGGTGTCGAAGTACCCACAAAAAATTCTCGACTCCGCCTCAAAAAATAGTCGGCATAAAAATAAAATAAAAATATTCTAATAATTTCCAAAATAAAAATACTTACTTCGAAATTTGCACTGCTAAATCTTACTACATATTACTAAATCCTTTTCTTGCTATATTTAACCAGTTAAAAGGTACCTCGTAAAAAAAGAGTTTAAAATCAAAAAGTCAAACTAGTCTCATATACAATTAGCATTTAGGTTAGATTAGGAGTCGGAGTTGGAATTTCAGCAGTTTGAGTCGGAGGTAGTACTTTTTGTTGACGACTCCACAATCGGTTGTCAAAGTTAAAAAATATCAACGCAAAATTTCTAAAAAACATGGGGTACCGTGGAAAGGTAAAAGTACTGAAAATAGTACCGTAGTACATACTGAATTTTTCATCATTGTACTACTGCCTCTATTTTTAAAATTTTTTCAAAATTAGCTTTTACAATTTTCATAATCAAAACCATGGTAGAATAAGTACAAGGTATAGTCATTAGAAATTTTGTTCTCAATTTCAAAACCCATATAACGTCAAACAAAAGAAAATAAAGAAAAAAATTAAAACAAACACCAAAAATCAAATAAATTATTTTGACATTACATGGGTAAATAATGAAAACTCTCCCTAATGAACATACCTGGTACTTATTATACTATGATCAAAACCAATGTGATATGCAGGGCTGCCAGGTGCATTTTTTCCATGTCCCCAAAAAATTAAAAAAATCCCCAAAAATCATTAGTATTGTGGTTAATTTGTTGAACTATTTATGGTTTTTAATCCAAATTTATAATATTTTAATTCGGCTCAAGTTCATTAAATTTAATTTTCATTAAATTATTTTTATGAAGAAAGGAATTTTTACAACATGAACATTAATTAAAATTGTTATTGATAATCTTTCATTCTTGACCGTGGCCGGGCCTCGAACCCTGGCCGGCAGGGTTCCAAATTAAAAAATAAAATCTTAAAAAGTTAATATTTTTTTCCGACCAAATTAAATTTTTTTTTTAAAATAGTACGAAAAAATTTAATAAGAAATCCCCAAGTAAAAATATTTAGTAAAAAAAAATTGATGTATTTTGTTTGTAGCGACTGGTTTCGGCATGTTTTTTAAATCCTTCCTGCGATTCCAGTGAGGAATTACAAGCAGACCAATATTCCGTTTTTGAAGACGAATAAGCCAATTTATAAGAATTTGGAGCTTGTCCAATCGGATTTAGCCATCGATAAAATCAAAAATAAAAATACCTATATATATATCCATCCTTTATCGAATACTTCGATGCATCATAAGTATTTACCAATAGCCCAGCATTATTTTTCCCAAACTTTATTATATTGTCTTTCATATTTACCTATTTTTGGGGAAGCCATATTTGCTTGAAAATTTAATTTAAAAAATCGAAAATTGTATGTGTTCTCAACGGTTTAAAATTTTTCTTTTTTAAAACACTCACTCAAGAATAATAACATAACTTAATTAGTATAATTGTAATCTTAATAAGGACCCTTAACACCGTATAAGTTGTTATTAAGTGCCGGTTCACACACGTCTAGTTTGACTCGTCAAGTAGAGAAGGGAAAAGAGAATGCAATTTCTCATAAAAACTCAAGACTTGACGAATCAAACTTGATGTGTGTGAAGATAAAAGTTTTGCAACTGTTTTCATATTTTATATATGAAACAAAGAAAAATAAGCATAAATAATCCCCAAGTCTGGCAGCCCTGGTGATATGATTAAAATAACAAACACAAGTCATTATTTAATAACTCATTTGTTAAAAAAGCCAAACTTCTGTAAGTAAAATTAAAGGTTTATTGAAACAAAAAAAAAAAAATTAAAGAACTTTTATGAAAAAAAGGGTCAAATTATCAAAACCTTTAATGAAAGGCGCCGAACAAAAACTCATGTTAGGCGATTACAATAGTCAATTTCGTAAACAATAGAAAAAAAAGAAAATTTATTAAATACAATTTCCATTAGAAGTAAAAAATTAATTTAAAAATCATTTACTTTTTCAAAATTGGATTATTGGTAAACTCAAAAAGCCCTAATTAATTAAAAATCGAATTTTTTATTGATTCTGATGTAGAATCCCGTTAATTCGTAATCGCAACGGACCGGCCATTTCTTACGAATTATAGGGGTTTTCGATTTAGCGGAGTTTCGATTTAACGGGGTTTCGATTTAACGGGGTTAAAATAAAATAAATTCGAATTAACGGGGGTTTTCAATTTCTTAACTAAAACGATAAAAAAAACATAAAAAATGGTTAAAAAGAAAAAATATATAAAAATTGGTTATGTAACAAACTGATCTTAAGAAATTAAAGAAACATGCAAGATAAAAACCCACGAAAAAAATAGCGGTAAACAAAAAATCATTCTTTCCATGTTTCTGTTGTTTTTATTACGAATTATAAGTGGTAGTTAGCAAACAATTACGATTTATAAGAGGCAAAGAAGATTTTATTTGAAAAAAAAAATTACGAATTACCGAGGGGACCAAAATGTATGGACATTTTACGAATTAACGAGATTTTTTCAAGGGACCGACAGTTTATTACGAATTATCGGGAATTATGATTTATCGGGGTACGAATTATCGGGATTTGACTGTATTTCATAACCACAAATGCCCAAAAAATCTTTCGAATAAAATGAGGGATTTTATAAACAAAAAACAAAAGACCCTATCTACAAAACGGTGAAAGGCCTAAATAATATTTTGCATAATATGCAACATTGTCAATTGTGAAAACAACTTTTAGGTTTTACAAGAAAAATAAATTATGAACAGATTAAGGTAATTTAACAATTTAAATAGTTTTCACAACGTTTAATAGGGCCTTTTGCGTTTAAGGTAACGATAGGCATATACATTTTTTTTACTTTTCTAATTTGTTTTTAAATTTCTACAAAAGCACTTAGATTGCTAAAGGTAAAAAAAAATTTATTTAACAACAATAAGTAAAAAACAAGTAAGAAAGTATAGCGGTCAAGCCGAACCATATGATACTCTATACCACAATATATAAAAACAAATTTTCAAAAGTGAACCCTATTTGGAACCGATGTGCCATCATGGACCCTCCAGAACAAAATTGCGTTATGAAGTTAAGATTCATGAAATAGTTCTTTGCGCAGAACAGTATTTAGATATCTTCATCTTAATCGACCTGTTGTTTGGCATTTTGTTGACCAATATATCGATTTGTGCCTTATTAACGAATCTAGTCCTAAATATTCGATTTATAGGAGGAACTACTTATATATGTATGTACATGTTCTGTTCCCTAGCAAAAATAAAGTGAGAAAATCTAAGAGAAATGTGAACAAATTACGAGGGAAACAACTTTTCACGATAAGGGGAATTTTTTCCGTGAACATTTTTTCATGTTATCATTCTCATTTGAATTACATTTATTTCATGGGAGTTTTGCATGATCGCGAATATGTGAAAAGGGGAATAATTACGAGGAGAAAAATATTCACGATAGGGGTGAATATTTCAAGTGCTACGGCATTCCCTTACCACGATGCAGGTTTGTAAGGGAGAACATCAAAAATAACTGTAAAAAATCAGTCAGTATGCAAAGCTGGTAGCAACGTTCAACAGTTTTTATATACATTGAATAAAGCGCTTTCCGTGGCAAAAATGTATTACTTCAAAGTGGGAACTCGCCATATAAAATGCATGTCTTCCGTAAGCGGTATGGTAAGCGAAACTCTTAGATTTCTCCCTTACAAACCTGTTTCGTTTGAAGCACAATTTTTTATTGGGATGTTAAAAACTCGAGTTTCCACTAAAGTTGCATGAGCCGTAAGAGTTGTGATAGATAACAAGGTTTCTTAAAATAAGATCAATATGATAATTGTAATTTATTATGGACCTATTTTAAACAAATTTAGTTGAGTCGTTAACTTTTAAGTTACATATGAAAATTTTTGTCTTGATAAAAAATTTTTCAAACAAATTGTTGTGATTAAAAAGATTTTCAAGAATGGGACGCATACTATAAATGTAGAAGGAATAATCAACAATGAACCTATCTTAATAAAATTTAATGAAGTAACTTAAGTTGATTTGTATTGAAGTCATTTATGCAAAAATTTCTTCTTGATAACAAAGTTTGCAATAGATTTGTGACAAAGGCCCTGAGTGGCAGCTATGCAAAAGTATGAACAATCCTAACAAAACTTAATGGAATTGTTTTTATAGAATCTAATTATATCAAAGTTTTGTTTTTGTACTAAACATTTTGAAAGATTTATTAGAGTTAAATTGGTTTTCAGAAACCTGACCAATATGAAAACTATCCCATTACGCACATTTTTATTGAATGTAGGTGCCTCGTATTAAAAAATAGCTCCAGTGCCAAATTTAAAAAAAAAGTATCTTTAAAATTGTGACCAGGCCTGCCAGATATATTTGTGAGAAAATCGTCAGTTTCCTGAGAAGAAATAAAAAAATCGTCTTTATCGTTTCGAAAAATCGTTAAAAAAAATCGAACAACTTAAAATTAATTTTTTTTTAAACAAATTTTGTTCGATTTTTATTTAAAAAAAAAACACATTCAAACAAAAACATAATTACTTCATACCCAGCTAGAATTTTTAATCGTGTAAGAGCTACTGGGAGTCTCATGAAGAGCTTCTTTGACCGTCGATGACCGCATTTTTTATCGTAGAAGATTTCTCACACGGAAAAACTGTAACACGAGTGAGATTCTTCCATAGCACAGCTTCTTCAATCGTAATCTAACGAAACTTTCATGTCAAGAATCGTATGAGACTAATGTAGATATTCTGTTACATCTCGTGAAATACTTGCCGTATAATTGTTGAAAATATGATTTATACAGCGAGCCATAAAATGTTCATTCGACGATGTTTTGACGAAAGATAAACAAAGTGTAACTTTGTTGTTTATGAACTCTGAAAATAATCAAAGGTTTTCTTAAGACTTGCATATTAAAGCCGTACCTAAACAAAAGCGGCACGCGTTTTCTAGTTTTTGAATAGAGCGGCCCGAACGCCTTGCACTTGGAAAAACCGATTTTGACAGCTCGTTTAGTAGTGAAGTTTGCCGCCATTGTTATTTAATAATGGCAATTTAGCTCTTTTTTGGTCAATCTAGCGTTTTTATCTCTATTTATATTTAAAATTTGTGGGTTTAATTAAACAAGAAAGCTATCACTACTCTTTGTAACACAACGTTAGCGGTCTTGCTTTGGTATGGCATATCAGCGTAAAAGCTAAGCGAAAGAAAACATTCCGCCTTCCGCTCTTGTTAAGGTACGGCTGTTAAACAACCAAGACTAAAAAACGAAATTGTCAGAAAATGTAATGTATTATTCAGACTTTGGATACTGAAAAAATCGTCACTTTTAAGAAAAAAATCTGCAAATCGGCACTTTGCTAATTTCGGAACAAAAAATCGGCAAAATGACGATAAATCGTTAAATATGGCAGCCCTGATTGTGACCTATTTATAGATTAAGCTTAATCGATTCAGAAAATTATTCAAGTTGATTGGCATATTAAAACGTGGATTTACCATTAATATTGGTAATCGTTACAAACTTCAACACAAATATATAATACGTTCCCTTTTTTTGTAGCGTGGGACATAAATAGAAATTACAACTTTTTAAATAAATTGCGTAGGTTTTTAAATCTATTAAACCAATTAAATTTTGCTTTAAAACAGCGAGTAATTATTAATTCTTTCAAACAGTTATTGTGGGCTTTTTTTCTAATTTGAAAACATGTTACCAGCATTTGTACTCAATAAATAAATATAAATTTATTAGATAAGTTTGTTATAATTTAACCAACAAAAAAAAAAAAAACAAAAAAATGTTGGGAAAATTTCAAAAATGCAATTAACATTTATAAACATTTTATATTTGTGCAATAATTTCTGCAATTGATAAAAATTAATAGCAACCAGTCTACAGGTGTGATAGTTTAAAAAACAACGCCATGTATGGTTGTGGTTTTAATTGTTAAAAGTATTATAAAATGTTTAACATTTTATGTTACAAATACGAATAATACAGGTGATACCAATTGAGCAAAGCTAGTTTTTGTATAATAGTTTTAAATTGTATGTGTAATAGGAAATTGTAAGCACTACTTTCGATTCATAAATTAGTGTAGGTCAGTTTATATTGATTCAAAATATTTATTCACCCTTATTCCATTTAACGTCGTCGTCATCGTCATCAATTAAATATCAACATCAATTTTCATTGACGTCGTCATCAATTCGATACAAAACTTGTATTCTAAACCAGCAGTGTAACGATTTCGATTGTTTATCGTTTTTCAAAGCACATCTCTAATAACTTAGACAGTTGGTTTGTTTTGTTTTCAGTTTTTATCAAAAATATGCAATTTGATGTTCATTTCTTAAAATTGTTGTGCTCTAAAAAAGGGAAGCTTGATTTAGTCTAAAAAAATTCACAATTACTTATGCCCCGTAAAAATCGACAGTGTTGATTGGCCCTGTTAAATACAGACTTCGGTTTATATATGGGGCTATCTTTATAACGAGCAACAAAAAAGTAAGCGAAAAATGCAAACATTCGGAAAATTTACAGAAATAGCGGAAATTCGTGAACATTTTTAATATTTCCAACAATCAATGAAATTGATTTAATATCCCTAAAAACATAAGGAATGGCAAAAGTTCCATAAAAATGGCTAAATATTCGGAAACTCGCAAAAATTTCCTAATTGCAGTTTAATAGCAAAATTTTATATTTAGTAAAAAACGTTAAAGCTGTAAAGAATCACACGAAAAATTGCAAACATGAAAACCAACCCCACCACACATTTATTTAAACTCGCTTAATCGGTTAAAAACATAATGTTGGAAAAATACAAAAAAAATAATTCGTGAAAGTTTTCAATATTTCAAAAAAGCCATAAAATTGATAAAAAAAAATTCCTAAGACTATAAGAAATTACAAATATTCGATAAAAATGGCAAAATTAGCGGAACTTCGTAAAAATTTGCTAATAGCGGCATGATGGAAAAGTTAAATATCTATTAAAAATCGTTAAAGCTCTAAAGAATCAGAAAACTTACAGGAAAAGTGTCGTCTATTAGACACATGGCTTGAATTCGCGAATTTCCACTTATTTAGAAATTTTTATGGAATTTTTGCCATTCCTTATAAATGGTCCGCCAAATAACTTTTTTTTTGAAAATGCTATAAAAAAAAGCCCTGTAAAATACAGACTTTGGTTTATATATGGGGCTATCTTTATAACGAGCAACAAAAAAGTAAGCGAAAAATGCAAACATTCGGAAAATTTACAGAAATAGCGGAAATTCGTGAAAATTTTTAATATTTTAAACAATCAATAAAACTGATTTAATATCCCTAAAAACATAAGGAATGGCAAAAGTTCCATAAAAATGGCTAAATATTCGGAAACTCGCAAAAATTTCCTAATTGAAGTATAATAGCAAAATTTTATATTTAGTAAAAAACGTTAAAGCTGTAAAGAATCACACGAAAAATCATAAATCATAAAAAGCCAAAAAATTGATAAAAATTCCTAAGACTATAAGAAATTACAAATATTCGATAAAAATGGCAAAATTAGCGGAACTTCGCAAAAATTTGCTTATAGTTAGCGGTACGATAGAAAAGTTAAATATCTATTAAAAATCGTATAAGTTCTAAAGAATCAGAAAACTTACAGGAAAAGTGTCGTCTATAAGACACATGGCTTTAATTCGCGAATTTCCACTCATTTAGAAATTTTTATGGAATTTTTGCCATTCCTTATCAAGGGTCCGCCAAATAACTTTTTTTTGAAAATGCTACAAAAAAACTACTGAATATTTTCTCAAATTTCTTTTTTTATTTGAAAGTACAATCCTTCCGGTTTATAATGGAAAATAATTTCACTCAAATGGCTGCCGCGGCTGGCCATGCAGTAGCCTACACGATCGGTCCAATTTTTAAGCACATTATCGATTGTGTGCAGCTGTATTTCACCAATGGCGTTACGAATATTGTCCTTTAAAGCGTCAATTGTCTCTGGCTTGTCGGCGTAACACTTATCTTTGACGGCACCCCACAAATAACAGTCCAACGGTGTCAAATCGCAGCTCCAAGGTGGCCAAACGACAAAAGCTCTACGGCTGATAATGTGATCTTCAAAAACAGGGCGCAAAACATCAAGTATAGCTTCGGCTGTGTGGCACGTAGCGCCGTCCTGTTGAAACCAAATGTTGCCAATATCCTCCTCTTCAATTTTTGTGAACAAAAATTCGTTCAACATGGCCCGATAACGATCGCCATTGACTGTAACGGCCACTCCATGCCCATTTTCGAAGAAAAATGTCCCAATTATGCCTCTGGACCAAAATCCGCACCAAACAGTGACTCGTTTTGGGTGCAACGGCTTTTCAATGTATGCGTGCGGGTTTTCTGTGCCGCAAATGCGACGATTCTGCATGTTTACATACCCGCCAAGATCAAAATGAGCTTCATCTGAAATGATGATTTTTTTTGGCAAAATCGGCATCTTCTGTTCAAAGTAATGTCGCAATATTTCCCAGCGTTGTTCAAGCGTATACACAACCATATTCGTTCAGCACAAGTATAAAACTAATTGTCTGTCAAATCAGACATGAGCTAAGTATTACCATTCACGTAATAAGCACTAGTTAAAAAAAAAACGTTAGATGGCGGACCCGTTAGTTTTAGGGACTTTTAATCAATTTTATGGCTTGTTTGAATTGTTAAAAATTTTCGCGAATTTTCGCTATTTTTGCAAATTTTTGCAATTTTCGCGTAGCTTTGTTGCTCATTTTCCCTTTTTTTTATTCAACATTATTATTATTGTAAAGTTAAAAAGGAATAGAACTGTTTCGACACCAATAAGACTGACGACAAAATCAGAGTCAATTTATATCGATGCCATCGTTAACGTTGGGTACGGCATACCAAAAATACATCGGCGCTTATCGATAAAACTTGATATTAACAATGGTCATACCGATTTGCAAGGATCGACACAAAACGTTATCGTTTCGTATTGATGACGCTAAATGGAATAAGGGTGATTGTTTTCCGGTTATCTCAAAAGTTAAATCAAAAGTAACAATGCTCGTGACTCGTATCGAACTAATTTTTTAAGGTTTTACATTTTTTCAGTAACCTGTGCTATGTTGTGTTAAAGAAAGCTTTAAATTGCGGTTTAGTGACAATTATGTTCTACTACTTTAGAAAAGTATTAAAGATACGGTCCATAGAGGCCAGATCGGACGATTTTGGTATTCAATTCATCTTACATCGTGCAAAGATAAGGTAGATGTTTATTGTGGCATACGTAAAATGACATGTAGCACTTTAAAAAATGAATATTTTTGATCTTTGAGAATATTTTCATGTTGGCCTATCCTCCCGAATTTGACCAACACACATTTACTTTTGGCACAACCCTCCTAACATTGAGACCCTCATAATGTCTTCCATTATTTACGAGTTTTTTTTAAATTGGGTTAAATTTGTAAAACATAAACTAGAGGTTAATGACACGACTCCAAAAAGTAAAAACAAAAACCAACAAAAATACTGAAACAAAAATTAAATGAAATGTAAACGAGAGCAGTGGTGGTTATAACTTGCGGTGATATTTTTTGTGTACGTAGTTGTTTTTCTTTTAGGTAAATCTACATTTCAACTACTGTAGATATTTATTTATTATTATGCTTATTAACATACATACATATGTATGTGTATATATATGTATATTCAAACATACATATAGCTAAATCAATGTATCCCAGTACACAATTTTTGTCGACATACACATCTGATGACAGACAATCTAATACTTTTTAATTCAACCAAAATGTTTACGTTTTCTTTAGATACTTAACATAATGTTTTTATAAATAGATATTTTTGCGTAATGTTCTTAATAAATGTCCCTCTTTTGTCAAGACCACACACCAGTATAAATACAAAATTAAAATGGTGTACATTAGCAGAGTTGTGTCGTTCATGGTGCACCCCGTTTATTCAGTAAAAAAATTTACTTTTTAGGCCCTAATTGTACTAGAACCCAATAATATATTTTTTAATAGTTTATTATTATAAAGGGTGTCCAAAACTAAAGTTTCATTTAAATTTTAATAAATAAAGAGTTTTTTTTTAATATATTAAAAATATTTTTATTTTGTTTATTACAAATTTATTACAAATAAAAAATTATGTCTGTCAAGTGACGACACTACGCTTCCGCAGGCTCCCAATCTTTTACCAAAACTCTCAATCACGTTGTTTCATAAACTGTTGTCAAGGAGATTTCTTAACTTTGTTTTTAATAAATTATGGTATGAAAAAATATGTTCCACATTCGCCGACGAATGTGGTATAGGCAGGGCTGGGCAGTATTTGAAATACATGCATTTGTATTTTATATACATGACGTGCAAGTATTTTGTATTTAAAATACATGACCAGAAAGTATTTTGTATTTTAAATACATGACCAGAAAGTATTTTGTATTTTAAATACCGCAAACCATGTATTTTGCCCAACACTAAATATAGGAATATACCTTTGGCAATTCTACTGATACCTGGAAACATAAGTTAAATCATTTTATTTTTCAACTCTTCAACCCTACCCCAAAAAGCTTCAATGTTAAATTTTGACAGCGTTATGTATAATGAAAAATTGGCAAGAAGTTAGCACAGAGTTGAATTATAATACACTTACAGACTGTGGATAGCAAACTGCTAAACTCTGACTAGTGAGTTGCCAAATATCTGCTAATTTGGAAAAAACAGCTGTATGAAAACAGTATGAAATGTCAAAATCAGGGATGATTTCAGCAAAAATAATGTTTTTTTTTTTTAATACAGTATGGCATCGTTATATATCAGAGTTGATTTATTAAAAATTTGCACCAGTGAAAAAGTATATTATACATGAACATTTTGCTAACAAGCTGCTAAGCTTAATCGGTATTCTAGTTGGCAGCTCGTTGTACGTAGTGTATAAACTGTGGCTAACTTTTCATTATACATACCGCTGTGAAAATTTTTAAATTGTACTTAACATATCATTTGAGTAATTTAGAACTTTTGCAATGATAATAAAGCTCAAAAAAGCACAATTGTACTAACTTTATCATCCCTGGTTCGAAGTGAACCGGCCATTTAGTTAGTGCATCTGGCTCAATGATGATACTTTAAAATGTTTTATTGCTTGTGTTTTTTATGTTATGCTCTTTTTGAAACGACTTTTTTGAATATTTTTTGTGGAACTTTATATAGGTTTGAGTAATTCTGAACTTACAGCTGTGTTACTTCTTGTTTCACTGGTGGCAGCACTGCATCAAACTCAAATGCAAACTTTTCAAAACGTGGACGAGGACTAAACAATGCAAAAATTCACTTTTTCTAATGATTTTTTTTTTCTAGATTATTGTCTAAACAAATCCAGACGTACCAAAAAATTAATTTCGAACTTTTAAACGAACTTTATTCAGAACTCGTACAAAATTGTATGCGATAAATCTAAAAAATTCCCAATTTCTTGTCAACCCCTCGGTACGTTTTGGTCAGACATTAGATGAGGAATCGGCAAGTTGTTCTGCAGACTGCCAGAACAAATTTGAAAAAAAGTCGGTAAAAAATGTTCATTGGGTATGGTTGCTTGGTTGAAAGTTCATTTATGTATATTTTATATAACCAGCATATACTGCTGATGTTACAGATGCAAGAGCTGCCGCAGTTTGTTTGCTAAACTTTTGTGTGGACGTGTGTGTTAATAATTAAGAGATACTATTGCATCATAAATCAAAGGGAATAAAAGTGATTTCAAAAAGTGGGTAAGAGGTTTTTAACGCACGCACATGTTTACCAACTTGTAATGTATAATGAGTTGAGAAGAGGTACTTGGAGCTGACTTTTGAACTGTAAAAAAGTGTGTTATTAATATGTATATACAATATGGAAAGGGTTGATGCAATTTAATAATCACTCTATTATTTTTTTTTATAATTATTAAAAAAATAGTTGTTAAAAAACAGAAAACAGATTAATGAAGTGATTTATTTAAAATTAAGAAAAAAATTTATTTCTACAATAATAAAAAATATTTTTGGCCTGTATAAAAAACACTTAATTTTAAAAATATTTTCCATATAAAATTCTTTACGAGCGTTTACTTTCGAAATTGTTGAACAGGCAGTATATTTCATATTTAAATTAGAATGGAAATTTTTCGTTAAATGGGCAGGCGTATTTTTGTTGATTTGAAGTATTAAAATTTTATGATATTTTAGCACTTTCTCCTAAGTCGAGAATTTTTAAGTTTTACATTTTTGAAAAAATTTTAGATTCTTTAAATTAAATAATTTGTGTGACATTAAAATTTTTTCATATTTATTATTTAAAATTTTTTTATTATTATTTTTAGTCAATTTGTATTTGCAGTCGAATTATGAATAAAAATTCCCCTGGAGTTTTCTCCCATTTTTCCCATGTAAATTCAATTGTAAAAATTGGAAAAGGGAAACAACTCCCGGGGAATTTTTATTGATAATTGGGCTGTTAGTTTTTCCTTCAGAATTTTTCTTTCTTAATGCGGCTGAAATTAATTTTTTTTTAATATTTAATTTCAGGCTTAAATATATTCTTAAAGAATATTCCTTTTAATAATTTGTCGATTTTTTATACCGTTCACCACAAGTGGAAAGGGTATACTATCGGTCATGTTCTAGAAATCGAAATGAAGTGGAATTGAAATCGAACCAAATTTTGATCTCAATTATTTACTAAGTTACTGAAGTTTTCAAGTGTGGTTTTTGTAAAGATGTTTGGTGCATATATAAAGGAATATGTTTATTAACTTTCTTTACAGGCTCGTTTTCAAAATTTGTGCGATTTCAGATCCACTTCATTTCGATTTATAGAACATGCCTGTATATAAGTGTATTATACATTATAAAGTATATTCATGTGGCAAATATAAAAAAGTACTACAGTTGTCTTATGCTAAGTTTGAGCTAATGGAATCTTTAAGATCTTTACGTTCAAAAGTATACATGGGCAAAGTCAATTATTTTGTAAACAATATTTTGGAGTTATAACTAAATAAATTACTTCTTGCTTTTCTTTTTTCAATGTGCAATAGCAATTGGAATAAAAACTTAAGTTTACTTCCGATTTGTGGCATACGGAATATTTAGGTTCTGTGTGGACTCTCAAGCCGCTAATGCTGAAAATCAGATTTTAAGTGTAAAATTGCTCTTCTACCAAGCTAAAATAATAGACTCAAGCGATTTTTCCCTATTGCCACAGATATATTCTGGTTCCTTATGAGTTTCGAAGTGGATTTAACGATATCCGTTTGTATGTTGAAATGGGTTTTCCGAAGACACCAGAAATGATGAAAAATAGTTTTTATATGTCTCATATCCTCTGTTAAATTTTGCTATTGAAATTCAGTTATATCAATCCATAAATAAATGGGATACGTGTAAACCACGATTGTTTTTTACACATACAAATTCATCCATGTTTTGCCGCTTAAATTGAGAAATGTATTACTTTTAATGCGGTTTGATAAAGTGTGTTAGTGGGTAAGTGGTCTAAGAAGCTGCATTACTTAAAGTGATCAGTAATACCCGATTCGGCACAGCCCTTAACTTGTTTTCTTTAAATAAAATATTAAGTTTTTGTTTAAAATTGTCTAATTGCGTTCTATTTATTTAGCAAAATACTAACTTAAGTCTGAAAATAAGCAAACAATCTAATCTGGTAATGAAATTTTTGTTTAAATTTGGCTGTTGAATAAATTGCGTTGGGCAAACAAATTTTGGATTTAATGTGAAGATGTATTCAAATATGTATTAGAAAATTTTGGTAGTTTTGGCGAAAAGTAAGACTAATAAACGGGCCACTGGAGCAAAGAGGGATTACAATATCGGACATGCCAGTATTTTGAATGAAATAAATTGGCACATGCATATTTTTTATGTCACACCCAAGCCAATCTTCGATCCTGGCTTCACGGTAAGGATTTTGGCTAACGTGGTCCACTATGATGACCTACAAATTTTCGCGAATGCGATTTGAATATTCACGGACGGGTCTAAAACACTTTATGGTGTCGGTTCTGGCATATACTCCGAGCAGCTGAACTGGAGTTTTCCACTAAGGCTGCCGGACCACTGCAGTGTCATCCAGGCCGATATAATTGCCATCCACACAGCCGTGACACCCATCCGGTACGGTGAAATATCTGGAAGGGATATTTACATTATTACCAATAGCAAGGCGGCCATAAGATCCCTGAAGAATGTGTTCATCACATCGAGAATTGTCCGAGAATGCCGGATGTCTCTGGAGGAGATAGCGAGACATTCGTTGGCCACCCTTTATTGGGTCCCCTGACACGGTGAAATACAGATAAACTGCATGGCGGATTCGTTGCCGTATGCAGGCATCTACTTGAATGGAGACGGTTCAACATATGATATATGTAAATGTTACTCCCAAGGAGTAAGCAACTAATAGTGCACAAGTTTTACCTTATTGCCAGTCAGAGGTGAAACGATGAACCTACCCGTGGGGAAACCAGGAAAATCTGGCCCATCATAGATGAAAAAAGGACACAGCGAGTATTACATCTGTCCAGACATCACCTAAGAAACCTAATTGCGGTTATAACTGGTCTCTGTCCAATTGGGAGGCACGCCCAGAGGATGGGGTTCCCTTATAATGACTTATGTAGAAATTGCGGTGACGAGGAGGAGGAAGAGTCAACGGAACATCTTCTCTTTAATTGTCCGACATTCGGAGATTTAAGACTTGACATGTTATGTCGAAGAGCACTTGGGGACAAAACTTATCTCTCTGATTTTGATTTAAACAGGATCCACTCCTTTATTGAATCGACTGGGTGGCTGCGTGGGAACATGGTAGACGGTGTGACACAACGGGAACTAATTAATGGACCCACGTGAGCTGTGCTTGATCACGGCTGCCAATGGAACCGAACCGAACTTAAAATTAACAAAATTCCAAATTGATTTATACAATTTGTATTATATTCATATTTATTTGAAATTTTCTCGATTTCATCTGGAATTTTCTCATTTTCAATGAAAAATGGTGTAGATAATAATTTCATGAATTCTATAGAAAACTTTTAGAAAAGATATTAACGATTTAAAATTAATAATACAGCAAATATCATATAATGGAATCTTTTATTTCTTAACATAATACAAATTATCTACAACAACAACACTGTTTAGTGCATATGATTTGGTACGCCTTATGCTAGGAACACAACTGGGACGAACGACGAATTTCGTCCAGCACGACGAATTATTCGGAAGAAATTCGCTGTATAAATTCGGCGTATAAAACACAATAACGACGAAAAAACAAAATGGAAATAAAATATGTTGTATAAACAAGAAATAGTGGTACCATATGAACAAAAAATACTTTACAAACAAAACATTAAGAACAACTAACTAAAATACTTTTTTATTGTCAATTTTTTTTACAATTTGTATTTCATATTATATTCAGTTAAAAGTTTACAATTTCTAAAGTAAAAAGTAACTTTATTTACTAAAACACTTACCATTTTTAAACAATATGGCTACCCGGTACTGAATTGTACGTCGTACGCCGGCGTAAGAATTAGAATTAAATCTATTTAAAGTTTGCAACGTCCGGCGAATTTTCGCCGGCGCCCTGATTGTGTGCATTTTCATATCCACAAATATTTTTTATTTTTGGCGACGAATATTCGCGGCCAAAAATTCGTCGTTCGTCCCAGTTGTGTTCCTTGCATTAAACAGCATTACTTGTTGTTCTTATTGTGGTCTTTAAAATTGTTTGTAAAAATGTTGCACTTGAATGAAATGTTTTTGAAACAGGTGCATTTTATTGAACAAAGATTTTTTTCTCGCACTGAATTTGCTGAATTTTCCACCAAAAATTAAAAAACGAACTGAAATTAAAAAAAGTGCACCACGCACCAATAATGGAATTTTTCGCACACAAAACTTCAAAATCCACCCAAAATGGTGCGAAACGCACCTAAGTAGTTAATAACACTGCAGACTATTAAACATGAATAACAGTTTTGCTCAAATTTGTGGTTAAATTTTGACTGATGAGCTTTTCGATTGTCACTCAAGTTCGATAGTATGTACCCGCCTTTATGTTTCAAAATATTTTAACCAGCAGTTGGTATTCACACATTACAAACATTTTAGATATACATACATACATATATACATCAACATTTTTTGCTTGATGTTCAGTTAAAACTATTGCAATTATTGGTAAAGGTTTATAACTTTCAAGGTGCATCTGGTACAAAATAATATAAAGCATTGACAAAGGCTGTACTCAAAATGCTTTTAATACCAATGAATTTTATAAGAACAGAAATGCACTATATTGTACTTAAGTATGTAAATATAAATTTAAACATGAAGCATTGATACATGTATAAAATTAATAAATTGCTACGCCTTTCAATAACGTGTTGGTTTATTTCCTTTAAAATTTGTGCGCTTAGTTTTGCGTATCTCTGTACTTTGAAATTTTCTCTCTCAATGCATATGCAAAACATTTTTGAGCACCCCTGTGCTAAAGCCGAATATGAGCTCAGTTTTCTCCCATTTGATTTCCACAAATATGTACAAACAAACACATACAGCGCAATTATGAATAAAAATTCGCCGGGAGTTTTCTCCCTTTTTCCATTTTTCCTATGTTAATTTAACCCTTTATCGGGCAACATGTCATTTTAAGTTCAAATAATAATGTTTCTATTCATAATACTAAAATAAAAATACATATTTATTCAAAAATTAAAAAAAAAACGTTTTCACTTATTTATTTAAAAAAAAACACTGTGTTACATAAATGTTACATTGCCTGAAAAGTTATGAAAATTTTATGAGAGATGGTACGCGCGGAAGCAGTTATTATTTTTATTATAGCACAATGCAACACCACATTTTTCGCATAATGTTTGCGACACGCCTTGGCAATTAGGCATTTTACATCTGATTCTCTTGTCAGCCCATATTGGCCAATGGCCAACCTGGTCTTTGCGCACAGCTTGTGGTGGACCATATTGAGCAGGTCCTTTGGACTTTTTTGCTTGTATATCAGGTTCAATTGATCTTATTCTTTTGGAATTTTGTTTAGTATCAAGCTTTAAGAGAGTTTCAGCAATTTCCAATCGAAACTCTGCGGAAGATAGAAGCTTTTCTGTGTTCTTGCCAGATAAGTTTTTTTTATACATTAGCCATGAGTTCGCCATCACTAGATCCAAAAGGTGGTAAAAGAATCGAACTTGCCACCTTTTACTGCGAATCTTTATTTTGTATCTTCCCATTATAGAGTCAATGAGATCTACACCTCCCATATGCGAATTATATTGCCCAACAATGGAAGGCCGTTCTATTTCAATATACTTTTTTCACTTTTGTCGTATCTTTTCACCGGGCGTTTTGGAATTTCACCAATGAAAGTCGAAGCTAAATTTACAATTTTGTTGTCTTTCCATGAAACTAATGCAATTTCAATTCCTTCGATACTACAAACAAGTTCCACAGAAGATCCCCTAATGTTTTTCATCATTTCTTTTTCAGTCGGAAGTTTACAGTTTCTGATTCGATTTCTTCTTATTGTTCCAATGCTATAAATTCCTTCTTTTGCTAAATAGCCAAGGAGAGGCAACGAAGTAAAGTAGTTATCGAAATAAAGTTGAAAATTTTGATTTCTTGGAATGATTCGCGCAAGTCTCATGACAACATTTGATGACGCACCTAAATCAGGTTCATTGCCTTCAATTACATTTTCTTTCCCGGTTTCTGGCTCAATTTTGTAAGCAAATCCTGAAGAACCGCATAGTACAAATAACTTATAGCCCCATTTATGTGGCTTGTTAGGGATGTAACGCTTCAAAAAGTTTCTAGCTTTGGTGGAGCACATCTGTTCATCGACGCAAAGATGTGGCTCAAGAGGTACCTTACCGAAATTTGTATTTAACTCTTCTATAACTGGACGTATTTTAAACATTCTGTCATAATTTTTGTCAGTTGAAGCCAAGTTTTTAGTGTTATCATTGAAGTGTATCACACGTCTGATTTTTTCAAATTTTTTTAAAGGCATTACTTCTCGTATCATAGTGGTCCCAATATTGTTGCTCCAGTGACTTGCTGCATTAGGAAGATTAATCAGCGACATCATATAAACAACTCCAATAAATTGTTGAATATCTATTTGAGCTACGCGAAATGAATCACTAATGTCCTTTTGAATTATATATAAATTTGTTTGCTCAGCAATGTATTGCAACATATCTTTTGAAAGGAATTAAAAAAAATATTGTATTGGCATATCAAGGCTTTTGATTTCTTCGGGCAATGTGATATTCCCTTTAAAAAGCAGCTGCTGTTCATTCAATACCAGATTTTTCTTTTTCCAAAGAATGTTCTCATAACGTTTTTTTTGGTCTTGTGTGTTTTCTGTCTGATTTGGCGGAACAATTTCGGTTAGTACCTCTGTGCTTTCGTTGCCAACATATTCTATTAAATCGTCAACATCTGCATCGTCAATGTCATCTACATCCTCGAAATAGTCAGGATCAGCCACACTATCGTCATCAAAATCAAGCCCGTCCTCACTTTCTTCAAGCAGATCTAAAATTTCTGCATCTGTCAACGACTTTGACATATTTATACCGGTGCTAATAAAAATAAAAAAGACACGCCACAGGGCAATGTGACATAAATGTAACAAACTAATATTTCACGTTCAAAAGTGGAATATGGTTTGATTTGAGTTGCATTTGATAGAAATCACTTTAATACATACTTACACACTTATTTTAAAACAAGAAGATAATATTTATTACACAAATCTGATTTTTTTACAAAAAAACTTCAGCACTTGTTGAGCGTTTGCAAATTTTTTAGCAAAAAATTTTTAGAGCAAAAAAAATGTGATAATAGTACTATCTCGTTCTATTTTATTTGTTACTTATAGAGTACGGTTTGTGTTAGTTCTGTTACAATGCCCAATGTAGTAATATCAGTAAAACACAAAAATTTATAGTCAATTTAAGGGTATGTGACATTGCTGTCACATGGCCAGATAAAGGGTTAATTGTAAAAATGGGAAAAGGGAAAAAACTCCCGGGGAATTGTTAATCATAATTGGGCTGATAAAATTCTTTAATAACTTAATTTTCTCAGGACACACTCTTTTTAAAATGAATTCAAGTATTTTGTTTATTTATTCAGATTAATTTCTAAAGACAACAAATTAGTGTACAAGTCCAAAGAATGTTTTGTATTTTTTTTATAATAACGTAAATATTATAAGCAACCTTATAACTGTTTAAACAAATATTGAACAATAAAATTAACGCCATTAAGTTTTGCCACTATCGAAATAACAAAAAAAAACCCCAAACAAACAAACAAACAGGGCTGCCAGATAAATTTGTGAGAAAATCGTAAATTTTCTGGGAAAAAATAAAAAAAATCTTTTACGTTTCGAAAAATCGTCTAAAAAAAATTGGGGCAACTTAAAATTAAATTTTTTTTTAACAATTTTTATTCGATTTTTATAAAGAACAAAAAAAAAACATTTAAACAAAAACATAATAACTTTATTCCCAGCTATCATTTTCAATCGTGAAGGAGATACTGGGAGTCTCATGATCGTCGATGACCGCATTTTTTAATCGTAGAAGATTCCTCACACGGGAAAAACTGTAACACGACTGGGATTCTTCCATAGCACAGCGAAAGAAGCTTCTTCAATCGTCAAAAGTCTTTCATGTCAAGAATCGTATGAAACACATGTATATATTATCTTACAACTCGTGAAATGTTCGCGGTATAATTGTTGAAAATATGATTTATACAGAGAGTCGTAAATAGTTCATTCGACGATTTTTTGACGAAAGATAAACAAAGTGTAACTTTGTTGTTTTTGAACTCTGAAAATAATCAAAGGTTTTCTTAAGACTTGCATATTACAGCCGTACCTAAACAAAAGCGGCACGCGTTTTCTAGTCTTTGAATAGAGCGGCCCACGCCTTGCACTTGGAAAAACCGATTTTGACAGCTCGTTTAGTAGTGAAGTTTGCCGCTATTGTTAATTAATAATGGCAATATAGCTATTTTTGGTCAATCTAGCGTTTTTGTCTCTATTTTTATTTATAATTTGTGGGTTTTATTAAACAAGAAAGCTATCACTACTGTTCATGAAAAAACGTTGACGCTCTTGCTTAGGTATATCATATCAGCGTAAAAGCTAAGCGAGAGAAAATGTTCCACCATCCGCTCTTGTTCCAATATAAAAAACGAACGTGTTAGAAAATGTAATGTTTTAAGGCTCAGTTAGGCGAACGTTGCTGTACCGTATCTGTACTGTATCAATCAGCTGTTCGCTTTTTGTTATATGAAACGCAATACAAAAGCTTACCGAAATGTAATGTACCGTTGTTGCAACGTACCATTCTGTATAAAATAGAATTTCATACCGTTGGTACGTGACATTTGTAAAACAGTGATGGGCGACTTGTATGTTTCTTGGAATGCGGGTATTTTTGCTCTTTTTTTTGGTACTTTTTAAGTTAAGCTATGGAATTGTGACAAAACAACTTACAGTACAACATTTTTTCATATATACAAATATATGTACATACATATGTTAAGATGTATAAAATAAACAAATGCATATACACACACTATGGAAATGTGAAACATATAAACGGCTTTAAATGGTATCAAAACCTTGTTTGGTGTATGCACATTTACAATAAACTTATGCTTAAAATATATACATTAAAATAAAAATTTGTTTATGGTAAATCAATAATATAAATATTATTAAAAAACTGTTTTAAATACCATTTAAATCACTTGGTACTTTTTCTGCACAGCGGTCACCATTTAAAAATTTTTGATTCCCATCACTGTGTGTATTGTTTTATGTGTACTATTTCTTTTTGTTTATGTATGGGAAAAACATATGACACGTTTTTAAATGTTCTATAAGTGCACCAACGTGCTTACAGTACGGTGCGGTACATTACGGGTACAGCAACGTTCGCCTAACTGAGCCTTTATTCAGAATTTGAGGACTAAAAAACCGTCACTTTTTAGAAAAAAAAAATCAGCAAATCGGCACTTTGCTAATTTCGGAACAAAAAATCGTCAAATCTGGCGGCCCGGCAAACAATTAACAACAAAAAATTGGCAAAGAAACCAAAATATATGCTAAATAGAAAAAAAATCAATATTTGTTAAAAAAAAAAATACATAAAGAAATAACCCAACAAGCAACTTATTAAGCAAAAAATAATTTCAAAAAACAAAAAAATCAATCACGTTTTCAACAATTTATGTAAAGTGACTTAATTGATTTGTTCTGTGTGGAGAAAAACATAAATAAATAATTTATTTGCTCATTTAAGTAGAAAGACATTAAGCCACTTAAATAAAATTCATCTAAAATTATGTGTTTTGAATCAGTTTATAATTGAAAGGAATTTTTTAAGCGGTTGCGAAGACAATTATTTGTAATTAAAAGGAAATCATTGATTTGATTGCTAAAATAAAATTATTGTTTTGTTCAAGGTTTCTAAAGTAAAAGGTTCAAAAAGTCATAATGGCACAAAGTACATTTATAAACAGGGCAAGTTTTTATATTAAAAAAATATCACTGTGCAACTTTTGAAGCCATCGAGTGTAAACTCTTTCTCGTGTGGAATTTCTCAAAGAACTAATCGAAACCAACAAACAACTATTTGGGTTTTGCTAGTTTAGCTGCCGTTTGGATTTTATGGCCTCATGAAGATTTTGGCTCAAACGTGATTTCTCCGGAGAAACTGTACATTTTCTCATGCCTTTATCTCGGAAACCAATTTCAATTTTGTGTTTTGTCTGCGCCACAAATATAGGTGAAAACTGGGAAAAAGAAAGTGTGAAACAAACTAACCCGAAAAACTGCATTTAGTGCATCAAAATTGCTAAAATGTCGAAAAATTTGAACTTTTTAAATCCTTTTTCACCATTTTTGTCCCATAGCAGCCAAACCGTGGGAAACTTAGTATCGTAATCTTCAGAAAAAGTATTCCTATACATAATATAATTCATAATTCCTCGGAACATTAAAATACTGGAAATGCCTTGTTTACATTTTCCTACTGTATTTTACATCGAAAATACTGGAAATATATGAAATATGTTGCAAAAGGTAAACAAACATTTTTTTATTAATTTTATTTTTTACATTTTTAGAGTTTTTGATGTAAATACAAGAGAAAATTTGTTTAAAAAGCATCCCAGTAAAAACTTCGCTTACTTTTTCTGAATAGCTTCTTTAACTCATTATTTAGTAGCTTTCATCTATAACTACATCTATAACTACATCTATAATTACTTCTATAACTACTTTTTTCTGGATGTATTTAAGTAAAAAAATAATGACTTGCTTTTGAATGCGTTCATTTTGGGACATCCCTTGTAAAATTCATTGCTTCTTTCAATAGAATTGTAAGTAGTACTTTTAGGTTTTTCTGATTACTCAATACATTATTTTGTAGGTGAAGTTTTTACTGGGATTATAATGTTCTAAAGAATTTTGAATTATATTAAAACGATTATTTTTTCTGAATATTAATTTACTAAATTGTTTACAGTTTGGCAGTTTTAACAATTTTGATGCACTAGATTTAGTTTTTTCGCGCTGGTTTGTTACACACTTTTTTCTCCTTGTCTTTAGCTGCCACCTAAAGTTAATTTGCCTTGGTCGACACATATATGGGTCGATATCGCGAAATGACTACATTCTGTGGCCCGACGCAATTAGTATTAAAAATATTGAAAAATTGAAATTCTGAGAACAGAAATAAATGAAGCAAAATGTCCTTTAACCAGGCGCGGAAATCAAAATAAAATATTCTAGATATTTTTATGAAAAAATTTGGTCGCACGGTGCAAATCGTCATTACCATGGCGTGTGTCCGATCGTTTTGTGTTCAAAAAACACAGATTTTCATTAATATCTCAAAATATTTATTAGAAATGAAGTACGTCAAGTTATTCAAGAAGAATGAACCAAGTCAATTTAAATTTCATAAATATAATTTTATTTTAAAATTTATGATTTTGAGACATTTTAGTCCGTGGCTAATTTTTTTCGTCATTCCCCGTGGGCCAATTTGTTTATTAAAAAAAAATTATTTAAACCGGGTTTTCGGTTAGGTGTAAACTGTCAATGTAACGACAATTCCCGTTAGTTTTAAAGTTTATTGACAGAAGTGAAAAATGTAGTCAGTTGTTTGAGAGCTGATGAAGTGTTTAGTGTTTTTTGCGCATGTTCCTGAAATTTTGTCATTCTCGTGGTAAGTATATTTTTACGTTATTTATATAATTATTTCCAAATTTTTGGTATTGGTTTGTTCATTTTGTAATTCTTCATTAGATTATAATACATTTTATAAAAAATTTTGAAGATTTCCCATTTAAATCCAAGAATACTAACGTTTCCATCATTACCGTGCAGTCATTACCATGGGTATAATCTAAGCCACGGTAATGGTAAAAGAAACACGGGAATGACCTTTTCAATGTAAATTTGAGATGATTCAATCTTTGGTTATTATTAAAGAAATTTATCATAAGATTATTAAACATACCATAAAATACAACATGGCACCATCAAAATAAAAGGTAGAAATGCTGAGGAATAAAAAGCGATCCTGCCAAATGCGCCGCACGAAAATTAAAAGAAAACGCCCGATATTTAAAAAAGAAAGATAAGGTTATTATTCTTCACCGGGAGCGCCCACATTATCCACAGGAGGGGGTGAACCACCTCCAGATAATCAAGTTCCAGCTCCTGTTATTCCTAAATTAAATCAGAATGGGGTTGAAAATATTCTCAAAGTAAAAAAACGTAAACATAAAAGTCAGTGGGACGATGAAAGTACACCAGGTTATTATCTTTGTCGCTATTGTCAGATATGGTGTATTGATTTGTTTTTCATGTTGTAGGGAGTATTGAATCCTACTGTATATGGCTACGATCTTTAAGTTGTTTTAATTGTACGACCTCATGTGACCATCAACATCTAGGACATCTTGACTTTACATCCCTTTACAGCAGCATTGATTCCCCGGCAAGTAGTATCGATGATGGGTCGTTATCGTTGTTTGAGCTGAGATGAAGACGCGCTGCAATCTTCTGCCAATTTATTGCAGAATTCAGATAAAGTTTAAAAAAAATAAAAACTGGTACGCACATACTTATCACGCTAACAGGACCAAATACCAAGAAATTTACTTCCAGTCGCCATTACACATATGCAGCTATTTGCCAATCAAACCTTGAGGTTATTGATGTCGAAGTTTTGTTTTTTAAAAGTTGTGCTAGCACATCAGAAAACCAATTATTTTAATTAAATGAGAACGATGTTTCATACATCAACTTTGAGAAAATAATTTCAATACTACCTACACCAAACATTGTTTTGCGGGCAATAGGGTACTATCAAAAAAGCTCAAAATGAGTATCAATTAGATTATAATATAAGCTTAAGAAAAGCGAATATTTTTTGTTACGTTTAATTATTTATTTACATGACAAAATGTCATTAACATTCTGCTCCGTCGTTACCGTGCGGCAGAAATATCATTTCCGTGGGACTATTGTCATTCCCGTGGGGTGCAAAAATCCTTAAAATCCTTAAATATACATGGCCCAATGCTTATTAATACATAAAATGTTCTTATAAAACAGTATAAACCGAAAAATAATTATTTAAATCCATTTTCGCACTTGGCCGTTTTCAACCCTCGATTGTAGTCAATTCATGATATCGACCCATATATCGTTAGCTAAAACGCAAACGGCCCTAACTAACAACAAATTCAAAATCGGTTTTTTTATTGATTCTGATGCATCGCATCGAAATACACATCCACAAATAAATTTGGAGTTATCTGAAAAAATTACTAATTTTATTAACGAAAAACAAACGGCATTTATTTACAAAAGCATTTATTTCATAAACGCAAAAAGACTTAACTGATTGTGTGTATAGACAACATTGTAAGTTGTCAAAAAAAATTGATAGATTTGACCGTTTAACAATTTATTTATTGTAGAGAAATAAATTTGTAACAGCTTAATGCAATTTTTTAAATAAAATATATTAATAATATTAATGTTTATTACAAATAAATAAAAAGCGTGTTCATATAATTAAATTTATTAAACAGCGTTTTCCTAATAAATGAAAAAATGCAATTAATCTACTTTGTATTAATGTGTAGATAGGGCCTTTGGTTTCATAAAATTAGAGTACCAAATGACTTAACTAACAACACTTTTGAAATATTTTAAAATTTTATTTTATTTTCCAAGAATTCAATTTCTCACACCTTTTTTTATAATACTGGTGAAAACCATGCTGGTCAAAACCATACCATTAGTATAAAACAGTTTTTTCCTTCTCCTGTAAAATTTTCAAAATGTTAGATAGGGCCGTTTGCGTTTTAGCTAACGATATGTATTTAAATTTAGTGCGACAAATTTTACCTCAAGGTTTTTAGGATCGCTGATTACGAATCTGATGTCAGTTTTTAAACATTTAAAAGTGCGGATCCAATATGGCGGACAATTTTTAAAAAATTTATTGAATTCGCTTAAAACTTACGACGCGAAATTTTTTGGGGTCGCTGATTACGAATCTGATGTTAGTTTTTAAAAATTCAAAATGGCGGATCAAATATGGCGTACAATTTCTAAAAAATTTATCAAATTCGCTTAAAACTTATTACACGGGACTTTAAATGTCAGTTTTTAAGAATTAAAAATTCACCCAATGTAGTTACGAAATTTCCCTATCTAATATATTTTCGTTCACACAAAGATTTAAGTAAGAAGACGGTACAGAATGAAAAATCTTGCTTTTGCGGTTATGTTATTACAATTTAGTTACGGATTTCCCCTTTTTATTTTTTTTCGTAGCAGTTTAATGGCGTTTTCTTTTTTAAAAAAAGTGATGCATAAGTGTTACATGTGACTTGGCAACATTTTTAAATGATCCCCTTATTTTTAAGAAGTGTTTCATATTTTACGTTTACAAAAGAACACACATTTCGTCATTAAACAATAAAGTACAATTAGCTTAAGGTAAATTCAATTACAGGTGGTGGCAAGACTACAACAAACCAAAGCCAACAGATGTTTTTTGTATTGCATTGTTAGTGTTTACGGCTCGAAACTTGCCACCACCTTGTACTGAATTCGCCTAGATCTGGTGCAGCACTCATGCCCCTTTAATTAAAATGAGTGTTGAACATGTAGAATTTTTTTTTAATTTTAAAGGAAACATCATCAGAAAAGAACGCTTTACACTTTTAAAATAACACATGTTTTTCAGAAAAGAACATAAAAAATGTAAAAGGCAGAATAAATGCAGAATTTTACTCAAAAAAGAAAACGCCATAAGTTTACATAAGTTGTGCGCACAAGTATTTTGTGAGGAGACTGCAAAAAATGTAAGATTTTAAGAATTAGGTGTACTACCTAAGAAAAATAGGCTCTATTTATTGAAAGGGGAATGTATATTCAATATATTTCATAATAAAAACCGTATACTATACCTACACTACATATAATTGTTGTTTTAATAAATACTGCGAATTAAATTAGATACCTGATGCTTAAAAATATATTTAAAAAACTTCCAACTTGAAATTTACAAAAAAATTGTCGAGTGTGGCAACAATAAATGCTATAGATGCTGCTGACAGGTTTAAATGCGTGTAACAGGTAATAATACTTTTCACGCACGTACAGACTAATGCGATGGGCTAAAAACTACACTCATGAAATTATTACAGTAACTGATTGTGGGTTATTAAATTCGTTTTCCGAAATGTTAAAATTGAATAAAAATATATTAATTTAACGAATAATTTTATTTTTTTAACATTTAGGGTTGTTATTCAAAAAACAAACTACCAACAAAATAATGTTTTTCCATATTTATTTTGTTATGTAGTTTGATTGTTGTCGGTTAAAATATATTTTTTAAAAGTTAAAACTATTCAATTTAAAGGAATATGCTATTCAATAAATAAAAAATTTAAAAATTAAAGTAAAAATCATTTGTTTTAAATTAAAGGCAAATGATCCGTATTTTAAATGAAATTTAAATTGTTTAAAATGAATTTTCGTTTGAATTTAACTACATAATATTTTGAGTGATATAAAATTTCAAAAGTTCAACACAAAATACAAATAATTTAGGTGATCTTCGTTGTTTAAATTTTGAATAATTTCATTAACACAAATTAAGCCTGCTAGCAATATTTCTATTGCAAAATTCCATACTGTTATTTTGCAACAGTCTATTGTGAATTAAGCGATTACACTCACCCTTATCAAATATTTGACGTCCTACGCGAGACCAATAGCTTTATTAAGAAATTGTTTGCTTTTGCAAAACGTTTGCTAGATCAAACATGATTTAACAGTATCTTAATTACATTGTACAATCAACTTTTTACACATAAAGTTAAATAAATCAACAAAAACTGTTTAAAATAAAGCCAAAGTTTGATAAATTTAGTAGTCACGCTTTTTCGGATTTTACGTCCAATATTTGTTAGGTCTGAACATACCTTTAGTACCTTCTATTTGTAATCATAATTAATGTTTATACTAAAACGGAAGTTATTAAAAATTATTATTATGGATTGTCGTTTAGGCTAAGGGAAGTCACACCTTCAAATAACCGTTACACAGACAATCATTTTAACAGTAATAACAACAACAGCAAAAAACTGACAAATCGTAGTAAAAAGTATGAAAACTTTAATTTTTAAATCTAAACACTGCGTTGATTTTCGTTTTGGGTTCTAGAAGAAATACACGAATGTAACGAATGGTTGTTATAAGAGAGAAATACGTTGTATGCGGTTGACTACGAGTTCAAATAAAATTTACAAGAAGTTTGTTTTTTGTGATGTACTTTGTTCTTATTGTATCTTTTAGTTAACAATATAAATTTTGTTGAAGGTTAACATATTGGCAGTAAGAATTAATTCTGGCCGTTGCAACACCACACATTCTAAACGAATTTTTAGATTTTGAAAAAATTGTAAATTTCATTTTATTATAACAGAGAGACGGACGCGAAAATCAGTATAGTCAACAATCCCACTTGCCACAAAACAGGGTGGCGCAAAATGAGTTATTTGGTTAAAAATTTATAAAAAAAAGAACATTAAGCCTAACATAATTTGTTTGTACCAGTATTAAATTAGTTCGTAAAAAATTCGACATTGACAGTAGAAGCTATTTTGATCACCCAAATAAATTAAATATTACAAGGAAGGAATGTTCTTATTAGAAAAAAATTTCATTGCATTTAAAAATTAAAAACAATTTCTGGCATATAGCCTCTGCGACTGCGTCTTTTGAACCCGGTCTTATTTTTTAATAGCGCGTCGAATGTGGGCTTATATTTGATCAATCGTTGCTGGCTTATCAGCATATACCAGAAATTTAATGTACCCCTGGAAAAAGTAGTCCAAAAGCTTCAAATCAAACGAACGATGTGGCTAATTCTCAGTTCCATTTCTTGAGATAATTCGATCACAAAACGTTTGTCTCTCAAATGGTTTCAAGCGCTGTATGGTATGTTGCGCCGTCTTGTTGAAACCATTTCTCCGCAAATGATTTGCAGTGACAAGAGGACTAAACAAATTACGTATCATTTGCCTGTAGCATTCTCTATTTACGGTAATGTTGGCACCAGTTTGGGATTTAAAGACAAATGGGCCATTGAATCCTCCGACAAGTAAACCGCACCAAAGAGTAATTGCATGATTGAGATGAAAAATAAAGTGGGTTTGGTCATACAATTGAGCCATCTAGGGCATCCTAGGCGCTGCAGGGGCCAAATTTAAGAATTTTATTAAACGGCCATATTTGTATTGGAGTCCCCTTAGGGGTGGCTAGCACCACTGGATTCAGCGTACCCGAATTAGGTCGAAACGCCAGGTGCCCAACTTGTTTAAAAAAAGGTGTAAATTTCTTGCACAGTATAATTAATCCATTTAAAAGAATGTCATTGACTGCTGTTGCCTTTTATGAAAAGCTGCCTTAAATTGAAGGGTAGACAGTTCTAGCTCCTGGTTAAGTGATCAAAGTTTGATTTTAAGAATCATTAAATTGCCACTTGTTTGTGGCATTATGAGTCACTGCGTTTGCTTAAACAGATTAAACTTTAACAGATGTACCAACGTTTACTTTTAACACATCTGGCTGGTTTTAAAAGGATAATTACTAATCATGTCTAACAATTTAAGTGATATAATAATTTTAAACTTTGTTTGTAGCTATAATTTAATCAAATAGTCAAAGTTTTTTTATACTGCCAATATTTTCGGTAGTTTTTATGTACCTGCTATTTTTAATTTCATAACATGATAAAAAATAAAACTGAACCAGAAAAACAATACAAGTACTTATTGGCTTGAGCACTTGTAAGATTTCATTTTTGTGCAAAAAAAAAAGTTAAAACAAAATATTAAAATAATAAAATTTCATAATAATTGTGGTGAATTTATGGACGGATTTTTTGTACATGATGATGTACTGCGTAGTAAGAAGAGTGAGTACTTTTTACGTTTTGAACCTTAATAATGCTCTTGTTTCATTTTATTTTATTGTCTTTATTTCGTGTGTTTTATATTCGGTTAAATGTGTTTAATTTTAATAAAACTGAATGAAACGAAAAACCGTAAACTTGTTTGGCTTTGTGTGTATTATCGAACGTAGGTCGATTCGTCTATCGAGATATATGCAAGTCGTTATTCAGACATGCAAGTATAATGTTGCGGTTATTTTTTTAGTATGTATTTATAATTATTGGCTGTTCTTTTTTTTTCGTTTATGTGCACTAATAAGTTTACTCGTACTAAATGCTTATTTAATTTTTATGTAACAAAATATTCCACCATTTCTTAAAAAGTGAAAAAATGTGTCTGTAACTCATGTCGAAAACTATCAAAAGAGATTACGTCGTTACGTTATAAATATTATAATATTTCACTCAAAGCCGATGTGAAATTGCAGACGATAAGCGATCTCGCATATCACAAAAATCGTTGACGGCGACCAAAATGTTCTATAATTGAAAAGTTTTCCACGACGGCGTCGAAAATACAACCGGCGGCTAAAGTAAATAATGTATAGTGCGACTTTAATGTTTGCTGTTTACAAAATAGCTTTAAAAACTTTCGTATATTTTTTAAAAATTATAGAAGCAAAATTATCACCCATAAACCAAAAAATGCATAATTCATTCAATATTGCAGTTTTAATATACATACACACATACATAATTAATTACATATGTATTTGTTATTTTTCAAGTTTTTTCACCTCCGGTTTTTGTTTGTGAGTTTTTTTCTCACAAAATTTAACAGACATACTTTTTTTGTAAATTGTCGAGTAATTTCCTTAGTACCGATTTAAACACGTCAAGTTTGACTTGTCAAGTCTTGAGCTTCTAGGAGAGAAGGGAAACGTGTGTGAACCGGCACTTACATGCCAGCTTTTACTTGCCAAAAATATTACAGACATAGTTTAGTGAGAAAAACAGTGGTTTGTTTCAACTTTTGGCATTTTTGTTTCATTTCTCAGATTTTAATCGAAAAGTTTATCGACGCGGGAGTTACAGAACATGGGCACTGGGTTTTTTTTTCGAAAATTTGGATTTTCTAATTGTTTTACCAAACAGGGAAAAAATAATACAAACTTGATATTTTACAACTAAAACATAATTAAAATAAAACCAATTAAAATCTTGGTAATGCCATGTAGCAAATTCAGAATTTAAATGTTATTACTCGTACATACCGTCTGCACTACTAAGAAATAATCATTTAATATAAGTAGATAACAGGTATCGTACAGCTTTTAAACATACTCTGACTCTTTTTAAAAGGTATCACAATCAGCGTAGCCACGATCAAAAAAATTTTTAACCAAAATCAAAAAGAGAAGTAACCAAAAGCGAAAAGAAAGTAACCAAAATTATTTTGTATCCAAAGAAGAAATTGTGTTTGTTTGAAATTTCATATAACTGTATTTTCTAAAAGTGGAAGGAAGAACCGACATCGGAAGCCATCATTGGTTTTGTTTTGGAAAAATAGGCTTACCAGTGCTAACATCTGACGCTCTGTACAGTTTAAAGGCACCTGTTCGTGCGCTGGTTTGTAAAATACAAAAAAGGTGGTGGGAATCCAGTCGAAATTTAGCATAATTTCTATAAAAAAAAAATGCAACTCAAAGACTTAAAAAAACACATTAATTTTTATTAAATATTTAAAAAAATCACAAATAGAACTGGTTTACATGGTTTAAATAATTAAGTTCCGCTAAACTCAAGAAATTTTGCACTGTGCGCTGGGCCGATTTTTAAATTTTGACAGTGGCACCTCATAACTCTTTGAGCTAGAGCTTTCAACCTTTCTATATAAAGAGCTCTTGCAAGTTTTTAATTCTTCTTGTGTTTTATGGTATCAAAGTGCAAAATTTACCTTAATTATGCGGTAGATATTTTTATAAAAGTCTTTCATAACCTCTTTGCTTGAAATTTCTATTATGGTAGGTATATACTAGAGGTCTGCTTTGAATAACTCACTTGATTGCCTTTACTCAAAGTGCACAACATTTATTCAATTATAAAACATTCAAAAAGATAAGAAGAGAGTAAACCATATACAAAAATAAGAATGAATGAACTGAATAAAAAACTTGTTTACTGTAAATGAATATGAGAGTCATTCATAAATAACAAAACATTGGAATGGCCCGTTAGAGAGAGCAAGTTTACAAAAAATATTCAAATAATTTTTGAATTATTGAATGTGCATACATTTATTTGAATACCTTGCCATAATATGTGTGTAAGCTTGTGGCTTCTTTTATTTATAAGAGTTAAGCTTACACATACATACATAATGTGTAGGTACACATATTTTACATTCAAATTATATTTGAATAATTTATTCATTTGACTTGATTTGACTGAATAGAATGAGTTTTTGTTGTTTTGTCTCTGGTTATTTTTTCATTTGTTTCGTTATCATTGGGTGATCGACACATTGTAATTAAAAAACAAATGAGTGTGTTGAAATTGCTTTTTATTTATTCTTGCAGACCTCTAGTATATACCCCTTTTTATATTCCATAATTCTGGCAGAGTTTCATATTTCTCAATAAAACCTTTTAAAAATGCGCCATGGTGAAGGGTTTATAAGATTCGGAATAGCCGAAAATGGCACTCTTACTTGTTTTTAATTAAAAACTTTTTTCTGTAGCACCAAAAAAATTATTTTTTCATAAATTAAGTTCAATACATATCGACAATAAATTTGTGACGAAATACTTTGAAACTAGAGTTCGACGCCACGCGTTCTATGCGTTTGGTACTTTATTCAAAAGTAGAAAGTAATCCCACCTCATGCGTTCGATACGTATAGGCATTCTTCGTTTGTGCTTTGTTCCTAGTCATTTATACACTGATTCTACTTTGTTGAAAGACGCAAAAACGAATTAACACATGACGAGGAGCTCTAGCTATATGTTGGCAGGTCCATTGTCGAACGTACGTCCAGTATAAGATGATTATGGTATAAAACGATTTAAATAATGTGGGATTTTCAAGATATTTTTAAATTTAAAACAATTCAACTAGAAGGCCAGACATGTAAGTTCAGTTGGGTGTGAAGGTTATCAAATATTATAAGCATTTTGCAAACATTTTTGCAAATATGTACATGAACAAATGTACTTTGTTCCTTGTTTGGTTAGTTTCCATATTCTATATTTTTAATTTAAATGGAGATGATGAACTCAATATTTATTTTGATTTAATGCTCTTATATTCCCAAAAAAATTATAAATAAAATTTATATGTAATAATTGGTTTTTATTTGTTTGGACTAAATTATATCAAAAAATAAAATAATACATGCTGAAATTAAATAGAAAAAATGCAAAAAAAAAATAAAGAAATTAACCGAATAATATTAAAATGACAGAGTGTTAATGATAAGAAATCATTACGAATAAAACAAAATATAATAAAAACATATTTAGGTACGTAATGTCAAAACATTTTGAAAACAAAATGATTTGAAAATTATATCGTTTTCAGTATCTCTAAAAATTAATTTCTAGTGCATTTTCCTCTGGTTTCCTGTTTATATTCTTTTAAATGTTTTATAATATATGTTAATTGAACTGTATATTGAACAACAAATAATTCAGAAAAGGATTTAACAAGTGCTCAAAATGCATCACACCTTCGAAAAACGATCGTTTTGAAATGAATCGATTTTTATCACATACCTGAATGTTCTATGTACTAAAAGAAAAAGCAAAACAAAATACTCATATCAACAACTCTGACTAGTCATTCAATCGCGTAGTTAGTTGATTGTCCTATGGCTCGTGCATATTTATGTAGCGACTTTGCATAAATAATTTCTATTTTCACATTTTATCGTGCTTTACGACGAATGCTTTTAAATTGCACTTATAGCAAATAAATATAAAAAAATATTCATTCATACAATCATATCTTAGTTAAAGGCATACATTTGAAAGAATGAATTCCTTAAATCTCTTTATAGAAATTAACATATCAGAATTACTAATTCACCAATTAAATTTCTAAGCACTTTGTTTCATTTTATTTTTTTTACATATAAAAGTCTTCATATTTATCTAATTCAGGCTTCTTTTAAAGCTAATAAAAAATTCAAAAGCGCCAACAAAATTTTTTCGATTTATCACAGCCACCCCGTACTATGTTTAAAACTCGAACGTCCATAAGGATCTTAATGCGCCATTAGTAAAAGCTATGATCGCGAAATATTCGGTAATATATATAAAAAAGCTTGAACTGCACCCGAATCCTCTAGTTAGAAATATTCTACGTGATGGAGACCACACCCGCCTAATTAGAAGAGATACCATAGGACTTAACCGAATATAAGAACGTTTAACATCTACATATGTAAACAGAAACCGTGATGGGGAAACATTTTCGTCCGGCACTGGTAATTAGAAAAAATTTGAACTACACTGTGCTAGTCGCAAATTTAAACAAGCTGGGCAGCCTTCTGTTAAAGATGTTTTGAGCACGCTGAACTTAAAGGTGCTAGTCATTATTCGAAGTTAGCGCTCGATTTCGCGATAAAAATTTCAATACTAATGTACCCATTAATCGATATTTTTGATACTTTTGGTACCAACATTGTTCAATTTGTTGAAAATTTATTTTTCTACATTCATGTACTGATTTGTGCTCTTTTCCGCCTTCGCTCCAATACCCCTCATATGAAGATCCAATGTTCTATTACACTTTTATAGCAAACAAAAATAGTTAAAATTTTTGTAAACTCAGTCTAAGAACCTCTGGCAGCACTTACACTGATAGACCAGCTCACTAATAACTGGCCTAACGGGACACTCGCGTATCTAATAATTAACTCAGCATAAAATTATACAGATATAATGAAGCTTGGGTTTTTTTTTTGGCTGGTCTAATAACTTAAAAATATTAATTAATTAATATATTTTTAACTGAATTTAGTTTTTCAGCGAATTAATTCCAAAAAGAATTAATTCTTTTAAAGTTTTGAAATCTGTTGATAGGAAGTTAATTGTTTAAGTATAATTAACCCTTAAAAGTATTTAAAAGTATCAACAGTTTATAAATCGGCTTAAGCTAAAGTGCAAAATTATATAAAAAAAAACTTGTTTTAAAATAGACTTTAATTATTTTATTAAAACAAAATTTCTAGCTTGTCATACCGTAGCTATCAAGTTCAAGAAAAATGTTCCTATCGTCTTACATATAACTATTCTTGTAATCAAATATTTTAAAGATTTCACTAATAAGCAGACAGAAAATACCTCTTGCGATACATCAATACATTTAGCAACATATTTGATTAATACAGTCGAACTTCCCTTTAATGAATCTGCATGGGACCATAAAATCACTTCATTATATAGAAACTTCATTATACAGACTTTTTATTGTTTTCACTTTTATTAAAATAATATAAAAAAATAGTTAAGTTTGGATTAAGCTCTTTCACTCGGCCGATATCCATTCGCGCATTGCTTCATTAGAATGGCAGGTTTGAATCCTTTTGCGTTTAGTGCTTAACTGCTTTGTCTTCTACATTTTAAGAATAACTGCATTGCCTTTTTCAACTTTATTAAATACTTATAATATTTTTTAAGAGAAATGCCACATCCGAGCGACATTTTTGAAGACTACTTTCTTTTGTTCTTATTTTAATCTCTGAAAACCCCCTAAATAAAATAATTTATTATATGAAAACAAAAATGCATGTGGGTAAAATTTTTATTTAAAAATTTATTCATTATAAAGAAAATTTCACTGTATGGAAATTGATTATAAGGAGATCTAATTACACTTAAATAAAAAAAGGTGTGTTTAAAAAAACAATTCATAATAGGGAGAGCTTCATTGTAGAGAAGTTCACGTAATAGAAGTTAGACTGTAATACCTTACAGGTCTATTATACTTCATGAATAAGTATTAAATCCAAAGTCAAAAGTGGAGCCCCGGTCGGCCAGCTGGTAGTGAGCTAGTGTGAGTGAGAAGGTTGGGCGTTGGTTTTCCACCAAGGACTGGTCTGATTCATCTGCTTGAGTAAGTTTGATTGAATGTGTAATTGTATTTATAACACAAACAAAGAAAATAAAAGTCAAATTCAATAATTTATTATCAAGTCTTATTGCGTACGGATCGGTATCTTATTTGGTGCATTTTGGAACAAACAACATTGTAGAATTCTGCGCGGTTGCATTTTAGAAGTTATACTACTTTGTTTGTTTATAATTTCTTTGAAGAACAAGATCCT
The DNA here is from genome assembly GCA_949318255.1 of Pollenia labialis. Taxonomy (NCBI): domain Eukaryota; kingdom Metazoa; phylum Arthropoda; class Insecta; order Diptera; family Polleniidae; genus Pollenia; species Pollenia labialis. The sequence continues at coordinate 84,028,602 of OX439140.1, forward strand.
GAGCACGGCGTCGAATTGAGGTTGATGGATTGTTTTGAACACTTTCTTGAGCAGCAGTAATGTTTTCAGCCAATCTTGTGGTCCATGCTTGGCCCATCACCTACAGACCATCTTTCTTTGAAATCATTCACTACACGATTAATAGTTGACACGTTGTTTCTCCCAAAAATTTCACGTAAATTTCTCATCGTCACAGTAATTGATTATTGATTTTGATAAAATGTTTTAACTATTAAAACACGTTGGTTTGTCGAATTTTTTTCCACAATAAATTTGCCACGTGGCTACTTCACGACTGCCAAATATGTGAACTGTCAAGACTGCTAAAATTCGCAAATAAAAGACCTTGAATGTTGGATATGCATGCAACTATCTTGAACTTCCAGTCCGCCCACACACGTACATGATATAATTTGGTTGATTAACAGCCATTTCTTTGCTTTGCCGTGCAACGATGTCACGTATTCCCAAACGCAACAGTGCAAGCTTTGAAAAAGTATGACATATTCCTTAAGTCATATTTTTCGCTGCTGATATCTAAACAAACGCAACTAGCACATTGTTTTAACCGACAATGCTGTAGCATATTTAAAATTGACAATGCATTTGATTTTCAATGTTGTTAAGTATAATTGCTTTTTTTAAACACTGCCCTGACGTTACATGTAGGCGTTAAAGAAGGCAACCATACATATCAGAATGATACACTTCGTATTTATTTATACAATCAAAATCACAAAAAGGTGATATAAGAAATCCACTTACTACTGCAGTATTATTAAGGTTGAGATTTCAGTTATTAAAAGAGCGTGAAAGTAAGATTATCTGAATATGTATTAATCAAAGGAAAACGGCTCGAGAAAAACCTCTCGCAAGAAAAAAAAAACTCATCTCAAGAAATTCCTTACATGTCAAGTTACAACAACAAAGGAAGCCGCTGAGTTTTCTTTAGTATCAACAATTAAGTTAAACGTTCTCTTGGGTTTTGCCTCGACATCTAAGCTGGTTTGTGAGTGCCTATAAGCGGTGAACAAGATAGTTTAACCTAAAGCTTAACTGGGTAACAGGACATTCTGTTACGGATAATCTTGATAGATTTGGTGCACCTTTGTATGTCACAAAAATTTATTACTCTATCACAGTGTTGCTAATTTAACCATTTAGTGGCTAGATTTCATCTTGTTGTGAAAGTTTGGCAACACTTTTAGTGGAAATCTTATCACGTTAAACCATTCAGCATACTGTTTTTAGGTCTTTGCTGGTGCAACGGTCCTGCGGACTTGTTCTTAATCTCGAAGTAACTTTTGTACAATCTAATAACATTAAGAGAATTAAAGTTGTTAGGACCAGCAGGGACCAACTAGGCTTGCCAGACGTAATGTTTTCACCAGTGCGCGTACTTTTACTATTTGAATTGCTTTCTGCATAGCCATTGACGAAGTACGCAACCGTATTTTTTTACTTTCTTTTTTAGAAAATCAACATATATTTTCTTCATACAGGTATATAAAGCCTAGTACTGTGTTAAAATTTGTGAAAAATATTGAGCAACATTGATTATTTCACACGAAAATTTTGACATGCATCAATGTTACCTGTCTTGCTAGTTTGTACAATTTGACGTTTTTATTCCTTCAAAATATACGACATTGTTTTGTGTATGTTAAGCAAACCCCACATGTTCTTTACGGTGGCATGTCGTAACGTCCAGTGACACAGTGTCCATAGACGCTATGACGATAAAAATAGTATCATAGTGTCCATGGACAATATGACGCTTTTAAAAGTATCATTATGTCCATCAGAGCAGTGTCGTAATGTCTGCGGACGTTATGACACTTTGCAGAGTGTCATAATGTTCACAAAATGTTTACAAACTCGAAAGCTTTCGAAACTTTTTCACAAAATGAACAGAGTACTACAACTCTATCAACATTATTTCGTTGATATTCCACACAAGTTTTTTCCATATGCGTTTTGACAACATTTCACGTGAAATCTTGAAAAGAGTACCAGGATTAAGACGGAAGCTCAGGAAACAAATTTAAAGACATTTTGCAGAAGGATTTTAATTTGATTGCTATGACAAACGTCGGAAATGCTTTTGTCCAAAAATGTTTGTTCACCTGTTTTTGAAACATTTGTGATAATTAACTGATCCCATATATGGGGCAAACACTAGCAGACTGATTTTCTCTAAAATGTTAAAATTCTATGGACTTAAAGCAATCAATTTTGGTCTGGATTAAAAATTTGTTAATTATTCAATAATGTTGATTTGCCGTTTAAGCCGCATTTTGGTAAGTGCTGCTTAAGTATTATGTATACAACCTATGTGGTTATCCTGAATGATTTTACTAACTTCCAAATACATCATAACATTACTTCTTGGGCACCAATGGGTTAATTAAAGTAATGTTTAGTAAAAAATTAAATGAATTTAAAAAAAAGAAAGAAAAAAGAAAATGAAAACAATACAAGTACATTTGCTTAATGTAAATATGTTCAAGTAATCGTGTACTTAATATACAAAATAATAATAATGTAAAAATGGACGTCAATGAATTATTTCCGGAAAACGTACAAAAAAGAAGAAGAAAAAAGAAAGACTGAGTGAGTGACTGTCTATTTGTATAAAAGTTTCTGAATAAATATTTAACGTTTCATAAGGCAAACACCTTAAAAGAATCAAAAATACACACAATCAGAAACATACTTGCACACTGTGTACAGGGTGACAGTTGGGACAAAAAAAAATATGCTAAATAAAAATTTAAACCTCTCGTGTGTGTGCCGATGTATGTACACAAAATGCCATACAAAAGAAGACAATTTCTATACTGTTTCGTCCGTCAGTCTGTCTATGATTTAAAAAAAAAAGACATTTCCAACGTCTGGACGGCCAGTCAGTTATTAAAATACTTACCCACGGACACATGAACACAACAACACACATGACATGTAACGTGCCAAAGTTGTTAAAAAGGTGTTGATGATGTTTTTCTGGCGGAGGAGGAAGGGAGTTAGAATATGGAGGAGGTGTTGTTGAGAATAATTATGCCGTTTTTTGATTCTAAAACACTTGAACGGAATTGTGTACTTAAACATTATAATTGTTACAAATTTTTCGTGTTTTTAAATTTGTCGTCTGGAAGGTAAATAAATTATACACTTTCGTTTAATTTTGATGATATGACATGATTTATTTTATTGTTTGTAATTTAAGATGGTTGTTTTATAAGATTTTGTAGAAACTAGTTGTGCTTAAGTACAAATATTAAAAAAGCAATTTGACAAACGAATCTTTAAGGTACGACAAAAAATATTGCGTTGTTTTCGAAAAATGGTTTAACATGTGGTATTTCATAAGAATGAAAATGATTTTAGTTAGGAAGTAATTACAAAATTAAAAATATAATATTCGAAGTGAAGTACAGGATGGCCCATAATGAACGTGAGGTGGATGAATGAATGGTGGATTTTTTGGTGACGTTTTTGTTTTGGGTTTTTTAAAATTAGCTAGACTCAGCACAAAACAAAGAACCAACTTCTACACAAAAGTTTACTAAAACGGCTCTTTAGAGGGTTCAAATGTTCCATTAAATTTCTCAAGGAGTCTTCTAAGACCAAAAGCTAGTGCAATGTATGTAAAACGCTTAATAAAGAAAAATTGTAAAGTAGAGTTAAATTTTAAGGGCCGATGTTGAGTGTGAACCACACCTAAACGTCAAGTTTTTTTCTGCATTTCATTTGAAATTTCTCAATTTCAGACTAACTCAATTTAAACCACGTAAAGATACACAATCGAGCAACGCGTTAAATTTATTCAGGCTTATTATGAAAATGGGTGTTCAAATCAAAATGCAGATCGTGCATTTCGTGATTCAGTGATGTGGCACATTTCCACCTCAATATTTTTCTCAAGAGTAGTGGTAATAAGGTCATAACAGTGTAAAGTATTTCTGGGCTTACTGTTATATTAGGATTTATACAAAAACAATTTATATAATTTTCTTTAGAGAAATTAATCCTATATTTTTATTTGATGGGGTCTTATTTGTGCTGTTTAAAAAAATTCTTAAAATTTTACAATTTATATGAATTATATGCTCCACAAATATTTTTCAAAAGAAGCTGAACGATTTTTTTTTTTCTAAAAACTATTAAAAACTAACTGTTTAATTGAAGCCGATGGTTTCTCTTCAAAAAAATTAAATTTAAGGTATCAATTCTGACTTCAAATGACTGGGATAAATACAAAAGGATTCTTTTAAGCAAAATTAAATTTCCAGTTCGCAATTTCTCTCTGACATACCTGCAGTGGTGAACGAGGATATACGAAGTTTGTCATTCCACGTGAAACTTTTTTATTATTCTTCTCATACTCCAAAGTGTTTATATTCTAGGTCATTGAGTAATCCTAAGTCCGTCTGTCCGCTCGACTGTTGAAAATACGCTCAGCAATGTTAGTGTCAAATTCCTTTAAGTTATTATAAACAGTTTGGGATTGAAATCCAGCAAAATCGGTTCAGTAGAAAAAGAGTTATGAGTTTAAGTGTGTAACCACCTTGATTGATTATATTTTTAAATTTCGTGAAGATCGTTCCATAATTAACCATAGGCCCCATATAAAGCCAGCTCTCGGAAAAGAGTCTAGAAAGCCTTAAACCGTAAATAATAACGTTAATGAAATTACATTTGGTACGCCACAGATTGTAATAATTACCCTATTATTTTTCTTGCAAAATAGCTAAAAGCAATTTCGCTATAAGGTTCTCTACTTTCAGAAAAAGACAAGCTAGAAAACTTCGTTTAGATCTAAGTAATAAAAAGACTGCGGGAGCCATTTTAAGCTAGCTTCAATCGGGTGTGGTGGGGTTCGTGTCTTTTCTATACTTAGTCCTGGTTCACATAAAAACAATTTATTAAAGACTCCCTAGTTTAAGAAATGGAACAACTATAAAATAAATAAAGCAAACCATAGTATTATACAAATAAAAACTAGCCCCTGAACTATGGTTATAATTGGTAAGAAAAGAAAGATCAAAGTATTGATTATACCTATGGACGATTCCTGTTGTTACTTGGAATCGTGTGCCTCGTTACCCACCCAGTCCATGATCCTACTGGCACTTAAAAGGTTTTAGCAAGATCCCAAAAAAAATTTAGATCAATCTAACTTATTGCACCATGAAAGAAAACATTTTGTACTTAACAATTCATTATGAATAAATTCACTATTTATTTATCTCATTAATACTTAGTCACTATAAGATAAATTAAGAAAATGTATCTTTCACTTTTAGAAAAAATATGTACTTAGTAACTTATTCCGTTTTAGAAACCAAAAAAAAAACATTACTCGAAAGATAAATTTATGCAATTCTTAGCTTAGGTTGATACATAACAAATATTGCATAAAAAAAACAAACGAAATACATATTACTTAAAATATGTAATACCTAGCCAAACGGTTCATTTAAATATACTATGTAGGTATGTATGTATATAGCAATGACGCTCTATTTTTTTAATACAGAATTATTAATAAAGCAATAGGAACATTAATAAACTATCAGCATATTAACAACAAACCTGTAAGGCAAAGCAAAACAAAACCTGAATTACTGATATTCAGAATCTCTTAAATTTTAAATATTAATGTTCTTTTTGCTTAATCATTTATTCTAAATCTCTTTATATTTTTTTTTTAATGTAATTAATATATGCAAGAACAAAAACAAAGAGTAAATTAAAATTTTTTTATTTAACTCACCATTTAAAGTCGCAGTCGCAGAGGCCTCTGGATCGGGTTATTTATCACTGAATTTTTCTTTGACTAAATGATAGTAGTTATGAATGATAGCAAAATTCTTGCATATACGTATAATAAAAATAGAGTAAGTAGTAATTAAGACATAGTATTTTATAGTAAACAAAAAAAAAATTAAAAAAAAAAAAAGTGAGGTTAAGGGTGTCCCCTAAGAATTTAAGATTATTATAAAACGGGATTCTAAATTAGGTTAAGGAAATTTAAATTATCAAAAGGTAATAATTCATTATTATACATATTTCTGGTTTCTGCAGTAATATAGAATATTGGAGTTTAATTTAAACTTTAAACATTTCTAAAATTAAATAGAAATTTATAAAAGTTAATTAAGTTAATCTTCACAAATAATAACTGATATTTTTTTTTTTGTAGATGAAGACGTGAGTAAACGTAGAAATTGCAATTTTGACTTGCTTTAAAATTTCTTCACAAGTGATACTTTACGTTTCAAGGTTATGTCAACCTGGTTTAGTGGTACGAAAGATTTAAGTTTTAAATTAAAATTTAATGGTTAATGGCTGGCTATCATTTAGTCAAACGTTGATAGACCAGCCAGTGTTGAAATTCTTAATTTTGTCTCTATTCCAGAAGGTTTTAATAATGAAGGACTTTGGAAGTTAACAAAAAAAACTCTGAGCTGTTGCAAGCAAATTGAAAGTGCAGATGGAAGTACTGGATAATTCTTAAAGTTTATACGAATTTAGCAATTCGATCTCTAATAGCGCAGCAATAGAAAAACCTCGAACACACTTTGGGCACTTTCTGTTTTATTGCAATCCTAAATTGCATACGCAATAAAGAATATTCAATTAAAATTTTAAATTAGCAAATATAATTAGTATACCTTTATCTTCTTGATAATCCAAATTTAGGTTATAGTAATATTTTATTACCATATGCTTTTCACTTGACTTTGCTCGGTATTTCTTTTGCTTAATTTATTTAATTTTATTTAAAACGTGTATACCTTTCAAGAACCCAAAATGAAATGACCGATTGCATGAAAATTTTTTTATGAACAACCGCTTTAAACTTTACAATGTTAGAGTTTCTGCGTAGTTTTTGTATCAATTACTCGTACCCATATAACTTGTAATTCCTACTAAACACACTTAGTTATTGAGATGCCACTAATTTTGTTTTGAGAATGAAAATTACTTCATTAATAAATTAATATAAATTAATAATTTTTCTTAAATTATTTACTTCTATATTTCATTCACAAAAAAAATATACTCAATTAATTCATACCATTTTAATATTGTATATGTATATATAACATTTTAAACTAAAGAGAACGTTCATTCTTGCTTATAATGTTGATAAACACCCGAAAAATTACTATGTGAATGCATATAAATAAATGTTTATAAACATAAGTGACACTACTCGATACCAAAGAAAATAAAACAAGTATCTTTGTTATAAGCAACAGTCGTAGGGTTACTAACCATATACAATTTAACATTTGCCTGGTACCTGTGCAAAATTTGAGAAATCTATGATTTTACAATTATTACACATAATCCACAGTTTTTGTAGAAATCAATACAAGCTGTGAATAAGTTTGAGAAGGTGGTAGATATAAATATATTTGTGCTTAATTTTTCAATATTTTTGCGAATACACGTTCACTACAAAACCAAGTAATATTGACTCTTTGAAGTTACAATATTAACTGGAGAAAGAACGATTATACTTTAATGTCTTTCGCATGAAATGTTCCGATCAATTTCCCATACATATCTTCTAATGTATAATAATGTGAACCGAGTTTTTCTCTCACTTTGGCCTTAACAAAAAGGGGAGCAAATTTAGCATTAAAGCGTTTCTCAAAATTGCTCTGCACAAAATTTCTTCTCCAAACTTCCTGTCCTACCTGGTAAGATTCCGGTCTGGTTCTAAGATTATAGTAATCTCTGTTATGCTCATATGCCCTTTTAATGTGTTTCTGTAAATCCTGTCTCATAATTTGTAGGCTATCATCCCTAGCGAGATTATAGGAAGACTCATCTAACAGTTTAATTTTTCTCAAAAGTGCATAGGTTTTGCCATGTGTTATCATATCAAACCCAAAGAGGGCGTGATATGGGGATATCTGAATTGCACTATGTTGTGAATTCCGCAGCGCGCAGCTAACGGCGCTTAAATTTTCATCCCATCTGGTATGGTCACCCTTAAGATAAGCTCTAATGCCAGCAATCAGAGAACGATTTACTCGCTCTGAAGCATTTGCTTGTGGCGAATAAAACGCTGTATATATATGAGTGATTCCCAAGGAGGTAAAGAAGGCATTAAGATCATTCGCCTTAAATTGAGAGCCATTGTCGCTAACAACAACCTCAGGGACACCGTAAACATGAAAAATTTGTTTTTCCAGAAATTCTCGAATTGCAGTTGAGGTAAATTTTCGCAAGGGGTGTAGCCAGTGAAATTTAGAAAGATGATCTAATACTATTAACAACCCCGTATGGCCAGACTTACTTCTAGGGTATGGTCCCAATAAGTCCACATAAAGCCTTTGAAATGGCCGCTCAGAAATTATTTGTTTACCCATTTCGGGCTTCATTACAAAATTTGGGGATTTAGTCGCTTTGCACACTTCACAATTTCTAACAAAGTCGCGGACATCCTTTGACATACCAGGCCAGAAAAAGAATCTTCTAAGTAACTCAAGTGTTTTACCCATTCCCCCATGTGACGCGTTTACGGGATTATGATGGTTTGCAATTAAGTTGTTACGCAGGTTAATCGGAATCCATAGTTTCCAAGATTTTTCCTCATTTCCATATATACCGTCATAGGGTTTTGTCCTTATATAGACAAATTCATCAACTACCTTAATGTCCGGATATTTAGGCTGATCGGTACTGACCCTATTTTTTAGATCTTCGTAATCTTTATCTTTAAAATGGGGTGATGACAAATCGATTTTAGAAAGATCACTTTCCACGGATGCGATTTCATCCCTGGGGATTCTAGATAATGCATCCGGAACGATATTGTCCTTGCCTTTACGATGTGTTATAGTAAACTTAAATGCTTGCAACTTTAGAGCCCATCTTGCCAATCTTCCACTTAAATTTGGTTGCCGCATTAACCACACCAGACTAGCATGATCCGTAATTACTTCAAATTCCTGTAACTCCAGGTAACATCTAAATCGTTGGATGGCCTCTAAAGCTGCTAGACATTCTCGTTCCGTAACACTGTAGTTACGTTGTGCAGAATTCAGTTTCTTACTCATATACGCAATAGGCCTCTCCTGTCCCTGTTCATCTAACTGTATTAAGACAGCCCCAATGCCATAATCACTGGCATCGCAATGAACAAAAAATTTCTTTTCGAAGTCGGGATTAATTAGTACTGGCGCTGAAGTCAAAAGTAATTTTATTTTATCAAAAGAAATTTGGGCCTCTGGAGTCCAAACAAACTTTTTCTTAGAGGAAAGAGTCTCAGTAATGGGGAAGACTATTGTAGAAAAATTTTCAATAAATCTTCTGTACCAACCCGCTATTCCTAAGAATCCACGGACTTGCCTCAAATTTTTAGGTACTGGCCAACTAACAATAGCACTGACTTTATCGGGATCTGTGGTAATTCCTCCATCGCCTATTACGTAACCTAAGTATTTAACCCTAGTCACGCAAAAATGACTTTTGGTAATATTTAAAGTTAAATTTGCTCTTCTAAATTGTCCTGCAATTCGTAAGAGAATTTCTATATGATTTTCAAAATTTTCCGAAACAACGACTAAGTCATCTAAATACCCGAAAACATTATTTTTAAGATCCGGTGGGATGATCTGGTCCATAAGACGACACATTGTTTGGGGGGCATTGCACAGCCCGAAAGGCATTACCACAAATTGGTATAATGGCCTTCCCGGTACTGTAAACGCTGTTATAGCCTTAGCCTCATCCGTTAAACCGATCTGCCAGTACGCATCTTTTAGATCGAGCTTCGAAATAATATTGCCTTAGGAAGACGAGAAAAAATACCTTCAATAGAAGGTAATGGATAAGCATCCTTCTTGGTAAGTGAATTAACCTTTCTAGCGTCCAGGCAGAGGCGAATTTTATTTGGCTTAACTACAAGCCTCATCGGAGAGCTCCATGGTGATGTTGATGTTTCTATTACCCCTAAAGACAACATACGATCTATCTCGGTATTCATTAGTTTTTCCACCGCCGGAGATACGGGGTAAAATCTCTGTTTAATAGGCTTTGCATTCTGAACGTCAATCTCATGTCGAATTAACGAAGTTCTCCCTAATCCCTTTTGCTCAAAATTTGGAAAAACGGAAACCACCGCTTTAAGCTGTTGCTGCTGAGTTGAGGTCAGTTTATAAGAAAAATCATCATTATTAGAATCACTTTTATTCAAAGAATCGGACGGACTACGAGATGTTTCTAAAAATGTTTCGGACAAAAAATTATGAGTTGAATCGGAAAATTCTAGACCATGAACATATGTGTCCACTAGATCTACAGAATCTGTTATATTAGGTAATAAATTAAACTTCTTACAAAAATCTATACCAAGCAAAAGTCTCTGCGATATGGCAGGAATAATGAAAAGATTTATATTGTGCGTAATATCCTTAAATTTTATTGCAACTTGAAGCCAACCGATAACATTTTGTTCCCTGCCGTCAGCAGTTTTAACAACGGTCTTACATTTGCAAAAATTTGGATTTTTTGAAAAACTCTCAAGTGCCAAGTCAGCTCCGATACAACTTATGCTAGCTCCTGTATCTATTAATCCATATTCGGCGTATTTCAGAAAAAAAACTTTAGCGTAGAAACGCCCATCGCTAGGACTATTAACTATTGCTGATATCAATAGCTTCGAACCAAATTTTTTTGTGTTTGTAATAATTTCTAAGCCTAATAGTAGATCGCTTAGAAGAACGCTTGTGATTTATTGCAAATATTGAAGAGTCATTGAAAATTTCATTTCGTTTAGAAATGTATAGTTCCCACTTTTTATGAAATAATGTTTTTGGGTAAATTAATTTGGAAATATCATGCGGATTATTATTAGTTAAACAATTATCACGTTTTAAAATTGTATACTTGCAGAGATCATTTTCTTTTTCTACTTCAGAATTTAAGGTTTTTGTAGATAAGCTTTCATCGACAATCGGGTTAATTTTTTCTAAATTAAAATCTTTGTTTGCGGTTACATGTAAATTATTTATTGGTCCTTTGGGACAATGTTCTTGAAGTTTTTTGAAGCCGTTTTCGCAGAACATTTCGGACATTGTGGTCGATATGTGCTTTTAGCACCACAGCCATAACAAAAGACCGTTCGCTGTTCAAGGCAGTCTTGGTAATAATGTCCACGCTGGTCACAGTTCCAGCAGCGAGTAATTTCTTCCCTTTGAACAGCCTCTACCGACGGTTCATCTAATATTCCTAATGGTGGTTCCCTTTCCTGGTCAAAAACTACTTCAGCTATATTACGTCTAGGCGGAAATTGGTTATTTTGTCTTGTAGACAAATTTCTGCGCATATACTCATCATTTAGTAAACATTCTCTCATTTGAACAAGTTTTCTGAGATGTGGAATTGAATGGATGGGGATATAAAGTAACTCATGCCTTATTTCTGGCCTTAAGTTTCGAGTAATTATTTCTATCAATTCCATCTCACTAAGAGGTGTTGGTAATCTATCCATTATGGACGAAATAGATTCGTAAAACATGTCGAAAGTTTCGCTAGGCTTTTGTTTGCGATTTCTGATCTCTTCACGAATGTCAAATGACGACTTGAAATCTTTGTATTGGAAGCGAATTGCTTCATTGAAATCATTCCAGTTTATAAGTTCGACCTGTTTACGGTAGCGCCAAAACCATTCCCTGGCTTTACCGGTAAGCAGAATATGAAGATTTTTGCAGATAACATTAAAATCGCCTTGAAAATTGTCGATAGTTAACGATTTCAAACGATATAAAAATTCTTCTACTGTTAAACCAGTTGACGTGCCATCAAATTTTAATCCCCAGTTTTGAATTATTGAGGTTATCTTATCGTTTTGATAATTAGAAAAATTGGAAGAAAATGAAGAAGATGAGTTGGCTAATTGATCAGAGTTAATTTGATTTGGTTGAGAAGAGTTTATTCCCTGTGAGTTATGCGCCCCAGTTTGTACGTTTCTGTTAAAATTATGGGAAGGATTTCGTTGAGAATTAATTTGAGCTAGGTTGAGGTTTTGTAGAACCCTCGTTACGCTGTTCTCAATCATTCTATTAATTTCCCTATAGTCGATCCTCGCCGTCTGAGATACATTTGGTATATTATTTATTTCCGTATTAGAGAGGATATCCTCCGATAACTGTTGTGAGATATTTTCATTCATTCTAGGAGGATTTGATATGCCAGTAGCAACTGTGTTACTAGTTATATTAATCGATGGTGATTGTGGGTCATTAAAAAGATTTCTAGAGAAACTTCGGGTGTGGTACTGTTTTGAAGGTCCACCGCGTCTTAACGTAGACTTAAGGGGTTTTCCTGGAAAGCAAATCTGCCTTAAATCTGCTAACTGGCAAGATAGCTTACAGTTTGGACATTCACTGTCATTGGATAGATAATGTTCTATACATGGTCTATGAAAAACGTGGTTACAACTAACTATTATCAGACATTCTACTTTGCCGTCAAGGCGTTCACTACATATGTAACACAGCTCATTTGACGCAGGTGCTATAATTGGCGGTTGAGGTAATACAGCACCCAATGATATTGACGGAGATTGACTCTGCGTCATATTTGATGCCTGTGGAGGAGTACGTTCCAAGGACATTATCAAAAAACTTAATGCGTTAAATAGTTATTACAAAAGACAAAAATAAGTAGCTGTTTATTCTACTCGTAAGATTACTTCCCCAATGCGGAAAGCACAATTTGTAATAGAAAAAAAAATTGTTATACTTATAAAGGCAAAAAAAAAAAAAATCGTCAATCGAAATTATGTATATAATTTTCTATAATATTTGTTTTCTTTCAATGGTAATATTTAAGTTAGATTGAAAAAATAATTTGTCGCGGTATGTAACCAATACTTGATACCAAATTGGTCTATGGAATTCTTTATAAAACAAAATTATTATAACCCACAAACTACATGCAATAAGTTTTTAGTTTTATAATTCACTGCTAGATAAGAGATGTGAAATGGCAAGGTACCTTTTAACATAGTCTCATTATATAGAAGGTGCAGGTATTCCAGTAAATAAATTATAACTATAATATGTTACAAAGAACTTCCCAAGTGAAAAACTAATTTTGGATCTAATTGTCAAACCTTTGAAAGTATTATTAATTGGTAAAACGGTTAGATGGCTCAAACCTCAAGCCTCTAAATTCCTGAAATACATAAATAATTATTCAAAAAGAAGATTCCTAAATACAAAACCTGTTGAACACTTAGCCTTAAATGAAATTCAAATTTTAAATACAACAACAAAAAAAACAGAACCGAAAATGAACCAAAAATTTGGAACACCTTCGGCCCCACGTTGGGCGCCATTTTATGTATTAATTACCCTATTATTTTTCTTGCAAAATAGCTAAAAGCAATTTCGCTATAAGGTTCTCTACTTTCAGAAAAAGACAAGCTAGAAAACTTCGTTTAGATCTAAGTAATAAAAAGACTGCGGGAGCCATTTTAAGCTAGCTTCAATCGGGTGTGGTGGGGTTCGTGTCTTTTCTATACTTAGTCCTGGTTCACATAAAAACAATTTATTAAAGACTCCCTAGTTTAAGAAATGGAACAACTATAAAATAAATAAAGCAAACCATAGTATTATACAAATAAAAACTAGCCCCTGAACTATGGTTATAATTGGTAAGAAAAGAAAGATCAAAGTATTGATTATACCTATGGACGATTCCTGTTGTTACTTGGAATCGTGTGCCTCGTTACCCACCCAGTCCATGATCCTACTGGCACTTAAAAGGTTTTAGCAAGATCCCAAAAAAAATTTAGATCAATCTAACTTATTGCACCATGAAAGAAAACATTTTGTACTTAACAATTCATTATGAATAAATTCACTATTTATTTATCTCATTAATACTTAGTCACTATAAGATAAATTAAGAAAATGTATCTTTCACTTTTAGAAAAAATATGTACTTAGTAACTTATTCCGTTTTAGAAACCAAAAAAAAAACATTACTCGAAAGATAAATTTATGCAATTCTTAGCTTAGGTTGATACATAACAAATATTGCATAAAAAAAACAAACGAAATACATATTACTTAAAATATGTAATACCTAGCCAAACGGTTCATTTAAATATACTATGTAGGTATGTATGTATATAGCAATGACGCTCTATTTTTTTAATACAGAATTATTAATAAAGCAATAGGAACATTAATAAACTATCAGCATATTAACAACAAACCTGTAAGGCAAAGCAAAACAAAACCTGAATTACTGATATTCAGAATCTCTTAAATTTTAAATATTAATGTTCTTTTTGCTTAATCATTTATTCTAAATCTCTTTATATTTTTTTTTTAATGTAATTAATATATGCAAGAACAAAAACAAAGAGTAAATTAAAATTTTTTTATTTAACTCACCATTTAAAGTCGCAGTCGCAGAGGCCTCTGGATCGGGTTATTTATCACTGAATTTTTCTTTGACTAAATGATAGTAGTTATGAATGATAGCAAAATTCTTGCATATACGTATAATAAAAATAGAGTAAGTAGTAATTAAGACATAGTATTTTATAGTAAACAAAAAAAAAATTAAAAAAAAAAAAAGTGAGGTTAAGGGTGTCCCCTAAGAATTTAAGATTATTATAAAACGGGATTCTAAATTAGGTTAAGGAAATTTAAATTATCAAAAGGTAATAATTCATTATTATACATATTTCTGGTTTCTGCAGTAATATAGAATATTGGAGTTTAATTTAAACTTTAAACATTTCTAAAATTAAATAGAAATTTATAAAAGTTAATTAAGTTAATCTTCACAAATAATAACTGATATTTTTTTTTTTGTAGATGAAGACGTGAGTAAACGTAGAAATTGCAATTTTGACTTGCTTTAAAATTTCTTCACAAGTGATACTTTACGTTTCAAGGTTATGTCAACCTGGTTTAGTGGTACGAAAGATTTAAGTTTTAAATTAAAATTTAATGGTTAATGGCTGGCTATCATTTAGTCAAACGTTGATAGACCAGCCAGTGTTGAAATTCTTAATTTTGTCTCTATTCCAGAAGGTTTTAATAATGAAGGACTTTGGAAGTTAACAAAAAAAACTCTGAGCTGTTGCAAGCAAATTGAAAGTGCAGATGGAAGTACTGGATAATTCTTAAAGTTTATACGAATTTAGCAATTCGATCTCTAATAGCGCAGCAATAGAAAAACCTCGAACACACTTTGGGCACTTTCTGTTTTATTGCAATCCTAAATTGCATACGCAATAAAGAATATTCAATTAAAATTTTAAATTAGCAAATATAATTAGTATACCTTTATCTTCTTGATAATCCAAATTTAGGTTATAGTAATATTTTATTACCATATGCTTTTCACTTGACTTTGCTCGGTATTTCTTTTGCTTAATTTATTTAATTTTATTTAAAACGTGTATACCTTTCAAGAACCCAAAATGAAATGACCGATTGCATGAAAATTTTTTTATGAACAACCGCTTTAAACTTTACAATGTTAGAGTTTCTGCGTAGTTTTTGTATCAATTACTCGTACCCATATAACTTGTAATTCCTACTAAACACACTTAGTTATTGAGATGCCACTAATTTTGTTTTGAGAATGAAAATTACTTCATTAATAAATTAATATAAATTAATAATTTTTCTTAAATTATTTACTTCTATATTTCATTCACAAAAAAAATATACTCAATTAATTCATACCATTTTAATATTGTATATGTATATATAACATTTTAAACTAAAGAGAACGTTCATTCTTGCTTATAATGTTGATAAACACCCGAAAAATTACTATGTGAATGCATATAAATAAATGTTTATAAACATAAGTGACACTACTCGATACCAAAGAAAATAAAACAAGTATCTTTGTTATAAGCAACAGTCGTAGGGTTACTAACCATATACAATTTAACATTTGCCTGGTACCTGTGCAAAATTTGAGAAATCTATGATTTTACAATTATTACACATAATCCACAGTTTTTGTAGAAATCAATACAAGCTGTGAATAAGTTTGAGAAGGTGGTAGATATAAATATATTTGTGCTTAATTTTTCAATATTTTTGCGAATACACGTTCACTACAAGATTTATGGGACTAGAAATCACACTCTAAAAAGCCCACTCTCGGAAAAGAGTTAAGTACGCATAAAACCGTAAGTAAAAATGCTACTGTAATAAAACTTGGTACATCACAGTTTTATAAGACTTAAAATCATACTGTTGAATTTTGTGAAGATGGGTCCTTAATTTTCAATAGGTTCCATACAAAGCCTACCCTCGGAAAACAGTTTAGTACATCTGAAACCCTCCCGAAATATATGTTCAAATTAACTTTTTTATGAATAGAAATAAAAGCATAAAGTTTTGTGATTTTTGGCACATAATTCAACATAACGGTAACGAATTTTAATGCTGACGTCAGTTTTTATAAAGAATTATTAATAATTTATAGATCCCATATACATAGGCCCCGAGCCTGAAATATTCTAACTGTCGGTTGAGGGTATCACAGATGCGGCATAGCCGAATTTAGCACTCTTAATTGTTTAGTTTTCTTTCATAAAACAAGGGATTATTTTTAGACAATTGATGTCGATGAAAATGTTTAACAATAATAAAGTCTGACAATAAAAGACAGGCGGACATTTAAAATAACAAAGTCTACTATAGTAGACAAAAAAAAAAGCAGATGATACGAAAAAGAATTAATAAAATGAATGCAGACAGTCAGACGGAAACATTTGATAAGATTGCATGCTGCAACTTGAAATAATTGGGATAAAATGTAAGTATATGAACGAAAGATACGATTAGTTTTTGCATTTTTATTGACGTATAATTGAAATGAAGTATTAAAAAAAGATAATAAATATAACAAGTACAGAAAATGTTGGAAAATTCCCACATATATTTTTTGATTTCGGAACAATGCAGAAACATTTAAAAATTTTAAAAAATCCCATCAGAAGGATTAATTCTAGGGGTTTCAATTATTTTATTTCCCGTTTTCCCGGGATTTTTGTTGCGGGATCCCGGGAAATAAAAGTTCCTCATAGTTTCAGAAAAAAGCTATTTATACTTTGAAATTTAGTTTTATATTCTCTTAAAATTAGCATCTGTTGATGGGTTGTCGATTAGATCAATAACAAGAAGTGAGTACGTTCGTAAATCAATGTCTACTGACGCAATAAATCTACCAAAGCAGAATGTGCCGTGCAAAATTGATAATTAATAAATTTAGTGAAGTGAAGAGTTAATAAAGAACATAAATTCAAAATAATATGCAGGCAGTAAATTTTAAATGTCCATGGACAAGTCTTAAAAATAGGAGATATCCATATTTATCCTTTATTGCAGCAAAGTCAAATGTACAAAAAAAATCGAGCTTGGCAAAATGTTATTAAAGTTTTCAAAATGTACCGATTTAAAGATATATTTTGCTATAACTTCGGTTCAGTTTGAGATAAAATACCAATTTTTTGTTACGAGAAAGTATGAAGGAACACTTTGCATAATTAACTTAAAATTAAAAAATAATTTTGAGATATGACGATATGTTTATAAGGTGATAAACATAAATTTGTTTCATTTTGTGACAGCTTAAGTATATAATCGGGAAGTGCTGGGAAACAGAAATAAAAAAAAAACTATGGAAACTCGGAAACATGATTATAAGTAAATAAAATAAGAAAAATATACCCTTTGCCGACTTTCTAAACGCATTGAGTGTGTCTTAATGTTATTTCCTAAGCTGATAAAAAATGTTAATATATTTATTTAAAATATATATACTTATAAAACATATTTATTTAAAATATTTTATTTATTTTATGAATTTACTTTCTGATTTCCTAACTTGAGTACCACCGGGAAATTTAAAAAAATTTCCCGTTTCCCGCGAATCGAAAAACTCCGGGGGGAAAAAATTCTAATTAATTCCTTTCGTAAAAAGTTTCTCTGAGATTCTTTTAAATTCTATTCCAATTCTGTAAGACAATAAAAGCTTCATTAATGAAATTTGATTCAAAAACGTTTTGGTAACAATAATGTTATTTATAAGAAAATAAAGAAAAATTCCCACATTCAATTTTTTTTTACCATAGAATGTCTCACAAATACTTTTGAGAAGTTCTTGGAAGTCGTATAGGTATATATTTTAGATCAACAAATAGTTATAAGTACGAAGAAGGTAATGAGAATTAACACAACGTACCTATTCTCTATTCCGCGAATTCAACTCCTGGAAGTTTATCACTTTATCGAATGGAGGCTCTTACGATGATGTCTTCAGCCGCACCATGAAAGCTCAATAATTTTTTTACACTGACCTGCATTTAGGTAAGACATGTTAAAAGGCAACACAGAAATCTATTTTAGATTCATTCTTTGTAAAAATATTAAATAAAAAACATTGCAAAAAAGAGAAAACTTGCCGAATGGTAACACTGCTTCAAAAAAAAAAAAACGTAATTTTGTCAGTGGTGTTACAATAATAAAAGAACTTTTCTTCTGATGACACTTAAATAACCGAAAGATGTAGAATGGAATAAAATTAATTAGGAACATCATGTAGGTACAGTATTTCCTATGGGAAGATGCAAACATCTTCGCAAATTGATGTTCTAGAAATCGAAATGAAGTGGAATTGAAATCGAACGAGATTTTAATTTCAATTATTTACAAAATGACTGCAGTATTTCCTGTTTTTTTGAGTTGTACCTGTAAATATAGTCGATCCTCAAATTATGAAGTATATTAAAAGAACTATTTTTTATGAACTTTCTTTACACGCTCGTTTTCAAAATTTGCTCGATTTTAAATCCACTTCATTACGATTTATAGAATATGCCTGTATATCAAGCTTTGAGTCAACTAATCATAGTGTGTAAGTCGACAACAATCTCAACCAATACAAAAATCATCAATATGCCATTCTAGTACCCAAAATGACGATATATATTTTAATCAGGCTACCATGTTTATATGAGAGCTATGTTTTGTGTATTTCATAATTAATTAAAGGTCATTAAAGCCATGCTTGAAAATGGGCGACCCATATTAAAATTATGGACTTGCAACATAAAAATTTTAGGTTAAGTATCGAGTTTAAGGTTGATACACGTCTTGATTTTGAACGCGACCTTTTTGAGTTAAAGTAATTTATCTATATATCCTTAATTTTTTTTAGAAAAGGCGTATCTAACATGTACAATTTTTTTAGATTTGAGACGTAAAGCTTGATAAAAAAAATATATAAAAAGCTATGTATAGTTTTAGAACTTTAAGAAATAACAAAAACGTCCTACAATTCTTATAGTTTTTTAAATGTAAGAAACACCTTTTCTAAATTAAAATAACGTAAAGCTAAAAAGTTAAAATTTGGACCGGAGGTTGGTCTCTTGCCAAATCGGTCTTTTTTGTTGTGAGTAAACAGGCAAAACCTATTTCTTTTGTCACCCCATCTATCTTTTAAACCAATAAACAGAGAAATAAAAATTATATTACATTCGAACTTATCAATACAAACATAAATTTGGTGTTCTTCGGAATTCGAAAGTTGAAGGTGTGAAAATCGTACCTATTATTGTACTTTTTCATACAAAATATTTTTCCTCATTTATTGACATATCGTCAGCTCATTATTGGTTTGACCTACCGACCATTTAAAAAAATTAGGTATGAGAAATATAGATATTTATTCTTATTTGACCTTTATTTTATAACTACTTTTAATTATTTAAGCTTAAATAATTAAAAGTGGTTATGAGAAATATATTTTTAATACCCCCTTTCTAAATCCAAAACCTGTTTCGCGAAATTTTCTTGGTTTCTCAGAAATTAAGCATTAATTTTGCTCCATATCAACTATTTTAAAGTTTTTAAGTATTGTTTTGCTCTTCACGCCACTATTTGGCGACTACACCAAATTCATCATATAATAACGTACCAAATAAAAGCTGATTGTTGATTTTTTTATGGAGTTGTGTTTTTTTTAATGCAATTGTTTTTTATATCTTCATCATGTTATACACAAACAAAGTACTAGTTGTTTTTTAATTGTTGTATTTCAGCATAGACTTGGCCCCAATTTTGTAAAACACAACGCAACCACAAAGAATTACATTGAAAGCAAAAACAAATTCATAAATATTTTGTAATTTTGTTGTTAATGCATAGCATAGCGTATGCGGCACAAAATAATATTTTTCTTTTTCAATAAAATACTATTAATCTCTAAATTCATTCGTGAAAGTTGACACAAATTTACAGTTTTTCTTCAAAACATATGCCGGAAGCAGCGAAGAAAATATAAAAAAATTCTATCGCAAAAATTTGAGAAATCTTCATAAAAACCTTCTTTGTCGACTTTTTGGCATATGCGCCATACAAATAATGAACTAACTGACGATATACAACATACGTATTAAATTATAAACTCTCACTACCATAGTGAAATGTTTGATACTTTAATGGAAAAGAAAAAGTATTAAAAAGGGGATATACGGAAAATTAAATTTCTTTATTTAACTTTTTCTTTCTACATGTGGTATTTCTTGAATTTTCTCTAATATTAAACTTAGAAAAATAAAATTATTGGTGCAGGGTCCTAAGTGAATGATACTTTTTTGTTAAAACCTAGTAATGTAAATATTGGCATATAAATATGTACACGAATGAAAGGAAGACGCTAATGAAGTAGCGGGTTAAATGCTAGTATATTTTATATATTGATTGAATGTTTTTTTTATAGCGACAAATGTGTTAAAACAAATTTGGGTGAACAAAGTCCCATTCCTGTAAAACGTTTGTACGGCTGCTATTATGGACTTATTCTTATTTGCATAGCAACTTGCTCTTTGTTAAGAAGATTTATATAGACATAAAGCTAGACGGGCATCGTACACGTAAATTTGAGTCTTACAGTACACAATATTTATTTATAAACGCTTTGGTGTTATCTTTAGTTTTTTTGTAAAACCAAAAAAAAATTTTTTTTATTGAACGAATCTAGAGGAGCAAAATGTAATTCCGGGTTAACATTCGATCATATAAAATAATCACTCTTATTGTGTTTGGCGTATTTAAAATACGCCTACGGCTGTTTGGTAATATATTAAAGAGAACGTAAACTTATTACTTTTAATCTATTACCAAACAGTCGAAGGCGTATTTTAAATATGTGCGCCAAACACAATAAGGGTGAATAGACTGATACTTTGAATAAAATCGGCGTTTAAAAACTGTAGTCGAAACCAAAAACTGTCGAAAATAAAACGAAAATTTGTGTACAACATTTTGCTTTTTGAGTTGTTTTGACAGTGACTGTTAACATTTAATGAATCAGAAATAAGAGCAACAGTTTTTTTTTTTTTGGCTAATGGCAAATGAAGTAGTGAAAGAAATGGCAGTTTTACTACTTTAACTGCAGTTTTTTGGTCGACAGTTTTTGGTTTTGACTGCAGTTTTTAAACCCTGGAGTAAAATATATCTTGAGACTAAAATATGACATGAAGATTGCGCAGACGATTTACATTATCCCATATGACAGCAGACGGACTTCGTTTAATCGACTTATAAATTGAATTTGACTATTGATCAGTATATTATACAGTTCTTTAACAATATTTTTGTTTCCAATATTTTTTAAGGCCCTAGTAAGTTATAACGAATCTAAGCTGAATTTGAGGATTGGCTGAATTTGAATCTAGTCTAAGTTCTTAATATAGTTTGAGGTAGAAATACAAAAAGTTTAGAATTTATGACAAATTTTTAGAAATATAAAACAAGTGAAGGATCTATAGTTGAGAAACCCCGCAGGTAACGCATGTGTCTCTTTATGTTTCCTTTTAGTGACATTTGTCACCACTAGTACCAGATCCCTATAAGGGAGGTTTTGTCCTAGTTGTTGTTACCACTAGGTCTTTGACGTTTAAAAAAAGGTAGTGACGAATTTCAGCCTACTCATTTGCCCATTAAATTTGTACAAATGCAGAATAACTATAAATGATAAACTCAATTAATAAAATCACATTTTCTTTTTAGCTTTTGCTTTGTGGTAATTCTTATTATTCAGTTCAAAAAAACACCTACGCTCGATTTCTTTTAATTTAAGATAGTTTTTTTCTGTTTAGAGTACCACTTGGCATTTGTTTAATAAAAATAAAAGTAGTGTGTGTGTGTAAAAATATATAATTTTTTTATTTTTATTTATGAGTTCATTCTACTTAACGCAAAAACACTTGAAAATGTATTTAACAAAAAAGAAAAAAAACATGCAAAATTAATGTGCAAACTTAGATTCTCGTCTTCTACTTCTTAATAATGTGCTTAAGAATAAGAAGAAATAAAAAAACGCCACTAACAAGTAAATAACTCAGCCAACCATTAAACGAACAAAGACACTTGTATCTGCGTATCTTTATGCAACTAATAGAAGCACTACTTGCCACACGTAAAGCAAGTGTTGACACTTGCCGTGAAATGCAATAAAAAAAAAAACAATAAAATTATTCTTTAATAAAGAAGGTATATTTTCTCCTCGGGTGTTTGGTCGACTTTGGGACTTCCTTGGTTCCACTGTAGTTACTAGGAGAAATAAATTCCCAGATTCTGTTTTTATATATTGTTTAAACTAGGAGTCAGACATTTTCAAGTATCCAAATTAAGTCAAATTGGTATCGAAATTTAATAATTATTTTGAGTAAAATATTTTCGATAAGGAGTTCTATATAATGGCATTATCGAGCAAAGCGAAAATAAATGCAAATAATGAAGATTGTACGACTCGAGCTTTCATAAGATGTTAAAAAAAAAATTGATTTCTTTTATATGACCGGTCGTTTGGCATTCGCTGGAATATGGCGGAGTACCTAAACGACAAAGATTACCCAAATGATATGTGTCTAATGGCTCATCGATATGTTGATATTGAAGCCAAAATAAAAAGACTTAATTATTTATTCATTTATTTAATACTCCGAAGCATAATAAGTACTTAACAAAAGCCCAGTATTCTTTTTCCCAAACTTTATTATATTGTATTTTATATTTCGTCACCTTATACTCAAAAGGCCCTATCTTACATTTTGAAAATTTCATAGCAGAAGCAAAAACTATTCCAAATGGTATTAAACCCTTTAATCCTGAAATATATGTTATATTGTGCATATCTACACAAAAATACTCTTAAAACAATAAATGCTTCTTTAAAATCGGTGTACGATAAGATATTTAAAATTCTACTACTAAATTGTTCCCGTATTTGTTATATACATACATAAGAATAAGATATGTATGTATATTGTTGGTCCTTTTTTCAAAGATTTATAAAAATGTACTCAATGTAGCGATTTCTCTATTAACTTTTATTAAATTTTTTGATCTTAACATGATTTGCAATATTTCACCGCTAGAGTAAATGACTTCCGCAAGTGCGAAAATAACATAAAGAAGCAAGTTATATTCTTATATATTCTTGTTGTTGTTTTTTTTTTGTTGCTACTGATATCACAACAAGCGGCAAGCAGTTGTTTGGCATCAATTTGCAGCTGCTACACTCCCAACTGATAGACAGACAGACAAACAAAGAAACGTTTGGACAGAAATGTTGCATGAGTACAGTGTCAATTCCAAACATCATTAAGACCAAGATTTTTATTTTCACTGGCAATAGAAGAAGAAATCCGCTGTATGGATCTGCTTCTTTATGTTGCAAAATCTTTTTTGTTAATTTCCATTTCAATTGGTTACATTTCAGTGCCGTCCAAATACTTGTTGTCGATGTAAATATTTTCGGCTACATACATACATATTTATTTATACATAATTTATTTATTTCCATGTCTTCTTTCCTTCTTGCTTTTTATTTAACATTTTTTAAGTATGTATTACCATTTTTATTTTCCCCCATATTTATTTTCTACTTCATGCTTTGTGAGTTTTGCGCATAACAATCGTATACCCCTTTCCGACCCAAGCAATTTCAAAGTTGGCGGATTTCAATGAAATTTTCAGTATATAATAATTCGCCTTAGTATAACGTAAAAATTAACTTTTAATGTACATACAAAGCCCATGTCCTTAGAAACAGGACATACACATATGTGTACCTTGGGATTTCTCTTGGACAAAATATAAGCATTTTTTGGCAAAAGTGTAGTTTACACGGCACTCGAAAAAAAATTGGAAAACCTCTGAAAATAAAAATAAAAAACAAAACAAAATTAAAATTTAAAGGGGCTTAGGCCCGTGGGCCCCCTGAATCCGAAAAACGGTCCCGTCCAGTTAGTGTTATGTTTAGGTACTTGAATTAAAGGTAATTTTACAAGAACAAAACATTAAGAGTGGGCGGGACTTTTAGAGCCCTCTGGGGCAAAAAACAGTGCCCCCTCTAGTTATATCTATATTAGGGTACTTAAATTAAAGGTAATTTGCTCACGATTGTAAATATTTTGATAAAATTTTGTTTTTTTTTAATGTTTTATGGACTATTTTTTCCAAAAATGTTCCTTGTTTTTGTTTGCGCAAATGACTTGTTAGTTTAAGCGCAAACGATTTTTTTGTATGGTGCAAGTTCCATGCACATTCATTTCCGACAATCGCCCCAAAAGTAGTAAGCTGGTAAAATTCCGAACAAAGAATACAAAGGAATTATTCGGCGAGGTCCTCACCAAGCGCTTACACCTAATCACAGTTTTCTTACGCAAAATTGAGGTAGTAGAAACCCATATTACACATATGTGTAGGTACACATTGGCCGCCTAAAAATACAACAAATTCTTTGTGTATTTAAAAATATTTGCATATTATTTAAATATATGATGCTTTTGTTACAAAATAATAACAAAATCTTCATATATTTAGTGTAATTTAAACAAAATAATGATAATTCCATATTTTGTCTTCCGCACTGCGAAACATGATCATCTTTTTTGCACGCGGCCACACAAATACTAAAATATACCTCCCAAAAAATTATAAAACAACTATGAAGAGATAACACATAATATGTAGAGACTAAAAGAAGTAAGAAAAGTAAGATATTTATATATAAACTCCTCTCTTCAAAAAACGTAAAATTTACCTACACGTTTGTGTAGCCAGGGCCGGAAAGGGATACATTATAATTTTTAAGTTTAAGTTGTGTATTATTTATTGATATGGAAATCCACTAAATAGCAGACCATAAATTTTCACTATGAATGAACTTTAAACACGTGATTCATACATTGTGGGGAAAATTTAGATGTTGAGAGACAAGTTAAGTGGTGCCATCGAGACCTTCTTCTGGAGAAAAAAGTTATCACCCAAAAAATGAAAGTTTTCTTTAAGATTTGAAATTTCATTAATATTGATTTTAGATAAAATGTTATATATTAAGGAAAAATATTTCTTTGCGTAACGACCCAAAGCACCCCATAGATTTAGATTTATGGGATTTATTGTATCGCCGTATTCCATAGCATAAAATTTATACAAAATAATCATTAAAAAATGTGACAATTGAATAAAGGAACGTTCAAGAGAAGTCGAAGCTAGTCAATTCTATACCAAAACGTTTAGCGAATGTTCTCCAACGAAAAGGATATTCATTCAACTTTATATTAATTTTGTAGTTCTACATAAAAAATAAGTTAAATTTTTTGTTGATTTATACAAAATGCTTTTACGATTTTAGTTATGAAAAAATATCATTGGTTTGTAGGCAGACTTTTGCTGCTGAG
Organism: Pollenia labialis; assembly: GCA_949318255.1. Classification (NCBI taxonomy): domain Eukaryota; kingdom Metazoa; phylum Arthropoda; class Insecta; order Diptera; family Polleniidae; genus Pollenia; species Pollenia labialis. The sequence continues at coordinate 84,054,370 of OX439140.1, forward strand.
TGTATTTGTTTTTATTTAATTTTATGTATTCAATAAAAAATATTATAACAGGAGATTAAAATATCACATGTCAAAATTCATCATCTGACAATACTACAATTTCAAATTATATTCTAATATTCTGTCACAAAGCTTACCCGCCTTCATCTGCCAATTGTTTATTTGCCGTATAGATAAATTCAATTGGTTAAGCTCCCAACTTTTACATCTATTTTCACACGTATTGCCAACTGAAAATAATGTTTTTGTCGGCATATTGAGAAAAACAAAATCATCAACGGACAGTTTATCAGTCTAATAAGTTTATGTCGAGATTTGGTAATGCTGGGTCTCCACGTAGCAATTTTTTTTTTGCTAAGCATAAGCAAAAACGTCGGCAGAACAATGGCGCAATAATTGCTGATTGTATTGCTGGAAAACACGTGAAATTGCTTTGCCATAACTGCCGGATTTTACCAGAGATAAATATTGTGACATATATTGCAGTAAATGTCAAAATTATGTTATCTTTAATGTAGACAGCAAGTTTTTGTACATATTTATTGCCGGCAATTTATGTTGCAATAATTGTTAGTCCATTTTTGTTAACAATTATTGCTAACATAAAACGTCAAATTGGTTGTCAATTTAAAAAAAAAGAAGAAAAATAGAAACAAATTGTGTGGGAAAGAAATTAAGTTTATGAAATTGTAGCAAATTATAATTGTTGTAAAATAATAAAATTAAAGAATTAAATAAACACTTAAATAAAATTGCTAAAATAATTTTTATTAATTTATTATTTTCTTTATTCGATCTTTATTATTTAAAATAATATTAATTTGTTTGTTTGAGTTCTTTTTTATAAAAAAATAATAAGTTTACTTTAACAAAAATACAAATTAAATAATATTAATATTTTTATATTTAAAAAAAGACCTCAATCTTAAACAAATTAATATTAATTTTAATAAGGAAAAAAATATATTAATAAAAATAATTTTTGCAAAACAGCGCCAGTTTTTACACTGCATCTTCTTTCTAAATTTTTTTCAAATTATGATTTAACAAAAATACGTTTTCCCATGCCTTTAACATAAGCTGATTAATAAGAAATATTGCTCTGTTATTCTGCCGACGTTATTGCCAACTTGCTGAGATAATTTAGTGTAGACCTAGGGTAAACAAACGTACAGAAAAATTAAATGTCATATAATGACAACTCATTTTACAGCAGATTGCTAAGCAATAATTGCTCAAGCGATCAGAAGAGCAATCATTGCGCAATGGATTGCAACTCACGACAATATGCGGTCTATACGTCTATTTAATGGAGCAATTAAATTTGACGTTTGCCGCAATAAATATTCCTACGTTGAGACCCGGGGTGACATTGAGAAAGCAGCCAATAGATTATCAGGTAGAAGGTATATTTCGCGATCCGAGTTTTCTATTATTTCAGAACATTTTAAACAAATTTTGGGTTTAAAAAAATTCATTTGACTACAAACGCACTAAACTTCTAAATTGGAATATGAAACTGATGGAATTTTCAGCCTAAACATCTAATGTAGATTCAATATTATGCGATTTCATTTGTCATTCATTTTAAATACTAGACACATTTTTGGAATTATACCCAAACTGTATAGATAATGGGTTTTTTTTTTAAATTTTCAACATTTATAGTATTTATTTTGCGTAAAACTTTAAAATTGGAAGGCAATCTTCACCGTATCTAATATTTTAATTTTCTTGTAAGCTTCAATGTTCATTAGCTTACAAGATTCTTTAAGTTTGTAACCCAAAGCGAAGCAAGCGTTGCGGAGGAATTCGTTTACTCAAGCATGAAGAACAGTTGGTAACCATGGACAACTTGGAGACGTTCCACCGACTCCGAAATGAGATCTATTGTGTTAACTTATATATTTATGTCAAAATCGAGTGAGATGGAAGGCGGCTATTGTTGGCGCCCTTTGATCCAGTGGGAATTAAAGGAATAAATAAATATATAACGGAATACATATATATATGGATGATTTCATGACAAGTGATCCAACTTTTGAAACTGATGTTTTCCTATCGGGAATTTGCACAAAGGTTAGTCCTATTGGATAGTAGTGTGGGCACAATTTTTCAACAAGATGGGTAAAGAACTCTCTGAGTTATCAGAAAAAAGTAAAACAAATTTTATTTAAATTTTTTTTTTTTGAACGATTGATGAAATACTTAGCTATATAACCTACTTGGTACAAGTTTTAATAAGAACAATAGCTGTTAGGTTACATGGATGAGAACAAACACCTGTTTGGCGAAAATGTAAAATTTAGACCCCCCTATGACTCAGAGATTTCTCAACCGATCTTGTTGAAAAATTGTTTCCAAGCTGCTATTTAAAAGGTCCAACTTTAGTGCAAATTTCATCCCAATCGGAAGACATCGGTTTCAAAAAGAAAATTTAAATTAAATTAACTTTTTTACTCAAAAGAATCCAGAATTTGTATACATTATGGAATTTAAAATCAATACTGGAATGAAAAAATTCATGTACAAAATTTGATTTATTTAAAAATATTTTTAATATTTTGTACGAATTACTATCTGTTAAACTGTAAGATTAAAGAGCAATAAAGGCAAGTTAACATTGCTTTAATAAGTATTTTATGTTTAAAAGGCAGGGGGTTTTTGAAACAAGTTTTAATTAAAAAAATTCGTTTTTAAAGGCCTTTTGTCAAGGTAAATTGTGTTGAATCGTGAGTTTTAAAGATGCTTTCAAATAAAAGGGTCTTTAAAATCCCAATTGAAATAAAATTAATATAAAAAAAAATATTTAATCAATTTTATAAATCTTAAATTCCCACTCTCCCAAACAAATGTCAACAGGCAACATGAAATATTTCGTTTGTTTCTTTTTTTTTCAAAGCAGAACGGAAATAAAGCTAAAAAAAAGTTTATTTCTTTTAAAAAAAAATCTTAATTGTTTATAAAAATTAGAGCGCAAAATGAAACAATTAAGGGCAGTTTACGAATTTCAACAAAAACAATACAAACAAGTGTACAAATGTTTATTTAAACATGAGCAACTAACGATCAAATGAAAACAAGAACAAAACACTCACACTAAACCAAAACGAACGAAAATAAAAATTAAATTCAAAAAAAAAACTACAACCTAAAAAATCCAACAAAAATTTAAATTAAAAAATCATTGATATAATTGTTGTTATTGTCTTTTTTTATCTTTTGTTGATGCTTTTGTTATTTACCCCTTTGTCTCAATGAAGATACAAATAAATTAAAAAAATAATAAAAAAAATAAAACCTAAAACAAATTATTTAACGCAACACAAATGAATATTGAACAAACAAGTACGTACATTTGAGACACCTAAAATTCAGAGTGAATGATACGGTTCAGTTTGTTATTCTGATTATTAGCAGACAATGTGCTTTAAAATTAACAGTGAAGCACAAAAGTGGAGTAGAAGATCTGAAATATTTATAATGGATGACAATTTTTTAATTTGATTTGCTTAAAAAAAAACCATTCTGTTTTGTCGGAATATTCTATTCAGTAATATTTAACGCTGCTTTGACTCATTGAGCCTCTCAATAAAAAATATAACATCATTTATTGTAAAGAAAGCCCTACGCAAAAAAAGCTGCCCCAGAAACAATAACATACGTCATCGGCTGAACAGAGCGCAAACAATCTAAAGTAACTTTATCTTACCGTAAAAAAGTAAAAATAATCTTTTTCTTACAGATTGAGACGCAGAATTTTACTGCTAACTATAATCGTTCTAATTGTTTAAATACAACAAAATGAAGCAGCTTATTTGCAACGTTACTGTTACTGTCAGCTAACTAAGACTTACGTCATGTAAAATTGACGTATGAATACGACAGGGGCGTGTTTTATCGCCATTCATTTGCTTGTCCTAGACGAATTAAAATAAATAATCATTCACAACAAATTTCGATCCACTAAATGGAATAACATTTGGTTCAAAGATTGATGTTTGACTATTGACTGCCAGCCGTCGCTAATGGCGGTGAGAGTTAAACGGCAAACCTTTCTAAAGAGATAGTTTGGTTACAATCGAAACATGTCAGGGCAACCTGCCCGTGATCCCCAGGTCAGTCAAGAATGAAAAATTATTAATAAAGTTTAATTAATTTCATGTCGTAAAATTCCTTTCTTCATAAAAATAATTTAATGAGAATTTAATTTGATGAACTTTAACACTAGTAACACAACTCGTCTTTCTATCGATGTGCACAATCATTTTGCTACCTTTGTTCTACAATTACGACGTTCTTTCAGAGGGAAGTGTATATCGCGCCTTTATTGCAACATAAGGCAAAGTTAGCCGGGAGTTAAAGTAACAGCAACCTTACCGTAAAAAAGTAAGACCAATCCATTTGTAACAGATTGAAACGTGACATCTTACTTCTAACTATAATCGTTCTAGTTGCTTAACATATAACAAAATGAAGCAGCTGATTTGCAACGTTACTGTTACTCCCGGCTAACTAAGCATATAGTCATACCTCATAAAAAATCAAGCAAAATGTACTCATATACACATTTAATAATATATATTTTGCTATAACTTCGGTCATTGCTGAACTGCGGTATACGCCCGGAGGGAGGGGCGGCTAAATAGTGACAAATGTAGATTCTGTAGGGTACCAGGGGAAAAGGAGACGGTAGAGCACTTGCTATGCTACTGTCCGGCACTCGTGCGCTCCAGGGCGAACTGTCTGGGATATCATTACTTCCAAGATCTCGGGAAAATCTATGGAATTGGGTTAATGAGAGTGTGGGGTAGGGATGGACACTGTAAAAAAACATCGATATTTTTTTCGATGCGATGCATCGCAAACATACATCGATGTTGCATCGATATTCCATAAAATACATTGATGTTTTTTATACATCGAATGTTTTTTTAATTATTTATTATTATTATTATATTTTTGAAAAATCTTAAGTTTATTTTTCATCTCCCAATACTTGTTTTCAATACTGTAAACAATAAACAAACAGCAAAATATTTTCCTTTGTTGAATTGTGCACAATTTGTTAGCTTTTATTTTAATTACGCGTGCTTATCAAGCTGTTTGTTGGGAGTAAAGATGCTAGACCCGAACTTATTCGCCGCATATAATAGTGTTGACAGTTGTTCGTATAATATTTACCACGTTTACATATACAAACTTGAGTCATGCCAACACATATAGATATGTATACACGTTTATATATCAATCTACACGTTCTGTATACAATTTGTCATTGCGATGCATCGAAAGAAAACATCGATGTTTTCCGATTGTTTAGGAGCAAAAAAACATCGGATTATATCGATGTTTCGACACAATACATCGAATGTTTTAAAACCATCGATGCTTTTTGTCCATCCCTAGTGTGGGGTACTCTGGGTACCATCGCATCTGAATGACCTTTTTTCTGACTTTATTATGCGGGTACGGATCTATTTGGTCTATGCGGGGTCTTTGTGACCGGCCACTCTAACCTAACCTAACCTTACTTTGGTTCAGTTTAAGATATAATGCTGAATTCTGTTTCACATATAAAAAAGGTAAAAAGGAACACTTTTGCTTAACTAATTTAAAATTTTTGATTTCTTGAGATATGACTATGTTGCAATAAATGAGCGATATGTCTACTGACTTCTTGAGACTTCTCAAAACGCAATTCTTCAACACAAGTGTTAACAAGGGACGGGTACCTCACGTTATAGTGATTCCTAAATTAAGTTTTGGCAATCATGTAGAAAAAATAACAAATTGTATTACATACGTTTTGGTATGGACACCACCAGAAATTATGAAATTTGTAAAATTGTAATGCACATTAATTTTCCTCTTGAGCGCTGCGCGCAGCCAACTTGCAAGTTTGCAATTCAGAATCTAAAATGGCTGCAAAAAGGCGCATGTTCTAAAGCAAAACTTAAATGCTTCGTTAAGTTTTACAAAAGTTTTAAACAAAAAATAATTATGAGTTCAACAATGATTTGACGATGCCAGACTTAATTGACTTAGTTAGACCGTTACCTTGAGAATAGCGGAATATCATCTTCAGCCGAAATCAGTAAAGTATGCCACTTTTTGTTTATTCCACAACGGATATATCTAATAGTCAGGTATTATTTTGTTTTATGTACATTAGTGTGTCCCAAAAAAAAAATATATTTTTTTGAAAGCTTAAAAGGTAAAGTATTTTTGTGATTTTTTCAGATTTTTCGGAAGAGGTTTAGAGGTCGCTAAAATCGTATTTAACCCCAAAACCGGGTTTTATCGACACGGTTTTCTTTGCTATTTAGTCAATTTTTTTTAAGAAACTTCTCAAACTTTACTTTTCTGTACAGATATTATAAGTTTCGGTTATTTTTTTGCTCATTTGGGCCCTCTTAGTGAGATTTTTTGTAAAATTAGCATACAGTTTAAAAATAATGCTTTGAAACTTTTAAAATTTATATTGAAGTTAAAAAATTAATGATTCAGTTTAAAATGCGAATAAATTCTGAGTCATTTAAAAAAATAATAATTAAGTTTGTTCTTACCGTTTTAAGTTTTGTACCCATTTTGTGAAATTCAAAATATTTTGATGTGTGTGCCAGTTATGCATCGGAATGGTTTTAATGTTAGATATTTAGATATTAGGTATTTTTTCAAAATATTAAATATGGGTGGTTTTTTGTTCTGCTGCGCAGACTTCAGCAATACGAGCCCAAAAACCTCTAGACAGCTTACTTCTCTTACCCAAAAAAAAATCAAAAAACTATCTTTTTAATTTTCAATTATTTATTAGAGCTTTTAAGATGAAGCTGGCTCATATTCAGAATCATGCCCTAGATACGCTCTTCTCAATGATTGAGGTTTATTGAAGCAATTGAATGACTACAAAAGCTTTAACGAATTAATCGCACGAGTCACGTTGAAAACTTTTCTGCGGCATCAGTGGTACCTATCCGGTGGCTTATGGTGTTTTCTTTTCTACAAAAAAATACCACATTTTAAATTTTTTATTTGACAAGAACAAAACACAGAATTGGATCGCTCTGTTTTTAACAGGTGACAAAAAGTTTGTTTTTCAGTATATAAAAAATTTGTACATAAATCAAAAAGTGTGTTCTTCAAAATATAAAAAAATATACATAAACCCAAATTTGTTAATAGATTGATATTAAATAAATAAATAAATGAACAAAATGAATAACGAAATTCCAATTTCTTTAGTTTATTTTTCATAAAATATCTTTGCCAAATTGCCGATTTATTAAGACAAAGTTTTTACGATTTCTTGATTTTATTACACCGAATCCATTAAAATTTTATATCACTGACAACCTACCATTAACAATGTACAATAAAATAATAGAAAAAATATCTATTAAAACTTAAAATTTTTACTATCCTGATTAGAGACGCTTTTTTCCCAACTTCGTCTGGTAACCCTATATATAAACAGAAGCCATCTTTTTACAGGGCATTATCAACACTCTCGATTTATACGGGGCGTAAAGTGCAATGCCTTATGACATTAAAGGGTGATTTTTAGAATAAAACACGCTACACTTTTAGAGAGCAAAGCATTTTTAAGAACGAATACCAAGTTGAATTTTTTTTAAATAAAATGTGATATTTTTTGTAGAAAAGAAAACACCATAATGGTGTTTTTTGATGAACGTATCGATGCCAAAACTTTGCGTTTAATGGTCCAAAATCTACACGCACCAAGTAACGCCAAAGAATTAATAAAAGCAGTATTATCAGAAAACATGCTAACATAATAAAGAATTGAGTTCAAAACGAAGCAGGTTTGTAAGGGATAAATGTAAGAGTTTCGCTTATTACCTCGCTTACGGAAGGCATGAATTTGAAAAGTTACAAAGCATTATTTTTCCAATTTATACTTAATTTACAAAAAAAATTCATTAGGGTACTCAAATGAGCAAAAAACTTACCGAAACTTATAATATCTGCACAAAGAAGTAAAGTTTGAGAAGTTTTCTTTAAAAAAATTGACTTAGTGGCAAAGAAAACCATCCTTATAGGCCGAGTAATGAGCAAAATTCAAAAAAGTCGAGAAAATCCGGTTTTAGGGTTAGCGACCTCTAAACCTCTTCCGAAAAGTCTGAAAAAATCACAAAAATACTTTACCCTATAAGCTTTCAAAAAATGCTGCCACACACTAATGTACATATCGCTCATTTGCTGCAAGACCGGCATAAGTCAACAAAATCCATTTCGAGATAAACGCGTTTAATGTTTTTGATTTGCTCTAATCACTTAGAAAAATTAACGATACATTTTCTTCAAATGGGGAAAGTATAAAAGATATAAAGATGAATTTTATACACAATATAAAGAAAAACATAGCGAACAATTCTGCATCGCTAACTCCAAAATTGTATTTTTTGATGTATGCCGGTCTTGCAGCAAATGAGCGATATGTTACATATAATTGCGTGGTTGCTTGTAGATGTTTCTGTTAAAATATAAATGATCATGTCAAAAATGTACAATAAGGAGCATACATTAAGCCCCTGACAAAAAATTGTTTTGAAGGTTAAGTTTTTATAGAAAGCGTTCCAAATCTCATGTTATTTGACGGACAATAACGTCGTGAGGGCTTTGTTAAAACGTTTAGCTGAGACAAAATATATAGAAACCATATTTTAGGTATTAAAAAACCATTTTTGCAAAATGTTTGCTCTTCACTGTTATTTTTATTTTAAGTAGGAGCACAATGCAGCTTTTTCTTACTTGCCAAGTGTTTTTAATGTGAGTGAACTCTATAAGTATAATGCTCGTATAATGGAACAAATATTATCATATCAATATGACATCGCTGACTCGATTGCATACTTTTAACATAAAAACGTCAAAAGGTTATAAAAGAGTAGAGGAGAATGACAAGACAAAAGAAGAAAACACAAAAACAAAGTAGAAGTTAAAAAAAGCATAAATGAAATATATCTACACTACTATACACACTACGCAAGGCGAATTCAAACAGGTAAACTCATCTCTACAACTACAAAAAGCCCCATGTATTTTGTTTATACAATTTTCTGGTTGGTTGTCAAAATTATTTTATTGCAAATTAAAATTATCACTTTTTTATAAAAGAAATTAATAAATTCACTTCAATCATTCGCAGTTTTGAAATTTTTTTATTACAAAAATAATATTTTTAACACTTTTCATTCAACTTCTTCTCAAAAAAAATTTAAATTTTGACGTTTGACCATATTTTTTAATTTGCCGTGGAAACAGCTGATGAACGGCTGACGAGATGAGTTTACATGTTTGAATTCGCCTTGACACTACGTATTTAAATTATTTTAATTTCAATACATATTTAAATAATTTGCTTCTATTATTTTTTAACTTTTTTAGCGAACACCTTTGGTAGCAAGGCGAATGTACTAAAGGCGAATTATTATATACATGAATTCGCCTTGTATAAAACAGTTGTCTAATGCAGGGCTCTCAGATTTGGGGGTCGAATCTCAAATTAGACAACAAAAATTTATTTAGGGATTATATTGAGAATGATGAGAAAATAAACTAATTTCATTTTTTTTTTGAAAATTATTGATCGTTTTGTAATGTTGGACTGAAACTGCAAGATTTTTAAGGTGCTAAACTCATATTAATACAATTTAAATTAAACAAATTATAAACCAAATTCAATATCGGACGGATGAAAAATCGGATTTACTCATTGCTATATTCAGGCGCGGATTCAGGGGGGGGGAAATAAGGAAATTTCCCCCCCCTAAATTATAAAAATATGTTTGGTTTATCTCGATAATACAAGAATTCCCAATAATAATATTTTTTTTGTCTATGCACAAAATTTTAGGAAATCCCAGCAAGGTTTTTTTTGTTTTTTTTTTATTGAATCTAACGAAATTTACAATAAGTATCCAAAACTTAATTCTAATAGTATTCAAATACTTATTATTCTACATTCAATCCCAGCAAGTGGCATCTATTTATATCCAAAGAATAAATTTTGACTTGAAAATGCGGTTGAATTATTAATAAGCCTTTATTATATGAATCAAAATTCTATTCGATAATTTTTGACGAAAACACAGATTTTTCGAGGAAAACCCAGATTTCCTTATCTTAAAGATATTTCAACATACAAGAAAAAAATATTAAAAAAATTATAAAACAAGTTTAATTAAATATAATAATCCCAAGCGAAACGCAGTTTTAGCAAAGTATTTGGGAGCCAAACTCTCTACATTATGCGAGACAAGATGGTTGGATCGTCACGACTCAATTTTACACTTTGCAACTAGTGTACATCATATAGTAGAAGCTTTGGAAAAAATATCTGAGTAAAAAGGTAGAGATACTTCATCAAAAGCCTTATATTAAGGAACTCGCTTAGTACTTTTGAATTCATTTACGGAATTAACATATTATATGTGATACTTATTGTATCACAGCCGCTTAGTATCATTTTACACAAGCACGATATAGATCTTCAAAAAGGATCAAGCCTTATCAAAACTACAATCCCTGAAGAGTAAAGAAATAAAGCCGAAGAACTATTTAAAGCGATTTTTGAAAAAGTTAAAGTTATCTGCCTTCAAATCAAGGTTCAAATCACATTCAAAATGTTGAAGATTACTACCAAGTAACATTCCTCTTTTTGCATTTATTTCAGAAAATCTCAAAACACGTTTCCCAATAGATATCCTAAATGTATTAAACATACCTAAACTTCTACCTCAAAGTGTAATCAAGTCAAATACAGATACAAAACTTTTAAAATCACAACTAGCTGATGAGCTGATTATGTTTTTATAAAAGAGATAGATAAACACCTACTAACATCTAAACTTGAGTCTGACCTGTTGCATTTGCAACAAACATTTGAAATATCTGAAAATCTATCAGATAACGTTGTAGATGCTTTAATAAACTGTGATGAAGATATCTACCGAAATCTAAGAAAAATAATTAAAATTTTCGTTTCAATGCTCGTCAGCAGGGCAAGTTTAAAATGGCACGAAAAATAGTTAAAAATGGCTGGTAAAATGGCACGAAAAATGGCAAAAATAAACATGTTATTTAAGAAACATTTATTTTATTACAATAGTATGTTTCTTTAAATTGTCAAAAAAAAAAAAAATTCTTGTGGCAAGACGCAAGAATTTGGAAGTTGTTTTTAATACACTTTAATCTAATTTTTGTTATAAAATTCTGTTTAATAAAGAAATATTTTTATAATATCAGGGAAATCTGATTAAATAACGACATTTAAAATTCTTGCGTTTTGAGTCTTCGATTTCTAGAATTCCCCTGATTATTTCCTGTTATCACATAAAACAGTTCTAAGCCAAAGCTTTCATTCATAGAAATCGCTTTCGTTTGTAACTTCAAGAGGCTTGAGCAGATGCATTGAAAGTACTTTTTACGTCCGATTTTTGCATTATTCAGCTAGCATTTTTAATAGATTCTGCCTCATATTCGCTAAGCTTATTTAAAAATTTTTTTCTAGGTTGCAAAAAACTATTCTTTGGCAAGCTGGACCAAAAATTTCTATTTAAAAATATATGTGAAGAAATGGCAAAAATGGGATATGCAATAAAAAACTTGCCCTACTCTTCAGTAATGCTGCGAGAGAGAGGTCATTTCTTACCCGTCGTCTAATAAAAACATGGCTCAGATCAACAATGACAGAAGAAAGACTGTACTATCTAAATTCGCCTCACGAGGAATTCATAAATTTCTTATTTAAAAAAATCAATTTATAATGAACTGATCTTATATTTCATTTAACCATATTGTTGAGTTTTTTTTAAAAACAAATTTTTTACTTTTTTGTATAAAAAAAAAATTTCCCCCCCTAAGGCTCGAGCTGGATCCGCGCCTGCTATATTAGTTTTTCCGCTTTTGTTTAGGTTGACCTGTTAATACTTTAGGAAGTAAAAACACTCTTTAACGTATGTCCATAAATAGCCAAATGCTATTTTACGCGTTAAATGGATGTGTTTGTGGGGTCGTTATTATAAACCTAATTCTCCACATTTAAAATGTTCACAACTTTAAAAGTTTGTAAACAATATTAAATGGTTAAACGGGAATTTTCAGGCTGACGTCATTTATGATAGAAGCATATCCACCAATATGCACATGATACTTCAAGTATTATACATATTTTAACCAGTAGTCATACAAGAAAATAAAAATGAATTAATAATATCTAAGATTAAATGAATGATCAGTATAACGCAGATTTTTAGTCAGAATTTTAAAGATAATTACCAAATTGGTTAAATGACGTTATTGTTTTAGTGTTGTAATGTTGTATATAAATTTAAAATACAAATTTAGTAGATAAAATGAATATCCACTTAAACTTAATTTTAAAACCAAATAATTTTTTGGGGATTTTTATTTAAAGAGGGGATATTTTAAGAAATTTTTATTTGAAATTTGGAATTGAAAAAAAATATTATTTTGGCATCCCTAGACTAAAACTCACAAAAACATTTGAGTAAAAAAAAATTTAATTATTTTCAAAAATTAGGAAAATAACAGTTTTTATAACATAAACATGTGCAATTTTTTGAGTTTTAAATTGCAAATTCGGTTGAATTTAAAGTTGTATTGAAAATAATCTAAACCCTTTTTTATCTACGTCCAGTTTATGCATTTGAATATAAAAACTGCACCTAAACATACAAATTCTATTAAGTTTCAACACTATAACTATAACGGTAAAAATAAGTTTTTGTGATCTAAAAACGATTTGTACTTAATTTTTATACATAGTTTCATTAATCACATTAATAAATTGTAAAACAAAATGTTAATTTAAAAACACAATTTTAAAAAGCAAATGTAAACAAAACTTTTGACACTTCTGGCTTGACAAAAAAAAAAAAAAAAAAATAACCGGCTGTCTTTTCGCCGCCACCTGAAGTTAATTCGCCTTGTTTGGAAAAATATAAAAATAAAGCTCGCCTACTAGAACTATTTTTGACAAAAGAATTTTTTATTTAAATTTTGAAAATAATCAAACATCTTCAATTTCATTGATATGTCAATTATTTTTTATATTGATACCTACAATTATCTATTTAAAAAGATTTTATTTGAAAACTATATGCAATGTAATGGGTGCAAATTTGTTAATCCTTTTTTTAATTTTAGTACCAAAAATTAATTTTTGTTTAAAAATTCCATATCGAATTTGTCTTGTGAACTAGAAATCGTAGAATGTAAAGAATAGAAAATTGTGATCACTTCTGATAACATCAAGTAGCGATTTTCCTTTCAAAAACCCGATTTTCTTTGAGGAAGCAAGATATTATCGAAAGTTCAGGACAACGACAAAGTAAATATTTTAAATTAAAACATTTTAATTTAAAAATTATAAATTGATAAGTTCAATTAAAGTTTAACATTTTTGTTTACATTTTTTTATATACTTAAAAAAATTTAGGACGAAGTTAGGGATTTATTTGTTAAACTGGGAATTTTGGCAAAACCGGTTGGTACTTTACATATACCGATTTTGTAATTCATATGTTTCGGGGGTACTTAATTAATCGATGTTTTGTATTAATCGATAATCGCGCGAATAATTACACTGGTCGAAATTTACACTTTTTTTGACAAGCTGAGTACGCTGAATCCAATAGTACTAAAACGACTGCTCACATTTTATTGCGGAATTTCGGTATTTTTAGTTATTTCAATAGACTAAACCGTTTTTGAGTTACGCGAATATACATATGTTGTTCAGCAAACCCGAATTATGTTAAAACGCCATGTCTAATTTTGCAACGAGCACAGTGTTATTTGAGTTAAAAATTTAATCGAATAATAATCGAACCATTTAATATTTTTCGAATAATTTTAATTTTGTCTTGCTTAGAAGTTTAACATAAGACCAAAAATTATATCTTTTAATATAAACATATTATTAAACAAGTGACAAGAATTTAACAAAAGGTTCATCATGAAATAAAATAGCAAAACTTTTTTATTTAAAAATAGCATCAAAATTTAATTTTAAATGTTTGTGTTTCAAACACTTTCTTTTTTTGTTTTGATAAAACTTGATTTAGAAAAGATTATTTCACTTATTGTTGACTTTGAAGAGATTAAACGTAAATCGTTTAACGGATTTGCATATGCGATTCGTGATACACAAATTTATGGCCTTTTTCTTAATGTATCGACAAACACCCTGTTACTTAATGTATAATATATAATTGGGAGATAAGTGCCGGTTAGCTTTGCGACAGAATAGAAGCAAATGAGACATTGTGAAGACCAAATTTCTTTAATTGCACATTAAAGTTTTTCGTTGGGAGTAAAGATAATCGCCTAATGTGAAAATGGCCATTAGTCAAATTAAAAAATAATTTCATAAACTAAATAATACACAACATATGCCCAAACATTTAAGTTTATGTGTTTTAATTAAACAAATTAATAGCAACAAACACAAAATCAATATACACCAATTAATTATTTAATTGAACAATTTTTGGCAACATTTCTCTGTTCTTTTTCTTGTCTTTTCTAAAAGTTAGTAGTCTTTCATTATAATACTTGAACCTTATTTTGATTTTTTTAACAATTTGAATACTTTCAATAGTCTTGCTAAGGTTGTTTTCATTCGTCTCAAAAAATCACCTTCATCATCTTAATCACTGCGGTTAAAGTCTGTAGTTAACATTCTTAAAAATAAATTATTCCCAAGTTCTTTTGTTTCAGTCTTGGTACTTTTTACTCAAAGGAAATGTTCCCAAGTTAAGAAAGAATAAAACGGTATTCAAAACGTACCGGCTTCTTTTTCTACATTAAAGATAAAAACTAATACATACTGTGAAAAAACAAATTTTCGATTAATCGACCTAAATTATTCGTTAATCGAAAATAAGCAATTTTAAATTATTCGAACAGTTAATCGCCCAAAATTAATTGAGTAATCGAACAACGGTTAATCGCTTGAATACCTTTGTTGTTTCCCTTAGCTTCGTATAAAGAAAAGGTCCGTACAAATGAGATGACAACAAAAGTCCGTGAATCCCACGAAAACTTAAACATATAAAATGATAGAAATTTTTCGACAAAGATCCATGACATAAGAAATTCTAAGTCGATTTGGGCATGTTTGTGATGTTAGATTTTATGAAGATTGGTTCATAGTTTAGCACAGATCCCATATAAAGTTAACTTCAGTACAATTCAATTCATCAAAAATTCAAATCAAAATTAAAGATTTCGCACAGCAAAGTATAATTAGCAATCTTACGTGTTTTTTATTAAAATCGCTATATTCGTCTTTGATGAACTTTGAAACACTCCACCAAAAGTAAGATTTTCTTTGAAGTGTGTTATACATATATGGGATCTATGATAAGTTTTGGCTGAATATTATAAAACCTAGCCTCACAGCATTTTAATTTGTTGCGGTTTTAGGTGTACAGGTGTATGCCTAATGGAGGAAATTCAGACATATTTTTTTTAATATGAAGAAAATATAGTAAATTTAAGAATATATGAAGTTACATACATGTTTCGAGCATTAATTTTTTTTCGTCTTAGTGGATCGATTTGGAGACGGACCAACCTCCGGTTCATATGCTATGTTCCACGTGAGTGGTTGACAATCAAAGAAAGATATTGTTCTTAACTGGTTTGTCTGTGCCAATTTATATATAAATTTTATATAGTCAAAATATTCGAAAACCGGTTTCTTGAAAATGTCGAATAATCGACCACCCCATTATTTTTTTTTATTTGATAATTGGAAAAAACAAAATTTTGATTTATGTGTTAGTATCAAATTTAAACGCTTATAACTCTGAAAATATTGAACAGATTTTAATAAAATATATATTGTGCACTTCTGCCAGTAAACACTGTTCAGATGGTGTATTTTTTATTCTAGTCGCTGGGAAAACAGAGGAGAAAAGTGTTCTTAACTGTTTTGCGTTAGCCGATTTATATATAGATTAATATGTTTTCCGGGAGTTGGCCTTATATGGGGCCTACAGTAGTAATGGACCGATAATTACAAAATTGGGAGAAGTGATTTATAGACTTTTGGAATTAAATAAGACCACCCTTTATTGTCTTAGGCGTATTTTTAAAGTGGGCTGTAGCCTATAGTAAATTATGAACCGATCATGTTCGAATTTTATGTTCAAGTCAAATACGAACTTTTTTCTACTGAACCGCAATATAAAACTATTTGGCCAAATTTGTTTGGTTCTGTGTTGACCTCTGGCCGACCTAGAACTACTCAAGAATCCACAGTATAATAACTGTAGGGGGCCTTGGATGAATATTTAAAAAGCTTCACACGAAAAGACAAATTTAGAAAATCCTTATTTAATAAAAAAAAATATAATTGATTAAAAAAAATTGTAATATGTTTGTATTAATTAAAAAATGAATTAAATTTGCACCAGTAAACAAATAAATAGTATCAATTAAATATTTTTTGATATTATCAACATTTTCTGCAGTAACGTTGTTGATATAAGTAAATGTTCAATTCACTTGATTAAATTTTTAATTAAAACAGATTTTCATTGGAGGATAAAATGCGTAGGATAAAAATGCGTACATTTAACATTCACCTTGCGTCGGAAATCATGCCCCCTATTAAAATCAATAATCAAATAATACCTCAAAATTCGCATGTAAAATACCTCGGTTTTCCTCTAGATCGCCGTTTAACGTGTAAAATCCATATAGAGGCAAAATTTACTCAAATGAAACTAAAAGCCATCCAAATTCATTGGCTTATTGGAAGAAACTCTGTCCTTAGTTATGACTACAAACTTCTACTTTACAACTCCATCTTAAAGCCAATCTGGTGCTATGGTATTCAGTTATGGGGCACTGCCTCGGCCTCTATCGAAAAAATTCAAAGGCGCCAAAATAAACTTCTTCGAATAATCACAGCTGCCCCTTGGTATGTTAAAAACTGAAATTTTCACAAGGATCTCAATGTTCCATTAGTTAAAACTGTGATAACGAAATATGCAGTAAAATACTTAAAAAGGCTCGAATTGCATCCGAACCCACTAGCTCGAAGTATTTTAAATGAAGAGACACTGCAGCACTTATCCAATAAGATGAGCGACAAACACCTATATAAGTGAACAGAACCCGTGATGAAGAAATTTTTTGTCTGGCACTGGCAGGACATAAAATAAAGTATTAGGTTAAGATTTGATTAATTATTGTTAGTTCATATTAAATATATGAAGATTCAATAAATAAATAATGAAAAAAAAACAGATTTTATTTTCGATTAATGGCTTATTGGTTTTTTTGCGAGTACTTTTTCTGTGCACTACTGGTGGAGGGTATTAAAACAGCAACCAGTTTATTTCTACTATATATACAATATTCATTATAAAATATCTTTGAACTAAACGTGTAATTATTTCAATAAAACTTTTTATCAATTTATTTCACAAGACCTTGTTTCATTAAATGTAGAACATGCAATTTTAGAGTAATTGCATGTTTTCACTGCATCTTTTGTTTATAAAAACAATTGAATATTCGATTAGAAATTTAAACTGCGAAAAGGCCAGATATGCTAACAACATTGATCAAATCTTGATAATCTAATGGGTATTACTATCGCTATTTCTCGCCGTATTGAAAAAAAATTAATCTTAAAGTACTCTACAATTAAAAATTATAAATAAAGGCAAATGGTTTAAACAAAGAAAAAATGCACAAAGAAAAGATGCACCGAAATGACAAATTGTATACAGAACGTGTAGATTGATATATAAACGTGTACATACCTATACGTGTTGGCATGACTCAAGTTTGAATATGTAAACGTGGTAAATATTCGGCCTTATTGTGGTTGTCGTTGTCGTATACGACTGTGTAATAGATTAAAGTAATACACAACATGTGTTCTTTAATCTACTACAAAAAACGACACGTTTGTTTACGAAAACGACAACCACAATAAGACTGATTATGCGAACAACTGGCAACACTATTATATGCGGCGAATAAGTTCGGGTCGCAGATTACTAAACAGATATTACACGAGACGGTAGATTTTGCGTTTTTTTTGCCTCTTTCTAAGAAAGCTGCCCTTTTGCATTTCTCTTTGCATCATCTTTTATGCCGATATACAATGAACACAAATTTATAAAGTTGAGATTTATTTGCAAAACTGTTGTAAAAATTATATTTTAAATTTATCACAATACGAGTAAATAATATTTAAGTAAGTAGATAACATTATAAAACAAGACAATAATACTAAATAAATGTTTTCTGCATAAAACAAACGTTTGTTGAACTAATGCATTTGTTTAACGTGGTTTGTTTTTTTTGTTTTGATCACGCAATTCGTGTTGATTGTAGCGGTCTGTTTTTCCACATTGCCACTTTACAACCAAAAAACGCTTTCTGTCTTTTTCTTCGAAAGCTGCCTTCGAATCTGGTTAGGCCCTTTTTCACACGTCACTTTTTACAGTTCTGTTAGTATTCTGTGGTTTGGGTCTGGAATCTTTACTCCCACCAACAGCTTGATAACCACGCGTTATTAAAATAAAAGCTATCAAATTGTGCACAAGTTCAACAAAGGAAAATAATTTGCCGTTTGTTTATTGTTTACAGTATTGAAAAACAGTATTGGGAGATGTAAAATAAACTTAAGATTTTTCGAAAATATAATAATAAATAATATAAAAAAACAATCGATGTATAAAAAACATCGATGTATTTTATGAAATATCGATGCAACATCGATGTTTTTTTTACAGTGTCCATCCCTAATCGTAAGTACTTTTTTATTTACTGCCTGTTCAACGATTTCGAACGTAGACGTTAGCATAGAATTTTGTATGGAATATATTTGTAAAACTTAGTGTTTTTCATATACAATTTTTATGCGAACGAAAACGTTCGAAATCTTTGAACTGGCAGTAACTCTACAAAAAGTGCAGTATGTAGTTGAAATCAACAGAAAAAGGTACACACAAAATATTTAAGTAGCTGGATGGACTAGTAGGCAAATTGGATTTTTTGTAATAAAAGCCAATGTCTTCAATTGTTGGTTAAACATTTTCTAGTTTTTTGTATTTCGTTTTAGTCGGGACATTGAAATGTGTATATTTTTTTTGACAATATTTAAAATTTTTCCTGAAAGTACTTAGTCGCGTCATTAAAAGTCTTTTTAAAGTTTCCTTAGTTAAGTAAACCATTCTCTCAACAATGTTGTAGGTAAATATAAAATAAAAACATAAAAGAATTATAGGAAACATATAAAATTGGTTAAAATCTGTCTATTTTATCTAAAACAGATATATAAAAATCTCTTAAATCAATTCGTTCTGAGATAAACTTAACTTCAGAATCGAAGGCGTTTGATTTATGCATATCTCTAACTGGGCTCTAATAAAACTCTATAAAGTGAATTAATAGATTGTATTTAACGATGGTGTCTATTTGCGACCTAAGAATTGTTAAAAAGCATTTGCGTCAAGCCGCCTTATGATACTCGTTTGTGGTAATCTTCACAATTCACAGAATTTAATAACGGCAAATTTCGAGAATTTGTTTGGCAAATTCATTGCAGTAATTCAGGGTATTTTGACATTAAATGGTTTTAACTGTTTCTTCATCAATGTTGAGAAATATTTTTGGATCAAAGCAAATGGGTGAATTTAGCCAAAATCTGAAAACTGCTCAATTCTTTTAATGTCTGATAGGTATTTGTTGTCAAACTATAACAATGAGAGCCTTTCATCACAATTTGACGATGATATCAAGCTGTTAAGAACAAAATAAAGGGCTATCTCTGTTGGGGTCATATGTCTGGAACAGATCCCACACAGTGTTGCCAGATTCTTCTGAGCTTAATCGCCAGAAATTTTGACGTCATTCAGAAGCTGTTATGGTCATTGTGTGTTGTGTGATGACGTCAAAATGACGCCAAAACCACATGCGCATGATTTTTACATTCCGTGTACTCTAGGCTTTATTTTTTTCCGGTGGTTGCACTAAATAAAGGAGATTTTTAGAACGCCCACTATGTTTGTAAATATCTCTTCTTTAATGGGAATAAAGCACGATAGATTCTTCCTAAAATAAATTGACTATCGCTTAAAACGAAAGACAAACTACAAAACAACACGACGCACAGTGGCTGAAAATTTCATTTCATTGGCCAAAAGTCCATTTTTGTTTGTCACCGATTTCAAAAATTTTTAATTTATTTTATAGTAAACATATTAAACCAAAGGGTAGCCAAAAAATTAGGTCAACATATTGGTAATTGTGGTTTTGCCATGTTGTTATACACAACCTGTTTTTTCTTAATTCAGAAAAAAGTAATTTTTTTTATATTTAATCCGAAAGAAATTATCATTGTTAAAAACCTATCATCGATAATGCCCTGCTGTGCAACTGTTGTGTTATTTATATTTGAGATGTTAAGAATTTTTTTCTAAACTACTATATTTTTGACAAATTTCAACTTTAGTAGAAAAAAACTTTTGCGGACCAAAAGGGACCAAGAAGGTTAAATCACTGATAGAAAGGTGAAAGTGTTTTCTTTAAACCTATATATACTCTTGTACCCTCTTGGACACGCTTGTTTAACACTTTTTTTAATTTTAATGAAATTATTCAAAAAAAAATTTTTTTTTTTGTTTGAAATTTTGTTTATACCGCCTTCAAAAAAAATTTCATGATATAGGGAATATTGATAGTGATCAAACAGAATACAGGTAGTACATACATATAAAAAATTTATTATTGTTACACAATTCGAAGAACGTATAGCTGCCCTAATTCATTCTTATCCGTTACACTACGTTCACACTAGGGTATTTTATAGTAGAATTAAGAGCTTAGACACGTGTTAACTCTAAACAGGTATGTATATTGTGAATCCCACCTTAGAAGGGATTTTTAATTTTTTTGGTCTTTTTATTTTATCTGTTTTTATGACTCTAATAATATTCTATGACTCTATAACTATGCAATGCGTTGTTAAATTTGTGTCAGGATTTTTATAGCATAATAAAAAACTTAAAATCGTTTTTTAATCCTTTTTATTCTACCTGTATTCGGATGCAAACTCAGCTATAAAGAATTGGCCGGAGTGTATTTTAGAAACAAAAACGAAAAAGATGTTAAAAATTACATTCGAAAAAAAGGAAACTTCAATTCCTATAGCACTGAAAAACAATTGGACTTAGAAAATAAATTATTTGCTTTCATCAAACATTTAAAACAGCGATACAGAAAAGTTGATTACGGCAAAGATACATTTTATAAGAGCTTTGCAAACTTGTTAGAGAACGAACTTTCTGTCCAGATCGCTTCTGAAACTTCATATATGGAGAAAAGTTTAGGAATCTATCTGTCGATTAAAAAAAATGTAACTAAAATATCTCCTTCGGTTCAAAAATTACAGATTTTTGGCCAATGACTGCTGGCATGCAGCCTTGCACAAATCGATTTAAGTAGTTATTCTTAGTCTATCAGCATACCAAAATGTTGGCCTAACTGATGCATTACAAACATCAGCAAAAACGCATAACGCACTCTCCATCTACTGCACTGTGTGTTATAAAAATACAAGCATTCCACTAATTGCTAAATATCAAATTTTTCAAAAACATCAAATTATTTTTCGTTGTTGTGGTAATTGTTTATAACTACCCTGCAAATATTATTGGACCACGTGATCCAATTTCATAAAATGGACTACTCCATGGACTGGTCCGATGTCATGCAAGCATGGACCATGTCATTGTTACAAAGTGTTTGTAGTGAGACGACATGTCTTCGTTTTATAACGACATGTTTTCGTTTTTAAACGAAGTTAAAACTAACCCTCTTGTGTATACAATGGAGTAGTTTTAAAACTATTTGCAGGGTATTATAAAAAAAACAAACACATTGAAAAGAAAAAACAACAAAACTAATCAAAAAAAGTGTTATTACGAACAACAGAAATAACAAAAATCACATGTATTTAGCAGATACCAAAACAAAATGTAAATAAAATGTTTTACTAATGAATGACACATATACTAAATAAAATTTTTTTTTATTTATTTTTGTTTATTGTTCAAGTTTTTTCTTTTTATTTTAAATAAATAATAAACGACCGGCAGTTGATATGTTTTGATAACAATCGTATCTGTATCGCATATTCATTTAAAGATACCAGAGCATTTAGTTACATTCCTAAATTTTTTTAAACCGTACGCTTACAAATGTACACTGCTTGAATATTTTACTTTATTTTGTTGTTTCAAGTATTGAAATACGTAAAAAATGGTGTTCGCGCTTTGTTCGCCAAACTTATTTTAACACATTAACTGCGAAGGCACTTTCAGCAAATAAGATGCTGGGGGCCACAGCATTTTTTTCCGTTATCTCTTCGAAAACGCCAATTATGGAATTTAGAGGATACTCCCAGTATTATTTACTGCTTAAAAACATAGAGTGTTTTACAAATAAGAGTGTCGCACGCATGTGTCCGACAAGGCTCTTCCCGACTTTTATTTAATGCAAGGCCATGTCGGACATATATGCACGACAAAAAACACTCTCACAATAATGCAACAAATTGGGTTCGCTCTATAGTTTTCCTTATTACGTGTTAATTTTTGGCTTTGAATTATAAGAATAATATGAAAAATAATTTTTCGTTTACTTTTTTTCAAAGAAGTTTTTTTAAATTAATTTTTGAGCTGCGCCGAAACCATTATTACAGAAATTTTTTCAAATTTTTTTAAGCGAATTCTAATTTTTAAGAATATTTGCTAAATTAGTTTTAAAAGTGTACACATTGTTCTGGGACTTTTTGACAGAATGGGTCGGAAAGTCGTGGCCTACGCGGATGATGTAGTTTTATTGGTGTCGGGCAAGTTTCTGCCGACAATAAGCGAAGTCATGCAAGGGGCGCTGGGCGAACTGTCGGCATGGGCGAGTGATAAGGGACTGGGAGTTAATCCGGAGAAGACGGAGCTGGTTCTTTTTACTAGGAGGTACAAGGTGGAGAATTTTAGGCTACCGGTACTGGGAGGTGTGGAGCTTGGACTATCGGATGGTGCTAAGTATCTGGGAGTATTTCTGGACAGCAAGCTGTCTTGGGGAAGGAATGCTCAGGAGAGACTAAAGAGGGGTCTCAATGCCTACTTTCAGCAAATAAGTTGGGTAAGAGTTGGGGACTCCGGCCGTCAGTAGTGGGATGGCTGTACACTTCGGTGGTTAGACCCATTCTTACGTATGGATGCTGTGTTTGCTGGGAGTCATTGACATTGACTAGTCGAAGGAACCTTTGGTCTAAGGCTCAGAGGTGTGCTTCAATTGGCATGACAGGTGCCATGAGAAGTACTCCTCAGGCGGCCCTGGATGTCATTCTGCATCTTCTGCCTATTGAGCAGTCTGTCAATGTACGGCTTGTGAGTTCGACTCCCGCCAGAGACTGCTCTGATTCACTATAACGGCTCAAAAGTTCTTAAGCGAGAGATTAAAAGTTTTTGTATATATTTGTCTTAGAAATTAAAGAATTTACGCAGATAAGGTGTTGTATTTAAGACGAAAAAATCAGCATGGTGCAGTGATCAGTTTAAAATTCAAGTAAAAAAAGCTGGCAGTTCTGAAGCATGTGATGTTGATAAACAAATTAATAATTCTTGATGGAGGCCTTAATTAGCCATTATATAGTTACCGCTGACAATAATATGGTTATATTAAACATTATATGTTTAACATTTTCTTTGGGTGTGGTTTTAATAATTTTGGCCAAACAAATTGGATAAATTACCCATAGTGCAAAGGCAAGAAATTAAAAGTAAAAAAAGTTATATAAAACCGGTTAAGTGACACGTTTAAACCGTCTTGTAGGTTACTCAAAAATATAAACATTTCGAATCTGGTAACTTCAAAACCGGTTAACCATTGCCAATTTGATTGGAAAATATAACAAATAGCTGAATAAACAGACAAGAAAACAAAATAAATTAAGATACAACTAACAGTAATTACAAGTCAATTATCATAATATTTTTTAGTAAAAAAAAATAGTATAAAAACAATCATGAATCATAATAATCTGTTGGTAGATGACTAAAAAGATTTATTTTCATCAGATGAAGCAATTTAACAAAAATAAAAGATGTAAATAAGGAAAAACAACAAATATCAAAATACATTAACTGCATTAGAGTCAAGGTTGCCATTCTTGGTTTTTTCCAACCAAATTTGGTAGAATTTTTTCCGTTTTTCAAGTCGGTTTGAGAAAATATACTATTTTTTATTTATAGAAATTCAGAACATTTTTCGAAAAGCGAGCAAAACGGTTTTGGATTATTCAACGAAAATTATCGTTTTTCCGAAGTCACTAATTTTGAGGGCTGGCGCAGCTCCAAAAAAAATCCAATTGGCCTGATACTTTCGACATTTATTTTAAATTCTCAAAAACACGTTAATTTTTGGGTGAGACTTTATCATTTCCAATATGAAATAAAGGGTGTCTAAAATTTAAGTTGAATTTTGATTTTAGATCCTTAATACTTTTCGGTAAGTTAATAGGGTACGTTGCATATAGGAAACACGTGTTTTTGTTATTAAAACAAAAAAATCCAAGTTGAAAAACCGCATTATTGCTCGTAGAGGAGGAATGAATTGGCCACCAAGATCGTGCGATTCGACACCTTTATATTTTTTGTTTTTTGAAATCGAAAGTGTACAGCTACATCCCACAACAGTTTAAGAGCTTAAAAAAAACATTATCGAGCATATATCACTCATTGGCAACAGTTAATTGAAAAATGTTATTGAAAATTTTGGTAAAAGGTTGCGATCATGCCGAGTCACATTTTTAACTGAAACCTCTTTGCAATAATAAACTTAAATAAACATATTTTAAATATCGCAAAAAAATCTTTTTTTTATTAAAATTAAAATGATACATCAACTTTGGACTCCCTTCATAAACACTATCTATTTTGCACGCATTTGTGTGGCGTTTACGATGTTTTCGACATGCCTTTATTTTTTTCATACAAGTTGTCAAGATGAGAATGCTATCGGGTGGCATGTTATTTTCTAGCATGAAAACAATTTCGAATAAATGGCGCTTACGTGGTCAAGGAAGAAACACAGCGAAATGACTACCGTTTGAATCCCCCAAATAAATGATCGACAAATTTTTGTTTTTTTTTTGCTTCCATAAGAATACATTTTTTAATTTTTGTAAGGACCAGTTTATTTTCCATAAAAGCAGTTTTTTAATTGTTAGTTTTTTGTAAAAAAAATATGGCCACACTGATCACTGTATACAATTTGTATAGGATAAGAAAAATGGAAGGCAAGACTGGCAAAACAAGGACAAAAGGAAATAAAGAAAAGAACAACAATAACTTACTTTGGATCTTGTATACGTATGGAAACATCATCTGTGGAACGCTGTTTTGAACGCATTGGTGTTGATATTACTGTGGAGCCATAGACACGTATAGCTTCATCAGTTTCCTCCTCGAAAGCATCGTGAATGGAAAAACGTTTTTCTTTACCTTGACGGCCAGCAGAGAAATTATTACTACTGTTGTTATGCATTTTGTTTTGTTGTGTTAAAGTGTGTGAGTTTTAATTTGAATGTATCTTCCTTATGGTTTTTTTTTTGTTTATCTTTTTTAACTATTTGACTGATCGATTGACAGACTGACTGACTATTTGTCTGTATGTTTTGTCAAAATAGGCTTGTTAGATTGTGTGTGTGTGTTTATATGATGTTTTATTTACTTGATGTTGGGCTGTTTTGTTGGTTGGGTTTCTGTTTCAGCTGCTGACTGCTGTTTCTTGTATTTTGTTTTGTTTTATTTTTATTATACTTTCCTCGTATTTAGATTTTTAGTTTAAGACAGAAAGAAAAAAATAATAGCTATATACTACACACATATGTACATATAAATTTTTTTTATTTGATTCTGTTATTTATTGTTGGTTGTTCAGACACCAAGAATTCGTATATTTTCTTTAGGTACAATATTTTTTATTTTCTTTAAAGTAGATACCTACCTATTTTAATTAATTATGTTTTTTTTACTTTAACAAACAACATAGGTAGGCATAACATTTTTTTCGATTTATTATAGATTATTGCGTTTTTTTAATTAAAATTTTCGTAGGTATTTTCTTAAAATCAAATTTTTATTTTTCTCACTTTTTGTTTTCGTTAGAAAAAATCTATTTTCACTATTTTTTATACAAAACTTTCTTTGCCAAAAAAATTTCTTATTCTTTTCTGTTACACTTCTTTTTGGGTTTTCTTAGATATTTTTTGCTTGATTCTTTGTTAAATTACACTGCAATTCACTACCAACTTTTAATAAAATTTTATTACTTTTTTATTTTTCTCCCTCAATCGGTGGAGCTATTGAAAAAATTATAGGTATTTCGTTTTCATTAAAAATTTAACAAATAAATATTCTATTTATTGTTCGCGTTCCACTAAAATTTTACAAATTTACAAAAGAAAATCGACAATTATTGAATGACTGACTGACAGACAGCACAATAAACGAGTGTATGGGGCTGTGTATAAGTTACTACTAAAAAGTCTGCAATTAAATTAAAAATATGTCTAAATTAGTATGTGGAATGTATTTACAACTGTGTGTATTAAGAAAAGACAAGCACTTTCCTTGCTAATTAACAGAGTTGATAAATGTATAAAATGCGAACAGAAAATAAAAATTTATAAAAAAGCAAACAGGAAATACATATGTTAATGAATAATGATAATTTATTTCTTTTCTTAATAAATTCTTTTAATTTTTACTACACTTTTATTTAATTTATTTAAAGGCTGTTTCATTCACAATAATGCTTCGTGTAGAGTGGTATTTTTAGTTACTTATTTTTTTTAAGCAAGCCGAATATTTAAAATATTAGGTGGGACGTTTAGATGTCTTTTTAAATGAGAAGGTGTAACTAAGTTTTCCGTTATTTTAAAATTAAAAACGCTGTTTAAAAATGTATTAATAGATGAAAAATAAATACCGATTCCCTAATTATTTAAAACTAAAAATTTGTTTGGGACCTATCAGCACACAAAATTGCTATTTTCGGGAGTGGTATATTTTTATGGGAGCTATGGTCAAATATAAGGTTGAAATACAATATTTTTGTGTCATACTTTAGTTTAAAACCTACCAACAAATTAACATGGTTTATGAGCACAAAGACTTTTCCGGAAAGACGTTTGTTTATTTGGGGACCATGTCAAATTATGGACCGATTCTCACCATTTTCAATAGATCCTTTTATATCATAACTAGTTTTACACTTAATTTATTGTAGCTAATGAAGTGTTTAAGTTTTACAAATTTTCAAATACAAAGTCTTTTATCTTTTGCTACTAAAAACTATTTCAGTTTCTGCCCAATATGAGATCTATATGAGAGCACCGGAGGCTATACTTCTCTGCATTTCTTTTGAGGTCTTACTTATTTTTAAAAAAATTTTTAAAAAAACAAAAAATTTACAAAAGATTGATCAAATAGCTATCTAAGCTACTTGGGACAAATTTTGCTAACACCAATAGATAATAAGTTACATCGATGAGAAAAGGCACTTGTATGGCCAACATTTAAAACTTTGACCTCCTCTAACTCAGAAACTTTTTAAGCGATCTTGTTGAACATTTGTGTCTTAACTTATATCCAGTAGGACTTACCTTGGTGCAAATCGGAAGACATCGATTTCAAAATTGGGTCACTTGACATGAAATCCCCCATATTTTTTTCATAAAGAAAATACGAACTATTAATATAAATTGTTGCATTCTTTTTTCTAAATAAAATACAAAATATCGATATTAAAAAAATAATCGATATATACCGGCAATATTTAAAATACCTACATATCGATATTTAATTACGAATATCGAATTCGATGACAGTTCAGATTTCAGCCGTTTTTTAACTGTCTTCTAGATTACTCTTGTTTTATTAAGAATTGCGTCATATGTTGTTTTAGCTAATAATTTACCATTGGTCCAATATAAATTCCCCTTCTGAAAATCATTTAGTTATGACCGATATACGTATCTACTGTGAGAGTGAAACTTGCATTAAAAATTTTTAAAATCTGAGGTTAGTTTTGAATATGTGGTTAATTCTTTATAAAAAAACATTTGTGGTTTTGCCATTATTAAAAAAAATCTCAATAGTGAAAACCGTTTCAGGAGAAAAATTCTAATAATAATAATTCTTAACATGTATTCACAGGCACACATAGAAAGAAGAAGATATCTAATTCATACGTTTATCTTGATGAAATATTTTCGTTTTTGTTCCATGAACGTATGCGTTTACTTATTTATAATCTTAATAAACAGAAACAAACTTACCGAAATGTTCTTATTGTTCCTTTATAATAAAAAGTTTTCACGAACCACGAAAATTTGTTCGAAAAGGGCTTATGGCCGGAAACTGTAATGGGCATTTTCTCCTTCAAATATTACTTAAAATAATTTGTTATTTCTACTTAATATTATAACATAAACAGATGCTTAAAATATTAGGATAAAAACTCTGCTTCAAAAAGTCAAATGGTTTAAGAGATATTCAGTTTTTTGTGTCTCCTAAACACTTTGTATTTTTGTACCTGCGACTAAATACAGCTTTAAACCGCTACCAATTATAAACTATTGTCAGTTTTTTTATAAAGATTATAAAGAGGGCACATTATAATAATTTAAATTGTTTAGTGTAGAGCCGAAGAAATTACAGCACGTCAGTGAGCATGATATATATATGTATATATATAACGATTGGTGTGAATCGGTCCATCATTTTAAAAAAACCCCATACAAGCTTGCTTACGAAATAGAGTATTTGTGCTTATAGCCATCTTTTTGTATTGGCATTTAGATAACACTTGGACAAACTTATTTTATTCCAATCTAAAACATCTCACAAAGTTTTATGGGAATTGGTCCATGTTTGGCCAGAGCTCTCATACAAATACTACTCCAGAAAATAGCTTTTAATGCCATAACTTCTCTATGAATGCTGGTATGGACATACGAATTGGTGACAATAACTTAACGATAGCTTCTATGTCATGACAAAATGTTGTGCTGGTAGGTCCGAATTTAAAAATAGGTCCCATATAAACCCCACTCCTAAAATCACTTAAATGCATTAAAATATGAATGAAGATATCTTAATGCACAAACAAATTTGAATCTTAACCTCATATCTAGAGTATCCAACAATTTGACGTTTTGGTGTTGTTCGAGCAATACATTAATCGATTTTCGAATTTTAAATTTGCTCGATTAATCGAGTAAGGTTTTTAAATTGTTCGAATTACTCGAATAATTCAAATAATTTTATCCAATACGGACAAAACATAAATCTCTACATGAATTGATACTTTTTTTATTTTAATAAACACAAAAAAAAAACAATAATACAAACATGTAGTTTAACAATAAACAATAAAATAACAATTCATATCGCTCCTTTATTGCAACATAGTCATATATAAAAAACTCAAAAACTTCAAGTTACTTTGGCAAAAGTGTATTCATACCTTCTTTATAAGTATGTAAAAATAAAATCAATATTATATCTCAAACTAAACCGATGTTATAACAAAATATATTTCATTAAACCTGTATCTAAGTGTTCATTTTGAAAACTTTAATCGCATTTTGCAAAATTTCGATTGTTTTTTTTTTTTTTTTGAGATATGACTTTGTTGCAATAAAGGAGCGATAGTTTTAAAGGAGCGGATATTTTTAAATCTTTTAAATTAAATAAATAATTTAAAAAATCAAAAAAACCCGGCTGCAAATAATACAGTTTTTATACATTAAGAAGACTGAACGAGACAAGTTTAAGGAAAACCATTTTAAATTTACACTAATTCGTTTTAAAGCGGTCTGTCCACGTCATGTTTTTTTAGCAAGCGCTTTGGTAGTATTAGTGCACATGTGTTTGTATCAGCGCTTGCAAAAACCCAACCCGGCGGGGGTTTTCATGGGGTTTATATGTTTTTTTTGCCACTTATGTACGTGTTTCCGCTCCTATTTTTATGAATTTTTTAATAATGTTCCTGTAATTTTTTTATGTATAGGATTTTAACTTAATTTCGGCCCTTTCAAAATCAAACTCCGGAATTTTGAAAATCAAATTGAGTATTTTACAAATCATATTCCACATTTTTCAAATCAAATTCGGCACTTTAAATATTAAAATCAATTTTAATCAAATTCATTTTAAAAAGCCTGATTTTGATTTTTAAAATGAATTAGATTTAGAAAAGGCCGACTATATGGCGCTGCGAAATATGGCCCTAAAAAATAAATGAAAATTGACCCCAAATTTGGGGCAATTTTTCATTATGCAATATGACCCCATTTTTTAGTGAAAAATTACCTCAAAAAACATTAAAAATAACCCTAAAAATAAAATGAAATATGACCCTCAATTTGGGGTAATTCTTCATTATGAAAAATCACCTCAAAATTTATAATGAACTTTAACCCCAAAAAAGAAAATTATATTAAAAATACCTATGCCCGAAACTAAAAATCCCAAATTTAGAATTCCGATTTCAAAATTCGAATAATTATACAGTTTTGGTTTTAAAAATCGTACGATTGATAGCATGGTTGGGCTTTCGGCCATGCGCAAGGATTTTTTCCTCTATGGCATAACGAACACTGGCTTTGCTTGCTAAAGCTTCATGTTATAGCCGGCCTTTGGCCGGGCTCAAGGTTTTTCTTCTCTATGGTATAACGAACGCTGGCTGGGCTAACTAAAGCTTCACTACATAGCCGGCCTTCGGCAGGGCGCAATGATTTTTTTCTATGGTATAACGAACACCGGCTTCACTCAGTAAAGCTTCTGGTATTACAAATATCGGCTTCGCTAACTAAAGCAACTCTGCATAACCGGCAAGGATTTTCTCCACTTTGGTATAAGAATTCGGGTTTTTTATACTATCCCAAGAAGCTTTTACATAAATTTGTGTTAAAATGTTTGGGGTGATTTTTCATTTCTTCAAGTTTGCATATTTTATTAGCAAACGAAAAATAGCCCCAAAGTAAAAATTGTGATTTTATTTGGCGCCCTTTTTTTATTCCTTGATATTGGGGTAATTTTTCATTCCACTTAAAATGCAAAAACACCCTTACGTAAAAATAAAAAATTACCCCAAAAAAACAAAAACTTGCCCCAAAATTGCGCGTTGTTGTGTCACATGTAAAATTTTGGGGCCGTTCTTCACTTTCCATTTGGGGCCATATTTCCTGGGGTAATTTTGCGCACCGCCATACTATATATGCTTCAATTAATAAATAGAGAAAAGCCCTCTAACGTTAAATCTTCATACGAACAAAATGGGCAGGCATATAAACAAACACATTGTATGCATTTTATAATCATTTTCTTATATGTTTCTGTAAATTAAATGTAAAAATTAAACCACTAGGGTTTTTTTAAACAAAATACCCATTAAAACCCGTGATTTTATGTGTCACACCGATGATGCTGGATAGAAAATCAAAAAATTTAGATATGACAGTGAATATTACGTCCAGCACAGACTCAAAAATTATCTGAAAGCCAAAGTTTAGTACAGTTATGTTTATTAGCAGGCGGGAACCAATATTTTTTTTCGGTAGGTATATTTATATAAGTTTGTCATACCATTTGTAATTTCTACAAATTTCATCTTATAGCCTACAAATTAGGTTAAGGTATATTCTAGGTCCTTAAGAGTAGGAAAGTTGATTTAACAATGTCCGTCTGTCTGTTGAATTGGCTTTTCCGAAGACCACAGATATGATGGTTGTTATATACTTCTACCACATACGCTGTGTTTAATTTTGCTATTGAAATTCAGCCAGATCGTTCCATAAATTGCTGAGATATGAGAAAAAGAACCACGATTGCCTCTAAATTTTTCATAAAGCCCCTGTTTTTGTTTTTGTTTACACATCGCAAATAAATACATGATTTGTCACTTAAATAGATTAATGTGTTTTAAACGAATAAATGTACTCAACATATTGAATTTTTTTTTTAATTCGGTTTGATTACGTGCAGGCTTGCCAGTTTAGAACTTTTAGTGCAAGATTTAGCACGAAATGCTAAGCATTTCGAAAAAAGTGCTAAGTGCTAGTTTAGCACATTTTAATAATTATTAAACATTTTTAGCACTTTTTTTAGATCCCAAAACTATAAAAACAAACTCACGTAATCAATTCAAGTAAAGTATCAATTCTTTAAGTGTATCAAGAAAAATACATACATATTAGGCATATAACTTTTTACAATTTTTGCAAATAGGAAAAGTTGCATAGCATCAAACGCAATTACTTTTTTTTTATAAGATCTTATAGCCATTTGATTTATCATTAAATTTGAATAAATGTTAGTGTTTTTTTGGGATTTCCAAACAGGCTTTCAAGGTCTAAGTATTTCCTATATGTAAATAAAAGATTTATTTCATATTTTCATCCGACGTTTCGTAGGCTGTTTTCCTACCTCTTCAGGGATTATTTTTATTGAAATATAAAATCTTGAATTTGTATTTACATTTCCATTTCTAATTTAAAAGTGGTTTTAAACAATACACACAGTACAATTAAACACACAAATAAAACAAAAATATAAATGTATAATTAATAAAAAAAATATCACAGAAAAGTTAAATTTTTAATGTAAGTATCACAGTTGAAAATGTTATTTGTGAGAAAATGTTTAAAAAACTTATATAAGTGTGACATGCAATAATTATGTATATGAATTGTTCAAAGCTTTTAAATATCTTTAAAAATTATCAAAATAATAATTATACGCTTACCAGTTTTATTTGGTTTAATACCTTTAGTTTTTCTAAAATCTTTATGGATGAAGTTTCCTGATGATCTGGCCTAAGCAACCAGTGAAATGCGCAAAGGAATAGCTTATCCCATCAACAATAAATTTCAGTTTTTTTATCAAAAATAAAAATTGGGAAATTAAGCACGAATAACAAAATCATTTAAAATTATCTTTAAATATTATTATTTTCACAAATAGAAACTGGGAATTATTTCCTTTCATAGGTTACTTTATTATATTCAACACAAAGAATGTTGATGAAGGCCGTAGCGGGCCAGAAAATGCATTACATTCTGGTTCTGGTGTTTAATAATTGTACATTTTTCTGTACATACAATATACTTTATTGCTATCCAAAGGATAGCTAAAGTAAAATGTAACAAGAAGATACAATATAATAGTCTGGTAGTGAATAATGTCATTCCTAAAAATTAAAAGGAATGGGACTATTACAAAAAAGCTTTATAAAATACATAACTGAAATTTAGCTCATACAATAAATTCGAAAAAAAAAAATTATTATTTTCCCTATAATAAAATTATAGCAATGCCAGCACTCAGTAATGCTCGTTGGAACTCGGGAACTCTGGCACTTTTGTCTTTTATACTTATTCCGGAATATCAATTGCAATTATGTGCTATTTGTAAATTTGTAAGTGATGGTTAGAGTGAAGTCTGGTTTTCTGATCATTAATAATTTTGCCACACTACAAAAATCAGTGTCCGGCTAGGGAAAGACGCCATAAAATTTTCAAAGATCACGTTTTTCACAAATTAGCTCACCAATGTTTGTCAGACATTGGGACAGAAAACCATCAGCTATTCAGAAAGTTCAGCGGGGCAACCTCCTATTGGACCAAAGACCTATTGGATATACCTTTCTGTGAACCAGAATGAAAACATAACTATTATGTTCAGTTCAGACAAGACTTTAAACATATCGGACGATATTGAAAAAAATCGGTTCATCTGAAAAGTACCAAAATGAGTTGGTATATGAGGAAGATGAAATGAAAATTACATAATTGAAATTTTGCAACTTTTGATTTTATTCACAAAAGTCGACAAATTTTAATTAATTTAAGAATTTCATAAAACGCAATATTTGTATGGGAGCCCCCTTAGGGATGGTGATAAATTTGTCGACTTTTGTGAATAAAATCAAAAGTTGCAAACAGATTTTAATCATTTATGGATTGTTTTGTTTGTAGCTTCGCTTTTTATAAGTCTGCAAAAAATTAGAAGCCTAGCAGCATTTTTTAATTTTGTATGAATTTTTAAAAAACAAAAATTTCGAAATTTTGATAAAAAAATCAATTTTTTTTTCAAAAAAAAAATCATGATTCAATAACGACTACTCATATTAGAAAAATAGTTTTACTTTTCTGAAATGAAATTTTATTGCGGAATTTTTTTAGTAATTTCAATAAACTAAACCGTTTTTGAGTTACGCGAATATATGTTGTGCAACCTCCTTCATTTTCGAAATAACGGTATATCTCGAAAACCAGAGCCAATCTGAAAAAACCGCGGCCACCACTGCATTCAGCGTCCCCGAATTATGTTAAAACGCCATGTGCCCCGCTTGTCTGTTTTTTCAACTAGCATAGTGTTATTAGTGATAGTAGATATTTATAACCACAAAAATATCTTATTTTAATAATCGGCAGCAGTTGCCAAAATAAGAATCAATTGTAAAATGCTGATATAAATTTTAAAATGCTCGAAATGGATCTTATATAGAAGCAACAGTAACTATGAATGAATCCTCTACAAATTCTATTATTTTTTTTAGATCCTAAAACTATTTCCATATGGCATCACCCTACCAATCTTGTTGTCTTTCTTCTGGCAACTTATCTACATGGGTTTTAGCGTTTGAATTTTTTTCATACAAATTGTATCCGGTGATTTGTTGACTCTCAATATCATCAATCAAATTAGTTTTTATATAAATATTTTGAATTTGTTGTTTGAATAATTGCCCCTTGAAGCATGTGAAAAAAACAAAAACTAATGTGGCCTGTTGCCTGATTTTTAAAGAGACAAAAACTTTATTGGCTTAAAAAGGGATTGCATTAAGTTTAATTGTTCAACATCATTGTTTATTGAGGGATTAACTACGATTAGTTAATGCAACATAATTTTTTGTCTAATACATCTCTTTTGTCACTTTGATTTTATTTACGATAAGAATTTGTCAAGAGACGGATTATATTTTTTTTCCAACACGTCTGTTGATGCAATTTGTTGAAGCATCTTTGATGATTTTTGCCATTACCGGTTTTCTGGCCACGGTCGGAGCGGATTTTAGCGGATATTTATTTGTATTGTGGCTGCATTTTTTTTCAACTTTTTTTTTTATTGTTGGTTTGGCAATGCAGTATTTTACCAGGTAAATTCAGACTTCGTCATTTTTCCTCTCTTTAAAGTTGATTGTTAAGGCTTCCCTTTTTGTGTTTAATTTAGGTTTCTTTTGTTACTTTTTTACGCTGTAATTGAAATTTAAAGAAAAAACAAAGAGTGGGTTTATTTAATGCCCAAATAAGGAATTTCCAATGACATTTTTTGATTGTGTCAATTTTAAATTAAAAATTGCGTGTGCTTTTGAAAGAAAGAAACATAAACATTTATTGTTCTTTATCAATTATTGCGAAAACATGTTTCTAAAAATGGCTTGAAATCAATTTTAAGTCAAGCAATAAACTTGAGTTTTCAGTTTGATTTAATGATAAGGCAAAGATTTTTAGGGTGACCCTTAAAAATGAAAACTAATAGAATTATTTTATTTATTTATTTATTATGTGTTACAAATGCAAATACAAATTATATTCCTTCATTTTCCTAGGAATTGATTGTTTTCACACTGGGCAATTTAAGCTACTTTTTTTATTTTTTACAGTTGCCACCATATGAAAAAAGTGAGAAAAAAACTGAATATCTTAAAAACTAACAGATACATTTTTTTGAAATTCGGCACTATAAAAATACGCAAGTGGACTAACAAAATGGCGTATAAGCCATGCAGACAAGATCGGTTTTTATTTTGCTTGAAAAAGTCGTTAATTCTTCCTAGAGGCTTGTGCCACCTTAACGATAAATTTTTGGCAACCCCAATTCTTGTTTTGAATTAAAGGGTGTTTTTTTATAGAGTGACACAAGTTTAAGTGATAACAAAACATATTTTGAATATCAATTATTATTGGAAAGAAAATTTTATGAAATAAATTTCTGACATGTGGCCGCCAAGGCTGGCGCGCAGAAGGGCGCAATCTGGAACAAAAATTTTCAATAACTTTTCTCATTTTGACCATCATCGTTTTTGAAGACATATGAGCAAATGCTTGTGGATTCTCCTCTTACAAATGCGACTATTCTGCTTATTTACGTACCCATTCAACCAGAAATAAGCTTCATCGGAAAATAAAATTTTGAATTCAAAATCAATATCAATTTGTGCTTAGCCCATTTGCCGAATTATTTTGAATAATAATGAAATTTCAAAGCAAACTTAACAAAAAGCAACTATCAGCTGTTAAATGGGTGTTCAAATAAAGCAGTGATGCCAACTCAAAGTTGTGACACACAACAAAAAATCAATTCACTGATAACAAAATTGTAAAAAGTATAAATTTCTTCATTTTTTTTCGCTAAATAAAAAGCAGAGACTGTCTGAAAAAAATTGTATAAATCAAAAACCGAAAAAACTAAAACAAATTGAATTCAGAATTCTTTTGTTAACAATAAAAAATCTGGCAGTTCACGGCCAACACTATCAAAAGCTTATGCGAAATTAATATTTATGGACAGCGTCATTTATTTGAGGTTAAGTTAGAATCATGCTTTGTTAACAAAAGCAATAACTTTCATTAACAAAATGCAAAAAATTATGTTTGGCCAAGATTTAGGGTAATATTACCTACTGTGATTTATTTTATTTTTTCTCAGGAAATTGACGATTTCCTCTCAAATTTATCTGGCAGCCCTGATTACACGTGTTTTTTTCGTCCGCGTTATAACTATATGTCGTACCTTTTAAAGCTACACTATAAGCTCCTAGATCCAAAATACGAAAATATACTTTATATGCTTAATGTTTAATAATAAGTTCTGGGACTGTGCTTTATGTACGCCATATTGTCGGTCCAATTTCGCACAACTTTTTCGAGCATACCTGGTCTAATTTTTTTTTTTTTTTTTTTTTTTTTTAGCGATAAACCAACACTCAGGGGATGCCCCCTATATATGCAGTGCATTGTGTTGATCAGGAAAATAAGGTTTGGGAAGGAGGAAAGAGGGAATAGTGTTTGTAAATTATAAGTACCGGGGAAGACCTCTGCGGGAAGTTTATTCGACTGAAAAACGAATTTTCTCTATACAGTACTTTTCGCTTATAGTCCATTCCGCTTAAAGGCCAAAAACGGATATAAGCCAAAACTGTCATATTCACATGCAGATTTTTTCGAATTTCATACAAATTATTTGTCCTAAGGTCCATTTCGCATGTAGTCCATTTTCGTTTAAAAGCCACATTTTCTTAGCATACGAATATAATTCTTTATGCAAAAATGTTCGCTTATAGTCCACTCTGTTTTTAATATTTTTTTAATCAACTTGAAATATGTTTTTATTTACATTTCTGGTAACTATTATAAATACCAAATTTCGCAATTTATATTTCATAACATGGTGTCTTCATCTGACCATTTTTGTTTTTATTGTATTATTTTTTGTTTTAACTATTTATTTAAATTAAATCAAAATTTGGTTATGTTTTAAATAAACTTTTGGTTTGTTTAAAAAAGAGCAGTTTTATTGAAGAAAATAATTTTTATAAAGTCCAAAATGTGGATTATACACTTATAAGCCATTAAATGGCTTATAAAAAAAATCGGTTATAGTCCAAATTCGCTTATAGTCCACAAAAGTTGTGCAACTATAGTAGTGGACTATAAGCGAAAAGTACTGTAATGCGTTGTGCGAAACACAGGACAATCGACTACAAACGGATGTGATCCACTGGATGAGCGAGTATTACGAAGAAATACTCGGGCGGGTGGAATAAGTTCACTTATCTCAGTGGAACACCTCCCATGGTAATATCGATAGAAAAGTGTCACACAACCCGCATTCCGACGATGCTCCAATGAGTCAATAGAGTTGGATACCCTATTGTCATTGAGAGCTTCACCGCCCTCCTTTGTACACGGTCCAGAAGGTTCAAAATAGACTTTGAAGCCCGTGCCCATATATGGGAGTTGTATTCCATCTTCGGTCGGATATAGGTGGTATATATACCTATAGATAGTAAGGAGATCGGACGTCTTGCACCGTTTTAAAAAACCTAAACACTTTAATGCTTCTTTCGACACTTTAAAAACGTGTTTATTCCAGCGGACATCGCACTGTATTCTCATGCCCAGAACATAAAGAGTATCCGATTCCTCAATATCAATGCCACCCATTAATACAGATGACATAGTTGGTCCCACGGCCCGTCTGTGGGTCAACATACAACATTGGGTCTTGCGTGCATTAAATTCGACCCTATTCGCTTGACCCCACTCAGAGATTGTAGCAAGGTCCTGATAAAGAGTGTTATTCATATTTTGCCTTTTGCCCCCAATCTCAACAAGGCTTGGCCCATGATCGAAGGAATATGAATGACAAATGTTGCTGTCATCTGCAAAAGAGTAGATAGGATTTTAAGTATGACTAAGAAGGTCATTAAGAAATATAAGAAATAGCGTAGGAGAAAGGACAGAACCTTGCGGTATCCCTGAATTCAGCTGAAACTCGTTCGATGCAATCCCATCTATAACAACACGTATAGTGCGATCACTGAGGAAACTCGATATAAATCGAGAGAAATCATTACCGACACCAAAATTTCGGTAATAGTGCGTCTATAAATAAAAGATCAAACGTTATTGGTCTATCCACATAGACCAGAGATTTAATGTACCCACCAAAAAAATAGTCCAAAGATATCCAATCACACGAACGAGGTGGCCAATTCACAGGCCCATTTATTAAGATAATTCGGTCACCAAACGTTTGCCACAACAAAGTCGTGTTAAAACCAATTCATCTCCTAAATTGCAATGACATGACGAATAAGAAAAATACGAATATTTTGCTTGTAGCGTTCGTCATTCAAGGTAACGTTGACGCCGGTTTCGGACTTGAAGGCAGGTGGGCCGATGACGTCTTCGACATGCTTACCGCACGAAACAGTGAGTTTTTCGGCATGAAATGGAGTCTAATGACAATTTTGCTCCCTCCAAACACGACAATTCTGTTTGTTTACATACCCGTTAGGCCAGAAATGAGCCTCACCGCCGAAGATGATTTAACGATAAAAGTCTGGTTCAGCTTCCGGCTGATTCCCAGCCTATTTACCGAATTCACGACGCAATTGAAAATCTGCCAGTTTAATTCTTGGACCAGTTTGTCCAGTATACAGCGGCGTTGGTTCTTCTGTACGCATAGTACGGGCTCGAATTGGAAAAATATTCTCAATAGTATATTTGGCGTATTAGCTACTTAGATCGACGATTATACGCAACGTAAACTTAACAAAGTGATCTATATGTTTGGCGAACAGAGTGCTAGCATCTTCGTGTTTCTAGGTAATTTTCCCGTTTTAGCTCTGAGAAAATATTTCTGCAAATTTGGAACACTTATTTGTTGGATTATATAAAAATTAGACGATTATTATCGGTTTTACAGTGATTTATGGAAAATCGATGTTTGAGAGCCATACAAATCGACATTTTAAAAAGTTTTGTAGAAACAAGTTTTTGTGAAGAATTGAGTGCATTTAAACTTTTAAAGAAGAAGTAGTCGTTTTATCCATAATTTACAGTTGCTTCTAATTTCCGAAACAATCTCAATCTACAGCACTTTTATCGAAAGTAAAATGTTGAACCAGGTTTTTTTAAATAAAAGATTTTTAAACGACCATATGTGAACTTCTCCGAGAAAAGGTGTGTGAAACTGAAGTTTTAAGAAAAACTTATTCATTTTATTCTACGCCCTTTTAGGCACCAGAATCCACTCTTAAGTCCAAACCCGTTTTTTGACACACTAGTGCCCAATTTTCAGGATAGTATTTAAATCAAAATTAGGTTAATTTTCATAAAAACTTAAATCGTATTTAAATACAGATTGAGTTTTTGAGTTTTATTTGAAAAGTCTTATTTAAAAAAGATACAAGTATGGTAGCACTACTAAATACAAAAAAATATCATAAAAAGTATACTTATTTACAAGGTGGTCTCAAAAAACAGCTATTGTTATTGCTTTGCCTGTTGTTGTTGTATTGTTGTGATATTGAGGCCAGGCCACCTTGCTAAAATATTACAAACGAAACTTAAGTTGGAATTAAGTGTACCACATCGATGAATTAAGTTTCATTTAAGTATTTAGTGAAGAAGAGAATTTTGTATTTAAAACAATTCTAAATTCTACAAAATTGGCCATAGGTCCCTTTTCTCGGAGAAGGTCACATATAATCCAATATTATTTACTTAGGCTAAAGGGAATGCCGCGACATGTTTCATGTTAATGTCTTCTAAGTAAATTTGATTATAACTGCAAATCTTCATTAGAATATCCCATAATTTTGGAGACTAAGTGGTGATTCCCACGCTTCAGGTAAACGACGTTAAATCTTGAGTTTGCTAGAGAAGGAAAAAGGGAATGCAATTTCTTTGTCTTTCCTTTCTTCCATTAAAACTCAAGACTTGACTTCCAAATCCTTAGGGGTTTGAATAAGAACTTATTGCACACGGCTTAGAAAAATTTATTATAAAAAGGATATCGTTGGTTTTTGTATTTTTCCGGACTTTTTTTACTCAGCTTGCCTTCGGTCCAAAATCCTTATAATAGAAACCAAACTCCTCTTAGCATCACAAAAAGCAGAATATTTGCCATTCCTATTTCATCATGTTAAATATTTATTTAAGATTGATTTATTTGGTTTATTTTTTTTGCCAATTTTTTAACTCTGAGGATGGAAATTTAATAAGATGTTGTAAATTATATCCTTGATAAATGAACACAACGTTACGTTAATTAAATTGTTTTAAGATGCTTTAGTATTTGCTCTGATCGAAAAATGTTCATCTTCAATTAGTATAGAAGTCAAAATTAATACACAGAAAGAAAAACACTCGGGATAAATCAAGTTTTTTATGACTGCTTTAAATACGAGTCGTACTTAAAAATTCAAGTAAGAATAACACTAAACGTACTCAAAACAATCCTAAATGGGATTACTTTCGGAAATCAATCAAAATCAAAAAAGATTAAACTTTTCATTGTGTTACACCCTCCGGCTTACGCATGTTTTGCTTTTCTATACACTTTAAAAAATGGTCTGGCCAGACTCATGTGCACCACGAAGGGTTAAAAAGTAAATTTGAACTATTGCTTCTCATTTAGTTTATATTTTGGGTTATGCACACAAGATTTCTAAAGTAAAAACTATATCGGGCATGATGTTGGTTTTTTATCATTTTGTAAGGTGTAAAACGGGTAAGTAAATCAATCATAATACCTTTTTCTTTCTAATTTCTTTTTTGGTATTTTTCAAGCATGAATTCAGGATAAAATCAACTTTTTAATACTACGTGACTGAAGCGCATTTTGAGATTGATTAAATTTAAGTTTTACTTAAATCAATCTCATTTTCGGATTATTTCAAGTACGAAATCGGGATTGAATATGGATAATTTAAGAACCGTACTTGAATCAATCATTCTGTACTTGATTCAAGAAAATCCGTACTTACCGTACTATTAATACCGCTTCGGATTGATTGGAGTACGGATGGACTTATTTTTTTTGAGTGTAGTGTCAATTAAACGTTTAAGTCACGTGATAAAACGTTTAATTAACTTTATTAAATGTTTAATTCACTTGATTAAATTTTTAATTAAAACTGAATTTATTTTTGATTAATGCTTTAATTGTTAAAACATTTTTGAGCATTTTTTC
The DNA here is from genome assembly GCA_949318255.1 of Pollenia labialis. Classification (NCBI taxonomy): domain Eukaryota; kingdom Metazoa; phylum Arthropoda; class Insecta; order Diptera; family Polleniidae; genus Pollenia; species Pollenia labialis. The sequence goes on from OX439140.1 coordinate 84,096,294, forward strand.
TGTGTACAACTTTGCAAGGTGGCCTCAATATCACAACAATTCAACGACAACAGGCAAAGCAATAGCAGTCAGCTATTTTTGGAAGCCACCTTGTAAATAATTACACTTTTTTATGATGTTTTTGTGTATTAAGTTGTGCTACCATATTTTTGTTTAAAAAAAAAAATTAAACTAAAATCATACACGTTTTAAGTTTATGTATGTATATGACAATTACAAAATATAGATTTAAATTCTATCGTAAAAATCGGACATTAGTTTTTATTGATTAACTCTTAATTTCAAATTCACTCTCTTAAATAAACAAAAACACATTTTTTTACAATATCATTGTATCTCTTCGATCGTCGCTATTGTAAATCGCCTCTAATCTTTCTAACGAATGCTCAACGTCCATTCATATTTACAACTGGCGGTTTTATGGGACTCTCTTTGCCAAGTTTTACGGAAATTTTAGGAAACTATATTTTGTATATGGCGCTCAGTGATGCCAACTTTTTGAGAGCAAAAAGCACTTTAGAATTTAAAAAAAGCACTAAAAAGCACTATTTCGAGCAAAAAAAAGCGTAAAAAAGCACTTAGCCATTTTTTCAATATAATTTAACACAAAACAAAATTTAAAAACAAGGCGATGGCGTTTATGGGGACCATTTTTTAAGATTAAATAATAAATACATATACATATTTACATTTGTTTAAAAACATTTTTAATTGTATTATTATTATCTTCAATAAAAATAATAGCATCCAAATCATGATGATCCATCAGCTATGTTTGAATTGGCCATAAACCCGTTTTAAAGTAATACAGTGCGAGCTCGATTTTTGTAACTCGATAAAAATCTAGCCCTTTTGCAATTACCGAAAATTTGCAATGACCGACCAATGACTTTATATTTATATCGTTTAAATAAATCTGAATTAAAATCGCGCAAAGTTTAATAAAAGAATTGGCGTATGATATTATCCAATTATTTTAACCTATGTACGCTTCAGAATGAAAAACACACATAAGATGTTATATAGAAAATCATGTATGTTTGCATTCTGATACTTAGTCAAACCTTTTTGCAGTAGCACTAAAGGCAGAAGTGCACAACACGCGGTTATTTGGTGACGAGTGTTGTGCGTTTGAAAACTAAAAGGCATGAAAAATCGCAGGTTACATAACGCTCGTTATAAAAGCATTTTCTGTTAGCTTTTTTTAATTTATTTAACACTTTGCTTATACTAAGTTTCAACTTTTTAAAAGTCTTTGCGTTCTTTTGTACAGTTTCCTACTGCATGTTTTTTAACTTTTCTACATGATCGTTGTTTATTTTTCCATTCACAATTCCTAATATTTTCCAAGTCATTTTCTATTTTTGACACAGTGTCTACATCTTTAAAAAAATGTTTATCGCAAACAAATACATCGTTGTTATTACGATTACTAAATATGTTGCCATCGCTAAAAAGTGAAACCTTTTGTAAAATTTCCAAATTGCTAGGAAGCCTAGCTCTAACATCGTAAATAAAGTTTTTGGCAAAACGAATGCCACTTTCCTTTATCTCTTTTTTATCATTTGAAATCTTAAAATCTTTACAGGCTTTCTCAAAATTGTAATCCAAATAGCAAAGCTCATCTTAATCCTCTATTCCTATAAACGTATTTTTAAAAAATGGTAGAAAAAAAATTAAAATTGAAAAAGCACTAAATGCACTAACGAAAAATTGAAAAAGCACCAAGTTAGTGCTTTTTCTAGGTTTGGCACTACAGATACAATTTTGGCGTTTTAAGTCATCAAAAAGCACCATAAATAGTGCCAAAAGCACTAAGTTGGCATCGCTGATGGCGCTACTACGTCAACTTTATAATGAAAGATAAAAAAGCACACACACACACAATCTAAACAATCAAACTCGTACACAGATCCATTCATGTAACTGATTGTGTTGGACAAATCAAAGCGAAATTGCTATAAATTGTACTCGTTGTATATTGACTAATTGATATTTTTATGCACTTGAACTTTTCATGGCAAGTTGATTTAATTTCTTTGGAAATAACGACTAGCAATTGCAACAAACTAATAAATAATTTCTAATAAAGTTGCTAAAATTGAAAACATTTAAACGGATTTTATTTCGTAACTCACTTAGACTTGATATTCATGTTAGAAGAAAATATTTCAAATTGGCAGTGGGGGTTTGTTTTGCTATGCATTTTACGCGAAATAATTACAGATTGAGTCAGATGCAAATTAAAAATACGGAATTTATATTGTTAATGAAATACAGATGAAATAAATTTATAATTTAATTATCTACTACAGGTATAAGATAAAATGTTTTAAAACAGGGGGAATTTTTACAATTTGCGATATGTTGTCGTAAACGTTAAGTTCGTATGTTTAATAAAACGGAGGAGTGCAACCTCCGGTACGGTAAAGGCCCGACTAGGATAGCGATTTGATAAAAGTTTGAGCTTTATGTTTCAGATCAAAATATTGTAGGGTCCAAAATCCTTATAATATCAATTCTCCATATCTCTTAAGTTGAGATATTTATGCTTCACTGTAAGCATTTTTCATTCCAAGAACAAATAACCTGAACGGTTTCAAATAGTTTTTATTTTAAAATAAGCGGAAAGGTCGAATTTTTTTAGTACGTTAACCAGCAAAAGCAGGTTTCTTCAGTAAATCTTATTAAAACCAATGAAAAAAAGTCCCTCCTCCTGAAAATAAAGGGCAAAATAAACCACCAAAATTGCTAAACAACACAAGCATATTTCGTACAAACCAGTATTGCAAAATTTAAATTTTAACATGGTACTGAACTTCAACTAAAAGAGTACTTTTTTCCACTAAATAGTACTTTTTGTTAAAAAATTAAAAAAACACTCATTTGTGAAAATAAAAGGAACAAAAATATTTAATGGGAAATCCTTTATCTTGGTATTAAAGAGCAAAGAGTATATTTTTAAAGGTACACAGGATTTTTTTAAGGAAACTTATTTCAAATAATACATACTTTTATAAAATAAATAAATTTATTCTGGTCGACAGTTTAGCATTCGCAAAATAACATTATTCAGACATTTACATATACACTACAACTAAGTTCTTACAACCCTGCGGAAAATTTGTGTCAATTGGACCAACAGACTGGTCCTAGGATTCGTGAAAATAGAACAAGTACAAAAAGAAGTAACTTATAACCATTGAAAGGAGAACTAATCATTAACCTGGTTTATGAAAAACAAAAAGGTAGAAAAAGTAATGAATTAATTAGCTGGTGTTGTGTCACATTTTTTGGGACTTTCTAAAATTTGGTTCTTGAATTTAATTCTATGACTTGTTTTATTAAAATAATACAACATTGTATTGAAATAAAACTACATTGTAGTAACTGACACTTAACACGTTCATTGCGAACAGATGTGCGACTGGTAAAACGGTGTAGATTAACTCCCTCCAATGACAACCCCATGTAAAAGTGATGGGTCTTATTCATATGAAGTGTTAGAACTAGAACCGGTCTCTACCACCAAAGACCTATCACGAGACTACTTTGGTGTAGTTCGCTTCCCTCTAGGGAAAGTTTAAAACATATTTTTTTTTAAATAAAACTTTCACTCAGTGATATAAGATAAAGCGAATTTTCTTTAAGAGGTCATAACTAATATTATAACTACAAAGCAACTTTGATTTGATTTTAATTGATCTTAAGTTTTTATCAAAATTTTCTAGAGTGAAGCTCCTTTTCATTTGAGGTTTTATTTTCAAAACAAAATTTATTTTCGCAAAATATCCAATAAAATGATTTTGGAGTTTGTTTCAACTTATAAACAATTTCCTTGTTAACTTTGCATTAACATTAATTTATTTTTTTTTTTTTTAATTATTTTTGTTCTATTTTTATTAAAAATAAAAAAATTCAAACAAAAACATAATTACCATACCCAGCTATCATTTTCAATCGTGTAAGACATACTGGGAGTCTCGTGAAGAGAGTCTTTGATCGTCCGCATTTTTAAATCGTAGAAGATTCCTCACGCGGTAAAAACTGAGATTCTTTCATGGCAGAGCGAAAGACGCTTCTTTAATCGTTGTGGAAATCGTTTAAGACGTATGTAAAGATTATCTAACAAGCCTTTCGTGTCAAGAATCGTATGAGACTCATGTAGATATTATCTTTAAGCTCGTGAAGTGTTCGCCGTATAATTGTTGAAAATATGATTTATCAGCATATCGATGGCTTAATATAAAAAAGGCGTAACTCGATTTTGTGTTTCTTTAAAGGGGAAGAACAAATCTTAATTGAACCGTTAAATTTAAGATATAAAATAAGTTTTAGTTAAATTTTTAATAAAAAGATGCAACAAATTTTATAATAAAGCCCCCTGAAATTTTAAAGCACGACGCGTTTGGCATTTGTCTACCACAATAAACAGAAAAAGCTATTTAAAAAAAAAATTAGTTACGCCTTTTTTATATTAAGCCATCGATTTTTTTTTGCTAATTTCGGAACAAAAATTCGTCAAAATGACGATAAACGTCCAATCTGGCAGCCCTGTTTGCCACGTTAGCATTAAGACTTTTCTTAAGCGTAACAGCTTTAAATATCTAGTGGAAATATACGTATTTGGAATTTGGAAAACATTTTTACAGATTTCTATATACTTGCAAGTGATGCACTGTATTGAATCTTTGGAATTCGGAACTTTTTTTTCATCACGGGCTAATCGTGGGATATTTATAAAAAATAACACGAAATTTCGCTTAAGTGATTTAAAGAATTTGACTTAAATAAATTGGATTACAAATTAACTGGTATTCAACACTTTTTTTATATCTGCTCGAGTTATTTTTTTTTTATCAATAAGCAGCTTAACAGCACATAAATCGACTTGTTTTCAGTGATGCCAACCCTTGGGGCACAAAACGCATGAAGTCATATGAAAAACGGGATAAAAAAGGACGTACTACAGATGTACTTAACATTTAAATGCAATTTTTTTCCAAAAAAGCCCAAAAAGGGCTAAAAATTTTTTTTTATGTAAACACCAACAATTTTCAATATAACAATTTATTAAAAAATAATATTGATTATGCCATCGTTTAACATCAGCGGCCTGCACAATCAATTTAACCACACATTCTAATAATTAAAGGCTTTTTAAAGTACTGTCTGGCGTGTAGTGTCGCCATAAAATTCTTTGTATACGTACGTCACATACAACACAAAAGTAAATATCACAATTTTTTTGTATGCGTCCGGTTAATCCACAAACTGCACGAGGTGTTTTTCAAATACTAGGAGCATAGACAATTTTTTTACTGTATTGAAAGTTTTTGAAAGAAATAAATACTACCTGTAGTGAATTTCTTTGACTTCATGTACCCTCACAACACTATTTAAATTGTGTGACAAACAATAAGGCATATTATTTGCCATTGTGGTTGTACAGAGCACGTTTTTACACACATTTAATTTTTTTGTGCGTTTTATTTTCAAATACAACTTTGCAGGCCTTTATTTTACATTCAATAAAGATACTTGTACAACGGAAGCTTTTAGGAGCATTTACAATCTTTTAATGGTTTAATAGCATTTTGCAGTCTTCATTTAATAAATCATTGTCTACATCATATTTTGACATTTTGTATGACTCGTTAAAACAAACTTTAAAGTATGACTCGACAGGTACTTCGCAGCTTGAAGAACAACGGATTTCTCATTTCACACACAAGAAGTTTTTTAATTTCAGCGTTTAAGTAGGAATATGTAGATTTTAATGTATTTGTAGCAAAACTATAAAGTTTATAGAATGGACTGTTACCAGCTGCAAATGTATCTCTTCTTACAATATTTTTCTAATTGGCTGCTTTTTAAGACAGTTTTCACAGCTCGATATCGCTAGAAAAACAAAAAAAGAAACCCCATCGGAGCTGAAGCCGAAACAGGCTAATAAAAATAACAAAAATGACTGAAAGTTCGCGATTTTTAGTTGAGTGCTACATTTTGTAATCGTGTTTCAGGTACTGTAACAGATTGTGTGCGCCTTCGTTCATTTTCATACAAGACCCATTACGTCGTGAGGTGCCACGTCGTATGCACCCGTACCACAGCGATGGTTTCATTTAAGAGCCTTTCGTTCTCTGCTGTATGACACTATAAAGATGAAATTTGTAAAGAAGTCTTTACTGAATGAACATATAAACAAACGAAGAATAAAAACGTCTTACGTTTTTCTACTACTGTAATGTTTTATGAAGGCGTGAGACATAAAAAACCGTTATAACATTAAAAGTAAGCGGCAAAATGGATTAGGAATATTTCAGAAATTAATTACTTTTTAATTACATTAATTACTTAATAAATTGAAAGGTCTAAGTTGGCATCAAGACTTATCTTCATATAACGACTAAACAAAAATCCATCGTTCTGAAATATGAAATACAGTAGTTTTCCTGTTTAACGAACCTTCGATTCTGCGAACATCGCATTTAACGAACACAAAAGCTTGTTCCATTGAGTACCTTATATAGCGAACAAAAAATATTTTTTGTGCTCAATTTGGCGAACAAATAAAGTTCATAATTTTAGTTTAAAAAAGCATAATGTGAAGTTATTTCTAAGCAAGGCGAATTAACCAGAGGTAATGTCGAAACGCCTTCTGATTTTGACAGTTCGGGCCTATTTGTTTTGATTTGTTAGTGTTTTTCTAAGAATGGCTGAATGGCTGACATTTCGAGCCGTAAACACTAACAATACAATGCAAAACCCCCTATATTGTTTATGTTGTTGTTGGATTGTTGTAGTTGCGACACCACCTGTAGTTAAATTCACCTTGTTTCTAAGTAAAAAACAAAGTGAATAGCAAAAAGTGCCGCTATTTTAGGTTTTGTTTATGTAGCATTTTTGTTTGATTATGCTGCAATGATCAGTTACGCATATTCTTTTGATCATGAACAATATTTGGACCAACAAATAAAACAGAAGGGTGCTATCAAAAGCATCGAAATTTGTATTCAAAGGGCTCAACAAAATAAGGTTAATTTGTCAACTTTATTGCATTTAAGAGAAATTCAGGAAGATGCCACAAAACAAATTTTTTTGTTCCAATAAAACAAACATTACTCGACAAATTTTTTATGTAAAATTTTCAAGAAAATTGAAAATGAATTTGAACCTATTTTTTATTAAAATTATTTTAGGTCTTATGCTACCAGCGTAATGAATTGTACCATTTTTAATTTTTTTAAATATATTATACAGTACTCAAAACATATTTCAAAATTAACCACAAAAATACAGTTCTACGAACTTTTCAGTTTAACGAACAGGCCTGACAAAGTACTGGTTCGTTAAACCGGAAAACTACTGTAATAATATACCTAATTCCTTTTAGGGAACCAAATCTAATAAATTTGAGTAAAGTAAAACAGCACTGAATTCGAATCTGGAATTCGTCTTACCTCCTTTACCAGTTTTTAAATATGATATCAAGAATTTCTTTTACCGCAACGTTTTTTATATTTTTCAGGTTTTCTTATTTTGATACTAAAATTTAATGTCTAAAGGTTTGTTCACAATGGGAGTAACAATTTCTGGTTTTTTCATCTTATTTCTTCCCAAAGTATTTCCTATAGTTTCTTTGAATTTTTCGAACAAAAATGTAACTAAATTTGTTTAAAAAAGTTGAGTCCAAGGCCCATTGAAAAGGTTTGCGCAAGAAGCCTGATGATTATTGTTTATGTTCTTTTTAGTTGTCAAAAGTTGCTTACATTTTGCTTACATGTGCATGTATACGTTTGTTTACGTTGATGGTATGCCACACATACACGTTTTTCCCTTTGTTTTGTATATGTGGTAGTAAATTTTTGACAACTAAAAAGAATCGTTTTTTGTTTTTGTACAAGTAAGCAGACCTGATAGATGGGCCTTGGTTGAGTCTACTACTTTAGCAACAATTTGTATGCAATTGAAAATGACGTTTATAATAATTTTCTCTTTAGTTTTGAATGAAAGTTTTTACAAATTAATTTAAAAAATAATTTTATTTCCTATTGTGAACACAGCTTAAACCTTGATACAACTTTTATAAAAAAATTTATTTAAATTTTTGTTCGAAAAATGAAAGGAAAATATATGAAATAATTTGGGAAGAAATAAGAAGAAGAAAAACGAAATTGTTGTTCCCATTTTGAACGAAGCTTTAATGATATACATTTGTTTCAATTCACTTTCAATTTTAAATAACTTAGAAAATTGTACAAAGTTTTTAATTGTGTTTGTTTTTTATTTTTGATTTTATTGATGACTAATAATGATTTTAAAATCGATGAATTATTTTACAAAAACACAGTGTTTTGATGATTATTTTTAGATTGCGGATAAAAAGGGCAGGAAACGTACGGATATGAAACGTTTTTGTTTGCAAGTGTGTTCATGCAATTGGCCAAGAATGGGTGTGAAACAGGGATGGGCTACGTTATGCACTTAAGCCGATTATTAACTAGAAGAGATTTAAAAAGTGGCAATATTATTTAATTTTGCACTACAATGAACATTCAAAAACAATTAATAATAATTAAATTGAATAGTTAATTTCCATTTAAATCTTGCAAATCTTTGTTTGGCACTGAAATTAAAAGTTAATCAATAATTTCTAAGAATTTTGAAAATTATAAGAAAACTGCTGGCTGCAAAATTATTCAACAGAAAAAGAAATTAAAACTCATGCTATATTTAAATTATGTGTATTCATACAATATTTTTTAATTATGTCTGCCATAAATTAAATTAAAAAAAAAACAAAAACTAAAATAAACACAAAAGAACTGTAACAAAATATTTCCATAAGTATCATGAAATCTTAATTCATGTTTGCCATTTTTTCGTTTGTTTTTTCATAAAACTGTCTGATTTCTTGCATGTAGTCTACAGCCAAATGTGTTTTAAATTTCAAGGATAATTTTCAGTCGAGTGTTGAAAGTTTTGTTTGATTGTTTGCTGAAATGAAGTGGTCATTATTATTGACATTAATGTTTCGTGGCCATTTTTAGTCGTAAAGTTCAATTTAAGTTCGTTTCTGCATACCATAAAATGTGAAAATAAACTTATTAACTTTTCATGTCTATAAAAGAGTCTGCATATATGCAGTTTTATAGACGACAAATGTATCTAAATGTCTGGATGTACGTGTGTATGTAGGGTATATAATATTTAAAAATGTTATTATTGTTTTTATTCAACTGAAATATGATTCATTAGGAATAATCTTTTCCGACACTTAAAGAAATACTGTATTGGAGGCAAAGGTCTTAGTTCATACAATGAACTTCATAGTTTATCTTACGTGATTACTGACTACAGTTTATACTAAAAGCTAAAGCATAGACTAGACTTTAGTCTGTTCTGTCTGCAGTTTAGTAAATACTATAACGAAATAGCTACTGTATAATAGATAAATACTCGTCTAAGCTTTAGTCTAGACAATGGCGTTCACACTTAAAAAATATTTGTTGAAAAAACCGTGACCACTAGATCATTTACCTTTAACTTTCTTTTTAACAGTTTATTTTACTAACTTAATTTAAAACAGAAACATTGTAGAAAGAAATAAATCAGTTATTTAACGTTCTTTGATCTAGCAAACGTAATGCAACATCAAACCGAAAACAGTGGTTACGTGTGGGGTGTCAAATATTTGTTAAGTATAACCATAATTTTAACTGTGGACAAATTTGCTTGTTTGACACTTTGGTAAGCATTTTAAAAGTGGTTTATTTTTAACAGACTGCTACCATCTGTATAGAAAGGGACTCTCCGAGAGACAGCAGTTTGGCTTTTGTAAAAATAGATCTGCCATAAATGGAAATGTAAAAAAACATGACAGAAATTGGTATTAAAGAACAATAAGCGCATACAAATACTGCACTGTCATCACCTTAGATGTTAAATGTGCTTTTAATTGAGCAAGGAGGATTCACCGACAATGGTACATATATCTACCTGCTGGAGTCCCCCAAGGATCTTTAAACTATAAACTATATAAAACTATATACATAAATAACGAACTATTTCAAGTAAGAATACATTAAGAGGCCACCATTTTTGGTTTGAATAACGATATTGCTATCGAGTGCACGCTTGTTAGACGAACTGAAAAAGTATGGAAGCGCTACAAGTCAAATTATCAAAACTTGAAGAATGAGGGTCTAGAACTTAAGGGTCATAAGGCAGAGGAAGTATTAGGTTCTGACAAAACAAGAAGACAATAAAAAGTTGAGTATGGAAAAAAATTAACGACGAGCTACTGGATTATTTGTGCAAATGCCAAATATTGGAGATATGTATGTTGCAAAATCGTAGGATCGATTAACAACATACATATAATTAGTTTACTCTACGGCGGACGTGGAACGTCTTAAGAGTACAAAACTTAATAATGCTCTTGAATAATTTCGACAATATTGTTTAGGAGTATGCAGCAAATACAGAACTTTATTCCTTAAAGCAATATGTATAATTGCTGGAATTATTTCCCTCGATCTAGCAGCGAATGAACTTTACGGAATATATTCTGCAAAGGTACTAAGCACAGAGAAAAACCAATGCAAATGAAAGCATTTTGAACGAAGAAGGAGGTAATTTGTATTTTTTAGATAATTAACAAATGTAATGTTATTTTAATTTATATTTTTATGGGTATAAAAGGTATGTAGATGGATGAAGCGAAACAAATGTTCCAACAGGATTTACCCCTTTACTCCCCAGAAGCGCCGAATTTATTTCTCATAATGAACAACGATATGTTTTAAATTTATTTTGTATCTCTTTTAGCTTGGGAGACATTTTTTTTTTAAATTTCAAAAAATCAGAAAAAAATATTAGTTATTTGAATCCCACAACCAAATGGGTCCTTAATTTTGTGGAAACAAATCATAGTTTAATACAAATTCAAGAAAATCAATGAGTACAAACAGTGAAAAAATTTATTTAAAATATTAAGACCCGACAATCGCGTTTATTGGTTATTCTATTTCGACTAATATTAAAAAAGTTAAGCGTATTTATTTGAACATAGTTTTCTTATAACGCAATTTTTTTAATATCCGAAAATTTGCTGAAATGTGCTGTTAAGAAGGAATCCAAAATATCCGAATTGACTTAGATTGCCCTGTATAAATTTATTTTAAGTGTTAAAAATACAATTACAAATTATATTCTAACTTAATTAAACTAGTTAGAAAAAGTAACTGAGACCTTTAGCCCGTTGTTCTACAACAGACCAGAATTTACGGCAGAAATCGAACCCGCAGTCCTCGCATTGATAGACTAGCTCACTACCAACTAGTCTACACAATTAGCTAAATTATACTAAACTTTAAACTAGACTTTAGAAATTGTAGACTAGATTATACATTACGTCGTTAACCATTGACTAGGTTAAAGTGTTAATTTTAGAGTAACTACGATATTATAAATCTTTTATATATTTGATACTGGACTATAGTCTTTAGAGCAAGTAAACATTATTTTGTTGTTTATGTACGTATTATTTTCTTAGCGCTCAGTCGCTTATCATAAGGCTTACAAATAAATATTCTTGTCTAGAAGTCGTTGACACATTAAATTAAACAATTATTGCCTCTTGTTAACGACCATTAACAAGTGATTAAATATTATTTAAACCATGATAAATGTTATCTGTAAAATGATATGAAGGATTTATCATTTACACTAAAACAAAAAGCCGGTCAAAATTATTAAAGAGTTAGAATTGCTAATAGGTATTATTTAAATTTTATCTAGTTTTACAAATTTACTGCGATGACCTTTAAGGTTGGCAAATTTTTTTTATTTTAATAGCGCTTCATCTAAATTGATGCTTAAGTATTTTAAAACGTGTTTTTAACTGCAAACATTACTAGTTTCATTAAATAACACTTTTGATTCTATTTCATTGGTATTAAGAATGACAACATTTCTAAACTGACAATTAAAACACAATTTCAAAACAGTTTTTTGTTGTTTTTTGCAAAAGTTAGCAAACAAATTTATATTCGGTTACGCTTAAAACTAACCTTAATTATTCTCGGTGTATTGCAATGAAATTAGCAACATGGACTTACTGTGCGTAAAACATCAATTGCAAAATGCATGAAAAACTTATTAATGTATCACTTGTTAATGGGATGGAATGGATGGATGCTTGGATATTGCCATCCATGTACATACTCAAATAACTACAATAATAAAAAAAAAAACGGTCACATCAGTGACAATGCCATCTTCTGCTTTCAAAATAAAACAAAAGTAAAACGATTGTTATTGTTAAAAAAAAAAAAAATCAGCAACAAGAAGACAACAAAATACTTTGGAATAAGTTAAAAAAAAAAATGTAAACAAAAACCGAGACACCAATATTGGCTGGCTGGCTGGCGTTTCCAAGTAAACATAAAATTCCAGAGATTATCATAAACAATGTGGCACGATTGAAACCAACTGCAAAAAAATCACATTTTCTTGTACAAAACAAAGAGACTGTGCATCAGCTGTAGTTTTAAGAGAGCGTCAGTCGCAAGAGTGCTTAAAGTCGGTTACATTTATTTGGTACTTTATTGAGGAACGAAAGTACTTTTTTATTTAAATTTTTTAAAAACAAAAAATTAAAATCGGACAAATGATTTATCACAGCTTTTATCAGAAAAAAGATATGTTTGAATGGGATAGATTTACATGTGTATCCTTATATTAAACCATTATACACAGAAAAAATTCTCCAAAATTGTTCACCAATTAAAGCAGTAATAAAAAAAATCAGTTTTAATTAAAAATTTAATCAAGTGAATTAAACGCTTGATCAAGAGAATTAAGCGGTTAATCAAGTTAATTAAACGTCTAATTTATACTATTAATTAGTTTACTTTTTTTAATTTTTTTTATGTGGGCATGTATATCTATCGCTAAAAAGTAGCCCATTCGTCATACGAATACATTTTATTCCATATTAGATAAAAAAAAAATTACACGGCTCTCTTCTATCACTCCACATTATGTGTATTATTAACATTATTTTCATGTTTAAAAGTAAAATAAAAAGCAAAAATTCCCTTATTCAATTTGTTTAAATTATTTAGTTAAATATATCAAATTTTCAAAGCAGAATGATTACGAAAACCATATCGGGCATGCTGCTGATGTCTTATAATTGAGAGTTCTTCAGCTAACAAAGAACGGAATACAACAAAAGTGAAACAACCATGTGTAACTGGTAAGTAAATAATAATAATAATATTATCTCACTTTGACTTAATTCAATCCCAATGACTCAATTTCATGAAAGTTTATCATTAAATTGATCCATTTCCGATGTTACTGAGAAATCGCACTGATAACATTTTTAATTCAACTGACTCCGATTCGTAATAATTTTGTGATGCCGATGACAATTTGGCAAAGTAATGTTAAGTACTGTTATCCATCTCGATGCATTCTTCTCAGCACCTTGTTATTTAATATGAAATCGGTCCATGGAATTTTTTTATTCGTCCATATGCCTTGACCATACATATGTCTTGCTAAATCGTTTCCAGTACCAAGTGAGAACTTCCTGCATAAAAAAGATGTGAAACAAAACATTCCATCGTTTCTCGAAAAGTAAGAAAAAAGTGTGTCTGTAGCTCATGTCTAAAACTATCAAGGGAGATTACGTCGTGACGTAATAAATGTCATAACATTACACTCGAAGCCGATGTGCCATTGCAGACGTTAAGAACGCCAGTAACACATACGTTGACGGCGACAAAAATTTACTAAAATTGAAAATTTTTCAACGACTGCGGCGAAAATACAGCCGTCGGCCAAATAATGTAAAGTGCGATTTTAATGTTTGTGGTTTGCAAACGAGCTTTGAAAACATTCGTATATTTTATAAAAGTGTTAAAAGCAAAATAATTAAACAATAAAAAATGTGCAAATTTTAATAATTTTTTAGTGGTAAACTTTTTTTTTCTCGCCCCATTTTTATTCGTGAGTTTATTTGACAGTTCAAAGCGGGAACTTTTCTCACAAAAATGTTACAAACACAATGTTTCTGTAAATTGGCGAGTAATTTCCTTACATGACAGCTAGAAAAAAGTTACAGACCCAGTTTAGTGAGAAGTAGTTTTTATGTAACATCTGAAGGCTGAAACTGACCTCTCTTCTTAAGGAACATTAACTCTTTAGGAAACTACACACAAAGAAAAACCCTCGGGATAAAAAAAGTTTTTTTTACTTACTTTAAGTACGAGTTAATCTTTTCGTTGGTAGTGCCACTCTGAGAGTAAAATTAGAAAGTGAGCGTTTTAGGATCATTTAAATTATAAAGTATGTTGCAGATTCTACAACAACACCACACAAGTAGTTAAAAAACGATTTGCTTGTTGTGTGTAGAAAATTGCAAGCAAGAGTACTCATTTAAATTATATTTTCAGTTATATGTATGTGTACATTAAGTTTTTAAAGTAAACACCATATCGGGAACGATGCTGGTGTTTAAAATCTGAATTCTGTAAGGTTTAAAACGGGTAAGTAAATCAATTATAATAATATTCTCTTTCTAATTACACTTTTGGTTTATATCAAGTACGTATTCGGAATTGAATCAACTTTATAATACTTGAATCGAGCGCATTTTGAGATTAATTCAATCTAATTTTCACTTAAGTCATTTTCTGACTATTTCAAGTACGAATTCGGGATTGAATACAGATAAGTTAAGTATTTCACGATTGAAAATCCGTACTTGAAACAATCTTTCTGTTCTTGATACAAGAAAATCCGTACTCACCTATTAAAACAGCTTCTTATTGATTTGAGTACGGATGGATGGATTTTTCTTTTGAGTGCATGTATCGATTAGTTGATTTCTTTACATTAGCCAGAAGAAAATACTGTGATGGAATTTTTTTATTAGTCCCATACGTTAAGAGTTAAATCACATTGTACCTAAGGGCCCCGTGCTGTAAAGCCATATAGCCTGGTTTCTCACATCATTAAGAAATAAGGCCATATGGCTTTATTTCCATGTGAGGAATGAAATAAAGTTATAAATATATGTATAACGAAAACACTTTTGGGCGCAAGGATTTTCTGCTCTTTGGCATAACAAAGACCGGCTTCGCTAACTAAAGCTTCTCTGTACATTTTCTCCTTTATGGTGTAGTAAGTACCGGTTTCGCTAAGTAGAGTTTCTAAAATTTGCTTTGTTTCCGAACGAAGGCCGACTACGCAGAGAAGCTTTAGTTAGCGAAGCCAGCATTTGTTATACCATAGAGGAGAAAATCCTTGCGCTCGGCAGAAGACCGGCTATGCTTTGGAGTTAGTAAACATGTTGTGGCGGGCCATGTGGCTTTATTGCCTATGGCTTTATAGCACGGCGCCGTACTTGAGTACGGATGGAAAGGAGATTTAATGAACTGATGAGCAAACTCTGGCAGACTTCTTAAATTAAATGAAGACATTAAGTTCAAAAATATTGTTTTCGTTTTATAATTTAGGTTTTATATCCATCCTTTTGACCGATTATGAAGAGAATAACACTAAGTACTAGTCTTAGGAACGCCATACTTTGGCTAAGTATGCACAGTTGCATTTGGGAACACGTGAACTTGTTGCACTGCAAAGCAACACGCTCATAGATTTTGCATTTCTAAGCAATTTTAAATTCAGAAAATTACTTTTTATATCCTGGCTTACAATTCGATTCAGTTTCATTTTTAACACTTGTGCTCCCCAAAACACTCGACTCTCTCACCATTATTCACAATTCCCCTTAACACTCAACACTGTCTTTTGCCTAAAGAGCACAAATGAAAACTTTTTCATTAACATTTTTTTAAATTTTTTTCATTTCGTTTGATAACAATTTCCACTTCAGAATTTTAGTTTGTGTTGTCTTCATAAGGCTCCACAATTTGCAGTTCACGTTTTGAATTCGCAACGAGTAGACGTGGAAAATTAAGGTTTAAAAAAATAAAATAACAAATCGAAAACGTATAAAAAATTCGTGATTAAAAAAAACAAAACGTTAACAGTATTATTGTTGTTTTTTTTGCTGTTTAAATAATTAATATAATTATTATTCCTGCTAGTGTGTATTATTTATTAGTATTTTTATTATTGTTTTTTTTAATATTAAGAATTTGATAAAACAAATATGTTGAAAAAGTGATAAATGAAATATTTCAACTTTAAAAAAAATAAATAAAGAAATACAATAAAAAAGTATTAAATGAAAATCATTTGAAAAAATGTAATTAAAATTGAAACAGTATTTTTCTTTAAAATAGATTAAAAAAAAATAAAATGCCTCTGCCTTAAGACTTGGGCAAAGAGTAAAAACATCTGGAGTTGGGTGATTGGACACTGTGATGTCATAAATGCGATTTTGTAATTTAAACGAAAACAATTAAAATGGAAATGGTCTAATTGATTTTGAAGTTGAAATAAGACAAATTTTAAGTAAAATCTGTTTTTCTTGCTACATTTAGAAATAAATGTTTGTTTAAAAATAAATTCTAAAAAAAACAACAACCAAATATCAAGCAAGTAAGAATTTCATATAATTTACCCTACACCTATTTAAACTATCAGAAAGTTTTTTTTTTTGGAGATCTTATAAAAAAGTATATGAATATTTTTTTCGGCTTTTAAAACCACGATTTCGGCAATTTTATGTATTTCTTGTGATATATTTCTATGAGTATCAGGTGTTTCTATCGGTTATAAGATGAATCTTGGCTCTGTGCAAATCATCATAGTTTTAACTGAAAGCCCATTGGGATCCTTCTGTTTATTCGAATTTTCAACATGCCATGGGCGGAATTTCACATGGGAATGTTGAGGTATTATTTGATTATTTGAACGAGATTGTTCCAAAGGCGAGCATCTCGGATAAGCACTGTAAGCTAATTGCTTCTGCTTTCTTACTAAAGGTCCGTTTAAAAAAATCTAACCATATATGGAATCTACTTGTCGTATAGTATCGGGCAAAGCTTGGAAAGTCTTCATGAATCGTTAAACTTTAAAACAACACTTCCAAATTGTGCAAATTTAATTAGAAAAATAAAATAAAAAATCTGTTAGCAAAGTTCATAAAGCACTTCGTCCATTTTACAAAGCTCATGTATATTTAAATGGCTATGCCAAAAGGCGAAATTGCCATATAAAAATATGTTTATCCATTTTTAATACTTTAAAGAAATATAGGCCCCTATTACGGTTTAAAACTCAACTTAGTTGAGTTGTAATTTCTTAATTTTTGTATTATGGTTTACAATTTTGTTATATTGCGGTGTACAAAAAATAACAAAAATTACAACTGATCATAACCAGTTGTTTTAATTACAACTCAACTGATTTGATTTGTAAACCGTCATAAGTAGGCGCCATACAATTGTTTGTTATGTTTTTTTCTTAATCAACTGTAATCTTAATCATCTCAATTTTAATGCGAATGGCTTTAATTAGCTAAATCAACATTTTGCTAAAGCGCCTATTTTTTTTTAATTGGCGGACACAAATCATATCCGAATTAAACTTTTTGTTGGCCCAAATGTGTTATGCTGTATTTTAGAGCGGCTCCCATTATAATTGTGTGTTAAGTTTTCAAACTCGAATCTAAAATTCACTACACCTCTGCAATGGATATATGAAATTTAATAAAAATTGGATCATCCGTTTTTAATGGCACATTTGATTTCTAAATTGCAAAAAAAAATTAAAAAATTTGCCATGCTGAATATGAAATAATAGGAAGTATGGTCGGTTCAGCCCGATCACTTGATACCCTACACCACACTATATAAAGACACGTACAAACAAGATTCAAAAAAATTTTCAAATATTTTCCAAAATATAAATTTTTCGAGATTTATTATACATATCGCTCCTTTATTTTGATTTTTTGAGATATGACTATGTTGCAATAAAGAGATGCCCGGAATCCTGGAACAACTCTCAAAGTGTTGTGTGTATTTGTTCTAAAGGGATATGATAGCTGCTTTGCTACATAAATAAATATATATTCCCACCTAATATCCTGTGAAACTGCCTGAGTTAGGCATGCTTTATGATGATGCAAGAATTAAAACCTCAGGATGACTGTTATAGGTGTGGCTTAGTTAAATAGGCAATCGAGATCTTTTCGATGTTTAACAACAATTTCTTTGCGGATGAAACTTTTTTTTAACCATAATGGGCACGTTAATAAGCACGTTAACGAATCCGAAACACGAGCATAAGAGGCCACTTCATTCACTACTGCATGGGAAGCGATGTCGGCGTGAGGTATTATTGGAAAGTTATAAATACATTTAAAAAATTTTGTATATAGTGAATTGTTGAATACGCCCAAAACTGCTAAAATTATACATATCGCACTGGTTCCTCTAAAGGGAGTCAACTCAAAATTTTTAATTTTCGCTTTTTGCAAGAAATAGATGTACAGTGGTCATATCTACCCACTGTACAAATATTACATCATTTGTTCTACTCTTTCGCCAAAAATTACAATTGTATCCCTCTTCATGATATAACAGTAGCTTCTCCAGAGTCGACTAAAGAGAAATATTTTGAGTTGTCGCTAAATTTAATCTGAATTCATATCAGTTTTGTTTCAACTAAAGAGAAACATTTTAAGATGTGATGGTGTTTATTTCACAACGGTTTACTTTGATGATGTTCTATTTCCTAACAAACACGGAGGTTTGATTTCAAACCGATAGTGATTTGAAATCAAATGTTTTCTCAAACGACACAAGTTTGATAATGATTTGAAAATCATAGCATTCTCATCAAAAAGGGGAAATTATTTTGAAATTGAAAAATGCATTTACATATTTTCAACTTACTTTTAAACGTAATTCTCAAATGTTTTTCATATGTTGATTTTAATACCATGTGGAACATAAATAAAAATATTTTATTTTTTTAATTTAAATTCATAATTTATTTAAATAAACTGTGAGATTTAAATTCGGCAACATAGCCAAAATAATGTTCTTTCTGTCCTCTAATTGTTGCAAAGTTGAAATTGGCTCCCTTTAATTTTGAGGATTGTAGCACCTCGGTCATACAACAAACTTATAATTTTCGAACTTTTCCGTTTCTTTTAATTCCGTTTCTTAATCATTGTAAGAACGAACAAATAATTTTTATTTTTCACAAGAAATAATCGTTCACTTGTAAATCACATTTAAGCACGAAGTTAAAATTTAACTTTAATCGCCATTTTTAATGTGCATTTATTTTTCGATTTAGTATTGCCAAGTTTTGTTTTGATTTGAATTTAACATTTAAAACCAATTTGACATCAAATTGATAAAACATTTGATCTCAAATGTTTATTTTCAAATCATTATCAATTTGAATTTAAATGTTAAAATGTAACGTTGGAGAATTGTGTTTGAAGTCAAATCACAAATTCATTTCATATCAAAGGTTTGACTTGGTGTTTGTTGGGTTGGTGTTGTCTCTTTTTAATTGTTGCAGAAAGTTTATTGTGCTGTTATATTTAGTTTTGTTTCTATATTTATGAAATTATACCACTACAAATTTCAATTTAAGGGGAGCAACTCCAAAAACTTGTAATTCTCGATTAGAGGAATTTAGGGTGGGCAAATTGAAAAAATATATCGATATATATCGGATCGATATTTTTTAAGAGTATCGATATTTATTATTTCAAAAATATCGATATATCGAACGTTTTTTGCTGAAACTACAGATTTATTAACAAACATATTATATGTTATTACATTGTTACTTTTTATTGTTTCATTTTAATTCAAAAAATTAATTGAAACAAAAAAATCAATAAAAACAAAAGCTTCAAGTATAACAAAAACAAAAAAACCATACGAAAGTAAATTATGAAAAATTTAAATGGAAGTAAATAAGTCATGAAAGTACTAACTAACCTTACAATTTGAATAGCACCCCAAAAGTACCAACTTTAACTAGAAATGTTTTTGATTGTTTTAGTCAAACCAGTAATCATCCTATATATGGACGTCAGGTGCACTCTCTGTTTTATGTGCTCTCCTGTCAATCTGCTTCTTGTATCCGGCACTGTTTCTTATAAATGCCAATTATTTTAGATCTTCATTGATGCCAATTCTTAAAAAACCTTATTGTGAGAAAAACGGCTAAAGTTTTGAGTTTTTAATGAAGACTGACTTCAAAAAATATCGAATTCGATAGTCGTACTTCAATATCGATATATTGATATATCGGTATTTTAAATATCGGCGATATATATCCATTATTTTTTATAAATATTGATATTTTTATATATATTGATATTTTTTGCCCATTCCTAAGAGGAATTAGTGCGATATGTACATGAAGGTTCCTATTTGACATTTCATCAAAGTCGGACTATGAATTCCTTGAAAATTAGTGATGCAGAAGAACCTAAAAAACAAACACCCTCAAATTAACTTAAATATTGCTGAAGGGTATTTAAGCTACCATATAAACTTTTCCTAAATGAAGATGTAATCCATTAAATAAATTTTAAAAACGAATTTGCATACTCGTACATACAATAAATACATTAGTTCACACACCCAAAAAACGTATCGTTTTTTGTTTTATTTTATTTTATTTTATTTTTGTTTAAACAGAAAATATTTTCATGTGCAATTTTGTATTTAAATGTTAAAATATAAATTGCACACTTTGGCATGGGGTACTAAATGTTTAGAGTTGTCTCTTCTTGTTTTTTTTTGCATTTTGGGGACAAACAAATCCACGTAGTCTGAGACCAATAAAAAAATGATCAAGACAATATTAATTGTTTTCATAAATCAAAGTATTTATAGGAATTTAATGGATTATAAATCTCATTGTTCATGTTTTTTTTAATGGCCTAAAAATCTAAAAATGCTTAGTGTGTCTTTATGTTTTAAAGATTTTGTAATAATCTTTATAAATTACTTTTCAAATTGATTTTAATAAATGGGATTTTTTCAAATTTATTATTTTTTCCTTTGTAATGATGTAAAGAACAAAGTTTGTAATTAATTATTTTATCGGCGTATTTACTTCTATCAAATGACCCAAATATTCTTTAAAATGCAAAAATATAATTCTTAGTTTTTTTTTGCTTTTTCGAATGTAGCCTAAAAGGCATGAGATCGAATAAACAAATTCATTTTATTATTATTTTCTGGTACAATTGATCTATTTTTATTGAAAAATCGACAAAAATTTAATGTGTAATGAATATGGAGATGCTGACATGAAAAAATGTATTACTTAATTTCTGCTTTAATGTCTACGTAAATAAATATTTTTGGAGTGGGAAGTAATCCCAAGAGCAACTTATATATTTGTTTGGTGTCTTTATTGCACCAAGATACCGGATAATTTGTTCTTTATATTGAAGACCCTGTTCTCAACGAGTTTTAATTCACTCAGGCCGTCACTGTCGTGTGCCTTTACGTTTTTTTTTTGGTTTCTTGCAGTTAGGTAAAGTTAGGATTTAATTGACAGATAGAAATGTGTTATAAGTCAAAAAGCGTATTAATGTCTTAAATTTACATGGGTAAGCTCTATAGAATTTCTACGATTCGGTAATTCGTCAACCAACAGGCCACCACTCTCCTGTAACTTTAAGCTTTTTTTGCTATTGTTAACGCCTAATATTTAGTATAAAGTATTCGCGTCAAAAGTTGGACTCTTGCGAAAAAGCTAAATTGCAAAAATAAAACAACAACAACATAGCCAATTATTTTGCACAAATAGGTGTCTATGTGATTCTTGTTTTATTTTTGCAGTTTTGCAACTTTTATTAATAATTCCTGTGATGCGGAAATTTGCACAAATCATATCCAGTTGAGGAGTTATAGACAAAATTAATTACGTCCGACTCAATTGATTTCAAAATTAACAATCATAAAATTTTATTACAGAAAATTTATAATTAAAAATAAAAAAAATAAACTGTTACTAATCTAAATAAAAAAATTTTAAAACAAAGTAAAAAGTTAAATATGTTGTAGAGTACCACGCATTTTAGTTGAGATAACATTGTAAAATTCTACACGGTTGCAACTTAGAAGTCGAGACTTTGTATAGTTGGCCACTGACGTTTTGGAACTTGCCAATGGTTTTAATATTTAATAAAATAAAATGTGTAAGTTCAATTCACATTTATCCAGTCGATTCCAACACAAAATAAGAAAAAATTTGCTACAGTCATGTCCTAGAACAAAAACTATATCAATGAAGTTTCAAGAACTCAAAAAACATACATAGACTCGTTTAGACTGAAGGCACTTAAGTGTTATAATTATAACAAAAGCGTTAATGCGATAACTGTAGGATAACCTGGCAATTATGGTCACTTTTAAATGGAAATTGCACTATTTACTTCGCTTACCAAAGTAACCAAAGTTAAAACTATAAGAGATTTTCCATTTGTGTTTATAAAAAAAATTTCTTGTTGAATTAACTCTACAACAGACATTTCTATGCAGCGTGCTGTTTTAATCAATTCATAAATCGTTGAATGAAGTACGAAATTGTGTCGATGATCGATTGGACTCAGTTTTAAAATTCTAGTTCTTGCGATCGGACACTCTGTTGTTTACTTTCAGCAAAACTGTTATCAATTCTAACTTATCACTTCGCGATAGCAATTCATTTATTACTAAATAACTGATAATTAAAGTACTATTCTGATAAATATTGGGCATAGTCAAATGTTTCTATGTAAATATTACTCATTTTAAAAAATAATTTTCAAAATATGATTCAAACAAATTATTTAATAGAAAATGTGCCAACCATTTTTGACCTTCATATAAAAAGGTTTACAATTTTATGTAGAATGGGAATTCCCTGCAAAAGAAATATTTTCTTTAAAAAAAATCAACACTTTGCATAGAATATAAAAAAAGTTTTACTTATACACATTAAATTTTAATTAATCATATTTAACATAAATTAAACGTACTAAGATTTATAAATTATTTTCGCTCTGAAGTAGAGGAGGACAAGTTTAATGACGCATAATATTTATTTACTACGTTCTGGAAGAGGAAATTAATTTTAAAAAATAAAAATGCATATAACAACAACTTCAAGTATGATTTATTTTTTTATTATAAAAATGTTTTTATAAACAAAAAAAAAAACGTTTACTTTGCATTCTACAAGTTTTTCTTTTAAACCCTACACCATCCTTGAGCATTATTTGTTTACTCTGAAGTTTGTAAAAACAACCAATTTTAGTTTTAAAACCAACTCCCAGCTCCCATTAGAATCGTCATCAGTTTCGGATTTAACGACCATGTTAAGGTTGGCCTATGATTGAAGACTACTAGTTAAAAATACTGATAATGGATCTAAGAGATCGAGTCGATGGTTGTGTCTTTATATACATTTAAATTTTACATAATATTCGTTTTATGAAATTTGTTGCACTATAGACGAACCACATTGAAAATGGTGCAATTGGTCCTAGATTTTATCTAGACCAATGTAAAAAGCTTTGGGAATTCCAAGAAATTTTTTTCTTTGAAATTTCAAATAAGTGATTAAGGTACTTTAAATTAAAAAGTGCCAAAAATTACGGCCCACTAATTTTTTATTTTATGCTTTATTTAATTTCCAAGCAACGTTTCTAAAAGCCAAAATTTAATGATTGTTGTAATTATTATTAAAAAATGGATACCTAATTAAATTACCTAAAATTAATAAAGCATTGTGTATTATAAAAACAATTAGTGAAATAAGAGGTAGAAGAAAGCGGCACTTATTTGTTTCCACATTTTTAATTAAATTAAAAATGATTTTAATAATCTACAAACAACGAAACTGTCGTTGACGACAACGACAACCGTAATAAGACTGAATACAAAAATTAATTTGATTTGTGAGTTATTTTATATAAAAATTTTAAATAATAAAGTAATTTAAATTTTCAAAAGATTTTGTTATTCGTGCTTAATTCCCAGTTTTTATTATTGATAAAACACTTGAAATTTATTGTTGATGGGATAAGCTATTCCTATGCACGAATAACAAAATCTTTTGAAAATTTAAATTTTGTATTCCCAAAAATTAAAATTACTTTTTGATAATAAACAGGCAGGTGCACGGCCTAAAAAACACTTAATTGACAACATCTTTTGTAAGTTGTTGTTTGTTTTTTATTTTGTTTTTCTTAACCTACTTACAACTACAATTAATGTTGAGAGAATTTCAACTAATTGTAGCGGGGAATGTAAGATGAGATGAACGCACTGTTTATTGTTGATGTTGTTTTGTTTAAACTTTGATATTATTACAAGTAGAACTGTTGCTATAAGTCTTATACGTTTAACATTTTTATTTGGTTTAATATCTTTAGTTTTTCTAAAATCTTTATGGATGAAGTTTGCTGATGATCTAGCCTAAGCAACCAGTGAAATGCGCATAGGAATAGCTTATCCCATCAACAATAAATTTCAAGTGTTTTTATCAATAATAAAAACTGGAAATTAAGCACGAATAACAAAATCTTTTGAAAATTTAAATTTTGTATTCCCAAAAATTGAAATTACTTTTTGATAATAAAGTAATTTTAAAATACTTTTACAAAATGTCTCGGAAATGAGTCGTAGTTGATTAGAAACGCGAGTCATAAAACTCTTTCAGAAGAGTCGTGGGTAGGGTACCATTTTCTCCCGCATGGATAGTAATTTTCGCCTAAAAAGGAGCGAAATTATTATTATTTTAATCGCGCAGAGAAGTCAAAAAAGACTCGAATATGATCAATAATTTCATTTTCTGTTTACAAAATGTATGCAAATTTAGAGAACGAGTGTCTAAACCTTAAAGAGAACATAAGAAAAAACCTTCTCAAAATGAAAATAGATTAAATTTCACGACAGCCCAAATTGTGTGGAAAATGTGGAATCGACACAGTTCTGTTTGAATATTTAAGGCCAAGCCATAAGCATAAGTTGACTTAAGCAGCTATTCGAATTCATGTAAATGAAATGTGTGAACCCAGATTGAACTTAAGGAAAAATTTTGTTATGTTTTATGAAACTGTCATTTGGATTTACATTTTTTTTTATTTTTTAAATGCATTTAAAAGTCTTTCTGTTCATGGTGGCAGTAGATTAAGCTAGCTCATGTATATTATAGTTGGACCTTAAGACTGAAATGTTCGAAAATATTTTTTGCACAGTTTTTTAATTAAATTAAAGGTTTGTGAAATTAAATGGTACTAATTGTTTGCATATCGAAAGAAAATATACATATATTTGTATATTAATTTAAAGCTTTAAGCGCAATTTAAGGACCTGAAACATGTCAGCAGTATAAAAATGATATATGGACAAGGCCGTAATGATCGACATATTGGACGAAAGCAAAAAAAAATTATTGTACTTCATTGCACACTTTCAAATTTCGTCAGCAATTGACTTTAGCTTTAATATCTCTAAGAATTACATTCAATTCTATCAGAATTAGTGGCGCAACAAGGTATTATAACCACCACTAAAATTAGAGGGGGCATATTGATTATGACATTTCGTGTGAAAACGTCAAATTAATATTTTTTTTAATCCCGATTGAACTTGAAATTGTAAAGAAAAAAAATTGATTCAAAATGCCCTTAACATTTGGAAAAGTTTTCGGGCATATTGGCACCGCAGCTGTTCCTGAAGTTGCGCATTCTTGACGTCCAATTTTAGGCCATATTTTCGAGCATTGCTTGTGTATGTCAACACGAAAAATGTTGGCCTTCGTGTTTGTTTATCAGCATAAGCCTGAAAATTCACAAGGCCCCACTGGAAATAATCGATAGGCTACAATCGTACAACCTTGAAGCCCAATTGATCCTTTCGCCGTAGCGCCATTCTGTTGAAAAAATACTTTTTAATCATAGAGCACTATTCATTCCCAGCAATAAAAGTTTTGGTACAATAAAATTCAACCGGGAAAAGTTACGAAATTTTGCTTGAACAGTTTTTTTTTTGAAGTAGAAATAGATCCATCATATAGTCTTAATACAAATATCGTTCGCAAATTAGGGGTTTGGCACAATAATCGCCTTATCAAAAAAGATTTATTTAAAAAATTTATGTGAATTGTAAATTTAAATCAGTTCATGACTTTATCCTGCGAAAGTTTTACGTCAGTACAATTTAGTTGAAATACTTTATTAAAACTGTCTGTCATTTTATTAAAACTGGTGTGGGGGTATCAAAGATTTGGCAAGGCGGATAAAACGTTCTCACTTGTCTTATTTTCAATTATAATTTTCTTTTGATAAAAGCTAAGCGAATGCTATAGATTTTTACCAATTAATTAATAAGATTTGCCTAATTGCCGGCAATTAAATTGACTTGCACAAAATTAATGCTTGAAATTTTAACTCTAATAAATATCAGCCAATTAAATATTTTTTTATATGGGATTTCGTTTGAGGCAATAAAAATGATCGATGTTGTCTAAAAAAAAGAAAAGAAAAAAAAACGAATAAATAATTTTGATACTTTTGTCGTACTTATTTTAAGTCTTGTCTATATTCGTACCCAGAGTGTTCGTACACGGGTGGTCTTTGAAGTAGAAAATGCAAATAAAATCATACAGTTTATAATACATAAGTTACACCTTCCAACGAAATAATTTTAATTTTTTTCACACACATGGCAAAATTCATTTCAGTTGTTTTGCTTGGCTGGATTTTTATTTAAAATTTTATATTCCATGTTCGATTCTTTGGTTTTCCGTTAATTTGAAGGGTTATTGTGGGTTTGGATTTAGTTGAAAACATGAATTTAGTTGGAATAAAGTTGGAAATATCATTATGTGGGAAAATACTAACAACACACACACACACACACACATCTACGTTTCTTGTCAGACTTAAAAACTGTAAATTGTTGTTGCTTTTAAAGAACGTTTATGCAAAAAAAGTGTAAACCTATTCACCAGATAAGATTACAACATTATTTTTATATTCAGAAATTGAAGGGTGCTACCGGGGCACTCGGCCAAGTTGGTAGTGAGCTGGTCTACTTTTCCGGTTCATCTCTCGCCAGAGACTCTTGCGATCTTAATGTCATCGTCTTGACATGTAACTAATGTAACTGTAATTTATAAAAAGTCTGTTTTGAAATTGCATTAGTGTTCAAATTATTAAATCATAGTTTTTCAATTTTTGTATTTTTATCTTGCTTTTCTCTTCATCTTTTTATATTTTATATATAAAAACAAATACACCTACAGGCAACTTTAACTTCAAAAGTGAAAGAAAATCAAAACAGAATTGCAAAGTACATGGAACTGAGTACCCCTCCCCAATCTTCTTTATGCGCTTTAGTGGACCGATCTTCATAAAATGTTGTGTGTGTAGTATGATTTCCAGCCATCTAAAATAAATTTGTGCAAAATTAAATGAGATTCGGTGTATTGTGTTAATTTTAGCAACACAAATATCAAATTTTTAGGGAGGTTGTTCCACATTTGAGTAAATAACTCTTTTCCTCCTAAACCGTTTGTGGTAGATTTCAATCCCAAACTATCTAGGAGAACTAGAAAGAATTTTTCACCAATATCACCATTTTCAGTTGAGTCTTTCAAATGTAAGCTTATTTTCAACTGACGGACATAGCTTTATCGACTTTACTCAATCAAATTACTCAACGACCCAGAATATTTAAACCTTATGGGGTCTTAAATGAATATTAAAAATTGTTCGTTCAAACAGTCTTATAACCATATATGTACATATAAAATACACTAAGGCTGGGTTATTGAGATATGGATTAAGTTTTAACTTGGTTTAACGTAGTCTTAAACTCAAATTTTTCCGGCGAAATGTGATTGTATTTTTATTGTTTTATTAATGATCAACATTTTAAGCAAAACTAAGCTGCTCCGTCAAAATTGTTCACACAAACTTGGTAATAACGCCACCAATCTGTTTTAGATTAAAATTTAACTGAGATTTCAAAAACCCAGCCCAATAATTTTTCAACTTGATACGAACTTACTTCTTAAACTCTATTTCAAGTTGTGTTTCAAGAAAACAGCTGATTTCTTTTTTACGATTATATAAAATTGCTTTCAAGTTGCGTGCAGCCTACGGCACAGCTGTCAATTGAAATGGATTTTTCCATTAGTAATTGCAGTCTTCAGTGCTGGGACTTATAGTAAATTTTAGTCTTATAACCACGAAATTCTGTTTTTGATTTTTAAAAGACAATTTTCAAGCAGACATATTTCCCCAAAAATAAGTAAATATAAATGACAACATAATAAAGTTTGAAAATATGAATTTTTATTGTTGATTTTAAGGATGGCTTAAACCGATTGAACAAGCTCCACATTTTTATAAATTGACTCATTCGTCGTCAAAAACAGCATATTTTTCTGCTTGTATTTCCTCACTGCAATCACATAAAAGGGATTTAAAAACATGCCGAAACCAGTAGCTTCGAACAAAATTAAATTAATGTTTTACTAAAAATTTTTATGTGGGGATTTCTTATTAAAAAAAATAAGTAAGAAAAATTACTATTTTTTAAAAAAAATTTTAAATTTGGTTAGAAAGAAAATCAATAAAATAATATTAACTTTTTAAGATTTTTTTTTGTAATTATGGGATTTTTTTTAATTTTTTGGGGACACGGAAAAAAGTACCTGGCAGCCCTGAATAAGATTTTGTTTGCTATGCTTAATTTCCAATTGTTATTCTTGAAAAATACACTGAAATTTATTGTTGGAGGATATTGTTTTCGAATTTCACTGGTTGCTTAGGCAAAACCATCAGAAAACATTCTCCCCAAAATTTTTAAAAAAAGCCAAAGATATTAACAAATAAAACTGCAGAGTGTATGAGAATTGCAAACAATTAAAAATTCTTGTTTGCAACGATATCAAAGTTTAAATAAAATACCAACAATAAACAGTGTGTTTATCTTTTCTTACATTTCCCACATTTTTATTAGAATATTCTCGTTATTATTAGATGTTAAAGCACAACTCCTAGGGGGACATTTAAATAGAGGCTTAGTAAAAACTTGAACTAATTCTTATTAAGGGCTAAAAAATCAGAGCAAGTTAAAATCTCTTTTTTGGTTAAGAATGTGTTTAAACCGACAAATCTATAAATCACTAAACATATTAACCATCTTTAAACGCATATAATTCGGCATTTTAACTACCAATAAAGACAATACGTTTTATTTTTTTAACAACATATAATACATGGGACACTGATTTATAGTTGTTGAGTTTAAACGACATATAAATTCAAGTTTAGTTTAACTAAACCAGCGTTTAAACCATCAGTGATTTATTAACCATAATTTTATTAAACTTCTTATTTGTTCCAATCAAAACTAATGTTTCAAAAATTCATCAAATTATGTATTTTGATAGTTGCATCTAGTTCGATTGACAAAAAAAAAACCAAATCTCTATTCTTTAGGTTTGCAGTATCAGTTTCTTGTGTACGGTTTAATTTATATGCGATTTGCATTTTTTTCAATTTTAAAAAATATTTTCTTTAAATTTTTCTAAATAGAATTTATGACACATCCTTGGTTTTTATTTATTAAGTGCAAATAAATATTTAATTTTGCATTAAACATTAGTTGCAATTTTATTCAATGTTTATTTATTAAATTTAGTTTGTGTAGAGAAATAGCAACAAATAAAAATGTGTTTAGTTTAAAAAATTTCAAACACACGTTTTTTCTCTTGAAAACCCCACTGTGCCTTTGAAATTAATATTCAGCAGCAATAGAGCTTGTGTATTTATGTTTGTTTCTCATCAAACTTTTTTTAAATATTATTTATATTCATGCTAATTTGTAGGAACATTTTAACACTTTACGAGTATTTTTACAAGCACTCAATGTTGTAAGTTGTCAAAAAAATAAGTGTTTCCTTCCTGGAATCACATTTTGTTAAGGTGCCTTTTTAAACACTTATCAATTAGCACACGCGAAGCAGAAGCACACTTTAACCGTTTTAGATATTAAAGTTCATTCATTTTGCACATTCTGTCATACAATCTTAAGAATACGAATGTGAGTGTGCAGACCGAGATGCAACGAATCAACTTTTTCATATAAAAATTTTGTCAGTTCTTATTTTCTTTCACATATTTCTGTAAAATTTTGTTGTTTTTTGTTTTATTTTTTTTGCTTCTTTTATTGTGCCATCATGCTTTTATTTATTGTTTTTTATACTTTTTTTTTAGTTACTGTAATGGAATACAGTTTAATGCACTTTACGGCCATGTTAACGTCATGGGTATCTTGATGAGTATTTTTGGTAACAAACAAACAAAAATTTTTGAAACCATCACACACGAGTACCCGCGTATGGTGTTGTGACTGTTGCTTTTTTTTTTGTTGTTTAAGAGTATAAATAAACGAGAATTTCTTAGCAAAAAGGAAAAGAAAAGTTGAAAAGCACTCTGAACTTTTGAAGTGCACGAAATTCCAAAAAAAAAGTGTTGAAAGACAGTACACTGAAAAGAAAATTGTAGGTAAATAGTGTAAAATGAGTTTTAAATATAAAAAAAAAATTGGTTAAAAATCATTTAAGAAAATTTTTATTAAAGTCAACGAAAAATATTTTTTTAATTTATTCTTAATAAATATTTGATTAAGTAGTTTACTAAAAATTTAAGGCAGAATACTTGTTTTTGTTTAAATTTATTAAATTTTTCATCATACTGTAAAAGGTTTGTTAAGTTTAACCAAAGCACTTCATTTAACTGGACGAAGTTGTGTCGACTTTAACTATTAAAAGGTGTATTCATTTACATTACTAAACAGACATTGGACATAATGAGAAATAAATCATTAAAAATACCAAGAAAGGCAATTGAGGTTATCTTATGTTTGAAATAAACTGTTTTGTGACTTCAAAAAAAATTCCTTGGGCTGTTATTATTATATTTGCAAGTTACTCGTATATCATATTATATTCCCTTTCTATTGGGTTTAGGTGTAACATCAGGCTTAGTACTTATAGCATCGTTAAATATTTCTGCATTTTTATGTAATTGATGTCGTTCTATTGCACTGTGTAAATAAAACACTTGTTTATGCTCGTTAATTCGTTTAACTGTCTGGTGGTCCTTTTTACATCATTGATTTCCTGCTGTCATTCTCCTAAATTGTCGCCATTTTCATAGAGATTATATTTGTAGAACACCGTTTTGTAGAACAGTCAAAATTATTTAGTTGTTTTCATTTTAAAAACTTAAACTTAACTGAAATTAATGTTTTTTGCAGCTGATATTTAAATGGTATCATCAAAATTCCATTTATATATTTTAAGAAATAATACTACTGCTTTTGTTCATGTAGTACCACCTGAACAATCAACACAATACATAACCTTTTTTTTTTGGAAGTATGCATGTACTTTATGTTATTGAAAAACAAAGTATTATAAGTACCAGGTATGTTCATTATAGAACATTTTCATTATTTACCCATGTAATGTCGAAATACTTTATTTTATATAAGAATTATGAAAATTGTTTTTGTTTTGTAAACAAAAACTTGAAACAGAAATTTTAAAAAAGTTTTTTGTCTCTTAAATTTTTATTCTCTTCTGTTACACTCTCGTTGCAAGTTTTTCGAGTATGTACTAATAACCAGTGTTGCCACGACCATAAAAAATTAGTAACCGAAATGTAGAATTAAAGTAACCAAATGGAACTAAAGGTAACCAAAAATTTGTACAGTATGTTAGACCCCTTTCAGACTCTGCAAGTTAGTTGCGCAAGTAACTTGCCGAGTACAACAAAGTCTGTACTAAATATTTTTTTCCTTACCCCGACCTTACCGCTGACGTCTACAAACCAAGAGTTGCGCAAGTAACTTGCCGAGTGTGAAAGGGGTCTTACTGATTTGCAAAACTGTATGAGCTAGAGTTTCATATTGCCTCGATAGGAGTAGGGCAAAGGACACCTCAGAAGTGCTTATTATATAGCTTATATGGCTTAATTGTTAATCGGTTACAATCGATATAAAGTGAATAGTATAAATGTTCAATGTATCAATACCACAAACAATTATATAGGCCCAAAAAAGCGTAGCGAGTAATGGCAGTACTAACCCTGCGCCCACACAAACAAGTGTTGCTTTTAAGTTTTTTACACATACTTTTGTCAAAATTAACAAAAGTTGAGAGCTGTGATGTTGGCTGCACGCAATTTTAAAGCAATTTATTTTCAAGAAAGCAACTTATAAAGATAATCGAAAAAGATGTTTATTAAAATTTTAATTATCTTTTTTCTTGAATAAATTCGAACACTCACTTTGAAAGAGAAGCTGGAAGAAAATTCGTTTTAATTTTAAAAAGTATGTGTGAATTGGTAAACAAGTTTGTGGGTATTAAAACTAGAAGTGCTAAACATGATCATCAAACCTCCCAGTAAAACATAAATTGGTTATTTTTCATCAAAGGTTTTCTTGTGAGTCCAAAAATTTCATGAATAAGATTTAGTTTTAATGTGCTAATTCCCAATTCTTACTATTGATAAACTGAAATTTATTGTTGGAGGGATAAGCTATTGCTATGCGCATTTCACTGGTTGCTTAGGCCAGATCATCAGGAAACTTCATCCAAAGATTTTAGAATAACTAACGATATTATCCAAATAAAACTGTTAAGCGAATAAGAATTATAAACACAAAAAGTCATACCCGTAACAATTTCAAAGCTTAAACAAACCACCATTTCTTACAATCTACAATTGATTGATTTTTTGTCAACTCTAATTAAAGTTGTAAGGGGAAACAAAATAGAAAAGTTGAAAAAAGTAACCAAAATGGAGAAAAGTACACAAGTTCACACAGAAAAAAAATATCTCAAAAAAATTTTTAACAACATAGTTTGTTAAAAATAAAATTTTAGGTCAACAAACTTTTTGTTTTATCAAATTTATAAAAGTTACTCTTTGGAAATTAGCACTCGATTGTAATATTTTTTCATAATCAATAAAAAAACATTTGAATCAAAGTAAAGACAGTATTTTTACAACTCTTGTCTATTTTTTAATAGCTCACTGTAAAGCGAATGAGAATTACGCTTAATATATTCAGTTTTGCCAAAGTCTTTGAAAAAAGGTTTCCTGATGATCTGGCTTAAGCAACCATCCCCTTAATAAATTTTAGTGTATTTATCAAACAATAAAGATTCGATAAACATTTTGTTTGATTTATTCAACATTTCGAACAATTTATTTTGTAAAATTACGTAAACATTTAAAAAAAAATTATTTTGGGCAACAACTTTTTTTATTGACTCAATAAACTGGGTTGCTGACTAAAAATTCAACAACTATGCTTACAAACTTTTTTATCAATACCGCAAAAATCGTCATCGCAGACAATTCAAAAATTGTTTTTTATCAAATATGCGATTTTCGTATTGAAATAGGAAAATTATTTTTTTCTGTGCACATTAAGAAAAAAGAGTAACCAATTTTGGTTAAAAGTATTGAAAACGGCAACGCTGCTAGTAACAATTATTGAAAATAAGCAATAATTTTCCGTAAATTAACAAACAAAATATTCTCCTTTTTATAAACATGCGTTCAACAGAATTGAACTTCATCATATAAAACAAAATTTTTTATTTGTATAAAATAAGAGGTTTGCAAGTTATGCATTTTTAACTGAAAAATATTTAATAAGTTTCTATAAAAATGATTCAAGTTAGAAAATTACATTTGTAAAAAGCTTTTAAAAATTATCTTGATAATTTTTTCCATAAAAGATTTACTTAAGTTGTTTTCTAACATCAACTGCAACATTTTGATCAGTGTAAGAGTGTGGTATGAGTGCAATGTGAAAAACTATAGTCATATTTATGAGCATGGCGTACAATTATTGTTAACAATAATAAAAATAAAAAAAAAGCCGGCCAAGTCATCGTCCACACTCGCAATTTTTGTTGATGCAATTTTTTTAAATTTAATTTTAGTCTTGGGATTTTTTTATTTGTTTTCTTGTCTTTCCTCTTCTTCTTTATTTATTTTATGTATAAATACAAATACACCTCCAGCCAACTCCAAAATATGGTGTTAGAATTACAAAACAAAACAGAATTGCAAAGAACATGAAACTAAGTACCCCTCCCCGATCTTCTTACCTCTCTCACCAATAAACTCAAGAATTGCTGCAACGAAAATTGCCTGTCTGGACTATGACTTAATAATAAACTGCAAATTGTGTTGCATTTATTTATGGTTTTTAATTTCCCGGACAATTCACATTTCCGGGAGAGTATAACATTTTTCTTTAATTCCCTGAAATATTCATGTGAAAATGCATTCAAGAATTCTGACTGCTTTTTCAATTTTAATCTGCCTATTTAGAAAAAAAAACTGAATTCCTTTGTATTATGAAGAGTCTGTTAAAAATATTTGGCAAAATGCTTGCCATCATCGATATTGGCACTAGCGCAAACGGTTCCTAGAAGAAAACAGAAAATGGATTTTGAAAGACATTGGAGCTCATATCTTTGAGGCTTTATTTGCAATCAGATGATTTCAATCCCTAAAACTGTTTTAAAATACATTTATTTAGCTTTTCGCAGACCATTATTATAAAAATAAAGTTAAAATCACGTCGTTGATAAAGAAATTTCTTAAGATTGAAATTTTTGATATTTCAAAATTAGGCTTTAATGCATAAAAGTTAATTTTCATTAAATTATTTTAGTGAAGGAAGAAATTTTACAACATGAAATGAATTAAAATCTTTTTGAAAATTTTTATTCTTGACTGAACGGAGGGTTGAACTCGGGACGAATTTACATGTTTCGAGAATAACCACATTCCCATAATCAGAATTATTTGTAGTTCTACCGTTTGCGGCACTGCGGCGGTTGTCAGTCTATAGTCGAGAAGAGTTTAAGAAAATTTTTCCTTATCTGGATTGCCAAACAACTGATCAGGGTTTCCTGCCGTGTAGGCTTAAAAGCATGTGCTTAAAATCCATGTGTAAGTCGGCTAAATAATACACTGGTGTTTATTTGAGTGTATAAATTCGGAAGCAACCAACACACTTGCTGCTTGCTAAGGAGTAAGAGCTTTATAATCTCCACTGCTTAAAAGCAGAAGACTCTGTTGATTGGCAGCAACACCATGGGAGATCCGCCAAACGGCCAAACTGCCTCATAACGGGTTGAAACAGTACTTACAGCCAACATATTAAGATATTTCCTCCCGAGATTTTGCATCTAAACCACAATTATGTGATTTCCGAAGAAGCCTGCCAAATAACCAGTTTAAAGTTTATCATAATACTAAGCTCAGATTGTAATAGATTCGCAAAATTTGACAACTACAATTGAAATTAAGGAAATAATTGATTTATTGTAGACAAACTTGTGATCATAGTGGAATTTATCATAAGGTTTTTCATGTTTCATGAGCAAGTTTATGACTTTACCCTAATTTCTGTAGAATATTGCAAAGGGAATATGTAAAAATATCGACATAGTTTATCTTATTTAGGCTTAAATCTAGTTTACCGACGCAGCTCCAAATAAAAAAAAAGTACATAGGGGGATAGAAAATTGAAAAATAAGAAGAAAAAATTTAATAAAAATATTGGCGCAAACGCTTAGTTTTCGAGTTATGGACGTTTTTAGTTTTCATAGAAATGTGTAATTTTTCCACTACATTTCTAAAGGTATATGGCCAATATTGGTATAATTTTGAAGGTTTTACATTCAAACACGCAGTTTTTAGCGTTTGCAGATGATAAGGACCGAATTGAAAGATCGGTAAAATCTATGAAAAAAGGATTCCAAAGATAAAATTAAGCAGGCCTGCACATTAATGTGGATAAATCAAGATATTGCCAGCGGGAAATCCTAACTGGAAAAGATGGTATGGACCACGAATAAGTCCGGATGATTATAGCTTCGCACTGGTCAACTCTAAAAAGAACTGCAGAGCTGATATCAGGGAGAGAATGAAAGCTGCATCCAGAGCATTCTATGCACTCATATCATATTTAAAATCTAGACGCTTTTAAGCTCAGATTAAGATCAGTTTATACAAAACGGTGATCAGGCCAGTACATAGGGGTGTGAAACGTGGACACTGAGACAAACAGACGCAGACTCTCTGGATATTGCTGAGAGAAAATTCCCAAGACGGATCCTGGGACCAGTAAAAATAACAACAAATTTATACAGGTTAAGAACGCACTAATAGGATCACAAAGAATTTGATGGGCTGGTCATGCAGCACACATAGATGCAAACTCCACCATCAAGAGAATCCGTTTTGGCAAACCAAAAGGGAGAAGAGCAGTTGGACCACCAAAAGCTCGATGGATAGATGGTGTCTATGCTGATTTGAAAAGACTAAATGTCCAAGACTTGAGAAATGTTGCGAGAGATAGAAATAAATGGAAAAATATTGTTTAAAAGGCCAAGGCTGAACTTTGGCTGTAGCGCCAAGCATGTATGTGTGTATACTGTTTATACCTAAATTATTCTATCTGTGGACCAAACCTATTTTTTCGGAAAGAAGTTTGAGTGGTGGCTAACTAGATTCTATATCAACTCTCGCCGTAAATAGATCCGGATGGGGCCTATTTTATTTCTACCTTCCTGCCGGATAATCTTTGTATGGTGACTAGATAAAATTACGTAGCAATTTAACGAATTCTTAGTTTCAAATGATACATCTCTCGGCTTCATGTTTTAAAGCCTTTATTTCAGGACTTTGCCTGATCATGATTAAAGAATGTTTTAGAAATTCATTTCGATGTGGAAATAAAAAAACGTATTGAAAGGTCTAAACTTAATACGAATATCCATTTAGGTGTAGGGTATAAACGTTTTAATAGAAACATTTCTCACTCAATCCTAGTTACTGGATTGAAAAAAATACAAAAGTATTTATGAATTTATGTATGTATGTCTATAGAGTGATGTTAACGATTTATGCAGTTGATTAGTTTTCTAAGTGATTGGCGTTGTAAGGTTTCAAGTCATTCAATTAT
Organism: Pollenia labialis; assembly: GCA_949318255.1. Lineage (NCBI taxonomy): Eukaryota > Metazoa > Arthropoda > Insecta > Diptera > Polleniidae > Pollenia > Pollenia labialis. The sequence goes on from OX439140.1 coordinate 84,133,343, forward strand.
TTTCTTGCCAAAAGCAATAATTTCTATTGTTCACGTAGTTGTAGATTATCGTCAACAACACTTAAAAAGACATGTAAAACTTGCAATAAATATAATTTTTTCCTCTTGTTTCACCTACAGGTATTACACCATGAATTTAAAGACTACCTTGGGAGTTTTCGTTTTATTTGCTGCTTTTCCAATTTACCACAACACAGAGATACCAAATTGTGACTTCGAAGATACCGTGAATCTAACGAATGCCAAAAAATTTGCTAATGGTTCCTATTTGTATGAGGGCAGGGTACTCATACCGCCTGATTTAGTGGGTATTTATAACTATGAAGAGATCTACGATGGGAAACGTTTGCTGGTGGAGCCTCATGTACGTGGCTGTGTCTGCAAGGGCAGGAATTGTATTAAGTTTTGTTGTCATCCTACCAAAGAATTAATATCCAACTTTACAAGAGTGTGTTCACACGATGAGCTGGAGGAGGAATTGATATATGATCCTTACCTTGAAGTGATATACAATAATGGTTCTAAATTAAAGACACATGCTACTGAGGAGTTTGTTGTCATACAAGGAGTGCCTTGTGAAGGTGGCTACCCCTTGAATCCGCAAGAAGATGAAGACGATAAATGGGATATTTTTGAAAATGGTACAATTTATCGGCATTTCGATCAGACGTTTATTAGTAAACGAGATTATTGTTTGATGCCACAGTCAATGAATGATGGTACTTGGGTACTAAATCCCATGAATTGTCCCATACTAAATGAGCCACCATTAGCCAATCATATTAACAATATAGGTAGGTATAAGCGAACTTTTCTTTATCTGTACTTACCTTTTCTCTCTCTCTCTCTCTTACTTTCCCTGTAGCGATGGCAATATCAGTGATCTTCATTGTTTTAACAATTTTCGTTTATCTCTTTATACCGGAACTACGCAATCTTCATGGCAAATGCCTGATATCATATTTAACCGCATTGGCTGTGGGCTACAGCATTTTGAGTTCCATCACCTTATCCAAAGTCATATATGGTAATTTTGTTTGCAGCAGTTTAGGTATTGCGTCAATGTGTAATTGTTTGTTGCAGCGGTAGATTGAATTTCCTTTTCTTCTTCTCTTTTGTTACAGGCTACATTGGTTATTTCTCTTTTATGGCTGCCTTCTTTTGGCTCAGTGTTATTAGTTTCGATTTGTGGCAAAATTTTCGCATCACTGGGCCCATACGCATTGGACAAAGGAAACGTTTTATTATGTATTCCGCATACGCTTGGGGCGTACCGTTCTGTTTGACTTGCACTGTGATGATCATACAAAATTCCGACATTGAGCCATACTATAAGCCCGGTATTGGCGACGAGTACTGTTGGCTGAAAAGTGAGTATTTATTTTAGTTTTATGTTTTTTAGTTTTAAATTATTTATTTTGTGAGATTTTTAACTTTCTAATGAGTTGTTGTTATCGCTAAATGACGTCTTCAGTAATTGTAAAGGCTCAGTTAGCCGGGAGTTACAGTAACAATAACCTTACCGTAAAAAAGTAAGACCAATCTATTCCTTGCAGATTGAGACGTAACATCTTACTGCTAACTTTAATCGTTCTAATTGCTTTACATACAACAAAATGAATCAGCTGATTTGCAACGTCTCTGTTAATCCCGGCTAACTGAGCCCTAATATAACCTACTGGAATTCTTAGAAGTACTTTTATGAAAATCATAAAGAAATAAAACGCACGATGCTCATTGTAAATAAAACAAAAAGTTTTCAGAGAAATATCTTAATATATTTTATTATTCTAGAAGGATCTATTAAAATTAAATGTTAAACAAAATATAGCCCAAATGCTCGCGACGGCTTAGGTGTCATATCTCTATCTGATGGTCCATATTTCCAATGACCCTGAGACATAATTGAGGCTCAATGTCGTTAATGCCCCGAATTTTCTCATCCTTTTGCTCTTGAGTTGTTCTTGGCTTATTGAGTTACACTTTTTCTTCTTAATATCCACAAAGAAAGAATTCCAACAGTGGCAAATCATATGATCGTGGCAGCCAATTAACATCGCCCTGACGTGAGATAACACGTCCATTTAATGCCTCGCGCAAAAGAGCCATTGTTTCGGTGGCAAGTGGCACAATTCTGTCGGAACCACATATCGTCCAGGTTCATATCGAACATGCACAGATGTTTTTACATTTCCTACAGACCCGGTTTGCTGAAATTTGCGCACAAATCTCCCGCTTGTGGATACATTTGATCGATTATGCTGACAAGCGCTCACTTTCGTAAAAGGCTTCCACAATCTTAACGCGCTACTTTATTGTGTACCTCTGCATGGAAGAAATTGTCAAATATTGAAACAAAGAAATGTCAAATACAGTTGGACAAACAACTTGACTTCAAGGTGTGACTCACAATTAACATCGTGCATTATGGTTGGACCACCATTTATAACTAAGACGCATAAAGATACAGAGTTGGACTAGTACATTGTTTTGTATTTGCCAAATAAAAGCAGACAAATTTTGTAAAGCGACAAATCTATGAAATAATTTACTTAAAAGGCATTTAAGTAAAATTGTTTTGCTCTGGTTAAATTTGTGTGAACACAATTTTTTATCAAAATTCTCAAGTTTCATAGAGCTAATTCTATTTGCTAGATTTGCTAGATGAACCACAAAATATGTGCTAGGTCGTATCACATGAGCAATATAAGTTCCTACAAGGAGAGTAGGGCTCCAATTAATTTCCAACACATATTCCTGTTTTGTACTGACGCTTTTAGTTCACGCCAATTCTTGCCACTGCTTCTCCATGTGTGAGCTAGGCGCCCCCTTTTTATGTTTCCTGTTCCAGTATATGGGAATTCTAGTGATGTCGGTAGTTTGTCTTCAAAGGATGTGGCAGAACCAGCCCTATTTGCGTCTCTTGATTTCAATCGATAGGGTTTAATAGCCTGTTCTTCACCATTAATCATTAGATATGGTTCTCGGCTATAATAAGTGTAGCATATTGCGAAACAATGGTTAACAGAATCTCTGATGGTTATTTCGATGTGTTTAATTCGGAAAAGAAAAAATCATAAAGCAAGAGTAGACTTTTGAACTTTCTTTGGAACACAACCAAGAAAGATATGAAGAACCACGACCCACAGGATCTTTTATCTGAAGACAAAACATTGAATTTTACTTTGTTCAGACTAAAGACGAATCGATGCCCAAAAATTATTTCCATTACAAAGGATATTATAATTAGTTACAGCGTACACGCAGAGAATACACATGTTTAAATATGATCACCGCCAACGAAACTATTTTTGAAGAAAATTTTAAACATATTATGTTTAATATAACCATATTATTGTCACCGACAACGATATTATGGTTAAATTAGTCCTCCATCAAGAAGCGACAACCATATTATGGTTGCCTCTAAACATATTATGGTTAAATATGACAATAATTTGTTTTCAAATTAAAAACAGTATTTCCCTCTTTTCCAAGAGCAACATGCTATGGTTGAAAAACAACGATTTTGAACATAACATGTTCGGAGGCAACCATAATATGGTTGTGAGTTATTAACCTTAATATGGTTGTCGGAGTCAATAATATGGTTAAAATATGCATTAAATGTTTAAAATTTTCTTTAAAAACAGTGTTGTTGTAGGTGACCATATTTAAACATGTTTTTTTTCTCTGCCTGTATATTCCTTTGTCAACACGAATATTGTAATAAAAAATGTGTGGTTTTGCTGTTTATAAAACGTTTTTAAATGATTGTGCTGATGTGTCTACTACATAAACAAATTGGTGCTCGACTCAACTTAAAGTATACCCATTGACTCGGAAACACTTTCTGAATCTAATTATGTCCGTCCGTCCACCTGACTGAATGTCTATGTCAATCTCATCTATAAAGTACAGGTTGCAATTTTAGTGCAAATGTTATAATTGACACAAAGACCAATCAAATGGCAAATGGAAAGAATCGGTCTATAACTTCACATATACTCTATACAAAATTCTTTACGCAATGTGGTCTTTGCACCCAAAAACCATCTTATCCTAATGGTATTTAGACTGAATTTGGCCTAAAATTGTATGGCAACCACTCCGTATTTGACCATAGATACCATACAAATACCACTCGCGACCAAACAAAGTCATGCAATCCTAAACGCAACCATTTAAATATTGCCAATGACATACGTCCCATACGTTTTTTTTACAAAGTAAACAAGACGGCACGTTACTTTGTATCGAAACAGTAGCAAAACCGCAACTCTACAATGTGTCTTGATGTTTTGGAACTCACACTTTCTTTTAAATATTGGTATTTTTATAACAGTTAGTGACTATAACTTTCTTAATGGCTGCTATGCCATTTGCTTATAGATTCTGAACTGAGACAAGGTCCGATATAGACCCCTTCCCTAAAATTACTTTGAGAGAGAAAAATTTCACACATGCAGTAGATATCTAACTAATATTTGGTACAAAGAAAATGAATCGGAACCCCATAACGTAGTTTTCTGTTGGCGGTCCACAATTGCCCATGTGTCCCAAATCGGGTACGCCATCGAAAACTTGATTGTTAATACTGTGGTGTGGTCGGTCTTGACCAATTATACTGTTTGTCTTTTTTTAAGATTTCATTTTTATAAAATTTGAGTTTGTGATAAGATTTGTTTTTTTTTTTTAATTTTACTCATAAAAACTGAGACGTGTGAGTTTTCTCATATACGTCAGATAATTATTTATGTACTATAATAATTATTTTTTTTCACATCTTCCATTAGTTAGTATAAATGTCATAAAAAATTGTCTGCCAAATATTTTTTAAGAGAAATTTATTATGCATTTTCACGCTTGCTTTAATTTTGAAAGCAAAATTATTCAATTAATTTTACGTGACAACTTTGACAAGAACATGACATTAATGAACTTTTTAACAATATATTAATTAATGGTTTGGGGAATACACTAAATTTTTCTTGAATAAGAGATGGATTTATTGCAAAAGAGAAGAAATCAACTTCTTCTGAAATTTTAATCAATCTTAAATATGAGCTTTCAATATTGATTTTTATATTAAGTAAAAATAGATATATAGAATGTATGGGAGTTTTTGTTTAGTATTATTTGGTACTTTTAAAAAAGCAACGTAACGTCTGCTTAAAGGATCAGTTAGCCGGGGGTAACAGTAGCGTTGCAAATAAACTGCTTCATTTTTGATTCATTGAATTAATATAGAATTGATTGACAGAAACAGCAAATGTTGGAAAGAGTAAACTATAAAAAATGTAAACAAAAAAAAAAACGCAAAACAAACAAAACTCGGCAAATCGCTGAATTTGTCCCTAAACCGCTGATTCAGCAATATTATATTTCAAGCTTAAAACGTCAATCTTACATCTATTTTGACATAACTTCATTTTTTACCGATAACTATTTTTAAATTTTTGACAGTTTGTTATTTATGTATCTTAATACAGCTGAACTCTTTGCACTTGCACAATTTTTATATTACATTATATTTGCACTGTTCACCAAAACATGAAGAATGCATAAGGAATGTAGTGTTTAGGAAGTTTGAGTTTCCTACGCAGGTGGTCAGTTTCCTACACATTTGATTACATTTGCGTAGACGTTAAAATTGTATGTGCGAAAAGCTGATGAGATGAATTAAGGCGTTTGGTGGCAATTAATGAAGTTCTCTCCTAGAAATTAACGATCGGTATAGGGAGATTATAGTATAAAGGTTAGTGTGTTTTTATTCTTTATAATAGTTTTTTTTAAGTCACAAATCTGTTCTTATGCTTATGGCCGTCTAATCGCTAATGTAGAACGGGGATGACAGATAAAGTTAAGAATTCATAAAAACTGGCATTTAAACTTATCTTTGTTATCATAATTGTTTCAAAACTTGTGTTTTTTTTTAAATGAATTAATCTAGATTTTAATCTGACATATTCCGCAGATTTTCAGAATAGGCCCGATTGTAAAGCATGTCTCCTTTAGTCCCTTATCTGATATATAGAAAAAAAATCGTCGTACAGCTAGCTTTATCATCATATCCGTATATATATATATGTATATATAATGCTAAAAGGCATATTGTTGTTTGTAAATTCTATAGAAGAGCGAATAGAACAAACTAAAACAGCAAAGACAAGCCCTTTAACGCACTACATGCCATTCAGTAAGCCCAAAATGATGCCACAATATTCGAGATCAAGGATTGGTGGAAGGAAATTTGGATTATTTTTAATTGCGATTTATGTTGTTGGCATAGACAAGCAACGAAAAAAGTCCAAAGGGATAAATCTAACAGTCAATTCACATGAGGGCTTTTACGACGTCGTTTTATATTGTTTCCCTTTTAAAGCAACTTTCAAAATCTCTTTGCGTTCATACGATGATTTTTGGTTGCATGTCTTTTATTTATTTACAGTATGACCTCGATTATCCCTCATTAACCGGCAGCATCAATTAACTGGAAAATAAATACTTACTTACTTGAAGTGAAAAAATATCTAGTTATTATTTAACTTTTAGTAAGTTGAATTGTAAGTACTTACAATATACCTACCAGAAGCCCAAAAATCACTAGTGAATAGATCTAACAAGAAGTTATTGAGTACGTTAGCAACCAGTAAGTAAATATTCAGTACTGAAAACAACACCACTAATAAGCAGTTATTGAGCTGGTTAGTAGTAAGCAAATATTCAGTAGCGGACATAATAGAAGTAATTAGTAGTTGCTGAGGTCATTACAAGTAAGTACAAATTAAAGTTTTCAGAATTACGGCAATTGTAATGACAACTACTTACCATGTAACGTATGAAATAACTACCATCTATTTCTAAAAATCAAAAAGTTTTTCCTGCGAAGTTTTAAAATTTTCTTTAGAAAAACTAAAATCTATTACAAAATTTTCACCTTAACTCCCAATAAATTATAACCCTATTTCTTCGACGTTTCTTATTAAATTTTTTTATCATTTTGCGAAGCGCTGATGGTACATTTAAAAAAATAAGCGCATAATTATGAACTACGCAATAGGGCATACAAAAATGAAGTAAAATAAATGAAAAAACTTTCAACAACTTTTATGAAAAAAATAACATTTCAAGTGCAACGGCATTCCCTTACTGCGAAGCAGGTTTGTAAGGGAGAATATAAATAATAACTGTATCGAAACATTTAGTGTGTAAAGCTGATCGTTACATCCAATAATTTTTATATGTGCTGACTAATGCATCTTATGTGTCAAAAATTTATTGCTTCAAAGTGAGAACTCGCCATACAAAATTTATGTCTTCCGTAAGCGCAATGGTAAGCGAAACTTTTATGTTTCTCCCTTACTAACCTGCTTTGTTGGAAGCTCCATTTTTTGTTGGGCTATTAAACAATAGTTGGGATTTAACAAATGACTCATTTAGTGAATAATTAGTCTTATGTAATCCAATATCAAAATATGTATGATACCTTAAAGATCTACAAAGAACTTTAAAATTTGTTGAGAATCTCTGGAGTAGAACTTGTAAAAAAAAACAAAAAATTTTATAGCGTTAAAAATAGTCGACTTTAGCTTTTATGTGAAAAAATCAATTCGATTGCGTGGTTGTTAATATAAAAAGTCCCATAAATTATTTCAAAATAATTTATGATGCTTTCAATATTATTTAAAACCTTTAATTTTTAAATAAATTTATAAAAAAAATTATTTCTAGCTAATGACTGGTCTGCCATGATTTATTTTTTCGGCATAAATTTGATAATTATTCTGCTGGACACAGCTTTCTTTGTCATGACCCTGCACAAGATACTGATAATTCAAAGGGAGATTAAGAAGGTGACAATGAACGACGGTGGGAACGATAAGAGTCGGAATTTACGTTTGCACAAGAGCAAGTAAGTTTTGGAACAGATAAACAAAAACACCATAATCATAGTAAATTTGTACTTCCCCACAGTGTTGGTCTATTTTTGCGATTGCTGCTGATAATGGGCATAACATGGCTGTTAGATATATTCTCGTATATAGAAAATCAACTACATCCTGGTGTCACAAATCCCATTTACTATGTCAGTGATTTCATGAATGCCATGACAGGTCTGCTCATCTTTATATGTTTCGTTTTGAAACCCAAAGTATTGAAATTAATGAAACGAAGGTATGATCTTTTGAAATATGAATTTGTAACGTTAACGTTACGTCTACTCGTAACGTTTGCAAATATTATAGATACTATTTTGTATAGAAATTTATTTAAATTTTACTTTCGTATATTTATTGTTTATTAAAATTTTGCTTAAATTTAAACAAATTGAAATAATTGAAACCCGTTTTTATATGTGAATTTGTAATGAAAACTTAAACATATAGAATCTTGGGTAGAGAAGAACCATCTGAAAATACAGAATCTGATTATTCTGATGATGAATTTGCTTTAGAAGATCGTGGTAAAAATGATGCTCTACAATTTATAAATTAGGTAAAAAGTTTATCTATTTCTAAGATCGTTTTTGAAAGAAAATTTATCTAAAAAAATTTTCCAAAAAAATTCACTTGAAATTTATTTATTTTGGCAACGATTTTTATTGTTTTCTGCACGTTTTCTGTTATTTTGGTGGTGTGGTATTTATGTTTTAAAAACTTTTCTTTTTTTTAATCATGTAATTTGTGTAGTTTTAAGTTATTGCTTGATTAATTTAACTAACTTTTGTTTTTTTTTGATTTCAATTTAATTATCATCAGAAATCACGGTTCAAACTAACAAATCCAAATAACAAATTTTGTAGACAAACTGAATATTTTTTTGCTTAAATTAATTTACCCAAACCACAATAAAGAGGGTAATATGCGTTTGGGCTGACCTTTGTAACACCTTTTAGAATACCGATCGCCTTAGCATCGTTTATTGAATCGATTGAAACGATGTCCCTCCGTCGGGCTGGCTGGATGTTCATATAAATATTGTGCGGAAAATACTGGCTACAATTTTGAAGATAATTTGATGAAATTCGGTACAAGGTTCTTGTTGTCACATTGCCTTTTGAAATTGATGAAAATCACATGGCCCCCATACAAACTTATTTCCGAAATAGAGCCTATGCCAACATAAATCATCATATAATGTTGGTATTTAGATTAAATGTTGTCCAAACTTATTTTATTGCAATCTTAATCATCTTACCAAACAGCTTTAAATGCCATAACTAAATTTGAGTATTACCATACAATTTGGCGACAATAACACTTACTATAGTTACTTCGTCATAATAAAATGTTGTGCAGGAAGGTTGAAAATTAACCATAAGTCTCATATAAACCCACATCCTAAAATCACTTAAAGGCAAACAAATCTCATGTATGTGGAAGAAGAATTCTCAATCATATCCGGTACAAAAAACTGTTACATGAATAATTTCTAATTTCTAGACGAATTAAACTAAAATTTATGTGAACAGTATTGTCCCAAGTCGTAATTTCAATAGCAAATTTCAATGGATATTCTGTTCCAAGCTTAAATTTCTATAGAAAGTTTTGTTTTAAGCTAAAACTTTTTTTGCAAACTGAAATTTCTATAGAATATTTTGAGTCAAGCTAAAAGTTTTAAACAAACAATTTTGTCCCAAACTGATACTTACACAGAAAATATTGCCCCAAACTAATATTTCGATTGAAAATGTTGTCGTTAATAAAAATGTTTTTTAAAAACATGCTGCCGTAACTAAAAATTTATTTTAAAAGTTGTGTCACAAACAAAAATTTCTGTAATTAATTTTGTATCAAGTTTATATTTTTATTACAAAATTTGCCCCAAGCCAAAATTTCCATAGAAATTTTAGTTCCAATCTCTTATTTTTTTTTTTGCAATTTAAAAATGTTGTCCCAAACTAACATTTCTATCGAAGTCCTAATTTGTCTAGGAAATTTTGTTCAAAGCTTGAAATTTTTATAGAAAATGTTATTTAAATTTTTATAAATATTATGTTTTATTATCAAGTAATTTTTGGGAATACAAAATTTTTTATTAACAAGATTTTGTTTGTCGTGATTAATTCCCAATTTTTTTTGACGTTTTAAGCTTAAATTTCAATCTACATTTTTTTTTAAAAATGTCACAAGCAATTTTTGCTCAAATTAAAATTTCTTAAGATAATTTTTCACAATTTAAAATTTGTAAGAAAAAAAATGTTGTCCCAAACTGAAACTTATACAGAAAATTTTGTCCCAAACTTTAATTTCGATTGAACATTTTTTTAAAAAAAGTTTGCCCTAAATAAAAATTGTTTTAAAAAGGTGTTGCAATCTAAAAATGTTGTCCCAAACTACAATTTTAATTTTTATGTCGAAACTTAAGTTTTTATTGCAGATCTTGTTACAACTTTTTCTTTAGAAATTTTCATCCAATTTCTAGAGAAAATTTTTATAGAAACTTTTGTCCCAAACTAATATTTATGAAAACTTCGCTAAATTTGTTAACGTATGCCAGCTGTGATTTTCGGGACGAAATTTTCGAAATAAGTGAGTCGTGCTGATGAAAAATCTTAGTAAAAAATTTAATCCGAAGTTAATGGGTAAATCCATCTTCAGTGTTATTATATTCTACATTTTTAATTCTTTTAAAAAGCGTTCTACAAAAATGAACTTTCATATATTCTGATGTTAAAACTAACAAAATATTAATTGTACTAATTTTGACAACTACATATTTTAATTTTGTGTTGGTTGTAACTTATAAATTCGAAAGAATGTTTTTCTAAAAACTTTTAGTCTGGTTTAATTTTAATCTATTTTTGCATGTTGGTTCTCATATGTGTTCAATAACTTACAAATGCATCATTTTCTTTAATACATAATTATTATTATGACTGTCTTTCGATTTCGAACGGATATTTCGTTTGATTTACTAACATTAAAAACACAAACAATATTTTAAAATGAAATATTTTAAATGTTAGTTAGGCTAACGACGTCTTCGTTCGAAATCGAGGGGCAGGCAGTTTATAGTTTAAAATTTTAATTTCTAAAACTATTTTCTAATTTTTGTTTCTTTTACAGATTCGAAATTCTACGAGACGGTAAAAGTAAAATTAACAACCGAACTGTTACATCACAAATGAGTCTTTCGAAAACCCAATTAAATGTTTTACTGCCGCGTTAAGTAGAAACATTTTTTGCAAAATTGAACGTTAATTAATTTGCAATACTCACCCTTTATCAGGAATATGCAATTGTGAGTTGCCTAGAACAGCATTTAGATTTTAGAATCTCAATACCTTTAAAAGGTATCAAAAAGTAAAATAATTTTAATGTGTATTTAACTATTTGTATTTGTTTTGTATGTAATTAAAAAAAAAAAATAAAATTATTTATATTTTTATATTGTATGTACATTGTTTTTAAAATATGTAAATGAACAAAATTATAAAATTCTCTTAAGCTTTTTTTTAATAAGGGAATTTTTTTAAACTTATGGTGTTTTTTCTACAAGAAATGACACATTTAATTTAAAAAAAAAATGCAATTTGGTGTTCGTTTCTTAAAAATGCTTTGCCCTCTAAAAGTGTAGCGTGTTTTATTCTAAAAAAATGTCATAAGGCATTGATTGCATTTTACGCCCCGTAGAGTGTTGATAATGCCCAGTAAAAAGATGTTTATATATTGGGTTACCAGACGAAGTTGGGAAAAAATCGCCACTAATCAGGACAGTAAAAATTTTAAAACTTAAAATAGTTATTTTTTCTATTATTTAATAGTAATAACAAAAGTAAGCATTACATTGTTAATTGTAGGTTGTCAGTGGTATAAAATATAAATGGATTCGGTGTTATAAAATTATTTTTGAAAAAAAAAACGTAAAATGAAGAAACCCTAAAAACTTGGTGTTAATAAATCGGCAATCTGGCAAAGGTACATATTATGAGAAACAAACTAAAGAAATTGGAACTTCGTCATTCATTTTGTTCATTTATTTAATAACAATCTATTAACAAATGTAGGTTAATGTATATTTTTTTTATATATTGAAAAATTTATGTACATATTTTTTTTTATATATTAAAGAACAAACAGCTGTTAAAAACAGGGCGATCCAATTTTGTGTTTTGTTCTTGTCGAATAAAAAATTGCAGTATTACATGTGCGGCAAGACATTTTATACATGCACCTTTTAAAATGTGGTATTTTTTTGTAGAAAAGAAAACACCATTATTTTCTGACATGTGTTTCGGGCAAAGAAATAAAAATGTTTGTCCCAAACATAAACTTTCTGCCAAATAACGATTCCGCGATAAAAAGGAAATAATGCACAGAAAAAAATTAAAATTGATTTCAATTAAAAAATTTGTAATATTAATTAAAAAATTAATGAAATTTGTACCAGTTAACAAATTAATAGTATCAATTAAACGTTTAATTCGCTTGATTAAATTTTTGATTAAAATTGATTTTATTTTTGATTAATGCTTTAATTGGTAAACAATTTTGGAGAATTTTTTCCGTGTGTAATTTCGGATACCCTGTTCTAAAGTGAAGCGTATTTGAGTGATAGAGTTTTGCATGGATCTAAATAAATTGTATTCGTACAAGGCAATTTCTGGACTAAATGGCTGTTAAGACAAAACTTTCCAACTACTATGTGTTTTCTAAAGACATACATAATTTTCAACTGGTTTTGCAACATGTGCCCGTTGGTTGTCGTAATGGATTATTACTTATACTCAGGGAAGGCTAGTATATGCAGTCTTTGTCACCTAGATTCGCCATTGAGTAGGCCTACGCGCTAGGTAAGTAGCAAATCCTTATATAATATTTTGATGCCAAGTTTTTCTTTTGTGTGATAATATTTTATCATCGAAAAACTTTTTTGTTCGACTTAATTACAAAGAGATATAAGGCCTTAGCCGATCTTTGTCTTCCGTGTCAAACTCATCACTTCCTCGGAAACATTTTTGTCTCAAACTTATTTTTCTTTAAAAAGCTTTTTGTCAACTTATCGCCGGGGGGATGTGCTGGCCTCTCAGGGGGCGTAATAAAATCATCTTAAGGGCTTTGACGTTTTGACGTTTCTTCCTCCGGGGAAAATAACAGATGCATGTAACCGGTGATGCGCATATTTTCTAGCATTATTTAAACATTTCTAGAATTTTTTTCTTGTGGTATTTTGAATATTTTCTATTAATGTTTAATTCGAATATTAAAAAAACGAAAGATTCTAACATTGAAATAGATCTAAAAAATGCAACAATGTAAATGCTCATTAATGTGAATAAAAATTGAAAGAGGAAAAAAAACGAAACAAATAAAAAAACCTTTTGAAATCACTGGAAATGTTATAATGTTTCTAAATTTAGTGGCCTGGAGCAACATGTAGAAACAAGAAAGCACTTAAATGCTACGGACATAACTAAAAATCATCCTTTTAAAAGAATTTGTTACAACGTTCAGCAGAGGCGATAATAAGTTCAGTTGCACCTGACAAATCTTTGCAAAATGCAATTTAACACCTCATCGCGAAAGATGAAGGGCAAAATGCAGCATATTATAAATAATGTGCTTGGCCCTTACTTTAATGAAGATTTGTATATTTTTTTTTATGTAAATTTTTTAGCATTTATAAAGCATTTTTTGGGATTTTTTTTTAACAAAATCTAGGATTTTTTCCTCGATAAGTTTTGGCAACACTGGGTAGAAGTCTCACCAGAGTACTTAAATCTGGTGCCACGGTGCCCCCGGTGAGCAGGCACCGGACTGACTATTGGTTTAGGCTCCTGTTAGTAGCTTCTAGCGAGAAATGATTCCAGGGATACTTTCGGAGTTCACGCTATGGTTTGTACACCCAAAACCGCGGCAAGTGCTTCTTTTACATAAAGGGCTGACTTTTCACTCTTGCTTATAACCATGGGGCGAGTGTATAATTTTGACGTATTATATGTACAGCCAAATTGCGACATTTGTGTGAATTTTATCTGAGCACGCACAGTGACACTTGGCAACTTCATAACGTTAAGAACATTTGTTTTTAACTAAATTAAGTTTTGTATTTTTTTATCCTAAATTTATTTTTTTAATATTTATTGTCTACAAATTAATTTTTTGTTCTATTTATTTCTAACTTAATTGACCCATCAATAGTAACTTACCAGACCAGAATCTAGTGGGAATCGAACCAGCAACCCTCGCAGTGATAGACTAGCTCACCATTATTGGGGCAGCCAAATATTTGTGTTAAACTTAATTTTCTTTAAAAATGTTTACCAATTATTTAATTTTTATTAAGAAAAATTTTGATCAGTATTCCATAGAAAATTTTGTTGCAGAAACAATTCGCCATAAAAACATTTTTCCAGATTTAATTTTGTCCTAATATTTTTGTACCAAGACATGTGTTTAAAAATGTCTTAAAAATATAATAAAACCAAAATAATTAAATAGTTTTTTATTTTTAAATTAATAAATAAAAAAACTTTTATTTAACAATTATTTTAATCTTCTTTAAATAACAACTTTTGATTGTTGCTTTCATCAAACATGTCTTTGATAAGCAAATAAATTATTCCAAGGTGCCTGCAAATAGATGGGCATATGATGAGAATAAGCCGCCGCTGATCTACACGGCCTTTTGGTACACTGCACCGAAGCTAATACCGGATTGCAGCCAAGCATGTAATTTTTTGGACATGGGGGCGCGGATATTGAAACAGAACCGCCCCCGCCACCATAAGCACCAGCTGAGACGGCAGAGATAAAAGTAATTAACACAAATATTAAAACCGCTAAAGATTTCATTTTATTTCCTTTTGCTTTTTCTTGATGTTCGTCTAGACACCTGTTTTTGTCCGAAGTATTTAAATGACTAATTCAATTTTAAGTAAATGGCGTGAATTTAAAATTGTTAATATTGAAACTTAAATTCACTGACCTTGCAGAAAACGCATTTTTGATTGAATTGTGTTAATGAAAAGATGTATGTGGTTTTTTATGGCTAGAAAGACGTTTATTCACAAAATAGTTTTAAATAGGCTTTTGCTGATTAATGCGTTTAAGCGTTCATTTTTTAAAAAGTACCAAATACTTAAAAAAAGTTTCTTGATGATGTTTTTGCTGATTAATGCGTTTCAAACGTTCATTTTTTAAAAAGTACCAAATACCTAAAAAAAAGTTTCTTTATGATGTAAATGTGTCAGTTTTTAAAAGAGTCAGTACCTCTATTCTTGCTTGCAAACTATTATCGAAAGGGACGTTAAAAGTATCCATTGCAAAGAAATGGGTATGGCGCTATTCATGCAGCATTGGTCTCATCACCGAAGACGATTTTTCCAATTAATTCTAGGCGTATTCAGCGCACGCTCGTCGTTGTCTCTGGTCGTTTACCTTCAGATCCTAAGTCAGTTAAAGTTATTACAGGCGCAGGACTTAGTCACATCGCAAAATTCGCCAAGTTGTTTATTACAAAAGGCCAAATTCTTGTAAGTGATGCTAAATCGACTCCTCGGACAGCGTCAGTGTTTTCGGCAGATCGATCTTGCGTTTCGTCGACGTACGGATGTTTGTTTGTTAAATGTGTACTGACCCATTGAAATGATTAAACTAATTGGTAGGTGTATTATTTATAAAGGTGCACTTGTGCGGAAAGCTGCCTGATAATGGGTTCAGGCATCTGTCTGACTGCAGCTTAATTGAGAAGGAACACACTTGAGTAGCCAGAATGGCAGACTGAAGGCAATGCGTTTCAGGAAATTAGCTGATAGATGCGCGACCTTTTTTTTGTCAAGAATCAATTCCTTAATGATTTTGATTGAACTTTATTTTCATCTCGGTCATATCCTTGCATCATGACAAATGAGTGTTGAGGAGAAAGCCGTGATTCTGAAAAACCGTTGATAACATGACTTAATGTCGTGTAAAAACTTTTTCTTTGTTTTTATATTTATGGTTTTGGCTTGTCATATTAGGTCAGCCTCTTTATTTATTATATGGCGGGGTAGTGTATTCGAATGATGTTACGAATATTCGCCTGTTTCATGATATTCGTACTGACCAAATTCAAACGATTATTTCGCGAATATTTTGCAGAATACCTAATTGTGTTCCTAGCTTACCTCCCGTTCCCACATGCAAGTGCAAGTGCAAGTTCGAAGAACTCAATACACTCACGGTTTTTACTAGCATTCGCACAATTTTTTTACTTTCAACAAATCGGCTGTTTCCTCGATTTTTCGTTGATAATACGTATACCAGTGTTGCCAGCGAAATTTCGAGGAAGATACATTTTAGTTTCCAAAAAGATACATTTTTTCCCAAAAAGAAACATTTTGAGAAAAATACATTTAACGTTAACATTTATTAACATAACATTTTTATTTCATATATAATGAATATTGTGAAAAAAATTATATTAAATAAATTCATTTTTATCAATAAATTAAATAAATTGTCATAAATATTAGGTATGTAATTTTTAAAAATGCAGTAAGCAAACTTAAAAAATGATTATATGTAACTATCTTTGGATGTTATCAAAACAAATTCATTTATATATATGATATACGAGTTAAGGCGTTTATACTAGGGCAATTATATCAAAAAATTCACATGTATAAATTTCCTGAAAATAAAAACAATGTTCATATTTCCTCAGAACAACTTCGCACTACTAGCAATCATCGATTTAGGTGGATCGTATGTTGAAACGTCCTTAATGTTATCTTTCACCATTATTAAAGCTGCTATTGTATTAGTATTGAGTCGGTTACGATGATCAGTCCTAATAAGTTTTAGTTGGCTAAAAATAAACCAACTACTTTTTTCAAATTTTTAATCATCGGCTCATTAACAACATTTTTTAAATTAAAATTTAATATTTTATTCCTGCACATTTTACGTACAGATTCAAAAGATACGAAAAATGTCAGGATTATACATGGTACATGAAGTCATCAAAAGATACGAAAAATGTATCTTTCGTATCCTAACGGCAACACTGACGTATACACTACTTGCAAGTGGAAACGTAGGGTTAATGGTATAAACTTTAAAATGTATTTAAAAAAAATACCCTTGCGAATTGTCATTTCTCCAATTAATCATTTGACTTAAAAAGGCACAGTGTTGTTTAATAAGTAAAAAGCGCGACAAAATTATTTTTCTTTTTAACTGTATGTGTGAAAAATGCGTTCGACAAATATCTAGCGTGTAAAACTAGTTTTCAATGTAAGACAGTGTTGCCGCCTCTATGTATTTTTTTTCATGTGAATGGAAGCGTTAAGGGAGCTGAGTTAAAAATAGTTGGATCATAAACTACTAACCATTTGGCATCCCAATAAAAAATGGAGCTTCCAACGAAGCAGGTTTGTAAGGGAGAAACATAAAGGTTTCGCTTACCATTGCAATACATTTTTGACACATGAAGCGCATTATTCAGCACATAAAAAAATTGTTGGATGTAACGATCAGCTTTACAAACTGAATGTTTTGATACAGTTATTTTTTAGTATTCTCCCTTCAAAAACCTCCTACGTAGTAAGGGAATGCCATGGTGCGCTTATTTTTTTAAATGTACCATTAGTGCTTCGCTAAATTATAAATTTTTTTACTGGGATTTAGAGCTGGTGGCCTAAGACGCTAGTGCTCTAGCAATTCAACTGTTTAAAAATTATATTATTATATAGTTATAAAATATAAATAATTAACTTGTGGCATTTAGATAGTTGTTGTCCCCTTTTGCTACCTATAACGACGAAACATCCCGGGTAGATTATTTTATTTTTATTTTAAAAGAGTGGATCATTGACTGCAAAAGAAATGTTTGAGCTTCTCAAAAGCACAGTTATAGAAAAAGGGATTCCTTTTGAAAATCTAGTTGGTTTTGCACCAGATTAACCTAATGTTATGTTTGGACAGTATAATTGAGATGTTAAGTTGTTAAAAGACGAAAAATCAGAAATTGCTTTAATAAAACACTGGTGACACATATTACATTTGGTAGCGTCAAAGACCTGTATGAAAATTAAAACATATTTCGAAAATTTGCTTCGTAATATTAAATCTTGCTATATTAGAAGTAATGCTCGGCACACTTAAGGCGATTTCGCGATTGCATGCACTCTTACATTTTTTATCATCATAGTAATTTGGAGCCAGAATATTATTGGGAAAGGGGATTTGAAATAAAAAATTCCTTGGGAGACAAATTATTTCCTACTTTGCAAACAGTTATTTTTGTTTTAATCTTTTCAAATTCTGCTGCGGAAAGAATATTGAGCGATTTAAACAATTGTACGACAGATTTAAAAAGGAATACATAGAAATGGTGGACCAAACTTTGAACCAACTACAATCATTATAAACAAAAAGTGATAGCTTTTAATATTTGGAAAAATAAAAAAAAAAAATATCTCAATGTAAATGTGATGTATGGATTTTACTTTGTTTATTATTTAGTTATAAATTACGATAAAAAAGTATGCATTTTTTGTTTTGAACCGTTATTTTTATGAAATAAAAAACGATGACTAGTAAATTTTTTATAAAAAAAAAAAAGCAATTGTTATTTTTTTTTAACTAAATAAAAGTTTATACATATAACGAAATTCAAAACAAAACTCTTGAGTTTGCATATGTTATTTGTATTTTCATGTGTAATTTTGGCATGATCCATGTGTAATTTATCATTTCGGTGGTGGCAACACAGATGTAAGTTCATTTCGGTTTTATTATATGTAATATACTAATTATTTCTAAAGCATACTGTCAGGCTTAAATACATTTCTTAAAAATTTAAAGATATGCAATGTTTTTTCGACACAGATTTACAAATCTTACCGCAATCTCTTTTTTTTCTACTATTTCATATACATACTCCTATATTTTTTTAAAATGTATATGCTTTCTTACATACGTTTAATCGGTACTGCTTGTGGTTTTTGTACTTTTGTTTTTTTGAGATAAAATTAAGGGCAAATGGAACGCTTTAAAATTTAAATGTCTGATTAATAATTTTTTGTTTCATTAAAGCACCTTAAGAATTCTTTACTATAAAACTTTATATTTTTTGTTCAAACAAAGAGATTTACGAATATATAAAGCTACAACACACAAGACTGTGTCTCTTTAATTTTAAAAAAGGCGTTAGGTACTTTATCTCGGTTAAAGCATTTGTAAGAATCAACCGCGAAATAAAAGCAATGGTCCTGCTACACAGAAATAGTGTGGGCAGACATTCACAAACTGCTTTGTAAATTATTTCAATTTATAAAATCTGATAGTGTTTGTTCGACTAATTCATAGGTGTTCGAAAATAAAAATTCTCTAGGTCTTCTTACAATTGTTTGGTTAAAAATGTCACCACTTTTTTTCAAACCAATTATAAATACATATATAAATATACAAGATAATATCTTAGAGTTAAAGTTGGCATTCTAAAACTGTTAAGCCCGAAAAAGTACTTCAACAATTGGGTCCCAAACATAACTCAGCGAAAACCAGTTTTAAACCTTAAACGTCATAGTTTTACATGGTAGCAGATTGCAATCTAGTTGACCACGACTTTTTAAAAATTGGTAAATTGCAAACTCAAAAAAGATGTAGGCTCAAAAGGCATATGCACATAACCATGGGGGAATTAACCTGTGTAGCTGCCATTAAAGGTCTTACCTTATGATGGTCTTAATACTAGGTGAAAACTTATGGTGGCCCCAATCTACATAAGTTAAAAAAACATGCGTTTACAAACCACCCCTGAGTGCGAGAGGCACCATCACATCCAGGTAGCCAATTTGAAAGTAAAGCTAAAGCTAAAGGAGCTAAAGCTGCCTATACTCCGCTGCTTTTGGAAAATTATTAGCAGCAGCTGTTGAGTAGCAACATCACCTAGTCCTCCCATAGGCCGAACTCTACCACAATTATTAAAAAATCAGCACTTTAGTACTAAAAAGCCCACGTACTATACTTTTCTACGACTTTTAATTTAAATTACAGCCACCACCTTATCCTTAAGGTATATATTTGTCAAAAAATACCGTTCGTTCAGTTGCCCTCAATTGTGAGTTTTTGCCAGGAATGGTTTTGTGAATTTTAAAATTGTACCAGCAACCTTTAAAAATCGTACTTTTTTACATTAATTGTATTAATTTTTTTTTGTATACCGTGGTATAATTTCTGTTTATCTGTAACACAATTTTAGTGCAACGAAAGCTACATAAGCTCTTTGACAGCTGGGCATCACCTCTTCCATGGTGTGTTTACTTATGGCAATTTTAACGTTTCCGAACGAAAACTTCGTTCGCTTAACTTACAATTAATTTATTTATTTTTTTATTTTAAATTTAAGTTAAGCGAACGAAGGCAGTTAAGGTGGCTTCGGTATTAAAACCAAAATATTATGTGTATTTTTTATATGTAATTTGACAATCATTATCAACCATAGTGACGTGCAAAATATACGAACATTAATACAATTTATATGTAAACACATATATGCACGTAATAAACAAGCTGGACGCCTTATATGTAATAACGCTTGAATTTATTTTATCATGACTTGACAAATAGTTAAAGGGGGCTATTGACTCCCGTAGTACCAGACAGGAATTCTGATCATCGCGATCTATCAATTTATATTTTGGCTAAATCCAAGGTTTTGGCTGCAACTGATTTGCGCTGGAGGGTGAAACACTAAAAGGTAAAATATCAATGAGATTTCCCCTACAATCCCCCGGGGGAAAAGAGCATACAGGGACCACCTAGTTTAAGGGCGAATACTAACCCTTAGTCAGCATTTTAAGAACCTCCGTCCTTCCTTTCGATTGGTTTTAAGCAACAGCCACCACGTAATCCCCAAAAAGGCTCACCAATAGCCAGTACAGGGCCTATTATATCCCTTAGAGGCTACTGGTTCCTGTGGTACCGGATTGGACTTATTTCAGCTGCGATAAAATTGGTTGGGCTGTGGAGTCGGAGTTGAGGTTTTTGTACCGAAGTCGGAGTCGAAGTACCCACAAAAACTCGGACTCCAAAAATTTTCGGCATTAAAAATTTTCTAATATTTTCCAAAACAAACTTTCTTCGAAATGTGCGATGCAAAATTTAAAATATCGACTTAAAATTTTTACAGAATAATTTTCTTGCTATATATTTTAACATTTAAAAGGTACTGCATTAAAAAAAGAGTTTAAAGTCAAATAAGGACCAGCCGCATATACATTTAGCAACAATGTGAGAGTAAAAGTCCGAGTTGGAGTCGGACATAAAAAAATTTCAATGGTTGGAGTAGGAGTTGGAACTTTTTTTTGACGACTCAACAGCCATGGTTTTTTTTTTTTTTTTGGTTCCCCACATTGTAAGATAAAACTATATTTAGGCCACAATGGGATATTTGGACTACTATTGAAGATAATGGACACATTTAAATTCCCTAAAGAGTTTTTAAAAGTAACTCGAATATCTTTCAAAATCACTCCTTTTCTTTTACGATTTATTCTTAAATCTTGGACGACACGAATAACACGTGGGCACTTATTAAGGAATGACGTCGATGCCACTTAAAAATATATATGAAGAACGATTTGAGAACCTCTGCCATTGTATATGCATCAAAACACTCGGCACGTCTGTGGCTCTTGCGGTATTTTATTGTTCTTTGGGGAGCATAAATTCCATCTATTTCTGTTTTCTCTCTAAACAATACAATGAAATAGTCAGCATTTGCTACAATACAAATTGTAATTATAATTTTGAAATCAGTCTTTAATAATCATTTCATAAAATAAATACGTTTCGATAGTATCATAAAATCATTACTTCAAACAAAAAAAAAATAAATTTCAAATGAACTTTTTAACACTCCTGTTACTTGTAATATGGCAACTGTTCGGTAAAGTTCCTTTAATCGCTTCTGACGAAACTGAAGAGATTTGCCCTTTCCGAAACACAGTGAATTTAACCGAACGCCAGAGTTTCGAAAATGGTTCATACTTGTATCAGGATATTTTAGTTCCACGAGAAAAACAACAATCATTCGATTATGATGTAAAATTCTCAGGGATGATGATAGAGGTGCCAACACATTTAAGAGGTTGTGTTTGCGACAAGAAACCCTGTATAAAATTGTGTTGTCCCGAAGATAAGTACTTGTATGACAATACAAATACGAGTACGTGTGAAAAATTAAGTCCAGATATGGAAGTTTCTTGGAATGTAACCATAGAATTGGAGAAGAAACAAACTAAAGTGGTCAATATTTTCGATTATTTTACCATTCAGGTCGGCTTACCGTGTTATGGACCCGAGGCATTAGATATGATGCTTGATGATTTGAAATTACAGCATGTAAGTTAAAGGACATCGATAATTGATAATTAATAGTCTATTGAGATGCATTTTTTCAAGATGCGTCAAAAGAGAGAGAGAGAGAGAGAGAGAGAGAGTTATTTTAAGGATGATATTTTGCGGTTTTTTCTATATGATGTATGAATAAAATTTGTGGTGGTGACAATTAAAGACAAGTAATATTTAATACCCTACACCACAATTAAATATATCTATGGTCAGCCATGCACTAATTAACGGTGGAAAAACTCCAATGAAATGTTTATTAAAATAAAACTAATTTACTAAAATAAAAGTAATTTGTCGATGCCAATATCTAAGAATTTAAGCATTTAAAGTTAGAAGTTGATCGAAGAAGGTTGGAAGACTAGGGTTTTACGTGTACCTACAGGGACACAATTTTAGATTGAGTTTTTACTTTTTTTTTGTGGCAAATTTTCTCACAATACCAAAATGTATTTAAGAGTTGTACGAGTAAAAGTAATTTTGTGAGGTGACGGAAGGTGAGAAACATAAAACATTTTTAACATTTATTTTTGGTCTTAGTGAAATTATTTTTATAACTACCCCTCAAATTGAAAACTGTACAAGATTTAAGAGAAATTATTACGAGCCAGTAGACAAGGTGTTTTTTTTTTTGAGGCATAGAACTTCTTTTCAAAATAAATCGGCATAGACCATAGATTTGATGTACCCCCATAAAAACTAATCCAAATATGTCAAATCTCACAAACGTGGTGGCCAATTCACAAGTCACCAAAAGTTTGCCCCAACAAAGTTATAGTTTCATGCTTCGACGTCTTGTTGGAACCATTTCTCCTCCAAAAGATTTGCGATGACATGAGAAATACAAAACCACGAATCATTTGTCTGGAGCACCGATTTTGGATTCAAGAAAAATGCACTAAACAGTGATTTTTTTCGGGATGTAATTGAGCCTCATGAGTCATGAGGATTGTGCTCCCGCTCTAAAAACAACAATTCTGGTTAATTACATACTGGTTAAGCCGAAGATGAGTTGACGATAAAAATCTGGTTCGACCTCCAATTGATTCTCAGCCCATTCACCGATTGCACCAGTTGTATCTTATATAGATGTAGGCAAAGATCGTTCTTTAAAATTTTCCAAAAGTGATCAGTAGTGCTGAGAAAGTAACGATAGTAGTCTTAAAATATCGAAAATGTCGATACGAAAAATACCGATATCGATATTTTTATTTAAAATAAAGCTATGAAAGTAACTTGAGCTATAATCACAGTTTCTCGCGACAAGTTTACATTATTAATTAGCGCTAAATAACAGTAATGTATACAAAAAAGAAGAACAGCAGGTGGAATCGATAGCTTAGCAAGCTGTGTTAACATCTGAATATGTATTTTTACATTGGGACAGAAATGACAAATATTTTATTAAAATATAAGTTTAAGAGTTTAAAATATGTGCAAGTTTTTACAGTTTTTACAACTTTGGTGCGGAAAGTTTCTAAAAGCTTAAATCGACAAAAAAAAATGCAAGTGCAATTGTGAACATAATAAACGACCAATAAAGGAAAAGTCCTTTAGAGCGGTTACCTTTTGGATGGAGAATCAAAACCAATTAAGACCATTATTTAAAGGTGCAATAAAATATCTGCTATTTAAGTTCAGCGTACAGCTTCGCGGGAATTAGCTTAGGGAATTAAAAAAAAAAAAAAATCAGAAAGGTGATTTGTAGCTGCCGGAGAATTGTTCTTTGGAAAAATAAGCGGGCAAGTGTCTAGTACTATTTGGAAATTCGGCCCTTTTAGGTAAAACACGGATAAAACCTGATTTATGGTACTTTTTGTCACCACCGGGCATGTTCTCGAAATTGAAATGAATTGGATTTAAAATCGAGCATATTCTAAAAACGACCCTGTACTGAAAGTTTAAACAAATATTCCATTTTATTACTTTATTTTTTGAGTAACAATTAGCTTGAAAAGAACAACTCTTAAAACAAGGAAAAACTACGGTCAATTTGTAAAAAATTGAACTTAAAATCTCTGTCGATTTCAATTGCACTTCATTTCGATCGTCTACCTTTTAAACCAATAAACATAGTAATATGTAAATATTAAATAACATTCGAAAATTATTTAGAAAATACAAATTTGGTACTTTTTGGAAATTCGAACGTACTTTTTTTCAAAGAATTTTTCTCCATTCTTTGGCATATACGTATTAAATGGGCTCCTACTACAACATTGAAATTTTAGATACTTCAATGGGGAGAAAAAAAGTACAAAAAAGGGGAAATACGGAAAATTAAATTTGTTTCTTTAGCTACCTTTAGGTTATACAACTAGTACATTTTTAATTACCTTTAATATTGGAACTAGAAACATAAAATTCAACATGCAATATCCTGAGTGATTATACTTTATGGGGGAACTTTTTCTTACGATTTTGGTCTTTAAAAGGTATTTTTTAAATTTCCGTTAATATTGGACCTATGAACATAAAATGAAAAAACATGCAAGGTCATGAATGAATGAGAATCTTTAAAGGAATCTATTTGGTAGTTTTTCGTTCTTTAACTGGTTGTTTTTAATTTTCGTTAATATTGGACCTAAAAGCATTAAATGAAACATTCATTGTCCTGAGTGAATACAAATCTGTAAGAGATGCTCTTTGGTACTTTTTCGTTCTTAAACTGGTACTTTTTTACTTTCCGTTAATATTGGACCAAGAAATATCAAATTAAACATGCTAGATCCTGAGTGAATGACAATCTGTAAGAATTTTTTTGGTTCTTTGTATTTCTCTAAATGGTATTAACTAAGGATAGAAATCAGACCAAAGCCACTTTTTTAGGCCAATGCCGAAGTCGTAGACAAAGTTCGGCCAAATTGGCTAAATTCAGCCGGACCGAAGCCAAACTTTACTTAATATGAATATTACGTGTCGATATTTTCCAAAAAGCTGAAAAATAAAAAATTTTATGGTGTTTTCTTTTCTCCACGACAAATATCGCCTTCTAAAAAGGTGCATGTATAAAATATTCTGCAATAATGCTATTTGATATTTGACAAAAACAAAACACAAGATATGAAAAAGTGAAATGCCCTGTTTTTAACACATGACGAAAATTGTTCTTCATCAGTATACATAGCTAATTTTTTAACTCACTTTTTTCATTATTTTCTGACATTTTGTTTTTTAACCAATTGAGCGATTACAAATAAATTTTTGGGTTTGTTTCCAATATTGCAATTTTTCGCGAATTTTAGCCATGTTCGCTATAGACGGGATTTTTACTGTAAGTTTAATGATTTTTTAGAGCTTTAATGATTTTTAATAAATATTAGACTTTGGTATCCTGCCGCTATTAGCAAATTTTTGCGAAGTCTAAGTCTAAGGGACTTTTTATCAATTTTATGGGATCTTTGAAAAATAACAAATTTTCGCGAATTTTCGCTATTTTTCCAAACTTTTTTATGTTATTTTCAGATATTTTGATTTTTTTTTCTTGATTTAGCGATTTCAAATAAATTTTTGCGTTTGTTTAAATTTTTGCAAATTTTAGCGATTTTTGCGATATTAGCGATTTTTATCTGTAAGGGTTGTGATTCTTTACAGCTTAAACGATATTTAAAAAATAATAGACATTGCTATTATGCCGCTGTTACAAAATTTTTGCAAATGTCCGTTAATTTAGCAATTTTTTTTCCATTCCATATAGTTTTAAGGACTTTTTATCTATTTTATGGCTCGTTTGAAATAATAAAAATTTTCGCAATTTTTCGCTATTTTTGCAAACTATTCGGAATTTGTGCAATTTTTGCGTAGCTTTGTAGCTCATTGAGGCAAACGTCGCCGTTATTAAGAAAAAAACAACCTATATAAGCCCCATATATAAACATCATATATCACCTTTTCACAGGGCACAAACAACACTCTCGATTTTTTCGAGGTGGAAAGTGCAATGCCTTATGCCATAAGTAAGGGTGATTGTTTAAGGATAAAACATGCTTCCCTTTTAGAGAGCAAAACATTTTTAAAAAACGAACAGAAAATTCAATTTTTTAAATAAAATATCAAAATTTTTGTAGAAAAGAAAACACCATTAGTTAATACCCGCGGTTCATCAAGTGCGAATTCATTTATAAAAACTTTTTGTTATAAAAAAATAACGAAAAAAACTTTTTTTATTAGCAAGTAGTTGGTGTTTATATCAAAATATTTGCTTGACCTTATGGAGAGTTATAATTCAAAATTTTTATGTGTTAACTTTTTGGAAAATAATCGACACGTAATTATCATATCCACCCGCTGCCTACGTTTTGGTAATGAAACGGTTGGCTTTAAAATTATTTTACATATGCCTTATTATTTTGCTTTTACTCGAAATTCTTAAATTTTGAGTTAACATCCTCTTTATTATCTAATGCGATATTTATTATTATTTTAAATTTATGCCTGAGCTACCTTAACACGAGCGAAAAGCGTTTTTAATGTAAAAACTTCTAATTTTCATACAGTTTTAGTATAAACAAAACTAATTCAACACCACCGGGCTGGAAAATCTTATTGGTTGATCGGTCTGTTTAATTGAAAAGCGTTGGCAATAGAGCACTGATTGTTCTGCATTGGTACCATCATCAGTTATTTTATTGCTTCTGCCTTTAAGTTGTTGAAATGACTTGTTTTCCAATATATTAATGCTTCTTGGACTTAAGAGCTCATTTACATTATTTTATTTGGTATTTTTGCATGTTTTTGTAACATTTGCATATAATGGTATTAAAAAGTTCGGACTTCGGCCAAATTAATGTCTAACATCGATTATTGGTCAATTTTCGCAGATACCGAAGCCGATTAATCGGTCGGACCATAAAAAATATTAATTATCGTTTTAGAAGATATCAATTTAAGCAATAGTTGCCGTATAAAGAAAGCGATTTTAACGGGAGTACGCTGTTCACCCTCCATTACGCCTCCAGTCATTCTCACCGCTTGACCGTCTCCTGGCCGAATGCGAAAGCGACCAAGAGGGGACATACGGAGAATTATCTTGATATTTGAATAGATCGATCAGCGTATTTAAAATACACAGGGTTTTTAGGTTTTTCAAAGCTAGGAATATGAAGAAACAGATTTTGATGAAATTTAAAACTTATGTAGATCGAAGCCTTTGTATTTAATTTTTTATTAAAAAAAAATTACTTTTTAATAAAATACATAAATTTGGTTTTTGTTTATATTCGCAAGACAATTTCGCTTACTTTAAAGGAAAAAAAAAACGTCAATCTGTGCAAACTAACAACGGGGTTCTCTCGAAAGTTTACAGAATTTTAAGAGAGTTGTCCTTGACCTACAATACTAATCTTATATTTTTATTTTCCCCTAGGACGGAAATTTGTATGTTGGAACCGATAATTCACTACACGGAACATTGGACTACTGTTATTCGCCGTTTTTGGAAAAAAATTCTAAGAAATACATTCTAATACCGTTCAGCTGTCCCACGAGAAATGTTGCCACATGGGTAATACTATTAAATACATATGGCAAGTAAACGCTCAAATGAATACTCTGTATATAATTGACAAATAAAATTTTATAAATTCTAGGCATGGCGATTTCCGTAATCTTTTTAATACCCACAATACTGGTGTATTTAGCGTTAAAGGAATTACGTGGAAATCTTCGTGGAAAACTTTTGATTTGTTATCTCTTATCCTTGACCATGGGTTATGCCATTATTAGTTTCATCAATGCATCTGGCTTACAATTCAGTTATATTCCCTGTTGTTTTTTGGGTAAATGTTTTAAAACTAAAATTTTGCTTCTACATATTTAGTTAAATTTGGTTTGGATTTTTTTCTTTCAGGATTCACTTGTTACTTTTTCTTTATGGCTGCCTTTTTATGGCTCAGTGTTTTGTGCTATGACATCTGGAAAAACTTCAAGGAAACTAATATTGAGTTTAACTCGCATAAGAATCAGAATCAATTTATTATTTATTCCCTGTATGCCTGGTTGAGTGCGGGTCTTGCAACAGGTTTAATAATTTATATACAATTGTCGCCAAGTATCGATAGTATATATAAGCCAGACATTGGAACAGATATCTGTTGGCTAAATAGTAAGTTATTTTTCTTATCTTTCAAAATATCTAAAGAAAGTTGGTAGACGAAGCCGTCAGAACTTTATCGTAAGAGCGGTCTCGAACTTTTTTTTTCAATTTCGTGTGATACATACACCAAGAAATATTTTTCAGATACTGCATTTTATTTATAACTTTTTTTTTAACATGACAGGCATGGCTTTAAGTTTTTGTAGGTTGAGGCTGCCTAGTGTATTCCCAAAAATTCAAATCGAGTCTAATTGCCTGTTCATTGATTTTGACAAAGACTTCTTTCGCTTAACTTACATGTAAAAAAAAAACCAAATTTTATTATTTGTTTGTAAGACTCCATAAACTACATATATACAGAATAATATTCGTGGTCCTTCTGTCTAAATATCTCTTGACAAAGCATTGGTGCCTATTCTTAACTATTTCCAATTTTCGGCTGGCGTCGAAATATGTTGATGATCAAAGAAATTGTCAATTGATATTACGCAACACATCTGATAAAAAAAACACTAATGTAAATTTTACTGATAAGGTTTATTCACAATAGAATATTTCTACCAGCTAACACTTTTAGTAAAAGTATTTTGGCCATTAGGGTGATTTGGCGTTTAAAACTCCTTTCAAGTTGGTTGCGCAAGTTTTATTTTTGAATTTTTTATTCCTTACACTAGTCGTCCCGCGAAACTCTGCGGTTGTCTGCAGGAAAGAAACCAGAGTCTCTGGAGGGAATCGAACCCCCGCAACCTCGGCGCTGATAGACTAACTCACTACCAGGTAGCCTACCTGGGCACTCCTGAGCTACTTGCCGAGTACAACAAAGTCTGTACTCAATATTTCTCCCTTAACCCGACCTTACCGCTAACATCCACAAGCCAAGAGTTGTGCAAGTAACTTGCCGAGTCTAAAAGGGACCTAAGCAATGAAAGAGAGCTTTGATAACGATAATCTGCAAAACAAACAGGTTTTGCAAAATTTGTCTTTTAGAATGTTATTCGCGGATTTGCTTCATTTATTCAAAAAAATTGTTATAATGTTGCGTTTTTTTTGTGGACCTCTTTAATTGATATATTCCATTAGAGATCTCCATTCGAAAAACATATCATGCGCACAATTTGTCCCGGAAAATTTGTCATATTTACTGCTAAATATTTAACTTCCCAAATGGCGTCACTTTATCCTGGTTCTTGGTTGTATTTCCAAGTACTTTCTAAGATTCGGCACAGCCGAAAATAGCATTCTAACTTGTTTGAAATCAATTCATTACAGCTGAAAAATGGTCTGCCGCGATATATTTTTATGGTCCCAATTTGTTGATTTTACTCTTCAATTTCGTAACATTTGCTCACTTGACTGCAAGAATTTACAATGTGAGACGGGATTTGGCGCGAATGACTCACAAAGAGAAATTCTTTCAAGAAAAGTAAGTATTTTAATTGTCATAAAAAAAATATAACTCTTATATTTTCCTCTATTTTAACAGTGCGATTGTCATTTTACGTTTATTCCTGATAATGGGTATTTCTTGGCTTTTTGACATCTTATCGTATTGTGTACGAAATTATGAAGAATGGGATTTTCTGTTTGTACTCTCCGATTTCGCCAATGCCATTCAAGGAATCTTAATATTTTCGTTGTTCGTCTTAAAACCAAATGTTTTGAATCTTTTGAGGAAAAAGTAATCGTTATTATTGAAATTTTTAAATTATTTTTCATGACTAAATAAATATTTCTTAATTTACAGATACCACTGGGCCCCAATTGGCAAACCACGTACCCATATACCATCCGCCAATACAAACTTTTCAAGACTACAAACTTCAACTTCCGTGACAACACCGATTACGCCTTAGAAATCTTGTCATAATGCTTTTTCTATTAAAGTTGTCTTAAGGTTTTTGTTGTGCTTAAAAAATTTATGAACAAATATATCTATAATTAAATAAAGTTTAAGTGTAAGTTTATGAGTTTTAAATGGCTTTTCAAATCGAAAATATCTTTCACTAGCGAGTAGAGTTGGTTTTCCAGAATTTTTTGAATTTCTGGGAAAGAAGGAAACACTTAAAATATTGTTGCAACAAATTTATTTGCGAGAAAAAAACTCATAACCAAAAAAATTCAATACACTTTCAATATTTTACAAAAACCACCGCATTTTTCAAAATTGTAACTGATTTGATAATCTCCTGTTTTCACAAAAAACAGTTCTAAAAATGAAAAATACTCTTTCAACATCGCAAGATGTAACTGGAGCATATTTGAACACTGAAAGTTCAGATGGAGAAAGAGGTCAATAAATTCATCCATCTCACTTTCATTAAAACAAAATTGTGAGAAAATCGATTAAAACACTTTTTTAAAATTGAAATGCCAAGCCATATAGAATTTTCAGGAGTATTGAATAATTTACCACACGTATTACGATCTAAAACATTTTTTAAACTTTTCAACAAAATCTTTTTTACTGACATCTTGTATTATTTTCCTTAGCACTGTCAATTAAGCCAAAACTTTCATTCGTAGAAATCCCTTTCATTTGTAACTTCAAGAGGCTTGAGCAGATGCATTGAAAGTACTTTTTACGTCCGATTTTTGCATTATTCAGTTAGCATTTCGAATAGATTCTGCCTCATATTCGCTAAGCTTATTTAAAATTTTTTTTCTAGGTTGCAAAAAGGTATTCTTTGGCAAGCTGGACCAAAAATTGCTTTTTAAAAAAATAGTTGAAGAAATGGCAAAAATGTAAAGTAATGCTACGAGAGAGAAATCATTTCCTACCCGTCGTCTAATAAAAACATGACTCAGATCAACAATGACAGAAGAAAGACTGTACTATCTAAATTTGCCTCACAAGGAAATCATAAATTGCTTATTTAAAAAAATTAATTTATATTGAACTGATCTTATATTTAATTTCACCTTATTGTTAAGTTTTTTTAGTATAATATACATACACATATTAATTTTAATAAACTTTTAAAAACTAATTTTTTACTTTTTTGTATTATTTTTATACTTTATTATTATTTTTTGTATGCTTATGGTAAATTATGGACCAACCGCCACATATTTTTGAGTATGTCCATTTTTTTCGATTTTGATAAAATTGGATATTTAAATTGTCATAAGGATGAAGCTTAATGGCAAGCCTCATTCCATTATTTCACATTTTGGCGAAACAGTTTTGCCCACAACTTATATCTGGCCCTTACCGCAGAAAAAACTTAACCGACATAATTTTCAATTTTCTTTTTTTTTAATAAATTACTTTACTGGAAACACTGGCATCATCTCCCCAAATATCATGGTCACATAAGGTCGTTTTATATTGATTCCCTTTTAAAGCAACTTCCAAAATCTCTTTGCGTTCATACGATGATTTTTGGTTGCATGTCTTTTTTTTTAATTTACAGTATGGACTTGATTTTGCATTAATTTAAATTACCTCTATTATCCGGCATTACCTCTGTTATCCGAAATTTTTAACAAATTATCTTTTTTGGTTTACTTTTGAACAATAAAAACAAATTTAACTAAACGAAGAAAGAGATTTCCTAACGTACTGGATGCATGTTCTGCCAGAATTACTTTTTTCCGCATGTTTACATAATAATACATTTATATATTATAACATAAAAAAGGATAATCGAGGTCTCACTGTATTTTCAAAGTAAAAAAAGAATAAAACGTAAATAGAAAAGGTTAAAAGAGAAATATAAAAAACGACATGAAAACCCCAAAACGAGTCGTTTTGTTTACCCCTTTTTTCTCTACACCGCTCGCCACCCAACCCAAAAGAGACGTCTACAAAGCGACGTAGTAAAAGCCTCCATGTGAATTGGCTGTTTGTCCCTTAAGCTTTTTTTGCGGTTATGGCTCGATATAACGATGGCCTAATATAAAATAGGCGTAACCCGAACCTTTTAGATATACATATGTATATTAAAAAATAAGTTATAAAAGTTCCAATGAAATTTTTAAATAAAAGATACAATAAATTTTATAATATTTTAAGCCCTTTGAAATACTTATCTACCAGAATAAACAAAAATCTTTATTTTGAAAACAATTTAATTACGCCTTTTTTATGTTAAGCCTTCGATAAGCATATTGGTTTGTATTTAGATTAGGCCCAAACATATTTTGTTGTAATCTAAATAAACCTAATTATCTTTTTTTTTATAAATCATATTGAAATATTTCTTAACAGTGAAAAAATGGTCTGCCGCGCTCTATTTCTATGGTCCTAATCTGTAGCCCGTTTCTGTATTACTCGCTTCGTAAAATTTTCCGCATGAAACCAGTGAATTGGGACAGAAACAGTGCAAAATGAAACATAAACATGTGATTTCTCACACAAGTGTTTCTGTATCTTTCCGTTGCAAGAATTATTATAAAATTATTAAATTTTTTTTTAGCCTTTTGCTTTTATTCAGGCCTGCCAAATAAATTTGTGTAAAAATCGTCAATTTCTTGAGAAAAATAAAAAGATCGTCTTTTTGTTTAAAAAAATCGGATAATTTAAAACTAATTTTGTTCGATTTTTTATTAAAACATAATCAAACAAAACCATAGTCAAAGTTAATGGGTATATTATACATACTGTATGGGTACACGGGGGTTTAATTATAGGTTTATAAAATTTGAGGGTACTTACAGGTGCTGGTATTCCAATTCCGTCGGTTGGTGTCGCCGAGCTGATGAATAGAATGATTGGCTGGCCGATTGGTATGGTTTGTTGGTAACTTGGTTGATAACATCCCAGTTTCCAGTCGTCTTGTGTTTAAGGGGCTACGTGCAGGAAAATGCTTTCACGCACACACAATCACGCACGTTTCTTCACTACAAAATTATGAAGAACCTGTTGTTTGTTTTTTTATTTGCGTTTTCTTGCAAATTTGCACAAAGAACTTCTTTAAATCATTCTAATTTTTTAAATCGGATTGACACTCGATTTTATAATTAAAAAGACACTTTTATTTAATGTGTATACGAAAATACAATTCCGAAAAGACACTTTTATTTATTATGTATGTGGAAATAGAATTTAGATAAAACACTTTTATATTAATTAGTAAGTAGGAAAAAAACACCTTCTTTGATCGCTTGCACTAATAGACTGACAAATTAATAAAAAGGAATAATCTAAGATAACTACTCAACTGCCTGTTGATGTTAAGACAAAAAAGGGAGAAAAAAAGGAAAAAACACGACGAGTACTCGCTATTGCAAACCATGTAGGGTTTCCATGCCTAAACACATACATACATACATATGTACATATAATTTGTCTATTGTTCGAACTTATTTTTTTTAAATTTATATTTATTTTATTAAGCTTGGAGTCTATTTTTTATAAAATTATTGATTTTCTTCGATTCGATAACAATTTAAAATTGTTAATTTTCCCCGAAGAAGTCACACAAAGGCGTGACAAAATATCATATTAAAAATAAATATTAACAAAAAATAAAATAAATATTTTTATAAAAACAAAAAGAAGTCAAGCTTAATAATATAAACATACAAACTTATTTAAAATAGATACATACATATATACAAATACCAAGAAATTAAAATTAAATCAGCTTAGATAACAGTATTATTAATATTGATGGTTTTTTAATTTTGGGAAAACCCTAGAATTGATAGTGACGACGTAGTTAAAAAAAAACGTTTGCCACTAATTTTTACCCATAAATTTATAATTTACCTATTCTTATAACTTTACTTTTTTTCACCTGAAATAGTAGAATAAGAGGTAGTTACAATTGAAAAAATCGGTTCATAAATAAACGGATTATCGTTTTTTTTCCTTGCCGAAATAATGGTT
The DNA here is from genome assembly GCA_949318255.1 of Pollenia labialis. NCBI lineage: Eukaryota > Metazoa > Arthropoda > Insecta > Diptera > Polleniidae > Pollenia > Pollenia labialis. Next base: position 84,167,616 of record OX439140.1, read on the forward strand.
TTTGCACAAAAGTGTCCATATAAGTAAGCTAAGAAGAAATATCAATTATATAAATTTGTTGTTGAAATGTTTGAAATTTTAAAATTCAATATGAATTTTTATAAAAAGCTACAACAGAGTTATAAAATATTGTTGATTTTGTTTTTGCTTTCGTCACTTTTTTAGAAAAAATCAGCAAATCGGCACTTTGCTAATTTCAGAGCAAAAATCGTCAAAATAAAAATTAACCGTCAAATCTGGCAGCCCTGTTTTTATTATATTTATTTCTTTTGTTGACGTTTCGCTTTCATTTGACACTTAGGGGGTAATTTTCTCAACGCAAGGTGAAGTGAACAACAAAATTACCCCCTTAATTACTGGAAATATTCCAGTTAAAACCGAATCTGTGTTGTCTGTTTTCGCATTCAAATACAGAAACACTTTTTTCTCACAAATCGAGAAACGATGGAATATTTTGTTTCACACTTCATGTAAACAAATTTACGATGCGAGAAATAGAGAAACGAGCTACAGGTTAATTTTCTCATGTATATTTGGAGGATTCACAAGGTAGTTGTAAAGTTGTAGTCATATCGTCAGGTGATTATTGTTTTAGCCTACACGCCGTTTTTGAAAAAAATGAGTTAGGAATGGATTATTTATGGCTTCAATCTTCTCGAATGTAGCCCATATGTCATTTGGTCCATTTTCAACTGTGATACTGACATTAAGAATTTAAACTTTTCTGTGATATTTTTTATTAATTATACACTTATATTTTATGGATTATTTATGGCTTCAATCTTCTCGAATGTAGCCCATATGTCATTTGGTCCATTTTCAACTGTGATACTGACATTAAGAATTTAAACTTTTCTGTGATATTTTTTATTAATTATACACTTATATTTTTGTTTTATTTGTGTGTTTTATTGTACTGTGTGTATTGTTTAAAACCACATTTAAATTAGAAATGGAAATGTAAATACAAATTCAAGATTTTATATTTCAATAAAAATAATCCCTGAAAAGGTAGGAAAATAGCCTACGAAACGTCGGAGGAAAATATGAAATAAATCTTTTATTTACATATAGGAAATAATTAGACCTTGAAAGCCTGTTTGGAAATCCCAAAAAACATTAAGAATGGAGAAACACTTTTGTAAAAAAAGTACAAAAAATAGTTACGATTTTCACCCCTTAAATGTTCGAATTTCGAAAAAGTACAAAATTTATAATCGTATTTTTTTGATAAGATTCGAATGTGGTATTAACTTTGTTTCTATGTTTATTGGTTTAAAAGATAGATGGGGTGTCAAAAAAGCACCAAAATTTAGGTTTTACCCGTTCACTCCCTAATAGGGCCGAATTTCAAAAAAGTACCAGACACCTGTCCGTTTATTTTTCTAAGGAACAATGATAAGTATTATATTTTTTTGTATATCTTTTAGTTTTGGAGATATAAGGTTACCGAATTTTCCCGGTTTCACTCTTTTTTACCCCCTAAACATTCGAATTTCGATTTGGGGAGTGACCAATCTCTGGTCCAAATTTCAAGTTTTTACCTTCAGACTTTTAGGCTGTGCGATGATGAATCAGTCAGTAACGTTATAATTTTATATATATAGATTATTATTATCTATTCAGAAAAGAAAACACCATTATAGTATTTTAAATTTTAAAAATTGCTATATTGCAAAGTTTGAAATGAAAGAGTTTCTGCATTTCGGCGTTTTTATGCAGATGGTATTGATTTTACAACATTACAAAAACATTTGACATTTCTGTGATAAAAGCTGCTGTTACATGTTTTCATAGTTGTATTATAAATAAAAATATCGATATTGATATTTTCACTATCGATATTTTCGATATTTTAGGACTATCGATAGTTTCCTAGGACTAGCATTAATGAAGTTTTATAAATCACAAGCATTAACAAATTAACTCGATTTCGACAAGTGCTCAGCAAAGCATTTCTAAATTAAAAAGGCGTTGCCCGAAATCCGGGAATTAAGACTAAGCTTATATTTGCAGGTTCTGTGTTAGCAATTTTATAATATTTAAATTTTTAATCAAATAACAATTAGATAATGAGAAGTAACAAGTCAAATTTGTGAAAACTCGACTTTAGCTGTTAAAGCTTGTGGGCACAGATATAAATATGTGTGCCCTCATAAAATATTCCCGATAAAATTTTGAAGAGTCGTGTAATAAAAATAGACTCGCCGCCATCGAAAATAAAAAAAACCTGTAATTTAAAAAAAAACGCACCGAGCACCGACTAATGGTTTCTTCGCGTCGAATATTTAAAAAAACACTAAAACAGTGCGAAAAGCATCGAGGTAATTACGCTGAATGTATGGTAATAACGGGTCCACCATCTAACGTTTTTTTTCAACTAGTGCCTATTTTGTGAAAGGTAACACTTAGCTCATGTCTGATTTGAAGTTTATTTTGATCTCGACGGGTATGAAAACAAGCAAAACTGTCGCATTTGGGGCACAGAAAACCCGCACGTATACATTAAAAAGCCGTTGCACCCAAAACGAGTCACTGTTTGGTGCGGATTTTGGTCCAGAGGCATAATTGGGCCATTTTTCCAAGGAGTGGGCCATGTTGAACGAATTTTTGTTCACAAAAATGTAAGAGGAGGATATTGGCAACATTTGGTTTCAACAGGACTGCGCTACGTGCCACACAGCCGAAGCTACACTCGATGTTTTGCGCCCTGTTTTTGAAGATCGCATTATCAGCCGCAGAGCTGATGTCGTTTGGCCACCTCGGAGCTGCGATTTGACATCGTTGGACTATTATTTGTGGGGTGCCGTTAAAGATAAGTGTTACGCCGACAAGACAGAGACAATTGACGCTTTAAAGGACAATATTCGTAAAGCCATTGGTGAAATACAGCTGCACACAATCGATAATGTGCTTAAACATTGGAACTGTCGTGTAGGCTACTGCATGGCCAGCCGAGGCAGCCATTTGAATGAAATTATTTTCTATTATTAACCGGAAGGATTGTACTTTCAAATAAAAAAAGAAATTTTAGAAAATATTCAGTAGTTTTTTTTATAGCATTTTCAAAAAAAAAAAGTTATTTGGCGGACCCTTTATTAGGCACGTTCATAAGATGTAACTGTTGCGCAACCGTTTGTCTTAAAAAAGCTTAGTTGAGCCATTCCGGTTAACTCAACAGTTGCCACTTTTTCCAACATGTTGTGCTCAACTTCCACAGCTGATCGAAGAAGTTTGGCTAAACTCAATTATTATAAAGGGTAGTTAAATTTTAAGGGCCGATGTTGAATGTGAACCACACCTAAACGTCAAGTTTTTTTTCCGACCAACGCGCTAAAGTTCCAAAGGTCGGCAACGCAGAGAAGTTTTAGTTAGCGAATGGTTCCCAGAAACGTTTTCGTTATAAGTTAAAAAATGAAAAAAATTAAAAAAAAATTTGGCTTTTGTTTATAATGAGTTTTTTCAATATGAAATAATCCTCCAATAAAATATTAAATAAAACCCCAAACAAAATGAAATAACCCCCAAAAAATCGTTGTTGTTTTTGTTATCTGTACAAACTTTTGCAAGGTTTTTGAATTTTTTTTTTTGGAAAGTTAATTCATACCGCCCAAAACATTCGTTAAGGAATTATTATTGAAAACAAAACAAATTTTAGTTTTTTTTTATTGTTGTTTCAATGTAAATTCCCAAACAAAGTTTTTATTTTTATTACAATCACAGGCAGTTAAGCTTTTATTTATTATTTTTTTTTTTATATATTTCTAGGATGGTGTGTTACATATTGAAACAGAATTTGTAGAGTTAGCCACGAGGGACTATTGTTACTCACCACGTTTTCTAAATAATTCTATAAATTATGAGCTTATCCCATACAGTTGTCCAACATATTATATTGAATCCTGGACTTTTACTTTAAATAAATATGGTGCATAATTAAAAATAATTTTTTTTTTCTTAATTTAGATGTTTTTATAATAATTTGACATTTTTCATTCCAGCTATGGCTATTTCGGTACCTTTTTTGATAATCACCATAGTGGTGAATTTCGTGTTTAAAAAATTAAGGGAAAATATGAGCCTTAAAATTCTCACTTGTTATTTTCTATCTTTGACTATGGGTTATGACATTATTAGTTTTATAAATATATCGGATACTCGTTTTAATTTTATTAAGTGCAGTTTTGTGGGTAAGTGTTGCTTTTTCAATTTGTTCAAATTAATTTAATAGCGATACATTTTTAGGTCTCGCAGGTTATTTTTTCTTTATGGCTGCCAATTTTTGGCTAAGTGTATTTTGCTTTGAATTTTGGAAGAATTTCAAGGAAACTTATATGGAGATGGATTGTCGCAAGAAAAATCGCAAACAGTTTATAATGTATTCCCTGTATGCCTGGTTAAGTGCCGGTTTAGCCACAGGAGTTATCATTGTTATAGGGTTCTCGGGAATAGATGAAGAATATAAGCCGGGCATTGGAAAAGAAGTTTGTTTTGTAGATAGTAAGTACGAATAAGAAATATTGCAATAATAAATTACAAATATTAAAACAAGTATTAAAGTTTAGTCGGCAAAGTCGAGAGTGGACTGTATTTTCCATTTATATGCAATTAAGGACCAAACAACAAAAAATTGTATCAAAATTATATGGGCGATTTTGATCTAGATATTGGCCTTATGGTTTGTTCGGTTGGTCAACACCAAATATTTTTGCTATAACATATTAGATATTAAAACAGTTATTTTTTGCCAATTCTAAAGGGTGGTCCAACCAAAACCAAATATTTCCTGAGAATTATCTTAATGTTTTTAATTATGATAAAAGGATCTATGACAATGATGTGTAAAACAAACTATCGGACAAATGCTCACCGCGGCTTCGAAGCGATACCTCTATCCGATGGTCCATATTTTCAGTGATTCTGGGACATAATTGAGTTTCAATGTCGTTAATGTGCAGAATTATCTCATCCTTTAGGTCTTGAATTGTTTTTGGCTTATTGACGTACAATTTTTCTTTTAAATACCCCTAAGAAAGAAGCCAAACGGTGTAAAATCACATGATGTAACGGCCAATTAACATCGCCACGACTTGAGATAATATGGATTGATCTGCTCGCGCAAAAGAGCCACTGTTTCGTTGGTTGTTGTTGGCACCATGCTGTTGGAACCACATATCGTCCAGGTCCTTATCGTCAATTTCTGGCCACAAAAAGTCCTTTATCATCTCGCTATAGCTAACACCAAAATATTTCAAATGGGTGCAGCGGCTCTTAAGATAAGCGATACTTTATATTGGCTTCCTATAGAGGGTTCCACTTCCCTTGTCCCTATCGAAAAAACAAGTAGCGTATTTTATTTTCGCGGCTCACGTGATGCTACTGTAATTTTAGGAAAATCGGTTCAGTATCGGGTGTCTATAATCCAACAAACAAACAGACAAACATTTTTCATTTTTAAAGATGGACTTAGAAAGGCTTTTATGTTATACAATACAAAATATACTTTATTTTTTGCTATACGTTTCATATGCATATTCCAAAAAAAAAATGTCTTACTTAATTCTGTCGCACCCTAATATATAAACTAAAACATCAAAATAAAGGTAAATAAGTGACCTTTCAAACAAAAAACCGCATTAAAAAATTCCGCCTCTGTCAAAAGTTATAGACTTTTGACCGCTATTTTAAAATTTGCCACTCTGTTCCTCGTTAGAAAGATGTTGCCCACCACTTAAGATTTTAGTAAAAAATTAACCCTTAACAGAACTGACTTACTTTTTATAAAATTCACTTAGCAATCACTAAAAACCCATTTGTTTTTCAGAACGATGTTGCATTCCTAGACATATGGCCGATTTTTCTCAACAACTGCTAAATACGATCGGCTAACAAGTTGCACATATCGCTTGGTGTTTTGCGAATGAAATGGATACTCTGAAAAACAGCAAATTCATTTGAATTCGCCAGTTCATATACCTTGTTAAATGTGCCTTGAGAGCAGTTATATAATTTTTTTAAGTATGCAAATGGACTTACATTTTTTCCACAATTTTTTTAAATGTCCTCTAAAAAATGTTGATCATGAACGGGTTAATTTAAAAGTTGCTAAAATAATAATAAAACAACGTGTTTCCTGCACAATATGCTTTTTGTGGTTATTCAATGGGTTTTAAGAAATTAGAAATGAAAATCGGACAAAAAATGGTTAAGTTATTTAAATTTGCATTTAAATCGAATTGAAACTTAACAAAAAACTGACATAAACATCTCGCTATCTCGCCGAATCAAAGAATTACTAAATATCTGTTATATTTGGCCACACATTGCACAAAAAAAATTTACTAAGCTTTTTATACATTGGACCCTTTTTTACGCGGTTTAGCTTACTGAAGATTATCGCTAGAGCCCAAATGTTTTGGGAATCATCATACAAAATGTCAAAGTTTATTTTCAGGGGGGTACCCTGCCCATACAGGGTGAGTCGGACTAATGTATATACATATTTTTTTTTATATCGAGCCCTAATAGCAAAAATTATGTAACCAACAACATTTAAGATTTTTGTTTTTTGATGAAAATCGATAATTTTTGATAATTTGCATCATCTCTAAAAATCTCATATCTCTGGGAAGTACCGTTACGAAATAATCAATTTCAAACGAACACATAGACTTGAAGCAAAAATATTTTTAAAAAACCTTCTCCTGTAAAATTGTATTATTGTTGATTACATCGTTTTAGCTATAAGGGATGGATGTATTCAATTTCGTTTATATTAAATCTATCCTGCGGTTTCTTGCATACACCTGGAGTACAGGGTGTATTTCATATCAAACTTTTATATTCTTAAATCAAATTTATAAAAAAGTGTTATAAATCTTGTGTCTTTCTTTCAGATACTCTCTCAAAAACTTGTCTCTAACTATACTCAGGTTTGATCGACTTAACTTTCTTACTTGTTTTTATTTTAATTCGTGACAAATTCGACTAAACGCGACTTAATGGAATCGGCCCTATAAGAGACATCTCGGCCCTTGGACAACCTCTGCTAGATGATGAAATTTTGAATTAATCATATTTAAATACTCTTCTTTCTTAACAGTGGAAAAATGGTCTGCCGCGTTTTATTTTTATGGTCCCAATCTGATTACCTTTCTCATATATATTGTAACATTTGTCTATTTGGCAGCAAAAATCTACAAAGTTAGAAGCGATTTGCCAAAAATAACACACAGCGAACATGTCTATTCAGAAAAGTGAGTACTCGTTTAATTAAAATAAATCTGTATTTACGAACACTTTTCTCTTCCTCATACAGTGTTATTGTTGTGTTATTACGTCTTTTCGTGATTATGGGAATTACGTTTCCCATTGATTTTTTAGCATATTGTATGCGTGGTAACGACGGATTGAACTTCTTATTTGCAATAGCGGATCTTGGAAATGCCATACAAGGAATTTTGTGATATTTGGTTTGTTTGTCTTCAAGCCAAGTGTTCGAGAACTATTTAAAAAAAATTAACAATATTTCAAGAATTTAGTGATTAACTTTTCAAAAAACTTATTTAAACCAAAACAATGTAATTTTGCTAGTAACAGATGATTAACATGTTGAATAAAATATTTAATTTGGATTTTTAAATATCGTTGTTGTTTTTTGGAATGAATTCCACACTCGATGAAATTGATTTCTGTGGCAGGTCTGAAACAATTATTTTTTTCGTATTTAAATTTTTTTTTAAAGAGTTCGTTAGTCGTGCTTAATTCCCAATTTTTATTCTTGATTGTTTAAGCGATAAGCTATACCTATGCGCATTTCACTGGGTGCTTAGGCCAGATCGTCAGGAAACTTAATCCAAAGATTTTAGTAAAACTAAAGATATTTTACAAACAAAACTGTTAAGCGAATAAGAAGTATAAACAACAGCAATATCAAAGCTTAACAACAATAAACAGTAAGCTTATCTCTTCTTACATTCCCCACTACAATTGGTTCGAATTCTTCCAACATTAATTGTAGTTGTAAGTAGGTTAAGAAAAAAAAAATGAAAACAAAAACAACTTGTAAAAGCATGCTGCCAATTAAGTTTTTTAAGCCGTGCACTTTCCATCTTTTTTGAAAAAAAAAAAAATGTTTCTTCTTATTTTTATTTTAAATGTAGATGGCGAAATTGAAGCAACACGTTGGGTATGCAGATAGATATTTAAAACAGAAAAGCCATCTGTAAACGAGAATTTCGCAGCTATTGTTGGCATTTAAAAAAATTGAACTTGTATCAGAGTATGCCTCAAATAGGGGAAATATGCACTTTGTACTTAAAAAATGATGCAAAAATGCTCTTTTAACTTAGTTATGAAAAAAAGTAAGCACAGCATGACAGTGACCCTTTTTATTATTTTAAGTTGAAAACAAGCAAATTAATGAAAGGGCAATAGCATTATATTTACTATTTGTGGTAAGAACATAAAACGACTGATTGAACCAAAGGCTAGTTTACACTATCACACAAGTCTTATGTATTCCATAATACCTTGTGAGATAGAAATCTAACAAGTTTTGTTGTGATTGTCAAAAATCTAATGTAACATTAAACTTTGCAGTTAGACTATTACACATAAACATGCTTTTGTTAAAATGCAACCCTGATCAAATGTATTATTGTGGAATGTCAAATTTTTTTCGTAATATATTCTTGTCATTTTCATAACACATTGCATTGACACTTTTACACTTTTACATATTATTTGAGTTTATGACATGTATTTATACAAAGTATAATAGTGTAAACTAGCCTTAAGCAACAGCTTCCTTTAAGCTGTTGCCTCTTCACTTGGCTTAGCTGCAAGAGGCAGTAATCTCAAAGAGTTTTATTCCTGTAGTTTAAAATTCATATATAAAGTAACGGTTAACCAAATTGTTTTTGCAATTAAATTTTTTTTTTAACTTGAATAAAGTTGGTCTTAAAGAAGCAAAGATCATCAATTTCAGGACAAATAGACCGTTTGCGTATTAAAATTTAAACCTGAGAACAAAATTCGAAGACATTTATACAAATTTAATTTTATTGTACAACTATTTAAGAACCTCTGCATCCGAATGCGAATGTATCAATACACGGTACTTTTAAGATTTCTGTGGTAAAAAAAGTTTATTTTTATAATCGTTGTTTTCTCTTCAAAATTTATAAAAAAAAAATATCGTCTGCAAGTTAATATTGTAGTTCAGTCTTAAAAAATCATTTAATCAAATAATAACTTGTTAATAAAATTATAAAATATAAAATAAAATGGACATGAAGTTTTCTATTATTTTACTGCTCTCTGTTTGTTACATTTATAATCAAATTCCTTTAATCACTGCCAATAATACCGAAACGGAAGAAAAATGTGCTTTTCAAAACACAGTGAATTTAACAAATTGCCACCGATTCGAAAACGGTTCATATCTGTATCGGGGTATTTTAATACCTTCCGAAAAACAAAATTTTTACGATTATGAATTGAGATTCTTGGGAGTCAAGAAATCGGTTCCAGTGCATCTGAGAGGCTGTGCTTGTGAAGAGAAACCCTGCATGAAGTTGTGTTGTGCCGAAGATGAGTATTTGAATACTACGGGCATGTGTGAAAAATTGACCGAAGCTATGGAAGTGCGCTGGGATTTGTTGGTTGGGTTTAACGATACTGTGGAAGGAAAAGTTGTAAATATTTTTGAGCAGTTTACTACTCAAACGGGCTTACCCTGTGATAAACCAGAGGCACTCGACAGTTCGATTGATAAATGGATATTAACAGAGGTTAGTTATAAATAAAATTTATTCTCCAGACACATTATAATATAATATTTTTGAGTTTTTGTTTCGACATACTACATACAGTTAATTTTTTTATTGCAAAATAATATCGCTTTTAAAAATAAGTTCGCGCTATTTTTATTAAAAAACCACAACATTTGACACAAGGTTTTTCTGGAGACATGCATTTCTTGACTCAGTTTTCTCAACTTTAGATTTATAAAAATACAATTCTCTTTTTGGGATTAGATGGTTTTGTAATATCAAATTTAAGAGAAATTTCTTAGCATTGACGAAAACTAAAACAAAGTCTTTTCTACTGGCAACATTTTATCAAAGCCTTAAATATAAAAAGTATAGTTTTACCAAAAACTTTAGGACTGACTGAAATGGTTACTTCTCTTACGAAGTTTCAGAAGCTGATTAAATAGGTGAAGGGTATGAAAAAATCATTGGATTTTTGTCGAGTATAATGGGAATTAATTGCGGGTTCCCCGGCAAATTTTTAACAAAAACTTTTTTTAAATCTATGTGCGACTCGTGTCTTTAGTTGTGTTATCCAACCACCACAATATCAATATTTATTGCATTTGAAGGCCTATTTAGATTATTTTTTAGAATGTGCTTTGCATTGGGCCGAAGGTAAATAACATGTGCAGCAAAAGAAAAAACAATCAGCCAAAATACCCAGTAAAAACTTCGCCTAAAAAATAATGTGATGAGTAATCAGAAAAACATGAAAGCACTACTTACAATTCTACTGAAAGAACTAATCAATTTTACAAGGGATGTCCAAAAATGAACGCAATCAGAAGTAAGTCATTATTATTTTTAACTACTTACATCCGGAAAAAAGTTGTTATAGAAGCTGTTGTAGAAGTAGTTAAAGAGGAAAGCTACAAAATAATGACCCAGTAAAAACTTCGCTTACTTTTTCAAAATTAATAGCTTCTCTCACTCATTATTTAGTAGGTGTCTTCTAAATGTACGGCCTTTAATTAAAAATCCACGGAATACCTATCATAAAGTTTTTTTTACAGAATAATAATATTTAAGGTAAATTGGAAATGATATTAATTTATTACTTCATCTTAAGGCCAGCGCCTCCAGCTTCATCTTTCATGAGGGTGTCGTATGCCTATTTTTGTTGTCGATTCAACAGTGGAAATTTTGTTCGAACTGATTCCCTTAGGGCTTCGCAAAATCGGTGAAACTGTTTTCCGATTTTAGATAAATAAAAAAAGTAGGCGTGGTAAATTTTTCTTTCGATGAAAACTTAAAATGTATTAATACGAACATTTGAAAGAAAAATTAGTCAAATCGATAGAGCCGTTTTCTGATTTTAGGTAAATCGAAAAAAGCGGGCGGGGCAAAATTTTCTTTCCGTGAAAACCTAAGTTGGACCATGGCGATCATTTTAAAGAAAAAATCGTCCAAATCGGTCAAGCCGTTCTCAAATTATGCGCTTAATAGAAAAAGTGGGCGTAAAAGTAGGCGTGGTCATTTTTTCTTTCGATGAAAACGTAAAATGGATTAATACGAACAGTTAAAAGAAAAATTTGTCAAATCGATGGAGCCGTTTTCTGGTTTTTTGTAATTCGAAAAAGTGGGCATAAAAGTGAACGGGGCAAAATTTTCTTTTCGTATAAATCTAAGTTGGACCATGGTAATAATTTTAAAGAAAAAATCGTCCAAATTATATATGCAATATGAAAATTGGATTTTGCCACGCCCCTCCGCCCGCAGACCGAAAATCAAAAATCAGACTTCACAGTGTCACCCGCCTGAATATTATGTAAATTCCCTGAAAATTTCATCAAAATCGGCCCAGCGGTTTTGGAGTCCATACGTTACATACATACATACATACATACATACACACATCCTATTTTATATATATAGATAAAAGATAGATAGATTACAATTTTAGTTAATTTTACGTACAGAATATTGTGAGCGTACCACTAGTTTTTTAATACATAAATGATACTTAACAATTTTCCTTTAATAAGCATTTTTTATACATTGCACAAACTTTTGGTCTTAGAAGACAACTAGTGAAATTGGATGCATAAAATATTCGTAGAACATTTTAACACTCTAAAGTGTCGTTTTAGTATACTTTTGCGTGGAAGTTGAAAAAGGAGTACAAAAAATACCCCTTAAAATGAAAGTTAGAACGTTAATAAATTCTATGAAAAGAGTAGCCGTACAATTTTTCTCATGGTGGAATAAGCAGGTGGCATCGTTACGGCAACAAATACAACATTACAACAAAAATAGAAATTATGTCCCAGCTTACGTCAAAAAATACTTAAAAAAAAACAAATTTTTAGCCAAACATTATTTAATTATGGTCAATATTTTATTTATTTTAATTTAAAATTATCACTTTTTATTTTAATTATCAAAAACTTTAACAAAATACAATAAGCACAAAACGTGGACTTTTGGTAAACATAAACAAAACTTTGACATAAGATTAGACAAACAATGCAAGACCAAAAATCGTCATCTGGCGTAGTGCTGCCACCTTTATTATTTCACAATGATTCTACTCAAGATTTCTGAAATGAAGATTTCTGAAAAAATATACATTTAGTATATTTTTTGACTTGTACCAAACGCATATTAATAAAATTCAAAAACTTTACGTTTCGAAATTTTGGACCCTTTGGCCCGAATTTTGTTTACTGTTTTATAGTCCGATCATCACGAATTTGTTATTATAGTTGTTTCAAAATGTAATCGGCTAAATTGTATTACATTAATATTTTTTTATGGTTTAAGGCGTATGAAAGTGTTTTTCGAGTCTGGGTTTTTTGTGGGGCTATGATAAATGATGACTCGATCTGTACTAAATTTAGTGGTGCGATTTCGAGTCTAAGGAAGCTATATAAGACCAAATTTCATCATAAAAGCATTATTCGTAGCAGTTTTTTGATCTCCGAGAGTGGTTATATGAAGCCTAAGTTAAGTAATGGACCGCACTTGACGAAATGTTATGGTGTATTTTCTGGGTATAAAAAACGAGTTTATTAAACTTGAATTAAAATCGGTGCATTTCGCCATCAATTTATGTTAGATTTTGTAATTTTTTTTAGTAGAGTTGTTCCACATTTGGGTCCATAACTTGTTTCATGAACCAAATTTTTCCTAAACTAATTCGGTCGGAGGTCAATCCCAAACAGCTAAGGAGATTTAAAAACAATTTGACAACAATATTGGTTTCTTTTTTTGTTGAGTAGTTCGAATGTTAGAGTGATTTTAACAGACGGACATGGCCAAATCGACTAAGAATTACTTAAGAGCCCATGGTGTCTACTCTCTATTGCGATGCGAAAGAAAATTGTAGCAAATCTAGCGATTGGTACTCTTTAATACGTTTGCGCATATGTCTTTTTTCTTTTCGTAAATCATCCCTTTATTTGATTAAAATTTTCCAATTTTAAATATTTTTACACACTTTGGCATTTTATTATTGAAAATCCGCGCCATCTTTAATTTTTATTGCCACTATTTAGCTTCATTTTTGTAATTTTGTTGTCTTCGCATCGCAATAGAGAGTAGACCCGCAGATTATATGGGGTCTTTAAAGATTTAAAAAAAAGTTGCACATGGAATGACAAATTTATGATATTTTTATTCGCCACAGCTGGTTAAGGGAATAAAACTAACTATAACCATGTTATTAAATGCGGTTAATTAAATTTTAGTTTTGGGCAGGATTCCCAGGGTCCCGAGATAATGATTTATATTTTCTGCTTTCCCGAAAATCATACAAGTGCGGGTAAGCAAAAACCCCATGTAAAATCGCCAAAAGCAATGTGTAAAAAATCACCCGAAAGAAAAGTGGGCCAATGTAAAATTTACCAAAAAATAACATGGAAGTTTTATCCAAAAATGGAAAGAAGAGGCCCAACAAATAATGAAAATTCACTTAAAAGTAGGTTTACCCCCAATCTCAGTTAAATTAACTATTACTTTAACTTTCAGTTAACAATATGTTTTGACAGCTAGTATAACTGATAGTTAATTATAACTGAACTCGGTGAAATTGGGGGTTAAACATACATATTTATTTGGGTTGGAATCATAAAACCTAAACTTATAATCCTGAAATCAAAAACCCCGAATTGCTCACTAAAGCTTCTCTGCATAGCCGGCCTTTGTCCGGGAGCAGGAACTTTCTGCTCTATGGTACAACAACTTATAAATTCGCTATTCGGTATACGATTTTTAAATTAAGGATGTCAAAAATCGGGATTATTAAGTTGAGGATTTTTAGATTTAGAATTTTGAAATACGGAATTTAAAACAATTAGGGTTTTTTCACATTTCGGAATTTTAAAATTCGGGATTTTTATACTATCCCACTTATTAATATGAATACCCTTTTTACCTGGTAGGCATTATGGGCGTTGGAAGTGATTAGCTTTCAAACATTTTAAACACGGAAGTTATGACAAAGCAAAAAGTGCCATAATGTCCGCGGATGCTATGACACTTTTAAAGTGCCAAAATGTATATGAACGGCGTGGCATAGGGCAATTTTAGTGGTTTATAATCAATTCCATTATTGCCAAGCTCAGCGACGAAAGATTTAACAAAATCCCGATTTTTTTTAAATCTCGGATTTCAAGATTCTGAATAACTCCCAAATTTTAAAATCACGAATTGAGAAGCTTTAGTTAGAAGCTTTAGCTATACAAAGAATTTCACTACTATGGTATAACAAACACCGGCTTCGCTAACTAAAGTGGATATTGGGACACATTTGAAAGTGAAGTAGCCGGCAACAGGGGTTGCGGGTTCGATTTCCGCCAGAGACTCTGGTTTCTTTCCTGCAGACAAGCGCTGAGCTTCGCAGGGCTTAGCTTAGATAATTAAAAAAAAGAGTCACAATATCCGCAGACCATATGACACTTTTTGGTGTGTCATAATAACCTTGGACGATATGACACTGGTCTTTATGACAAGCCACCGCAAAATCACCCGAATTTGTATGGGACATTGCATGCTTAGGGTAATTTTGCAGGCATCCTTACTTTAAAAGGAAAAACGTATTAAGTCCAAAATGAGAACTCCTCCACAAAACTATTTAAACGCTTACGAAATGGTACCAGAAAAAAATCTTTACATAACCAAAGTTCACTCAAATATAAATTGATAATGCAAAACATACTATTTTTACGGATTGGTACACAATTGGCGAAGTCGATTAAATAATGCGAAAGATACAGCATATAAAATCGTTATGAATAACTTAAATTAATATGATTTCGTGCTCTAATTTAAGGATGGTATATTAAATATTGTAACGGATGATGCATTCCTTAACACGAGGGACTATTGTTATTCACCACGTTTTCTAAATGACTCTGAAAATTATCAACTCACACCATTCAGTTGTCCTATGAAAACAGAAAAATCCTGGAAACTAATATTAAATACATATGGTTAGTAAAATAAAAATTAATTTTTACTTTCAAAAGCATTAATATGCATTTTTTCATTCTAGCAATGGCGGTTTCTGTACTCTTTTTAATACCCACCATAGTGGTGTATTTTACATTTAAACAGTTAAGGGAAAATTTGCGTGGTAAACTTTTAATTTGTTATCTAATATCCTTGACCATGGGTTATGGCATAATTAGTTTCATAAACATATCCGGTATACGTTTCAATTTTATTCAATGTAATCTATTGGGTAAGTAATTATTTTCCGATTTACTGAAATTCTTTTTAAAAAAATTTTCGTTTGTTTTAGGTTTTACATGCTATTTTTTCTTTATGGCTGCCTTCTTTTGGCTGAGTGTATTTTGCTTGGACATTTGGAATAATTTTAAAGATACAAATATTGAGTTAAATTATCACAAGAAAAATCGCAAGCAGTTTATTATTTATTCGTTGTTTGCCTGGTTGGGTGCTGGTGCGGCCACAGGAGGAATAATTTTTATACAATTTTCATCGGTGGTTGATGACGAATATAAGCCCGGCATTGGAGAGAAAGTTTGTTGGTTAGATAGTGAGTGTTAATAACAAAAAAGAAAATATGTAAATAAACTGTCGTAGTTTTTGGCTCATATATCAGTCATTTATGTACTGATCTGGCTTGAAAGGAGTACATGTGACCTAAATATATAACAACCTAATCCCCATCATTTCTAAGGCCCTCGGAAACCCCATTTCAATATACACACAGACATCGTAAAATCAATTTGGTTTCTTATAAGGACGTAGAATATATTCAGCCCAATTATGAATAAAAATTCCCCGGGAGTTTGCTCCCTTCTCCCATTTTTCTAATGCAAATTCTATTGCAAAAATGGGAGAAGACTCCCGGGGAATTTTTATTCATAATTGGGCTGATTTTCTTTATAGCGTCTAAGATATAGAATATTGAAGAAATTACAAACGGAATGGCAAACTTTTATATACCCAATTAAAATTTGTATTTTCCAGTGCCAAAATTGCAATTATTGTAGAAATCTATGAAATAATGAAATTAGACGAAATAGTAATTCGATTGTCCCACTTTCTTATACCGTGTTCAGATATGCACCTTAATTGACTTTTACGCAATAAATGCCATTATTGAGCTCAATTATCCATACAAAATTGCAATTTAGTTATTGCTCAATTAATACGAAATTGTTATAAATATTGAGTAAAATTAAAATGCAACACTGTCACAAGTGTGTTTAGTGAGTAAACCCCAACTCACTTACCAATTTTTTTTGACATTTTTGACAACAACAAAAACAAAGGTCCATTCATTAGGTCTGCGCAAAAACCAGATGTTTATATTGTTTTTTCTTTAAAGATATCAAAAGTTGTTTACATTTTGCTTATGTTAATTGCCAATTGCTAATTCAGTTAGCTAAATTATGTATGTGTGAACAGAAAGATAATTATGTCAATAAACCGAATATTGATTCAATAAAAAAGGTATATCTGAACACGGTATTAATCATTTAATAAAATTAATCTAACCTTAATCATATCTCAAGTTTCTAAGTGAAAGATTAAAGATTTTAGAGATTTTTTTTGTAAAAGTACGGCAAATTTAAATTAATGTCAAAAAATGTCTTCAAATTATAACTCGTGAGGTAAAAGAAGGAGAAAGATTGAAAATTTTTGTATTGTGTTTAAAAATCACCAGCGTTTAAAAAACTGCAGTCAAAGTAGAAAAACTGCCATTTCTTTCACTTCTTCATTTTTGGCCAAAAACAAAACTCTTGCTTTTACTTCTAATTCATTAAATGTAAAAAGTCGCTGTCAAGCCAACTCGAAAAGTGAAAATTTTGGCTTTTTGTTTGACAGTTTTTGGTTTCGACTGCAGTTTTTAAAACCCTGTCTTGCACCACCCTGGAGGCACCCGGTGTCACGGTGGTATCTTTGCGGAAGTTTCCGTTGAAAAGATAATTGCAAGGATCCCGTGCGGCTTGTGATTTACTACACAAAGTTGTGGGAAGGGATATTCGGAACATCACACTGGGGGGCTGATTTTTCACCACATCCCAGCAAATAATTATCAAGATATAGAAGCAGTTAAAGTCTAAGAATGCAATACGTTGCTAACCATAAAGTAGGGGCTTGAGTAAACAATTGAAACACAGCCGCGAATAACGTTGTAAGTGACAAAATAATTATTTTTCAGGAGAGCATAAAAACGTTTTTAAAAGGCAGGATTGCTTATTTTTATTTTTTCTTAGATTTTCAAAATTAATGATAATAAAAACTTGTATGCAAAATATTAACAAATTTGAATTTAAAATAACATGCGAATTGTCATTTAAAACGTTTTTCCACTACACAAGCGGCTTCTAAAACGTTATTCCAATTTGCAAAACCATTAGATTGTATCATTTTTTTAGTAACTTACAACGTTCTTTCATTGGCTGACTTTTTGTATTGCATTTTGACGAGGTTAAGGTGCATAATTTTGGATGATATTAAGTTAAAACAAAGTAATAGATTAATGTTAACGATAATTTGCAAAATAACTGATTTTGCAAAAAGTGGCTTTTACAACGTTATTCGCGGTTGTGTTACAATTGTTTAAGAATTATAGGTAACAGACAGAAATTATTGCTTCCAAGCGGCTCATCTCGACCAAAAATCATGCCTTATAAATGCGAATTGGTAAGTGATTCCGTAAGAGAGTCTCCTTTACAAAATTGCTTCTAGGTAAGCAGGGATTTTTTCTGGGATGTGGCGGAGTTCGACCTGAGCGAGGACTATCCCTAGTTTCTTTTGCTACTCAACAAATGGCGTTAGCATTTTTACAATAGCAGCGGAGGTAAGAGAGCTCCAGATCCGCAACAAGGGGTGAATGAGTTAATCGAACTTTTGAACACTAAAAATTACTACTTGAGTGTGCTGGTTGTTCTAACACACACAAATACGCATTGTTTGTTACCCAATGGTTAAGACCACCAGTTAGGCCTACGCGTTAGGTATCTATGCAAATCTTTTCTGCATATTTAGCCTTTTATACCAAATTTTCGAAATATTTGGGGGTTCTACTTTACTTTATCTCTGTTGACCTTTATATATTTAATGAATGAATCAATGTTTTCCTAAAATAAATATTTTTTCCTTCTTCAATTTCAGCCGATAAATGGTCCGCCGCCATGTATTTTTATGGTCCTAATTTGATTATATTGCTCATAAATTGTGTTACCTTTTCGCATTTAACAGTAAAAATCTATAAAGTTAGAAGGGATTTGGCTAAAATAACTCTAAAACAAAAATTTTTTCAAGAAAAGTAAATATTAAATTATCTGTATAAAACCAAATGTATTTTTAACGCAATTTTTCCCCCACAGCGCCATTGTGATACTACGTTTATTCCTTATAATGGGCATATCCTGGATTTTCGACATTATATCCTACTGCATGCGTACTTATGAAGACTGGGACTTTTTATTTGTATTGTCGGATTTTGGCAA
Organism: Pollenia labialis; assembly: GCA_949318255.1. Taxonomy (NCBI): domain Eukaryota; kingdom Metazoa; phylum Arthropoda; class Insecta; order Diptera; family Polleniidae; genus Pollenia; species Pollenia labialis. The sequence continues at coordinate 84,186,364 of OX439140.1, forward strand.
TGCTATACAAGGGATTTCGATATTTTGCTTGTTTGTCTTAAAGGCGAATGTTCGCGAGCTGCTAAAGAAGAGGTAAAAATATATCAATCATTTTACATATTTAATAAATTTTAGAAAATAGTTTTAATTTGCAGATTTAAAAGGCAAAGAAATTATGAATCTGGAGTTTCTTTAAGGTTACAAACGTCTTCGACTGTGCCCACAATGACGACACAATTATCGCCATAGAAGTTTTTCAAAAGTTGTGTCAATTTTTTTTTCTAAATAAAAATGTTATTGAAACTTGTTTTTCGGAATTGAGTTGAAGTTTAAATTATTTCATTAATTAAGCGGGGTTTCTTATAAAAACCGATGCAAATTTGTACTACTTTCAAATGAATTTTTAATAATATTGGCCTGCAAAGAACCCCAGATTTTCCTATGGTATTCTCTTTTCCCTTATCTCCTAAAAGCTCAAGACTTGAAGAGCCAAACTTGACGTGTGTGAACCGGCACTAAGACTTTTTAAATAACACTGAAAGAAACCTAACGGTCTTTAAATACGATTTAAGTTTGTATCAAAATTTACAAAATATAGATTTGAATAATATCAATTTTTAAAATTAACACTACTACACACCATAGGGGCACTTGAATTTTGGGTTAATTTCTCATACGAATGGAACATAAAGGGAGATGAAAACAAGTAAGAGTGCTATATTTGGCTATTCCAAATCTAATACTATGTTCACACTTGGGTTCTTAAACGCGTTTAAGCAACTCGAACGTGATTAAGCTCTAATTACATCAAAATCGAGATGATTTACCATACATTAAAGTGATTTGTTAACCACTTCAAATTGACATGATAACAACTAAATCACTTCATTAATCACATAGAATCCACTGAACATAACTCAAACCGAGTATAATGTAGTATAATCGGCCAACATGAACGGCCACGATGTCTTCTTAATGTTTTAATTTTTTTCCTTAATTAATTCATAAATTTTCACAATTTCATCATTAAAATGATTAAAATAATTTTCTGATAACTTTATAAAAGTATTTTTAATACATTAAACAAATATAAATTTATTTATTGTGTTTTTTTCTTAATCATCTGTCATCTTTACCTTAATCAACATATTGCTTAAAGTGTGAACATAGCATAATATAGGCTTCACCATAGTGCGGTTAGAACAGAAAATTTTGTAAATACCCTTCTTGAAATTAATAACTAAATAAATTAATATATTTTGTGTCATGCCCACTTCTCTAATTCCGCCCGAATGTTGTCGGATTTGGAAATTTTTCCACTTGCCGTTCTCTAGATATACAGAAACCTGTAACATACGGGAGGTGCCACGCCCACTTTTCCAAGGCCGCCCATATTTTTTTTAGAGAGGTTGTGCATTGATAAGCCAGATGTGTGTACCAAATTTCGACCGTTCTTTAGTTGTAAATAATTTTATTTTGTGCCACGCTCACTTATCCACTCCCGCACACATTTAGTCGGGTGTTGTCTATTGATACAAAAGATGCTTGCACCTGGAAACTTTGGCCTTTGCCCTTCTCAAGATATACTGAATAATGTAATAAGAAGTGCCAGGCCCTCTTCAACAATACCGCCGACATTTTATCGGACGTTGTAAATTGATAACCAAGATGATTGTATGTACTAAAATTAGAAACTTTGGTTTCTGCCGTTTTTCAAATAAAAAATAGAAATAAAAAAAAACAACAAGGGATTTATGGGTATAATAAGAGGCAGTCGTGGTTTTTTGCTCATATCTCAGCTATTTGAGTTCCGATCAGGCTAAATGGCAAACAATTACAAACTATATGTGGCATAAATATATAAGCACCTGGTCGCCATCATATCTGGGTTCTTTGGAAAACCATTTTAAACGGACGCACGAACATCGTGATTTGAACTTTTCTTGTTAAAGATTTTTGTTTTTTGATGAAAATCGATAATTTTTTGATAATTTTCATCATCTCTAAAAATCTCTGGGAAGTACCGTTAAGAAATATGAGCAAATGCAATTTCAAAAATCAAAAATAAACTAATTATACTAATAGATAAAGCTAATTATTGTTTTTTATAAGACTTGGTAGCATAATCAAAATAAATATTGGAATTAAAGGATATAATTATTGAGTTTGCTTGTTGGTTCCGTTTTTTTCGTCAAATATTTGATAAGTGTGACCGTAGCTTTAGTAAACAATGCGTTTGCACACGTACGGAATTTAAAGAGAGAATTTTTTATTTGTTTTAAGAGAGTTTCCTGATAATTGTAATTTTCTGACATTTCGAAATTTGTTGTATTTTATGGGTGACAGTGAACAATTATATTATCTTTGCAATACCTGAGTTTAAAGTGGGGAACAGAATAGTCGCTGTAATACAACGTTGCGAATAGCGCTACAAGATGTGAAAGGTTTAAAACGGCAGCTTCAAAGTAGTGTCAACAGAATACGTAGTTGTAGTAGTCGTTGCAGTTTAAGCGCAAAATTCGAAATTTTTAACTTTGTTACGCTACAGAGCATTCGTTAGGTTCAGCTACTACTACTACTACAAATTCATAATTCTGTTCCAGGCCTAATACCCACACGACAGGAGAAGTCTCATCTTAATGTTTGGAAATTCTAGTAGCAATAATATTTATTATAATTCTCTTATACTTAAATGAATGATGTTATTGCAATTCGTATATGTGTAAACAAAGTAATTACTTTAAAGTGTGCATGCAAATGTGGTTTTTTTTATGTTTGTGTAAAGATAAAATAAATATCATATAAACGATTAAATTATTATTTATTAAATACGTTATTTAAATTATAAAATTCTCTTTCGATTGAAGATAGTTTTTTCCGAACTTTATGGAACTCACATACCCAGTATTTGTATTATTCATTCATTTATAAAAAAGTGAATAATATTTTTGCTCTTTCATTTTCAGTTCTTTGTATAGTTATTCTCTGATTTATCAGTAATTTAAATTGTTGCACCCTCCATTATTATTAATGAGGAATATATTATTTGTTTGTGCAAATGTTTGTAACGAATAAAAATACAATATAATATTGGTTGGTTGGTTATCGTAGTAGTTCACTTGGAAAATATTTACATGAGCAACTGCTATTTGCCCTTATCTGATGGTGTATCTTCATCACTGGGTTACAAACAATAGGTCTACCCACAGTCCCTGAGTGTGAGAGCCCCCCTCACGACCAGATTGCAATTTGAGTGCATAATCCGGAAAGATTATACACTCGCCCCTTGTGTAGGAGCTGGAGCTATGTAAACTCCGATGCTTTTGGAAGAATGACAGCAGCTACTGTTGAGTAGCAACAGCACCTAGGGAAGATCTTCCCTCAGGCCGAAGTTTCCACAAGTAGTAAAAAATTAGCCTTTTAGTGGGATTTTAAGGACCCTCCTCGAATTTGGGTGGTAATCCACAACCAGCAACTGATTCCGTCAGCGGACAGGAGAAACTTTCGCAAAGACAATCTTCCTGAAAGTCAGGATTCATTTTCCTCAAGATGCATTCAATTTAAGGCCACAACCAATAGTCAGTTTGGTGGGTGTCACCGGGGGCTACTGACTCCCCTGCTACCAAATGGGATATCTGGTAAGCCGCGATCGCAATAAATCGTAAAGATCTGCTGTGATCAATCAGTTTTGCGAATCCTAGGTATCGGCCGCATCCTAAAGGATGTTTAGCCACAAAGTAAAGTATCCTTGAGACCATCCCTACAGCCCCCGGGGGACTTAGAGACTAAGAGTCAAAAAGTGTCCGTTTTGACAAAAAATCTTTGTAATTTTCATCTTTGTTTATACTAATATTGTATCAGATCCAGCCAGAAGCCGTGAGAAATCTTAGTAGCTCATTAAGTTTGAATCCAGATATCTCACTTAGATATGACAGAGTGTTAATGCCCAGGAATTTTATTAAGATTGATTTATTTTGCAAGTTTGACAATCAAGGAATGTAAACAACCGGAGATACCTTAATTTTCGCTGGCACTGCAACTACGACCGACAGTGGTCGTTAAAGCATCCAATGTCTCGTTAATACTGTTACATAGTGCTTTTTTAATCAAAAGAGGCCCGCTTGGCCACTCTACATTTGTCTAAAGATCTCCATCTGTTTCAGCGTTTTAAATAGAAACCAGCAAAATTGCGGCCCATGCCAGTCTTTAGTCAAACATCAATCTTTAACCAGTGGCATTGGTGGATCAAAATTTGCTATAATTAATTATCAATTTTCAAGTTTATTTACATGTTTCTTCCATACTTCTTAATTTGGTTATGAAATAATCAATAACAATTACAGTAACTTTCGGTTAAAGTTTGATGTTTGACTTTAGACTGGCAGGCGTCGCAGTGGTACAAACGGTAGAACGTCATAAATTCTGATTATGGGAATGTGGTTATTATTGAAATATGTAAGTTTGCCCCGATTTCAATCCCGTGTTCAGTCAAAAATAAAATTAGAAAAAAAATTAAAATTATAAAAAAATAAATAAACGGGGTTTGCTGGTTTCGATAAGTTCCTTAAGAAACCGAAATCACAATAAACTGCACATTTAATGACCTTGAAAATTTTGCACTGTGTAAGTGATTTATTGTTACTAGATATTCAATCGAAATACATAAGCATGTTTGAACGTATTAAGAAATTTTTGAAATGTCCTACATAAAACTTTTTCAATTTTTTCCCCCAAAACTGCAAAAAAGCATTCATATTATAATATTGCACTCAAATTTAATGACATTTCGCATAAAACATATGGGTGGGCACCCACATAAGTATCACGTTACGCCATTAACCAATAATCTTTTATTTGAGCCCCATGTTTTCCTCTCTTTCACTAAATTGCGCTTTACACAAAAATGCAAAAAAAAAAATAAATAATATTTAAATCATGTTTTGAGACAAAAATTTAAACAGATTATAAATATTATAAAATATTAATGCTTTTTTGAAGTTTTGGGGGAAAATATTGAAAAAGTTCTTTTTTCAAACATACTTATGTATTTCGATTAGATATTCACTAACAAAATTACACTTACACTCCCTTTTATTTTCATTGTAATTTGAAAACTGAATCGAATAAGGGAAAATACAGACTTAATAATGCAAAGAAATCAGATCACTTTTTCGATCACATTTTTCGAAAATTGCTCCGAAAGTACTATTTAACAGGGCTGACAGAAGTTGGGGATTTCATGTGAGCAAAAAGGACAAAGAAAGTCGTTTGGGGATTGGGTTTTTTATTGGGGGATTTAAAAAAATAATTCGGGGATTTTTGGGGATTTTACATTTTTTTTAAATATTTTCCATTTTATTATTTACGCTTATTTTTCTTGTTTTCGTATATAAAATATGAAAAAAGTAGCAAAACTTTTATCTTACTCCTATACAATGATAAGGGTCCTAATTAAGATTACCATTTTTGTTAAGTGTGTAAAAGGTACTTTATAAACTTATGATATTTTTCTTGAGTGTTAGAAAATAAGAATTTAAAAATATAATCTATAATCGTTAACAGCACATAAATTTTTTGAATTTTTAAAAACGATTTTCAAGCAAAAATGTATGTCTTCCCCAAAAATAAGTATGTAAATATGAAAGACAATATAATAAAGTTTAAGAAAAAGAGTGCTAGGCTATTGGTTAGTAGTTATGATGCTTCGCAGTATTAAATAATTATGGATACATGTATTTTTATTGTTGATTATGATGGCTAAAAACGATTGAACAAGCTTGAAATTCTTTTAAATCGGCCGATTCGTTTTCAATAACAGCATATTGTTCTGCTTGCTCAGAAAAAATAGAAAATCGACTTTAATTAAACAATTCGTTCAGACAATTAAATATTTAACTAATTTTGCCCCTGCAAAGGAATTGATCATATCAATTAACGGATATGTATTTTCGAGTCATGGGACACAAACTTAGCCAATCAAAAAATTAATTGCAAAAACTAAAAAATACACCACATATACAAAAACATTTAATTTTATGGGTTTTGATTAAAAAAATTAATTGCAGCAAACAAAAAATTAATTGAATAATTAATGTACACCAATTAATTATTTAAATAAATAATTTTTTGCATACATTTTTTCTGTGTGTAATTCCTTACTGGAATCGCATAAAATGGATTTAAAAAACAAACAAGATAAAATAATTTTTTTGACTAAACATTTTTATTTTGGGATTTCTTATTAAAATTTTTCTTACTATTTTTTAAAAAAAATTTAAAATTTGGTCAGAAAAATTAAACAAAAAAGAAAATATTAACTTTTTAAGGTTTTGCTTTTTTTGGGATTTTTGGGGATATTTTTTAATTTTTTGGGGACAAGGAAAAAAGTACCTGGCAGCCCTGCTATTTACTTTGATTTTGATATTTTTAGTTGGGCTTGAGTTCATCAAAGGAAGGAATTTTAGAACTTGGAATTTTTATTAGAATTTATTGATCATTTTCTTGACTGAGCTGGGGCTCGAACCTGGGTTGAGTTCTAACCGCAGTGGTGCCTGCCAGCCAACAGTGAAACATCAATCGTTAACCAGTGGTACTGGTGGTTCGAAATTCGCTGTTATTATCATTTTCAATTTTATATTACATATTGACTTTAAACACACTTAGTATCATTTGTATACAAAGATAAATTCGAATATTTCCATAAATGGAATTGATGGTGATTATTTTACATTTCTACATTTGTATGCAAGATGTTTAAAAATTTGCCCATACTACTAAAAATAAATCGGTTTATTATAAGAATTTAAACAAAAATATATAAACATTTAAATCAAGACCGAAAAATTATAATCGGACAAGTCCAACCGATATGATACCCTTTAGTCTTGAGATGCATTTTTGGTCCAACGTCTTTTATGAGACAACTGTTAGTTAAATTGATTTTTAAAACAGGGATCACTTAATAATATGAGAGCTATAAACTATTATAGACTTACACAACCCCAAAGTTTTAAAACGTTCAACAAGCTATACATAATTTTATATTTTAATCATTATCATTTTTTTTTAATTTTACACCATTGTGCATATAAAAATATATTTAACTTTAACTACACAGAAAGTTTATTAAAAAAAAAAAGACAAATCCTTATCAACAACATCTGCAAAATTATTTTCATTAAGACTAAAAACACTGCTCTCAGTATCAATGAATGACCTTATAATTTGTCATTAAATTTAATTATCATTTTAAATATTATAAAAAAAATATTTTTTTAATCTAACTCGGTTTTACCGCCCATTATAGTTTTCTTCGAAATCAAATAAATTTTTTTTACCCCCATTTTCGCATCGTTTTACAAAAATTATGCTTCTAAAACGACTGCGCATATTAGAGAAATTCCCTTTCTTAAAGTAAATTGTATTGCGGAATTTCGGTTTTTTTTTAGTTTTTTCAATATGCTAAGTAAATCGTTTTTGAGTTACGCGAACATATGTATGTTGTGCAACATTCTCTATTTTCGAAATAATTCTGTATCTCGAAAACCAGAGCTAATCTAAAAAAACGGCTAGAGCCACCGGATTCAGGGTACTTGAATTTGAGTAAAGCGCCAAGTGCACAGCTTGTCTAAAAAAGGGTAGATTTCTAGCACAGTGTTATCAACCCAAATAAAAATCACCGGGCATATTTTTCCTTCTTCCATTTTTATAGCCTTCACCACAACTGGAAGTTTATCATTCCGTTTGTAATTTTAACAATATTGATCTTAGATCCTATAAAGTATATGAATTCGGGGTCCTTATGAGAAGTGAATTTCGATGCACGATGACAGTATGTCCGTCTGTCTGTCAGTTAAAATCATGTTTGCTGAGCCCCTACACAACTCCAATTTACCTTTGATGTATCTATCGATCTGTATTGTTTTCGAGAACTTCTCTTGTTAAAATCAGCCAAATGCGTTTATAAAAAATGAGATGGAGAACATCAAAATTTTCATAAAAATGTATTTTAATTTATAGGGCTCTAGAATAACCTATCAACTCGACTTAAATATCAAAAGATCCTAAATTTTTAGCAGAAAATATTGTCTTAAAATCAGTGTTGCCAATTTAGCCATTTAGTGGCTAGATTTAACCATTTTTCAACCTGTTTAGCCATTGAAAAATGAGTTTAGCCATTAGCCATTTTTTTTTTGCATTTTTCAACTTGTTTAGCCATACAATTTTTATTGCCGTTTTTCTTTTAAAAGAATAATTTTTATTTTATTATAAAAATATATAAAAGTAAAATAACAATTTTTTACAATTAAAACGCCTTTAATTAAAATCACACTTTTACAAATGTTGAAAATCGGTATAAGCTATGATGATAAAACATCTTTCAAAACAAAAACTCAGTATTCTAATATAAAATTTTTAAAATGGATCAACACAAACATCTGTGTTTCGTTCTGGTTGCAATTGACTATAAAGTTGGTCTCACATCCATGGTCTAATGCTTAAGTAGAGAGGGTATTTTGCCAAGTAAACATTGTTAAACATAATTTGAGAAATAGGTTACATTTAGCAACCGTTAATTCGATTTTATCAATTAGGTTAATATGTTTACCATAACAATAAAATATTTACACCAACACCACAACAGTGGAGAGGGTACTATGCGTTTACGCTGATGTTTGTAACACCTTAAAATATTGGTCCTAAGCCCACTTTTACGTAAACCGATAGACTCACTTTCTGAGTCGAATTAACGATGTTTGTCCGGCTGGCTGTCCATGTAAGTCTTGTGCGCAAAGTACAGGTCGCAAATTGCAGATAATTTAATAAAAATTGATACACAGGTTCTAATGTGGTGTACGCTATCGTATAGTTGTGGTTGATCAAAAGGTTGGGTAAATGTTGTTGTGATTACAATTTACCTTCAAATTAGTAAAAACTAATAGGCTCTAGTGATACCTTTGAGGTGAACAATAACGACCTCGAATTTATCGATGATTAAATTTTTTAAATATCTTTCAAAATAATTAGAATTGTGGTTATTTTGTTGAACTATTTATGGTTTTAAATCCAAATTTTAAATATTAATTTAAACGTAATTTAAATGTTTAAGAAATTGATATTAACTTACAATTTCATCCTAAACAGCTTTAAATGAATTTTTACTGTTTTGTTATTGATTTTTACGCGTTTTTTTTATAAACAAATTTTAGCCACTTTTTTGCCCATTTTTAGCCATTTTTCCCCGTAAATTTAGCCATTTTGGGTCACCAAGCTTTGGCAACACTGCTTAAAACATACCGAAAATTCGGTCCATAATCAGAAGTATTTTGCCCAAAAATTAAACCAACATTTGACAATTTCCCATTTTCAGAAGAAATAGGAGAAAAGTAAATTAAATAAAATAAAAGTCAAATCGGTGAAAAATTGACGTGTTATGACCAAAATACTGCCAAAATGAGCTAAAAAAAATATTAGCATTCCCCTTTTTATATGGCCAGAAACAACAATGCAATTTTGTACTTATCAATTTATAATTTACCATAGGTCGCATATAAAGCGGCCTTCCGAAAAGCATTTAAAGACCAATTTATGGGTTTTTCCCAGAAATCACTGTAATTCCAATGTAAAATCCTGTCCTGATAATTACTTTAATACGGCTAAAACTGGTACGAATGATGATATTTTATTTAATTTAGGTCAAATCAACGAATTATAATACTTTGAGATTAGTTTTTATAAAGATTGGTTGATAATTCAAATTAAAAGCCGACACCTAAAATTTTCAAACTCTCGGTGGAGGATATCAAAGTTGCGGCAAAAAACTCAGTTGTAAAAATGAAAAAAGGGAAATCATTCCCGGGGAATTTTTATTCAAAATTTGGTTGTTTATTTTAATTACGAAATTTAGTGCCGGTTCAGACACGTCTTGTTTAGCTGGACTAGTTTTCTTTAATTCTCTTTGGAGCCTGAGTGTTCGTTGGTACGTACGATTGGTCCAACCAAGACGCACGATGTTAAAACAAAAAGTTTTCGGAGAATTATCTTTATCTTTTTTATTATGATAGAAGGATCTATGACAGTGATATGTAAAACAAAATATCAACCTCGCCACGGCTTAGTTGGCATACCTCCATCCGGTGGTCCATATTTTCAATGACTCTGAGACATAATTGAGGTTCGATGTTGTTAATGTGCCGATTTATATCATCCTTTAGGTGTTGAATTGTTCTTGGCTTATCGACGGACACTTTTTCTTTTAAATATCCCCAAAGACATTCAATTAAGATCGCCACGACGTGAGATCACGGCCATTCAATTTCTCGAGCAAACAGCCATTGTTTCGTTGACTGTGCGGCAACTGGCACCATCCTGTTGGAACCACATATCGTCCAGGACCATATCCTCAGTTTCAGGCCACAAGAAGTTCGTTTTCATCTCGCTATAGTGAACACCATTAACGGTAACCGCATTGCTGACCTCATTTTCAAAGAAGTACGGTCCGATAACGTCGCCAGCCCAGAACGCACTGGGCGAGTATGGGCAAGTGTTTTCATATTTCCTACAGACCTAGATTGCTTAAATTTTCGCGCAATTCTCCCATTTTTTTAAAAGGCTTCAACAATTTTAACGCGCTACTAAATTGTGTGCCTCTCAGTGGTTGAATTTGTCAAACACTGAAACAAAGAAATGTGAAATTAAGTTGGAAAAAAACTTAACGTTAAGGTGTGACTTACAATTAACATTGTGCATTATGATTGGATCACCCTTTATAATCAGTTTGTGTTGTAATTTGTCTTTACCTTAAACTTACCTCACAAAAACAAAATACAAAAAAATAACAAAATACAAAAAAAAGAAAAAATGAAAATTGACGAGTACGGTCGGTCGGTCAATTCTGTACTCGTTTCTTGACGAGTAAAACTTAATGTGTGTGAACCGGCACTTACGACTATACTTTGAATAAATTAAGTAAATTTATACTTTTTGTCCGGATGTTGGAAATTCGATTGAAAGAGAATAATGAAAGATAAAATTAAGTCTCATTAATAGAGCGTTTGAAAGGGATAAGGAAGGCCCTTTCACAGAAAGAAAAACACTAGGGATAAATCAAGTTTTTTTTATGATTACTTTAAGTACGAGTCGTACTCAAGTACGAATAACACTAAAACGTACCTAATGCGATTACTTTCAAAAATCAATCCCGGAATTTCTTGAAAAAAGTATAAAATTCTTAAATCAAGTAAAAAAAAAAGATTAAACATATATTATTTTCATGTTTAACCCTTCGGCTTACGCATGTTTTGATTTTCTATACACATTGAAAAAAGGTCTGGCCAGACTCATGTGTACCACGAAGTGTTAAAAAGTAAATTTGAACTCTTGCTTCTCGTTTAGTTTATATTTTTGGTTAAATATGTTGGTGTTCTATCATTTTGTAAGGCGTAACACGGGTAAGTAAATCAATCATAATAACTTTTTCTTTCTAATTTCTTTTTTGGGTTCTTACATGCACGAATTCGAGATAAAATCATCTTATTAATACTTGAATCAAGCGCAATTTGAGATTGATTCAATCTTAGTTTTACCTTAATAATTCTGATTTTCGGATTATTTCAAGTACGAAATCGGGATTGAATACGGACAATTTAAGTATTTAGCGATTGAAAATCCGTACTTCAATCAATCTTTCTGTACTTGATTCAAGAAAATCCGTGCTCACCGTATTTTTAATACCGCTTCGGATTAATATGAGTATGGATGGATTGATTTTTCTTTTGAGTGAATCAATGCATTATTTTACGAAATTATTTTTCGTCGTATCAAAGTTTCCGAATCTTTCAAGAATAACTTTCTCACTTGTTTAAAATTCCGTTCATTGGAAACGTACCGATTTGAAGTATATAAGTATAAATGGCATCCAGTCAAAATTAGTGATAGGTATTAATTTCCGTTTTATAAACGATTTTTAAATAAGACCGCTAGGAAAAATACGGATCAATGTATTTAATTTGTCCAAGCTCGAAGCTCGACTGCATATCAGATAATGGCATGTAAAATATTAAAAAAAAATCTACAAATTAATTTTAAGATTTTGTTTTTGTTGCTAAAAACCACAATATACGTCATTAGAAAATTTTGCGTGGAAGTAATAACAAGAAAAAAACGGAAATAAATAATTCATCTATAAACAAGTAGGAATGTCAGGAATGGCAAACCTGACCATATAATACACTACAGGCGAGTGTAAACATAACGATTTTCCACAGTAGATGCTTAATGTATGTAGATGCAGTGTTTTTTTTAATTTCAATATTCGTAAAAGATTTATTCGGCAAGAACCTACTTGCGAGATAAGAACATATTTGTAATCTATGAAAAACAATGTAGCCTACGTATCGTCACCTCAAACGCAAAAGGCCCTTTAGCATATTTTGAAAATTTTACAGGTGAAGAAAAAACTATTTAATATGATAAATTGATAAATTGCAATTAACTTTTTATAATAAGTGTTTTTTGATTTTTCTTGTAAATAAACCCGCTATTGTTGGCTCGCGACTCCGACTCCAAAGTTTTTCGGCATAAAAAATTCAAAAAAAATTTCCAAAATAAAAATTATCTTCTTAAAACACATTTAAAATTTAAATAAATGGTTTATGAATACTGCTCTTATGTGCTGTTTCCAAATGACAGGCGATGGACTGAGTGCTTTTCATATACAGGGGTGTGCTGGAAATCGCAAACGTAAAACGCAAGAATTTTAAAAGTTGATTTTAAATAAGATTTTTGTAATAAAAGAATTTTATGACAAATATTTAACAAATATTTTCCTATTAAACAGGATTTTAATCCAAAAATTATAAGAATTAGGTTTAAAGTTTATTAAAAACAAGTTCCAATTTCTTGCGTTTGCGATTTCCAGCACACCCCTGATAAATTATGCTACATAATCAATCGCCTGTAATTTGGAAACAGCACATTATTGTTTGCGTACGGTAATTGCTTCTCAAAAACTCTAATTTTTAGAAGGCCGTACGGTAATGAAAAAATAAAAGTTAACATCACTGAGTCTCATATACATTTAGCATCAAGATTATAGTAGGAGTCGGAGTCGCACTTAAAAAATTTCAGCATTTGGAGTCGGAGTTAGTACTTTTTTCGGACGACTCTACAGCCCTGAATTCAATAATACTTTAATATATGAAAATTAACTTAATATAGATTTAAAAAATATCCTGCAAATTGGGCATTAGAGCCATTACAGCCAACCAGTCTTATCAGGTTACCTTAACTGATCGTGGATACTTCCGATAGGTAACAGAGACTATGCAACGCTTCAAAGTCTGCATCAAGTCTGGTGAATTGCTGAAAATTCGAAACGAAGATGCTCCTGCTCCCAATGTTTATACGCGTAACAAAATTTGGCACAAACGTATAATACCGCCCACCACACATACTCTTTTAAAATAAAAATGCAAACCACGAAATATTTTAAATACTAAAATTCAAAATAAACTTTTACGAACTCCGGTACCCACATGTGCAAGCAATCACTAACACTTTGGAATATTTGCGGTATTTAATCTTCCCTAAAAAAAATCTATACATTGCAGCTTTTCTCTTTAAAATACACAATAAAAACAAAACAGAAAAACCACAATTGGCAGTTACGAAGTGTAAATACAATTTACAAATCAGTATTCTTTTATCTTTCAATTGAAACGTTGCGATTAATGTGCACAAGCATTTAATAAAAAATAAATAGAAACGCTTAAAATAAAAAAAAAATTACTACAATGAATTTTGCAATACTGCTGATTCTTTTAACATGGCAGCTTTGCTTGCAAGTTCCATTAATAACTGCCCGAATTAGCAACCAGCAGGAAAAGTGTCCTTTCGAACGTACAGTGAATTTAACCGATTACCAGGAATACGAAAATGGTTCATATTTGTACCAGGGAATTTTAATACCACCCGAAAAACAGCATCTCTATGATTATGAAGTGAAATTTTTAGGTGTAAAGAAAACGGTACCAAAGCACTTGAGAGGTTGTGTTTGCGACCAGCGGCCATGTATAAAATTGTGCTGCCAACAGGATGAGTATTTTGACTACGCCAATACACACAAGTGCAAGAAATTGGCGGTAGATATGAAAGTTAATTGGGAATTGCCTTTGCAATTAAAAAATAAAGAAATGAAGCTGAAAAATATTTTAAATCACTTTACCACTCAAATGGGTTTACCCTGTGTAAATCTGGAACCACTTTATAAAGATATTGATGAATGGATACTATCGGAGGTATGTTTTAAATATAATTTGCAGTAATGGAAAGATATCATTTTGTTTCCTTTTGAAATGAAGAAAAAAAACAAAGAAAAAAAAACACAAATGCAAAATTGTTTATTTTAATATTTTAAATTCTCAATAACAGCGAAAAACCTCAGCATTTGAGTCAGTTTTAAAAATAAGTTCTTTATGTTTGTTCTTTTCTTTATAGATTGCAAAGTTTTTTCTTTCTAGAGTCCATTTTTGGAAGAATTGCAAATAATCATTTAATCAATATTTTGTTTATTCTAAATTTATTTTTATATATCCTCTCTAAGAAAATCATTTGATCCGCTTTCTCGTTCGACAAAAAATAAAAATTAATCAATAGTTTTTATACCAAAAAAAAAATACTAAAAAATATTCGTTAGGGCAGGCTTATATAAGTGCTAGGGTCGATTATAAAACTACCACTTTGGCTTGCATAAAAAGCGTAATAGCAAAATTTTCGAGAGTTTTTTAACAGTCAAACGAAGTAGGCTTCATATAAAGAGCTCAATAGCAAGAGCTTAATTTAATGATTTGTAAGCACCCCACTAACAAAACCTTTGATTCGGAAGCGACACTTGTATGGGTGGTCAGGTAAAATAATTCACCTATTAAGCTTAATTTTTCTATTCAACACTCCTTGTACAACAGTGCAACAGTCATTTTGCGACCTGGAACTTCATTGTAAATATTAACTAATTTGAGGTCGCTTATTTCACAAAAAATCTCAATTTTTCTCTATTAGCTCGACTTTTCGAGACAATGTCAAAAATTAAGACATTTGAACTACATATATTGGAATTACTTGAAAGCGGTTCACCACATGGAGAGAAAAAACATGTTTAAATTTTTAAAGAAAATTTTAATTATATTATTTTTAATTTAACCATATTATTGTCACCGACAACCATATTATGATTAAATTAGTCAGTCCTTCATCAATATGACAATAATTTGTTTTTTAATTAACAATTATATTTTCCATTTTTCCAGGAGCATCAGGTTGAAAGCCAACCATGCTATTATAAGTGTTAAACATATTTTTGATATTATAAACCGGAACATGTTCGAAAGCTACCATAATATGGTTGTGGCTTCTTGATGGAGGACTAATTTAACCATAATATGGTTGTCGGTGACAATAATATGGTAAAGTTAAACATAATATGATTAAAATTTTGTTTAAAAATTGTTTTGTTGGAGGTGACCATATTTTCACATGTTTTTTCTCTGAGTTCATATTCAGTTAAATTTAATATAAGCCGTGATTACATAAATTTTTAATTTGCCCAGTAGTTTCAGAGATTAAGACCCAAATTTACAGTCATTAGTTAGCTAATAGCAATGTTTAAGCAATTAAATATTATTTTCAGTTTTTTGTTAACCATTAGTTAAACTATCAAATGTTGTTGGTTAACCACTAGTTAGACAACAGCACTTCCGTTCAAAAATTATTACTTACATTTGTTTTTTTTTTTGTAGAAAATTACTATTATAAATTGTACAAAGACGCTTGCACGCATATTCTTTTTTGTTTAGCAGTAACACTGTCACTTAATGTTTGCAATGACACTTCGGTGTTTTGACATTGAAATTTGGTATTTT
Source organism: Pollenia labialis (assembly GCA_949318255.1). NCBI lineage: Eukaryota > Metazoa > Arthropoda > Insecta > Diptera > Polleniidae > Pollenia > Pollenia labialis. The sequence continues at coordinate 84,202,260 of OX439140.1, forward strand.
GATAGAGTTACCATTTTTTGCTCTGATTAAAATGTTTAGATAACCAATATACTGTAAATATGAAATGTAAGTTAAACAATAGTTATCATTAGGCCCCGGACTTTTATGCAGTTAAAATCGCGATTTATGCGCATAAAAAATGCACTAAAAATATGCACTTAAAATTTTTTCAAATATTTTTTTAAGTGATAAAAAAAACAACAAGAAAAAACAAAAATAACATAAAAAGTTTTTTTTTTGTAATACATAATAGCTTTCAACCACGTACCCCACATGGCAAAACGCGAAGGTGCTTTACGAATTATTTTTTTTCCATAGGAAAACAATAAATAAGCATTATCGAAGATCTTTCTCATCTCTTCTGCGGCAAGTTGCATGTCAAAAAAAAGCAATTAAATCAAATTTTTTTTTTGAAATATGCATCGAAAATATGCAATGTCAGCAATATATGCAGAAATATGCATTCAAAGCAAAATATGCAAAAATAAGCATTAACAAATTGATGACATTTTACTGCAAATTGCTTGATTAGCAAACATATTTGGTATACTTTAATATTAGACTGACAACAACTAATATGCATTTGCATAAAAATACGGGTCTTGGTTATCATTTAAGTTTACTAATAATTAACCAATGACTGTAAATTTGGGCCTTATATAAACATGTTTCGAATTTAACGAGCTATATTTCATTGTAATCCGCACACAACTTTTGATTTTATTCACAATTTACTGCGAAAACTGAATTGAAAAAATAGCGATGCCCATACAAAAATACCATTTTCAAATACGTATGTGTGTTCTATTTATGGACGTTTTTTGCTTCACTTAAAAATTAGGTACCTTCACTTAATTGTGAATAAAAGCGAAACGCTTTTTATGTCTCATTTTGTTCACAGGCTATGTGAGTTTAGAGAAAGTAATAAGACCTTGATTTTTCCTGTTTTGGATTTTTCATGATTTTTATAAATACAAAAATTGTTATATTAAACAACTCAGCCAATTTTTTGGTGATTTCAAAAATGTAATTGTGTTTCAACCAGTTTTCGATAATAAACACTAACAGCCGTATTCTTAATGAAAATTTGGCATTAGTTTATTTATAATACATTTACCAAACTCTGGCTAACGATTTGCTAAGCTCTTGTTAACGAGCTGCCAAACGTTTGCCAACTTGAGAAAAACCGCTGTTTAATGTTAAACAATTTGGTTGGGTTTATTTACTGCCTATTTTTAGAAAACGTCAACAAGTGAGTGAGTGAGAAATTATATGGAAAACAACAATAAAAAACGAAAATTTGTTTTTGTTTTCAATATAATTTCTCACTCACTCACCTGCTTACGTTTTCTAAAAACAGGCAGTTAAATTACTGTTTTATTTTATTTTTCTATCTTTTTATACCCTCCACCACAATTAGTTGTGAAGAGGGTATATTAAGTTTGTCATTCCGTGTGAAACTTTTTTATTATTCATCTCAGACCCCATAAACTATATATATTCTGTTTCCTTGAGTGATTCTAAGTCGATTTAGCCATGTCCGTCTGTCTGTCCGTCTGTTGAAAACACGCTCACTTTCGAACAACTCAAAAGAAATAAACAAATTTGGTGCCAAATTGCTTGTAGTTATCCTAAGCAGTTTGGGATTCAAATTCAGCAAAAGTGCAGTAGGACCAGAGCTATGAATCAAAATGTGGAGCCACCACCTAAAAAAATGATAATTTTGTTACAAAAAATAACATAAATGGCGGAACAAGGCACAGAATGAGATAAGATTTTTCAAAAATTTGTTTTATTCGACTGGAAATCACGCTGTAAAATTTCGTGAAGATCCGTCCATAATTTACCCTAGGCCACCTATAAACACTACTCCTGGAAAACAGTTAAGTACGCCTAAAACCGATAAAAAATAATACTATCATAACAAAATTTGGTACGTCATAGTTTTTTAGGACTAGAAATAACACTGTGAAATTTAGTGAAGATCGGTCCATAATTTACCTTAGGCCCCATATAAACCCTACTACCGGAAAACAGTTTAGTACGCCTAAAAGTGATAAAAATAATGCTATCATAAAAAAATTTTAATTGAAACTGTTACTCAAGCTGGTTTAAATTGCTAAATAATTTAATATAGATCTAAACCTCAAACCAACCAATTTTAATGCTGATGTCCGTTTTTATAAAGATAAATTAATAATAAATTGACATCATATAGACATCCCTCCTGAAATATTCGAACAGTCGGTGGAGGGTATTAAAGATTCGGCACAGCCGAATATAGCACTCTAACTTGTTTTATTTTATTTTAATTTAAAAACTTTTTATAATTGTTGCAAAAACAAACAAAAAATTACAAAAAAATGACAAAACTAGTGATAACTAATGAAAACGTGTTATTTTTTAAAGAATATAATGTGGCATCATTTAAATTCAGAGTTGATTTATTAATAGTAAGCAGATAGATAAAAGTTTGTTATGAATACACTGTGTGCTTACAAACTGCTAGGCTTGATCGGCATTGTAGTTAGAAGCTCGTTGTACGTAGTGTACAAAGTGTGGCTAACTTTTTGTTATGAATAAGGCTGTCAATATTGCTCCTTAGTGTTTGGTTCGGTAGATTTTTGGAGAACATAATCGCTAACAGTGTTTGGGTAGAAAATCATAAAAAATAACGTTTCCCTGTTAGTCATCTTTCGAACACAAAAATAATACTGTTTTTATCTAACTCAACAAAAGATGAGAACATTTAATTCCGTTCGGTTTTTTAAATAACCACAAACTTCATTGTGTTCGGTTCGGTTCATTAATGTTCGTCGCTTTTGTCTGGTAAATAAAAAAACCAAACATTTTTTACAAAAACAAAATACACATACGAAAAAAACCCAGCAAAATAATTTTACACAAACCAAACATATACACAATACACACAAGCTGCGGTCGTTGCTACAATGTTTTGTTTGTTCATTTATTTATCAATGTAAAAAAAAACATTTATAGAATATTAAAATATAATGTTCGCCTACAGTATCACTACAATTGTTCTGTTTTTTAACGAAGAACAGAACACTATATAATGTTCAGCTCTTTCTTGGAAATATTTACGAACAGTGTTAAGGGTTGTGTTCGTCTGCACAATCACTAAAAAATAGATATCGTTCTTGGGTGTTTATTTTCGAACACTGGTTTCAACTCTAACAATTATGCTGGGTACAGACAGTGCAATCTACATGCAATCTGTTTTAATGCACCCTTAAAATATCAAAGCGTTTTGATGTTGATGCAATCTGGAATGAATGAAAATTAATTTAATTTGCTTGATTGCGTAAATGCATTGCATTGTGTGCACCTAGCAAAACATCTTTAAAAAAAGGAAACTTTTGAAAATCGCTTAATGAAGAGTAAAGTTAAGAGTTTTTAAACTTTTAATTTTTGAAAAAAGTGAAAAATACGACTAGTACCTGTAACTTAAAAATGCAAGCTGAAAAATTGAACATTAGATTTGAAATCAGCGACCTCAAATAAATAAAAATATGCAATAAAGTTCAAGGCCGCACAAAAAAAAACAATAAAATTTTGTTCCCTTGTGTAATCAGTTTATATTTAACAATAGGTTTCATATAAGACCTAGTCCCAAAAAAGCAAAACAAACCTGAGTCCACACTATTTTCTAAATAATTTTTTAACTTTTCAGGTCAATCGAAATTTGTTTCGCCTTTTTCTAAAATCTTTTCATGGATTTTTTACAGAGGTAACAAAAACCGTTTTTTTTTTTTGAAAGGTGTATATTTTTACGAATTTCTTTAATAAAATTGGCTTGCAGTGGACCCTTGAGAAATTTTTGAGCAAAGACTTTAAAAATGTCTTCACGAATGTTATGTATTTATTCGTGTTACAGGGATTTTAGATTATATATTTCGGATTTACGGTAAAATATGGTGTCTCGATATATATTTGTATGGTCATATATCTTCCCATCGACCCTATAAGAAGCATGGGGCCTTGTATGGTCATATATGAACCGATTTTAATAAAATTTGATAACGATATTTAAGCAATTGTGAAATATGTTGGCGCAAATTTTGAATCCGTTTTTTTTTTTTTAATAAAATTTCAAAAGTAAAATTTTCATATCAAACCTTTTTCTTTTATTACTTAGGATGGTTTTCTAAATGTAATATCAGATACTGCTTGGCTTAGTACAATAGATTACTGCTACTCACCACTTTGGAACGAAAACTATAAAAATTATGAATTAACGCCGTTCAGTTGTCCCATTAAGAGCGATAAAAACTGGACACTTCTCTTCAATACATACGGTAAGAAAAACAAAAAAAAAAATAATTTTTAATTAATAAAAATACTTTCTGGTATTTTAAACCCATATTTCTTGCAGGCATGGTCGTTTCAATACTATTTTTAATACCCACCATACTGGTGTATTTGCTAGTTAAAGAATTACGGGAAAGTTTGCGGAACAAAATTTTGGTTTGTTATCTTTTGTCAATGACCATTGGCTATTTAATAATAAGCTTTATAAATATTTCGGGTCTACGTTTTAGTTTTATTGAATGCAGTTTTCTGGGTAAGTACTTTTCGTCCATTTGAAAACTTTACATCTTAAATTTATTATTTTATTTTCTTTTCAGGTTACACTTGTTACTTTTTCTTTATGGCCGCCTTTTTATGGCTAAGTGCAATGTGCTTTGACATTAGGAATGGTACATATGGACCTGATGTTCTATTAAGTTCCCCTAAAAGTCGGAATCAGTTTTTAATTTACTCCCTTTATGCCTGGTGGATTGCTGCTCTGGCCACAGTTTTGATAATTTATATACAACAACTGCCAAATATAAATGAGGAATTAAAGCCAGGCGTTGGAGTGGAAATGTGTTGGTTAAATAGTAAGTTTTACTTATCAGTTATCAAATGCTTACGAAAATTATAAGAACAACAAAATTTCTGTCAGGGTTTAATCAAGCACAATTTGACCAAGTGATAGTGTTTTGAGACTTTGGTGTCATATACAAACAAAAATAAGACTATTTTAAGTTTAAAATGCGCCTAAAATATAAACAAGAAATCTAATCGTTTATTCCCAATTGCAGGGTAGTGACATGCCCCTATTTTTATTCCCACAACTTTTTTTGCTCTAATTATTTTAAGCCTAGTGTACCTGTCCACGGCGTGCCCTCATTGCTCAGCGTTCAATCAATTTTCAGGCGCATGCATATTAAAAGATTATTGAGGTTACTAAATTCTCGGTTTTTCTCATAATACAATACAATGTTCCATTTGACGAATAGTAAACTTTTCAAAGTATTCTCTATAGATTTTCGTAAAGGTTCGTCTGGCCAAGAGCAGTTTCTTAATATCCTTGTGTCATTTAACAGAAATATTCCATGAACACTAATTAACTATGGAATTCCCAAATGGGATTTCACGGTAAATTTGGGATCAGTAACAGGAAATGAATTTCGAGTGCGTTAATAAGGCTGAATCTATCGAAAGGTGCTATGAAATATGCAGCTTAGTTCAAAAATTACAAAAAAATGTATGCAAGAAAAAACATCCGTAAGATATTTGAAATGCCAAGTAAGAGTCCAAGACTATTGCAAATCATAAATATCAGCCCAATTATGAATAAAAATTCTCCGGGAGTTTTTTTCCCTTTTCCCATTTTTACAATTGAATTTTCATAGGAAAAATGGGAGAAGGGAAAAGACTCCCACGGAATTTTTATTCATAATTGGGCTGCATTAGTCCAGAGCAGTGTTCGAAAATAAACAATACATTATTTAGTGTTCGGCTCACACACCAAGGAACTATATCTATTTAATACCTTAATACCATTCGTAAATATTTCAAAAAAAGAGAGGAACATTATATAGTGTTCTGTTCTTCGTTAAAAAACAGAACAATTGTAGTGATACATACTGTAGTCAAACATTATCAGCCCAATTATGAAGAAAAACTCCCGGGGAAGTATATTTTAATGTTCTATAGTGTTTCTTTTTTTAAATTGTTAAAGAAGTGAACAAACAAAAATGTATAGCAACGACCGCAGCACAAACAGCTTGTGTGTGTATTATATATATGTTTTGTTTGTTTAAAATTATTTTGCTGGCTTTTTGTTTTCGTATGTTGTGTGTTTTGTTTTTGTAAAAAATGTTTGGTTTTTTTACCAGCCAAAAGGGACGAACATTAATGAGCCGAACCGAACACATTGAAGTTTGTGGTTTTAAAGAAAAAACCGAACGGAATTAAATGTTCTCATCTGTTGTTGAGTTGGAGAAGATGGCTAACAGAGAAACGTAATTTGTTTAATGATTTTTTTAACGTGTTTTCCACAAATCTACCGAACCGAACACTATGGAACGATATTTAGTGTTTATTTTCGAACACTGGTCCAAAGTATTGGTTAAATTTTTTACGACACTGTTAATCCAATTTGTACATACATTTATTTGCTGAAGTTCGTTTAAGAGCCTACGGAAAGAGGTAAATTTTTTATAGACTCGTAGTGAAAAACCGTTCATCTAAAGAAACACGCAGATATTTTAATAACAATGTGTAGGCGAATTTAGCAAAGCACTTTTCTCAAGAATTGCTTAATATGTAGATCTATTGTTCAAACTATCACCTCCGGGGGTTTGTTTCATCGTCCAGGTACAGCCAATACCTGGGATTCGGTAAGGATACAAAATAGACAATTCACTTGAGATCACGGCTGACCAGAGATTATATCTGGTACCACGGGAGTCAGTAGCCTCCACTGGGCAGGCACCGGATCGACTATTGATTGAAGCCTCCTTTAGTATGCTTCTTGTGGGAATGCTTTATGACCTTCAGGAAATTGTCTTTGCGGAACCTTTACTTTTTTGATAGATAGTTGCTTTCCATAAGGTTTTTCTCCGTCATGAAGCATAAACTCACAAAAGGGTTCAGATGAAAGGTTATTTTTCTACGAAGAGATATTTTCGGGGATCACGTGGTTATCGTGGTTTAACCCAAAATCGCGGAAAGTGCGAATCCAACTTCGAGGCCTGATTTTTCACTCATGTGGTAAAGCGATTCGTCCTATGTGCTGTTTCTAGTTTTCGACCACTTTTCGCACATTTCGGGCAGTATCTCGGCGATATCTTGATTAATGTTCGTTTAAAAATGCTCCAACGTTGGGTGGATATCCGCGTAGACAAAGTCTTTTCCGTAGCCCCAAAAAAGTCTAACGGCGTCAAATCACATGATCTTGGTGGCCAATTGACGTTGCCCAAAATTAAATTACGCTTTCTGGAAACTTCCCATGCAATCAAGCCATTATCAGTGACTTCCAGTCTCTTCAAATTTATTTATATTTATTTATACAGTTATCACCACGAAAATTGGCCACGTTTGGCACAACACTTTTGGAGTAAGTTTTAACTATTTTGACGTGTTCTTCAATTGTTAAACGGTCCATATTCGTAAATGGAAATCCTTTCACTAAATAAATAACACTTCAGATGTCAGATATTTAACAGCTTACGACCTTGTTAGACCGGCGGTTTTGAAACCACTAAATGGATAACCCTATATTATCAGAGTAACCTCAATGATTTAGGTAGAATTAGGGAAATACTTTATTTAAATGGGGGAGTTAACACTTATTTTAAGAGGAAGCTTGGCACTTATTTCTACTAAGAAACCAAGAGTGATACGAAAAGGAACTTATATTTTCAAAGATTGAAGATTTAAGACGAATTTATGTGAAATTATGATGAAATGGTTTTTAAAAGTGGTTCCAGAGGATCACAATTAGTAAACACTTGACCAAATAAACGTAACCAATACTTCTGCCCAGAGAAGTGTATATTTACATGTTCTTTATAACCATAACAAATTTAAACATATTTTTAATTTATTTTTCCTATTTATGGACATAAATTTTTTTTTTTTTTAATTGAAAGAAACAAAATTATAGTTTGCTAATTTATTTAAATATTTACCAAGTCTCGAATTCTTTTAAATATTATAACGGTATAAATACTATACTAGTTTGTCCAGATTTATTAATTTACGGCCCTTTAAAGAAAACGGAAAATTTTAGCCGTAATTCAAAACATTCTTATCATGTAAATCATTAAAGATTTTTTCCTTTACAGCCGACAGGTGGTCTGCCTTGTATTATTTTTACGGTCCTAATTTATGCATTTTACTTTTCAATTTTGTAATATTTCTCCGATTGAGCATAAAAATCTACCGCCAAAAAGAAGTAAAGTAAGTACTTACCGAAGTTTAACAGGAAAAAAAACATTTATTTCTCATATCTTTTCTTCTCTAGTCCTTCCAGATCTGTTGCCATTTTACGTTTGTATCTAATAATGGGTATTCCGTGGATTTTCGACATTCTATCGTATTGTCTTCGTAATTATAAAGCCTGGAACTTTTTATTTTTCATTTCGGATTTTCTTAATGCCATTCAAGGGATTTTGATATTTTCGTTATTTGTGCTGCGACCAGACGTTTTAAAACTTCTGAAAAATAAGTAAAACGAAATACGGATTTAAATTATTTGATTATTTAATTAAATGCATTTTATTTGTCTTTTCAGATTTTTTAGATCGCAATTTGTAAAGCCGGTTTAAAATGATGCCAAGCAGTAATATGGTCTTGGAAAGTTTCTGTAATATATTTTCTTAATAGAATTTAAAATACTTATAAAAAAAACTTAAGAAATTAAATTACAAACTTTATTATTTATTGAAAAATTAAATTAAATTCGTTTTTACTTGTGTATTCGAATGCCAATTTATCAAAATTATCAAATAAATTTCGTGGGAATACAAAAATTTTCAATTTAAAAGATTTTGTTTATCGTGCTAAATTGCCAATTTTTATTCTTAAAACACTGAAATAATATTAGTGATGGTTCACACACATCAAGTTTGACTTTTCCAGTCTTAAGTTTTAAGGAGAGAGAGGAAGAGAGAATAGAAATGGGTACAGACCAGTGATAGAGGAAAGAGAATAGAAATGGGCACAGACCAGTGATGGCAGTTATGGCACAATTGGACCATTTTTGCCACTATCAAATGCTGCTCGACCCTATGGCCTTTTCGTAATTCTTTGGCCCTTTTTATTTTCAGTAGTGGAAAATTGCAAAAATCAACATCAATTATAATTAATGAAAGTAGAGATTGCACAACAACAAAAAATAATGCAGTATTGGTACGAATTTTAAAGGAAAATAGTTCACCTCTCTTCAACCATAACGAAAATTTCTGATGAATCTTTTAATTCACTGCATATGGGCATTTCCATTTTGACGTGTCGTGATATTTGTACCACAAAATGTTAAAAAATTAAATGAAGAAGTCAAATTTGTAAAAAGGTTTTTTATATATACAAAGTGTAACTCTTTATTCAGAAAAAAAATTACAGTAATCGACGCTAAGGATTTGCAGAAGCAAAAATCTGCGCTGGCGTGACGTTAAAAAAACGGAACTGGATTTGGACTTGCATTACAAACTGAATAAGACTGCGAATTGAGCAAGATGTTTTGTATAAAACCTTTTTTAGTAAACTTTGGACTAATACAGATTTATTTTTCAAGCTATAAAATTTATAAATCTTTGCTCATTTTAAGGTAAATATGGGCATTTTCAGAGAAATTTCTACTTTTTTTAATGTAACGCCAGATTACAAATAAGGTTGTATTTTCGGACCATGTAGTTCAATCGTTATCCCTTTTGTTACTAAATGTAGAGCTCGTTTCGCTTTACACCAAAATATAAAAAAGTAAACTGTACATATAAAATTTTTTGAGAATCAATTTAAAATATTTCTGGCGTTACGTCACAAAAAGTAGACTTTTCGCTGGAAATGCCCATGTTTCACGATGTCGAAAAAATTACTTGATTCGTACAAATACATTTTAAGCAACAACAAATTTCTAACAATTTGTTTTTTTTAAATGTAGTTGTACGAAAGAAAGAATTGTTTCGCATTCTCAAATGAGGAGGTTCTTTTTAAAACTTGATTATTGCACTTTTTGTGTTTTTTCCGACTTGACCGTTCTCGTAAATCTCCTTTTTTCCTTTTGTTATAGTATTCGTAGTATTCTTAATGAGTTTAAGGTAAAAAATAAGTAAATTGACGACACAAACTGGTTGCATACGAAGATTAAAAAAAAACATAAAATAAAGAAAACCTGTTCGGCTTAACCCAAGATTACTTAACAGATATGTCAAAAGTGACGTGTGAAATGGGCCCAAATCAGTTGCGAAGGCAGGAAATGACAAAAAGCTTTTTTTGATAGTGAAGTGGCAATTTGTAAAAATTAGGGATGCCAATCCCGAAATCCCGATTTTCGGGATTTAGCGAATCCTGAATTCCGGGATATAAATTTTTTAATCCCGGGATTTTCGGGATTTCCCCAATCCCGAAATTATTAACTTAATTTTTTTGTTTTACCTTTTTTTATAAAAAGAAATTCATTATGACATTCCCCATGAGAGGATAGGAAACACAATATTGATCATTACTCTTTACAGGGTTAAGATTATTAAGGTGTTTTCCGAGATTTGACATCGAACCTACGGTAATTAATAAAGCGATTTCACAATATTAAGTAATGTTTTTTCTACACTACATAATTCCTACCGCAAGTAGTGGTGGCTATAAAAATGCGTTTTTATTAAAATAAGATTTTTAAAATAAGATTTTAATGGTTAACTAAATAAATTGTTTTTTTTAGTTAATTTCGAATTCAAATTTCAATTATTTATTTTAATTCATTTAATAAAATTTTAATAGAATCTTACAAATAAATCAACTTCTATGTAGCGTTGTTCAATTAGAATATTAATTATTTTTTTTATTTAGCTTGAATGAACTGAGGTAATTGAATCAAATATAGCTTTAATGGTAATTATTTTTTTATTGAATCAAGTAACACATTGTTTAAAATCGTACGTTTTTTTAGAAGTCACAATTTAAAATTTTTACAAATTTAAGTAATATTTAACTTTAAAATAATAAATTAATTATAAAACCTTCGTTTGTAAACTTCTTTTAAAGACTTTTTTTTAAATAAATATCTATAAAAAGCATTTATTATCTCTTAATTTTCAAAAATGCCGAATCCCGAAAAATCCCGATATCCCGTAATATCCCGGGATCCCGAAAAATCCCGGGATTTGATTTTTTGTAATCCCGAATCCTGGGATTACCGAAAACCAGTCCCGATTGGCATCCCTAGTAAAAACAGGCTGCTAACACAAACCACGTTAAACAAATGCATTAGTTCAACAAACGATGTGTTTTGTGAAAAAAATTCATTTTGTTATATTTTTTTTATTAAATAATGTTATTTACTTACTTAAATATTATTTACTCGTGTTGTTGTAATTTTAAAAGTTAATTTTTACAATAGTTTTTTATGTAAATCTTAACATTGCACTATCACTAAATAAAACTGCAAAATATTAGGTTTTACTATTTCTTACCAGCTTTAGTGATGATTAGTATTTTTTCCACTAGCACTTAAGAAATTAACTGGTATTGCAAATTTTTTCACTATCACTCAATTCAAATGTGTATGCAATACAAAATTCGAACTTGCAATCAAAAAGCTGTACAAAAACATAATATCACTAAAATTTAAAAAAATGTAATTGGCTTTTGATGTTTTTGGTGTTATGCATAAGCAAAGGAAATAAAACTAAATGAAAGGTCCCCTTTTTTACTATCACTAAGTGTGAGTTGAAACGTCAAAATTAGTACACTACAACCCCCATCTCTGACAAAACCATGTGTTTTTATAATTGTCATTAAAAAAGGAAAACAATAATATTATTTGTAGGTATAATTTCCCAAAGGAAAAAATTACATATTTAATTTTATTATAAATTTTTGCACTTTTCTACGTTTTCCTTTTTGAAACGCTTGTTAAAACACCACTTCGCAAATACAAAATAAAAAATTACAAAAAATGATTAGCTGTGGCTTAAATTCCGTGCGAACTAATATTTTTTTTTTTTTTCATTATTTATTTATTGAATCTTCATTAATAATATGAACTCACAATAATTAATCAAATCTTCAACTAACACTTTATTTTATGTCCTGCCAGTGCCAGACAAAATTTTTTTCATAACGGGTTCTGTTCACTTATGTACATATATATGTACATATGTAGGTGTTTATCGCTATCTCTCAGCAAAAAAAATGTTTTTCTGAAAAAAAATAAGCAACACAGATTTTTATCCTGTTTCTTTTAAAATATTTTATTTACCTTTAGAACATTGATATATTGTTCTTTCTTGATCTCTAATTTGCAAAATTCAGTGGTCCTGTGTTTTTATAGAATTTTATATATGTAATTCGTTTTAAGTAATAAAGTTTCAGTTGGGAACTTTTTTTTACTATGGGACTGCGTTGGTTTCGAAATAATTTTTCTTAAAAGAAAATAGATCACAGATTCTAACCCTTAGTTCAGAAATAAACATATTGGATTAACATTAATTTTCCTGAAATGAAAGACTATACTCTATCTGACGTATTCATAAACAATAAAATTAGTTTGAAATGTGTTTTAAGGCAAAATTTTCATACAAATTTTTCTTAAAATGTATTTCAAATCCATTTAAATTTTTTATGAATACGGCAGTATATATTTTTTTTAATACCTACATTTTTAAAAAATTAAATGTTTGAATCCCCAATTTGGAAACCAATGCCTTCATCTGGCACCACTGCTAGCAATTCGTAAAAAGTTGACCAACACAGAAAGAGAGATACACAACAACAACACTGTCACTCTGGATAATTGAGTTTTCAAATTTAGCTGACAAAACAATACAACATTACAATTGGGAGAGGTATTATACGTTTTCGCTAAAGTTTGTAACGCATGAAAATATTGGTGCCACTCTCAACTTTCAGATCTTGATTTAAAGTACAAAATTCCGGTCGCAAGATTTAAAGGCAATTCGATAAATGTGATCCGCAAGGGTCAGGATCGGTGAAACTAAATGTTGTTTTTTTTTTTGTTATATAGTATGTATTATATTTCTTACGCATATTTGTTTTACATATATTTTGTTGCTGTTATTATATATTCAAAAAAAAGGTTAACATTAATTGTTTGTAGTTTCCCTGCGGGAAATTTGTGTCAATAGGTCGAACCGACTGGTCCTGGGATTTGTGAAAATAGAACAAGTACAAAAAGAAAGGACTCATGACCAGTGAAAAAAGAACCAATCCCTTAACTGGTTTATAAAGAACAAAAAGGTAGCAAAAGTAATGAATTACAGAACAGTCTTCAGCGGTGATGTGACACATTTTTTGGTAATTTCTAAAATTTGGCTCTAAAATTTAATTCTTGGACTAGTTTTATTGAAATAATACCACATTGTATTTAAATAATACTACATTTTAGTAACTGACACTAAGCACGTTCATTGAGAATAGACCTGTGATTGGTCAAATAGCGTCAATTGACCCCCTCTAATGACAACCCCATGTAAAAGTGTCAGTTCGCTTCCCTTTAGGGTTATTTTAAAAGTTTTCCGATTAGTTAAAATTAAATTAAAATATAGTCATTTTAGTAAGAAAATGATGTTTTAACTTTGTGTTTAAAAAACGAATTACAAAAGTCGAATGATTTTCCGTTCATTAAAAATAATTGTTTGTTAAAAATAAAATTAGTACTTTTGAATTTTTTTTTCGAAACAAAAGTTGAAATTAGTAATTTTTACTTTAATTTTTAAAATTAAAAAATAAACTGATTTTAAGTCTGATTTAAATGAAAATTGAGTTGACCGGATATTAAATGAATTATTATTTGTTTTATATTTTATTTAACGTTGATTTTACCTACATAATATTTTGAGTGCACCTACATAGCCTGATAATCCTCCTTACGTGAACAACCCATATATCTTGTCCATTTGGTGAGTATATCAGAATATAAGATGATAAAACATATGAAGAACATATCGACGGCCATACGTTATAACTCTGTTCAAAACACTATGCAACACATAAAATGCAACCTCCTTCTCGTGTGGAATTTCTCGATGTACTTATCGGAACTAACAAACCCTATTTGGATTTTGCTAGTTAAGCTGCCGTTCGGATTTTACGGCCTAATAAAGATTTTGGCTAAAGATTGATTTTTTCGAAAAAAATGCAATTTATTACGGAAAACAATTGAAATTTTGTGTTTCTGCCTTCGGCACAATTGAAGATATAAACTTGGTGAAAATAGAGTGTAACAAACTGCATCTAGTGCCTCAAAATTGTTAAAATTTCGAATAATTCTCATTTTTGTTTTATCTTTTTTAACCATTTTTGGCCAACTGTAAAGTAACATTCTTAATCTCTCAGGTGAAAAGGTTGTTCACAACCCTTAAATTGTGTTATTAAAAAAGGAGCTAATTGCAGACTCTGGTTTCTTTCCTGCAGACAAGCATAAAGCTTCGCGGGATAAGCTAGGAAATTATAAAAAAAAAAAAAAAATAGAGTTTAAATTGCTGGTAAATGCCACACAATATGAAGATAAAAAATAATTTTTTACATTTGCCAGCTGTATTAACATAGAAAATTCGAAAAATGCATGAAAAAATTAATATTGAATCCTTTTATGTTTTTGGTACCTTTTGCTAAATATTTACGGTGGAAATTCGTACTTTTTTTAAAGAGGGAAGCCATTTTTGGTTACGTGCACTTAAGATTTTTAAAAAAAAAAAAAGGACGGTAGATTGCCCTTTTTTTTAGTTAATTGTCCTTTTGTTAGATTATGGCTTCTGCATTAGACTCTAAAACTATGAGTTTTATTTTTCCAAAACCCCAAAATTTCAATATTAATGCAGCAAAACACGCTGGTTAACATTAATGTTAGCGTAAGATTGAATTCTAAATTTTTTTTTAATTGAAAGAATATTTTCTCTCTCAACAAAGGAGCCCGATGATATTGCAAACATTATTTGGATGATTCATGTACTGGATTGTGGTTACTTTTGGCACATAGCCAAGCCTTTATATTCCATAAATATATTTTTCGTCTAGAGTCACAACATATTTCAATGCCTGACGCTGCTCTTACTTTAAAGGACTTTTAATTTAATTGAATTGCACGCAAAGAAAATGCGTTTTTACTATCAGGTAGTATTCTGTATTGACGATTTAAATCCATGGGCTGCAGTGTTTGTAAAAACTTAATATTTTGATTGGCTGAGAAGTGGATAAAGGATAATGCATCAGTGGATCGAATATAGTTGGTTATTTCAATGAAAAAAATTTTGGAGGTAAAAATATAATGAAGCTTGTGGCATTTTTTGTTTGTATCTGCTAAGGCGAATTGACTAGAAGGTGGGGTCAAGTCAACATACGGTGTTTTTTTTTCTGAGGTCGACTTGTCAAAGTTTGTATACAAAATAGTTTTTTATGTAAACAAACCTATTTTTTTTACTAGCAATATTTTTGACAACCCGACCACAGAAGCAGTGTTGTTGCAGAGTTGACCTCACCTTCTACTCAATTCGCCTTGGTATCTGCCTTTTTTTTGTATTGCGCCAACAAAAAGATTACTTTCAATTGCTAATAATTTTTGGATTAATTAAAAGTCCCAATTTAAAATGGTAGCCTTAGAATCACTTTTAATAACGAAGTGAAAATTTCATATGGACTGTGCAGAATTTAAATTAGTTTTATGTAAAAATAGTCATATTTAAACAAATTACTTCTAAAAAAATTTATCAATTATTTTTAATTATTTTTTTTTTGTTTAAAAAATTTGACATAATTTTTTTTTTTATGAATTTCTATGTACATATGTATATTTGATTGATTTTTTTTATAGACAATAAATGAATTAATTATCTTATTACCTATCCAATAACCTTGATACTATTTACCATGTTTACTTCATTTCGAAAAATCCTTTATTTCTTTTGACAAATATGGTCACCGTATACATATTTCATATGTTTCCCGAATTTTTCGATGTAAAATACAGCTGCTATAAAATGCGAAAAAGCGGAATATTTTCTGAAAATTACTTTAAAGAATTTGCCACGGTTTTGCAGCTATGCGCAAAATGTGGTGAAAAAGATATAAAATTAAAGTTTTTCGACATTTTAGCAATTTTAAGGCACTAGATGCATTTTTTTCACATTAGTTAGTTCTACTCTTTTTCTTGTAGTCTATAGCAAGAATTGTGATGAAGGCAAAAAAAAAAACAGATTAAAATTAGTTTGCGAGATATAGACATGAGAAAAAGGACATGCATTTCGGAGAAATTAAGTTTTAGTCAAAATGTTGGATTCGGTAAGTAATTCGAGGAATTCCACACGAGGAAGGGTTTGCAATCGATGAGTTCAAAAACTTTGCCCGAAATCACTTAACATTATTTACTAATTTCGGTTTTCTTTAACGTTTGATCCTCGTTATGCCAAAATGAAATGTTTAATTTAATTAATAGAAATTGAATTTTTTTTGTAGATATACATATTTGGGTTATTAAATATAATCGGTTTTTTTTATTTTTTGGAAGGTTTGGGATTTAAATATTTAAATTCGGAATACGACTGAACCCTGTAAAATATATTTAAATAATTCTAATATAATAATTTTCTTCACCTAAAAATTTTGAATAATGGTCCCACATATTGTCGACTTTAAAACATGATTATTTCAGCTCTCAATGTCCGCGCTAGACGTGTAGGGTATCGATTGGCCGTTTTTGCACAAAAAAAACTTTCTTACGTGTTTATGTATGTATGTATGTACGTACTGTCAGTCACTGTTAACGGAGTAATTGGTTGGGTTTGATTTTGGTTCGAACGAAGAATGAATAAATGAATGAATGAGTAAATGACTGGTTAGCTAGTTTGTTGGTTAGCTCGATGTGGTTGTTGCTCAGGTTCGTTTGCTTGGAACAACAACTGTTGCTTGCTGCTATTTTCTAGTTTATTGTTTATATCAGTTTCTGCGTAGCACTTCAACTAAACGGTCAAATGTTTGTGCCTTTGAAACAAAAGAAATTTTTTTTTAAATTTCCCAAAAAGTTTATTTAATTATTTCTTAATAATAAATTGATTTGTTTATAAAGAATTTTTATACAAATGGAATTTGTTAAAAATGTTCAAAACATTTATAAAAACCTCAACAAAGCAAAAAAAAAATATAATGAATTACAAAAAAGAGTGTTGATTTAAAATAAACAAATCTTTTTTAAGTGAATTTGTTGCAAAAATAAAAATAATATAAAAAAAATATTAAATGAAAATATCTGATATTTATAAAGAAAATGTGCGTAATTTAAAAGAAAAAATAAAACTTCTACAAACTTTGCTAAAATGTAAGTTTTATTTGAAAAAAAAGTTAAAAAAAATAATTTTAAGTGCTAAATGAATAATAAAATATATTTTTTTAGGTTTTTTAAATAATTTCCTTAAAAAATTGTTTTAAACCTGTAGAGTTTTTTTGTTGTTGCTGTGAGCGGATTTTTATTCATGTGACACATTGTTTACTATTAAATTTCTTTTTATTGACATTTACTAATTTGGTCGTTGCTACTTCTTTTACTATTTGTAAGTTTATTTTTTTTTAATAGGCATTTGTGTGTATTATTTCTTTGGTAATTTTTAATCTAAAGGAAATCGTAAGAAAGAAAAACAAGAAAGTTGACAAAAAAGAAATCCCAACAATTCAATACCCTATACGAGTTGGATTCCTTTGTAGGGCTATACATACAATGAGCTTCAAAAGTTAGTCTACATCGGTAAACACTTTGTATATCTTTTTATTTAAATAATTTGTGTTTTTTTTATAAAAATTACTCACAATTTAAGTAAAAAACAAGTAAAAAAGTATAGTCGGTCTAGTCCGACCATATGATATCCTACACCACAGTATTTAAAAAAAATTTCGAGAGTGTACGCACCCGTTAAGTAAGCATTAACTTATTGCAGCAGTTTTTAATGGATTACATATCTACACGCAAAGAAAAAACATGTTTAATTATAGTCACCTCCATCAAAACTATTTTTAAAGATTATTTTAAACATATTATGTTTAATTTAACCATATTATTGTCACCGACCACCATATTATCGTTGAATTAGTCCTCAATCAACAAGCCACAACCATATTATGGTTGCCTCTAAACATGTTATGGTAAAATATAAAAATAATATGTTTTTAAGTTAACAATAGTATTTTACTCTTTTCAAAAAGCAACATGCTATGGTTGAAAACTAATAACCATTCTGTTATAAGTGTTTAACATTGTTTAGTTATTATTAACCATAACATGCTCGGAGACAACCATAATATGGTTGTGGCTTCTTGATGGAGGACTAATTCAACCATAAGATGGTTGTCAGTGACAATAATATCAAACAGGTATATGGAAGTGCATAAATAGTTTGCCTCGTGACCGGGTCCACTAAACGTTATTGGATTCGCTCAAAATTTGATCTCTTTACTTTTTTAATATGAAGGTAAAAAAACTGCCCGGCGATCAAATCAAAACACTTTTAAATATGGCCATACAAATAAGAACACGTTAAGTGTCCATATAAATACAAAGCTGCCTATGTTTTAAATTTCATTAAAATGGGTTTGACAGTTTTTGAGAGGCAGAAATGCAAAGCTCACGTGTCCACATAAAAATTAATCTATTTATGTTTTAAATTTCATTAAAATTATTTTGATAATGGGCACAAAGACCCTATTCCGGAAAACAGATTGAATGGGGAACGTATATCTGAAAATAAAATTTATGTAAATTAAGCGAGCTACACACTTTCGAACTTGAGTGACCGTCAAAAACAGTTTGTTGACGGATTAAAATTTGCGGCCACACTATCGAGCAAGTAAAAGATTGAACGAACCTGTCACTCATGATTGATACGGGTACACACACTTTAAGTACAATTTTTTTAAATTTTCATCGATATCGAGTTCTATAAATGATTGTACCAAGCGGGTATTTCTCTATGGTGTTCAATGTAAAAACGAATATTTTAGAAATCACCGATTTTATATAATTAGAAAAGAATATGATTCAGTATTAAGGGTATTTTTTTTTTTAATTGAAAATAAATAGTCAGCAGTATCACCAGTATTAAAAAAAAATTTCCAGCTAAAACTGGCATAAGACAAGGACAGAAAATGCTTGAAAATTCATTAACAGTATGAAATTTAATTGAAAAAACAAAATAAATTTTCGTAACTCGCAAGATCTCTGATGTAAACAAAATGCAAACGATTTTATTTCTAGATATTTTAGAACAGCTTTTACTCTTACATTTAAAAAAGTTTGATATTTAAAAATTATTGTTTTTTCAACAGTTTCATTTCGAGCCGTTAAGACTAACAATGCAATGCGAAACACCTCAGTTGTTTCTGCTGTTTTTGTATTGTTGTAGTATTGCTGCCATCGTGTAAATTAATTCCACTCAACACGAAGCATTATTTAAATTATATTATGTGAGTATCCAATATTTGCAAACCCTTTTTATACCCTTCACCGAAGGTACACGGGTATATACTTATGTATAAGTTTTTCATTCCGTTTGCAATTTCTACAATATTAATCTTTGACCCTATAAAGTATATTAATTATGGGTGCTTATGAGTAGCGAAGTTGATTTAACAATTTCCGTCCGACCGTATGTCCGTGTGTATGTTGAAATGGGGTTTCCAACGATCCCAGAGTACTAGGTTGTTATATATATGACTGAGATATGCGCAAAAAACCAAGACTGCCTCTAACTAAATCCATTAATCTCTTTTTGTTGTTTTTTTTATCACTTTCCTTAAAATTAGGAACAAGCAACCTGGTTATCAATACACAACCTCTCTAAAAAACGAGCGGGATTGGAGAAGTGGGTGTGGAACTACCCGTACAAATACTGAAATGAATTTCAATGCGTTTTTTAATTCAAATGAATCTGTAAAATGAATTTCAATTCGTTTCCAATTCAAATGAATTTGTTAAAGTGAATTGCAATTCATTTTACAGATTTATTTGAATTGAATTGATTTTGAATTCATTCAAATGAATAAGAAAAATTAATTCCAATTCAAATAAATGAAATCAAAAATAAGTTACAATCAAATTCAAGAGCAGATCTTAAAGTAAGTTAAGCGAACGATGTCTTCGTTCGGAAATAGATAAACAGTCAGTTACTGCCAATTTAACGATGTCGAAAGAACTCTTTCTTTCGCACAAATAAATTTGATACACATACAAAATTTTGAGAATTTGTTTTTGTTTTACATGAAGTTGTGCGAAAGACAACGCTCTTTCGTATTTAGTGAAATAGGCGGCTAATGATCTTAAGTTTCAAAATTTTTGCCTACTGTCTAGTTTAATTTCAATTCAAAGTAAAAACTCATCTCGAAATATTTTCAGATATTTTCAAAACTTTTCCAAAAACGCATATTGATTATTTGTTCTGTTACACTCCCTTTGCTCAATCCAATTAACTTGATTTAAATGTGTAGTGTTACTAAGAAAAGTATTAAATTTTGGTCACCTTTCTTTGAGTGTTTAATGAATTGATAAAAAAAAACTTAAAGAAAAAAATGAAACAAATAAAAACTTTTATTTACTTTTATTTTAGTTCAATGATTTTTTTTTTGAGTTTATAAAATATTCTCTGTTTTTTTTATGGGTGCGTAGTCATAAGGAAACGAGTAAATATTTTCGGATCAAGACAAGGAATAAATTTAAGGAAATAATAAAAATTTTAATTTTTATTTTATATCAATCATCCATCAAGTTGACAAAATGTAATAATTTTGCAATATTTACTTTGAACTTGAAGACAAAGTAAAAAAGTTTCATTTTAAAAATATAAGGATGATCTACAATTTGGTTATTCCCCAACAATTTTCAAAACAATCACCATATTGCTTTAACTTTAGAAACCAGTTAAACAGTGATTGTTAAAACTTGTAGCATGAAATATAATATTTTTGAAATACAAATAAAAATATTTTTAAAATATTTTAAAACTTTGCAGATAAATGAATTAAAAACAAATAAGACAAACAAAAAAATTTTAATTATGAACCACATCGATGAAATACAAATTAGTTAAAATCACCTAAAGTTCCATCAACTTATAAAATACTTTCAGTCCTGGTTATGATTTTGTTTTACTTTGAGTTCCAAAATAAAGTTTTTGGTAAACTCTTTTTATGTTTATTTCTTTGACGTTAGGCAAAAAGTCTAAGTCAGAAACTGTAGATTATCGTAATGTTAAATTGAAAATTATTTATTTGGTGTATTTCGTAGTTTTTTTTTACTAAAGAAGAGTTGATTTCGATTAGAAGCAGTTAAGTTATTGATATTGATATTGAAAGAGAGAAAGACTTAAAACTTTTTGCCTAAATCCTAGTACTTTGTTCAACATTTCACGTGAAATGCTGTCAAAAGTCGTATGAAACAAAACTTGTGCGGAATATCTATGAAATAAAGTTTATAGTGTTGTACTTTGTTCATTTTGTGAAAAAGTTCCTTAATAATTCTGGCAACATTTTTTTACAACTGCGAAATAATGTAAGCTGCACTTATTTCACGTGGAATTTTAGGCAAAAGCAAAAATAGTATGAACTGATTTTTAAATAAGAAATAAAAAATTAAAAAAAACAACCGGTAACAGTTTTTTTATCCATATTTACTTTCAGTTTTATTAAATTTTTTATTAAAAAAAAATAAATAATTTTATAATACATGTGAGATTTGTTTACATACGAAAAACAATTTCGCATACTTTGCAGGAATAAAAACGTAAAATTCTACAAACTTGCAAGATAGGAAACATTGATACATGTCAAAATATTCGTGTGAAATAATCAATGTTGCTCAACAACTGTACCGAGTTACAGTTCTTGCGGTGTCAGCATTAACCATATGCAATCGTTTCATAACCTCAAAATTTTAACGTGTTTATCTGGTGGAGAAGCAAGGAAATAACTCAGGAGACAAGATATACTTTGTAGCTTATTCTGAAGCTCTTCGCCTTCCTTTACGAAGGTCTAGGTCGATCAAGGACTTTTGGATGAGGCTCCAACAAACCATGTTATCTAAAAGATTTTTTTTTAAATAAAAAAAAATATTGCTCTACATTTTTCACAAATTTTAACGGCAAAGCTTTTTAGGGTATCACACAAATTGGGAGCCTCATTCAAAGTCATTAATTTTTCTTAAGATTCGTATAAGAATGCGCTCCTGAGTATAATGGTATTTATCAGTATTCAATATGAGTCTTCAATGTATGGACTTCACCAGAAATCCGTCTAAGCTTTAAATGGCAGCAAAATCATGTTATATGGGTGAATCTTATTTCTAATGCTTTTTTTGGATCTGTTGAAAATATACAAAATATTTCATAAAATAAGCACAGTAATTAGTAAATTAAATCTGTTTTAGCGTGATTTGAAATGTTGGGCTGGAGGTCTATAGCCTACATTATACCCTTGTTTCACTTAGCAAGTTGTCCACAAAGCTTTGTTAAATTGTTAATTTGGGTATGTCGTATTACATTCAAGGGTAAATTTGATAAATTTTCTCATTGATCAAATAAAAAGTTTGTTGACCTAAAAGTTAATTTTTACAAACTGGGTTGTTAAATTTTTTTTTTGAGATATTTTTTTTCCGTGTTTGAGACAAAACACTGCTTTTGTTTTACATATTGAGCGGGTATGAAGGAGCAGTTTTGCTTAATTAACTTAAAATTTTTGATTTGTTGAGATATGACTATGTTGCAACAAAGGAGCGAAATAGTATCAATTAAATAATTTTTTATATAAATAACATTTTCTGCAGTAATGTTGTTAACATACATATAAACTTTACAAAATCAATGACAACAAGGTGTACTTGGCGTTTGAATTTCTTTAGAAATGTCGCCATTTTTGATCGCATCGATCTAAATTTTTTTTGTGAACATTTAGTTAAATAAAACGAACAGAAACCAATCAAAAACTCTATTGCGAAATTTTTTGTTGTTACGCCCTTTTGCATATTAGGTGACGATATGTATACTTATGTATACTCGTATGTACCACATGTATCTGAATATATTACAAATAAAAGAATTATGTATAACAGTTTCTTTAGGTTTTTATTACAAAAACAAAAACGAAAAGAGCTAGAAGAACGTAGTGCTGTTCCACATTTCAATACAGAACTACGATTCCAAACTTAATTAACACAATTCGCCTTGCTCTGGAGTTAGGCTATTCATAGTCAAATTAAAAACGAAATGTTCACAAAAATTAATAAAGTTATCTAATTTGGCGAGCTTATGAAAGATTCATAACGGTTGGACATATTAACCTTTTAAAAAGAAACAAGCAAATCTGACAGCTTTTACTCTTTGAAATATTTTGCTTTAAGATAAAGCTCGTAAATAATTATGTCATGTACATATTTCTTTTGTATTTAGTTTGACATTTTACTTTAAAAAAATTAAATCGCACACGTTTTATATTAGGTTTGTTCCCATACTCGAAATATGTGTCCATGAGATCGGTGTTGAGAAAAAAATTTTTTCTTCTTGCACAAAACAGACCAAACTCTTTCTTCGGGTAGAATGTGTAAATGGTTTAACAAACAACTGTTAAGAAAAATATACAAAATAAAAAAGCTATTCATTTAACTACACAATAAAAAACAAAAAAAAAATTTACCGTAAAACCTGACGTTTTCCTTTTGTGATAACAATTTTGATTTTTGTCTTCCCCGTACTTTTGTACTTTTTTACCTCTCAAAGAGTAAAATTGAATTGTATTCCTCTCATTTTACTGAACTTTACCAGAACAGTAGTAAAACAAACCTATTATCATAAATTTGTTTCTGTTGGTGTAACATTTTAAATTTGTATTATTTGAAATATAATTCATAAATAATTCTTTGATGTTTTCTAATGTTTGGAATTATTGAATTTTAAAAATGCTTTATTTGTTTTGAAACAATTTTAAATGAGTAACTATTTATTTATTGATTTGTAATTTGCTCACACTTTATTGCAATGAATAATTTGCCCACAACTTTTGATCTGTTTAAAGTTGGAAAATATTTGCTAATGAATTTTTTAGAATTTTTTTGACTGCACCTCCGGCGCATTCTATTTTAATTAATTAACATATTAATTTATAAAATATTCTAAACGTTTAAATATTTATCTATTTACAAGTGAAAGAAATGAATAGTTAATGACGCACTACTAGGGAGTTCGATTATTCGATTTTTTTCAAAAACCGGTTTTCGAATATTCGATTATTTTCGAATAGCTGCTACTTTAAAAAAACCTGTTTTCGGTTGAGCATTTTAAAAATAACAGGTTAACCGGCTTTAACTCGAATACATAGAAATTCAAAAATCAAATTAGTTTTTGTAATAAAAAGTTAATTTGAATAAAAACAAAACAATTCACGACGGTAAGGAACCAACAAAATACATAGATATGACTTAAGACATGATCAGAACTCCTAACAAATATTTGACAATAAAATAAAAAAAAAACAAAGCGTGACAAGAAAATTGATCAAACTTTAGCTTTATTTTTAACCATTTCTATTTATTTACTAAGCTTTATTTCTAAGATTATTATTATTTTGGATAAACGTAACGCTGTTTTAATTACAATAATATTAATAAGCCGTCTTTCAGAAAAAAACTCTAACGCGTAAAACCGTAACGCTTACAGCCTATGTTCTTTTATAATAAAATTTGATCAGCTATAGTTTCATAAGACTATAAATTACTTTTCAAATTTCGTGACGACCGGCTCATAATTTACGGTGATGAAGGATATAAAAGATTCAGCACAGCCCAATTCATCACTTTAACTAATTTTTTATTTGGAATTTAGCGGTTTGGTTTTAGCGGTTAAATATTTAGCGAATTCTTGCGGTTTTGAAGTCCGATTTAGCGGGAAGTGTTCAAAAGTAGTTGGCAACAGTGCTTATAGGCCAATTCTTAATAGTTCTTATGGAGTTTGGTTGTATGTTTAAATTCTTCTTTCAAAAAATAAACATTTTTTTTTTTTAAGAATATTAAAATTAAAAAACCTAAAGTAAAATTTATTTAATGGCAATAATGTTGAGCTAAATCTCCTCAAAAGGTTAACAAGGAACACATATTTTAGCATAAAACTTTTAAGCTTTTATAGAGATTTTTTACCCGTCATTTACTATTAAGCGGCCCATACACTTGCAATATTATTGTATATGATATTCGCCACATTATTTTGATTTTGTGCTTTATTATGCAATAAGTCGCACAATGGTTTCATTCATTAAATAAAAAGGTGAACATAACCTATAGAAATAACATAAACAGCATTGTACAATGTTGCCAACACACATCAACTTATTTTCGTTGTGCAATAAAAATCAAAAGTCTTTTGATTGTTGCCAATATATTGTGCCACCTTCAAATATCCCATACACATTGGCGATATATTTGTACAAAACGTAAATTGAACAATTTTATTGCAAGTGTATGAGCCGCTTTACGGATCTTGATTTAAAAATGCTTTGTTTTCATAACTTTTCGTTAGGAATTTGTAAACAAAAAAAAATATTTTTTTTAATTATCATTTATATTTCACTAAAATCATTAAATATTCAAAGCACTACTTAACTTTTTTTAAATGTCTAGAAGTGCTAAAACTTTAAAAAAACTCCCGAACATGAATGACTGGCAAACTTTTGCTGATGGTATTTGGCGATGGTAGTTCATTCTGTAGTTTAAGGTGATCGTGCCAATACTCTTCGGCAAATCAGTAGCTGTTGTACGACAATCGATTATGTTTTAAGTGTGTGTCTTTGGGGAACTTTTGAATTGTTTTTTTTTAGTTAAAGATAACAAAATACTTATTAGTCGTTAAGAGGTAATTGGTCAGTGTTTACACAGGGGCCTAGAAAAACGGTTTAAAATTATGGAACAAATTAAGAGGATAATAAACAAACTTAAAGTTTTAACGAATTACTAGAAAAAGCTTTGGGTTGTTATTATTTCAGTCTCATTTCAAAATTCTAAATTGATATTTATTTATTTGTAAAATTATTGTTTCGTTACCTTTGAATTGGTATTTCAGCAATAAAATTCTATTGTTTTCTAAGATCATTAATATGTTTATTAAATTTTAATTAATTTTAATTATATTTTAATTTGGTTTTTTAATCAAAATTTTTTTCTTGTTACATTTTTAATTTATCGCTATTTGTTTTATTAAGGCGTTTGAGCAGTTTCAAGTGTTTTTCATTGTTTTTTATAATGAAGTATTTATTTAAAATTTCATTAAACAATTTTTTATATCTCAAAAGTGATTTAATATTCGGTGATTTCTTATGCGGTAATTTTTTTAATATTCAGGGGGCTAATTCCGGCAGTCGTGATCGAAAACTTTTTCGATTCGAGAGCAATTATTTTCGAATTCTTTTAGTCGATACTGAACAATTTTTTTCAGTGTTGCGAAAACTCAAATAAATGGTTTGGAACACACAAACAATAATTTCGATTCGTTTAGTATCGACTAGGGTGATCGATTATTCGACATTTTTCAATAACCGGTTTTCGAATATTCCGAATAGTTGCTATTTTAAAAAAACCGGTTTTCGGTTAAGCATTTTAAAAATAACCGGTTAACCGGTTTTAATTCGAATACAAAACAATACCAAAATCAAATTAGTTTTTGTAATAAAAAGTTAATTATAATAAAAACAAAACAATTCACGAAGGTAAGGAACCAACAAAATACATATACATACATATGTTCCCGTCGATCCCATAAGGAGCATAGAGCCTCAATACATTGATTTGACTTAAGGTATGTTCAGACCACAAATATTTGACGATAAAATAAAAAAAAAGCGTGACCAGTAAATTGATTAAACTTAAGCATTATTTTAAACAATTTCTAGTTATTTAGCAAATTATAATTTATGTATATCTAAGATGATAATTGTATTTATGTATAATGTAGTTAAGAAACCGTTAAATAATGTTTGCTCTTGCCAAACGTTTTGCAAGAGCAAACAATTCTTTAAGAAAACTGGTGGTTACGTAAGGAGTCAAATATTTAATAGCTGTGAACATAGCTTTTGCATTTTTGAATTTAAAATATAGGAATTTAATAAATTTATTATTTGAGAAATTCTCCCAAATTTATTGTGAGTTTTAATTTGTTGCTGGTTAAGCATGTCTATATGAAGCAGTAAACTTCGGCCATATTTTTGAAAAGTGGCAAACAAAACCTCTTATCCAGGATTATATATTTAAATTTTTTTTTGTTTCAGCATTATAGAAACAATAGTAATTCGAACATGCTTTTTATGTGAAATATCTGTCAATTCGTCGATCACACAATTTAAACTCTTCCAGGACATTTTTGATTCCTTCAATTTTATTTTAAGTTCTTGGTGTTTTAATAAATTAAACTGATGAATTTTCCCATATCGTTGATTCCGCCAATATGTTCTTGTTTTAAGCATATGCTAGAACTACTTAAGAGTTTTTCATTCATTATTGGCAACATATTTTCGTAAAGTAATATTTGCAGTCTCTTAAAAACTACTTTGAACAGGGTCAAGTTTTACTTGGAGTATATTTATGTCAAGCTTGTAGTCTAATTAAAAGTGAGTAATAAGTCGTGACGTTAAAGAACTATTGCAACTTATCATTTTAGGGCCATTTAAGCACAATTTTCATTTAAGTCAGTTCGAAATATCACCAAAGATGGCATCTTTATAAAGATATATATAGTATTTATAATACCGTCAAATTGCTAATTACTTTTAAAGCTGAACTTTTTTGTAGTACTTTAAATTGTTTTTGGTTTTTGTTTCAAGAACACACGCTTATATAAGCTCATAATGTTTTTTTGACTTTTGTTTCATTTTGTTTTGACATTTTTTATAAAAAGTTTAAGTTTGCCAAATATTCAATTAGAAAACTACTTAAATTACCGGTACATTTATAACAAATGTAAGGAAAACGTATATAAATTACACATTAATAAAGTAACCGGTTTATTTTACGAAAATAACCGGTTTATTCGATATTCGAAAAATGGAAATTTTAAAATATTCGACTTGGGCAAAACTAAAATAACCGGTTAAAACCGGTCGAATACTATTCGATCGATCACCCTAGTATCGACTGAAAGAATTAGAAATAAAATTGCTTTTGAAAACGCAACCATTTTGATCTGAAAACGTTTCCAGTACTTTATGATCTAACTATAATGAATGCATTTTCCTGATATTTCCTGCTATATTCTTTTACATTTTATGCAAATTATTTCAATTAAACTGTATTTTGAACAATAAATAAAGACTTTAATTTAGGAATGGAATTTAAATTGATCGAAATTTATCAGAGAAACGAACATTGCGTAAAACATTAATTCCTTATATCAATCGTAACGGATTTATAGCTAGAACATTTTTTTACGCAGGTTTTGTTTAAAAAAAAAATAATATTCTTCTTCTCCATTAAAATTCGATACAATTTTTAGTAATTTAAATCTAGTTCGTATAAAATTTCATAACAATTCGAGAGGTAGCCACCCAGCTCTTTGTTATTCCTTGCGATTTCGTACTTGTTAAAACTACAGAGCACACAGAGGCGTCACGAGACAGAAAATATTGTGTTTTTTGTTTGTCTTTTTCTTTGAAAGCGGACCTTTTTGCATTTTTTGTTTTGATTACGCAATTTGTTACGTGTTTTTCTCTTTCTTCGAAAGCTGCCCTCGCAAATGATTTAGGCATTTTTCATGTGTCACTTTTTTCATCTCTGTATGCTTTTTTGTTAAAACCCGATAAAAAATTGTATCATTTTGCGAAGCACTAAGGGTACATTTAAAAAATAAGCGCACAATTATGCGATACGCAATAAGACACACGGAAATGCAGTAAAGTAAGTGAAAGAAATTTTAACAACTTTTATAATAAAAAATTACATTTCAAGTGCCACGGCATTCCCATACTACGAAGCAGGTTTGTAAGGGAGAATAATAAAAAATAACTGTATCCAAGCATTCAGTGGGCAAAGCTGATCGTTACATCAAACAATCTTTATATAACCAAAGTCTCTTGACCATTCCAAACGCCGTCAGTGGTCAGAATTGTGACAAGAAATTACAACAGTTGATGATCAATTTTCGAAGAAAATCATCTTCATTGATGAGGGACATTTTCACCTCAGTGGATTCGTCAATAAGCAGAATTGCGGCATTTGGGCGAATGATAATCTAAGAGTTATTGTCGAAAAACTAATGCACCCACAAAGAGTGAATGTTTGGTGCGGATTATAGGCTGGCAGCTTCGTCGGTATTTTTTTCAAAATGACGCCTATCAGGCAGTTACAGTGAATGGTGTTCGCTATCGTGAGGTGATAACGAACTTTTAATGGCCCGAATTAGAAGATATGGATGTGGAAGATATGTGGTTTCAACAGGACGGTGCCACTTGCCACACAGCTAACGAAACAATGGCTCTTTCGCGCGACAAATTCAATGGTCGTGTATCTCACGTCGTGCCGATGTCAATTGGCCGCCAAGATCATGTGATTTGACACCGGTTGACATCTTTCTTTATGGTTATTTAACAGAAAAGGTGTACGTCGATAAGCGAGCAACAATTCAAAAACGAAGGCACAACAAAAGTCATCATGAACAGTTCCATTCATATAACATAACTCGTAATAGCGTGTCAAGAAGTTAGTATTGCATTCTACTTCGAAGGCGAGTTTCAGTGGAGCCTCAAATTTCATACATAAAAATACTAGAATTAATATAATATTATTTTTACGTATTTTTAACAAATTTTCAAACAAATTCATGGCTCATCAAAGAAGCCAACTATGTTATAAGTCGCCAGAAAATCGCCATATCGAAAATTAGGTCGCCAAAAAAGTTTCAAACCGCCACGTTTGGCCAGAAATCGCCACATCTGACAACCCTGGCCCTTGGACCTGTTGCAGTGAAACAGAACTGAAGAAATCACCACCAACTAGCCTTCCGGGGCACCTAAATTCAAAATAATTTAACGAGTTGTTTTGTAAAATCCATCATTGAGTTCCATCGGAATGGAATATAGCAGAAGTTAAGGAAATTCCCGATAAAAAAAAGCTTTATATTATTATAGTTATACATATAAAAAAAATTACCTCTAAATGAATCACAATTATTAACATTTATCTTTAAACAAATACACATTTATGTACCTTTATTGTTGAAGCAAAAAAAAAAAAACTCTCAGTGGCACATCGTATGAGACTTGAAGTTCCCATCCCACGATCACTTTTCATTCAAATTAATTTAATTGTTTACACTTGAATAATCATTTGGCATATTTTTGTAGGTTTGTGGCCACAAATTAACATGTGGTTATTAAAAACAAAGAAAAAAAATTATAAATTTAATTAAATTTAAAATTTCTAGTATTTGTTTATTTTTTTATTGCAATAATTATAAACAAACTAAGTTTTTGGAAATTTTTAACAAGCTTTTATACAAATAAATTAAGTAAAAACACATTTTATTTATAGAAAAATTAAAACTTAAGTTTTAATTCTAAAACACATAGTTACCCCAACTAAATCGAGTTATTTAAAACAATAATATTTTTAAAGTGTTTCGGAATCCATTAAATAAATGCAATATATTTACACTACTGGCTTTATTGTATGCTTACGACATGAACGTACAACTCATTTGCCCAATAAAGTATTTCTTTTTTTTTTTGTATTGTTCTTAAATAGAATGTCCTTTGGTTCCTTTTACTTTGGTCACTTCATATATGTTCATACATGCCATGCCGCCAGCTTAAATGCAAACGGACGTAACTAGACAAAAAATCGAAATCGAGTTTTTGATAGAAATGGTTTGTTTTATCAAACTACATGTTTTATCAGATTTTAATACCCTGCCATAAAAATTGCGAATTTATTAACGAGGCTGTGCTGAGGCCTGTTTTGAAAATCACGTGCTCTTAAAATCAGACGGCCTTTTGTGTTTCCCAGTCTATTTTTGACAATTGAAAATCATACCGAAAAACGCAAAAACGGAACCACACAATATCACACATGTGATTTTAAAAGGCAGATTTCATTTGAAATCACGTGATTTGATTTAAAGTGATTTTCAGAACAGGCCTGTTAACCACCAAGAATACAGTGAAGTCTCTTGTGAACAAACCCCGATGGGACCATTAAAATGGACCCGTATAACGCGAATGTCCTTTAAGAAGAACTTAATATTTGCCTCAAGAACGCTGCTGGGACCGGGGAACACTGTCCATCAAATGGGGAGTTTGCTTAGGGAAGGTGGTTGTACTTTATTATTTTGGATTTTTTAACGTTTTTTGCCTATTCTGTAAACAAAATAAAAGTGTAGCTGCGTTAGTTTACATTTAAGGTGACGATATGTATGAATATCTGTAGACAACACAACTTATTCTGACTTGAAATCGCATAATAGGCATTCTGTAAATTGCAATCGCAAGAAGTTTGGCGACTTCAAACCGCAAAATTATGATATATTCACTTGCATTAATTTATGTCAAAAACTCAAGTATTAGGAAAACAAATGTTACCAAACGACGTCATCGTTTTTTGAAATGTTTCTAAACAAAAATAACTCTTGATCAGGGTTGCATTTTAACAAAAGGATTAGAGTTTTTTTTTTTATCAAACCCCATTAGAAATCTATCTCACAGAGTATTTTGGAATACGTTAGACTAGTGTGATAGTGTAAACTAGCCTTAAGAAACAATGACAGAACTCAAGCAAAACACACGAGTTTCAGAACACGATATTATAAATTTGACTTTTCGCGATTTCAAATCGTGCTACTGTGTTTTAATTTTAAGTACATCAAATTTGATTTTCATGTAATAATTGTTATTAAAGGAATGAATTTACATACAACACGAAACGAATTAAATTTTTTTAAATTTTATTCTTGACTGAACTCGGGTCGAATTTGCATGTTTCGAAAAAAATCACATTCCCATCATCAGAATAATTTGCCGTTCTTCAGTTTGCGCCACTGCGGTGCCTGCCAGTTAATAGTTATCTAATGGTATTGGTGGATCGAAATTTGCTGTAATTGAACGAATGTTTATGTTTTTGCTAGACTTTTTGTCCAACATAATCTTAATAAAATGTTTTACAAATTATTCAGATGTTACAAAAATGTAAACGTAAATTGCTTCACACATAGACGTCCACTTCTGGATTAAGACAGTTTAAGAGATTTGTGCCACTGTTCCGTGGCAATACCTGCCTTCTGCTTGAGAAGGCGAATCTTAAACTACTTGTTGGCTTATGGACGGGGCACTGTGGTTTTAGATACCAGCAGTTTATAATGGGTTTTGTGAGGTTGATGACGAAACGTCAAAATATATGCTCTGCTGCTGTCCCACCTTGGAAATTTCTTTGCGGAAATTTTTCGAAGGGCAAACGATTAGACCAAAACATTTATTATATTTTACCAGGCAGGGTAAGAGGCTTTATAAGTAACCTGAACCTGACATGGTGAGATACATATCCTGCACAAAAGATCCCCTGCGTCGTGGTGGTTACGGCCTTCTACATGCATATGTATGTATATGCAACTACAAATTTTCTTACCATAGTGAGATATATGGTTAGGACGCATATATGAACCATGCGATATACGGATATACGGCTACATGCTGGATCTGATACCACATTAGTATTCATTGCAATACATCCGATGAGTGTTATGGTCATCTCAAAACGGTGTTCTTTCGTCTCTAGTGCCCCGATATCCAACAAACCAAAAGTTTTTTAAAATATGTAAATTTTCTTCATTTTAAACTTTTATGACTCATATTATTTTTGTTGTTGTTGGATTAAAATATTAAATAAATATTATTATTTAAGTTAAGAGACCATTACAATATTTTAATTTATATTTTAATATTTTTGGCAAATCTTTGTTTTTTACTGTAGGAAAAAAATGTCACTGTATGAACGTAGTAGCATACGACGTGACGTTGTCAAATTTTAACGTTTAATATTTAAAACAAAGCCATTCAAGAGCTGGGGCAAACATAAAAGCGTATTTTGTCCCACTGTTCTAAACAAAACACATATTTCTGTTTCGTTCAAACTTCGTTAAATTTAAAACCAAATAACCTCTTTTTTTACTTTTCAAACCTAAATTTTGTATTTACTTTGAAAATATTTATATAACAAACTGGCCCAAATAACAAACCAGCACATACTTCACTTCATTTAATTGGTTAAAATGGGTGCATCGTGTTCAACTCGTACTCAAATGACTGTGTTGTGTATGCCCTTAAGGAGTAATTTTTTACAAAATGTCCAGATGTTCGTAGTAAAACAGGTCATTAGCTGGTTCCTATGAGCTTGTGTCAATATTTGTAAATGTATGTAAAATGTGTGAAGTCAAAAATGTTTAAAAAGGAATAATGAAAAAGGAACAAAACTAAAATTGTTATACAATTTTCTTGGTTCAAAATAAATATTTTTGTTTTTTTGCTAAAAATTTTATATCAAAAATTTACTTGAAATTATTAAACTGGTTTCTTGCATTTAAGTTAAATTTAACATTGAAATGAATTCATTTAAGAGTGAATAAAAAAAGTACACAAAAACAATTAAAATATATCAAAAAAAAAAAATTGTCATAAAAAGATGATTTTTTTATATTCGAACACCCAACGTTCGTAAGCCGTGAAACAGAGGGACAGGCAGACGGACATAGAGAAAAGACATGTGTTTGAAAATTTTTTTAGGAGAAAACAAAAATTCCCAAAAATTTTGAGTCAACAAAAATTATTATAAAAACTTACATAAATTGTAGGTTGCTTGCAAAATGTTAATGCTGCTTGCTGCTCAACGAAAACGCAAAAGTCCAAACACAATTATGACGTAAGGCAGTGATAACAAACAGATAATTTAATTTGTTTAATTATTGTTAATTTTTTATATAAACTTAATATTTAAATAGTTTCCTTTAAGAAATTTATTTATGTTTGATGTATTTGAGCGCTTCTGGGATATTTTGAAGACACGACACCTGCAATTGGAGGAAAAAATGGAAAATGTTAAAAAGGAAATTTTTTTGGATTTTAAAGTATAAAAACTAATTTTTTTGCTAATAGAGATTGATAAAAAAATCTGTTAAACGAAAAAGATGTTTGTTAATAAAGTTCGTCATCCTAAAGTACTTTAAATACCAGGTAAAAAACATGTGTTTAACAAAGACCTGGGCCCAGATCGTCGTAGTCGTGATCGAGTGACTTTTATCGAAATTTTACTTTTTGAAATCGTCCAATTCGTTTCAAAAAACAGCTGTTTGCAAATTTTTGCGAATTTCCGCTAATTTCAAATTTTTAGCGAATTTTTGCCATTCCTTGTACTTTTCGGGACTTTTTATCAATTTAATGGCTTGTTTGATATATTAAAACTATCGAGAATTTTCGCTATTTTTGCAAATTTTCTGAATTTGTAAAATTTTTGCGAATTTCTATAGTTTTCCGAATTTTTTAAAATTTTGCGTTGCTATTTTTGGCAAGCGCCGAAAACCGATAAGACGAAATCAGCATTAACTCTGTTGATTTATATACAAGCATAAAATTTATTACATTTTTTAAACAAATTTCGATTCGAAAGCTTTCGAATGCCGCAATCCCGTTTTTGATACGTGACGAAATTTTATTCGATACGAAAGTTCATTCGGATACGTGTGAGACAATTTGGGCCCTGGTATAGAAAATGTACACAAGGATTAGTGAGGTCATGAAGTTTTTTTGTCTTGTCAGCGTGAAAGTTAATTTAGCCGGGTAAACCTTTATTTATTTTAAATTTTTCTAGCCAGGCCTCTAGTAATTGATGTAGACGCTGCTATGTAACTGTGTCGATGCTGTGTCCTCTGCAAACGTAGAATTATGTGTGCTCGGACTTGTTGTAGTAGCAGCTTTGCATGTTTTATACAGTAGCGGCCCTAATTTGCTGCTGGACACCAGCAGTTATTCTTGGGGGGAGTATTTACTTTTTAATCTTACCATGAATGTTCTGCCATTAAGTTAGCTCTCAAGGAGTTTGGAGTGTTTTTAGGAAGCATTCGTGTAATTTTGATGAGTAGCCCATCTTGGCAAACTATCGCTATTACTTGAGTTAATTTAAAGTTGTGGCATGAAAACTTTATCCAAGTGGCTTGCAAAGGCCACTTTGTCTTAGGTGCATCACATTCACCATATAATTTCAATTTTGTCCTATATTATGCAATAAGTCGCACAATAGTTTCAATTTATATATTGCTCAACTTTCATTCCATAAAAAGGTGAACTTAACCTCTAGAAATAACATAAACAGCAGTGTACAATGTTACCAACACAAAAAATCAAAAGTCTCTTGTCTTTGTTAATTGATTTGTCGAGGAACCAACCTCCGGTCCATAAATTGTCTTCCACTCAACCTCATGAATGTTTAATTTAGTTTTGTGAATTAAAAAAAATTCTAAAAGTAACAGTTAAAGAACGAAGAAGTACCAAATGATCCCTTTTACAGATTCTCATTTACTCAGGACGTTACATGTTTAATTTTATGTTTTAAGGTCCAATATTCATGAAGATCAAAGAATGTACCGGTAGTGGAACGAAAAAACACCAAAATCTCCCCCATAAACATGCATAACCACGCATGTTTAATTTTATATTTCTGGTCCCAATATTAACGAAAATTTAAAAAGTACCAGTTGAAAAACAAAAAAGCACCAACAATTTTCATTTTACAGGTTCTCATTCACTCAGGACCCTGCACCTATAATTTTATGTTGCTAAATTCAATATTATATAAAATTCGAAAACTACCAAATGCAGAAAGAATGAAATTTAATTTTCCGTATTTCACCTTTTGGATAAATTTTTTTTTATTCCATTGATGTATCAAAAATTTCAATATTGTTGTTGGAGTCCATAATTTTACCCCTTGAACGTTCGAATTTCGAAAAAATTCCAAATTTCTATTTGTAACAAATTTGGTATAATCTTACGTACAACGAGCTGCTAACTAGAATCCCAATTAAGCTTAGCAGCTTGTTAGCATAGAGTGAATTCATAACAAACTTTTGTGCATCTGCCACCTTTTATTAACTCAACTCTCAATTTTAAGGATGCCACATTTTATTGCACGTTTTGCATTAATCATCGCTGGTTTTGTCATTTAATTTTTTCCCCCCTCCACATATAAACATTTTAAGAAGTTTTTAAAATAAAATTAAATAAAAAAAGAAAGTGAATTCAAAAACAGCCATTAAATTAAAAAAAAAATAACAAAATTCTTTGATGCAAACGGCAGTTTTTCACAAGTTGTCAAAAGTTTAGCAGCTCGTTAACAAGAGATTTTGGTTGTGTATTATGAATAAACTTTGTGCCAACTTATACCAAATTTTCATTATGAATACGGCTGTTTATTTCTATGTTTATTGGTTTAAAAGATAAATAAGGTGACAAAGAGGTCCCTAGAGGGCTGAATTTCGAAAAAGTACCAGATACATGTCCACTTATTTTTCTAATGAACGACAATAAGTATTAAATTTTTTGTATATCTTTTAGTTTTGAAGACATGAGGTTACCGAATTTACCCGCCTTTACGCTTTTTTGTCCTCTCATATATAAATAAAATATATTGTGTGCACCTCCTAAAGTAAATACCTGTCAAATGGTGTATTTTTTGTTCAAATCGGTTGACAAACAGAAGAGGAAAGTGTTCTTAACGGTTTTGCCTTTGCCAATTTATATATAAGTATTTTTAAAAAACTTTTTACGAATTATAAATTGAATAAGACTTCGATAGAAAATAATTTGATTGGCACTTTGAATTTTAAGAATTATTTTCTGCTTGTCGCTTTAATTGTGTTTTGGCTTTATTTTAAACCACACAACATATTCGAAATGTGTTGATAGTTTTTTAGTGTAAATTGCTTTAAATTTTGTTGAAGTCTTTGTTTAACTCCAAGGCAGTTTTTTTATTGAAATATACGTCATTAATATAAAATATGACTTCAAGTCATGCAAAAAATCTTAAAATTTTTATTCATCATTTGACTGTAGACAGCCCACAAAAAAGCATTAACTTTACAATGTTAACCTTGCTTATTTAATCAATACGTACTGGGCATAAAATTCATTATGACTGGATATTTTAAGATATACAAGTACATGTGTGATAAATACAGTATTATTTGGTAATCCGCTATTAATTTTCAATACGAAACAAAAATATGAGATGCTGTGACAAATTGCCGTTTTTATAGAAACTTCAACCCCGCATTTTTTTATATATTGATTATTAAGTTGTTGATTTAGTTTTTAATTTTTATACGATACGATACAACTAAATTTGGCAGATTTTGTAAGATTTAAATAAAATACTTTCTTTTGAATACATACGAAGGTGGTTCCAAAATAAGCCTTCCTAGTAAAGAAAGCACAACAATTTTGGGGAAATATTGGCATTGTTTCTCAACATAATCCTCTTTAATCTCGATACACATTTTGCAGCTTTATTTCATAGCTTCAATATCCCGTTAAAAGAAAGATCTTTATTTGGCTTCTTAAAACATAAATTATCCCAGTCTACTGCTTTGTCTGTCTCTTTGTCTCAGGTTAAAAACTCGTTTTTATTGGTGTAAAAGTCACGAAACATTCCATTTGAAACATTTTAACGACGCTGTTTTTGTTTTATTGTGAGCAAAGGCATTAGGGTAATTTTATGTCAAATCGACCAAATTTCATTAAAATCGAAAGGGGTCGGGTCCCACTCTTGATCGATGCGACATGGAATTACCCAGTACCCATCGTCAATATGCAATGTCTTGCACGACGATCCTCCAATACAACTTTGTTGATAATCTTAACCATTTCGGCCGTGGACACCTTTATTGGTCAACTCCTACGGTGTTCGTCTTGACAGCTCGTACAGCCTCGTTTTAACTCAACCACCCAATATTCTTAGTCAAAAACGAACGAGTTGTACTGGAACTATAATTTACAGACCGTTTGAATACCTAAAAAGTAGCCAAATTGGACCATAATTTAACAGCAGGTCGATTTTTCCAAAAAGTGAAAAAATAAAAATTTTAAGTTAATACTCTTTTTTTGATCATGTGTTATATGTTTTATAAGGTAGCCACTTTTCACCAGTCTTATTTTTTAAACCACTGCCACTATTAATACGACAGGAAAGTTTTTTTTTTGAACCACCCTCGTATATGATATTCAAATTAATAGTTTTTTAAAAATTTCTTATCAAATTTTAAATTTATTATTAGAATTAAAAATGATGTCGCCATTTAAGTTTTCAATGCGTAAACAAATTTAGGTCACGAGTTCTATTTCCCTTTAATTGATATATTTTCTTCCGAAAAATCTCTTTTGGGCAATAAACATCGTTTAAGGTCGTTGGAAATTTTTCTTAAAAAATTGTGCTTTAAATGTAATACAATTTTTAAACAAAACAAAGAGATATTTTGAATTTTATGTTACAAAAAAAAAACACTAAATGTTTTTACACAACGTCTTGACTTTTCTCAATTGGCCATTAAGATTTTATAGGTTTCTTTTATTAGAATATTTTATGCGATATAAATGAACAGTGGCTTGCAATATTGCAAAAAAATTTTATATTAATTTCTTAGATTGAAGTCAGTTTTAAAGGTCCATACTTGGGATTACCTCCCATAAAAGGCAAATTTCGAAGTTCAATGTAAACTACCTTAACGGATTGCCTCCTTCAGCGGACGTCCCTTTTTGCCGGACACTGTTCCCTGGTCCCAGCAGCTTTGTAAAGACAATCATTAAGTTCTTTTGAGAGCACTTTCTACTTGTATGAACACATTTTAATGGTCCCTTCGGTGTCTGGTACACTGGTGCACTGTACTGACAAAAAAAAAATTGTCTCAAATTAGTTTTACAAACGCTAAAAGATAATACAATGCATGGGTGGGAAATGGATTGGGTTCATGGGGTACATGGTAGTCATGACCGTCATGGGCTTGACGAACACAAATACCCTTAATCATAAATAGCCAGTTTGGGGGCTGTACCGACTGAATTATCACTATGTAAAACCCGCAACCAAACTGAGTTGGTCCATAATAGACGATTTCAGTCCTCCCCACGACTATATTTTCTTAGTCGCTACACTTTTTTTATTCTTTGTAATTTAGCATTATCTGTAGATTTCCGAAATTATTTTCATAACTCTTTGCAATCAGTCTTTGATTGCGACCAATTTTTTTTAGTATTTTTTAAAGTTGCTTTAGACAAGAAAATCGATCCAATCGATTAGAGCTTAAAAAAAGAAGTAGAGATAATGTAATTTGACCAGCAAATTTCAATATATTAAGGGTTTTCATGACATCGCTCAGATTTCATGAAGAACCTTTTTAATTTTTTTGTAATTTTAAAGAATTAATGTTTGGTTTGTGAGAAACGTCAATACAAAAATAAATTAAAAATTTAAAAATAAAAGGTGAAATTTGTGATTAATATGTCAAAGTTGTTTTTAAAAATGCGCAAAGAAAGCTAAAAGACTAATTTACTCAAATTATTGCTAGAATTTATTGTTTGTGATTTATAAACACTTGGATTTTTTATTGAAAACGACGTTAAAATCACTTAAAGATCTGTTTGTATACATAAATGCACAATTGAACAGCGCAAGTCAAAATTGTTGGGCACATTTACGAAGTTTGTGTAAATAAATTCTTATACAATTTTTGACATTTCATTTGCGAGGGCGTCAAAATGCACAGTTGGCACATACTGCGAGGCTTTTAAGCGATATCATGAAAACCCTTATTATATTTGTTTGGTATTGAAAAAGGGTTAAATCGGTGAAGTATTTCATAACCTCCCATTCGGTCGCACATTTTGTCTACAATTTGTTCGTAAAATTTATCCCATTTTATTATATAATAAAAATTATAGTACAAGGTGCAAAAGTTGTCACCCGATGTTCTTTGACTGTAATTTTTTTTTCAAATTCAAAAATAATATATTTTTCTTACATCTAAAGAACTACAATAGTGAGGTACAGTAACCCCGATGTGTGTTATTCTTAGAACAAACTACAGGTTCCAACAAAATTTTAGAGGTAAAAGAAGGGGAGACCTATACCCCCCATTCAACAAATTATTAGTTTTCTTATATCTAAAGAACTACAATAGGGCGGTACACTAAAATTAATGTGTGTAACTCTTTGAACAAACTGAATATTCCAACAAAATATCGGAGGTATAAAAGTGGGGAGACGGACACCCCATACAAAAATTTTTTTTAATAAAAGTTATTTCTTATTCACGCACGCTCCTGATAAATTGCCTGCAATTGAATGACTTCAAAAACGAATTACCGAAAAATTTCATCTTTTAACAAGCCTAAGTAAGTTTTCAAATCGTGCACGCCATTTTTTTTATTATTATAATGTAACGCATAACAAATCACGACATTTGCACATTTCAAAAAAAAACATACAATAATGGCATCCAAAACAGCCGTAAGTTTAAGCAGAAGGCGCGAGGCGTTTTTTTTTTTTAAACTCAACGCGTTAGGCTGTTACACCACATCACCAAAGCGAGAAATTAGGCGACTCGAAAATGCAGCCCTCCGAATTTGTAGTTGTAGTTCGTGTAATATGCAAGCTTTCTCCATCCTGTTGGAACCACATGTTATCCAGTCCCAATTCGTCCAGTTGAGGTAGGAGCAAGTTTTTAATCCGGGGTCTGTAGCAATCACCATTCACAGTAGTCGTTTGGTCAGCGGCGTTTTCAAAATATTAGACCTAATCACGCCTTCTGCGTAATCACCACATCTATGGAAAATATCTACTCGATGGTGGATCTTAACCACTGGGTGACAAACAATGTGTTTACCTACCGCCCGTGTTCATGAGAGCAATCAACACGCACGTGGAGTAATTTAAAATGTACAACCCGGCAGAATTATTCACTCGGCCCTGTTAAGGAGCTGGAGCAATCTGTCCTCCGTTGCTTTTGTAAAAATGCTGGCGGCATCTGTTGAGTAGTAACAGCACTTCGGGATAGTCTTCGCTCAGGACGAACTTTCCTTCAAGTAGTGAAAAATCAGCCCCGGATATCCCTTTCCACGACTCTGTGCTGTAAAGCACCCCGAAATTATCTTTTCAACAGAAGCTTTTGAAAATACAACATTTCTGAGTGACAGTAAGCATTTCCCTCAAAAGGTTTACATTCGGACACCCAATAGTCAGCCTGGAGCCTTGCGACCAGGAGCTATTGACTGCCGTTGGTCCAGATAGGATCTCTCGGATCAGGCGCGTTCTCTAGAGATCTGTCTAGATCTCTTCGGGTCTATCGATTTTGGATTTTTCCCGAATCCCAGAAATTGACTGCACCGGATTGTCCCGGAGCATGCCACAACAGAAGGTAAAATATCCTAAAGATTTAGATTAATTTGAATTTTTTTCTATTCGATTTCTATTTCGAAATTAAACATTAAATGGTTTATTATTGCAAGTTGCTGTTTACTTTTTATCCCCCACTGTAGAAAGATGCTTAAGTTTCCATTAGGTAGGTATGTTTGCGTTTCTCCTAGCAACTCTTTAAATTGTTTTTCTCTTAGTTGTTGACATA
Source organism: Pollenia labialis (assembly GCA_949318255.1). Lineage (NCBI taxonomy): Eukaryota > Metazoa > Arthropoda > Insecta > Diptera > Polleniidae > Pollenia > Pollenia labialis. Next base: position 84,243,944 of record OX439140.1, read on the forward strand.
TTTTCACATCAAGTCTATAATAGAATGTCAAAAACTGTAAGAAATTGCTAATGCCACTTAAGTATTCAAGTTTAGCAATATCTGCGTTTATTATTTTTTATTTGAACGCCTAATTAACATAATTATCTAGAAAACTAATTAATAATTTGTTTTAAGTGAAATGAACATTTTAGTTCGTTTTCGAGAGAAAATAAACATGTGATAAAGAAAAAAATGGCTCTTTGGGTATTAAAACGAATATAAAAAATTTGTTTCAAATAAATTAAAATTTGTTTTGAGGATGGGTTTGTAATACGAGTACCTTTTGCAGGGACATATTAATAAAAAAAAAAATATGGTTTGGTGCAGTTAATTTTATTTTAAAATATTTGAAACAAAATAGCTGCAATTTTTTCAAATGTGCAGTTGCTTTAATTAAAACCTAAAACTAATTTTTATGTTTTGTCATTAATATGAATTGGTCAGTTTTGGTTAAGGAATTTTACATTTTGATGATTAAATATTCAGTTTTAGTTTCAGCATTCGATTGAAAAAGCGTCATCGAAAACCTGTCTCTTTCGTGTTTGTAAACAAAAGTTGAAATTTTAGTTAAAAACAAGCGCAAAAACAAGTTTTTCTTCTAGTCTAATGTTTAAATCGATAATATTTTAATTAGATGGGAATAAAAGCACTATGGGACGAAAATCTGTTTAAAAAGTCTTTTTCGTAATATCTTTTATAATTCCAATTGAATAAAGAAAAGCTAATCTAATTTAAAAAATACAGTTAAATTTCTAATGACCGGACACCGAAGGAACCATTAAAATGTGTCTGTAGAAGAGGAATTACCTCTCAAAAGAACTTGATACTTCCTTCGGAACGCTTCTGGGAACTGGGAATTATGTCCGTGGAATAAAAATAGGGTAACAAAATTGCAATTTTGCTTTAAATATATATTTTTAAAATTGGCTTTATTTACAAGACAACTTTAGGCTTTCAGAATTCGAGTATAATTTTGGCTATGTGAGCCTCACTTCCGGATCTGATGCTTTGTATATTCGATATATTCGGAAGTCGATCTTTCGCTCACTTATTTAAGTAATTTGCGTTCGTATTTGGGTAATAGTCCGCATTCTGATTTCAGTCAAGTCGTATAAAGTTGACTTCATGTTACCCGCAGAGAAATTATCAAAAAGCGTTAAATAGGCATTAGACGAATATCTATCTAAATAATTTCAGACGGAATGATAAACTTAATAAACTCTCATTCACCACTAGTTTTGCAGATACATATAAAAAAATGTTATTGGACTAATTACGAAAAAACTTTCACATGTTATATGATTTTAAACATATTTGAGGTATTCACAAAGTGTGCTATCATGGTTTAGTGTCATAATGTTCTAACATTTTACAATAGTTTAAAAATATTGTTGTTGTTTTGTAAACAAAAAGTGTCTTAAATTAATAGAACTTTGCTTGCTATGTTTATTACGCTCTCGTAATTAATCAGAAGAGATCTGAGCTGAGCGGCTGTGCCGAGCCGCATTAGTTTTTGTAAGCCGTCGCCGTTGATAGTATAATTTTATCCGGCTAACATCTGAATTTAACTTGCGGCTAGAAATTTTTTTAGCAAATCACTTGCCGTGTCAAATTAGATCGGCTTAGGACTCTGCTGTTTGGTAAGAAATCAAAATAAATATTATTTCTGATTTACGTGTGAAAAATGGAAAATAGTCTGGTAACATCTAATTAAATTTATAAATTGTTGGATTAAAAATAAAATATATTTTTATTTTAGGTCAATATTTATTTTTTATATGTGTTTGTTTTAAGTCAGCTGATTTAAATTCAAAATAGCTCACTGAATTATGTGGGCATGTTCGCAACAGTCGTATATTTTCATGTTATTATTTTAAGACATATGACACCTTGTGAATCCCCCAATTGTATATTAGTTCAGGAAAAAGTGAATTCGTTTATTAGTTTTAAAATACGGATATAAGTTTCTTTAAAAGAACAAAAGCCTAGATACAATTAAATTAGTTGTATATAAATTTTCATATTAACTCGAATAGTCTTATTCCTTCAATAATTTGACTTAGAATATACATTCGAATTAATATGAAAATTTATATAATAAATGTTACTCACCAAGATAAATAAAATTAAATTTTGAATGCGTTTCCGTTTATATTCGACTTACTGAATCCGTTTCGGCGGTCCTTTGGGTTACTCGGAGATGAGGGTTTTTCGGAGTTTTTAATTCAGATGAAATTATCGAACTGGTTTCTAAATAAATATATCTTAAGCCTATAAATAATTTTTGCCATCTAACGTGCGTGGAAATGCTACGGGTATTTGATAAGAAAACTAGGGCAAAGTGCCAAAAAGAAAATTATACTTAATTGGTAAAATTTTTTTTATCGTCACACGTGATTTTCCAACTGATCCCTCTGTCTTTCTATCTTAATTCCAATCAAAAAGTTAACTTTGTCGATTTTGTAAATTTTTCTGATCCAAAATCAGAAGAGACTTTTGAAATTTAATTTTATATTTTTTAATATGCTCCAACCTCGTCCATATTATGAAACTTTTGGTGCAGAAATTTTCTTCAGTTCTCTTTTGAAACTGCACAGAAAAAAATGTTTGCGCCAGTAAAAGAATTAATCAAAAATTAAATCTGCTTTAATTAAATATTTAATTAACCTGATTATTAATTAAATTAATTAATTAAATATTTAATTAACCTGATTAAATATTTAAATAAAACTGATTTAATTTTTGATTAATTCTTTTACTGGCGCAAAAAGTTTTTTCTGTGTGCATGCGTGTCCAAATAATGAAATTTTTGATTCACAAAATTTTAGTATTTTGTTCTTTCTCTCAAAAAAAAAAACTCACTAAAACTGCTTCTACACGAAACAAAGTACACTTTTCCATTCGTCTTTCACTATCAAACTTAAACTTATTGATGAATGAAAGTTGTAAGCCCTTCTTTGCTGTTTTTAAATAAAAAAAAAATTTTTTATCAAACTAAAAATATAAAAATAAAATATTTAAAATTTAAAATTTTAGTTATATAAATTAAGCAACTACTATTTGTCTAAGAAAATAATAAAAATATTATAATTTTTCTCTCACTTTTATAAAAAAAAACCGCAAATACCTCATCAAACAACTGAATTTCCCCGGAAAACAGCTCTAGCGGAGAGTAAAGGCACACGGTTAGTTGATATTTTATAAAATTCGATTTTCAGGCACGATAGCCGGATTAAGAATTTTAATAAAATGCTGACATCGTGCTAAAAACATAAATCTTTTCTTCTTTTTTTTATAATTAATGAAATTAAGTACCCATGAATCTCTGTAAAAATTCTATGTAAATAATTAAAGATGACATTAAAAACACATTTTTATTCAAACTGTTTTAAATCTACTCTGAATAATTAAGAATTATTACATTATCTATGCAAACAATAGGGAGGCACTCACTTAGGTGTTAACATTAATATTATATGGGAATTTCTTTAATTTAGTTATAAACACTGAATTTTTGAAGTCTCCTTATAACTTACTTTTACTATGAAAATTACCGAAATTATTTCATAAATTAACAAATTATTAACAAATAACTTCCTTCAGCTCGAATGGACCCATATAGAAGTATTAAAGTTCTGCAATGATTATTATTATTAAAGTTCAAACTCAATTAGTGGATTGTTTAGCACTACGTTTTCCAAATGAAATTTACCGCTTCCATTTTCATAGTATTTTCACTAGAATTAAAAAAAAACAAGTAAGAGCGCAATATTCGGCTATGCAGAATCTTATATACCCTTCACCATGGTGTGAAAATAACAGAAATTTTATAAATCTATTTTGTGCCACGCCCACTTGTCCAATCTCTCCCACATTTTGTCGGATGTTGTGTATTGATAAACAAGATACTTTAACACAATTTGGCAACTTTCAGCCATATTCATAAAAAGTTCTTATTTTAAGTTTTAGGTATGTAATAACTATAAAACGCTTTATGTTTTATAAACCTCTTATAAAAATGCGTACTCATAAACGTACAATAACCGCTTTTTAACTATTAACTGTTTTTATCGATTTTATGTTATACGTTTTGTTGCCATTTTATTGCTAGTGATGCATGAGGCTTCTATTCGGTTAACATGATATTCTATAATTAATATATTTTTTTATAATTTTAGATCTTAAAAATGATTCTAATAATATAAAAATACATTTTATTTTAGTTTCTAAACAAAATTTTGCCGAAAGGTTTGTTTGAACCTTTTTTTTTAATATACGATAAGAAAGTATTCGAATAAAAAGTTTGATAACTTTTTATTTGCATCACTACTATTTTGATTGCTTATTTTCCTTATTTTTTACATTTTTGAAGAATAACTCGTTCTTTAAACATTAAAAAAAATAATTGCAATAATTTTAAAAATAATTAAAGAAAATATCTGCATTTGCCTCTAAGTATGATCATAAGTCGGACTTGAAAAATTTCAGTCGGAGTTAGAACTGTTTTTTGACGACTCCACAGTCCTGGGTCTAACAATTTGCAGTTTGATAAAATAAACCATAATCAATCAAAACCTCGATTTCGAATGTTTGTGTAGTTTCGTCCGTTTGCATTTATGGGGACGATATGCACTTAAGACATTCTGCGCCACCTCGTATGAAGACCGATTAAAACTTTATGAATATGTAGTTCTAAAAGAATTTTAATTACTATTGTATCAAGTGCCAGAAGTGTCACCCTAATTCAAATTGTTCATTCATACGTATTTTAAATGCACATAATGAACCAAGAAATCGCAAAAAGAACAACAAACAAAACTACGAGTAGAACAAAATCTGAATCCACTTTAAAAAATCCAAGAAACAATAAAAACTTTTGTTTACGTACGAAATAGTTTTAACGTTAAAAATTCAAAATCACAAAAAACCTAAAACCAAATAAATAAATAAACAATTTACACAACATGAAATAAATATTATAAATTTACTTAAGAATTTGCATAAAATAAAACAAATACTTCGTTTTGTGTTTGTTAAGTGTAAAAAAAAAAAAAAAAAAAATGTGAAGTTTGTTTAAAATTTTTTTATTTTTGGATTTGTAAGTACATACAAACATACATACATACATACATCCATACATATTTTACAATATAAAGCAAATAAATGATTTAAGTAAAAAACATTTATTTGTTTAGATATTCATTAAAAACTAAACAAAAATCGCATTTTAAATATTGCTTTTTTATCGTCGGTATTTGTGATTTTTTTATTAATTTCGAACTAAACAATAAAACTGACTGTCAGTCATTCGTAGTTAGCGTGATAATTGTCTCTCAGCTTTAAAGCAATTTCTATTAATATTCAATTTGATGAACATTTACAAACTTACGATTTATCTTTGTTTTAGAAAAAAACTTTACGATACATTTTTATTTTAAAGGAAATTTATAACACATTTTAATTTTGAATAAAACTTTCGTTCAACAAGAAAACTTACGATTAATTTTCGCTTTACGATTAAATTGGATTTTTGAAAAAACATACGATATAAATTTTTGTTTTGAAGAATATTTAAGGTATTTTTTATTTTAATGAAAATCTATTATGTGTTTCGGAGAAAATTTACACTAAGGCCGCATTTAGATTATGCAATTGACGCCGAGTTTTTTTTCTATTGCTACGAAACTCTTTTCACATTTACATTAAAATTTTTTCAAGCATTTTTCCAATCAAATGTAAACAAACCAACTGTGTTGTCAACCAACCATTTTCTATAATAACTAAGCGATTAAAAATTCCAATAGATACAAATAAAAATTGCACTTTTTTTTAATATGTAATTCAAATTCTATTATTATGCAAATACATACCGCACTTGATCATAAAGAGGTAATTAACTCAAAATTTAAAAATTTTCAGTAGAAGCAAAACAATTTTAAATTTTATATTAAAAGGCATGTGAAAAAGATTTTTAAACCAGCCGTTTCATTACCAAAAATATCTGATATTTTTATAGCGGGTTAATATAAATATTACGTGTCGATTTCTTCCAAAAAGCGAAAAATAAAAATTTTGAGTTAATATCCTTTTTGTGAATGAGTGCGATATGTATGTATGTACAAATTTGTAATTATTTATAAATTATTCAGATTTAAAATAATCTCTATAGCTAATATTTAGTTATAATTAAAAAATTGTACTTCCTGAACAACGCACCTTTAAAAAAAGGTACTTTTTTTATAAATATGTACTATTTTTAGAAAACGGCTTTCTGTAAACACTAAGATTTTTTACACTTTTAAAATATGTAATTCCTAAAAAGATAACTTTGAACATACATACATACATATTTAAAAAGCAACCCGCCAATTACAAATAAAGTTAAAATGTTTTTAACTATTAAATGTTCAAAATATTTTTAACTTTAGATGGTAAAAGTCAAAAAAATGACTGTCGAATTTTGCTTTAGATTATATTTTAAACCCCTAATTAATTTAAAATATTTTTATGAAAGTTGCGTTTTTCTTCAGCCAAAAAGTTGACAACATTTCAAATAAAAAACATTTTAAAAAGAAAAAAAAAAAATATTAAAATAAAAATGACAAACACTAATAAAACACTAAATAAATGCCGTCGTGCAACTTTTTCAACACCGTTACCTTCCCTACACCTCTTGCTAACAGACAAAATGTTGCATGCAAAAGTTGCTGCGTTAACTGCATAATGTAATTATGGTCTACATTTTTAGATTTTATATGATGATATGTGAAGAAATTTTCAAAAGCCTTCACTAATATTGATCTCTGCTCTATGGGACGAAAGCCTTGAACTTTCCTTAATGCCTGTTTCACACTATGCACATGAAGCACAGAAATATTTCATGAAACATAAGATGGGTGAAGGATCGCTTGTCGCACGAAGTGAAAAATTAAGCAAAAATTTCATATTAATCTTTGATGTTTCGCGAAAATTTTTGAAATTGAAATTAAGGCCCTAATTTTGTAAAACACAACGCACGCCAAAGTATTATATTGAAAGCAAAAACAAATTCATAAATATTTTGTTGTTGCTTTGTACAGAAATTTATTTACCGTTTTAAAATTTTCAACGCCACAAGCAATGAGGCGTATGAAATCTTAAAAACCAATGTGAATTTTTTTTAGAGGCAACAACAAAATTACAAAATATTTATAAATTTGTTTTTGCTTTCAACGTAATTCTTTGTCGCTGCGTTGTGTTTTACAAAATTAGGGCCTAAATTTAAGACTTGAAAGCCTATTTGTAGCTTTACCTGCAACAAACAACGTAACGTCTGAATGTATACGAGTTTTTAAAAGACACCAAAAGAAAAAATGAATATTCTTGAAGGGACATGACGCATAGTCTGAAGCAGATATAAGTTGAAATTGGTTTTATTTTTAAGTTCAACTTCTTTCAGTTATTCATATAGGCAGCACAGTCAACACAACTCTGTTATTGGGTCTACGATTTTAAATAATTGTAAAATTTATGATCCAGAATTTTTACGATTTACAACATTCAAACATGGCATACTGCCTGTAATTGATGAAAAATTCCTACAGTTTGATTATGTTGTCTATAAAGAATATTTTCCGTAATAAGCTAAACGACAACAAGGCGTTAATTTTTCACTTTGTCCCGTTTAAATAAATTTTTCTTTAAGTTTGTTTTATATTTAGCATATATGTACCAATAAAGACGCACCCTAAATATTTAAATATTTATTTCTCATACTGGCCTCTTCCTGCATTTCATTAATATAATTTGACTACAAATTTTTTTCCGTTTATTTGCTTGAACTTAAAACTTAGTGGGTTTTTCTCTTTATCGATGTTATTCAATAGTAATACAACATACGTATAAATTTAAACCGCTTTCGTAAGAGAAAATATTTACGAGTTGTCTTCCAAGCAAACTTTTATTCTTATTAAGAATTCCTACAATAAGTCTTCACTTTTTTACCAAATTTACAAAAAATTTGTGCTTTCAAGAAAATTAATAATACACATTCATTTCAGAGAAAATTTTGGATAAGTTTTTGTCACGTTTACGATAACTTTTCTTTTTTTTAATTTTCGGCAACTCTTTGTTTTATAAAAAAATGTACGATAAATTTTCATTCTAACAGCTTGACCTAAACAAGAGCGGATGGCGGAACGCTTTCTTTCGCATAGCCTCTACGCTGATATGCCATACCTAAACAAGAGCGTTTTTTTTTTTTTGTTTAGTAGAACCCACATAATAGAAATAAAAGGAAGAGAAAATGATGGAATAAAAATAGCTAAATTTCCATTATTTATTAACAATAGCGGCCAACTTCACTATTGAACGCGCTGTCAAAATCGGATTATCCAATAGCACAGCGTTGACGCCGCGCTATTTAGGGATGCTTCATACAAATTGTATGGGCATAAGAATTTTTGACAGCTAGAAAACGCTTTCCGCTCTTGTTTAGGTACGGCTGTAAGGAAAATTTACTATAAATTTTCGTTCTAAAAAAAGTAAACGAAATTTTTTTTTTTTTTTAATTTCCATCCTTTTCGGTATTGAAATACTTTCGATATTGTTAGCCAAAAAAATAATAAAATTTCTTTTATTTGTACATAGAATTTATGATAAATTTATTTTTTAAAGAAACTACTTTCTTAATTTTCTTTTAAAAAAAGTTTTACAGTAACTTTTCGTTTTAGTTAATAATTTATGATAAATCACTTTATATTGTTGTTGTTTTTGTTTAAGCTTTGATATTGGTTACAAGTAAAACCGGTGCTTATAATTCATATTCGCTTAACAGTTTTATTTGTTGATGGATGAAGTCCTGATGATCTGGCCTAAGCAACCAGTTAAATAAGCATAGAAATAGTTTATCCCATCAACAATAAATGTCCGTATTTTTATCAAGAATTAAAATTGTAAATTAAGCACGATAAACAAATCTTGTTAATCATAGATTCTCAACCATAAAAAATATTTATGATTTAAAAAAAGTTAACGATAGATTTTCGTTCAAGAGAAAATTCAGAATACACATTCCATTTATAGAAAGCATACTATATATTTTCGTTAAAAATATCTTTGTGATAACAAAAAATTTTTTTTCCGAGAAAATTCAAGATAAATTTCGGTTTTTATCGCAAAATTTTCGTTAACGATAAGTTTACATTGAAAATAAACGCCTAATTGTTTATACCTATAAGAACAAATTTTACGATAACTATTCTTTTTAGACAAAATTTGCGATAAAATATCTTTCTGAGGAAAATTTCTTATAAATTTTCGCAATAATGCAAATTTACGATATATTTATTTACACATAAAAAATCTTCTTCTTTGTACGGTAAATATAAATATATAAAGAAAATTCAACATTTTTTATTTTTCGAATTTATTCTATAGCAGACCATACACGATTCAATTCAATTGTCAACTGAGTCGGTTGTTGTCCAAATCAGAGCGTGTATGGCCTTGTCAGTTGATTAGTTTGACTGTTGTCGAGTTGGTTGAAGAAAAATCAAAAGATTTTGATTTTTTCAAGTTGACTCCAAGTCTTTCAATTCGATTGTACTGTGTGTGCTTAAGTCTCTTGATCAGCTGTCAAAATTTATGTTTGTAATGTTTTTTTGCAAAGAAAAAGTGAAATATTTTTAAAATTGTCTTTAATTTCAATAAAATTTTAAATAAAAAAATGACATTGGTGGCAAACATGGATACTTGGAGAGAAAATAAATTTTTGTAAAATTGTAAAAAAAAATCTAAATTTGACAGTTGAATTAAAATCTTTCATTTCAGTTGAAGAAGTGTGTGGCCAAGTATCAATTCAGTTGAAAGACTCAGTTGACAATTGAATTGAAAAGTGTATGGGGCGCATATGATAGTGTATAAAGTCATTTCTGAAAAATTGAAGGAATATGACTATTACAAAAAAGCTTTATAAAATACATAACTGAAATTGCGCTCATGGAATAAATTCGAAAAATAAAAAATGTTGAATTTAATATAAAGTAACCTTCAGAAGGAAATAATTCCCAGTTTCTATATAAAGTAAAGAGAATATTTTTCTTTTGAGTGAAAACTTGCGATTAATTTTTGTTTAAAAGAAAATTTACGATATATTTTTGATTAAGGGAAAAATTTCCGATAATAAATTTCATGTAAGTGAGTCAATAAATAAAAAAGAGGAAATTTACGATAAATATTTATTTCGTTTTAAGCTATTTAAAGCAGTGTTCGAAAATAAACAGTACATTATTTAGCGTTCGGCTCACACACATTCAAGAATGATATCTATTTGTTTAGTGATTGTGTAGAAGTACACAACCCTTAGTACCGTTCGTAAATATTTTCAAGAAAGAGCCGAACATTATATAGTGTTCTGTTCTTCGTCAAAAAACAGAACAATTGTACTGTAGACAAACATTATATTTTTATGTTCTATAATGTTTCTTTTTTATATTGATAAAGAAATGAGCAAATAAAAATTTTTAGCAACGGCCATATCACGAACAGCTTTTGTGTGTATGTTGTGTATACGTTTTCTTTATGTAAAATTATTTTGCTGGCTTTTTGTTTGTTTTCTCGTATGTGTATTTTGTTGTTGTAAAAAATGTTTGATGTTTTTTTACCAGCCAAAAGCGACGAACATTAATTAGCCGAACTGAACACAATGAAGTTTGTAAATTAAAAAAAACCGAACGGAGTTAAATGTTTTCATCTTTTGTTGAGTTTAATAAAAACAGTATTATTTTTGTGTTTGAAAGATGACTGACTAACAGGGAAACGTTATTCGTTTAATGACGTTCTACACAAACACAAATCTACCGAACCGTATACTAAGGAGCGATATTTAGTGTTTATTTTCGAACACTGATTTATAGGCATTAGCCTTTTATTGGGTTTAACGTTCATACGAATAATTTGTAAAGTTTTTCTTTAAGACGAGATATCTCTTGAAAAAAAATGTTTCAAAAACGAAAATGGGTTTTGTGTTACGCTGTTTACACGTTGCAAAATAAAAAAGAATATTTACATATTTTAACACTTCTGTGTTTTTCCCCAGAACATGATTAATAAAAAGATTTGTTTAAACTTCACGATTAAAAAAAAAAATTATACAATTTTCAATTATTTTAGTTTTGTGTTTGTTATTAAAACTATAAAACTATTATCACTATACTTTTAAATTATTATTACAAAACGAACTTATTTAACATTAGAACGATAAAATTAACATAAGATATACAATTTTAAATTAAAATAGCAGAGCGGTGAAGGACATTACAGATTATAAGTTCTTTGCTTTCTCCAGACCTCTATATTTGTTCGAAATATTCCTACCAATCATATGTTTTATCTATTTTAAGATAAAAGTCCTAAATTTTTCTTTCAGTGCACCACTGTGCACCAACTACGGATGTGCATGTAAAAATGTTTTGAACGTAATTTTTTGTTTCTATGATTTTAATCTCGACAACACCAACAATTCTATTAAGTGGCAATAAAAGTTGTTATTAATAACGGCAATAGATTTCAAGTGCAGCTATTCCACATAAGTGGGAGAGTTTATAAATCGGACGAGAAAGGGACAGAACATGACGTTTACATTGACATGACTACAACAATTGTTTACGTAGCACATGCAATAAAATGTATCATCCACCGCCTGTTGGTTGTGAAAAATTATTTGCAATAAAATAATTTATTTGTTTTTTTTATGGAACTGCCTTTTAGGAAAATCAAATAATTTTGATTTTAAGCGTTTATTGAATAATTTAAGGATTTGTTAGACGAGGGATGGATGAATAACACTAAAGTATGTTTATGACATATTTGGGAATACACAAAACTACAAGATAAGTAAGAAAGCATAGTCGATCAAGCCTAACCATTTGATACCCTACACCACAGTATATAAAGACAAGTTATTGAAGGTGTACCCTATTTGTGACACACGGGCAATCATGGACCCTCCGTATTAAAATTTTGTAATTGAGGTTAAGATTCATGTGAAAGTTCTTTGTGCCAATTCTTTTTCAAATATCAATATCTGTATGAAATTTGTGTGCCTTTGGGTGATTTTAGGAAGGGGGTTTAATTTTGGACCTACACTGGTCACAAGTTCAGTGCTCAAGCCTGACACTGATCACTGCGTTTTTGTAGTGTATGGCGGTGTTTTTTTCTATTTACGTAGTGAACTGAGTAGAAATCAAAAAGATTTTGAAATTACAATTATATTGAAACAAGTATGTTAAAGTGTACATACATGGCGGATTCCCACTTGGAAGCACTACTTTTTTCCTCTCTGCTAAAAAAACAATTTGATGGCTGATTACGTTATTAAAAAAATGTAACTTTTTTGTTCGGTAATATTTCGGGAATGATCGTAAACACATTTTAAAATCATTGCAATACACTCTGCTTCCATGTAGGAGAATAACAGAAGCACTTAGAACATTGATTTTTCTTTAAAATAATGATTTTAATTATTCACTTACAAACTGCTTTCTTATCAGGGATAATGTGTATAAGGGGTAATGAAGTTGTTTAACCATTTTTATTTACTTAAATTTAAATTTCACTTCTATGATATTCGCTTCTCTGCTGCTTATAGTATGTAATAGTAAGCGCACATTTTGTTTTCTTGCTTCCAGAAACGAAACCTTTAAATGTTTTATTGGTATGTTTGTTTCACCTTTGTTGTATTCCGCTCTTGGTTAACACAAAAACTCTCAATTATAAGACACAAGCAGCATGCCTCATATGGTTTTCGTAATCATTTTACTTTGAAAGTTTGATGTATTTAATTAAATAATTTAATAAAATAGAATATGGGAATTTTTGCTTATTATTTTACATGAAACATGAAAAAAATATTTAATAATACACAAAATGTGGCATCGAGTTGATGTATAAATGACGCATAAAATATGACAAAATTTAATGATGATGTTCGTCTTTGGATTGATGTCACTTTTTGCCTCGGGAGTAGTATTGGTAATAAGGACTTGTTCCAATAAAAGTTGGTAAGACTATTTAGATTGCAATTAAATTTAGATCAAATGTATATAATTAAGGTTATATACATTTGATCTAAATAGTAACCAATATATTAAGATGGGTTACGGGCACAAAGATTATTCCGGGAAGCAAATTGTAAGGTGGCCATTTGAGATTATGGGCCGATTCTTACCATTTTCACTTGGTTTGTACCTCATAACAATTAAAAAGTTTCTACCAAATTTCATCAAATTATCTTCTAAATTGCGACCTGTACCTTGCGCACCAAGTCACATAGACATTGTTTATTAGACAAGCAACCAGCCATCCTGCCACCCGGATGGACGGGCATCGGTGTACTTAAATGTGGGTCTAGGACCACTATTTCTTAGTCTTACACACATTAGCACAAACGCATAACACCCTCCTTACTATTGTGGTGTGGGTTTTAATAGTATTTTATGAACAAGCAAATGACAGTATGACAAATATGACTGTCTCTTAATTCTGACGTAAAAATTATTTAAATGGTTAATAAAATCATTATGTATTTATTAATCCTTCTTCATAAAAATCGAACAAAAAAAAAATTATATTCACTTTAAATAGAGCAGAACATTCCCGTATTTAACGCTAATTTTCCTCTACCCACCAACCCCCCAGGAGTCCGGTCTGTGGATATCATTTAGTTAACATTAGGACTTGGTTCATAATTTATTAGTTTATCTTTGTGAAATAAAAGAATTTGTGCAACTTTTTTTTATATAAAAATATCGAGCACAACTTGGGGAGTGTGTGCAAATAAATTGTAATTATTCAAATTAATTACGAAACGATAGTAAACAATGAAAAGGGAGTTCTTTTTCGTAAATATTATTATCATAAGTTTTATTTCATTATCAAAATTTGCGATACGATAATTAACTGAGGTGGTTTGTTGATTTTTTACCATTTTTTTATCGTTTTTTTTTTTTTTGTTATTAAATATGTAAATAATGGTTAATAAAATGCCATCAAATTAAGTAAAATAAATAAGTTAATATAAATTATTATTTGTGATAAAAAAAAAACCAAATGAAATTGAAAATACAAGCGACCAAAATGCAACAATTATCGCAAAAACCACACAACAACCGCCTAATTTAAACGCCACTTAATATTTGTGTTTTATTTATATAGATAATTTTCATTAAAACACAAACCACCCTCGTTTAACAATTAAAATGTAAAAAAAAACTTTGCTGTTTTTAAACGGATAGACCCAATTGGCCACCTAAAGCTGTATTCGAGGCAGACCTAAAAAATTTAAAGCAAAAGTACAAAAACGCACGACAGAAATCTATATGAAATGTATATTTAATCTGCTAGTTAAGCTATCCAAAAAGGTAGACTTAGAATATAGTTAAAGGCTAAGCGCTATATAAAAAAGCTTAACGCGACTTTAATTGTTTTATAGATATGTGAAATAATTAAATCACCTTTAAATTAATCAAGGTCACAGAATATACTATATATACAGGGTGGCCCAAAATTAACGAAGGGGTTTGAATTGCTTACAACATTTTTATTATAATTTTTTTTTCTTTTCTTTTCGCCATCTTGTGAAAAAGATTTGGGGAATTAATTATGAATAACTCTTCAATCTACAAAAATAATAACATCCACAATTTTGCGAAAACTTATCGAAAATATGCTAAAAAGAGCACGAATTTGCGAGACAGAAAATGGGCACCACTTGCGAGATATTATTTTTCATAACTAAACCAAAAATATTCCCCATTTATATACTGTATTAAAAAAAAAAATTTTATAATTATTTCTTAAATAAAAAGTTGTAACGAATTCAAACCCCTTCGTTAATTTTGGGCCACCCTGTACATCGAAGACCCTATCGAGCATTACGAGCCCTAATAGCGAATATGATGTAACCAACATCATTTTAGATTTTTGTTTTTTGATGAAAATCGAAAATTTTTGATCATTTGCATCATCTCTAAAAATCTCTGGGAAGTACCGTTACGAAATAAGAGCAACATCAATTTCAAACGATACCTTAGACTTCAAGCAAAAATATTTAAAAAAGACCTTCTCCTGTAAAATTTCATTTTTGCTATAAGGACTCGATTATTTCGCTATGTTTACCCCATTTTTTATTGTGTCTATAAAAATAATTAAGTAAAAGTAACAACGTTTAAAGGAACCCTATTTTGGACCCCATTATAGATAAGAATAATGGGTTACTAGTTCAAAGATTTTAAGTTAAATATATATTCCGCTGCTGATACTTGGATATTCTGATTCAAAATTAAACTGTAATTCTTTTTCATATTTATCGAATTTTTGTAATTTTAGATCGTTAAGGTCCGCTATAAAACCTGAGTCTAAAAATGACTTATTCACACAACCAATATTTTTAAAGGAGGGTTAAGTGTTCTATTGAAAAAATGTCTAAACTATAGAAAAAAATATTTTTTGACTGATAAGATATTAAAAAATATAAATATGCACACACTTTTGTACGAAAGCTTAATGCTTGTTTTTTAAAATTAAAATAACAATTTTTGTTTAGAAATTTTTATTCAAAACCGAAATAAATTTGAGTCTTTTTACATAAAATTCGCCAGCAAAAATTTTTCTTTTTTTTTTTTTTTTAACAGGCAGTTAAACGCACAAAAAAAATAAACAAATAATTATGGCATCTAAAAAATCCAAACAAAACAAAAACTCAAAATATTTTTTACTTCCCCGATTATTTAATTTCCACGTTAATTTTTTAAATTCTTCCTAGTGTTGCCAGAAGGCAAAAATTCCTACATGTAGGTATTTTCTTAACTAAAAGAAAAAACTAAAAAGTTAAAAATTTTTCTAATTCTTAAAATTTTAGATAATTCCATTTAGATCTTTTAATAGACCACAACAATGGAGAGGATATTATGCATTTGTGCTGCTCTTTGTAACACATTAAAATATTGTTGCCAGGCCAACCTTTCAGTACACCGATCGGCTCGTAATCACTTTCTGATTCGATATTAAAGCCCGCGATTCCTGTAACATTTGGTTTAGCAAAACAATGCTACGGAGCACGACTTTTTGTAGAAACAATTTTGGCTGGCAGCTGATTTAGCGTTTCGCACCTGTCAAATTGTTGCCTAGATCGTGTGAAATAACACTGTTAGATTTTTTTTTGGCGTTGTTTAAAGTCTTGGTCTTCGTATATTTTCCAGCTACGATTCACTACTTGATAGCTAATATTCGGCCTTATTGTGTAAAGCGTTGGTAATAGATTAAAGTAAAACATTACCTGTGTTCTTAAATATCTTACAAAAAACGACTTAGGCGATAACGACAACGCCTTACACAGAAAGGCCGATTAATCACGTAATTCGCATAACAATACAATTTTAGTTTTTTTATACCCTCCTCCACAATTAGTTGTGAAGAGGGTATACTAAGTTTGTCATTCCGTGTGAAACTTTGTTATTATTCGTCTTATACCCCATAAAGTACATATATTTTGGCTAATTGAGTAATTTTAAGTCAATTTAGCCATGTCCGTCTGTTGAAATCAAACTCTCTTTTGAAAACCTCAAAAGAAATAAACATACTTGGTATCAAATTACTTGTAGTTATCCTAAGAAGTTTGGGATTGAAATTCAGCAAAATCAGTTCAGTAGGATCAGAGCTAAAATTAAAAATGTTAAACCACCACCTTAAAAAATTGATAATTTTGTTACAAAAACAAACAAAAATGGTGGAATAGATTTTGCAAGAATTCGTTTTATTCGAATGGAAATCACTCTGTAAAATTTCGTGAAGATCCGTCCATAATTTACCCTAGGCCCCATATAAACCTTCCTACCAAAAAACTGTTTAGAAGGCCTTAACCCGTATAAATAATGCTATCATTACAAAATTTGGTACGTCCCAGTTTTAAAGGACTAAAAATGACACTGTGAAATTTAGTAAAGATCGGTTTATGATTTACCCTACGTCCTATATAAACCCTACTCCCGGAAAACAATTAAGTACGACTAAAACCGTAATTAATAATGCTTTCAGAATAAAATTTAATGCTTTACAGTTTTTTAGGACTAGAAATCACACTAATTAGTGATGAATATAGTATGAAACCCACTCTTATACGCTTAAATCCGTAGCAGATATATTTATTGTGTTAACATTTCTTCCAACTTAGTTTCATATGACCAGAAAATATGTCATGCAATTCTGATGGTCGGTCAATAATTTAATATAAAGGGGGAGGGTATAAAGGATTCGGCACAGCCGAATATAGCACTCTAACTTGTTTCTACTAATTTTTTGGAGCAAAATTTGTAGGAAAAGAGTTAATTTATTATTTACCTCGTGGTTTTTTTGAAAAACTTTCAGGCAACACTGGCTCTGCTTAAAATTCCCATGGTGTTTTTCCTCAGTATGTGTGTAAGAAAAAACTGCTGCCAGTTTTTTTTATTATAATTTAATTAACAAAAACAATAAATTTTTTCTTTTCATTTAATTAGTATTCAATTTATAGCTCCCCACTAAATATTTATCTTTTTTATTTTTTTCTTTTGTAGTTTGTATAAATTAGATCGGCTGACTGATTGTAATAAAAATTTGAAGACGTATTTTTTTATTAAATAAATAAAATAAACTTATTTGCATTTGTGTTTTTGTTTATTGCTGTTTTTATTATTCCTGGAGCGTTAATATGCAATTTTAGTTGATAGTTTAAACAAGTTTGAACAATTAAATTTAAAAAATTCTAACTTGTTGCGTGAGTGATTCGATCCATACATTTCTAAATTAATATTACAAAAGGTTTAGAAAAACATGCTAATGGACACGTAAACTAACTTAGAATTATATGTTCGGCTTTTCTGAATCTGTATTACCCAACAACACTTTTTTGTGGGAAATATCTAAGCCAAATGTTATTATAAACATAGATCTGCATGGCGATAAGACGAAATAAAAAGCCAGCTCAGAAAAATGTTTAATATAAACAAGTATCTTATAAGATCTTCGTCATCTTGCGATAAGAATAGAAAGTTATTTAAAAACCATTTTAAGCTTAAATTAAATCTTTTTTATTGCCACGCTGACTTTTACAATCGCGCCCACATTTTGTCGGATTTTGTGTAATGATATCCAAGCTACTTGAACAAAATTTAAAAACTTTGGCTCTTGCCGTTCTCCATATGTACAAAAACAAAAAAAAAACAGGATTTATGGGTAAAATTAGATGAAGTAGTGGTATTTAGGTCATATCTCAGCCATTTGTGGACCGATCATTTCAATAGCAAAATTTAACGGAGCGTATGTGAGATAATTACATATCAATCATGTCCCCATTTTATCGGAAGTCTTTTGAAAACCAATTTCAACAGACAGACGGACATCGCTAAATAAACTTTAACTTAAATCAAATATGAGGCTATCAGCGTTAAAGTGGTGTAACCCACAATATAATTTGGTTACAGTTCTGGTGTAAGATATGTTCTTTTCTTGGCACAGTTCTTTACAGTGCAATAGTCGAGTAACCCAACTGTTTGTTTCCAAAACAGAGTGCAGTAGAACCATAGTTTTTGCACGGGCCGTTACAACCAAGTGCTATAGTGCAAGAGTAGTGTTAACTCCTCATTATCTCAAAAAAAGTAGTCTGGGGTTACACCACTTCTGTGCTGATAGCCTCATATATAAACTATAAAGGGCCATAGATCAACCTTGCATAAATATTAAACGGAATGAACAACTTGTATATTCCGTAATTTGGGTGTGAATAACAGCTACTATCTGATTTCCCAAAGGACCTCAGCAATAACCCGTCTAGGGTCCATTCGGACAAAAGACCTTCTATTTTCCGTGGCACAAGATAGGACTTTGGTAAGACGTGATCTAGGGAGACCTTAACATGTTAAGCCTTTTTCAGGCTTTTAGCATTGGATGCACCTATAAAACCCTAAGAGTCCAAAGGCAATAAATACACACACACACACACAGAAAAAATAGAAAATCGACTTTAACTAAACAATTCGTTCAGACAATTAAATTTTTTACTAAATTTGCTCCTGCAAAAGATTTGATCATATCAATTAACGGATTTGTATTTTCGAGTCATGCTGCACAAATTTAGTCAATTAAAAAGTTAATTGCATTATTAAAAAAACACAACATATACACAAACATTTAAAATTTTATTAAAAAAATTATTTGCTGGAAACAAAAAATTAATTGAAAAAATTAATGTACATTAATTTAATTAATTGTTAATTAATTTTTTTATTGAACAATTCTTGGCAAAGCAAAGCTTTAGCATAACTGGTAAATGAAACATAGTGCGGTTTATCACACTGTACTTTTTTAAGTTTATTTGTCTTTAACACTGTCTATTAATCTTTTCCCCCCCAGTTTACGGCAAACCAAAACTTTATCTGGTGCTAGGGTAGCCAATGTTTTTAAGATCTTAGAAATATCATTTAAGTGCCTGTGGTTTAAGGACAAAACGAGTGGTGGCGGAGAGATTTTGAAAGATGCCCCAGGTTAGCGGTTGACCTTTGAATACTATCAAATCTACACTGATAGAAAAGGCGTCGTAACGCTGATGTATTTTGACATCACCACTTTGAAAAGTGTCTTCGTTTTTGACCCCCTGCCACTTTTCATCATTTAGAGCCACTTTTTGGGTTAGAGATAAGCGATTAAATTAACTTTAATCTCCGTATTTACTTTTTGAGTTGTATTTTTTTAAACTTTTTTTTGCTAGTTTAAGCGGCCATTGATGGTGGTTTAAACCTTAACTTAAACTGTCAACATACATTTGTTAAACATAAACAATTAATGCAAAAATATAAACAAAAAATTATTTTAAAAATAAAATATATACTTTTATATAATTTTTCCTTTCTATATTTTTTCATTAATATATATTTTCTTTAAACGTAAAAATTTCTACCTTGTAAACAATATTAAATTCGCATATTTTCTTCTTCTTCTTTGAAAACATCCATCTTGCTTTGATAAAAAGTTTACATTTGCAAAAAAAAATATTGCCATTTATTAATGCTCAGTATGGTAGCACTACATGGTTTAAGCCACAACCCAAAAATATCAAATTCAATTTATGCTAGATTAACTTAATTCGCAGATTATCTAATTATAGAATAAAATTAACTTTAATCTCAAACCCAAAAAGTGTCTCTTAGATGTCAGCCTAAGCATCACTTGGCCAAATTGTTAAAAGGTAAATTAATGCCAGAGACGGGATGACACATCTACATTACAGAAAAATGAAAAATGGCATCAGTGCGATGACTCAGTAACATCGTAGAAAGGTCTCATTAGGCTCCATTCAATGACAAACTGTCATTAAACTGAGTCATTGGGATTGACTTAAGTCAAAATAAGAGAATATTATTATTTACTTAACCGTAACACATTTTTGTTTCACTTTTGTTGTATTACGACTCTTGTTTACAGAATAAACCTCAATTATAAGGCACCAGCAGCATGCCCGGCATGGTTTCCGTAATCATTCTACTTTTAAAATTTTATGTATTTAACTAAATAATTTAAACAAATAGAATATAGGAATTGTTGCTTCTAATTTTACTTTTTAAACCTGAAAAAATGTAAACAATACACAAAATGTGGCATCGAATTGATGTCACATATAATATGACAAAAAAAAATTTGCATGATGTTCGTCAATGGATTGAAGTCACATTTTGCCGCATTGATGCCATTTGTAATAATATTGATGGCACAATTCTGATGTTAGGGGATTGTCACTATAAAGATGCATTTTCTATTATTGTATGGAAAAGTTATTTTTCTTCATATTCATATTCTTAGTTTAAGCGAGTACAAATAAATTAAGATTTTTTGTGTGCTGCAGCTAACCCTTTATTGGTTACACTGTGGTAGAAATTGACACGTTTTAACCTTATTCGGGTACGCTGAATTTTCAATAAGCTAAAGCGTTTTTGAGTTACGCAAACATATGTTGTGCAACCTCCTCCATATTAGAAATAGCTCTATATCTCGAAAACCAGAGCTAACCTAAAAAAACTTCTAGCACCACTGAATTCAGCGTATCCGAATTAGGTTAAAAAGTCAGGTGCCCAGTTTGTCTGTTTTTTCAACAAGCACAGCGTTATAAATCATTTATGACAGACCGGTACATGCAAGCATATAACCCGTTAATAAATATTGCAAACACTCATTGAACTATTTAAGTTTAGTACCAACTTCTGGCAAATACTCCTAGTGGCGGAAATGTTAATAGTAAGAATATGTAATATTCCTAAAATGACAAACAAGTAGCAAACACTACTCCTTACCATATAATCGTAACTAATTGCCAAAACAAGTAGTACTTGAGAAGTGAGGTTATGGATGGTTGTTAAAGAAGGTGACAGTTTAACATGTATCAATAAAGATGACATGCTTCTAAACATTTCATTTCAATATGGGCAAAATATAATTATGTTGGTGCTAACAATGACGTTATAAGTAGTTGATGATGACTCCGAACAGTGTCAATTAGAGTAAATAAAATTTCATCAATATAATTGATTTTATAATTGATGTTGATGCGATATTTATCATTATTTTGTTCTTTGGTTAACATTAGTGGCTCATTAGAATTTATTGTGAACTTTTTTTTTTTGTTGTTGCTACAGATGTGTGGCATGACATTGTACTGACATCATTAAGTTGCCGCCCACCATTTAATATTTCCGAAAATATTATTTCACTGTCAGTACATTGTAATACTGTCTGCTTTCGTTGATACGACGATAATTATATTGTTTGCTATTTACAAAAAAAAAAACTAAATAAAAAAGAAAAGATAAATAATATCACAAACATAATTAAATGTTGGAAAATATATCCTCACTTGTTGGCTGCACAGTGGGGTAAAAACAAAATATTTGAAAATGCAATTTAAATAATTTTAAAAAGCTGGTTAAATTGACATCAAATTCAAAATGGGCATAGTAGAGATCATTGGAAGTTATAGTTTTGACAATGGACTCCATAAGCATATAACTTTTTTTTATTTGCGTGGCAATTTTTGACTTTTGAAATTGTTAAATATGGGGTATATAACCTAAAAAATTGGTCTGTGTCTATAATGAATTTTGGCACGCTAAAGATCTGTTATTTATTCCCACTTATTCATATAACGAAAAATGCAGTGAAAACGACAAAATTTGTGCCAGAAAAGCATTGTTTGCGGAAATTGTTGCATAATTTCTTCTCTTAAAAAAAAAGTGAAGCTGAAGCACGTCGATTGCTTTTAGGTCTTATCATGAATATGCTTCATTAATTCCAACAGGCAATAGATGTTATATGTGGTTCGAACATTTTTAACCGGAGGCATTAAGTAGGGAAAAGAATAGTCGCTGTAGAACAAAGTTACGAATAGATCTGCAAGCAGTCAAAAGATAAAAACGGCATTTTCAAAGTATTGTCAACAGAATTCGTTGTTGTAGTAATCGTAGTAATTCGAAATTTTGATCTTACCAAATTTTTGGGACCTAGTTAAGCAGCAATTTATAAACGTTTGCATGCAGAAAACTTCCACACAAGATGAAAGACGGTTAAGCACACCCGAAATGCTGCTTGATCGCCATAATAATAAGTAAATTTTGATTCTAATGGCAACTGACAATGAAAAATGAAGAAGCTTTTGCAGATATAATGAAAAACTTATGTTAACTATCTAAAAATGGAACTTAACCAAATGGATTGTATTGGTCGCTAACATTCGGAAAGCGAATAGGCAAAAAGAAGAAGAATTCAAAACAGATCCATTATGAAAGCCCTTTACCGATAACGCCGAATATTTATGGTGCCGAGGTAATGTCATGAGTGACCCTTTTTTAAAGACCTGCTAAAATCAGGCCAGACGATAACAGGGGATCTAAACCGAAGACCATTTATTCATTTAAAGAGAGTATTGTCTACACTACACACTAGCAGACATGAAACCGTCATATGTCATCATGACAGCGTTCAGCCACTTGTTTTAATACATACCAGTAAAAAATTTGAAAAATAAGTGACGCAGAAGAAAAACATCTTTCATTATGGTCACCTCTAACAAACTATTTTAAAGGCATATTTTTAAACATATTAAGGTCAATTTATTCATATTATTGTCACCAGTTAAATTAGTCCTCCCTCAAGAAGCCGCAACCATATTATGGTTGCCTCTTAACATGTTATGTTTAAATATGACAACAATTTGTTTATCATTAATAAATGTTTGGTTTTATATTACCAATAGTATTTTTCTTTTTTTCCAAGAGCAACATCATATGAACCACCGCATCGAGCCCCTACCGCAAAAATAGCTTAAGCGACATCATTTTCAATTAATTAATTTATTAATGCAAAACTTGCATTATCTCCCAAAATATCAGTGTCATATAAAATATTGTTACAATTTTATTGTGAAAACAATTTAAGCTTAAGCGCCAACCTTCATACAAATATTTATTGAAATAAAAAAACAACCCTTCTGATGTAAAATTTTGTTCCTTTCGCTTAACCCATTTCAAATTGCACCAAGTTTCAAATTGTATTGACTCGGGTACAGTGAGTGCTGGTAATTATTATCAGCGCTCGGCAAAAAATGGGTTAAACTTTTTTTGCGGTAAGGGCTCGACATGTTCGGAGGCAACCATAACCTGGTTGGGGCATTTCGATTGGGTAATAATTTTAGCAAAATATTGTTACCGGTGACAATAATATGTTTGAATTAACCATAATATGTTTAAAAAATTTCGTTTAAAATAATATTGAATATTATTTTTCTTTGGGTATGGCTGGAAAGTTTTGCCTCACCCGACTGATAGTTCAGACCTTCACCAATTCGGTAACTATTTTTTTTTCGATCGATGCAAAACGATCTCACCGGAATAAGCTTTACTTCAGACTTTGGTTTGCAAAATTGGTTTAAGCTTAAACCCACATTTTTTTTCTCTGCCCTAGTGTGCAGTTTTTTTCTATTTTTCTCTGTTTTTACTCTATTTGCAGTAAAAGGATTAATAAATATTTAATTTCACTCTACGAATATGCAAAACAAGAAAAAATATTTAAACATAAGGAAGCATTTCAATATCCATTAAATAAGAAAGTATATGTTTTAAGTTTTCCTAGAACTTGTAATCATATAAAACAATGGATAAACACCGTCAGCAATTTTGTAAGTTTTGGTGCAAATTGTTGGAAATAGGGGTGTGTTTATGTGAATGGATTGAAAAAAAATGTTTTCGGTTAAAATTCCATGAAGTTTATTTAGTTTCATAAAAATATTATTAAAACAAATAAGCATTTGTTCCTAAGCTGTTTTTAGAAAAAAGTCTAAATAAAGAATAGTTCTAAGAAAAAATATTAAATGATAAATAATACAAGTAAGTAGGTTTTCCCATTTCCTGGAAGTTTTATAAGATAAAAAAAAAATTTTATAAATTCCAGCATAATTCGCATATTTTACGAGAATATTTCCTAATTGCGCAAATTGTAAATAATATTTCATTATTTTTTATAATTAGTTAGAATCACTAAGATTATTGGTAAGCGTATCCCATTGTCTTCTTTGAAATTGCATTGGCATTTACATATTGCAAGTCTTATTGCTGAAATATTACATATGTTTTTTTTTTTGTATAAAGTAAACACACATGTGTGCGTTTTTTACATTACGAATCAGAAAACAAAATGTATTTAAAGTGTAAATAAAGCTGAGTACTCGTTTCTTTTCCCCTCGTCGCTCTTGCACATAAAGGAGCAATCTTCAAAATTAGACTTGGATCGTGTGAGTTTGGACTACTAAATAATTTTGAATCATACCTGCAGGAAATTTGTGTCAATAGATCTTAAAGTACTTTTCCCGCACAATATTATTATAAAAAGGGACGAATTGTGATAGGTGAAAACAAGACATACCACTTAACTGGTGATAATGTCCAGAGGAAAGGAAGTTGATACTAAAGACCTGCACAGATGTATCTGTTTATATCTGTTTCTGTGTTTTTTCTAAAGTGGATGCGTATGGATGAGTGCTCCTGTGTTTCTGATATGAGTTGATATTAATATGATTTGTAAAAGAGTGGATGTAAGTTGATACAAAAGCGAAAGAGAGTATCATATCTGTTAATATCTGTTTCGCAAAAGCAGATACTAGTGGATACTGATGGAATACAATAAGTTACTTATTGTACGATGCCGTTATTTTCAATTATTTTTCAACGAAAAAGAGCGTGAATGTATTACGAGCGAAAAAAAAGCCAAACAAAAAATTTTACAAAAATAAAATCCACAGGCTGCTTGTACTATGGTCGTACAAATTGCCAAGCAACAACAACACTACTAGTTACGTATTATACCTACGACGAAAATACAAGTGGAAGCGCTTGCAATCTTTCTTGATGAGCAGCACGATTAGCCTTTGTGTCTGCTGCGTACATGATTTGTTCTTGTAAAAATGTGTATGCTGCTTTTTTTTAAAGCAAACATTTTTGAAGATTTTAGTAACGGTAATATTTTTTTTCTTAAATTCTTTGATGCCTATGGTTATTTTGTTAAAAAGACATGTAGACAAAAATTATTGTAAAAAAAAATTACTGAAAGAACTGAACACATGTTATTTGTTTTTGTAAAAAAAACTTGGGTTTTTACCAACCAAAACTATTTTTTTCGTTTAAAGCATTTTCTTAAATATTTAAACATTTGAAAACATTAAAAAAGAAGTATGCTACATTTTATGTGGAAATAACCTACATACATAAATGCAAATGTTACAGTATGTATAATTGTTGGGTTAGAAAAATTAAAAAACGCACCGAAATTTAAAAAAATAGCAAACAATCAAGAAAAAACCCCTGAAGAAGACACTCAAAGGAGTGCTGAAATATTGATTTAAATAAATTTTATATCAAAAACAACCCTTAAGCTCGAAAATTTAATAAGTTATACTTTAGGTTTTTTATTTAATATAACCGTATTATGTAGAAAAAAAATAGAAAATTCATATTAACGTTTTGAAATATTTTTATTTTGAAAAGAATTGTTTGACTAACAGTTAAATTTGAGCACTAACCGCGAAAATAACGTAAGCGGCTTCATTTTAGATTTTTGTTTTTTTTTCTAAATAAATGACTTTAACGATTTTATAGCAAAACAATTTTATCCAGGGACCCTTTAAAGGAAACGACAAAACATCATATAAATATAACCATTAATATTGATTAATTATAGGTAAAGGTTAAAAATTACAATTATCATTTAATATATATATTTTATTCTGGTTATCGTAACCAATTAAAGAAAAATATATTTTAGGAATCACTCGTGTTTATTAGTTCTAAAAACCCAACCCTTTTGAAACTTGTTGTTGTTTTTATTTTTTTTTCTTAACCTACTTACAACTACAATTAATGTTGAGAGAATTTCAGCTAATTGTAGTGGGGAATGTAAGATGAGATGAAGCCACTGTTTATTGATGATGTTTTTTTGTTTAAGCTTTGATATTATTACAAGTAGAACTGTTGCTATAATTCTTATACGTTTAACAGTTTTATTTGGTTTAATATCTTTAGTTTTTCTAAAATCTTTATGGATGAAGTTTCCTGATGATCTGGCCTAAGCAACCAGTGAAATGCGCAAAGGAATAGCTTATCCCATCAACAATAAATTTCAAGTGTTTTTATCAATAATAAAAACTGGGAATTAAGCACGAATAACAAAATCTTTTAAAAATTAATTATTTGGTTTAATAGTTGTTTGTAACCAAAAAAATTTGTGGTTGAAGTAATGGTTATTTATGTATAACAAAAAAAATGTTTTTTACTGTAATTGGTTACGATAACCAATATAAAATACTAGCTTAACCCGGTGCGCTTCTCTACACTGCTTTAACCACTTTATCGGTTGAGAGATATTTAATATATGCATCCTATGGAAGGTAGTTCCCCCCTACGCCTATCCGCTTTATTTTTATTTTCAAAGTGAAGTATACCATAAGAGTGACTTCTACAAATTTTGAACATTCCCACTATAACAGTTCTCAAGATATGCGATGTGAAACATTGGCGTCCTACGATGGGCACCACTTCCCCCGCTGCTATTTTATTTCAATTTTGGGGCTCAGAAGATCCTACTACCAA
This sequence comes from Pollenia labialis, assembly GCA_949318255.1. Taxonomy (NCBI): domain Eukaryota; kingdom Metazoa; phylum Arthropoda; class Insecta; order Diptera; family Polleniidae; genus Pollenia; species Pollenia labialis. The sequence continues at coordinate 84,271,159 of OX439140.1, forward strand.
AAGTTCAACAAAATGCGTGCAGTGGCTCTTATTTATATTTCTATCTATGAGGGGTACTGCTCCTCCCCTGTTTACCCCGCCCATTTTTATACTGAAATTTATAGTTTGCCATAGTAGTATCTTTAACCACGTTTGAAGACTCCCCCTTTAATAGTTCTTCACTTAAGCGATATTTAATATATGCATCCTATGGGAGGTTTATTTTTATTTTCAAAAGTGTAGTATACCATAAGAGTGACTCCCACAAAGTTTGAACATTCTCGCTATAACAGTTCATAAGATATGCGATATTAAGCATTGGCGTACTATGGTGGAACCCCTTCCCCCGCTGCCATTTTATTTCAATTTTGGGGCTCAGAAGATCCTCTACAAAAAGTTCAGCAAAATGCGTCCAGCGGCTCTTAAGATAATTAATATTGGCATCCTATGGGGGGTACCAATTTCCCTGCCCCTATCGAAAAAATAAGTAGCCTATTTTATATACCTGATGTTACTGTAAAAATTTCAGGAAAATCGGTTCAGTAGTTTCGGAGTCTATAAGCCAACAAACACACAAACATTTTTCATTTTTATATATATAGATATGTAACGATAATGGTTAAAAACAACCAAATGAAAATAAAAGGAATTTTCCAGTAAACTTAAATAAAATACAATAACCATTATGTTTGGTCCCTGATTTTATCGTGAGCGACAAATTTAATACAAAATTTATATGAATTAGAATAAAAAAAACTCTCACCTATAAAATTGATTTTGGTGCTTACGTTATTTTCGCGGTTAAGGCTCGAATAATAAAATGTTTCACACGGAATGACAAACTAAGTATACCCAGCTAGTTGTGGCGGAGGGTATACATAACAAAAAGCCAACAAAAAACCAGACATGTCGCACACACACGCACTGTGTGTTGTGCTGTGGCAGTACAAATTGCCGAGCAACAACAGCAACACAAGCGAGAATCGTTGTTATCTGGCCATATTTCACGATTTTTAGGCATTTTGGCGATATTTTCCTCTAAATTATAAAAGTGCATATTTTTTGAGAAATACTTACAACACGGTAATTTTTGGTTTGTTTTATATAAATTACACTACGCTAGTTGGAAAAACAGACAAGCCGGGCACATGGCGTTTTAAAATAATAATTCGGCTACACTGAATCCAGTGGTACTCGCCGTTTTTTTAGATTGGCTCTGGTTTTAGAGATATACCGTTATTTCGAAAATGGAGGAGGTTGGATATTTGTATCCAAAAAATAAAAAAATATAACCAGAAAAATATATTTTTTTTCCAATAGATATTTGTAACCAATTTGGTTATCATTAACCAAAAAAAATAAATTTTACTTTCATTGGTTACCACAAACAAAATAAAATATATATAACGATAATGGTTAAATATTCCCAATTGAAAATAAAGGAATATTTCTCGTTACCTTATTAAAAAAATAATAATATGCAGTAATTATTTTCAGTCCCTGAGTTATTTTTTTGATTTAAAAACAAACAAGTCCATATAAAACAGTTATTTTTCAACGTAAAAATAAAAGGTCAAATTTTACTATTAAAAAGAGAGTTTTATTAAGCCGTCATAAATTAAAACTCAGTTGAGGAATAAAACATCGAATAAAACTGTTAAAACGAGAATTTTATTCAGCCGTCAAAAAATAAAACTCATTTCAGGAGTTTGATTTTAACCAGCATTTTATTAAACTAATTTATTGTACATTAATAACCAAAGCGCTGGTCAGATCACTACAATTTCAACGTAAAAATAAAAAAAAAGAAGAAAAACATAATGAGTGTTTAGACGTAAAAATTAAAATCCTTAAAAGAGTTGTATTTGTTGATGGTGTGATTTCTATTTTAGGGCGAATATTTTATGATTGCGAAATAAAACTCTCTTTTTAAGAGTTCATCCAAACTTTTATTTTTTCGTTGAAAAATGATTTTTAACTGTGGAGTTGAGATTTTTTTTCTAGATCACCATAGGATCTTAAAGAGAACTTTAGAACAAACCTATTGGTTGACTCCGTTTTTAAGCTAAAATTTTATGGATAACTCTTATTTACGGTCCTTGCGATTTTTTAATTAACTAAAATTTATTTCTAAAAAGTTTAATTTTATTAATTTTTTTAAAGCATTAGGTAATATTTAATTGTTTTGCTTTTTTATTTTTGTCAATGTTTTATTGTGTTTAAAATCGTAATAGTAATTTGCCGATTTTTTTATTTAATTTAATTTCTGATTTGTTTTTGAAAATATGCCGATTTCTTACCAAAACCATCTGGCACCCCTGGTTGAGATCGTATACAAGTTTTTATAAACTTTCTTATTTTCTTCAACTCGCCAACAATATTTTAAAATACAACAGATAACCACAGATATTGTAGAAATACTTATGGTGACAACAGATATTTTTAAGTAAAAAAAAATGTTATGTCATACTCAATCCAAAACCACAAGCAACTGTTTTGGTTTTTAAGATATGGTGAGTGGGCAAAAGCAAAACCATACAATATCAGTTACACTCATTCTCTCATTTATATCAGTAGTAATAGATAAATATCTGGTGTATCTGTTTCAACAATACTTACTGATACACTCGTGCAGGTCTTTAGTTGATACAAAACTAGTCATGTGACTGCATTTTGTGCGGGAGTGGCTGACTTTATGTGATTCTATTACTTTATCATGTAAACATGGTTCACTCGGGACAATATTATTTTTTATTTATTTTAACCAAAATTGAATATGTCCATTTTGGCTATTTCAGTGACCTGTTAGTGCCGGTTCACACAAGTCAAGTTTGACTCGTCAAGTCTTAAGTTGACTTGACTTGTGTGAACCGGCACTTACAAAGTGTCAAAAAGCTGCCAATTGACCTCTCCTAGGACTTCGCCATGTTAAAGTGGCAAGTCCCCTTCATATAAAGTGTTAGAACTAGAACCAATCCCTACCACTTTGAAACTGTTACGTGACAAGTTTGGGGATAGTTCCCTTTCCTGAAGGGATATGCAAAATTAAACACAACAATATTTTATTGCAACACTTTAACGAATTTTTCTAGGTATGTAAAACATAAAAAGTATCCTAATACACGCAGAGAAAAAACATGTTTAAATATGGTCACCTCCAACAAGACTATTTTTAAAGACAATTTTATAGATATTATGTTTAATATAACCATTTTAGTATCACTGACAATTATATTATGGTTAAATTAGTCGTCCATCAAGAAGCCACAACCATATGATGGTTGCCCCGATCATGTTATGGTTAATAATAACTAAAATATGTAATTTTACAATAATATAGTTGTCGTGAACAATAACATGGTTAAATTAAACATATTATGTTTAAAATTATTTTTAAATATAGTTTTGTTGGAGATGACTATATTTAAAGATGTTTTTCTCTACGTTCATTTACGAAAATTTAGACTTCGACCGACTTCGCTTGCTGCTAAGTATTTTAGTTAATCTAAATAGGTTCCATATTTTCTTAATATCTTCCTTGGATTTTCTGCGTGCACGATATGGTATGTGCGCATTTAGTATTTATCCCTTCTAGGAAGAGCAAGGCTTCCGTAAAGACAATCAGCCTTATTCCGGGTGTCGTGTTTTGTAGATGATTAAAGAACAAAGGCTGTGTGTCACTTTAATCTATTACAAAAAACAACACTGTCTATGACGACAACGACAACCGGAATAAGGCTGATTATTCCAAAAGAGAGGAAACATTTTTTCCAAAAAGCATAACAATGGTGGTCTCAGTCAATAGTTAGACCAGTACAAAAGTACCGAGGGCAATTTACTCCCGTAGTGTTAGATGCCGACCCCGGAGTACCCTGTCTCAAATAAGCGAAAACTTTAAAATTCCTGTAATTTTATATTTCTTTCATATCAACTGAACGCCCATAGATGTCCCATATCCGAGGGGAAAATATGGACACAACAGAAACTGTCATGCAACTTTAGCCCGCTACCATGTCTTTGTACTAAAATTACTCCATAGAAGTACGTCTATTAAACGGGAAAGATTGCTATTCCGATAATGCGCGTACTTTTGCCAAGCACTTGGTCAATTTACAGGCATTGACCAAACCTTTAAATTCCCCAGAAGGTGTAACATCAAAAGGTTGAATTTCTTCAAGCTGTTTAACCACGCCCCCACAGAAGTGTAAATCATCCCTCGGGGGGATTTTGTTTGGACCAAAAGGATAAGCTGCTGAACGACTGATTCATTTGATGTAAGCAACTGCCGAAAAACGCCCGGAATATACGACTAGACATGAAGCTGTAGCATTTAATCACGTTAAGGTTATTAAATATAAACTAACAATAATTAATCAAATCTTATTTTAATACGTTATTTTACGTCCTGGCAGTTCCTGAAGAAAATGTTTCCTTCACGGTAACTGCTAACACTTGTAGGTGTTAAGCGCTTCTAATCGGATGAGTCCAGCATTATCTCTTCTCCATCAGCGAGTGTGGCCACCATCATTGAAAATATTTTGAGGTAGTGGTTTCGGATGCAATTTGAGCATTTTTAAAAATGTAACTGCATATTTCGTAATCAGGGTTTAAAATGCTATCGCCATATTAGCAAAAGCAGCCAAATTTTTCCTTTTTCTTAGTTAAAAAAAAATCAAAATTAAAAAGCCGACAAGTTCCACTGCTAAAAAAGCCCACACTTTTCAAAAGCAGCAGCAAAATAAACAGACCAGCTTTTGCTTTTTTTACAATAGCAAAAATTTCTTATTTGATGGAACTCAAAAAGCAACTGCAATCACTTTTATGTTGTAGGAAAAAAAAAAGGTAGGAAAAATAATGAAATAAACAGCTTGTGTCTGAAAGCCTCCAAATCAAAAACCAATATAGGCTAGCAGCCACACAAACAGGAGAAAAAATCAGCGAAAAAAGCAAACTAATGTGCCAATGGCACATGATTGCGAAGAGACACTCGATATTTTTCATGCAAAACAAACACAACAAGAATTTCTTGTTGTTTTCTTTTTAATCGAAAGATCCATACGTGGGATTAATATTTGAAAATGATTTGGGAGCATATGGGCACGCAGATGTTTTTAACGAACGCATTCTGGACTTACAATTTAAAGCAAATTTGGGTCCGATGATGCTACCAAAGTGTTAACCAACTAAATGGTTCATTTTTTTAGGTGCTATGGAGTCTGCAGGTTGTGTATTGGTCTGACTCCATGTTCGACAATTTTGTATACTACCAGTCCCGTAGAGCCAAAAGAGAGATAGACGATTTCGAGTGTCATTAAAATCACAAATTCGTCTATAAGTTGCGCAAATAGATTACTGATTTTCAAATAAATTTGGAAATTTTGGTAGCGTTGTTAAAGCGTTTATCTATTCATGATGATGTGCCAGTTCGTTTGACAGCAAAACCTTTCTTTAATATTACTGGGGTTAAAAATATCCATACGATTTTCTTTTTATCCATTTAATAAAATATACATAGTTTTTGCAAAATTATATTTAATTTGTTCTTAATATTCCGAGAAAGATATCCAAAGTCCTCTTAAGTTTTCTTTTTAGCTCTTGAAGACGAACGAAGAAAAATTTTGTTTTTCATATTTTAGTAATAACACAATTGAAGTAAACAACTTAAAGTCCCAAAAGTATTTAATTAAAAAAAAAATACCCTAGTTATATAAGAAAGTTCATTTACCAAATAACTACAAATTGATGGTCTCTTTTTTCAACAAACATACTCTTATCGTTTTATAGGATGACCTTTAAAGTGACTCCATTCAAAACAATTTAGCTCAAGGTTAACATGAACATATGTTTATTATATTCAAATTTCTGTAAATTATATGCGAAAAGATGACACCGGGGAATTTTTTTCAGTGGCAATAAAAACCAATTTAATTAAATTACGACAGTTAAGGGATAAACGATTTAACCAACTGTAACATTTGCTTTTCTCTATTCTCTTTGCAGACTAGTTTCTCCTTTTCTTCCATCCTGTGAAACTGAACAAAAATGTGTTATTTACCGCTTAAACGTTTGCACATCATTATTATAATTTACATATTCATCTTTGTACCGGAAATATGGTGCAAATCTTCAAGTTTGGAAAAGCACTATGTACGCGGTGGTTTGCATGCTCCCTGTTTTTTCTTTCACACTGTCAATGTAACGGATGACCAAAAATTCGATAATGGCTCTTATCTGCATGATGGTGTTATCATACCACATCGTTATATTGGTGTTTATAATTATATTTACAAGGATCCTTTGACAGCGATAAAAGTTGAACCCCATGTGCGAGGTTGCATTTGCAAGGTGAAGTCGTGCATTAATTTCTGTTGTCCTTTTGGCAAATTGTACACTTCGAATGATTCAACGTGTGTGGATGCAAGAAATGATTTTGAATGGCCAAAAACATTGAATATGACTTTGTCGAATGGTTCGCAGACAACTGTTGATATATTTCAGCAGTATGCTATTGTGCATTTTCGTCCCTGTAATCCAATGTATGCGTTGGAGCCTCAAAAGGAACCGGAAGATGCTTGGAATATATTTGCGGTAAGTATTGTTAGGAAATTGTATTTTTTTATAGGTTTTAATAAAACATTGGTACGTATTCAAGAAAAAAATTTTAAAATTGGTAATAATTAATGATTGACTTTGAGGTTTGAGCAAATTAATTCAAAATTTTCCGTAAATTGGATCGTTGAAATTTAATCAAGTATATATTCAGATATTACCCGGCGTTTCCACATGCAAGTAATTACTTGCAAGTAGTGTATACGTATTATCAACGAAAAATCAAGGAAACAGCCGATTGGCTGAAAGTAAAAAATGTTAGTGAAAAAGTATGAGTGTATTGAGTTTTTCGAACTTGTACTTGCATGTGGAAACGGGAGGTTAGATAGGATATTCGATTAGAAAAGGTAATTTTGACCCTGATTAAGTTTAATTTGACTCTGAAACATGTGAGAAACAATGTGAATGTTTTAATTTAGCAGTGTTGCAGTATTGGTGCTGTATAATTAATGATGAAAAACTTTATTATATAAACTTAGAAAAATCGGATTGTTTAGGACAAAAATCAAGGCCAGGAATGAAGATAAAAATTTGTAGGTATACACGCAGAAATTAATTCCGATCGAAAGTGATTTCGTTTTATATGAAGCAAGATACGAAATCCTTCCACTTTCGATCGGAATTGATTTCTGTGACAGGCCCGTATCTTCTCGATAATAAATGACTTTGGGTAGTGATAGTTTTGTAACAGAATTTAAAGTTATTGTTTGCAAACTAAAAGCATTAATTCAAAATCCATTTAAACCTTATCGTTATCCCTTCTCTTTTATGAAATCACAGCAACTCCAGTTAAATAAGTGTTTAAAGCAGAGTTCGAAAATAAACTGAACATTTTTTAGCGTACGCCTCACACACCCAAAAACGATATATATTTTTTAGTGTTTGTGTATACGAACACCAACCTTAAGACCGCTCGTTACAATTTTCAAGAAACTAACAAACATATTAAGTTCTGTTCCTCGTTATAATACAAAACAATTGTAGTGGTTCTGTAGATATACATTATATTTTAATATCTTAATAGTGCTACTTTTTTAAATTAATAAAGCAATGAGCAAACAAAATTTTTTAACAACGACCACAGCACGAATAGCTTGTAGGTGTATTGTGCATATGTTTTGTTGGTGTAAAAAAAACTGAAATGAACGAACTTAAATGTGCAGAACCGAACTCAACGAAGTTTGTGGTCTAAAAAACAGAACGAAATTAAATGTTCTCATCTTTTTGTTGAGTTGCATAAGTACAGTATTATTTTTGCTTTCAAAGATCGCAAAAAGAGAAATGTATTTTTTTTTAATGATTTAATACACAAATACTATTATGTTTTGTGTTTTCCACAAATCTACCGAACCAAACACTAAGGAACGATATTAATTTGTTTAAAGTTCTAAAGGGTGCTTTGCACCCACATGTGACACAAATCAAGAAAATTTTAGTTTACAGCAGATTTTTTTTTTAATTCATAATTGGGGCTGTTCTATAAATCGAAATGAAGTGAAGTTGAGATCGAACGAGATTTTAAGTTCAATTATTTTAAAAATGACCACAGTTTTTCCAGGTTTAAAGCGTTATTCTTGTCAAAATAATAAAAACTCAAAGGTTGAAGTAGATGAAAAGGGTTTTTTTTAAAAATTTGCTCGATTTAAAATCCACATTATTTCGATTTCTTGGACATGCTCGATATATAATTATTTTCAAAATACTAAAAATATTTGTTTCACCCTCTTAGAACGGCACCATTTACCGGCACTACGATGAATCCTATTTAAGCAAAGTGGAATACTGTATGGTGCCCACGTTGGGAAATGATACAAATGGGACATTTTATTTAAATCCCGCCAACTGTGACTTGAGTCCCGGTTATGGAACGATGAAAATAATAAATGCTTACGCCATGTTATTCTCCATACCCTTCATGACGTTGACCATTTTAGTTTATTTGGCCATACCAGAGTTGCGTAATCAACATGGGAAATCTCTGGTCTGTTATTTGTTTGGTTTAATTGTTGGCTACTCAATGTTGTGTGTGAATGCCTTATCAGCGAATATTGATGTTATTGGTTTGCCTTGCAAAGTAATCGGTAATTTAAACCGGCAGAAAACGGATTTATTTTATAATGGATTTTTCAGAATTATCCCCTTTTATTTTACAGGTTATACAGCTTATTATTTCTTTATGGCTGCTTTCTTTTGGTTGAGTGTTATAAGTTTTGATTTGTGGCACAATTTCCGGGGCACAAGAGGTATTAATCGTTTTCAGGAAAAGAAACGATTTGCCATGTATTCGGTTTATTCTTGGGGTACACCAATTATATTTTTGATTGGCACTTGGTTTATACAAGAAAAAGTCGATATACCCTACGACTGGAAGCCGGGCATTGGTGGTGGTGAATATTGCTGGATTAATAGTGAGTAAAACGAAGGACTCTTGAAATTTTTGTATAAGAAATTAATTGTTCTTCTTCCTCTTTATAGTGTTAACCTGGTCGGGATTGGTGTACTTCTTCGCCCCTATCATTGGCATAATTGTAGCCAATATCATTATGTTTGTGATGACCGCCAGAAAGATCCACAAGGTACAATGTGAAATGGCACGCATTATGGCTCGGGAAGACAGTACCCGAAATTTAAGAAATGAAAAAGACAGGTATAGTTTCTCAAATTGTGCAAAAACACTAAAAGTGGAATAGTAAAGTTTTGAAAGGAACTCCTCAGTTGTATTTTTTTTTTTTTTTTTGAAATACTGAAAATGTTCTTAATTGTTCCAGATTTGGTTTATTTTTACGTTTATTTTTGGTCATGGGAGTTACGTGGTCGTTGGAAATAGTTTCCTATTTCGTTGGTGCCGATAAGCCCTGGTCGAAAATCTTTTATGTAGCCGATATTTGTAATGCTATACAGGGTTTCTTAATATTTATGCTGTTTGTTATGAAGAAGAAGGTCAAACAATTAATAACGAATAGGTGAGTTTTAGCCCTGATTTCCTGTTTCTTTATTGTGGCGTCCCATTTGTTTTAATTTTTTTTTAAATTGAAAAAAAAAGTAAAAATTATTTCTAGTCAAAATTTGTATGCTTACGAAATGTTTTTTACTTTTAATCGAAAGTTATGGATGGCTTAATAAAATTTAAGGAACACCTTTTATCAGTTAAAAACAAGATGGATTCATTACAGGGGATCTTAAAAGCACTGCTTATAACTTTTTTTAGCTTTATAATTGTTGGATGTCAAGATTTTTTTTATTATCTTTTTTTTGTTTTGTTTTGTTTCTGTATTGTACAAAACAAAATTAAATTGCTTGTGATTTTTGTACGAGATTACCTGTAATGAATTCGCCTTGGACAAAACAACATCGGTAAAAATCCATTGATTTTGTTTAACTTATCCGTATTCTAAAATCTTTTATTATAATTTCATATAATTTTCATTTTTTATCTAAAAAAAACAATAACTTTTATAGAACTTGTAGCGTACGTAGTTATCGTAACACCGATAGTACCACACTTGGCAATTTGGCTGTACGTCGTCGTTTTTTCGAAGTCTCAATGCAAATTAGAAAAATGATTATAATACGTTCGGCACTATCGAATAATCAACATATCCATTCACACGATGTGTGAAGGGCAATGTTTTACTTCAAAACGTAATTAAAGATAGATTTTTAAATGTTGTAATACTCAAAAATTGTTGTTGCGTAAAAGTGTTGTAATACTCGGAATGCTGAATATTAACCCCTAAATTTTGAATTAGGATCGTAAGATAATTTTAATCTTAAGAAACACCTTCTCCTTAAATGTTTAAGTAGGCTTAATTTCCGTATCCCGAAATATCCATGTTAATATTTTAAGATAAATGGGATTTTCAAAGATTTCGTTCTCTGGAGTTCTCTAGACTTATTTTAAGGCCGCGAAACATTAAAACAGTTTTAATAGGAAATTTTTTATAGCTGTATGTTCATATACGAAAACTGTCGTATATTTTGCGAAACCATGATTTTTTTTAAGAACGTTGTATAAAAATGTATGTAAAACTTTAAATAATTTGTTGTGAATTTTAAAAATAATTCTAACATTTAACGAAAATATTTCCTACTTGACAATATTCAAAATTCACAAGCTCCGTCGGTCGTATGGATTATCGGTTAAACCAGGGCTGTGGAGTCGTCCAAAAAAAGTACTAACTCCGACTCCGACTCCAAATGCTGAAATTTTTTAAGTGCGACTCCGACTCCTACTCCGACTCCGACTCCTACTATAATCTTGATGCTAAATGTATGTGAGACTCAGTGATGTTAACTTTTATTTTTTTCATTACCGTACGGCCTTCTAAAAATTAGAGTTTTTGAGAAGCAATTACCGTACGCAAACATTAACGCGCTGTTTCCAAATGACAGGCGATGGATTATGTAGCAAAATAAACCAGGGGTGTGCTGGAAATCGCAAACGCAAAACGCAAGAGTTTGGAAGTTGTTTTTAATAAACTTTAAACCTAATTCTTATAATTTTTGGTTTAAAATCCTGTTTAATAGGAAAATATTTGTTAAATATTTGTCATAAAATTCTTTTATTACAAAAATCTTATTTAAAAACGACTTTTAAAATTCTTGCGTTTTACGTTTGCGATTTCCAGCACACCCCTGTATATGAAAAGCACTCAGTCCATCGCCTGTCATTTGGAAACAGCACATAAGAGCAGTATTCATAAACCATTTATTTGAATTTTAAATGTGTTTTAAGAAGATAATTTTTGTTTTAGAAATTTTTTTTAAATTTGTTATGCCGAAAAACTTTGCAGTCGGAGTCGCGAGTTTTTATGGGTACTACGACTCCGACTCCGGCACAAAAACATCAACTCCGACTCTTCAACTCCGACTCCGACTCTACAGCCCTGGGTTAAACAATGCGATTTTTGTTTATGCACTTGTGAATAGACAAATTTGTTTTATCGTTACTTTGTTGTATTGCTAAATGTCAAGGATGGAAAACATAAATTCAACGTAGGTACATTGTGAATTCACTTTTAATAAACTACATATTTAAGAAGATTAAAAATTTCTGTTTACCAAATAATCAAAAAATATAAAAAAATAAAACATTCCGGTGAAATTTTAGCCGTCGCGACGCTGACTGTGTTTTGTGATATCAAGTCATAATGTCCTAAATAATATTTTACAACTGTTTGAAAAAAATATTGTTGTGTTTCAAACAAAATAAAAATTGTAATGCTGTGTTTACCGATTCTTCATAACTGTACAGTAGTAATCTAAATTATAAGCGGTTGCCTACAACAGTCATATACATATATTTCTTGTAATTATTTTGAGACATATGACTTTACAACGTTATGACTACCTAGTGAATCCCTTAATTTTATGTTTAGAATTTTTTTTATCTGCTTTAGTTTTCACGATATAGCGTTACATAAAAAACAAAGGCACTTGCAGGACTAAATGTATGCCCTGCAAGTGCCTTAGCAGAACTTGAGAAGCCTTAAAGAAATCATTAATCCGAATAACTTTGAAAAGTAGAAATTTTCTAACTTCTTTACCATTTTAATGCTAATCTGCATGCAATACCCCCCCCCCCCCCCCTTCATCACATTTCACCAACTTACACATCCACTAATCTTGAACATAAAACGTTAATTCTCTGTGGCTTTAATACTGATTTGCTAATTATACTTTAAAAGTCTTTCATATTATCTAAATGTCTTCATAAGAATGTTAAAAACGTCCAAATGCAATGGAACAAATTCAACGAATTCAACAAATTCCATAAATTCCTCTGTGATGACGCAAAAGACGAAAGTGGATACGTTGCCCATGAAAGAGAAAAATCAATTGAGATTTTAAAGAAAGAAAGACAAGGTAAAATTTAAGAAAGAAAATAAATAAAATAAAAAAACATAAATCATATTAACGACTCAATAATTAAAAAGACAAATGAAAATTTTTACATCTGTAAGTAACCCTTAGCATTTTCTTTTTACAAAGGATGTTCACAGTTTTAAACATTTTGAAAAAATTATTTAAGTTTTAGGTTGTGGTTTATTGAGAATTTGGTCTGTGAATTTCCCTTTTAAGCAATTAACTAATTAATTTTGTTTTTCCAATTATTTTAACCCTGCATGTTTTTATCTGTGTGTGTTTAATTTCCTTAAATTTTCCAAATTTTTAATACCGACTACTTCATTTTTTTTTTTGTCTCTAGATACTCGGTACGTGATAGCACTACTCAGCGTCAAAGCCAATATTCGACTAAAACAACCTCCAGCAGTATGGGAAATTTAGCATTGCCGAATTCCACCGTATCACCACCGGATAAACCACTGATGACACCAACTGAACGTACCACAGTGGCATTAAGTGGCCTCTGAAATTGACCTTCAGCACAATTAATTTATATACTATTTTATTTATATATACATATATAAACAATATATATCGAATGTTAATCTAAGTCGTTAACTACATATTTTCAAAACATTGGATTAAAATGTTTACTACATATACATATCAACTAAGATCTTAAAAAAGACAAAAGATATTAGGGGTATTCGTTAAGAAAAGTACCAGCAATTGTTTTTAAAAATAAAGTAGAATGATTTTGTTACTGTCTTTGTTGTATCATTCCTTTAATTATCTAGAAAAAGTTATTGATTCAAAATTTTATTTAACCTGTCGTTAAATGTGTGTTAAGTTAAATAAATTTAATTCAAAAAAGTCACAAATAGATTCTCAACATTCTAAGTACTTTTTTTTTGTAAAATTTTTGTTAATCTTGTTTAAATTGCTGATTATTTAAAATGTTTAACTTAATTTTAGTTGTAGTATATTTCTAGAATAAATGTTAATCTATAATTTTAGTTTTGTAAGCACCTCAATGCTTAAATAATTGTATAGTTTAAAACAAAAAAGAAAAAAACTGAAATCTAGTTTTACGAAAAATGTTGTAAATAAAGCCAAAGAACTTAAAAATGTGCTAAAGAAGTGTTTGAATTAAAACAATGGTATATAAGTAAAAATACTGTATTCGACTTTGGTTAATCCTTTATAGTCTTAAACATAATTGGGGAATTCACAAGGTGTGCTATCCAGTCATATCGTCATAATGTCCTAAATAATATTTTACAATTGTTTAAAATAAATGTTGTTGTATTTTAAACAAAATAAAAATATTAATGCTGTGTTTATTGATTCATCATAACTGTACAGTAGAAATCTTAATTATAAGCGGGAGCCCACAGCAGTCCTATATATTTCTTTTAATTATGGCTTAACATCTTTATGACTACCTTGTGAATCCCCCAAATATTTAAAAGCCTATCGCTTATTGTATTGGTGCTTTCACAACAAAATCTTTATTTCGGCAGCATATTTGTAGGGGCGCTAGGTAAAATAATAAAATGTCGCTTTCGCAGATTTTTAAAACCGAACAAATAGCATATAAACATGTCTTTCGTGGACATATTTATATACTTAAGGTTATGTTTATAGGTTTTTTGCAAAGTAGTTTTAATTTACATTGTATCTCAACATAATTCTAAATCATAGTCAAAATATTTGTCATACATACATATATGTATATAAATAGATATTAATCAAACAATACATGTATAATTGGCCTTTAAGGCTTCTTTAAAAATAAGAAGAACAATTTTAATCAGAAATCCCCATAAACCCCCAAAATATAATTTATTCGAAAAAAAAACTATTTTATTTTGTTTGTAGCGACTGGTTTTGGGATGTTTTTTTAATCCTTTTTATGGGTTCAGTGAGGAATTACAAGCATAAAAATATGCTGCTTTTGAAGAAGAATGAGCCAGCCAATTTATAAGATTTGGAGCTTGTTCAATCCGTTTTAGCCTTCCATAAAAATACATACATATATCCGTCCTTTATTTAATACGTCGATGCATCATAAGTATTTACCAGCATTATTTTTCCTAAACTTTATTAAACTGTTTTTCATATTTACTTATTTTTGTGGAAGACAAATTTGCTTGAAAATTGTCTTTAAAAAATCAAAAATTGTATGTGTTGTCTAAAATCTTTGGATGAAGTTTCCTGACGATCTGACCTAAGCAACCAGTGAAATGCGCATAGGAATAGCTTATCCCTTCAACAATAAATTTCAGTTTCTCAATAGAATGAAATGGGAATTTAGCACATTTAAAAGAAACCTTGGTTTTAGATTTCTTTGTTTTTAGTTCTTCTTTTTTAAAACACTCACTCAAGAATAATAACATAAGTTTGTTAAAGGCTAGTTTACACTATTATTACTTTGTGTTAATACATGTCAAAAATTCAAGAATTATGTAAAAGTCTGATAGTGCGAATGCATGTGTGATGAAAATGACAAGTGTTATTAAAAAAAGTTTGACATCCCATACGACTTCATCGTTTTTTGAAAAATTTCTAAACAATAATACATACTTTTCATTGGATCAGGGTTGCATTTATTTCATGTGCGAGTGTTTATACTTTGTGTGATGGTGTGAACAAAAACTGTTATGTTGAACGTATGAGACGTATGTATGTACGCACGTTATTGTAGATGACAGTTTTTGAAAAATGTTGCTGCTGATAAGCACCTTTTTGAAGGAACCGAAGTAGCACGTTCTATAAGTTATTTAACTGCAACTTTACATGCAGTCTACAACTGACATAAAATGCTTAACTTTAACACTAATATGATGTTAGTGTTAAGTATAGACTCATCATGTTCGACGTTTTCTCATGTTATAACACGGTTGTTAATGCAAATGTTTTAACAACACTTTTATAACTGCAAGTTACAACAGCAAGTCATGCCAGTTGTAGACGGGCAGTAAGATAATTTTCTCAATTGGTTTTGATTCTCAACTCAAATGGTAATCAATTTAGAGGACTTATCCTCTAATGGCCGTTCATTGCTTTATCCTATGCTCGCAATTGCATATTTGAAATATTTGACGTTTCAGTTCATATGTAAACACATACAAACTTCGACATAAAGGCCTTTAATTAGCAGTAACAAATCACAGCTAAGCAATTTATAGCTGTATTTTAAATAATAATAATATCGATATTAATGTTTTTCTTATCGATATTTTAAGACTAGATAGTACTATCGATAGTTTCCCAGCACTACTAGGAGCCCATAATTTAATGTGTCTATGAATGGAGAAAAAAGTTTCATTAGGAAAGTACCAAAAATAGGTACACTTTAACCGCTTAAACGTTCGAATTTTAAAAAAGTACCAAGTTTATGTTTGTAATGTTTAGATAAGTTCGCAACTTATGATATGATGATATTTTTTTTATTTCTTTGCTTTTTGGCTTAGAATATTGATAAAATTACGAAAAAATACCCAAAATTCAGGTTTTACCCGTTAACTCCCCAAAAGGACCGAATTTAAAAACAAAAGTATCAGACACCTGTCCTCTTTTTTATTGAACAAGTTTTACATTTTTGTTGTAGATCTGTTAGTTAAGGAGATATGAGGTAGACGAATTTACATGTTTTCACCCCCTATCGAATTTCCCAAAATCGCGCTTTAGTGGATAGAATTTGGCGAGAGACAAGCCTCCTGTCCAAATTTCATTGCGATAATAAATCACGTAGTCATAGGGTTACAATTATTCATATTTAAGACATATCTGCGATATCTGGTCCTCCTAGCTCTAATGGTTTAAAGGTTGAAGGTTAAACTTTCTTCCTTGCAAATGGAAATTTCTTTTGATGTTTTAAATCAGAATTTAAACCTGGGGAAAAATTACGGCATTCGATATCAATCGAAATAACAATACAGTTTAAATGGAAATATTGATCGATATCGAATGCCGTAATTTGCCCCCTGGTTTGTTCCCTAAATTGATATTGTGTTATCTTGTGATCATTCACCATAAAATAGTTAATGCTCTTATATAAATAAAATTTAGAAAGAAGAACGTCGTATAACCTTACAAAATCAAAGCTTTCCTGTGGAAGTATTACATTATACATAATACATATGGGGGATTCACAAGGTTGATAGCACATATCGTCATAATGTCCTAAATAGTATTTTACAACTGTTTAAAAAATATTGTTGTGTTATAAGCGGTTGCCCAAAGCAGTCATACATATATATTTCTTGAACTTATTTTAAGACACTTTATGACTACCATGTGAATACGCCAATAGTTTCATTAAATATAATGCACATGTGAAATGCACAAACACAACGAGTAGGGGCATAGCGCGAAAACCAACTGATTCCATTGCTCTCTGTCTTGTTCTATGATCTTAATCAGCGGACACGCCCCTTTGGACCTTTATTCCGTAGTTTAAAGATTATCTATGGTATTCTGGGTGTTTCCCAAGGTCTTGAGCCACGAGGATTCCACTTAAGAGCCATTATTGCTATATTAATTGAATTTTTGAATTGAATGTGATATTAATTTTTTTTTGTCATAAAATAATTTCTCACAACGAAATTTCTCTCAACTTCTCCAATTGAAAATGGAAAGATTAATAAGTTTATAGCAAACAAAGACAGCTAAGTCTGGGATCACACTTTGAAAGTTTTCTTTCAGAAAGTCTGAGTTTATGGGTGAGAGAGGAGAGAAAAAATCATGTTTTCGCACTGATAAAACTTAATGCTAGGAACACAACTGGGACGAACGACGAAATTCGTCCAGCACGACGAATTATTCAGAAGAAATTCGCTGTATAAATTCGGCGTATGAAACACAATAACGACGAAAAAACAAAATGGAAATAAAATATTTTTTATAAACAAGAAATAGTGGTACCATATGAACAAAAAATACTTCACAAATAAAACATTAAAAACAACTTAACTAAAATACTTTTTTATTGTTAATTTTTTTTCAATTTGTATTTTATATGATATTCAGTTAAAATTTTACAATTTCTAAAGTAAAAAGTAACTTTATTTACTAAAACACCTACCATTTTGAAACAATATGGCTACCCAGTACTGATTTTTACGCCGGCGTAAGAATTATAATTAAATCTATTTGAAGTTTGAAACGTCCGGCGAATTTTCGTCGGCGCCCTGATTATGTGCATTTTCATATGCACAGATATTTTTTATTTTTGGCGACGAATATTCGCGGCCAAAAATTCGTCGTTCGTCCCAGTTGTGTTCCTAGCATTAAGTTGTTAAGACAATTTTTGTGTGAAAAAAAGGAAGAAAGTGTATTTACTTTACTAAAAACGCGCTTACTCGAAAAAAGCGCACTTTTCATATTTAAAATGCACTCAATCAAGCGGGAAGCGCAAAACGCGCTAAATTGCAATCGCTGATTGTATAGTATAGATCAGTGAATATACATGACATTTTCAAAATTATACTTAATTTAGTAAAAAATTGTACTTTTTCGAACCTAATTGTGCTTAAACCCAAAATTATTTTTTACTAGTTAGAATTACAACAAAAATGTTAGGGTTTTTTTTAAACTGCATGAGTACTATTTATATCGAAAACTTTGAAAGCTGAGAATGTCAAACTGTGTTGACATATCTGTTGGTTGAGTTTATTAAATTTTTATTAAAAACGAATTGAAAAGCATCAAAAAAACTGGCATAAACATCTCGCTATCTCGAGTTTGCAGTTAGACTTTTACAACGTGTTAATGCAGAATCAAAGAATTCCTAAATTTCTATTATATCTGGTCCGTCAGTGGCCGAAAAAAAATTTTGCGAACTTTTTATTCATGAAAAATACCATTTTAAGCCCTTTTTTACGTGGCGTACCTCACGGGAGATTATCGCTAGAGCCAAAATATTTTGGGAATCTTCATAAAACATGGCATCGATTTGTTAGTGCAATTTTTAGCAAATTTTGCTTTGAATGCATATTTTATCATATATTGCTGATATTGCATATTTTGAAAAAACTAGTTTTAATTGCTTTATTTTTCCATGCTCTCTTCCGCAGAAGTGTTAAAAGACAACTTTGATGATATTTATTTATTGACTTCTAATGAAAAAAATATTTTGTAAAGCACCATCGCGTGTTGCCGCATATAAAAAGAATTATCCGGCTTCATGTCTTCCTCTACAGCCTATAACAACCAGATGGGGGACGTGGTTGACAGAAATTATGTATTATGCTGAACATGTTTGCCAATTCAAAGATGTTGTAAAATGATTCAGCAGTGGTGAATTTAAGTTAATTGATATTGCCAAACATAAGATGTATTTTTTAACAAATTCGTAGCGAGCTTGATAAAGATTAAACAAAAATTAAGGTTTTAAATTGTTTGTTTTAAATCCTTAACTGCTTGCATATTTAATTTAAATTGTTTTCGAAAACATCGTAATGAAAATGAATATACCACAGAGAAACTAACAGCATTTAATCGTGCACCAATTACTTCCGTTTTATTTTGTTTTGAAAAACAGGCAGTAAACTTATATTTTGAAAAAATGTAGGGTCAAATATATCTCTAAAAGCATTTTAAAAACCCAAAATCAAAAAAACAATTGATGTGTATGTAATTGCGATCAGTTTCGCACTTTGCTTAAGCAAATGACAGTTTTTACAAAAAAGTTTTCATAAGTTGAATATGGTTTGACACTTATGATTAAGATGTATTCGCACAGTTGCTCAAGCCAGCTTATGTATATTATAGTTGGGCCTTTACAAGTGACTTAATTTACATGATTCTCTTATGGCCGTTTTCTCATTACACGATTAACTTTTTTCCCAACGAAAATCTGCACATTAAAGAAATTTGGTTTTCTCAATGTCTCATTTGCTTCTATTCTGTCGCAAAGCTAACCAGCACTCATCTGCCGATTATTTATTTTCCTTTAATTTGCCGTACAGATAAATTCAATCAGCTGACTCCCAACTTTTACATGTATTTTGAGAGGTGCTGCCAACTTAAAACCATGTTTTTTGTCGGTATATTGAGAAACCCAAAATTGTTATCCGACAGTTTATCGGTCTATTAAACTTATGTTGACATTTAGTAACAGGCAGTTTGACGGTGCATTGAGAAAATGGCCATTAATGTTTCTTTATATATTTGTGTTTTACATTATTTTAACTTCTACTTTTGTGATTTTTAACATTCTTTTTGTTTTTTCTTTGTTTTTTATGTATTTTTTATCACTAATAAAAACATTTAAGATAATTTTAACTGCATATTTTTTAAATTTTTAGCACATATATTTCTATTTTAATTGCATTTTTTTGCGCATAAAGAGCGATTTTTACTGCATAAAAGTGCGGGTCCTGGTAATGACGAATTAATTTCGCTTGTTTTTTTTAGACAGGGTAAAAATACTTTAATTTATAAAAAAGCGATTTCTTCGCTTTGTTTTTGTCATATTTTGGTAAAAAAAATTTAAGTTTTCAATTATCCAACATACCTACATATGTAATATCAAAATGCTTAAATTTTAAATTGTACAAAACATACCATTAGAGTACATTAGTTACAATGCTAATAGTACGTGGAAAGTACAATTGTACTGACTGTATCATCCCAGCTATGGTTTAGGGATGAGCAAATTGAAAAAATATATCGATATGTATCCATTCGATATTTTTTAAGAGTTTCGATATTTATTATTTCAAAAATATCGGTATATCGAACGTATTTTGCTGAAACTATTACCAAATTAAAAAATTTAATATACCTTTGTGCATACATATTTATGAACAAACATATTATATGTTATAACATTTACCGTATTCACAAAACCCCTTGTTTCGTTGTATCAATTGTATGTTGCATTAAAATACATAGTTCACTATTGGTTTTTTATACAAATTACAAGGGGTTTTGTGAATACGGCAATTGTTAATTTTTATTGTTTCATTTTATTTAAAAAAATTAATCTAAACAAAAAATTCAATTACAACAAAAACAAAAGGGAAGAATACAAAAAAAAAACATATGAATCCAAAAAAATAAATTACGAAAAATTTTAATGGAAGTAAATAAGTCATGGAAGTACTAAGTTTCCTTAAAATTTGAATTGCACCCCAAAAGTACCAAGTACCAACTGATTTTAGTCAAACCAGTAATCATCAGATAATGACATCAGGAGCTCTCTCTGTTTTATGTGCCTTTCTGTCAATCTGCTTCTTGTATCCGGCACTGATTCTTATAAATGCAAATAATTTTAAAAAAACTGCAAAAATTTTGAGTTTTTAATGAAGACTGACTTAAAAAAAATATCGAATTCGACAGTCGTATTTCAATATCGATAAACAGTAGTTTTCCTGTTTAACGAACCTTCAATTCTGCGAACATCGCATTTAACGAACACACAAGTTTGCTCCATTGAGTACCTTATATAGCGAACAAAAAATATTTTTTGTGCTCAATTTAACGAACAAATAAGATTCATAATTTTAATTAAAAAAAGCATAATGTGAAGTAATTTCCAACTAAAACAAAGAGCAGCAAAAAGTACCGCTAATTTAGGTTTTGTTTATGTAGCATATTTGTTTGATTATGCTGCAATGATCAGTTACGCATATACTTTCGATCATGAAAAACCTTTGGAGCAACAAATAAAACACATAGATGTTAACAAAAGCTTCGAAATTTGTATTCAAAAGGCTCATCAAAATAAAATTAAATTGTCAACTTTATTGCTTTAAAGAGAACTTCAGGAAGATGGCATAAAACCCGATTTTGTTCTTCAAAAAAAAAAACAAACATTACTCGACAAGTTTTTTATGTACAATTTTCAAGGAAATTAAAAATGAATTTGAACCTATTTTTCATTAAAATTATTTTAGGTTTTATACTACCAGTGTAATGAATTGTACTTTTTTAAATTTTTTTTTAATATATTATACAGATCTCAAAACCTATTTTAAAATAAACAGAAAATTATACAGTTCTAGTTATTTATTTATTTATAACATGGGTACTAGACATAGGTATGGCATATAACGAATTTTTCAGTTAAACGAACAGGCCTGACAAAGTACTGGTGCGTTAAACCGGAAAACTACTGTATTGATATATCGGTATTTTAAATATCGGCGATATATATCGATTATTTTTTTTTAATATCGATATTTTGATATATCGATATTTTTTTCCCATTCCTACTTTGGTTAGCAGCTTGTGCGCAGCTTTTTTTTATTTTTTTTTTTTAACAATGTATATCTGTGTATGTGAAAGAAAACACAAGCACTGTGTACGTTGTTGAAACAAAAACAAAAATAATTTTGTATCCGATGTGCGATAGAAATAAAATTTCAGCTAGCAATTTAGAACATGTATTCGAGCACGTAAAGGTATTGGATTTGGTCTATAGACAGGACACGTTAAGAATTGCAAAAAAAAAAATGATCCAAAATTCTTTATTATAGCCCGATTTTAAAAAAAAAATTTATCAATGAAATTTTCCAGTCGTGTTGTAGAAATAAGTAAGCGACATTTCCAAATGAAATTTTTACTCGCATCATGAATTCCCTGAATAAAATAACATACCCGATTTTAAAAACTTCTGTCAATATATTCCGAGTTGTAAACAAAAACCAATTAATGTATTTAAGAAAACTGTGTTTTTAGAAATTTATGGAATTAAATACCATGTTTGAATTAAATATCGCTAGTTTACTAAGAGCGGCATGATAGCAATGTCTAATGTTTACTAAAAATCGTTAGAGCTGTAAAGAATCACAGGAAAAAATCACTTCCGACGAGAACTTGACTTGGATTCGCAAACTTGTAAACAAACCTTAAAGTTTATTTGAAATCGCTTATCGGGTTAAAAAATAGTGTCGGAAAATAACAAAAAATTAAAAGAAATTTTCGAAAACATAAACATATAAATATTCCGAAACATATAAGGAGCGGCAACAATTCGATAAAAATTGTTAAATTATCGGAAATTCGCAAAAATTTGAGAGCAGCTAAGTCTGCTATTTATTCTAAATGTTTAAGTTTGTAAAGAATCAGAAAAATTAAAGGAACAAACCTAAAACCAATTTCAGATCCCTAACTGAAGTAAATTAAATTTGTGCATTTTAAACTGTTTTTTAATTTATATATAAAATTACATTTTCTTCCTTTTCCGACAGACAACTCTTTGTGAATTATTTTCTTCATAAGTTGTAAAAATATTTCACATGTAGACTATTTTCAATCGTGTTCATTTTTTGAAAAAAGCAAATTCACAAGTAATTTTTTTCGGAGTTTAAAAATGTAAACATTCAGAAATTTCCACAACACATTTTATTCATGATACCTACCAACTGTTCACACGTTCGGAAATTTACATGTAAAAAAACGGTGCCCTATTTCGGCCTTTCTGATATTTGTATCGGCCCGAATCCAGTGCATTTAAAAAAATTTTTTATAAAAAACTGGTTTATTTTTTAGGGGGTTTTGCCTAAAAAATGTATGACAAAAAGCAAAATTTCAACGGAAAAATATGTTCACCTTGGGCGTGATTTTTTAAGGTATTTTATTCCAAGAAAAATAAATCTGTTTACAAAATACACAATTATTTTATTTTTTTTCCAAATCCTACTGTGCAAAGGTTGGCAGCTTGTTGTGTATAATATCTATGCAGGGCTGCCAGATTTGACGATTTATAGTGATTTTGACGATTTTTTCCGAAATTAGCAAAGTGCCGATTAGCAGATTTTTTTTCACCAAAAAATTAAAACTTTAAACGTTTTTATATGTTAAAATATTATAATAAAAATAAAAGTTAAAAAAAAACAAATTTAATTTTAGTTAGTCTCATACAATTCATGCTTTTTTAAAGACTCGCCAGATTATCCTTACCCACATCACAAACGATTCCCACAACATTAAATTTAAGCGTTTTTCGCTGTAAGATTAAAAAATTCGATCATCGATGATCTAAAACGCTCTTCTTACACAATTGAAAATGCTAGCTGGGTATGAAATAATGTTTTTGTTTGAATTTTTTTTATAAGAACCGACAAAGTAAGACTCGAACAAAAATTGTTTAAAAAAAAATCACAAATTTGTCTGGCAGCCCTGTATGTATGTATAAAGATGTGTATTTTATTATTATACATATATGAATATATATAAGGGTTGGCACAATTGGTACAAATGTACGTTTTTTGGTACCACATATTTTAGCTTAAAAAGTACAATTGTACACCAATGGAATATTTACTACTATAAGGAATTTTCCCAGTTTTAGTTATTTCATATAAAAAACCAAAATCAACTTTGAAAATTAATTTTGTAGTAAATTTAGAAAATCTTGTCCAGAAAATGAAATAGATAGAAAAACTAAAAGTATGGTACCACTATAAGTTAAAATGTTTCCAAAATAATTTTTTATATTTTAATAACGTAAATTCACAATTAAGAGATATTGGTGATATTGAAGTACATATTTAAATCTAAGATTTAAGAACAGTGATTAATGAGCAACAGTTTCGGAAATAAAAAAGAGACAAATAAATTAATCTTTCCAGAAATCTCGAAAATTGTGAAAGGAATATTATCAATTCCAAATACACTGTAACTGTGGAAAGAATCTTTCATTACCAAAATATTATTAAAACCAAAAAGAGAAAGAGACTTAAAACTCCAACTCGTTGCGGATTAATCCAAACAATAAACTTACTAAAGTCATAAAATTGCAATTGTTATGATGTAAATATACCAAATAATTGATTATAAAAATTGTAATTTTGATTTCGAAATCTAATTGAAAACCAGTACGTATATTCACCCCTATCGTGAATGTTACGGGAATTTGTTGTATGGGAGCAAAGCAATATTCCCATCCCCAACAAATCGGAATGGCAAATATTTTGGGAATACAAATGTGTATTGTGAATTATGTGTCAGTGCTTTATAAACAAAAGTCTCTATTGTGAATAACTTTTTAGTGCTTGCATTGTGAAAGAAAAAATATACAAAGTAAAATACTATAAAAATATAATAAAATAAATAATGAATAGTGTTTATCTTCATTTTCTTTATTAACACTCCTTTAATAAAATGAAAAAGCAATTTAATTCAGTCCGACCTTAGAATACAAATTAAAATCTACATGTTCCCTTGTCGCTCACATTAACACTTGTTGGGAATTTATTTAGTATAAATACTCGCGGGAGTAAACATTGGCGATAGAAAATTTTTCAAGTGTGGGAATTCATTCCCAAAAAATTTGTCATGGGAATCATTCACAATACAAAATAAAAAAATATGGGAATATTTTCATGGGAGTAGTTGTTTGCGATAGGTGTGATTATTTATTTAAATAAACTGAATTTATTTTTTTTTTGTGTTTTTATAAACACAAATAAAATTACAATTTTTAACTGAAACAATTTTAAAATTCTAAATGCCATCCCTAATACATACATATGCATATTTCGTTTCTTTTTTTTGATAGATTAGAAAATTAAAATAAAATTGCGTTAAAAGAGATACATTTTTTCTCTTCACAGTCGGTGCACGTTGAAATTACCAGTATTTTTAGTTGTCTACTTAATACAGCCTAGGTAGATAAACACAAGGTAGCCTCATTAGCGGACAGACATAAACCCCAATTTTAAACAGTGTACAGTTTTTAGCGTCTTGCTAGATTAAAATGTAGGGTTCTTTTAAACAAACAACATTAGTACTTTTTCTCTTAAGCTACGGCATAAGTTTACGAGCTCTTTTAAGAAATCTAACGGAAACTATGTATTTTGTACTTAGATTTAACACGAGGTGATAGCTTAATTTTTGTAAAAAATTCACATTTGCATATATTTTTATATCAAAAGGAATTAATTTTTAGCTTGTTAATGAATAAATATTTTATATTTTGGTTTGTTTTAGCATATTTATAAATTAAAAATAAGTTTTATAAAAAGTACCAAAATGTTCATAAAGTACTCTTTTGCTTGGTGGCAGTATCATCACAATTTTTCACCACTCATATACACACAAACATACGTTTTCAAATAGTTGATTTTTCTGTGCTCGTTTGTTCTTTAAAATTCTTATTTAGTTTGTAGGTTTCTTTACAGAAATAATTTCAGTTCAGCTACGAAAAGTTAAGACTATACTTCACAGGATCATTTCTGTAGTCAGTCTTCGTTTATTTTCATTGCAAAATGAGAAAACATCAAACCATGATGAGGAGGTATATCGTTTTGTCTGTAGCGTGAGGTTTTGAACTTTGTCCTTTTTATTTTCATCTTTATTGGTGAAATTGGGCCAATGTTTCTTCGATGATCGCTTGGTTTTAACGGATAAAACGACTTCTGAATGGCTTTTTTAAATGAATAAATTTTAGAAGCGTTGCCAGAAGATTTGCAAGCAAAATCTTATTTTGAAGAGAAAAGCAGTGTTGCCACTTTGTGGGTAATTACCCGAATATGGTACAATTCAAGGTATATTTACACAAGGTAAACTCGTTGGCCCATATGTTTGTCAGCTGTTTGCCTAAGTTGGAACACCAATGTCAAATTCCGTGTATATGAGCCAAAATTTGTACATGTGTGCGTTAAATTTATATGAAGACAATTTTGACAATTCCGTTCCACTCGGTTATTTTTATAGAGCAGCATGTCTACACTCCCAAATGAGTCTACCTTGTGTAAATATACCTTGGTACAATTTTTAATGTCGTGCAGCGCTGCCAGAAGTAAGATTTTACCTTATTTTTTAAGATTTTTTAACCGAAAAAAGATTTTTTTCCCAAAAACAAGATTTTTTGTTTTGTCTAGACGAAGGTTAGGTTCAATTATAAAAAACCTTCTTTGTTCCCATTTAAACAATTTTTAAACTAAATAATACAATTTAGTATAAGAAATTAAATTTTTTGTTGTTTATTTTTTTTATTTTATGTATTAAATAAAATATGAATTGTTTTTTTTTATTTATAATTAAAAAAACTACTTTTTTCCAAAAATAAGATTTTTTCTTTAAAAATAAGATTTTTTTTTGTTGAAATTAAGATTTTTTGCTGAAAATTTCTGGCAGCCCTGATGTCGTGGGTAGAGCGTGGGCAGTGTTACCGTTCTAAATTTTCAAAAAGGGGCACAAAAAGGGGATTTTCAAAAAAAAAGTGTCACAAAAAGGGGAATTCTGAGAAAAAAAGGGGCAACTTTAAAACCAGGAAAATTTAAAAATAAACGTATGTATTTATTAAATTATTTTCATCGAAAACTCAACACAACAAAAAATAAGCTTCATATTTATAAAAAAATACATTATAGGTATATAATACAAATTGTTTGGGAAAAACACACATACATATGTATATATATATATGTATATACATATATCGTGAAAATACATGTCTTGTTTGCAAGTAAACGATAATGAACTGTTGCATAAAATTTTTATTTCAATTATTTATACAAAAACAGTTACTAATTACTTGTAAATAAAACGAGCTTAAAATAGTGTAATAACAATACTTACAAGAACAAAAAATAGTTCATAATATGATTTGATACAAAAAAACTTTACATTTAAATAGATAGAGATAAGTTTATGTACATAAATATTTGGCACTTGTATTTTTTTTCTTTTTTACCAAAAAAATTAAGTTACGAAAAAACCTCGAGGAAAAAGCATATAAAAGTATTGATAAAATTGCTTCATAGCTTTTTTCGTTTGATCTGGTTTCTAAAAGTTTGAACTCTTTTACAAAATCATCTGGGTTAGTAATTATATCAATAAAAACGGTAAAAATTTCAAAGTAATTTATGTCTTCAGCTGACTTAATAAATACTGGATCTAAAACCTTTAATGAACTCAGCCTCTTATCGCTAATATTAATTCTTGATAAAATTTCTTTGCACAGCTTTTGGTAAAAAAGTAAAATGTTGTTTTTAATTTCTACAATATCACTACTTAAGATGTTGTTAGTACATATTTCTAGCTCGGCTTCGTTGCCGATATATGTATATAATAAGAGTTTCTTTTATATGCAGAACATCAACAAAATCAATTTGTTCTATATTTGTTTGCATAACATCTTTTTTAAAAAAATTTTTAAAAATTTCTAATACAATATCTTTCGTGGATGAAACAAAATATATAATTTGTGATGATTCGTTTTGAAAATTAAGGTTTAATTTATTCATAATATTTAATACATATACTAGAAATTATTTTAATTTTATCCAAATTATATGCTATTTTCTCTTCAAATTGAGCTCGGATTCATTGATTGACAGTATAAAAAAAATTTGGTTCAAAAAGGGGCAAAAGGGGCACAAAAAACTACAAAATGATACAAAAGGGGATTTAAAACAAAGGGGTCAAAAAAGTGGCACGGCAGTCAAAAAGGGGCAAAAATGCGACTTTAGTCGCATAACGGTAACACTGAGCGTGGGTAATTTCTCTTAGGTGTAATTCAGGTGCAATTTAAAATTCTTGGGCAGATGCCCAAATAAAATAAAGATTCGATATCAGACATTTATTTCTTTTTTAATATTGTTGATACAAAATGCACAGTCTTCTCAACCAAAGTCTTGGTTTCTTTATAAGAAAAGTCTTCAATCATTTAATATATATTTTCAAAAGTTCGATAATGAATGTCGCAAGATGGACTCTTTGATTTGGATAAAGATTTAACAGTTGTTAAGATGAATTACGAATGGGACAGTTGTATAAAACCCTGTAGCCCATTTGTTTACTAAATAAGGTATAACACAAAAACATTAATTTTAATCACATATTAATACACAGCATTACCAATTGAAACTTATTTCAAACAAACAGGCACCGCACCTGTTCTTGACGAAATGCATTGCAGAAGTCCAATTTTTTTCAACTTTTTCGAGCATTTCTGGCTGCATGGCACCAGTTAAATTAACAATGTTGAACTCTAAGACGTCAATTTTAACTGGCTTATCAGTATAAGCCAGTGACTTCACAGCCATACGGAAAACAATCAAGAGGTTTCACATAACACGACCTTGAAGTCTAATTGGCAGTTTATTTTCTCTAAATCAACACATTGCCTTTATTTTTTAAAAAATAAGTTGCGCCATTTAAATCATGAAGTCGTCGATAAGTTGCGATGGCTGATTTCCAAAGTAAGTTTGGATGATTTGTGGCGTTGTTCAAGCATGAATCTATTCATGATAATGCACCTGAGCCAGAAGTGAGAGTAGTATGACAGTCCGTTTGACAGCTAACCTTTCGTAAGCTCTATCGGGCTTAAAAAACACCCATTATAAAGGAATGGCAATGAGCATTTTGAACCTTCTCTTAATGTATGCAACCAAATATGGATGTTAAATTCATTATTTTAGGAGTTTTATTTTATGTTTTATTAATAGGTTTTCAATCTTTAAGTTTATTTTTGTTAATTTGTTTTTGTTGGCAAAAGAGAATGACTTTAATTATGTAACTTGTTTTAGGCTCGTTTTCACAACATACCGATAGCTAAGGTAGGATTTTATCGGTCGTATAAAAAGTGTTCCATTATTACATCTTTATTTTAACCTACCAGGTAGGTTGAACCTTAACTTACTTTATCGCTCACTTTAGGTTAAATTAAGCTTTTAATAATGTAATACTTTTTATAAGGCCGGTTAAAGTCTACTTTTAGGTATCGGAAAGTTGTGAAAACGGGCCTTAATATTTTATAAATGAAATCAATAATGTTTGTTTTTAATTGTAATATTTATTTTAAAAGAAGAAAATAAATTTTTCAGTCGTTGACAGTTTTTAGAAAAAAACACATCAATTACTAACAGTTTTAAGTTGAAATAAGAATCTTAACAGTTTGACTAATATTAATCTTCTTTCAATGAATTTGTAGTGTTTTGCTTCTTTGTAAATGTATTTTTATTAAATAAAACTTCAATTTTATATCAGGTGTAATTTCATTTAAATCGGGTAATTTTGCTTCATCTCGAGTGTAATTTTGAATTTTTCTAGTGGTAACACTGGAGAAAAGTCTTCAAATTTGTTTAATTGCAGGTTAAGAGTTGCCGAACATGGTATTTTCCGACCACATTTGCAGTGTGACCAGATTTTTAAAAAATATAAAGCTAGATCAAGGCGAATTTACTACAGGTGGCGGCGAGACTACAACAAGTCAACAACATGGTGTTTTGTTTTTCGGTCATGTAATCAGTGTTACCGTTATGCGACTAAAGTCGCATTTTTGCCCCTTTTTGACTGCCGTGCCACTTTTTTGACCCATTTGTTTTAAATCCCCTTTTGTATCATTTTGTAGTTTTTTGTGCCCCTTTTGCCCCTTTTTGAATCAAATTTTTTTTTTTATCAAGGAACTACAAATAGTGTTACCGTTCAAAATTTTCAAAAAGGGGCACAAAAAGGGGATTTGCAAAAGAAAAGTGTCACAAAAAGGGGAATTCTGAGAAAAAAAAGGGCAACTTTAAAAACAGAAAAATTTAAAAAAAAACGTATGTATTTATTAAATTATTTTCATCGAAAACTAAACATAACAAAAAATAAACTTCATATTTATAAAAAAATACATTATAGGTTTATAATACAAATTGTTTGGGAAAAACACACATATATATATATACATTTATATATATATATATATATATACATAT
Organism: Pollenia labialis; assembly: GCA_949318255.1. Lineage (NCBI taxonomy): Eukaryota > Metazoa > Arthropoda > Insecta > Diptera > Polleniidae > Pollenia > Pollenia labialis. Next base: position 84,301,257 of record OX439140.1, read on the forward strand.
ATACATATATCGTGAAAATACATGTCTAGTTTGCAAGTAAACTATAATGAACTGTTGCATAAAATTTTTATTTCAATTATTTATACAAAAACAGTTACTAATTACTTGTAAATAAAACGAGCTTAAAATAGTGTAATAACAATACTTACAAAAACAAAAAATAGTTCATAATATGATTTGATACAAAAAAACTTAACATTTAAATAGATAGATATATGTATATATGTAAGTATATGTACATAAATATTTGGCACTTGGATTATTTTACTTTTTTAACAAAAAAATTAAGTTACGAAAAAACCTCGAGGAAAAAGCATATAAAAGTATTGACAGGAAGATAGTTAATATCAGGTACAGATCCATTTTTTTAATAAATTGCAGTGTTATGTTGTTTCTTCAACTATTAAATATCTATTTTTTTGAAAACGTAAATCTATATTTATTAATCAATACATCACTTGGAATCCAATCTTCCAAGTCATTTTGATACAAATTTAAAGCGGATAACATAGACTGACAGGTATCTACTTTCAGTCTATTTGTCACTTTATTTTTTAAATATGCTAACTTGGAAAAAATCCGTTTAGCGGATGCACTACTATGTGGTAAAGTAAAAACATACGAAGCAAATTTATACAAGTTTGGATATAAATTGTCACCCAAACAGTTTTTTAAATTGCCAATTTCGTACCAAAATGTTTCAGGCTTAGATATTTTAAAAATTGCTTCATAGCTTTTATCGTTTGATCTGGTTTCTAAAAGTTTGAACTCTTTTACAAAATCACCTGGGTTAGTAATTATATCAATAAAAACGGTAACAATTTCAAAGTAATTTATGTCTTCAGCTGACTTAATAAATACTGGATCTAAAACCTTTAATGAACTCAGCTTCTTATCGCTAATTTTAATTCTTGATAAAATTTCTTTGCACAGCTTTTGGTAAAAAAGTAAAATGTTGTTTTTAATTTCTACAATATCACTACTTAAAATGTTGTTAGTACATATTTCTAGCTCGAGTTTCTTTTATATGCAGAACATCAACAAAATCAATTTGTTCTATATTTGTTTGCATAACATACTCTTTTTTTAAAAAATTTTTAAAAATTTCTAATACAATATCTTTCGTGGATGAAACTAAATATATAATTTGTGATGATTCGTTTTGAAAATTAAGGTTTAATTTATTCATAATATTTAATACATATACTAGAAATTTGAGGTAAATTTTATTGTTAATAGATAGCCCTTCCTGAATTATTTTAATTTTTTCCAAATTAGATGCTATTTTCTCTTCAAATTGAGCTCGGATTCATTGATTGACAGTATAAAAAAATTTGGTTCAAAAAGGGGCAAAAGGGGCACAAAAAACTACAAAATGATACAAAAGGGGATTTAAAACAAAGGGGTCAAAAAAGTGGCACGGCAGTCAAAAAGGGGCAAAAATGCGACTTTAGTCGCATAACGGTAACACTGACTACAAAGCATTTTTGATGTCCCGGAGCATATGTTGTTAAGGCTAAGTGACACTAGATGGTTATCTTTTTCTTCCGTTGCTAGCAGAACATTAGAGCAGTAGTCTGTATTACAGCATTTTTTTATCCGAGCTCAATTTGAAGAGAAAATAGCATCTAATTTGGGAAAAATTAAAATAATTCAGGAAGGGCTATCTATTGACAATAAAATTTACCTCAAATTTCTAGTATATGTATTAAATATTATGAATAAATTAAACCTTAATTTTCAAAACGAATCATCACAAATTATATATTTAGGTTCATCCACGAAAGATATTGTATTAGAAATTTTTAAAAATTTTTTAAAAAAAGAGTATGTTATGCAAACAAATATAGAACAAATTGATTTTGTTGATGTTCTGCATATATATACATATACATTCAAGGCCCATCTATCAGGTCTGCTTACTTGTACAAAAACAAAATACGATTCTTTTTAGTTGTCAAAAATTTACTACCTCATATACAAAGCAAAAGGAAAAAACGTGTATGTGTGGCATACCATAAACGTATACATGCACATGTAAACAACTTTTGACAACTAAAAAGAACATAAACAATGATCATCAGGCTTCTTGCGCAGACCTTTTCAATGGGCCTTGATATACATTGTATATATATATAAGGGTTGGCACAATTGGTACAAATGTACGTTTTTTGGTACTACATATTTTAGCTTGAAAAGTACCATGGTACACCAATGGCATATTTACTATGTACTATAAGGAATTTTCCCAGTTTTTGTTATTTCATATAAAAAACCAAATTCAACTTTGAAAATGAATTTTGAGCTAAATTTTTTAGTAAATTTAGAAAATCTCGTCCAGAAAATGAAATAGATAGAAAAACTAAAAGTATGGTACCACAATAAGTTAAAATGTTTCCAAAATAATTTTTTATATTTTAATAACGTAAATTCACAATTAAGAGATATTGCTGATATTAAAGTACATATTTAAATCTAAGATTTAAGAACAGTGATTAATGAGCAACAGTTTCGGAAATAAAAAAGAGACAAATGAATTAATCTTTCCAGAAATCTCGAAATTTGTGAAAGGAATATTATCAATTCCAAATACATTGTAACTGTGGAAAGAATCTTTCATTACCAAAATATTATTAAAACCAATAAGAGAAAGAGACTTAAAACTCCAACTCGTTTCGGATTAATCCAAACAATAAACTTACTAAAGTCATAAAATTGCAATTGTTATGATGTAAATATACCAAATAATTTATTGTAAAAATTGTAATAGCTACGGCATAAGTTTACGAGCTCTTTTAAGAAATCTAACGGAAACTATGTATTTTGTACTTAGATTTAACACGAGGTGATAGTTTAATTTTTGTAAAAAATGCACATTTGCATATATTTTTATATCAAGAGGAATTAATTTTTAGCTTGTTAATGAATAAATATTTTATATTTTGGTTTGTTTTAGCATATTTATAAATAAAAAATAAGTTTTATAAAAAGTACCAAAATGATAATAAAGTACTCTTTTGCTTGGTGGCAGTATCATCACAATTTTTCATCACTCATATACACACAAACATACGTTTTCAAATAGTTGATTTTTCTGTGCTCGTTTGTTCTTTAAGATTCTTATTTAGTTTGTAGGTTTCTTTACAGAAATAATTTCAGTTCAGCCACGAAAAGTTAAGACTATACTTCACAGGATCATTTCTGTAGTCAGTCTTCGTTTATTTTCATTGCAAAATGAGAAAACATCAAACCATGATGAGGAGGTATATCGTTTTGTCTGTAGCGTGAGGTTTTGAACTTTGTCCTTTTTATTTTCATCTTTATTGGTGAAATTGGGCCAATGTTTCTTCGATGATCGCTTGGTTTTAACGGATAAAACGACTTCTGAATGGCTTTTTTAAATGAATAAATTTTTTTTTTTAACGGTAAGTTCAAAATTTTCAAAGAGGCACAAAAAGGGGATTTTCAAAAGAAAAGGGGCTCCTTTAAAAATAAGAAAATGTTAATATTTATTAAGTTATTTTCACTGAAAATATAACCGATACAACAAATCCCCATTCTGCGCAAGCAGGGTTGTTAGCAGCGCTGCCAGAAGTAAGATTTTACCTTATTTTTAAGATTTTTTAACCGAAAAAAGATTTTAAGATTTTTTCCCCAAAAACAAGATTTTTTTATTTTGTCTAGACGAAGGTTAGTTCAATTAAAAAACCTTCTTTGTTCCCATTTAAAAATTTTTAAACTAAATAATACAATTAAGTATAAGATTTGTTATGTTTATTTTATATATTAAATAAAATATAAATTGTTTTTATTATTTATAATAAAAAAAACTACTTTTTTCCTAAAATAAGATGTTTTCTTCAAAAATAAGATTTTTTTTTGGTGAAATTAAGATTTTTTGCTGAAAATTTCTGGCAGCCCTGGTTGTTAGACTTTTTTCCTCAAAAATCGTCAATAGTTTAAACAAAATTCGTCAAAACCGTCACGAAAATTTAACAAAACGTCAAATATATACATATATTTTACAAATTAGAGACAATTTATTGCATTGATTGGTTCAAAAATATAAATTTTTAGCAAGAAATTCTATTTATGATGAAGAAAGTGATATGGTTAACTTTTTTTTTTTTATTTATTTCAGCAAGTGAGCTGAATAAATTTATCATTTAAAAAGAAAACATAAGAAAAAATATATTTGCATAAATGCATAACAAAAATTTTTTTATTTCTTTTATCCATATTCAGAAAAATATTAAACTTTTTACAAAGCGGACCAAATAGAACAGACGCAAATTAGGGCTCTAGTGTATATTTTTTGCAGCATCGATGGCATTTCTATAATTGTAGAATTTAAATTACTAATGCTTCTAATGAAATTCACCTGGTTTGTGATGGAGGAGGAATTTTTTTGTTTTATTTCCAAACATTTTTGTATTGCGAAAAATTGATTTTTAAGTTTTGGACTATTTTCAATATACATACATACATAATTGTAAATATTTCAGGTGTGTTTTATCGATGCCAGAAAATCATCATAACACTATTACTTTTAGTCAAAAAATCGTCAATCGTCATTTTACTCTGTATTTTCTCAAAAAATCGTCAATCGTCATTTTACACTGGGGTCTAATCACCGCATTCGATACTATCGTATCGAATAAAGTATCGAATGTTTTTGCATACGATAGACACTGACGTATCGAATGAAAACTCGAGAAATGTAATGTCGAGTTACTCTTTATCGAATGGTACTATTTCAAATTCAATAAATTTCATTCCATATCGAGAGTCGTGATACAAAAATAAATAATTTCGATAAATTTTGCTCGATATCGTATGCGGTGATTATACCCCTGTATTTTCTCAAAAAATGACGAAAAATCGTCACATCTACCAACCCTGCTTGCCAGATTAAAGTGTTATAAAATTGATGCCAGATGAAAGTTTAAAGAAAATTTATTGACGGGATAAAATCGTCAAAACATAAGTGACTCTACATCAAAAATCGTCAATCCTCATTTTAGTAAAGATGGGCCTTGCAACAAATAAACCTCCACTTATTCATAAATAATACATCATATAAGTACAGAAATAGTCGAACTTCCCTATAATAAATCTCTATGTATCCCTTGATGTACTGAACTTACATTTTCTTGCGCATTTATTTATAATATAAGATCACATTTTACTAATTTTTGAATTTTGTTTATTATATGCAGAGCTTCATTATTATTTGCAAGTTAACCCGTACGAACTTTTCCATTTTGTTTTCGTTTGTACATATGTTTATGTAAAAAATGCAAAACATATTGCATATTTTACCCTTACTTTAACCTAAGGTGTTAAAACTACCCTGTTTTACAACTTTAGTTTTACTACTTTGTTACTACAACAAATGTTTTATTTTGTTTGTCATAACTCAAGCCGCTTATAATTTTGTGAAAGAAATCGCCATTAGTAACAGACTTATAGAAACCTTATTCTTCTCAAAATACGGGTTTTGGCACAATAGCGTCTATATCATGAGAGATATGCGGGCCACACTTATATGAGATATTCCTTATTAGGAGAAGTTAGTAGTGGTTCGATTTTTATTCATACCACCGTGAAGAGTATATGAGATTCGATACTGCCGAATAGGGCGATATTTCTTGTTTTGATTTTATCTATAATACAAAAACACTTACTGAATTCTTGTTAAAAGGACATGCTTAAAAGTAATAGTTTAACATTACTAAAAAAAAAAATAATTATTTAATAAGGTTTGACGTTTCATTTCTTTAGTTGTTATATGTTTATATTTTCTTGAAAATATATGTACATCTATATTTATTAATAAGTTCAACATGGACTGTCAGGCATCTACTTTCAACTTATTTTATGGTTTTATAAGACTTATTTAGCGGAAGGTTCATCTGCGTTCACTAATTGCCTATATAAAACATTTCGTTGAAAAAGGGGCGAAATGGGCAAAAATGCGACTTTAGTCGCATAACGGTAACGCTGGTTGCCAAAAGATTTGCAAGAAAAATTTTCATTTGGCGAAAAAAAATCTTATTTTGAAATTGTTTAAAAAAAAACTAACTTTTAAGTTGTCCGATTTTTTGACGATTTTTTTTAATGTTTTCTCAGGTAATTGACAATGTTTCACCAATTTGTCTGGCTGCCCTGTATGTATGTATAACGATGTGTATTTTATTATTATACATATATGTAGATATATATAAGGGTTGGCACAATTGGTACAAATGTACGTTTTTTGGTACCACATATTTTAGCTTAAAAAGTACAATGGTACACCAATGGAATATTTACTACTATAAGGAATTTTCCCAGTTTTAGTTATTTCATATAAAAAACCAAAATCAACTTTGAAAATTAATTTTGTAGTAAATTTAGAAAATCTTGTCCAGAAAATGAAATAGATAGAAAAACTAAAAGTATGGTACCACTATAAGTTAAAATGTTTCCAAAATAATTTTTTATATGTATTTTAATAACGTAAATTCACAATTAAGAGATATTGGTGATATTGAAGTACATATTTAAATCTAAGATTTAAGAACAGTGATTAATGAGCAACAGTTTCGGAAATAAGAAAAGAGACAAATGAATTAATCTTTCCAGAAATCTCGAAAATTGTGAAAGGAATATTATCAATTCCAAATACATTGTAACTGTGGAAAGAATCTTTCATTACCAAAATATTATTAAAACCAAAAAGAGAAAGAGACTTAACACAATAAACTTACTAAAGTCATAAAATTGCAATTGTTATGATGTAAATATACCAAATAATTGATTGTAAAAATTGTAATTTTGATTTCGAAATCTAAATTGTGTTTTTATAAACACAAATAAAATTACAATTTTTAACTAAAACAATTTTAAAATTCTAAATGCCATCCCTAATACATACATATATATATTTTGTTTCTTTTTTTGATAGATTAGGAAATTAAAATAAAATTGCGTTAAAAGAGATACATTTTTTCTCTTCACAGTCGGTGCACGTTGAAATTACCAGTATTTTTAGTTGTCTACTTAATACAACCAAGGTAGATAAACACAAGGTAGACTCATTAGCGGACAGACATAAGCCCCAATTTTAAACAATGTACAGTTTTTAGCGTCTTGCTAGATTAAAATGTAGGGTACGTTTAAACAAACAACATTAGTACTTTTTCTCTAAAGCTACGGCATAAGTTTACGAGCTCTTTTAAGAAATCTAACGGAATCTATGTATTTTGTACTTAGATTTAACACGAGGTGATAGTTTAATTTTTGTAAAAAATGCACATTTGCATATATTTTTATATCAAAAGGAATTAATTTTTAGCTTGTTAATGAATAAATTTTTTATATTTTGGTTTGTTTTAGCATATTTATAAATAAAAAATAAGTTTTATAAAAAGTACCAAAATGTTCATAAAGTACTCTTTTGCTTGGTGGCAGTATCATCACAATTTTTCACCACTCATATACACACAAACATACGTTTTCAAATAGTTGATTTTTCTGTGCTCGTTTGTTCTTTAAGATTCTTATTTAGTTTGTAGGTTTCTTTACAGAAATAATTTCAGTTCAGCCAAGAAAAGTTAAGACTATACTTCACAGGATCATTTCTGTAGTCAGTCTTCGTTTATTTTCATTGCAAAATGAGAAAACATCAAACCATGATGAGGAGGTATATCGTTTTGTCTGTAGCGTGAGGTTTTGAACTTTGTCCTTTTTATTTTCATCTTTATTGGTGAAATTGGGCCAATGTTTCTTCGATGATCGCTTGGTTTTAACGGATAAAACGACTTCTGAATGGCTTTTTTAAATGAATAAATTTTAGCAGGGTTGCCAGAAGATTTGCAAGCAAAATCTTATTTTGAAGAGAAGTCTTCAAATTTGTTTAATTGCAGGTTAAGAGTTGCCGAACATGGTATTTTCCGACCACATTTGCAGTGTTACCAGCAGGGCTGCCAGAAATTTTCAGCTAAAAATCTTAATTTCACTAAAAAAAAATCTTATTTTTGAAGAAAAAATCTTATTTTAGGAAAAAAGTAGTTTTTTTTATTATCTATATATATAAAAATGAAAAATGTTTGTATGTTTGTTTGTTTGTTTGTTGGCTTATAGACTCCGAAACTACTGAACCGATTTTCTTGAAATTTTTACAGTAACATCACGTGAGCCCTAAAAATAAAATAGGCTACTTATTTTTTCGATAGGGGCAGGGGAATTGGTACCCCCCATAGGATGCCAATCAGTGATGTTAACTTTTATTTGTTCATTACCTTGCGGCTCTCTAAAAATTACCGTTTTTGAGAAGAAATTACCGTACGTAAAGATTTTTAATCAAAACATTAATGTGCTGTTTCCAAATGACAGGCAATTGATTGTTTCATTTGTTGACAGTTCATTCGAGCATTATTTATAAGCCATTAATTTAAATTTTAAATGTGTTTTAAGAAACATTTGAATGTACATTTTTATACATGTACATGAAAATACATTTTTAACCAAAATGATAGTATTTTTTATGAAAAAGGTAGTAAACAAATTTTGAATTTTATTCGTACTTAAAATAATCCGAAAATTATAGATAAATTTATAATATTGTGGCCATTTCATATGTTTAAGAATTGTTGATTTTTACAAACAAAAAGTTAAATATAAAATTAATAATATACAAGGGTAATTTAATTTTTCTTATTTTGCACTTATCGGTGTCACGAAAACATTTATAGAAACATAATGTTGTTAATTTTTTTGTTATAATATTAATCTATGTATTTTAAAATTGAAAATCACCTCTCAAATGTTAAAACTTTAAATCCTACATATGTAAGTACGTATATTTATACCAAAAATCCAAATTTCTTTAAATTACCGTATTTTAAATAAAATTACCTTTCTACCTTTTGCGGGCTAAAATTACCCTAAAAAAGGGTAATTACCGTACAGTTAACATCACTGATGCCAATATTTATTATCGCATATCTTAAGAGCCGCTGGCGGCATTTTGCTGAACTTTTTGTAGTAGGATCTTCTGAGCCCCGAAATTGAAATAAAATAGCAGCGGGGGTATTTGAATCCCCCATAGGACGCCAATGTTTAACATCGCATATCTTAAGAACTGTTATAGTGAGAATGTTCAAACTTTCTAGAAGTCACTCTTATGGTATACTACACTTATGAAAATAAAAATAAAGCGGGTAGGCGCAGGGGGGGAAATACCTCCCATAGGATGCATATATTAAATATCGCTTAACTGAAGAACTATTAAAGGGGGAGTCTTCAAACGTGGTTAAAGCTACTACTATGGCAAACTATAAATTTCAGTATAAAAATGGGAGAGGTAAAAAGGGGAGGAGCAGTACCCCTCATAGATAGAAATATAAATAAGAGCCACTGCACGCATTTTGTTGAACTTTTGGTAGTAGGATCTTCTGAGCCCCGAAATTGATATAAAGTAGCAGCGGGGGAAGTGGTTTTCCCCATAGGACGCCAATGTTTACCATCGCATATCTTAAGAACTGTAATAGTGAGAATGTTCAAACTTTCTAGAAGTCACTCTTATGGTATACTTCACTTTTGAAAATAAAAATAAAGCGGGTAGGTGCAGGGGGGGAAATACCTCCCATAGGATGCATACATTAAATATCGCTCAACTGAAGAACTATTAAAGGGAGAGTCTTCAAACGTGGTTAAAGCCACTATTATAGTAAACTATAAATTTCAATATAAAAATGTGCGGGGTAGACAGGGGAGCAGAAGTACCCCTCATAGAAGACATATAAATAAGAGCAACTGCACGCATTTAGTTGAACTTTTGGTAGTAGGATCTTCTCAGCCCCAAAATTGGAATAAAATAGCAGCGGAGGAAGTGATGCCCATCATAGGACGCCAATGTTTAATATCGCATAAACACAAATAAAATTACAATTTTTAACTGAAACAATTTTAAAATTCTAAATGCCATCCCTAATACATACATATATATATTTTGTTTCTTTTTTTGATAGATTAGGAAATTAAAATAAAATTGCGTTAAAAGAGATACATACATTTTTTCTCTTCACAGTCGGTGCACGTTGAAATTACCAGTATTTTTAGTTGTCTACTTAATACAACCAAGGTAGATAAACACAAGGTAGACTCATTAGCGGACAGACATAAGCCCCAATTTTAAACAATGTACAGTTTTTAGCGTCTTGCTAGATTAAAATGTAGGGTACGTTTAAACAAACAACATTAGTACTTTTTCTCTAAAGCTACGGCATAAGTTTACGAGCTCTTTTAAGAAATCTAACGGAATCTATGTATTTTGTACTTAGATTTAACACGAGGTGATAGTTTAATTTTTGTAAAAAATGCACATTTGCATATATTTTTATATCAAAAGGAATTAATTTTTAGCTTGTTAATGAATAAATTTTTTATATTTTGGTTTGTTTTAGCATATTTATAAATAAAAAATAAGTTTTATAAAAAGTACCAAAATGTTCATAAAGTACTCTTTTGCTTGGTGGCAGTATCATCACAATTTTTCACCACTCATATACACACAAACATACGTTTTCAAATAGTTGATTTTTCTGTGCTCGTTTGTTCTTTAAGATTCTTATTTAGTTTGTAGGTTTCTTTACAGAAATAATTTCAGTTCAGCCACGAAAAGTTAAGACTATACTTCACAGGATCATTTCTGTAGTCAGTCTTCGTTTATTTTCATTGCAAAATGAGAAAACATCAAACCATGATGAGGAGGTATATCGTTTTGTCTGTAGCGTGAGGTTTTGAACTTTGTCCTTTTTATTTTCATCTTTATTGGTGAAATTGGGCCAATGTTTCTTCGATGATCGCTTGGTTTTAACGGATAAAACGACTTCTGAATGGCTTTTTTAAATGAATAAATTTTAGCAGCGTTGCCAGAAGATTTGCAAGAAAAATCTTCTTTTGAAGAGAAAAGTCTTCAAATCACTGTTGGGATCCAGTGTTACCGTTATGCGACTAAAGTCGCATTTTTGCCCCTTTTTGACTGCCGTGCCCAGTGTTACCCTCGGATATTTTCAATAAGTACCAAAAAAAGGGATATCTAAAAAAAAAAAGTGGCACCGAAAAGGGGATTTTTATAAAAAAAGTTGCACAACTTTTCAAATTAAAATAAGTACACCACATTATGTATTTTTTACGTTTTTTTTCTATTTATTATAATTTTAAATAACATTTTATAAATGGTATAAAAACATAACAAAAAAAACATATATGTAGTAATTATATGCACTAAAAAACAATTGATCGTATTACAATAGACATACATACTTATGGCTCATTTGTTGCAAAAATTAAAATTAATATTTCTCTCGAGAAGTTATTTTTATAAAATATTTTCTTTAATAAATAGAAACTGGGAATTATTTCCTCCCGAAGGTTACTTTATATTATATTCAATATTTTTTATTTTTCGAATTATTAGACACCAGCAGAATGTAATGCATTTTCTGGCCCGCTACGGCCTTCGTCAGCATTCTTTGTGAATATAATATAAAGTAACCTTCGGAAGGAAATAATTCCCAGTTTCTATTTGTTAAAATTGTTGAGTTAAATACATTCAATTTATAAAGTATCACTATCCAGTGTGACACTGCTGACGAAGGCCGTAGCGGGCCAAAAAATGCATAACATTCTGCTGGTGTCTAATAATTGTAAATTTTTCTTTACATACAATATACCTCATTGCTTTCCAAAGGAAAGCTAAGGTAAAATGTAACAAGAAAATACAATATAATAGTCTGGTAGTGTATAAAGTCATTTCTGAAAAATTGAAGGAATATGACTATTACAAAAAAGCTTTATAAAAATACATAACTGAAATTTAACTCATGGAATAAATTCGAAAAATAAAAAATATTGAATATTTTCTTTAATGTTTTGGTAATTCAAAAACGTTAAACTCGTTTTCTGCCAAACATGTTTTTTGAATTCTGACATTGTTGCAGCAATTAGAAGATATTTATGTAATTTGTTTTATATATACATTAAGTAATATATTTCTTGTACTTTTCTTTGATTTATTTAAGACATTGTATTGCACAGGTTTTAAAATTTTTTTTAGAAGTTTATTTGCCTATTCCACCAGATTCTTATGTTTTTTAGAATGCTATGGCCAAATATGAGTACAGTTTTCTCCCATCACGTCAGATTTATCAGAAATCCTAAACAAAAAAACGAAAATATCACTTTTTAAAATTCGTTATATTTAATCAGTTTCGCACTTTAATACAAATAAATACACGGCATTCATACATGCTACTAAATTTAAGTGCAAGTGTTTTAATTTCTTTAGTATAGGATATTTAGTTTTTATCCAAATTCGTATATTATTGCTTCAATTATTGTAATCAGCTTTACAAATAGAACAAAACTATACCACTCGATTTTGTTATTAATTGTGGTACAAAACATCTTCCGAAATTACAATAATTGGTGTATCTGATAAATGTGACGTGATGGGAGAAAACTGTGCTCATTTTGTCTTAAGCATTCCAAAAAATATAAGAATCAGTTAGAATGGTTAAACAAACTTTTTCAATTGGTCAGTTACATACATATTTTTTTACAATTAGTTGTTCTTAAAACGACTTCTATACTTTCGTAGAATGTCTTCACTTGGAACCCAATTTTCAAGGCTAGTATGGGAGTTATAACAAAACAGAATGAAAAAAAGTATATTTTCCTAACGTAAAAAGTATCAAAAAAGTGGCAGGAATTAAAAAAAGTATCACATTTGGGTGCATTTTGTAAAAGTGGCCAAATAGTATCCAAGCAGCCGAAAAAGTGGCAAATTGCTACTTTAGTGGCACCAACGGTAACGCTGGCCGTGCCACTTTTTTGACCCCTTTGTTTTAAATCCCCTATTATATCATTTTGTAGTTTTTTGGCCCTTTTTGAACCAAATTTTTTTTATACTGTCAATCAATGAATTCGAGCTCAATTTGAAGAGAAAATAGCATCTAATTTGGAAAAATTTAAAATAATTCAGGAAAGGCTATCTATTAACAATAAAATTTTCCTCAAATTCCTAGTATGTATGTATATGTATTAAATATTATGAATAAATTAAACCTTAATTTTCAAAACGAATCATCACAAATTATATATTTAGTTTCATCCACGAAAGAAATTTTTAAAAAAAGAGTATGTTATGCAAACAAATATAGAACAAATTGATTTTGTTGATGTTCTGCATATAAAAGAAACTCTTAATATATGTATATATCGGCCACGAAGCCGAGCTAGAAATATGTACTAACAACATCTTAAGTAGTGATATTGTAGATATTAAAAACAACATTTTACTTTTTTACCAAAAGTTGTGCAAAGAAATTTTATCAAGAATTAATATTAGCGATAAGAGGCTGAGTTCATTAAAGGTTTTAGATCCAGTATTTATTAAGTCAGCTGAAGACATAAATTACTTTGAAATTGTTACCGTTTTTATTGATATAATTACTAACCCAGATGATTTTGTAAAAGAGTTCAAACTTTTAGAAACCAGATCAAACGATAAAAGATATGAATAAATTTTTAAAATATCTAAGCCTGAAACATTTTGGTACAAAATTGGCAATTTAAAAAACTGTTTGGGTGACAATTTATATCCAAACTTGTATAAATTTGCTTCGTATGTTTTTACTTTACCACATAGTAGTGCATCCGCTGAGCTGATTTTTTCTAAGTTACACCTAATTTACACGAGGATTAAAAAACATGTCTTTTTTGTAGTTCTTTTTTAAAGAAACTTCCAAAAACATATTAAATTTTCACAATGTTTCTAATTTTGTTTGATTTTTTTTTATTTTCCTTATAGGTATATGTACATATGTACATATGCATTCAATCTTTTTTAAATTAAATTTGTTTGTTTTTTTATATTTTAATAAGTAATTGTCATTTTGAAATAAAAATACAATATAAATTAAAAAACAAAAATTTAGCGCAAAGAGGAATGTCAAAAAAAAACACAGAAAATACGATTCATGTCTTTTTTTCTACCCTGCTTACTTCTCTCACCCGCTCGCTATCAAACTAAAAAAGACATGTTTCAAAAATAGGGGAAAAAATCATCATGAAAATTGGTTGTTAGCATATTTAAAAAATAAAGTGACAAATAGACTGAAAGTAGATACCTGTCAGTCTATGTTATCCGCTTTAAATTTGTATCAAAATGACTTGGAAGATTGGATTCCAAGTGATGAATTGATTAATAAATATAGATTTACGTTTTCAAAAAAATAGATATTTAATAGTTGCAGAAACAACCTTACACTGCAATTTATAAAAAAATGGATCTGTACCTGATGCTTTTTCCTCTAGGTTTTTTCGTAACTTAATTTTTTTGGTAAAAAAGTAAAATAATCCAAGTGCCAAATATTTATGTACATATACTTACATATGTATATACATATCTCTATCTATTTAAATGTAAAGTTTTTTTGTATCAAATCATATTATGAACTATTTTTTGTATTGTTATTACACTATTTTAAGCTCGTTTTATTTACAAGTAATTAGCCACTGTTTTTGTATAAATAATTGAAATAAAAATTTTATGCAAACATACGTTTTTTTTTAAATTTCCTGTTTTTAAAGTTGCCCCTTTTTTTTCTCAGAATTCCCCTTTTTGTGACACTTTTTTTTTGCAAATCCGCTTTTTGTGCCCGTTTTTGAAAATTTTGAACGGTAACACTGTTGGGATCTGACAATTCTTAGATTGTACCAGAGTGACCATATTAGCTTTTTTCGAGCTTAATTTAGCTTTAGTGCCGGTTCACACAAGTCAAGTCAAGTCTTGAGTTTTTAGGAGAGAAGGGAAAAGAGAATGCCATTTCTTTTCCCCTCTCTCCTAAAAACTCAAGACTTGACGAGTCAAACTTGACTTGTGTGAACCGGCACTTATTTTTTCATGTTTAGCTTTAGATATTTCATTTAGCTTTAAGCTTTTTTTTCGGCTTTTTTCAACAATGCATTTAGCTTTTTTAGCCTTTTTTTAATTTTAATTTCGTTTTATTTATATTTCAAAATAAATACAACAGTTTATCCAAATAAACTTATTTGTGATTTAGTTAAAACAGTAATAGTGTGACAGTGCAGAAGTAATCGCTTTTGCAGATTTGAACTACATACATACATAACAGTGCTGCAGGCCAAGGATAAAAAAGTTACGCTATTTTTCAAAAAAGTTAAAAATTTTTGTCAAAAGTTACAATTCAAAATATTAATTGAATAAATAGTAAGTTTATATGATCTGTAAAAACCAAATACATATTTCTATTCAATATTTCAGTGGTAATAGCAAGACTATCAATCAGCGTTACCGTTGTGCGACTTTAGTTGCAATTTGCAACCTTTTTGACGCTGTGACACTTTTTGTGCGACTTTTTCAAAATCGTCTAATTTTGCAACTTTTTCCAACTATCGGACCAAAAAACGAAAATTTGTGTACTACTCTTCGCTTTTTGAATTAGTTTGACAAAAGTGTATTTAAACATATTTTTAACGAATTATTTTCAGCTATTTATATCGTTTAAATTGGTAATTTCTTTTTGTTTTGTTGTTTTTTGATTAACCATCGCCTTACCAAAGATTTTTATGTACATCATTTAACTACCTTAATTTAGACACGCGGGTGTTACTTCATGTCTATAAGCGATGAGAACAAGTTATCGTCATTCAACTTTTTCTCGGTTTTGTAAAAAAATTTTCGTAATAAAAATTTTTGCAGTTTTTTTTACCGAAAACTATTTTTTCTGTAAGTTAAAATTTTTTTTTAACTGAAGCAAATTTAAGAGAGTTATTAAAGAAATAAAACCGAAATTGTCACCCGGGTAATCAAAGTAATTAAAATGTTAAAAAAAGTGTGAGACTTATGGTGTTTTCTTTTCTACAAAGAAATGTGCCTTTTTTAAAAAAAAAATTAAATTTGGTGTCTATTTCTTAAAAATGTTGCTTCCGAAAAGGGTGGCTTGTTTTATTCTAAAAACCTCATGCTTTTCAGGAGCAAAATTTTTAAGAAACAGACACCAAATTGCTTTTTTTTTAAAAAAAGGCACTTTTTTTGTAGAAAAGAAAACACCATTAAATTTGGAAAAAGGACTTTTTATGCGACTTTTTGTTTTAATAACGACTTTTTGTGCGACTTTTTCAAAATTCTCAACGGTAACCCTGCTATCAATTATGAAAAGCACAGCAAAGAGTAAATTTCAAGCATCAGCCCACTGCATGAGAATTAAAAAAAAGGTTTAAGCATACAATACTTTTCGTTTCTAGTCCCAACTTTAGCGATTGAAATTTATGTTTTGCTGCCGTTGTAAGTAAATTTAATATAAGATTTACATGATAGTCCATTAAGGGATGTTAGCATATTTGCCATATAAGCGGCCAGAAAAGGCAAAAGTAAATCGAATTATGTTTATTATAGTCACATTAGCAAAACGTTCTACCATATAAAAGAAATAAAATTAAATCGTTTAATTTTTGTCATCAACACTCAACTTCAAAAAAATTAGTTTTTGGTTTAGGTATCAGGGTAAAAATATACTTATGTGTTTTACATTGTCGTTGTCGGGATTTTGAAATCGACAAAAATTTCAAACGACTACGACTTCGATCACGAAAACGACTCGTCAACTGTTTTTTTTTTTAATTTATTAAAAACATCTGATAGTTAAATTTTTACCAGCGAGAATTATTTAACCAGTTTCATATTTTTATTTAAAAAAATTATTTTCAAAATTTTTAAATTAAAAGTCTTTCAATCACATAAAATATTTATTTTCCTAACATTTAATAATTACATATATTTTTCGGCAAATGGTTTAAAACAATTAAATTAATTACGATATAATCTCTTTTATTACATCTGAATAGTGTCGATATGACCAACTTTCTAGTTTTTGGTGGTAAAGCGTTCATTTACTTTTTTATTTTTTTGAGTAAATGGGAGAACATTTTATAAATTTTGCTAGTAAATGAACACATCTATTTTATGTCTACGTGAAAGTTGATAAGTAAGGTTTGGTTAGTTCACACACGTCAAGTTTGACTCGTCATGTCTTGAGCTTTTAGGAGAGAAGGGAAAAGAGAAGGCCATTTCTTTTCCCGTCTCTCCTAAAAACTCAAGACTTGACGAGTCAAACTTGACGTGTGTGAACCGGCACTTAGGAAATATAATTAATTAAAGATTGATTTGTAATATAACAAAGCTTGTAATAAACTTTTATTCCGAAATACATGGTTGTGCTTGGGGAACAAATGTTATGACCATAAATCGCCCCATCTAAAGGAACGTATGCTGGAACTTAATCAGGTAATAATAAAATGTCTTTTATCGAAATGAAATACCTATGTATGTTCTAAAAATTATAAGACTTACTTACGAAAATCTGTTTAACACACAAAAACCTTTAAAAGACTTTATATTGAATAATATTTTTTGTTGGTTGGTTTATAACTGGCAATATACCTATTACATATGGGCATTTCCATTTTGACGTGTCGTGATATTTGTAGCACAAAATGAAAAAAAATTAAATGAATAAGTTAAATTTGTAAAAAGGGTTTTTATATATACAAATTAATGAAGTATCACTATATTCAGAAAAAAAATTACAGTAATCGACGCTAAGGATTCGCAGATATAAGCAAAAATCTGCGCTGGCGTGACGTTAAAAAAACGGAAGTGGATTTTGACTTGCATTACAAAACTGAATAAGACTGCGAATTGAGCAAGATGTTTTGTATACAACCTTTTTTAGTAAACTTTGGACCAATACAGATTTATTTTTCAAGCTATAAAATTTATAAATCTTTCCTCGTTTTAAGGTAAATATGGGACTTTTCAGCGAAAAGTCTACTTATTTTAATGTAACGCCAGATTGCAAATAAGGTTGTATTTTCGGGCCATGTTGTTCAATCGTTATCCCTTTTGTTACTAAATATAGAGCTAGTTGCGCTTTACACCAAAATATAAAAAATTGACTAAACGTATAAAATTTTTTGAGAAACAATTTAAAATACTTCTGGCGTTTCGTTACTAAAAGTAGACTTTTCGCTCGAATTGCCCATATTTGCTTGTGCTTTTAATTAAAATATGTTTAGTAGTTTTTTTTTATATTATCATAATTAAGGATTTTTTTATATTTATAAGAAATACTTTAGCTTATTTCCCTTTTTTTTATTTAATTTTAGCAATTCTAACTAGTTAGCAATGATGTAGCTTATTTCCCTTTTTAATTAAAAGGTGTAGGCAGGTATTTTCTTTTGCTTTTAATAAAAAAAAATATTACTAGTGTTTTAAATTTCCTTAATAAAAGAATTTTCTTATATTTATCAGAAATACTTTTGTTTATTTCCCTTTTTTATTAATTTTAGCAATTATAAATAATTAGCAATGATTATTTTTTTAATTTTTTATCTAAAAATATCTTATTACTAAGTAATGAAATTCTAGTCAAATCCCAAAACAACTGTTAAAATGTGCAATTTAAGTACATTTAAGTTTTTATTCATACTTATATGTATGTACCGGCAACATAAATATTTTCAAATTAATAGTGAGAAATGTTGATAAGTACATAAGTCAACATGTTGATATTAATCATAGTCAGGGATGATAAATGACATTTTCTAAATTGTACTTAATTAAGTAAAACATTGTACTTTTTTGACCCAAATTGTACTAAAAACATTTTTTACTAGTTTTATTATTAAAATAACAGAAAAGGTACGAACATATGTACATTAAAATTCACTTAAACTTTTATGCATACGTATTTGAAATACATCTTTGGCAATTAACAAAAAACATTAATTTAATACGTAATAAGGAATTAAGACGATTCTTTTTTATTTGGCTATTATAAGTTAAAAGTGAAACAGGGTATTTTTTTCGTATCGAATAAACTATCGCATTTTTTGCATACGATAGACACTGACATTTCGAATGAAAACTTGAGACATGTAATGTCGAGTTACTCGATATAGAATGCTATTATTTCAAATTCAATAAATTTCATTCGATATCGAGAGCCATGATACCAAAATAAATAATTTCGATAAATTTTGCCCGATATCGTATGCGGTGATTAGACCCCAGTTGATCGTTCGCAGCATATGTAAAATTTTTTAACCAACTTTTCATTAAGCTTTACATATTAAGAAATTATTTTTATAAAGTCAACATGAGTACCGATTTTTAAGCATTAGTGGCGATTAATGAAGTGGAGTGGGAAGAGGAGCAAGAAAAAAAATAAATAATAGTTCCGGTAGATTTTGTATTCTTTGCGAAAATTAAAAACGAAGGATTAAGTCGCCATCAGACGTACCAATTTGAAAGCTCAAATCAAACTGATTTTTTATTCAACCGATGACCAACCACACCTCTAACGTAACAATCGAATTGTACAACATGTCGCAACATGTAGCGCCGCACTATACCCTATTTCCCAATACTGTAAGAAATCAAGCTTAAAAGTTTTTGTTTATTTATAGCAACAATATTGATGAGACTGTAGTATATATTTTGTCTGAATCAAATTCGATGCAATATTCACAAAAAGGCGATTTGTTTGCTTTGTTTTTATCATATTTTGCTACGAAAAAATCTTTTCCATATTCGCCGACGAATGTTGTGTAGGTAATTCTTCTGATATTTGGAAATTTTTAAATTGTACTAAATATGTCATTGGAGTACTTCAGTACTTTCGCAATGCAAATTGTACTGAAAAAGTACAATTGTACTAACTTTATCATCCCTGATCATAGTATTTAAAATAAAAACAAATTCTTACCTTTAACACTACTAGACGTACACTAGTATCCAACAACAGCAAAATGAACTTTTAATGCAGCAACAAAACACACAAACACATACACTTGTTCAAATTTACTCTTACTTTTGTATTGTTTTCTCAATAATTGCAACTAACTTGCTTCCCTTTTATAAAAACACAAACACTATTTTTGGCAAAACAACAACAAAAGCTAAAAAACGAAAATGGCTCACAATTTTTTTTATTCTTCTTTAATTTGATACAATTGGAACGAATTTTATGATAATTTTATTTATTAACACTAATTTCACATAAATTTCTATACTTTTTGCAAAATAAACTAAACACTATTCATTCTAACACCTTAAATTTTACGCTTTTAACAAATTTATTTATATTAAGTAACAAAAACCTTATTAAATTTGCGCTTAAAATATAAATTTTTAATAAAACACGAAACGACTTCTTGATTGCACTAAATAAAACCGGGGACTGAATTGATGAATATGATAAGAGCAAAAACTAAAAAGATTAAAAGTGAATTAAGAATCTTAATTTAAGATAAATGTTTGACACTTGAAATTGGGGTGACATCTATGTGTCATTGCCTAAATTGACTGGTAGAAAAATTTAATAACTATTCAAATGTGTTTTAAGAAAAACATTGCTAACACAAACCGCGAAGAAATATTTTTGAAAAATGATTGAAAAATACTGAATAAAATAAAATTACAAATAGAAAAAAATTTTATTTTTTAAAATTCTCAAAAAAAATAACAATTAAATTTTTTTTAAGATTTTTAAAAAAAACTAGCTATAATTTTATGCATTTCCAATTGATCTGACATACTCACTGATTGACAATAGCGGTTTTCACCCTTGATAGTAAAGTCCCTTTTAGTCCTTGATAACATGGCCACTACTGCTTAGCAACGCTTATAATTTTTAAAGTTTTTGCTTGCCATTATTTCAAACATTCATGCTTGATAACTGTTTACAATCCTAACAAACGAATAGATAATTTTTGTTTCACTCCGAAGACTTCGCTTAGATTTATACAAATTATTTTTCACTTTTTTTAGGAAAACTAGAAATTTGGTTTGTATCTGTTAACTAAAATAAAAATATAGAAGAATTTTGGCATATCTAGTTGCAAGCTTGCTTATACTCATCTTACCATTGAATAGAATTTATGCGAATATATAAAAACCTTTTTATTATAAAATCCTAAATTGGTATCTTTGAATTAAAAGAAAAAAATGTTAAGATGGCTAAACTATTTTACGGCGCAAATAAAAAATTTAATGCCGGCAGCAAGCTGTTTTAAAACGGAGCACTACTACAGAGACAATGTCAGAAGCAAATTACATGTACGTTTGTGACCGAATATTATAAACCTTATGTAAAACAGCGATTTTGACAGACATGCACAATTACATGTGACTTGGAAATTTGACATGTCAGATGACGAAAACATGTCGTCTATATGCTCCTTAAGTCGAGCGGTATACTTAAAGGTGCATCTAGGACCAATATTTTATAGTGTTCACCCATCAGCAAATACACTCTTTACTATTGTGGTGGGGGAATACAACATAAAAGGGAAACACAAATTTCTCTTTTCTTGTCAAAGTCAGACAAAAGTCTAGACAGTGTCACAAAAACAAAAGTAGAATTTGGAGACTTGATCCCTAGCTTCTTACAGGAATTTACTTATGTATGTATGGGCTTACTATGTTAGTATAACATCATAAACGCAAATTAACAATAATGCAATTTTTGGTAATTCTGGTCAGGGCTAGAGGTATGTTTATAAAAATTTAATTATTGAAAAGAAAAGTGAGTTAATCCATCCAAAAGAAATTTCTTTAATTGTACCAAAAAAAGATGAATTGTACCAGTGTACCAATTAAGTTTCGACTGTACCAAATTTGGTACAATTATACCACAAATCCCATCAGTGCTTCAAATTTGTTTAATTGCAGGTTAAGAGTTGCCGAACATGGTATTTTCCGACCACATTACCGTTATGCGACTAAAGTCGCATTTTTTGCCCCTTTTTGACTGCCGTGCCACTTTTTTGACCCCTTTGTTTTAAATCCCCTTTTGTATCATTTTGTAGTTTTTCGTGCCCCTTTTGCCCCAAATTTTTTTTATACTGTCAATCAATGAATCCGAGCTCAATTTGAAGAGAAAATAGCATCTAATTTGGAAAAAATTAAAATAAATCAGGAAGGGCTATCTATTAACAATAAAATTTACCTCAAATTTCTAGTATATGTATTAAATATTATGAATAAATTAAACCTTAATTTTCAAAACGAATCATCACAAATTATATATTTAGTTTCATCCACGAAAGATATTGTATTAGAAATTTTTTTAAAAAAAGAGTATGTTATGCAAACAAATATAGAACAAATTGATTTTGTTGATGTTCTGCATATAAAAGAAACTCTTAATATATATATCGGCCACGAAGCCGAGCTAGAAATATGTACTAACAACATCTTAAGTAATGATATTGTAGAAATTAAAAACAACATTTTACTTTTTTCCAAAAGCTGTGAAAAGAAATTTTATCAAGAATTAATATTAGCGATAAGAGGCTGAGTTCATTAAAGGTTTTAGATCCAGTATTTATTAAGTCAGCTGAAGACATAAATTACTTTGAAATTGTTACCGTTTTCATTGATATAATTACTAACCCAGATGATTTTGTAAAAGAGTTCAAACTTTTAGAAACCAGATCAAACGATAAAAGCTATGAAGCAATTTTTAAAATATCGAAGCCTGAAACATTTTGGTACGAAATTGGCAATTTAAAAAACTGTTTGGGTGACAATTTATATCCAAACTTGTATAAATTTGCTTCGTATGTTTTTACTTTACCACATAGTAGTGCATCCGCTGAGCGGATTTTTTCTTAGTTAGCATATTTAAAAAATAGAGTGACAAATAGACTGAAAGTAGATACCTGTCAGTCTATGTTATCCGCTTTAAATTTGTATTAAAATGACTTGGAAGATTGGATTCCAAGTGATGAATTGATTACTAAATATAGATTTACGTTTTCAAAAAAATAATAGTTGAAGAAACAACATAACACTGCAATTTATAAAAAAATGGATCTGTACCTGATATTAACTATCTTCCTGTCAATACTTTTATATGCTTTTTCCTCGAGGTTTTTTCGTAACTTAATTTTTTTGGTAAAAAACTAAAATAATACAAATGCCAAATATTTATGTACATATACTTATGTACATATATACATATCTCTATCTATTTAAATGTAAAGTTTTTTTGTATCAAATCATATTATGATTTTTTTTTTGTTTTTGTAAGTATTGTTATTACACTATTTTAAGCTCTTTTTATTTACAAGTAATTAGTAACTGTTTTTGTATAAATAATTGAAATAAAAATTTTATGCAACAGTTCATTATCGTTTACTTGCAAACAAGACATGTATTTTCACGATATATGTATATATGTGTATATATATATATATATATATATATATATATGTGTATATATATATATATATATATATGTGTGTTTTTCCCAAATAATTTGTATTATATACCTATAATGTATTTTTTTATAAATATGAAGTTTATTTTTTGTTATGTTTAGTTTTCGATGAAAATAATTTAATAAATACATACGTTTTTTTTTAAATTTTCCAGTTTTTAAAGTTGCCCCTTTTTTTCTCAGAATTCCCCTTTTTGTGACACTTTTTTTGAAAATCCCCTTTTTGTGCCCCTTTTTGAAAATTTTGAACGGTAACACTGCACATTTGGTCGTCAGTTTTAGAAAATGTGTAACATTATTGATGTTAACTTTTATTTTTTCATTACCGTACGTACGGCCCTCTAAAAATTACCGTTTTTGAGAAGAAATTACCGTACGCAAAGATTTTTAATCAAAACAATACTGTGCTGTTTCCAAATGACAATCGATTGATTATTTCATTTGTTAACAGCACATAAGAGCAGGGCTGCCAGGTACTTTTTTTCGTTCTCCCCAAACTTAAAAATAAATTTCCCCAAATATCCCCCGATAAAAGAAAGAATCCCCAAAATTAGCCCCTGTAAAATATACATAATTTTTAACGGATAATTTAAATATTTATTCGAGTTTTACTTGTACCATGTTCTACAAGAGATAATTTTTATCGAAAGGAAATATGTAGTTGTTTTTTTAAATATGAATTTGCATGGGACCACAAAATCACTTAATTTTTAAGAAAGTTTATTACACAAAATTAATTTTATTTCTACTTTTATTAAAAAAAATGAGGCTGTTCTAGTTTGGATTACATTCCCACGTGCAGCAGCTATCGATTTGAGAATTGCTTTATTTGTTTCTCTACAAATACAAGTTTGAAGGCTCATGCGTTTAGTGCTTAATTGCTTGCATTCTACATTTTAAGAATTAAGGTTGCTTTAGTCGACCGTAAATGTTGTCCAATTCAATGTAACGTACCGTAACGTACTGTATTTTCTGTAATGCGTAATTAATATTTGACAATTTTTAGTCTTTTGAATAAAAAATTTATTGCACAAATCAATTTTAAAACTATTTAAGGTGTGTGGTCACATTTCTAGGTCAAGTAATAATTGACCCATTTCTGGTCTGGGGCATCATTAATTAATAGTTCTAAATCGATTTTTTTTTCTTTTTTAAAAACATAATGGTATGTTCATTTGTAATTATTTATAATCTAGACTAAAAACTTTTACGACTTTTAAAAAAATTTCCAAAAACTCAAATAAGTGATGGGTTTGCCTTGTAAACACTATTTGACATTTCAATCGACTTTTCTTTCCCAATCGTCACCAAACTTCATATTAAATGTTTATTATTCTAGTTTATAAGCGTTATTAAATTAATTTTTATATACATTTTGCAAATAAATTTTTAATAGCATAATACGTGTAGGACGTCAAATATTCAATAGGTGTGAACATAGCCTGACTTTTTGTTTTTATATTATTGCATATTACAAAGAAATAAATAAATAATATGTAGATTTATAGCTTTATCCAATAAAAATTATACTTTATATCAAAAATACATATACATTCATATCGTCCCTGCGGGAAATTTGTGTCAATTGGTCCAACAGACTGGTCCTGGGATTTGTGAAAATAGAACAAGTACCAAAAGAAAGGACTCATGGCCAGTGAAAGAAGAACCAATCCCTTAACTGGTTTATGAAGAAGCAAAAGGTAGAAAAAGTAATTAATAACAGGACAGTCTTCAACGGTGCTGTGGCACATATTTTGATACTTTCTAAAATTTGGTTCTAGAATTTAATTCTAGGACTTGTTTTATTGAAATAATACTACATTTTATTGAAATATTACTACATTTTAGTAACTGGCACTAAGCACGTTCATTGAGAATAGTTCTGTGACTGGTCAAATGGTGTCAATTGACCCCCTCCAATGACAAGGCCATGTAAAAGTGATAGGTGTTATTCATATAAAATGTTAGAACTAGAACCGGTCTCTATCACCACAGACTTATCACGGAACTACTTTGGTATCAGTTCGCTTCCCTCTAGGGGTCATATAAAATGCATAAAAATTATGATATGCCCTTTTGGATTTTTATGACGATAAAATTGTTTTTAAATATTTCAAAATTTTTTTCGGTTTTAAAGGGTTTTGGTAGGTTTTGCAGACAATTTCGGTCAGATAAAATTTTTTCAACCGGCAACCCTGTTGCAGGTACATTTTAGAGATTTCCCCGCTAAATCTAGCGTTTTTTAAATGTCAATCGCTGAAAAAAATACGTTTTAGCGGTAAGCGGAAAATATAGCGGTTTTTAAACATCTCTCAGCAACTTATTACCGCTAGAAAAACATTTCTCAATATTTAAATTCACATATTTTATATTATTTCTTATTAAGATTTTTTGTTTTTCTGGTTAAAAATTCTTATTTTTATGTTCGCGATTTAACTTACTTTTGTAGTTTTAGTCACAGAATACTTACAGAACTGTAAAAAGTGACGTGTGAAAAGGGCCCAAATAAGTTGCGAAGGCAGCTTTCGTAGAAAAAGACAGAAAGCTTTTTTTGGCAGTGAAGTTGCAATGTGTAAAAACAAGCCGCAACAATCAACACAAATGGCGTGATCAAAACAAAAATAACAAAACACAAACCACGTTAAACAAATGCATTAGCTAGGAATTGTTGTGATGAGGGTTACTAAGTTTGGAATTCCGTGTGAAACTGTTTTAATATTCATCTTAGGTCCCAAAAAATATATTTTTTCTAGGTCATTAAGTTACTCTAAGTTGATTAAGCATTGTCCGTCTGTCTATCCGTCTATTGAAATCACGCTCACTTTCATACGATTCAAAAAAAAAGATAAATATTGGAATCAAATTGTTTCTAGTCTCCCTAAGCAGTTTGGGATTGAAATCCAGAAAATTGGTTCAGTAGGATAAGAATTAAAACGTGAAACAACCACCCTAAAACATTTATTATTTTGGTACAAAATCAAGCAAAGCTTCTGGCGGAATGCACATATTGATATAAGATTTCGCACAAATTCGTTCATACTAATAAACCTTTAGTACGCCTAAAACCGTAACAAATAATGCTATTGTAATAAATTTTGGTCTGTCACAGTTTTATATGAATAGAAATTACACTCTCAACTTTCACAATACTGAAGAAATGGTTTCGATTCAATCAGTATCGACTGAACTAAAATTGCTTCCGAATCGAAAAAGTATTCGATTACGACTGCCAGAATAAGGCCCCTGTGTTTTATTATAATAAAATTTGGTCAGTCATAGTTTTATGAGACTATAAAATACTTGTTCAAATTTCGAAATATTCTTAATGTAGGTAGAGGGTATCAAAGATTCCTCACAGCCCAATTCATCACTGAAACATTTTTTTTTTTTTGGAATAAAATAGCTAGGGACGTAAGAAATATTAGTATATAACGTATTTCAGATCGATGTACCCTTTAAAACGCAGCTTATATCTAGATTTATATAAAACCTTTAAAAAATTAGGTTTGAGAGGTATCTTTAAACAAAATCGCGCTAAATTAAATATTTAACGGGTTTTAAGTCCGATTTGGCGGGAAATGTTCAAAAAAAGTTGGAAACAGTGATTACAGGGGCAAACAATTATTAATTTTTTATAGGAACACATTTCTTATAATGGAATCTATTTAAATTGAAATACATACAAAAGTAAATACATAATTGCGGTATTTATACAAAATTCATTTAATTTCTAATAAATAAGATCTTAAAAAAAGTCCATCTAAATAAAGAAGTTTCCAAGGTAAATATAAGAGGTAGCAGCGAGATTGCAACAAACAACAAGGCTTTTTATTGTTGTTATGTGATACGAACTGTCAAACAGAAAAGGGGTTGATAACACTGCTTTAAAAATTTTTAATTTGGAAAAATACCAAGAACGCCACATGCCTAGATAAGTTAATTGGGACCTCCTGAACACGAAAAACCCTGTAATTTTTTTTCCTAAGTACCGTTTTTTAGATAATGGTACTTTTGTGTTTTTCGGTGTATGGTCCCACCCAAACACTTGTGGAACCTAACCGATCGAAATAAATGGAACATTGTTGGAAAGGTAATTGAATGCCTTTTCCGTCGATATGCTACAAATTTCTATCTGATAAGAAGTAGCTGAGTGATGGCACCTCAAAATTTGCCTATTTTTTACGTTTTTTTCAAAATTTTTCCTTTTTATTTAGGTTTTTTTTCTACGTTATTGTAAATATCTGATAGGTTTAATTTTTCGTTTTTTTTTCTACGTTATAGTAAATATCGGATATGTTTTATTTTTTAACCAAATAGTATATTTCATTACCAACATTTTAAGCGTAATTTGAAAAAATCGGATGAAAAATAAAGTTTTTATTAAGGATTTTGTGGAACGACAATATTTTCATATTCATTGCTTACACACTATATTCGGCGTAAATTCAAAAAATTTAAATTAAAATGACGAGCGACTTGAACTTTTGCGTTTATTAACACCATATGACACTTTTACGTTTTTGTAGTAACTACCAACATTTCAAGTCGACCGCAACGTTACGTAAGAGTAACGAGGCCTTTAGATATGAATATTACGTGTCGATTTTTTCCAAAGGTGAAACAATAAAAATTTTGAGTTAGTACACTATTGTTGAACAATTGCGATATGTATTTGCTATTCTTTATATATTTTTTTTATTTATTGAATAACTTTAAATATTAATTAGGAAATAAAGTAAAGTTTTTTGAGCAAAAGCTGACTGAAATAAATATTTATTAAATATATTGCGACCGGTTTATTGTTAAATACTGCTTGCAAAATACCTGAACCTTTTTTACGTTGAAATACCCCTTTTGCGACCCCTTCTTTTGGAAAACCCCCTTTTTATCCATGTTTGCCACACTAAATTTTGAGAGCGAAACAAGTCGTTTCCTTTTGAAACATGCTGCAAAGCAGGGCAAATGTACTATCATCTCCAATTTTGATAACAATTATCGTTAGTTCATCTTAATTAATTATCTTAATAATTATATTAATAAAATTATTAAATAAAATATTTTTAATTTTAACTTAAATCTATGTATTTTTAAAAAAATTACACTAACAACACAACAAAAATGTCAAAATGTATCGTATGAATAGCATGTTAGGCAAGCTAGTTTCAGAGAGCAAAACGAGTGTTTTATATCGTCGTATGAACAAAGCATAATAAACACAAGCTACCCTACAAGATATGAATGAGTGAATCATCATATTTTTACGTTGGTAAAGGCAAATGAAGGAAGAAATAATAGAAAATCAAGAAAATCAAGTTTTCTATAATTTTTGCCATAATTTTCTTAAC
The DNA here is from genome assembly GCA_949318255.1 of Pollenia labialis. NCBI lineage: Eukaryota > Metazoa > Arthropoda > Insecta > Diptera > Polleniidae > Pollenia > Pollenia labialis. The sequence continues at coordinate 84,329,962 of OX439140.1, forward strand.
GCTTTCTTGAAAAATATGATGATTCGCTTATTTATTTGTTGTAGGGTAGTTTTAAATTTCAAGTTTTAATGCACCATAACGGTTATGATTCAATACAAAAGCCGCTTTGTCTTCCATCTCAAAGGTTTCAAGCTTTGCTAAACACGGTACTTAAAAATTGCCAATAAAAAGCTTTATAAGCTTTTTCAACAACTTTTAAAATTCAAATCTTAGTCTATAACCAGTGTTGCCATGCTAGTGAGGTTTCTCCGAGATTTAAGGGATTATTTTCATTTGGTGGAAGATTTTAAGTAAAAACCAAAACGATTTTTTTACTGATTCCAATAATTTTACACAAATACACCTCGCCACAAAATTAAATGCAGTAGTATCCAAAAAAAAAAGTTTTTACAGGCAATTTTACATTTTGATACATAAACCCAGCAATTGCAAGATAGTTTTTGAAAATATTGCCATAAACTATTGAAGATGTCCAAAAACTGATTCATTGGTTGTACGTTTTTAAAAAAAAGAGTAAAAAGATTCATTCAAATGCCAAGAAATGCAAAGATGTGGGAAATCATAATAAATCGTGCAGATGTTCGTAAACTGGCTTTTAAAATTTTATATGGAAATATTCACCCTTATCATGGTTGGCGTATTTTAAATACGCCTGCGACTGTTTCGTAATAGATTAAAGAGAAGGTCAACTTATTTTCTTTAATCTATTACCAAACAGTCGTAGGCGTATTTTAAATACGCCAACCACGATAAGGTTGATTTTAATAAATTAAAGTGCTCATTACAGAACAAAAAATATTCTTACAGAGTTTTTGGTTAAAAATCGAAAAAATTGGGGGGTTCAAGCTTTCACAATGAAGCTAATATTCCTAATATTAATGATAACCAAATATTTTCATTTAGGGGATTTTTTAAAAAACAGGTCGTATTTAGAAGATTTTAAAGGTATATTTTTTTTTTTTGGGGGACAAAGAACCCTGACAACACTGTCTATGACTGGAAGAGAGTGAGCAAGAGCTGTTTGAACACAAAGAGCTTATGTCCGCAGACAGTTTAGTTTCTATTCACCGTTGGTATAATTCACACGTCTAATACGCGTTTAACGGAATTCCAAACGTATGACGATCGTTTTTTGAACGCGCCTAGTAAAATTGATCTTAAGTGTGCAACAAAATAAAAAAATAACAATAAATTGTATCTATATTTAACGAAAATGAAACAATAAAATACCAACAAATAAAATTGAGAGCAAATTCAACAATCTTGGAAAATGTTTTATGGCCAAATTGAAAAATAAAAATATCTAATATGAAAGACATTGAGAGCACGCAGAAATCGTTAACGATGAGTAAATAATTAACACACTAAAATAAAAACTACAACAGAATACTAAAAGCGCTTCTATGATCGATGGCCAATGCTTGATCTTGTGTTAGAGAGAACAGCAAAAGTTATGGGAGGCCAATAGTGTTTAAACAAATGTTGTATAAAACAATAAAAAATAAAAGTGAAAAAGAAATATTGAACAAAAAAATTATTAAAACCGTAAAAGGTGTTAAATAATTATAGTATTTAATTTGCTAAAAATAAAATATAAAATTATAATTTATTTGAAGAAAAAAATTGAGAAAATTAGCAACTTGATTGATCGGTAGGTTAATGTTTTGCCATATTTTCACTTTTTCCTCCTCACTTTAGTATAAAGTCAACAACACCGTTACTTCAAATTAATATTTGAACAATTCTTTTTTGCACTTGCTGTTCTCTCTTGTTCCTCCTCTCTCTCTCTCACACTAACTCTTTATTTCTTACACAATTTCTATTTTAAATTCTATAAAAACGTTTTTTGTTTTCTTCTTTTTCTGGCTAAATTCCCACAGAGATGATTAAACGTTCAACGTCATTAAATCAGCTGTGGTTGACGTCACTGCTGCCCACTTTTGTTTTGTTTATTCAACATTTTATCCCCGCCACTGCCCGCTCACATCCCTGCCCTTATTCACAAACCGTTAACATAACAGATGGTTTGCGCTTAAAAGACGGCTCTTATTCTTTTGAGGGTCTAGTCATACCGGTCAATCTTACGGCCGAATATACTTTTAAAGTTATCGATGGCATCGAATACGATGCGCCCAAACACTTGAGAGGCTGTGCCTGTCTGCTTAAGCCATGTATAACATTTTGCTGTCCTCCCAAAATGCACTACAATGAAGTGCATCAAAATTGTACTTTAAATGAAAAAGAATCTCATTCACAGCACACCCATATTGAGGTGACGTTAAAAAATGGCTCAGTAGATGTGGTGAATATTAAGGATACATTTATTGTCCGTTACGAATTTGGCTGCAAGAGCAAATATATCGAGAGGAAGAAGGGAGACTTTTGGAAGTGGGATTTATTTGAGGTGAGTAATTGGGTGACTAATTATGTAAACTTTCACGCACTTACATAGACAAATATTGTTGCGGATTTGTTTGTACGTTTTTTTCAAAAATGTCCCAGAAAGGCTACATAAGGTCTCGATCTGAATAAACGTCCCTTTTTACGAACATTTTTTGCAAGAAAGATTTTTTTTCATACGCTTAATATTTATTAAATTTTCCTGGTAAAATTAATGAAATTTGTCAGTGTTGCCAGAAACTGGAAAAATACTGATTCGCCAAAAAAAAAAATGTTCTGTAGTTTTTATATTAAAATATAATTATATATTAAAATTTGAATGAATAACTCTTAGATTTTTTCAAACATTCCAAACATCTATTATAAAAAAATAAACTTGGTAATTATCAAATCTATAATTGTGATTTTACAAGAAAATTTTTGAAACAGATACAAAATTAAGAGGACACTTCAATCACCCTTTTCATGGTTGGCGTTTTAGTGACGAAAGTTGGGCGTTTTTAAAAAACGATATCGTGGATAGCAAAAACGACAAAAAATAAGACAATGTTTACAAATCGATTTGTTCCAAAAACTGTCGTTAAGTTTTTTAATCACGACAGCGTGTATAAAATACAAATTTGCGTCTAAATTCGCCTACGCTAACCACAATAAGGGATTTTTTATATTTTTAGCTGTTTCATGCACAAACAAATTTATTAAGTAAAAAGTAAAATTGCTATATTTCGCTGTGCCAACTGATGGAAACATATCAAAAGTCGGGTTTGTTATGGTATAAATAAATTATTAACCAATCTTTGTCTAGCAGACCTTACAGTATCTTAACTTGTTTCTTACAGTATCTAAGCTCGTTCGTATTCCAAATATTTATTAAGGCCTATATTAAAATACACTGGGGAACAGTCATTTTGTGGTCCGGAACTTTATTCCAAATTTTTACTAATTTGAGGTCGCTGATTTCAAATCAAGTCTCCTTTTTGCTCTATCAGCTTGACTTTTTGAGATATACCGTCATGTCCAAAATGAAGGTATTATCACTTCATATATTGGAATAACTTGAAAACGGTTCACAATATTCCGTTGCCGAGCTTATATTATTTTAAGATTTGCTCAGTACTTTCAGAGTTATCGTTGAAGATTTGAAAAAAATAACAATTTAAAAAAAAAAATTTTTTGTTTTTTAAAAACTAATAAAAAAAAAAAATAAAAATGCGACGATAATCACATTTTGGTCTAAAAACATTAAGTTAAACAGATTTCGTTATTTCATTGCAATCGGTGTACAACTTTTGATTTTGTTCACAATTAGTAAAAATTTATAATAAAGTTCCAGGCCACATAAAAAATTTAAATTTTGTTCCCTTGTGTTGTAGGCCGATATTTCCTAGCAACAAAATTTATTGCAATAGCATCATACCTTACGCGTTTAGAACGTAGCATTTTCCTAGAAGACCGATCTTTACAAGACTTGGCAGTGGGATTTTAGGTAATATACAACTATGACAGATCAAGTTTTACTATAATAGCATTGTCGGTTACGTTTTTACTGCAATAGCGTCATTCATTACGTTTTTAAGCCTACTAAAACTTTTTTTGAAAGTCGATTTTGTACGAGGCCTATGGCAAATTACGAACCGATCTTGAAGAAATTTGGCAGTATAATATCTAGTCGTATAAAATGAGTTTGTGCAAAACTTAATAATACATACCGTGTTCAGATATGCACCTTAATTGAGTTTTACGCAATAAATGAGTTTATTGAGATCAATTATCCATATAAAATAGCAATTTAGTTATTGCTCAATTAATACGAAATTGTAATAAATATTGAGTAAAATTAAAATGCGACACTGTCACATGTGTGTTTAGTGAGCAAATCACAACTTACTAAACAAAATGTTTTGACATTTTGCGACTGAAACTACAACAAAACAAAGGCCAGATGTTTATTCCCTTAAGATGTTAAAAGTTGTTTACATTACAGGGAGATAATTATGTCAATAAACTGAATATTGACTCAATAAAAAAGGTATATCTGAACAATGTATAACAATGCATTTCGCAACCAATGAATGTGAGTTTTTCTAGCAGAGATATTAAGTTTGTGGTTGGGCCACATTGGGATTCAAAAGTATTTTTTTCTACTCAACTGTCTTAAGCTTTTTATAATTTATTGTTCTTATATTTTTCTTGCAAAACCTACCAATTGTTTTGACAACTGACAGTGTTGCATATTTTGCAAACTGTTAGGGTGCGAACAGAGTGGCCGCTTGTTTCCGAGCCGAGCCGACTGATGCTTATTGCGAGAACCAATGCGAGAAAACTGGTACTATACAAGTTGGTACTATATAAAATAAGCGCGAATCAAAAAATTGAAAAAAAAATAAAAGTTAAGAAGAAAATAAAAATTAAAAAATAAAATAAAAATTAAAAAATAAAATAAAAATTAATAATAATAATTAAATAAAATTATAACAATTATAAAAAAAAAAAAAAAAAAAATTTTATTTAATCACAATCTTTGTTCATACATTGTTGTTTTCTTATATTGTTACAGCCTTGATAATGATATCCGAAGGATATCGAAATATTGGAACAAATAATTTAATAAATAATATATTTATTTTTTAAAATAATTGGCCTCGAGCTCGAAAAAACCTTTTTATTTTAATTAAAGAAAGGTCGAAAAAATAATAAGATTTAGGGTGAAGTGAACAACAAAATTACCCCCTTAATTTAATTATAAAAAAATTTGAAAAAACCTATAAACAAAAAAAAAAACACGAATGAACAACAAACCCAAATGCATACATAACACACAAATAATAGATAAAATATAAGCGCTGATTCTCGCATCCACTATGCACGCTCAAACTTGTTTCTCGCATGAACAAGTTCTCGCAATAAGCGTCAGTCGGCTCGGCTCGGCAACAAGCGCCTTATGCCTTTTAGGGTCTATTATTTAATATTTTGATTTTTTTTTTTATTGACATGGCTTATTTTGGTTAAAAGATTCCAAAAAACTTAAATTGATGCAATACATCAGGATAAATGAAAACGTGAATTTATTATTTTTGTTTAGTAAGGGCGTTTTGCGTTTGAGGAACCGTTATTTACGTTATGGAATTTTAGATAAATATTAAAAAGTTTCACACCCCGATTCAGAACAAGTGGTAACGGGTATAAAAAGTGAAAATATATATTTTTATACAAACCTTTTATTTGATTGAATATAACGGGTCCGCCATCTAACGTTTTTTTCAACTAGTGCTTATTTCGGGAATGGTAACACTTAGCTCATGTCTGATTTGACAGATAATTAGTTTTATCCTTCCGATAATTAGTTTTATCCTTCTAAACGAATATGGTTGTGTATACGCTTGAACAACGCTGGGAAATATACGTTTTTGCTTCGCTAAGTGGGCCTGTGATCGCCTTACAGAAGATGCCAAAAAAAAACATATTTTCAGATGAAGCTCATTTTGATCTTGGCGGGTATGTAAACAAGCAAAATTGTCGCATTTGGGGCACAGAAAACACGCACGCATACATTAAAAAGCCGTTGCACCCAAAACGAGTTACTAATTGGTGCGGATTTTGGTCCAGAGGCATAATTGGGCCAGAGACAATTGACGCTTTAAAGGACAATATTCGTGAAGCCATTGGTGAAATACAGCTGCACACAATCGATAATGTGCCTATAAATTGGACCAATGGTGTAGGCTACTGCACGACCAGCCGAGGCAGCCATTTTAATTAAAATATTTTCCATTATTAACTGAAAGGATTGTACTTTCAAATAAAAAAAGAAATTTGAGATAATATTCAGTAGTTTTTTTTATAGCATTTAAAAAAAAAAAAAGTTATTTGGCGGACCCTGTACTATTGTTTAATGGCACTATTTTTAATACTCTTAATGAACGTCACTTTTTTGATTGTCTTTTTTGTTTTGTGTATATTTGCACGAAATCTAAGTCTGAGTTGTTTCGTGCAAAGAGAAGAAGATTGTATTCTCTCAAAACGGCTCCCATTAATTAACACAAATTTAAAGTACGAGAACGCTTTTCCTGTAAATTGTCATCCACAGTTCAATGTAAGAAAATGATTTTTTTCTTTAAGAATTAAAAAGTATATTTAATCAAGCCAGATTATTAGGTATTCTTTACTACCTTGATCTTTTCAAAATTAATTATCTAATTCAATGGTTTTGAAAACATATCATTCGGGCCTGTTCTGGAAATCACGTGCTTTTAAAAATCAATAGTGGAATTTTGTGATGTTCTGAACATCACACCGTTTTTGTGTTTCTCTGTGTGCTTTCGGCAATTGAAAATCACACCGAATCACACAAAAACAGAACACCAAAAGTGTAATTTTAAAAGGGACATGTGATTTGAAACCACGGTATTTGAATTAAAGTGATTTTCTTAACAGGCCTAATTGTTAAGTGGACTCCTTAATAATAAATTTTCGGGTTTACCAGCTGAAAGTAACTATTTGGCAGAAACTCCATTATATATCCATTTATCTGGAGGCAAAATATAGTTTTTTTTATGGTCTCTAACCCATTTTTCGCCGACTAGTATTTATAATCACCAGCACTCTTGATCTTGTTTTTTGTTGCAATGTTTGACTATATGTCAAAGGTAGGGAATATTGTTATTAGCTTACCCGTTACACATGTTTGTTTAACTTTTGTTGTATTTCGCCCTTTGCTTAATGAAGAACTATTAATTATAAAACACCAGCAGCATACGCGATATGGTTTTCGCAATCATTCTAATTTAAAATTTCACTAAATATGTAGTTTTAAAAAATATAATTTGGGAACTTTTGCTTCTTTTACTTTTTAAACCTGAAAATAATGCTAATGTGTAATACACAAAATGTGGCATCGAACTTATGTCACTTTGATCAGAGCATAGATGGCGCATAAAATATGACATAAGTTTATGATGACTTTCGTCATTGGATTGATGTCACTTTGCGCCTCATTGATGCCATTTGTATCAACATTGAAGTCACAATTCTGATAATAGGGCAGCATGAATATGAAGATGTATTTTTTATCGGTATAGATCAAAGTTTGACCTAATTGTCTCTCGGTGAAATTTTACTACACGATATTTAAATTTTTGTCTTTAATATTATAAAAAAATAAATCAATGTGAATCGAATTTCTCGATTTGAAAATAAACTTCACACAATATGTAGTTAAATACATACAATTTATGGTACGTGTTTTATCATTCTTTTTCGGTTGCATTAAATGTTTCATAACTTTATTAGAACCCAGTTGATAACAATTAAATACATAAAATTTATTGAAGTTAAACATTTAGATTTTATATCAGTGATAAGAGTCACAATATTTGTCGTTTATTTACAAAGTTTTGTTTGTAAAATAAACTTTACTAGAATAATTGATACGGGTAGCCCAAATATTTAAAAATACACTTTTAGATTAGTGTTCCTCAATCTATATTTGACTTTGTTTATTTATTATAATTTATAATTACGAAATAGTGCTATATACGGCTGTACCGAAACTTTAATACCATTCATCTAACGTAATGTAAGGTCTTAGACCACTTACTCGCTAACACATATTATCAAACAGAATTTAAAAAAATGTAAAACTGTTATATTCGGCTATGCCGAATCATATATACCCTTCCCCAATTGTTGAAAAAGAACAGAAAGTTATATTTGAGCTCCATTGTATCCACCTAGCTTGTTTTGTATGGACCCTATCGGTACGAAAAAAAATCCCTAAGCTCGGGAGGACATTTTAATGGGATCTAGGTAGAACAATAGACCGATTTGGCTTATTTTCATTATTTACTATCTTATATTAAAAAAAATATTTGAGGCAAATTTGGCCCTCCTACATGATATGGTATGGGCGCCACTGTGCTAAAACAATTGTTTCGGGGAAAAAGGTATTTGTATATGGGTGTTTCTCTGGTTATGCACGCGACATTTGTACGCGTTTTATTGTGTTTGAATATTAAAAAAATAGAAATGGATTGGAATTTTAGAATGAATTCTAGAATCGTTACATTGTTTGTGATGAGTTCTTTCTAAAAAGTATATATAATGGTAAATTGAGCACTGGGTACCCAAATGCCATGCAATCAAAGTTGACTTACTCACGCGACAAAAATAGAAGTGCCTTTTAGGACCGTAAAAAAAAGTGCGAAAGTAAGTGAGTTGTAGGAGGTTTTTATTTCGGAAAAAATGTTTTTATAAAGGTTAGTAATGGGCCTTTTTAATCATGTTTTGTTCAAAAGCAACTATGCATGGGTTGGCGAAGAAAAATATTAAAAAATGAAGTTTTTAACAAAAAAATTAAACTTTTATTCAAAAATGAAAAATAAAACATCAAAATATACTACAAAATTAAACCAACTTAATTTTTGTGCTTAAAAAAATTATGCGATTGCTTTGATTTTTTAAATCACGGTAGACCATTTCAGATAAATACCCATATGTATAACTACGTCATTTATGGACCGCTTTTGTACTTCACCAAGTTTGTTTAAAATGAAAGTTCGAAAAAAAATGTTTATGGATAAAAATTCGAGATTTATGGGTAAAAATTAAAAGCAGTCGTGTTATTTTGCTTACATCTCAGTTATTTATGGACCCATCTGGCTTAATTTCAGTAGCAAACTTTAACGCAGTGTATGTGATATAAATCTCTAACAACCAAGTCCCCATCATTTCTGGGGTCTTCGGAAAACCCATTTCAACAAACGCACCGACAGACGGTTAAATTAATTTCGTTAGTCATAAGGACCCAGAATATATAGGGTCTTATATTGATATTTTAGATATTACAAACGGAATGACAAACTTATATATGTATGCATACCCTCGCCACCAGTTGTGTAGGCTATAAATATGAATCTGCATTACAAATTAGTCCTATTTTTCCTTGTGCTTTAAGTGGGCGTTTTATTGCCCTTACAATTTCAGAAAATGTGCTAAAACTCGGGTTTTTGTTTTTCCTTTCCTGTATTTTTGTTAAATTAATCACAGCGTTAAATCATAAACAAATAAGTTGTGAAATTATTTTGAGGCGATGTTTTTTTATTTTAAAAAGTGCTGGTATTTTTCCAAATGTTTTTATAAATTTTTAAGCCAAAATTAACATTGTTTAGTTTTATCTGATTGGTTTATCATGCATGTCATTTAAAAAGAATTTAATGGAATTAGTTTTGGAGCGACTTTTTCAAAAACGAATTTAAAAACCAATATTTTACAATTTTTTTCTGTAAAAACAGCTAGAAACGAATACAATTTGAACCAATATTAGGAAAGCTATGCACAAAAAACTAATAAAGAGCGCTTTGAAAATGCAAAAATTCACCAGGAAGGCCGTATTGAAGTGCACTAAAAATATGACAAAATACAGAGAACTCTTGAACCATCCCAATTGGGATCTTTATAAAAATAAAAATGCATTTGTATCCTATAGACTCCAACACTACTGAACCGATTTTCGTGAAATTTAAACATTAATTTTATGATTACCCGGCACTTAACAAACATATTAAGCCCATAAATATTAAGTTTTTAAGTGGGCGTGGCACGTCTCATACTCTAGGATCAGTTATTTAAAGAACGGTTAGAGTAAACGTTTCCGAATTTGGAATAAATAGCTTGGTTTTCATTTGAAAACATCTGTCAAAGGGGGAGCTAAACTGCAAAAGTAATCGTGGAACCTCTCATCCAAGGACATTACATTTAATTCTCTAAATATCTGGAGAAGGAAAACAGTAGAAGTTTGAAATTTGGTAGAAATTTGTTCGATATCAATATACGATATCGGTTTAAAATAGTTTTACCAATTTTATTTGAATATGGGTAGCGAAGGACACCGTGTTCAGCTAGTATAAGATAATCGGACTTATTACGAGAGTCGTGGTCGTTTGAAATTTTAGTCGATATCAATTGAAATTTACGACAAAGACAATATAAAACACATATACCGTATTCAAATTCATAGTTCAGTATTGGTTTTTTATACAACATACAACAGATACAACGATACTAGGGGTTTTGTGAATACGGCAATAGAATTTTTGTCGTTTACGACAATCATAAAATTAATTTTCAAAAACGACTAGCTTTCAACTACGACAACGACACTCATAATAAGGCAGAATATAATGATTGATAAAGTCAGAAATAATATTTTTCGAAACTTAAATGCATACGATAAAAAAATGTTTGACTAAAAATCTCGATAAAAACGTGACCATCGAATTTATCAACAACTTACTTTGTTTTGAACAATATTTATTGATTTGCCAAACATTTTTTCATAAAAAAATTCATGTTTAATGAAGGAAACGTTCTGAAAAATTAAACAAATTTGTGATAAAATAAGTGGTTACGTGTGGTTGGTCAAATATTTGTTAACTGTGATCGAAGCTTTATGCAGGCGATACACTGTACAAGTTCAGTGCATTTGTGTAGTGTTTGGCTTTGTTTTTTTTACGCAGGGAACTGAGTTAAAATCTAAGCGAGTTTGAAATTTGCTTAAGATTGTACAGTGAACTTGTCCAGTGTTTGTTAAAACGTTAATTTCTGTCGAGGTTTTTTAAGAGTTGACAACAAAAAGTGAAGAAGTATGAGAATTTTCATATAATTTTACGTGAGAGCAGTGTTGTCAGAAGTTGGGAGAATAGGCACGCGATATAATTTTGAACAAATGGTACTTATATACGGTCTTATCTTAAAGATCGTTATCTTATTCCGTTAAAAGTCCTTTCTAGGATGTTTCTTATAGAATTGTGTTAAAAATGTGAATCCATAAAAGTTTTTTAAGCTGCTCTTAGGCTGTAACGGCTCCTTAATTTTCTAGCACGTATTTCCGGTTGTATTTCCAGAGAAAACACTATTCTCTTACGGTCCACTTGTTGAAAGTCTACTATTAGTAATGTTTTTCAATCTCTGAAGAAGCAATACTTAAATACTTTTTTGTTTTTTTACAGAATGGTACTCTTAAGCGTGATAATAAAATCTTCTCCACAGATGAATACTGTTTTACTCCTTTAGAACACAAGAAGGCCTGGAGTTTAACCCCTTTAACATGTGAAAGATACCAAAGAGGTCTCAAGGTATGGATCTATATTATCTGTAAGTAGATTAAAAAGCAGCAAAATGTAAAAAAAAAACTTAATATAACATTCTTTTTGATCTAACAAAGGTACCTCTGTAGCCATTATCGTCAACATAACAATCATCCTTATGTTTGTAGCAATCAAGGATGTACGCAATAGCAACTACGGAGAAGGCTTGATATTTCACTTGTTTGCCCTGACAATAGGCCTGGCGGCTTTGGTTTATTTGCAATTGAAAAATCCCCTGAATTTATCTCACACAGCCTGCAGAAATATAGGTCAGTGATTTTTCATATATTTTCAAATAATTTTCCTAAGAAGGTTATGTTGTGGTCACCTTTGCAGGATTCTTGGCCTATTTCTTTTTAATTGTTTCCTTTTTAATACTCAATATAATAAGTGGAAATTTTTGGACAACTTTTGCTTTGAAACCCATTAAAAGCTGGCATTTGAAGATATTTTATGGCCTAACACTGGCTGTGGCCTTTGCGTTAAAATATTTAGCGAAATTTGCTCAAGACTCAAATATTGGACGCCATCTAAAGCCTGGTATTGGAGAGGACTTTTGTTGGTTTGATAGTAAGTTTCTTTACACATTTTTCCCAACAAAAGACTACAAACTATTGTTTTTGTAATTTTAGTACGTTTATGGGGCATTTTATTGTATTTCTATTTGCCCATTTTAAGCTCATTGATCATCAGTTTATATTGCTCTATAAGAGCATATTTAAGCATATTTCATTTGCCTAGTGATACAGTGAATGTGGGAGGCAAGGATTTCAAAACCACTAAGAAACAGTAAGACTATTACGCCTATTTTATAAGTTTGGTTAATAACAATCAATCCTTTTTCTTTTTTGTTCTAGTTTTATGGCCTATTGCATTTATCTGCTGGTGGTATTTTCGATATGGATGCGTGAAGTAGTTGTCTATGTAACGGCTCGTTTCCGTCAGATCTACTTTATTATTGATTACTGGAGTGGTATTTGTGTCTTGGGTTTGGCGGCTGTAGCCTTTATTTTCCTATTGACCAAAAATCAATTTGTGAGAAACTGGTGGAGTGTTAATGTGTAAGTTTTGTACGTTTAGGTTAATTATAATACCATGAACACCTTCAAAATCTGGTTCCCAAAAGTTGGCCAATATTATTAAATTTAAAAAAAAAAAACATCCAAAATAAGTACGAAAGTAAAGTCGGTTAAACCCGACCATAGAATTTAGAGAAACATTTTCGAGAGTTAACCCTATTTTGGTCCCATGGGCCATCATGGACCCGTCGGAACAAAATTATGTTATAAGATTAAAGGCCTCGTTAGCCGACCGTAAATGTAGAAATATAAATGTAATGTAAACGGCTGATCTGTTATATGGAAAGCAATGCAAATGCTTAACTGACTGCAATGTCGCTTAAACGTAACTTGAGTTGTAGATAGTGATGGGTTGTTTGTATTTTAAAAGAAATGCGGGTTAAATCACTCTTTTTCTTTTGTACTTTTTTCAGTAATAATATAATTTGACGATACTACAAAGCCACAATAGCAAGTTCGTGTTGTGTGATGAGGACAAAATTACGTCAGAACCACATGCGCATATACCTTTTTACATTCCGTGTACTATAGGCTTTTCAATACAAACATATTATCATTTATACAAATATAGAAGAACGCATACTGTGGACCTCCAGTTTAAGAAATAAAAGAAACAATTTGAATGTGTTATTGCTTTAAGTTGCTGTGCAAAAAAATAAGCATTGTAAATTAAATTTCTAGTTTAAAAAAATATTTTCGTATCGCCAGTAAAATTTCGCCGATACCGATATATCGGCCAACCTAAAGCATCGCCGATATATCGGTTTCGGTATTCGTTACATCCCTACTAAATACCAACATAAGAAGATGCTTTATGATCACAAAGACTCTATTCTGGAAAGAAGTTTGTATGGGGACAATGTGAAATTTTGCACCGACTCTTACCATTTTCAACATACTTCGTCCTTGCACCAAATTTCATCACATAATCTCAAATACTGCGATCTGTACTTTGCGCACATGGTTTGCGAGCCCATGCCAGCCGGACGAGTATGGTTAGATGGATTCAAAATATGATTCTGAGTCGATCAGTATACTGAAAGGTGGACCAATATTTTTAGGTCGTATTACATGCATCAGCACAAACTCATTATACCCTCTCCACTATTGTGCTGTGGGTATATGTACGTCAAAATTTGACGACCCCCTATTTTTACCAGATATATTTTTGAAATCAGGAAAAGCTACGTTAATTTTTTAAAAACTTGAATTGAAAATCTCCATCGATTTCACTTTCAGGTTATTTCCGTTTTTAGATATTTTTTCGTCATCGAAGGTAGAAATATTTAGAAATACTTCAAGAAATGTCAAGTGACGTCCTTTTTGCAAAACATATAATGTGACCAATTTGACAAAACCCATCATTTATTCAAATCAAAATTGAAGATTGTGTTTTATATAATGTTTGCTTTGACCTATTGTGTTCTTTCCAAAAGTTTTTTTAGAATCAACCCAGCAGGAAAATGTAATCAATAGGAATCTAAAATGTTATACATATCTTGTTTAATATTTGATTCCAGAACTCATTACGCTTAACACAGATTAATTATCGCGAACAGCAGAAAAACACGAATAATTGTTACGAACAGAAACTATACATTCTTTGTTCTGCAAATGAGGGAAAATAGGTTTTTTTTTAATTTATTACTTAAGCTTAACCCCGCAAAGCTCTGCGTTGGTCTGCAGGAAAGAAATCAGAGTCTCTTGCGGGAATCGAACCCGCAACCCCGGCGCTGATAGACTAACTCAATCAATCAATCCATAATTATTGTGTCAATAAAATTACCTTCTCGATTCCAATAAATGAATTATAATTTTTTTGAAAATAATACATTATTATCAATTCCTAATTTTCCGCTGGGTTAGATATCCGTGTGCTAACTTTTAACTTCAGATACTGACCCGAACTTTTAGATCATTTAAGGGCTATTGGCATACGCCTAACTCCTTACGTAGCTCAAAAAACAAAACACAAAAATCAAGAGATCATTAGTGTACTGATCGGTATCTACGCGAACATAAAGATTTCTGTGTACTAAAAAAATAACTTTCGATTAGATGCAAAAATTATAAAATAAATATTTTTTTGGGGAAATTTTGTATATGGTCCCTTATAGCGAATATGTTTTGGATCAGGGAAAATCTGCCCTTAATTTCTTTTTTTAAGTTTTTCTACACAAACTAAAAAATTTTTTCCATTTACAGCACTGGACTTCCTAAAGAATATGACTACTCTTTGCCCCCAAGTTTTTCTGTTGTTCATAATCAGGATAAAAAACAAAATGGTAAAAAGGTGTTTTCCCAAAGATTATAATTTTCTTTTAACTCGTTTTATTTTCAGAAGCTGTAGTCGAACCGGAACTAACAACTGCTTAGTCTTAAATACTCCAATATCTACTTATAAGTCTGAAGTTAAATTATTTATTTATCGAAAATGTTTATTAAACACTACAACAAAGTACTTAAACTTTAATAAAAAAAAATTTGTTTTTTTTTTAATATTAATAAATAATCAAAATATTCAACAAAAGAATATCACACATCGCTAACAGAATTGTTTCCAATATATTTGCCATCATCTCATATTGGAAGCAAATGCATGCTGAATAGAGTTTATCTTTTCCCGGGAAAGCGGGATTAATTTTTCAATTTCCCGGGATCCCAGGAATTCCCGCTCAATACTATCGAAGTAAATTTCCAAAAGCCACATTTATAGTTTTAAATTGTTCTTCTATAAAACTAAACAAATCGACTTATTGCCACATAATTAATTCAAAGCTAACAATCAGCATTTATATAAAACTAAAAAAGTTAAATTATTCAAACAAATTATTTCAAAATATTTCTGTTAAAAATAGGATTTCAGTTCAAAATAAGCATTTACAGAATCGTTTGAAACCCTATTTCTAATTTTGATGAGAAAACACGTTTCCTTTCTTCGGATGTTTGCCTTTATAGTCAAACGAACACTAGCACTTCCTTCAGAACTTGTAATTCCTTTTTAAAAAAAAATTATTTTCTTCGAATCGAATAAGCGTTTTCTTTAATTATAAGTTTTGTCATTATTTCTTACAGAATCTATGATGCTCTGCACATAAAATCATTAAAAATGTTGAAGGAAGTGGGTACAAAATTTTTTCGTTATTATAAAATAAATCTGGGTCTTTAAACAAATTAAATATTCTTTATATTTTTAATCTTCTTCTAATCGAATATAAATTGACACCTCTTTGCCTTTTGGCAAAAATATCTTAAGTCAGAAACTGTAGTTTTTTCTTATGTTAAATTGAAAAATATTTATTTTGGGAATTTAAAGACTTTTTTTCCTAAGAACAGATGATAACGCTTAGAAGCAGTTGTGCTAGACTAAAGTGATTTAAACCAAACAAAAGAGAGAACAAAAATTAAATTTATGCCAATTAAAAACTTAAAATGCGTTTTTTTTACTTAAGATTTTTTTGCCTTACGGCTTAGATCTATTTCATGACACAACTTATTTACAATTATACATATCAGCGGTTAAGTTGCCATAATTAATTTAAAAAAAATCCTCGAAAAATGTGCGGGATCCCGGGATTTTTATTCAAACAATATTTAAGCAATGTTTAAAGTTGACATTGATTGACAGCAATGATCTTCTCTTTTTTTTCGTATTATTCTTTATAAAAAAATTTCCAGAAATAAAAGAAAAGTGGTTTGCGCTCTCGGGAAATCATAAAGTTCGAAGAAATAGAAAGCCCACTTTAAGTACCACATAATGGTCAACGAAAACACAATGAAACAGTTCTGATTATCGTGAGTGAATTTGTGACCATTTGGTAACATTTAGTATGCTTAATTAAATAAAAAAAGATATAAAAAAATATGTGTGTTAAAAAGAAAGTAATGGTAATCGGTACCTGCACGCAGAAAAAATTATGGTTGGGCATGGTTACGGCAGCTACACTATGTTTTTTGTAACAATATATTGTTGTCGTACACAAAAAATTTTTATTTTTATTAAATATATGCAATATTATAATTGCTGTTAACATATCAATGTTCATCGCAATTATAAATTTGAGTATTGTTGACTGAAAAATAATTTTTTAACAACTAAATAATGATAACTTTAAAAACATATTCAATTTCTTACAACCATAGCAAGATAACTTTCAACACGTGTAGTCATACAATGCTTAAAATGCCATCAAACTATCTTTACTCTAATAATATTTTGTTAGCGCCATTTGTCAACGAATTGTTCATTGAATACAAAAATTGTTAGATAAAACAGCTTTGCTAATAACATTTTTTATACCCACACTAAAATAGTGGAGAGGGTTCTGAAGTGAGTAACACCTTAAAATATTGGCCCTAGACCCACTTTAAAGTATACCGATAGACTCGAAATCACTTTCTGAGTCGAACTAACGATGTCCGTCCGGCTGTCTGGATGACTGTCCATGTAACCTTGTGCGCAAAGTACAGGGGGGTAACTGCGTACATATTTCGGTTCGAAAGAAAAAATTTAATAGTTCGAACAATTTGTACTGTGTATTTCGTTTTTCGCAATAGTTCGAAACGATGACAGAGGTTGTATTTTTAAAAAAATGGGAAAGTTGATAAATACCCTAATAATTTTAAGAAAACTTAGTTTTAATAAAATATATAAAAAATGATTACATATTAAAATATATTTTATGTTGGTAAATATTATTTTGTATATTTTTATCGTTTTAATTTTTTTCACGTAATTAGTTGTGTCAATCTTTGTTTAATAGTGTGCAAAAAAATTAATGATATATTTTAAATGATTTTTAATAAATTTTTTTGCGCTATAAAATTTATTATAAATAAGTATTTATATATTTATTGGCTTTAATTAAGTTTGTGTAATAGTTTTGAATAATGCATATTTTTCCATTACATAAAAGTAAAAAAAAATGATAGTGGCACCACTGAAATATAAATACATAGTAAAAAAACAGCTGTTTATAATTTTTCAATTGTAGCTGCCATCTTCAAAATAATTCAGTAGCTAACTACACGGCTATAATTGCACCCAGCAGCCCTTCAAACATTTTTGAAATTTTTTGGCGATTGCTTGTTTGGCGATGATTCCGCGATCCTTCTCAGGGAATACGAATCGCTAACCATCGCCTATGGCGATGAATATGCGAGCGCACACAAGTAGCGGCAATCATCAGTGTTTTTTTATAACTTTCGAAAGAATTTTTTTTCTCGTTGTTTTTTTAAGGTAACGGGAAAATAAATATTTGGTTTCAAGGGCAATTAGCAAAATTGTCATTCCAGTTGAGCAAGTGATTTGTGAAGGGTGTGTTATTTAATATATCTCTGAAAGCAATTTTCATCGCCGAATCATCGCCCGCGAATCGCCGGCAAATTGTCTAACATCGCAGCGATGCATCGCGTGGAAGCTAAGTGCGATCCTCTGGCGAATCGGCAAAACGTTCGCATGTGTCAACCACGTGAATCGCGGTACACGATGTTCACGCGAATCGCGGTACGCGATGTTTACGCGAATCGCGGTACGCGATGTTCAAGCGAATCGCGATACGCGATTCGCGCGGTTGACACATGCGAACGTTTTCGCGATTCGCATTAAGCTTCCACGCGATGCATCGCGGCGATGTTAGACATCTTGCCGGCGATTCGCGGGCGATGATTCGGCGATGGAAATTGTTTGCAGGGAGCATTTGTATTCGTGTGTTTGTGTATCCTGCTGTGGTGAAGTATTCTGTGGTGGTGAATGTGTTTAATGCATAACACTTCGAGTGATTATAGGTAAGTGCTGCTTCACACTCTTCAAGTTTTATCTGTCAAGGCATACGTTTTCTGGAGAGAGAGGATAATAAATGGCATTCTCTTTTTTTCTCTCCTAAAAGATCAAGACTAGATGGCTAAAACTTGAAACGTGTGAACCAGCACTTACATCAGTGATGTCAAATTTAAATTGTGGTTGTATTGCTTTATATTAGTATTGGACCACCTGACCCATTTTGATAAAATGGACTACTCCATGGACTAGTCCGATGTAATGCAAGCATGGACCATGTCATTGTTAAAACGTGTTTGTAGTGAGACGACATGTCTTCGTTTTTTAACGACATGTTTTCGTTTTTAAACGAAGTAAAAACTAATCCTCTTGTGTATACAATGGAGTAGTTTTAAAACTACTCCGTTGTAGTCCAAAGATGGGTTATATGGTCCTGCCCTAGGACATCGTAATGTTAAATAGACCATGTTTTTTCCATACGTTTGGGTTACTTTTGGACTAGTCCTAGTCCCTTGTGGACTACTCTTTACACGCGTGTTTGGACTGGTCCTATTATTTGCAGGGGAGACAAGTATTCTTAATAAAAAAACTTAAGCATCCGCCGCATGTGCACTCGTCGCTTGATAATCGACGATTGAATTGTGTACTCTCGTGGACTAAATGAAAGAGCGTAAGAATGTGTGTGATTTTTGAGCTAGCACAATTGTGCTATCCCTGCAAATAATAGGACCAGTCCAAACACGCGTGTAAAGAGTAGTCCACAAAGGACCAGGACTAGTCCAAAAGTAACCCAAACGTATGGAAAAAACCTGGTCTATTTAACATTACGATGTCCTAGGAGAGGATCATATAACCTTTGGACCACTAAGGAGTAGTTTTAAAACTACTCCATGGTATATAACCCACCTTTGGACCACTAAGGAGTAGTTTTAAAACTACTCCATGGTATACTCAAGAGGATTAGTTTTGAAGTCGTTTAAAAACGAAAGCACGTCGTTAAAAAACGAAGACATGTCGTCTCACTACAAACACTTTTTAACAATGACATGGTCCATGCTTGCATTACATCGGACCAGTCCATGGAGTAGTCCATTTTATCAAAATGGGTCAGGGGGTCCAATTTTATTTGCTGGGATGAAATTGAATGAATTTGACATCAATGACTTACATTAAATATTGTTGCATGTATATAATGTAACATATTTTTCTCAAAAATTAAATCGCCACAAGCTTAAGGCTTGTAAGCTTGTTATAAGTTATTTCTAAGTCCTCTTGGTAAGCTTGGATGGCTGGAAATTCCTTGCATTTTTCACTAGGATTTAAGTATATTTTTGTTGCTTCTACTATTTGTAGTCTTGTTCTCTCAAACACTGAGCTCAAGTACCTGAAACCGATTGTAAGTAATAGAAATCTGGAATGAGATATATCAGGGAAATTCGATTGCTTTTGATTCCCGCTTTTCTGAACATTTTAGTCTTGTGTATCAAAATGTGATTCAACGCAAATCAAGAAAAAAATGTCAAATCTTTAGAATAAAAATTTTTAAATTTCATAATTCGTTACGATTTAAAAAAAACCTAAAGATATTAAGCAGGAATTCCCTTGACAAGTTCACCTCTTCATTAAAATTTCAACTAAAATTACTATCAAATCTTCTTAATACTAACATTAATAACAAAATGACTAAACCACCAGCTACAATTCAAGTAAATTAAATTAACCCGCTGCATGTATGTGTTGTATTACAGAAAAACTTGACCCAGTTTGTTCAAACCATAAAATGTCCATATAACATCCTGTTTACTTTACAAAGCAAATTTTAGTTGCAACAGTTTATTGAAACCCTCTCACTTGTTTTATTAAAGAGAAAATGGGATGAATGTAGAAATTGATTTTTAATTTTACCCTACAAGTCCACTGGGAACTAAATGGCGTCAAAACAAATAAAAGGAATTGCTACGTTTTAACTTTTAGACGTTCTATTGTCTTGTGTGTTGAGAGAAAGCCAGGGCTGCCAGAGGGATTTATCCCTAACGTTGGGGATTTCATGCTGGCAAAAAGGACAAAGAAAGTTATTTGGGGATTGGGGATTTAAAAAAAAATTCGCGAATTTTTTGGTGATTTTTCACATTCAGTATTGACTGAAATAATTAGATATTAAATTGCTTTCGAATCGAGAAAGTACTCGAGCACGACTGCCAGAATCATGTCCCTTCTTGTAATTCCACGCTGGAATTGCATAAAAAGGATTTTAAAAAACATGCCGAAACCAGTCGCTACAAACCAAATAAAATAATTTTTTTTGTTAAAAATTTTTGTTTTGGTATTTTTGGGGATTTCTTATTATTTAAAAAAAAAGAAATTCATTCAGAAACAAAAAGAAATAAATTTCGTCAGAAACAAAAACAAAAAAAAATATAAACTTTTTAAGGTTTTGTTTTTTAATTTGGGGATTTATTTTTTATTTTTTGGGGACAAGGAAAAAAGGACCTGCCAGCCCTGGAAAAAGCCAGCAAGTAGTTGATTAAAGTACTGTTGCTTTGAAGAGAGCAACAAGCCCAAACAATTAACAGATTCAACACATGGGCGATAGAAAACTATAAGAACAGAAAGAGAAAAAACCTTATCCAGCTTTAAAAAAGAAAATCTAACTCAATGATTGTGTTGGGAAGAAATGTATTTGATTTGAAGTTGTAGCTTTACACGTACGAAATTGAAAAACAAATATTTTCATATCTTTAAAAATGTCCAAATGCGCTTGTAACGAACCTTTCTAAACTCCAACTCGAAGAAGGATTCGAAGACCCGATCCTCCGTACCGCTATGTCGAGCACCGTCTAAACATTAATATTAACCAAGAGTGTGGTGTGGACCTACAGCTTTAGGCAAATTCAGTTAATAAATTTTAAAGTATAAAAAATGTGTTTATTTTGTTTCCGTTCCAGTCGATAATCTATGACATTGAAAGTCACGCATCCTAGAACTGCTTTCATTAGAAGTGGGTGCGTTTGTGGAAATGTACATAAACTACAAGCATAAATTGGTAATAAACTAAAAGAGTGATTTAAAGAAATAGAAATTGATAAAAAAAATTAACTTCCGTGAGCCTTACATATCAAGAAACAAAAAACAATATAACATGGGCGCTATATGGAGAGCTCAGAGCTGAAACGAACCAAGTCAATAAAGAAAATTCGAAAATATTTTGAGTTTGAGTTTGTCTCTGGAGTTATTGGCTTTGGATTATTACCATCACCTTAGGAACGAAATACTTTTTGATTTGAGAACTATTCACTTAAGACTACGGTACCTTTTCACTTGCCGGGAAAGCGAAAAACAATTGTTAATATCCCGAAAAAACTGCAACAATTTTATTGCTACGCCAATATACCGAAATTTAATTTTCAATAGTAGACTCATTACACAGTACAACATTTTTCAGGTGATTGATTCGGGACTCAATACTGATAATTGCTTATGAAAGTAGACCCAAAAAGAAGAACTTCTGCATCATTAGTTTGGTCATGGTACCTCAATAAATAATTTAAAAATGAATTTGAAGTTAGTAAGTATCGTATAGGGGAATTTGTCACGTTTTTTGTCATAACTCGAGAACCACTAGTCCGAATAAGCTGAAAAAAATTAAAAAATTACAATTCCTTTAATCTGTTCATACAACGTTTCCCTACACAAGCAACAGTTTCGCAGTTATAAATAAATGTATAAATGTAAAAAATCCAAAACGGTAAAAAAAAAGTGTCAAGTCCTATTACTTTCACGTAAAGTCGAATAACCTATGAACAAAACGAGACATAAATCATGTAAATCGATGAACGCGTTTCGCTTTTATTCACAATTAATTAAAGGTATGAATTTCAAAAATTTGCTCGAGACATCCACAAAATTCTTTGGAAAAAACATTGATGACTTTTTTATTGATTCTTTTTTTTTTTTGCATGAAAATAGCATTCCGATTCATATAACGGCTATTCTTACACAGAAAATATGCAATTTTTATATGTTATCTATGCATGGAAACAAAATTTAGAACATTTTCAATTATTGCCACTATCCATCCTCGTTGAAGTTGACGCTTGTGGTTCTTATTTTCTTCGTAGGTTGTTCATATTGATGTTCTGAGACTGCATAGACGTAATATTCAAGGGCATGTTTTGTTCAGTGTGTCCACAAATTTCAAACTGCATAATTTTAGAACTCCACCAACAAACCTCCGCAAGCAATGCATCCAATTTTTTGCCTTATAATTATAAAAGACTAAAATTTTGATAAAGCAGGCATAAAACAAAGTATTCTTCTGTCTGGGTATAATCTAGGGTGATCGATTATTCGACTTTTTTCAATAACCGGTTATCGGATATTCCGAATAGTTGCTATTTTAAAAAAACCGGTTTTCGGTTAAGCATTTTAAAAATAACCGGTTAACCGGTTTTAATTCGAATACATAAAAAAATCAAAATCAAATTAGATTTTGTAATAAAAAGTTAATTAGAATAAAAACAAAACAATTCACGAAGGTAAGGAACCAACAAGCATGAGCAACGGGCCTCAATTCATAGATATGACTTAAGGTATGTTCAGACCACAAATATTTGACGATAAAATCAAAAAAAGCGTGACCAGCAAATTGATTAAACTTAAGCATTATTTTAAACAATTTGTAGTTATTTGCTAAACTTTATGTCTAAGATGATAATTGCATTAATGTATAAAGTATTTAAGAAACCGTTAAATAATGTTTGCTCTAGCCAAACGTTTTGCAAAAGCAAACAATTCTTTAAGAAAACTAGTGGTTACGCTAGGAGTCAAATATTAAATAGGTGTTAACATAGCTTTAGAATTTATGGAAAACTTTGGTTTTAAAAATATAGGAATTTAATAAAATAATTATTTGACATATTTTCCCAAATTTATTGTAAATGAGTTTTAATTTGCTGCTGGTTAAGCATGTCTATATGAAGCAGTAAACTTCACCAATACTTTTGAAAAGTGGCAAACAAAACCTCTTATCCAGGATTATATATTTAAATTTTTTTGTTTCAGCATTATAGAAACAAAAGTAATATGAACATGCTTTTTGTATGAAATATCTGTCAATTCGTCGATCACAATTTTAACCCTTCCACGAGATTGTTTGATTCCATCAATTTTGTTTTAAGTTCTTGGTGTTTTAATAAATAAAACTGATGAATTTTCTTATAACGTTGATTCCGCCTGTATGTTCATGTCTTAAGCATGAAGATATGATAGAACTACTTAAGAGTTTTTCTTTCATTATTATCAGCATATTTTAGAAAAGTATTATTTGCAGTGTCTTAAAAACTACTTGGGACAGGGTCAAGTTTTACTTGGCATATATTTATGTCAAGCTTGTAGACTAATTAAAAATGATTAATAAGTCGTGACGTTAAAGAACCTTTGCAACTTATCATTTTAGGGCCGTTTAAGCACAATTTTCTTTTCAGTCACTTCGAAATATCACCAGAGATGACATCTTTATAAAGATATAACTATATAGTACTTATAATACTGTCAAATTACTAATTACTTTTTAAGCTGAACTTATTTGTATTAACATTGCTCATAATGTTTTTTTGACTTTTGTTTCATTTTGTTTTGGCATTTTTTTAAAAAGTTTAAGTTTGTCAAATATTCAATTAGAAAAATACTTAAATTACGGGTACATTTATAAGAAAAGTAAGGAAAACATTTCTCAAATAACCGGGTTATTTTATTAAAATAACCGGTTTATTCGATATTCGAAAAATGGACATTTTAAAATATTCGTCTTGGACAAAACTAAAATAACCGGTTAAAATACTATTCGATCGATCACCCTAGTATAATCCAAGCACTTAATGAATTTTAAATGTTACTGAAATGTCATATAAATAATTTTTGTCTGATCATAAAAGAGAGGTAAAGTTTTTCCCTCATTTTGTTAGTTTTGAATATAAAGAATTGCAGGTAAAGCCGCCAGAACGTCCAGGTAGCAAAATGAGTTCATAATCCGGCCAGATTGTGCACTCGTCACTAGTTAAGAAGTTGTAGCTATTTAACCTCCGCTGCATTTGAAAAAATGTTAGCAGCAGCTGTAAAGTAGCAACAGCACCAATAGATAGTCCTCCCGCCGGCCAAACTCTCCCCAAAGTGATGAAAAATAAACCCTTTAGTCGGATTTTCAGGATATCCCTTCCCGTGGCCGCAATCACCACTTTATCCCTAAAAGTATTTCTTCGTCAAAAAGTTATCTATCCGTTGTACCCCAACCATCATGCCGCATGGAATTGCAACCTTGGAAGCAGGGCTGCCATATAAATTTGTAAGGAAATCGTCAATTTCCTGAGAAAAAAAATCGTCTTTTACGTTTCGAAAAATCGTCAAAAAAATCGGTCAACTTAAAATTTAGTTTTTTTAAACAATTTTTGTTCGATTTTGGTATAAAAAAAACATTCAAACAAAAACATAATTACTTCATACCCAGCTAGCATTTTCAATCGTGTAAGAGATACTGGGAGTCTCATGAAGAGTATCTTTGATCTTCGATGACCGCATTTTTTAATCGAAGAAGATTCCTCACACGGGAAAAACTGTAACACGACTGAGATTCTTCCATAGCACAGCAAAAGGCGCTTCTTGAATCGTTTAAGACGTGGGTATAGATTATCTTTCGAGTCTTTCATGTCAAGAATCGTATGATCAGTGATGCCAACAGTAGGGAATTTTCTCTTTTTGTAGGGATTTTTTCTAAAAATTTGGTGGTTCGAAATTTACAAAATGTTAAAACATATGCTTGTATGCTACAAACAATAAATTTTGAGTAGGGAAAAAAGGGATTTTTTGTTTAGACACGTAGGGATTTTCTTAAATTTCTCCTGGCATCACTTCGTATGATACTCATGTGGATATGCAGGAGTGTTCTTAAAATTTAAAACGCAAGAAAACATAATAAAATTTTTTATAATAATTATTTCTCTATTAAACCGAATTTTATAACAAAAATTATAAAATTTGTTGAAAATATTATTTATACAGAGTCGTAAAAGGTTTACTCGATGATGGTTTGACGAAAGATAAACAAAGTGTAACATTGTTATTTTTGTACTCTGAAAATAATTATTTAAAGATTTGCTTAAGACTTGTATATTTCAGCCGTACCTAAACAAAAGCGACACGGTTTTCTAGTTTTTGAAAAGAGAGGGCTCGATGTTTGCAATTGTTAAACCCGATTTTCACAGATCGTTTAATAGTTAAGTTTGTCGCTA
This sequence comes from Pollenia labialis, assembly GCA_949318255.1. NCBI lineage: Eukaryota > Metazoa > Arthropoda > Insecta > Diptera > Polleniidae > Pollenia > Pollenia labialis. The sequence continues at coordinate 84,355,646 of OX439140.1, forward strand.
TTGTTAATTTATAATGGAAATGTAGCTATTTTTCTCAATATTTATAATTTATAAAACATGCAAGCTTTCACTACTGTTCGTGGCATATCAGTATAAAAGCTAAGCGAAAGAAAATGTTCCGCCTTTTCCTCTGGTTAATGTACGGCTGTTAAACATTCCATGATTTAAAAAAGAACGTGTCAGAAAATTTAACGTTTTATTCAGAATTTGGAGACGAAACAAATCAGCAAATCGGCACTTTGCTAATTCCGGAACCAAAAATCGTCAAAATTACGATAAATCGTAGAATGTGGCAGCCCTGCTTGGAAGTACTAATTATCAGAAATGTAAAACTTCCTCAAAGACAATCTTCCCAAAAGAATGAAAGCGTGTCGTGCCGTAGGGTTCTTCTGTGGTACCAGATAGGAATATTAGTATGGAATTAAAGGCAGTAAGTACACATGAAAAGGTCACACATTGGGAAACCCAAAGAAAATATCGCCAAAAAGCTCTTGAAAAATGTCACAGGGTAGCCCACGCAGAGGCAGGCAGACCCTCTACAACATGTGGACGGCAAGTTCAAGGAAGACGCATATAAAGTGGAGTGAAAAAAACTGCGATCATTAAGAACAAGAGGTGATTGGGAACAATTTGTTGTGGCCCTATGTTCCACTTATGCCTAATAAATCACTGATGGTTTAAACGCTGGTTTAGTTGAACTAAACTTGAATTTATATGTAGTTTAAACTCAACAACTATAAATCAGTGTTCCATGTATTTGTTGTTAAAAAAATAATATGTGGCAGCACTACGAAAGCTTATCAAATTCATATGATCTGTATTAGTAGATTTGTTGGTTTAAACACATTTTTTAACCAAAAAGAGATCCTGTGATTTTTTAGCTCTTAGAAACTTGGACGGCAATAAAAATAAGTTTTACAGCAAATCAAGAGTTTAAAATCCTGGCGAAGCTCTTTAACGTTATTTTCATTATTTTGAAAATATACGTTTCATTTTTTTTAATGGTATTATGCCTCAGTAGGAAACATTGTAATTTAATATCTCAGTCGATATTTCTGTCAATAGGCAGTGTTACCCGAACTTTTAGAGGTAAAATCAGCAAAAAAAAACCCTAATTTTTATTAAACAATCTGCAAAATCTGCGTCAAGATTTTAAAAATCTTCAATAAATCTTCAAACAAATGTTTTTAATTTGTATGTATTATTTAGAAAAATATAAAACAATCCATTTCAAAATATTCGGCAATGTTTGTATTGAGTTGTGAACCGTAATAGGGACCTAAAACTATTATCCAAATTTAATTACTGAGGCTGAGTAAGGATTAACCACATCTTTGTTTTTTTTAAACAACAAATTAAAAGTTAATTGTTTGACATGTTATTAAATCGTTCAAGGGTCTTTTTGAACATTTACAAGAGATAAAATATTAAAACTAAGTATTAAAGATATTTATACATAAGCACATATGAATAAATTGGTGCATATGCATATTATTTCGAGCAAAATCAGGTGACATAAGTCCAGCGATAATTTTAATTGTTAAGTAATCTTTTCTGTATAAAATTCGTGTTCATGAATCTATTTCCATAGTTCTTTTATGAATGGTTGAAATATTTCATTTATGCAAGAAGCAGAAACAGTACAAACGTAATTGAAAATGTAAAGAACTATCACCAAGCTAAAAAATCTGAATTAATTTTAAACCAAAAATCTTTAAATTTGCATTTCATAAATGTTTGGGTATAAAGTCTGCAAAATGCAGATAAATCTGCACTTCTGACATCACTGTCTACAGGTGCGTAAAAAATAAACTCTTTTGCGATCTAATCTTATTAGGTGAAGTTCCTTTAATAATAGGAAATAGAAAGAAACCCATTCCATTTTTTTATGGCTTTTCTTAATCTACTTAAAACTACAATTAATATTGGAAGAAATCCAACCAAACTCCCTGTTTATTTTTTTTTCAAAGCTTTCTTATTTTGTTAATTGGATCTTTTCTTTGAGAAAAATTACAATAAGTATTAATATCTTAAACTAAATATATATTGTGGCCCTAAAGCCAGCACATAAGTGACCAATGAGTGTTAACAGGTTTTGCGTTTCTTTGGTGGTGAGCTATAGCCAATGTATCTACCCTATTTAAGCGACTATGTCCTCTAAATAGGAGCAGATTCTGAGCTAAGGGATTTGGGTGTGTTGACAATTTACGTACGTATTTGGAACAATATTTCTGTATTTCTTCACGGATGTATGGGATGCTAAGATCTTTGTGTATGTTTGCCTTCTTTGCAATTTTTCAACATTGGATACTGATACAGTTCCCCATAGTTGTATTCCATACGATATTTTATATGCAACTTCTCAGGGACATTGACATTGTTAATTGTTATAAAAGGGCAACACCTATCGTGTTAAATTATTTGATGCAAGATATGTTGCAAGATACAGAAACGAATTTTCGCATCGTTATCGGTACAAATCAGTGTTGAAAAATTTCCCGAAAATTTTACTGTGTGTAATTTTTTTAAGTCATGGAAAAATAACCATATTCGGACAAAAAATAACCGTAAAGGACAAAAAATATAGACCCTTGTCTCCCAGTTTTGCCCAAAGTCATTTTAATGGGCCCTTAAAGATTTGGGGCCTCGGTGTTATTTTTGCAAAAAAGTGATCATTTTCTCAGGCTCATATCTTGAAAAATTTACACTTTGAGACAAAGTTGTAGCTCTTGCCATAAAGAACAAAAAATGTAAACATATAGGCGCATATTCATAAATTATCACTTATGGTGTTTTCTTTTCCGGCTCTTAGGTGTTACCTAGGCCTGGCTCACTATTCTATCGACTCTTCAGGTTCGCAGTTCTCAACCCTCACCTAAGTCCACGGACACGCATCAATAAAAATAAAAAAAACCAAAAGAACCCTACGAAATGCCAAGACCGTTCATATTAGGGAAATTAGTTCTCCCCTTCCAGACGCCCTTATCCCAACCGTGGCCATTATTGTTTTCCTCCATTTAAAAAAAAAAATTCATGACCCCACAAAAGACATCACACACCATTTTAAAATTTCAATTTTACAACACTGGTACTAATATTAACCAATTTCTTATTTCAGTATTGGTATCACTACCGGTATTTAATTTTAATTTAAGGCAGCTTCAAACTATAATACAATTCTAACTATTTGAAGAAAAATTCAACCCTGTCATCATAAGTTGTTATTGTTTTTTTTTAATTTTTAAACAATAATTAGAGTAGGAGTAGTATAAAATAGTCTTTAAGCTCTATCGTATGAATAAAAATATCGTTTGCCAACCTTGATTCTTTAATTTTTCAAAACTAAAATTTACAAAAGATTTGTGGTACACGATTAACACAAAATTTGGTAGCATCATAACACAATTGTACGCTTAATTTGAATATCAACATTTCAACGATAACGGGCGCTTTAGCTCGATTTTAAGAGCATATTAATTCTTACTGCTTGTTTTTTTTAATCTTAAGTCCACTGAACGATTATGTATTATCTACGAAATTGTGATTTGTACACAAGACAGACAGCAAGAAACTTATTATGTTTCGATCGGTAAAATAAAAGGTTACAAACTGCAGCACAAACACTTTTTAACCCTTAAGCAGCATTTTTTTTTTGTTCACCCTTAGGGAGCCAAAAAGTTTTCTCTGAGTCGCAAAGAACGAGGGCGGATTAATAAATTCGTGACTTTTTTAATTTTCCAGGTCTGTAGAAGATGAGAAAACACCAGTGCATACTCGTTCTGCAGAAAATGTTGCTGCTGTTCGCGATAGTGTGGCTGAAGAGCCGTCTACCTCAACTCGTCGTCGTGCCCAACAAAATAGCACCCCTCACGCTCGTCGTTGATGAACATTATGCATAAAGACTTGCATTTACGTGCTTACACGGTGAAATTGACTCAAGACCTAAAGCCTCTCGACCATTCCAAACGTCCTCAATGGTCAGAACGGTAGCAAGAAATGCCAACAGTGGATGATCAATTTTTGAAGAAAATCATCTTCAGTGATGAATTACATTTTCACCTTAGTGGATTCGCCAATAAGCAGAGTTGCAGCATTTGGGCGAATGATAATTCAAGAGTGATTGTCAAAAACCAATGCACCCACAAAGAGTGACTGTTTGCCACACAGCTAACGAAACAATGGCTCTTTTGCGTGGCAAATTTAATGGCCGTGTTATCTTACGTGGTGGCGATGTCAATTGTAGTTTTGTAGGATACTCGTCATACATTCTTTTACTATCCTGACTGTCGGATAGTGTTTGAGCACATGAGGTTCGAGAACATAAAGGTGAAATATCGAGAAAGGCAATCAAACAATGATTTCGATACAAAAGGATTAAATATGAAATATTCTCAAACAATAAATAAAAATACAAAAATTATTGGGAGTGTGTGTTTATGTGCGTGCGTACAATTGGCTTTGCATTTGTATAAACAATTGAAAAAATGTAGAGGAAAAATAAAAATAGCAGCAACACAACAAGTCAGTCTGCTATGGAAATTTAAGATCCCCATTTTCACTACATTCTTTAAAGCCAATTTTTAGTCAGTTGTCTGTAAAAGCTCGTCAGGTGCGGTTGGTTAGAAAATAAAGTGCGAAAAGAAAAAATATATTTCAAAAAAAAAAAAAAAAACTGAAAGGATATCGTGGAGTGAAATGCCCCCATGTAGCGAAATTTATATTATTGTTAATGTTAATGTGAGAGGTAGCAGAAGGAATTAAAATACATTTTCTTACAATCGCGTCATCACTGTCATCATTAGTACGAGTGAATGAGTGAAAGAAGTACTTTCCATTTGTGTTGCTGTTAGTGTTCAACAGCTTTTTGGAACAAGGAGGATTGTATTTACCCATGTGCGTGCATTTGTGTGTTTAATTAAAATTATATTAATAAAATAATTAACTGTAGGAAAAATTTTTATTTGATGTTTGACACAAATATTTAAAAAAAAAATACCTTAAAATTGTGGAAATCTTGCATCAGCGAAAGCAAAATCTTCAAAGAAATTTTTATATTACAAAGTGTAAAAAACCTAAATATACATTTAAAAGATGTTTTTGTTTCATCAGCCACAAATAACAATAAACAAAATTTTAATGTAAATTTTTGTAAGTTAACAAAAAAAAAACGAATAATTTAAATTAAAACAAACAAATAAGCAAAGAAATTAATAAACATTTCTTAAAATTCTTTATAACAATAAAAATGTTTCTAAAATCAGATTTACCAAAAACTCAAACAAACACAATGCTTTACCTGTTCATATTCTTGGGTTTGGTGTTCATAACCAACAGCCAAACATCTAAGTACCCCTGTGCATTTATAGACACTGTTAATATAACCGGCAGTTATCCTCATGAAATGTCCAGTGAACAAAATGGCACCGCAATAACCAGTGGCACTGCACCGGTTAATAATTCCTACATCTATCAATTTATGATTGTGCCTCCCGAACTTATTGCCGTTTATGACTTTGTCATAGAAAATGGCATTCGTATTCCCACCGAACGTCATTTGCGAGCCTGTGTTTGCAAACTAAGACCCTGCATAAGAATTTGTTGTCAACCGGGTTTCTTCTACGATTTATATGTCAAAAATTGCCTGCCCGCCAATTCTACCGATCAGCAGTTAAGCCAAAATTCGGTTACAGTGCATTTTAAAAATGAAACTACAGCTTCGGTGGCCACCTCTAAGCATTTTCTAGTTCATCATGGCATACCATGTGAAAAAATGCGTGTTATGCTGAAGGATAAAAGGACAGTAAATTGGACTTTATATGAGAATGGCACAATTGCCCATAAGAATATGCTGTTTACCAGACACTATTGCTATTCAGCTTTACCGGAGCGTGATAAATCCGAAATGAATGTGAGTGTTACAGCATGGCATTGGCAGCCATTGGCTTGTGTGCCAGAGAAATTGCCCTTTGTTTTGGGAGTACGTGAGTGGACATACGCCATATGTAAGTGAGAACTAAAAACAGCAATAATTTAACTTTTTGCCATGGAATAGAAAGTTAGCAAAAGTTAGTTTCTTAGATTTCTGATAGGGCTCTATAGGCTTTAACAGCGCTTTAATATATATTAGGACCTTTTGTCCAATTTAAAAAAAGTTCTTCAAAGAGATAATATTATGTACTTCAATGCTTTTCGATATATTCAGGCCCGTTTTCACAACTTACCGATAGCTAAAAGTAGACTTTAATCGGCCTTATAAAAAGTGTTCCATTATTAAAACGTTCCTTCTACCTAAAGTGAGCGATAAAGTAGACAATGGTTCATCCTACCTGGTAGGTTAAAGTAAAGTTGTAATAATGGATAACTTTTTATACGGCCGATGAAATCCTACCTTTAGCTATCGGCAAGTTGTGAAAACGGGCCTCATACTCTTTATAATATTTAAAGAATATAGAAAGATCGATGTGGCACCAAATTATGATTACACATTGAAGCAACTAGATTTTGTATTACGGCGGTTAGCTAAAAGACGGGGGAATCTATATCAGTCCGGAATTTGGACGGGCCGTCATGTATTTGAATTAAAGTTAACCCTTATTATTATTGAGGTATTTTTTTAAGCTAACTTAACGAAATCCATCTTTGGCGATAGTTTTGATGTGCATATAAGTCTTAACTTTATATTTATATTTGAGACTTCAAATCAGCAGATAGTTATATGTTATCACACGAACTGGTGGTTCTGAGGGGCTTAATAAGACTCTGAACTAGTTTTGGTGAGGACATTTTTGGGATCACGTGGTTCCTGTGTTAAAATATCAAATCGCCAGAAAGGTGATCCCACGAAAGCACAATCCTTGGTATAAAATACAAATCATTGGGTAAGAGATAACCGATTATTCTAGCGTAAAATACAGATATGGATAAACTAAGTTATTTAAAGAGGGTTAACATTTATGTTTCCAGCAGTGCTGCCAATTTGTGTGTCATTACCAGGGAAACCAGAAATATGTTCTAAAAAATACGTTTCATGCATAAATATGCAGTTAGATCTTGAAAATACGCACTGAAAATTGTTAAAAATATGCCCCAAAAATTCAAAAATTGATTGTTAAAAAAAAATATTCAATAATTTAGTAACGGTTACATACGAATTTTCGAGATGTTACCTGGGCTCACAAAAACAAAGTTGTGCAAAGAGGTTAAAATTAATAAAAAAGTAATTTGTGCCGAATGGTATCTAGATATTAAGATTCATATGAGATTGCTTGTCTTAATAGGGTTTTAGGGACGGTCTCTGAATTATTTATTAATGTAAACATTTGAAAGGAAGTTAAATCTATTTATAGATGGGAGCTTTGGGCAAATGAGAATCGATTCTATAAGAATTTAACTTGCAGTAAAACATGTTTGGGTAGAATTTAATCTAAATACCAACAAATAATGCCATTTCTTTTCCCCTCTCTCCAACAAACTCAAGACCTGCCGAGTCAAACTTGACATATGTGAACCGGCACTTACTTTCCAACACAAACGTTTAAAGAAATGTTATATGGCGTCTACACAAGCAATAAGCTTTGAAATATTTGTCAACGCCGTATGCCAATGTGTAAGCTGAGAAATCTTTTATGTGCAAATATATTGCGAAATAATTGCTTAATAATTTTTTTAAGGAAATAATGTTGAACGTGAAATATCAAATTTGATTGTAATTTCTTTCGACATATTTTATTTGCTTAAATCAATAAAAATTTTGTGTATATTCTGAAGATATTAGAATCCAAGTGGTCAGTTCCTAATGTTTTATTAAAAAATAAAATATTGTTGTGCAGGTAATTTTAAAACTATTGAGTGGGTAACACAGGATACATATAAGTAATCTAGTTTGTTTGCATACAACTTAAGTCTTCAATCTGTTAAAGCTGCTTTTGGGAAGCAATGATGTGTGATTTCTAAATTCTTCATTGGCAACACTTGTTTGATTAATTTAATGTCATACATGACATTATTGTTTTTCTCTTTATTGTATATGAGAGAAAATTTTACAGGAAAGAAAAAAAACTTTTTATATATCATATGTGGAGCTTGAGAGAAACATAAAAAAAATATATTGTTGGTTTAACATACTTAAAACTCAAAAGAAAACGAGGCGTATCTTTCTCTACCACACGCCATCAAAATCTCAATTTACTTAAAAAGTGCAATTAGCAGGTTTGCATATTAATATTTAAATATTGAGGTACATTCAAAATAAGGGGTTTTGTTACTTTTATCGGATTTGGCTCATTTTGGAAGATCCATATTCTGGGCTTATCTTTCGAAAAACAAGAAGATTATTTACTTGTGTGGATGTTAGCTACAGCTTTTGATTAACCTCGGTTGTATTTGTATTTATTAAATATATCTTATAAATTACAGTATTAGAATCGGAAAGGTAAACCATACATTCAGGGGTGTGCTGGAAATCGTAAACGTAAAACGCTAGAATTCGGAAGTTTTGTTATAAAATTCTGTTTAATAGAGAAATATTTGCATAAAATGTGTCATGAAAATCTTTTATTACAAAAATCTTATTAAAAAACGACTTTTAAAATTCTTGCGTTTTACGTTTACGATTTCCAGCACACCCCTGATTGATTCCATTAAATTTAAATAATTATAAAACAAAATTTAAAAATAACGTTTTCACTATTTTTTTATGGAATAATGCTACATCATTAATACAATTTACGAAATATATTTCTTTAAGTATCTTTCTGAACCTCATTGCGTTGCTAGTAGTCTGCAAATAATCAGGGAGTTCATTCCAAAGACGGATGCTTAGAATAAAGAACTGGCATTCAGAAGTGTGGCTACGATATCTAAATTGAATCAACAATTTACATCTTGGTGATCTTGCAAATCGTTTTTGAAAACGAGGAAGTTATCAAATGTAATATTGAATATACGAATGGAGAATAGTGACACATGAACAAATTTTCTCAGTCCGAAAACGTATCTTACGATGTTGTTAAAATTTTTTTTAAGTTTCCTCGTATCCCCTGAGTTACAACCAGCAAATATTCCGGATGAATATAAAAGCGTTGGTAAGAAATATGTTTTCGCAAGTAATAATCTAACTTTCGGCGGAGTAAAGTATTGGGTTACCTATAAGCTCCGTAGCATGCCGTAGGTTCTACCACAGGCTTGTGTAATATGATCCGACCAAGTTAAACGGTTATTAAATGTTGCACCTAAATTTTTAGCTTTACATACAATGTCAATTTTTGACCCTCCCAAGAAAATATTTACCTCATCCTCTATCCCCAATATGTTCTTGCTCATGTCTAAGCATTCAGATTTCCCTGGATTAAGTCTTATGACATTTTCTGAAGCCCAAACGAAAATATTATGCAGATCATAATTCAGCTCCCGCACCTAAGACAAAAATAAATCCTTAGTACTACTTAGATACAGCTAAACGCCGTCAGCATACATCTGAACATTACAGAAACCGATTTGTTGGGGAAGATCATTTGAATATAACGAATAAAGTAGGGGTCCGAGTATTGAACCCTGTGGAACACCTTTTGTGACCCGTAAATTATTTGAAATATATTCACCATTGGTGACAGATTGAGATCTGTTTATAAGATACGACAACATTAGCCTTACAGCAAGTATGGGGAAGTTTGAAGTCTTAATGGGTTTCCTGTAATTACAGAAGCACACATATCATTGAAAATACGTTTTCTTTAACACTTTTTAGACGTGTTTCATTGTTACAAACAAGGTGAAATATTTCGCAGAGGTCTTGCAGTAATGGAGAAGCATTATCAACGCCATTGGGATTTAACCATGCTGGATGCAAATTCGCAAAACGTCATCGCAACATAGAAGGATAATTCGAAGAGGAAACATATAAAATGTTTGCCCAAAAATAGAATTATGTAAACACATTTAATTGTCTCTTAACACTTAATCATAATCCAACCAACACAACTAAGAAACAAAAATTTTTTATTGAACATTTTAATTTGGATGTTTTTGCTAATTACATTGCAACTCTCTTATTTTTTGTCCGCAGATAACCATTTTGTTACAAATATGTTTGGAACAAAATTGTCTTTCAGATATGGGTTTAAAAAAAAATAAATTTTTGAAAAAACATAAAAAATCAAAGGGCATGTTTTTCAAATCTAAAGGCATTTAACTCAGTGAATTCTTGTCCAGTAAACACAGTATAGATACTAGCTGAAAGAGAAGACATTTCTATGCCAAAGTTTAAATCTTGTAACATTCAGTTGAACAGTTCTCAAAATGTATAGAAACAGCCTTATGAACTGCAAAAAAAACTGGTTTTCGCGTATATATCGAAAACGCTTCCTGAGAAAAATAAATAAATGCCATATTCCTGTTTAGCAACCCCGATTTATCTTAAAAATCATCTCATTTTTGAGGTTGTGGCAAAAAGTTAAAAATTTGTGAACCAGTGTAATTTCATGGGATTTATTTTTTAAATATTATTTCCGGTAAATGCCCACCGCGGCTATGAGTTACATCAGTCTAATTTGTGAGTACATAATTTTTCCAATATTGGCTTCCAATGCTTTAAGAGTTGCTCGTTTGTCGGCGCAAACATAACATAGCATAACCTCATAAAAAGTAATCCAGAGGAGTTAAATCGTCCATTCGATTAAAGAGGAGCTAAATAGCACGTACGGGAGAACCAGTAAACAGGACCACTTCTGGAATTAAAGTTGTCCTAAATTACTTTTCAGTCAGCATGTCTTCATAGCCTTTCACCGTAACGGCAGCTCCTTGCTTATTTTAAAAGAGTGTGTAAACCGCACTAAGCAGGCAATTTTTATGGATTTAAGGTTCGTTAGCACCTGAAGCTGTTGTCTTCGCTCCAAATATGGCAATTTTGCTTACGTAGCTCTATTACCTTCACAAACAGATTTTTTTTTAGTAAATTTCTACAATTTGGAGCCGTTGTTCTAGCGGTAAACGATGCATGACTAATTGCGAAACCTTACTGAACAGTGTCATCACAGTTTGTCAAACCATAATTGTCGATATCGAAAGTTCTCATGCAGCTAAAATAGCTCGAAAAATGGCCTTAAGGCAATATGTATATTAAAAAAAAAAATCAATAAGAAATAGTACTGGATTCAAATTCAAAAATCACGCTTTCTGATAACAGAATAACGGCCTTCAACTCTTCCATTTATTTTGCCAGTTTCCGAATTAGGTATACTATGGGCGTCAAAATAAAGTAAACAGTTTGCTTTCCAATATAAAAAGTGTTATGTTAGTTATAAAAAGTTAAATTTCTACTTTGCCAAATTTGATAAGACTTCATGCTTGCTGTCATCTGTAAAAAATACGTTGCTCCAAAATTTGACGAAAGCAAATTGGACAAAACAAAAACGTGATATAAGGTATAAATAAGAAATTCAACAGAAAACATACAGTATCTGTAGTGAAGCGTGATAGGGTTGGCTTTTGTAATACGTCCTAAAATAGCTGGATCAGACCAATAGTCGCTCGATATCAACTCAACTAAACATCTGGAAATTTAAAAAAACATAACAGCAAGCACTCCCTGAAAAGAATTATTTAGGTGGAATCGATGCCAAAGAGATAAGAAGTCGTCCTTTAAGCAAAAAGAAATCAAACAAAGTATTAGCCACTTCACTTTTCTTAGTATTTTAGAACTGTACACTTTTTTTGACGCATTAAAAAGGGAGTAAATTTGGTTTTTATAGCATTGTTTTTGTTGTTTTTAAAGTATCTCAAATTTTTATTTTATATTGTAATAACTAGGGATCGGATTTTTATGCAGTTTAAATCGAGTTTTATGCGCATAAAACATACACTTAAAATAGAAAAAAATGCGCTAAAAATTGAAAAAATATGCACTTTAAATTTTTCCTAACACATTTTTAATCATAAAAAAAATTAAAATAACATAAAACCCCTAAAAATTCAGTCTTGTTAACGAAAATAAGATACACCAAAAAAGCAGATATAAAAATATAGTAAAATACAAAATATAAAGTAAAACAATAATGTAAATTAAGCCACTTGTTTCATAGATATGTGAACCTTCATATAAAATTAATTAAGAACAATACTCATTTTCATATACATTAATTTTCCACTACGCTGTTTTCGTAAAAATTTAAATTAAATATGCCAGCTGTTTGTGTTATCGTTTTGTGTCCTTCATATTTCTAAAAACTTTACCAAGTTTGATACGAATTTGTTTACTTAAGTTCCCCTTAACTGCAAACATTCTATTTATGACATTATCAATTAATTTAATTTGCATTCTCAATGGATTTGATTTCTCTAATTTTACAATAGTCTCAGAGATAAATCCGTAATTTGAAGACTTAAAATAAATCCGAAATTTTATATTTTGTAAATTTGTTATTTTTTGTACTGCATTTCCATCGTTCCATCACATCCTTGAATTGTTCAAAATTTTCAGCATAATACACTTCTGATTTCAAACACTTTCCCCGCATTGTAGTTATAGGATGCGACAAAACGCAATGTGCTTTGAAAAATATTTTTTCCCAATTTTTCCCTAAAAATGCACCAAAAATATGCAATGTCAGCAATATATGCAAAAATATGCATTTAAAGCATAATATGCAAAAATATGCACTAACAAATCGATGCCATTTTATTTAAAATTTCTTGATTCGAAGAGATATTAAGTTTATGTTGATCTCAGACTGACGACAACAAATATGCATATGCATAAAAATTTCGGGCCTTGGTAATAACATTGTCCAAAGTTTTATAAATGATAATAAACGTCTAAAAATTTAAATTCTTTTCTTACTAAAATAACACTTTTTATATTGTAAAACAAGCTGTTTACTTTATTTTGACGCTCCCTGTATCTTAGCATCTTAGTTATCTATAGACAAAAAAGATTTCTTTATATCTAAAGAACGTCTTTTTTTCTCTGTGTAATTGTATTTCAACTCCACTGTGCGAAATTCTCTAGTAATTGAAAAATATTTTCAACGGCTAAAAGCCGACTTTAAATGTATAAAAGTAATGGTATAATAATTAGTACAGAAAGGCTCAAAAATCCTCTGGAAAAAGTTTGTGAACTAGATACAGCCGGAAACATATCAAGGTATATACAGACCTAACAAATACTTGACTAAAAAATCCGAAAAAAACGTGACCAATCATTGTTCAAACTTAAGCTTTCCTTTTTACCATTTGTATTGATTCACTTAGCTTTATTTGTAAGAAGATAATTGTATAATGCAATTTAGAAGCTGTAATATGATGTTTAATCTAGCAAAGGCAAACATTTTTTAATAAAACTAGTGGTTACGTGTAGGTCGTCAAATATTTAACAGTTGTGTACATAGCTTTAGTTTTTACTTAAATGGATTAGTTTGTTACGAAAAGAAGTGGATCAATTTTAATTTTAATTAATTATTTTCATTTGCAATTAAAAGAACTCAAAAATTAATTATAAAGAATATAAACCGAAACAATTTTTATTAAGTAATAATGTAACATTATTTATAAATTCTTTTTTTTATTTAACCCCCTTATGCACTTTTTTATTTACAATTGAATTAAAAGGAAATCAATTAACATAAAACAGTTTTTTCCAGTCCTTTTGTAATCAATAAATAAAATCTAATTATATACTACTACATACATACATAAAAACAAATTATATGCAAGTACTTAGAAAGAAATATAGTAAAAGCATTTGCATATATTTTTTATTGTCATAAATTGTTTTAAAAATATGTGGTACTAAAAAAAATTGTATGCTTTATATTGCAATCATTTAATGTAGCAAGTTATTGCACATATTCCCACACAATGACGTACTTTTCTACATTTCCATTACCTTCAGATGTAAAGGATCTAAGTCTACATTTTTTGAAAACTCAGTTTTTGATGCAGTAAAGCAATAGAGTAAGCAAAAATACAAAGGTTGCAGATTTCATTTATTGTTATACGTAACAGTGATAAGTTAAATAATATAAACAAATGGTAAGTCCCCCTTTATTATCGTCGGCTTGGAGTGTAAACCTGCTACATTCATATTAGAAAGTTGTTCTCCCTCCTGTAAAATTTATTTAATTGGACTTAGCTCTTTTACGAGTGAAGGTAATAAAATGCTATTAAGGGTAGTCCGCCAGAAGCATTCCAAAAATTTAATTATTACCTAAATAATATACTTTAGCAGAAATAAATGGTAAAATTTTAATCAGCTATTCTATCAGTGTACGGTAAAGGCCTGGGGGTCTACTCTCTATTGCGATGCAAAAACATTTTCGATGCGAAAGCTAAATGCCAAATTGGTAATCTCTACCACTTTCGCAAAATTTTCTGAAAACGAAGCTGAATAGTGGCAATAAAAATTAAAGATGGCGCGGATTTACAGTAATGAAATGCCAAAGTGTGTAAAAATATTTGAAATTGGAAAATTTAAATAAAATTAAGTGATGATTTACGAAAAGAAATAAATTAAGATATGCGAAAGACATATGCGCAAACGTATTACAGAGTACCAATCGCTAGATTTGCTACAATTTTCTTTCGCATCGCTATAGAGAACCCCCTGCATAAATGTATTTAAAAATCAAACACCCCCTGCATAGATGAATTTAAAAATCAAACACAGAACAAAAAGCAAGTGCATGTAAAAAAACCCAGTGGTAGAAAAAGGAGCAATCGGCACCAAATACACGCGAAATAGTTGGCACTTGTACTCAATTTGTCCTAGGGACTAGTGAAGTGGCATTCCAATCATTCATACCAGCTTTCTCTACATTTTGATAGCTCATTCTATACACAGAAAAAACTTTTCAACATTTTTCACTAATTAAAGCATTAATCAAAAATAAAATCAGTTTTAATTACTAATTTAATCAAGTAAATTAATTGTTTAATCAAGTGAATTAAACGTTTAATTGATACTATTAATTTGTTTACTGGTGCAAATTTAATTAATTTTTTAACTAATATCACAAATTTTTTAATAGTGATATATATTTTTATTTTTTTCTGTGTAGTTCAAAGCAGTGTTCGAAAACACTAAATATCGCCCTTTAGTGTTCGGTTCGTTAGATTTTTGGAAAACACAAACGCTAATAATTAACAATTAGAACCAATGTAACAAATTTCATTAAATTATTTACATGGACAGCCAGCCACCCAGATGTACGAACTGACATCGATAGATCGATTAAAAATGGATTTGAGTCGGTCGGTTTACTTAAAGCTTGATCCATTTTTAATTTTTAAAGGTGTTACAAACATCAGTATAAACAAATAATACTCTCTCCATTATTGTTGTTTGGGTATAAAAACAAAGAAAAGAATTCCGAAACACTTTTCCACTTAATATTTATGGAAAAGAAACGAACAAATTTATGAAGTGCTAAACATGATGGGGAATAACAAAGTGGTCGATCGATTGATTGTGGTTGTCTGTGCGTAAATAAAAAAACAAATTGAACTTGTGAAATAATAAAATGAAAACAGAATAAGCATTTTAATTATAGACATTCAAATTACAAACAAACATTTTTAGTCTAAATTTACTAACAAAGTAAACATTTTGCAGGTTGTAAAAAGTTTGTATGATAGGGGGACAAGACCCCCCCAACCCTATGTTACTACTATGGTGTGATACGAGAGAAATCCCGTGAGGACGTTAGCCGATCCTGGGGGAACAGAACGGATTGCAGGGTGTCTAGGGCACTATGGCCCAGATTAGACGCGGAGGCAACCAGGGTTCTACTAGGAATGGACAGGGGTGGTCTTAGAACGCTTATAGGTTCTTGACGGGTCATTGTCCTGTTAGGGCTTTTACGGGCAAATGGGATAGCACCAAACCGGACTTCTGCAGGTTGTGCGATGATGCTCAAGAGCTGGAGGCAATCTAGCATGTATTGTGCCATTGTCCTAGGATGCACGGTCTCAGACAGAAGTGGATAAGAAATAGATTTCACGACAAACTGGGGTGCATCACTGGATGTAGTCCGGCTGATCTGCCAGGGTTTGTCAGGGAAATATTGCGGTTTTTTCTGTGGAGGGGACTGTAGAGAGGGTATAGTTCTTCGTCGTACCTACTAACATTCTAACTTTCTTATAACTTTCTTAATTCTATCCACCTCATACTTCTTTTCTTAACTTTTCTCTTGCTATCATTGAAGGGACTCACAATGGACAACATTGGTCTCCGAGTGGAAATGTGCCCTTGGACACATAACCCTTCTTAACCTAACCTTGTTTGATATAACCACAAAACTCCTGTTGATTTTTTTTTTGTTAAAGCCTCCACCACATAATAAGGCAAGCGCTGGTTCACGGTGTTTTATAGTGGTCAGCACCCCCTGTCTGTGGTATTTAAGCACTAGCATTCTAAAATCAAAGACTAAATTAGGTTGGGAGTGTGCCCCGACTGAATTTCCCACTGTTTGACCCCCCTGAACTGAAGGCTGGAGCAATTGAAAGGCTTTATGTCGGCGTGTTAACTTTGTGAATTCAAGAAAAAATTTATATAAGACCACATACAGTATTCATATGTTCATATATCTTTGGCAATAAGGAACAAGTGCTTAAGGCTATTTTTTTAGTTTTGTAGGAAAGCAATTTTAAAATTTAATAGTGATTTGTGAAATCTACTCCTACTGTAGTATACATTACAAAATTAGTTTATACGCATTTAAAAACAGTTTGTTCACAATTCAAATCAATCAATGTACACAATCAAGTTTATGTCGTTATTCAAGGTCCATATTATCCCTTAAACCTTGTATTTATCCTGTGCCAATGTACAAAGTTTTCCCTGAGGAGTAATGTGATCAGAGTTAAAAGAAAGCTAGTCAATTTCAAAATCGACTTCGAATGCATTCACACTTGAACCATCTACTATCAATTAAAAATGACACCATTTCCGAAAAAGAAATTTTTTTAAATACATCTTTTTGAAATACTTTTTTCTACAAAAGTGGAAAAATTTTAAAAGAAACATCAAAAAATACATTTATTTGGAATAGAATTCGTTTAATAACACTGTGCAACGAAAAAGCCAGCCTCAATAGTTGTCGATAGGACAAAAAAGACCACAAAAAATTAAAATATGTATAGGGGTAATTTTTCCAAACAAAAATGCCATAAGATTTTTTTGTATAAATCCTTGTACACCATTGAGCTCAGAAATACTTTACACTGTTTTGACTTAATTACCACTGCTTTTGGGGGAAACAAAAATATTAAGCATTTTGCATATATTGCACGAAGTTTTGGTCTTTGAAGACCCCTAGTAAAATGTCATGCAGAAAATATTCGTAGAACCCTCTCTTTAACCCGTTTTAGTATACTTTTGTGTGAAAGTTGGGAAAAAGAACAAAAATTACCCCTTAAAATGAGAGTTGGAGGGTTAGTACATTCTAAGAAAAGAATCGCCATACAATTCTACTGCAGACATCTGGAATAATTTTTAAGCTCAGAAGTTCATTTAGTATATTTTATTGACTTATTCCAAACGCCTTTTCAAAAACTTCTAGGCCCGAAATTTCGAAAATCCGAGCTAACTTTTCAAAAACTGTTGGCAGATTTGCTAAAGCAGCAGTCTAGTTTCATTTTGCGTTACAAGTATTGAGGCTGGTGGCGATGACCCGAATTTTGTTGCACTGTGTAATATAAAAGAAAAATTAAACAAAAAAGACTTTTTTAAAAGCAACAACTTGATAAAAAATAGCCATTTAATCAGTGCTGCCACAATAATAATAAAATCTGTTGCTGATACCGACTGTTTATATTTTCAGTGGAAAAAAACTTAAAATTGACAGAACTGTCTTTTGTGACAGCTGCTTTGACACTTCTCACTTGTAAAGCCTGGGATTCACTATCCTACACAATCGTACGATTCATTCACTCGAAAATCTGATGGAATTCTATCCGACATACAAAAATGTCTTCAAAATCTATTTTCAATGCCACACTATCCCACAAAAAAGATGCAAAGAAACTATTATTTTATAAAAATTTTCATAAACATTTGCAAGTCGGACAGACTTGACAAAAAATCTTTAACTTAATTCATTTTTAAGCCACACTATCCCACTTTATGAGCACACGCGATTTTTTTTGACAAATCGTACCAATGAATAGGAAAGTGTATCGTCGGCTTTAGTTTGATTTGGCATTCTCATCATGCGTAAACCCAAGAGCAGAGCAAGTTTTGTAAATTGTTCAGTTGATGCCAAATGAAACATCGATCGCTATTGACGCACAATTTTATTAAATAGTTTTGTTCAGAGATGAAGCACAATTTTGGTTAAGTAACCAGAATTGCCGCTTTTGAAGCATTTATTATCCTCAAGCCATTGTCGAAAAGTTTTCTGAATGGTGAGTTTGGGCCGCTGGAATCATTAGTGAGAGGTATAGAGCCATGCTTACTAACTGTCCCGTGCCACAATTGGAAGGCAGGAAGGAAGGTCTTGCACACATGAGGTTTTTTTGTGTACAGCAACATGTCTACATGCCCGGAATAATATTTAAACATAAATGCCAAATTATATCAAATTATGTATATAATTTATAAAGCCGCTTTGATGGACATTAAAAACGCTTCCCACTATGTACATTGTTTCAATTTAAAGTTCTCCGCTTCCAAAAAAAAACAACAGATATTTAAATGTTTTGGATTCTCAAAAATGGTCACCGTAGTTATGGACCTACTGCCCAAAAATTTTGATGTTAATAACAATTTATTTTTTTGATTTTTGACACTAGAAAATTTAGTGGTGTGATTTTCTCCAGCATAGGAATTTTGTAGCAGAACTTTATCTCGCCATTAACTTCTTTTTAAAGATTAATTTTAGATTTATGAAGTCTAGCATGATCCTATAAGTAAAAATTTTATTTCATTCATTTTCCTTTCTAGGTCTCATCATAACCGTAATCTGCATGATCATTATTCTATTTGTCTATTTATTGTGTACGGAAATAAGAAATACATTTTATGGCGTCGCTATTAAATCCTACGCTTTATGTATCATCATTGGCTATTCTCTATTGGCGCATTTAACACTGACAAATCCAGCAGATATGTCAAGATATTCATGTTCCAAGATACGTAAGTATTTTACTTAAAAGAAAAGATATGACTTACCCAATTGATCATAATTTGGACGAGTTAAATTTGGTTCTGAAAAGAAAGAAAAATAATAATTTTAAAAACTGTCATTCAATATTGGGTGTATAACTTAAAAATGTGGGATTCACATCTGATGACGTATTTTTTACACTGGTATGTTTCTTTACTAACTTATATGGCATTTTGGACTTTTTCATTTGTCATGGAAAGAAATATCTAGTGTAAACAACAAAGTTAATTTTTTGTGTTTCGTAAGTTAGAATTTTACCAACAACAACAACAAAGCATCGCTTGGCAAAAGTTTTGTTTTACTTTTTTAATTAAAAAAAAAGTGCAACTGAAAGCTTATCCTGAATATATTTCATAGATATGAATGTGCCGGACGTTTGTTATGTTTGCTAAAAGAAAAAGTTTAGTTCGTGAAAATGGTTGTCAAACTTAAGATTAGCATGCAAAATTATTGAGAGCTTTTAAAGCAGCAATTCAAAAACTTTGGAAGCAGCAAGTTCATTGAAAAGCAAGGAATTTGCTTTTAGAAAAGTTTAAGCCAAAATGCGTTAATGGTTTTGCTAGTCCGAAATACTGGTAGAAGTCCATAAAAATATGTAATTTTTCATTGAATCCAATACTGCAATTAAAAACTGGATTTCTTACGACAATCCAAAGTCAAATCCGCAATAACTCGTATGTGAAGCTCGACCCACCAGCCGAATCAATTCCAAAGGCAAACATTTATGGCCCCAATGTAAGGCTTTGTATTCGGTGGGACCAGGGGCCCATGGGACCCTTATAAATATCAGGGGCCTGTATCGAAGATTTGTTAAAAGCAAGCGTTAGGCGAAAAATAGTCGGCATATGCGCCCAGACATTGAGCTTTAGTATATCATCATGACAATGCTTGATCTAATGCTGCAAGACCAGTTAAAAACTATTTTAAAATAAAGGAAGTAGGAAGTTTTGCTACAGCCGCCTTATAGACCAGTCTTTTCCCGATCCGACTATCATCTATGCAGAACGCTCTTACTGGAATACGCTTCACTTCAGAACAGGTTTAATTAATAAGCAATTCATCTGACGTGAAATATGCCAACGATTTTCAATAATTATATTGTACCAGAACAAAGGCTATAAATGTACCGAACTTCACGAATTTTTAAGTTATACACCCATAATTTTAAGCAAATCAATTCGATGCTAAAACCAATGTTTTTTTCGTGGTACATTTAAGACGGGTTTTTTAAATTTCTATAATTTTGGTACTAATGTTTTCACATAATGTTTTTTCACCCTTTCGTTCCAGCAAGTTTTGCCTTACTCTACCTTATTTTATCATTTTACATAATAAGTTTCATCAGCTTTAATTTCTACTTAAGCTTTTTTGGCATAATTTTAAGCAAATTAATGTTTTGGTTTATATTCTTTCCCATTGTGCTGGTGGTGGCCTGCTGGTCTTTTTTCGTAAGTTTTGATTACTACAACAATAAACCGGTATTTGGAAATGATACTTGCTGGTTTGATCGTAAGTCGTTATACAACAAATTACTGATGCTTTATTATAAAATAAAGGAATACAAATTTTCAGCCCGTAACTTTTCCATTGTGGTGTATTTATATGCCCCCATTTTGCTGGCCTGTCTATTCAGTGGTGTCTTCTATATATTGTCCCTGCTACGAATGAGTGAGGGCCTGGGTCTGGGAGGTGAAACTTGTATCAACAAACTGATTGCTACAGTTTCAAAGAATCGGTTTGTATTTTCTTAAAACTATTGCATTAAAGAATGAAATTAATTTTTCTTTTCATTGTTTATTTTTAGTTTCAAATCGTTTTGGAAATTCTTTGGCTACACCTTGATCTCGTGGCTGGTTTGCATGATTTCATTTGCTATTAATTACTATCGTGGCGAGAAGACTCATATTAACTATGTGGTTTGTTTATTTGTGGCCTTTCATGGTTTTGGCTCCCTGTACTCTCTGATTGGTAAAAATAGTCAAATTCAAAATTTTCTTCGCCGCATTGAGGAAGAAGCGTACGTAGTTTATTTACAAAAAAAAAATTAAACAAAATAATTGTGTTTTCAAATCAAAAATTATTTAAAATTAAATGGTAATTTGTGCTTTAAATTATTTCTTGTTGTTTTTTTTCTGTTTTCTATTTCTTTTTCTAAAAATAAAAACACAGTGAAACTGAAGATGTTGCCGAAATTTCAGTGCCAATGTCCCCGTTTTAGTTTTATTTTCTTCTGTTAATTAATGAAAATAAAATTTTAGCTCATAAGGATTTTGTATTTTTTAAGATTCATTTGATTTTGAGAAAATTAAATTAAAATGTATTAGCAAATCACACTTGTATTAGTTTTGTAATTTTTATTCCAATTTGTACTCTTTGCAAATTATTTATTAACTATTTAAATTGGGGTCGAATTTAACCAAAAGCAAGAAAAAAACAGGGGGAAAATCTCATCAACTTGTGAAATGGATTTCTTAGAGAAGACAACTGTTAGGTGACCTCCCTTTAAAATTCTTTGACCAACAACTTGAAAAATGAAATAGTTTATAATAACATAAAAAAAACTAATGTATATGTTTATATTAACTCTAATTTTTTAAAATTGCATTGTCTTTAAATTATTAATTTGAGGTTTATATGAATGTTGTTTATAGTTTAGTGTTAATTTTTTTGTTTTTCCCCTTTTTATTAACTCACCAATACAAATCCATCGATGACATCAGCGGTGTTGTCTCGAAGCTTTTGATGAAGTTTAGTAGTTTAAGTAGCGTACTCTTTTGCTTCCACTCTAGTCAACCAACAAATTGATTTCCTTACACTAAAACTCTAAATATTAATGCACTTCAACGTTTAAATTATAACAACCAAAAAAATGAAATTTTATATACCAAATTAATTTTTTTTTCTTACGTTCAACAAAAATTACAAATGTAAATAAAAGTTTTCTAACATAAAGGGGAACAAACTAACTTATTGAAAATTTTCAATCGAAGTAATATTGTATTAAATCAGGTATGTTAAAGCAAAGTAGATAAATTATTTCATATGAGACCTCACAATACACACTTTTTCAAATATTTTGTTTTTGCATTGTTTTGACAACTACTATGTATGTTCATACCAGTGTTCGAAAATGAACACTAAATATCGTTCCTTAGTGTTCAGTTCGGCAGATGTGTGGAAAACACAAACGCTAATAGTTAATTTAATATTTCTTTACACTATCACTACAATTGAACACTATATAAATTTCGGAAAATAGTTACGAACGGTATTAAGGGGTGTCTACACAATAACTAAAAAAAAATAGATATCGTTCTAGGGTGTGTGAGCCGTACGCTAAATAATGTACTGTTCATTATTGAACACTGGTTCATACTGTCTTTCTTCTGGCAAATGTAAACGCCGTGTTATATTCAACCAAAAATTACCGACTTTTTTAAACGCCGTTAATAAATAAAACATATTTATCAAGTATTAATAAAAAGTCGAGGTAAAGGTGTTTTTTTCTTCGAAAATGTTTACAGGATCACATAATCGTTAGTGCAAACAACAAAACAGGTTGACAATTATAACAACTGTTGTTATTGTTAAAAGTAACAGAATCCCACTACAGGTATGATGAACCTTAATTTATTTTATCGCGCACTTTAGGTAAAAGTAAAGTTTTAATAATGGAACACTTTTATTAAGGCCATTTAAAGTCTACTTTTAGCTATCAGTAAGTTGTAAAAACGGGCCTTAATATACCTTTGTACATACATATTTTTGAACAAAAATATTATATGTAATTACATTGTTACTTTTTACTGTTACATTTTATTTCAAAAAATTAATATAAACAAAAAATTCAATCAAAACAAACAATTCAATTAAAACAAAAATTGCAATTATAACAAAAACAAAAGGGAAGAATAAAAAATCTGCTTCTTGTATCCGGCACTGCTTCTTATAAATGCCAATAATTTAAGATCTTGATATTTGTTTAAAAAAACATATGATGCATGCAATGATGCCAATTCTTAAAAAACATATTGTTCGAAAAACGGCTAAAATTTTGAGTTTTTAATGAAGACTGACTTTAAAATATAGCGAATTCGATAGTCGTATTTCAATATCGATATATTGATATATCGGCGATAAATATCGATTTTTTTATATATCGATATTTTTTATGTATCGATTTTTTATATATCGATGTTTTTTATACATCGATATTTTTTGCCCATTCCTAGTCATATCTATGGATTTTGTTGGTATCGTACCTTTATGAATTGTGTTGTTTTTTGTATTCAAATTAACTTTTTATTACACAAACTAATTTGATGTTTGTATTTTAATGTATTCGAATTAAAACCGGTTAACCAGTTATTTTTAAAATGCTTATCCGAAGCCCGGGTTTTTTAAAATAGCAGCTATGCCGAATATTCAAAACCCGGTTTTTTTAAAAAGTCAAATAATCGATATCCCTAATAAACGCATAAAGACCTTATTAACAGTTTGCATAGAATGCAATATTATCAATTGTCAAAACAACTGGTAGTTTTTTGCGTCTCCTGTACAATTTTTAAATTTTAGATAGGAAAAACATAGGTACAAACATAAAATAAACTATTTCATTTAAATAATCCCACTAGAGACCATGAAAAATTATTTAATTACACATGTAAGTTGTACATATTTTAATTTCAATTTCTTTTTTTGCACGAAAATTTTCTTAAAAAGTCTGTAGGCAACAGATGAGCAACATAATTTTTACTTATAATTTAAATACTTTAAACTTAAAAATAATTTATAATCTATATACTTTCGACTTTTGAAATTTAAAAAATGAAATTTGTAAAATAATAAATCAGTTGGTGAAAAAATAAATTTTGGAAAAAAGGAAACAATCAAAACTACAATTTGATTCAAATAATTGTTAATTGATTTTTGTTTCAATTGGTGACCCCGACGTGATATGATGCCTGTAACACGTTCTACGACTGAACAAAGTTCAACATCATCCGATGTTCAGAATCCTGCAGCTGGTGATGCACGCACCCCAAATTTATCTGTTGCCATAAAAATTCCTCGTTTCTGGAAAGAGAATCCGCTCCTGTGGTTTGCACAAGTTGAAGCTCAATTTGTGTTACATCATGTTACAAATGAGAGGACAAAATACTTTATCATCTTGGCTGACTTGGATGCAGAAATACTTAGCCAGGTGAGTGATATAGTTATGAATCCTCCCACCGATGCTTACAAGCAGATTAAGCAACGCCTAATTGATCATTTCTCTGTTTCGGAGGAAAAACGCATCAAGACTCTTCTGACAAACGTAGAAATTGGAGATAAGAAGCTAAGTGTTCTGCTTCGAGAAATGAGAAACCTTGCAAATGGTGGTGTCACTGAAGATTTTTTGCGAAATATGTGGTTACAAAGATTACCATCTCAAACACAAGCTATTTTAGCGACATCTTCAGAGCCTATCGATAATCTCGTAAAAATGGCCGATAAAATTGGTGATATACAAATTCCGCGAAACACATACTTGTCTGAAATTACTCCTACTAGTGAACTTGCTGAAATTAAAGCACAGATTCTTAGCATAAACGATGCTCTACGTAATCTCAAAACATCTAGGAGAAGCAGATCTAGAGGATCTCACCGCAGTTCCAGCAGAAATTCATCATCCGGCGAAATTTGTTATTATCATAGAAGGTTTAAAGAAAAAGCTCGTAAGTGTCGTCCTCCATGCTCTTTCGTTAATAATCAATCGGAAAACTTACAACCCGGTCACTAGATGCCAATAGTGACCGGGGAAATGCAACCAATCGCCTTTTTATGTACGATAAGACTGAGGGTAAATATTTTCTCGTGGATACAGGCGCCGATATATCCGTCTTGCCAGCGCGTAATCCATCAAAAGGAAAATGTCAAAAATACAAACTTTTTGCCGCAAACAACTCTCCTATCAACACGTATGGAGAATGGTGGATATGCAGCAACATATGAAGCGGTTCGAAAACGATTCGTTTGGCCAAATATGAGCAAAAGCATTAAATATTTGGTGAAAACATGTCTTACCTGTCAACGCACAAAAGTCTCCAGACATACACGCAGCGAGATATTTTCATATCCCAAAACAATGGAACGATTCAGTCATATAAATATTGACCTGGTGGGACCACTGCCATCTGCTAAAGGTTTTACATATTTATTAACATGTATTGATAGATTCACCCGTTGGACGGAAGCAATCCCACTAGAAGATTGTAAGGCAACGTCTGTAGCTGAAGTTTTTTACCGTGGATGGATTGCAAGATTTGGTGTTCCCCTAAGAATATCTACAGATCAGGGGCGGCAATTCGAGTCACAGCTATTTAAAGAATTCGGAAATATCTTAGGAGCTCAACGTATTCGTACATCTCCATATCATCCATCTGCAAATGGTATGATTGAAAGATGGCACAGATGTCTAAAAACAGCACTAATGTGTCATCACAGTTCTAATTGGTATGAAGCTCTACCAACTGTCATGTTAGGTCTTCGAGCGAGTTTTATTGAAACGCTTAAGTGTTCACCATCAGAACTTGTATACGGGTCTGGCCTTCGTTTACCCGGAGATTTTTTTGTCGAATCATCAGATAATGCGCCAACAAATGCATATGTAATATCTCTCAAGAATAAAATGAATTCATTAAAACCTGTTGCACCAGTTCATAAAACAAATCGTACAGTTTTCGTATCTCAAGATTTAGCTAATTGCAATTTTGTGTTCGTTCGTGAAGACAGTGTTAGAAAATCCCTTCAAGCTCCATATCAAGGTCCATTTCGTGTCATTAAAAGAACTCAGAAACTTTTCACATTGGATATAAATGGAAATGAAAAAATTATATCAATTGATAGGTTAAAACCCGCCTACATTTTCCACACAGATATTAAAGAAGATCCAAAATTTACACTTATTGCAAATTCAAACGAAAGGGATCAAAGAAGTAGTCAAATACCAATTAAGATTCGAAAGCATCGAGTTAGATTCCGTTAGAGATCCTACTTCATAGCATCTCTAGGGGGGAATATATGTAGGCAACAGATGAGCAACATAATTTTTACTTATAATTTAAATACTTTAAACTTAAAAATAATTTATAATCTATATACTTTCGACTTTTGAAATTTAAAAAATGAAATTTGTAAAATAATAAATCAGTTGGTGAAAAAATAAATTTTGGAAAAAAGGAAACAATCAAAACTACAATTTGATTCAAATAATTGTTAATTGATTTTTGTTTCAAGTCTTTGGTCCTCAAAATTTCACATAACATAAAGTGGACAATTTTTAATTATTTCTTGTTAAGGTTTTGTATAAATAAATTTGCGAAAATATCCTCTCAACGTTGGCTGTAAACACTTGTTTTTACAAAATTGCATAAACTATTTTTTTTATTAATAAGATTTCCGTATGACGTGCTAAATTCCCAATTTTTCACATTTGATAAATATACTAAAATTTATTGTTGGAGGAAAGCTAGCTTCTTATGCACATTTCTCTGGTTGCTTAGACCAGCTCATCAGGAAACCATAAAGCAAATAAGAATTTTAATTCAAAAATGGTTCTGAATCATCGCAATGTTTTGTACGAAATTTGATTATTAATTAAATACTAAATTTAAAAAAAAAACTGTTTTTTGGTGTAAACATATGTAAGAAAATCTAACGAGCGCATTGTTCGCCAAGATCTTAAGTCAGTTTTGGCGAACAAGTAAGTAACTTTGGACGACTTATGACCCCTATTACGGTTGAAATTTTGCAGTCTGTTATATTGCGGTCAACAACAGCATCAACAAATTACAACTCATTGATAGCAGTTGTTGTAAACCGTTTTAGTGGCATTAAAATTAACAAGTAGATATATTCATTAGAAAAATATTGCAATGTCCGTATTGAAAAATTCCCAAAGAATCAATAATTTAAAGTGTAAGGGGAAAAAATCCACAACATTTCAAACCGTGAACAAAGATGTTTCGCAAGGGGCGGGGCTAAAGACAGATAATCGAAAAACACGGTTAAAAGTGTATATGAACACAGAAAAAAACTCGTTCTAATAAAATTAGTTTGCAATGTGTTTTAAGGGAAAATTGTCATACAAATTTTTCTTAAAATGTATTTCAAATCCATTTTAATTTTCTAAGAATACGGCAGACAAAATAATACATTTTGTTACTTCAGCATGAAATTTTGGTATGGATTTTATACAAAGATATCTTTATTAAATTTCCTAACAAAAATTTAGAAGCCCTGGGAATTTCTATAGTGAAAGGTAAAAAGGGAACTACACTTAGGTCTGTTTTTATGCGGTTTTTTATGCGGATTTGAATTTATGCGGTTTTCAATTCGATTTTTTTTACATATATTTGTTTTTTTTTTTATTCATTTTTTATATTTTTTTGTCGTATTTAACATTTTTAAAAGTTGGCATCACTTATGAATAGTAGTTTTCAAAATTTAATGACGAATTATTTTGAAAAAACTGCCGAAACCCTTCCAAATAAAGATTGTATGAATGTTCCGACTTTACTAACTGCTAGTGTGTATGTTGTCTTATCTAGCGACGAGGATTTGATTGGGTCCTCTAGCGATGAAAGTGATTTTGCACCAATTAAAAAGCGGACTAGAAAGCTGCCAAGTAGTGATTCCAATAACATATAATGTTTTACTTTTAAATATTAAAAATTAATTTATAAATATTTTTTTTTGTTTCTTTTTCATTACTAATTTACGTATTAATTTAAATGTATGCCTTTAACTATTTGTTAACTTTCTTAAACTGGTTTATATTGTAGTTTTTCCCTTCTTATGTATTTTTTATAATAAATAAATGAATTGTTTTTGGTTAATTTTTTTATATAATGACTTTTTTTATGCGGTTTTGGTCTAATCTTTACTCCCAGATTTGAAGTTATGCGGTTTTTAACTTTTCGGAACGAATCATCCGTTTTGTGTGAAAATGGAGTCTTTTTTATGCGGATTTCATTTATGCGGTTTTTTTTGGGAACGCATCTACCGCATAAAAAAAGACCTGAGTGTAATTCCAAAAACACCCTGTTAGCAGATGCAATAAAAAATGCTATTAGTCAAGACAACAAGCAAAACCCCCTATTTGCCTTGGAAAATCTATTACAAAAGTTTCAAGTTAAGACACAAACCTTGTTATTTTGTTGTGTAGTAATTTCTTAAACCAAAATCGAATCTCAAAACCTCAAAAAGGTGATACAAAAAAATGTGTATGTGCTTTGAACCGTTATTAAACGACAATACGAATAAAAATTATTTACGAAAACGATGTTAACTCTTGTTTTTTCATTACCGTTCGTTCGATCCTTTGAAGATTACTGTTTTTAAGAAAGCAAACGTTTTTATTTAAACCTTAACAGCAGTATTCACAAACAATTAATTTAAATTTTAAAATGAATTTTTTTTTTATTACATTTTACACCAAATTTATTGTATTTTTAATGAAAGCGTCAGTCAATTCAACTAACCTAACTTCTCTTTATATTTTAAATTTATCAGTGTTACCAAAACATTTGCAGGAACATAGCATTTTTGTTTTTGGTAAAACATTTATATACATATTTCTACATTTTTTTAAGCGTTTCATGTACTTAAAAAGGGCTTAATATAGACCGGAAAGGGCTAAGTTGCGTTAACTGGCAAAAAATAGCAAGTATGGCTATATTGACACTAAAACCAGGGTTGTTAGACTCTTTTCCTTGAAAATCGTCAAAAGTTTTAACAAAATTCGTCAAAATCGTCACGAAAATTTAACAAAATCGTCAACAAAACGTCAAATACATATATAAATTTTAGAAATTAAAGACAATTTATTGCATGGATTGGTTCGAAAATAAAATTTTTTTCAAGAAATTCTATTTATGAAGAAGAAAGTGATATGGTTAAGTTTTATTCTATTTATTTCAGCAAGTGAGCTGAATATATTAATCATTTAAAAAGAAAACATAAGAAAAAATATATTTGCATAAATGCATAGCAAAAATATTTTTTATTTGATTTATCCATATTCAGAAAAATATTAAATAATAAATAAAATCTCATTTTCTCGAGTTAAAAGAGCTATTTTTAAATGATTAACTTTTAGCGCTATCTCTATTGCAAATTGTTTTTATTGTATTCTGTCTTTATCAACCGACTTGAAACGTTTTATTACGTCCAATATTAGTTCCAAACTAATACATTTTTTTCTCATTGCACTCATTTTTACAACTTCTTATTAAAAAGTAACTTCTTACTTCCTAACACGCAATTTTACTAAAAAAAACTAACCAACAGAATTAAATGGGATTTGCCTTTTTACACACAAATAGAAAAATTCTTCACACGTGATTATGACTTACTTCATCGAAAAATGCATTCGTATGTGGCGACGGAAATCGAAATCATAAAAACGCAAAGCGGATTTAACCAATTTTTTAAAAGCGGCCCAAATAGAAACGACGCAAATCAGGGCTCTAGTGTATAGTTTTTGCATTATCGATGGCATTTTTATAATTGTATAATTTGAATTACTAATGCTTCTAATGAAATCCACCTGGTTTGTGATGGGGGAGGAATGTTTTTGTTTAATTTCCAAAAATTTTTGTATTTCGAAAAATTGATTTTTAAGTTTTGGACTGTTTTCAATATACATAATTGTAAATATTTCTTGTGTGTTTTATCGATGCCACAAAATCGTCACAACACTATTACTTTTAGTCAAAAAATCGTCATACGTCATATTATTGTATTTTCTCAAAAATATCGTTAAAATTACGAAAAATCGTCACATCTACCAAACCTGCTTGCTAGATTAAAGTGTTATAAAATTGATGCCAGATTGAAGTTTAAACTAAATTTATTGACGGGATTAAATCGTCAAAACATTAGTGACTCTACATCAAAAATCGTCAATCGTCATTTTGGTAAATTCATCGAAAAAAATCGTCAAAATGACGTAAAATCGTCACATCTAACATCCCTGACTAAAACATTAAAAAATGTTTTGCCTCAAATGTTCACTCTCTCGTTGCTAGTTTTTTGAGCAAGGGAAGATTATTGCCAACCAGTCCTGCCATATTTGCCGATTTATCGGCATTTTGCCGATTTAATCAAAGTGACCGGGGTTTGCTCAAAAAATTCCGATTTTTCGATAAACACCTAAAACACCGTAACTTTTTGTCTGTGTTAGTATAACTTTTTAATTTTCTGCAACACTTCGTACATTTTTAAAATAATAGTAAAAAAATACTCAACTATGAATGAAAGAACTAAATCCAAATAAGTAAGGGTAGTCACGTCACAAGTTGCTCCCTTGCTAAAAAGCAAAAGTGCCAACACATAACAACAACCACAAAGAAAATTATTTACGCACAAGTTATTGTCTGTGTGGTTGTTGTTATATTTTTGCACTTTTGCTTTTTCGCAAGGGTGCAACTTGTGACGTGAATCCCCTTGTTGTTTTTTTGACCTAAGATATTTAAACCCAAAACAATGCAATTAAATTAAATAAATTACTGAATATTTGAGTTTGAAAAAGAATTGACACTTACAAAACAGAAAGGGTAAGCAAACTTTATATTCTCAATCAATGAAAATAATTTAAATCAAAAAATTATACTTATAATTTAGCAAATCTAATGTAAGGAAGTGAAGTAAAAATGCAAACTTTTCGGCAAAAAAATTTAGGTTTAAAACGTGATAATTAAAGTGGTGTATTTCCAAAAGGTATTTTCCTTTCACATTCTTTCGAAAATGTGAAAAGGATTTTAAGTCAAGTCAACCTAAAACAAAACAAAATATCGATGTTCTTTGAAAATTTTAAATTTGCAATGTTTTTCTTTTCTAAAGATTATTTAAGCTTATTTTAAGTTTGAAATTCAAATATTTGTCTATTAAATAATAAAGTTAAAAAAGACTGTTTGTGTAAAAATAATTTACGATAAATATAAAATATATTTGTTTTTTATCTATTTATTGAAAATTTTCCAATTGCGAGTCTTAATATATATACATATATATATATATATATATATACATATATAAATTTATTATATTTAATAAATTATATAAGCTTAAGGTCACTTTTTTATAAATTAAAAAAATTTTATTTTCAATATTTCGATTTCCGTTGGAAATCTTCTTCAGGAAATTTTTTATAATTATAATTATTTATTAAATATAAAATTTAATAAAAAAAGGTGTAAGAAATAGGATTATAATTTACTATATATGTGACGCGCAAAATAGAAAGGGACCTAAGGGTTTTGTTCAGGAGAGCCATTTTAAAGATTTAAATACGTGTATCTTAGGTGTACAATCACTGAGCGTGTTGGTATTGGTCTCATTTGAAAGCGACACATCTCATGACGTCAGGAACGTGTTGGCCAACCTTGAAAACGCGCGTAGGTCGTCCCTACCTCTTGTTTTGCGTAGTTGTTTTTTACTGTTCCCTTTACCTTACTGGTCCCTTTCTCTATGCGCTGTCACATATATTTTTTTTAACTGTATTGATTCTTTTATAAACTACAGTTTATAAAAGATTTTCTTTGACAAAGATCGAAAAATTCCTCCCCTAACAAGAGGGATTTCCTATATAAATGCCCATTCTTGAATCAGTGTTAGGAAATAAACAGTATGTACATTATTTAGCGTTCGGCTCACACACCCAAGAACGCTATATATTTTTTAGTGCATGTGTCGACGAACACAATGCTAAATACCGTTCATAGATATTTTCAAGAAAGAGCCGAACATTATATAGTGTTCTGTTCTCGGTTAAAAAACAGGACAATTGTTGTGATACTGTAGACAAACGTTATATTTTAATATTCTATCATGTTTCTTTTTTCCGTTGATAAAGAAATGAACAAACAAAACATTTTAGCAACGACCGCAGGCAAGAACAGCTTGTGTGTGGATTGTGTATATGTTTTGTTTGTGTAAAATTATTTTTCTGGCTTCTTGTTTTTTTTTGTATTTGTATTTTTTTTTTTTTTTAATTTTTGGTTGTTTTTACCGGCCAAAACGGACGATCATTAATGATCCGAACCGAATACAATGAAGTACGTGGATTTAAAAAAAAATCGAACGGAATTAAATGTTCTCATCTTTTGTTGAGTATGATAAAAAAAACAGTATTATTTTTGTGTTCGAAAATGACAAGCAGGGAAACGTTATTTTTTTAATGATTTACTACACAAACACTATTAGCCTTTGTGTTTTCCACAAATCTACCGAACCGAGCACTAAGGAGCGATATTTTGTGTTTATTTTGAATTAAATTTCAGGTGTGAAATGGCAACGCATTATAACACGGAGTTTAGTTTATGATGATTGAGAACATAAATGCCAAATCAAAAGAAAAGAGAACGTAAAGACTCCAGATTAGGGTCTGAATAATTCACAATTACTAGGGGCCTCTTATGCCCGTAATTTCTAAAAATAGATATCTAGCTGTGTATAGATATCTATGACATAGCGAATTTTTCATAACCCAGCAAAAAGTGAGACATTACCAAAAAGAACAGCTTGCCACATAATGACTAACCTTTTGGGTTGCCAAGTTTTACCTCTCGATATCCAAACCCAATACATTATTAGTCCATAAAAGTATGAAGTAATAAAACAACTAATTTTTTAAACAATATAAGAATGACTGAGAACAGTAAAAGTTATTATAACAAGAAAATTATACAAAATGCCTGTGGTTATTTTTATTGTTTGATTCGAAATGTATTAACAAAGTGCCCTCAGTACTACAACAATGAAACAATAGAAAAAACAACAGGCCTTTTGTTGCTAGAATTGAGACGGCAAATGTCAAAATGCCTTTATAAAAAATGTAAATAAACAAAAAAAATGACTCCAAACGTCATACGTGAAGAAAATCATTGCAAACAGCTGCGCTTGTGAGGTCACTTTATTAGTACATTCTGGTTTCATTGTTGTTGTACTGAGGTCACTTTGTTAATACATTTTGGGTTAAACTGTAGTGTATTTTACACTATCAATTTTTGACAGTTGGTTAAAAATATTAATAATAATACAAAAGTTGTCATATTTTAAAAGAAAACTTAAAGAAAAAACAAGCAGTTTTACCGGATAGATAAAGATAACTGTTATGTACGACCACGAGCAAATAACTGTTTGTAGAAATTACGGGCATAAATAGTCCTCTTTGCATAAACAAAAGCTTATATTAAGTAGAGTCTTAATACTGTTGACTCACAAGTAAGGAGTTATGTTCATCATTCAGACAATCACTTTTTAATAGTACAAACTGTGTTTAAGGGCTCTAACCGTGGATGGGCAAAGGCGACTTGAGCATTACCAACCTGTCGGAGTTGCACCCTGGGGGTGCAGCCAATACATAAAACGTGTTTGGCGCTTCAAATTGGTAGATATCCAAGGATTACGACTGAGTAGGGCTATTTCTGGTACCACACGAGCCAGTAACCCCTTGATTTTGTAGGATGTTTGTGAGGCACCTTCTCGGATTACGTGGTAAATGTTGTTTCGACCCAAGTCGCGAGTAGGGACGTCTCTAAAATGCCTAGATTAGATTTAATTTCTGGTCGTATTTGTGTACGTATACAACAGAATTTTGTTTCCAATGAAGGTTAGATAGCTCAATCTTTAAAGCAATGTGTATTTACATGACCCTGCCAGTAATGTGTAAATATTGCCATCTTTTTCGAAGTGTCTACACACAGGGGCCTAAGTAGACGTATTGTGTTAAGTCCGTGAGTTTTTGGGACTGACGTTTCTGTGTGTAAGCGACTGCCCTTGAGAAAATTGCACAAACATTTTAAATATGTAGTCAAAAAAATTTTTGGACTAAGATAAGAAATAATTATGTTTAAACTATAATTAGCTTCGATTTTTAATTGACTTGTATTATAAAGTATTATAACCATTGTTGAACCCCTCTTTCATAATTTTTTGTATTTTATATTAAAAAAAAAAACTAACCGCTTAATGGTTACGAGTACGAATTTAATGAAAAACAGACTTCAAAATAAAAACAAACAAGAAAAAAGTATTTCCAACAACAGCAGAAGATATAATGCAACAACGGGGGCAGCATACAGACCAAAGAAACGAAAAAAAGGCAACCACATCACTCTGTATTCAAATTACATTTGGGAAGAATATGAGTGCGAATACGAGTTCTATGCGATACAATATACTTGAAGTGTTTTATATAGAATTACACATATTCGTATTTTACGATATGTAAACAATTCTATATGTAAGTATCTGTATCGTTTGCAGTATGTACAAGCTGCATATTATATATGTATGTATATAGAGAGACACATTACGAGTATTATGCAGCATATTGTAAAGTTACGCGCCAAACATGGCCTACCTCGCCTTAAATTCCAGTGAGACCATCAGTGACGTATTTTTTGTTTTACACTTTGCAATGCAACCAACCAACCAACCATTTATACACTCATCCATCCAACCATCCATCTATCCCTCCAACCATCGCCATTACGTTGTGACAGAGTCAGACCACAAACGAAGGATTGAGGGCAAGAGGAAAAAAATTCCAGTGAAAAAGTTTGTTGCATGCTTTACATGCTGTATAAAGAATTCCAGTTTGTTGCCATTTTAGTTCTTCTTTTTTCTGTTTTGTGCTGATTTTTTATACAAATGTATGTGTGTGTATGCATATTTTTATTATTATTATTTTGCTCTTTTTCGAGTTCCAATACTACGCATCGTTTTTTGTATCATCAACAAACAGCATCAGCTTCACCTTAAATTTCTGCATCGACAGCAACATCGTAACCATTGTCCTATAGAAAATATTTGTAACTCTGAGTGCATCAGATTTTTACTACGTTTTATTGATTTTTTTGTTTTGCTTTGTTTCTCATTCCCTTGTATTTCTTGTTCTTGTGGGAACATCTATAGCAACGGACTGAGTAACTGACTAAATGGCTGACTGGGAGTTGAAGTATGCAGTAGAGAGCGGGTATATAAAGTATAATCAACAAATGCACATACCACACGAAGTCTGGTTTAACGACCACACCAAAAATCCAATAACAAAAACAGCAGCAGCAGCTAGTGAAAAATGTTGTATGAAAAATGTTGCAAGAGAAATAGCAACAACAACAACAGCAGCAGCAACAGGAACAGCTAAATATGCAACGTGGTTAAATAAGAAAATATTGCTGTTTGTGTGAAATTAATGTGCAACGTATTGAAAACTTGTGGTGGTGAATGAGCTTCAGAGTCTGCATCTATTTTATTTTATATTTTCTTGTTGTTTTTGTTGCTGTTGGATGATAAAGACACGCTTACAAAAGTGTCAGGGAAACACATACCCAATTCTATCATCCATGTATTTAAAAAAAAATTTATGATTAAAATAGTTATTAAATTGATGGATGGATGACAGAATCAAAAAAAGTTCATGTTCATTTTAATAAAATTAAATAAATCCTATTTAACTGAGAAGCATCAATGAGTTTGAAAAACCTCCGGAAAATTAAATAAATCGTTACCGCATTAAATAAACCTGGTCAAATTTTCTAAAATCACCTCCAGTGCCAACAAAATAGCCTTAAAACAAATTTTTAAGGATCGCTGTCTGTGTTTCTGCAAAGTTTTGGGTATTAAGGAAGATGTGAATGAAGCTGTGTCATCATGCAATTTCCTAGAACATCCAAAATTTTACCAGCTATGGTTTTGCTAAATTTTGTAATTTTCAGATCTTTTAAGAATCGTTTTCCTATATCCCCATTTCCATGTTGAGTTTAATTAAACTCTATTCTCTATTTTTTTGTGTTAAGCCTTTTCTTAATCCGTCGAATGAGTGATTATTAAGATCAGCGTTTAACGTGAAAATGCTATATAAAGGCAAAATTAACTCAAACTAATTGGGGAAGAAATTCTCTCCATTGTCTGGATTTTTAACTTCTATTTTACAACTCTACCAAACTGCCAATCTGGTGCGACGGAATTCAGTTATGATAAATGAGTTGCCAGGTTAGCAGAACTTATCCGCATATAAGAGCGCTAAGCACCTACACCCGCCACTTACACAGGGAAACACCCCAACACTTTCCAGACATCTGTCCATTGTTTTTGGTTATATGGATTATGTAGCATTACTACTTTTTTTCTAGCTGCTTTAATTGAAAAATTTTAAGTCATCTGGTCCCGACAACATCTCCGCCGAGCTGTTAAAATATGGTGCTGATACGTAAGCAGGTTTTCCAACCCCACTGATCAGAAGTACATGGCTCAATAATAAAATTCCTGCAGATTTGAAAGGTATTGTAGTAACAATACCTAAAAAGTGACATAATGCAGTGTAAAAACTGGCGTGGTAGTGCCATGCTTAACGCTAAAGGGTAAATTATGACGAAATTGATACTGCAACGAATCTCACCATTGGTGAAACGAATTGTGCGAAACGAGCAGGCTGGTTTTAGGCCTGGACAATCATGTGTCGATCACGTCAATACTCTACGTATAATAATTGAGCAATCAGCAAAGTACAACACACCCCTTTACCTGCTTTTCGTAGATGTTGGCAGAGCTTTCGACTCAATATCCCAAAACTGTATGTGGTCTGCACTAATTGGTAAAGGCATACCTGAAAAATCGTCACTATAATACATACGCGAGTTGTCAAAAGATACAGAGTGTAAGGTCCGTTTCAACGGAAAAAACCAACCTTTCACAACTACTGCTATCGTAAGGCAGGATTGTATTACATCCCCATGTCAGTCTGCTTTTGGATTGTGTACTGTGAGCAACCAACAGGAAGGCTCCTACTGGCATTCAAAGATATATGATGGATTACCTGAATGATATTGACTATGCGGATGACATATGTTTAATGGTGCACCGCTTTGCTGATATTTCGGCAAAGTTTAAAACACTGTCCGAAAACGTCAAAAAAGTATTTCTTTTGTCGGTAGTATAAATATTTAAAGATGTAAAATCTTTCAATTATCTCGGATGCAAATATACAAATAACGGTGGCTCTGTAGCCGTATTGATGGGCGAATTAACAAGGCACTTGTTGCATTCCTCAAGATGCACAGGGTTTGGCGCGCTAGCAACTTATCCCAGAAGGCCAAATTACGTATATTTAACTGCAGCGTAAAAGCCTGGTCGACCTGGTCTTACAAGGAACGAGATTAAACTACTTGCCAGAGATGAAAATATATGGAGAAAATTCGTTTATGTTTAAAGTCATCAGCATATAAAATACATAAGGCTCAGCTATTTATATTTCAGAAAATTAAAAACAACTCCATTTTGTTGAGCTGTGTTATTGTCAGTTCATATTTAATAAATAAAGATCCAATAAAAAAAATTAATATGAAGAAAACAGATTTGATTATGCATCTTATGCAAGCACTTTTCTTTCAGCGTCCCCTGATGTTTGTTCGTATCCGTCATAAGGGGAAGCTACCTCGTTGTTATTTCAATACTTTAAACGTGTCTGTGAAGAGACTCCTATTTGCTATCAGGAACATCTGACCCCAGGTGTTAAAATATACTGTCCATAGGTTGTGGCTTATGCCCAAAGCGCAGGGAGGAGGATTAAAAAAATGCCGGATAGAAACCAGATTTTTCTACCGTAACCTTGGACGGAGTTCACCCGGTTGTTGTTGATGTCCAACGTAAGCTAGTTTTGCCGTGGTGGTAAAATAGTTCCGGCTCCTACGCAAAAGTGTATGGTTCAAAAACTAAATTTACTTCCTTTTGTTGGTATCCCAACATAAGGGCATTGAAGACAGATTTTTTTCATCTGGTGTTAAGAACATAGTGGTATTAGAAATGTGTCTAGCGCTTCTATCCTTTTGACGTTGCGTTTATAGAAGCGGTCAATACTTAAAAACTTCTCAGAAGCTTTAAATCAGAAATCCTCAAAGACGTGTCCTGGGTTATTAATGGCTAAGACTTGGTTTCTTTAGTTTAAGCCGAAATATTTAAAATCTCTGTATTATTTTTAACTGCTGACTCATTTTCCAAAAGCCCAATGCAGCTTTTACATTTCTCGATATATAAAAAGTGTCATTGTTGTCCTTTAGAATAGTGTAAAGATTATGAATACCTACTTTAGTTTTAACTAACAACTATCTATAGCATTTATTCGTCTGTAGCATATTTGCTCAAAAGAAAATATAACGTTTTAGACTTGGGTTGGATCCACCATTAGCAAATTATTTTCTTTTTTTCTTTTATTCTTTCTCTATAGAACTTACAACTTCTTTTATCTTAACTTTTAAAGAAAAGTTCGTTCATAAAGATTTGCAATTTAATTTTAAATTCTTTTCATAATTGAAATATTTCCCACCAGAATTTTAGTTTTCAGTTAAAATAAAAAGAAATCTTGTATACTTATTTTTTATATACAAAACTATACATATGCAAGATTACATTTCGATCTCCCTCTTATTCATTATCTTTATTTTTTTAATAGTTATAGTAGTGGCGCTTTTACAATGGTTTTTAATGTTTCATTTCCAAATGATTCCAACTCGAACGTTAATGTTCTAATGTGCAATACAACTTGTGCCATTTAATAGTAATTTAGGTTACCCTAGGAATTTTTTAAATGTCTTAGGTCATTGAGAGGGGGACGTTGGGAAAGAGTCGGTGGAAGTGTAAGCATCATGTCATAGTCACATACTTACATACAAGTATGAGTATGTGCATTATGTTGTTGTATTGACACTAGTAGAAAATATTGGCAGAGAATTTGTGGTAATATCTATTCTCTTGAAGTTCCAATTGCAGGGTGGTGTTGCAAAAACTAAAAAAATAATTGTAGATAAACTGTAGTTTTCCTTGGTCTTCCGAACCTTGTTTAAATTAAATAATTTGATCCAGATTTTTTTACAAATTTACACATAAATTAATTATTCTAAAAAAAAACTACAGGAAATATCGCAAATAAAACTCATTTTTAGGTTATTTTCTTTCACGCAGAACATGGGGAGGAAGTTTCAAGAACCGGGCCAGCGGCTAGTCAATTATTCTGGAAGTTGTGGTTAATATTCACTTCAGATACATACACTGGTCTATTTTAAGATAAGAAGATCTATTTTGATCATCCAGGATCTTATGATGCATGTGATTTATATCCAAATCGCGGAATTGGAAATCCAAAAGATGTTTGGGAAGGAACGGATTTTTGCCTCATAGTTAGATCTTCTGAAGAAAATTTTTAATTTATTTACAAATATTTCTGGAAGCAAGCCTAATGCCGCGAAGCTAAATAGCTTGTCTGCTGGAGTCGCTGTTCACGTTTGATATTTAAAAGAAACTGTTGTAGCCGTCGAGATTTTATAACTCCAACTTCTAAGCAAAGGGCTTCAGCATAAACTAGACAAATACAAAAGGCACCCACCAGTCATTAATTACAAAAAACAGACAAGCTGGACACCTGGCGTTTAAACCTAATTCGGGTACGCTATATTCAGTGGTGCTACCGTTTTTTTAGGTTAACTCTGGTTTTCGAGATATACCTGTATTTCGAAAATGTAGGAGGTTGCACTACATATGCGCGCGTAATCCAAAAACGCTTTAGCTTATTGAAAAAAATAAAAAAACCGAAATTCCGAAATGTCTGCAAAAAATTAGAAGCATAGCTGCAGTTTCCCATTTTTTAAAAAACAAAAATTTTGAAATTTTGATAAGATTAATAATAAACTGGCAAGTGCACGGCCTAAAAAAAACTGACTGGCAGCCCAGTCAATAAAGCGAGTTGTTTTTGTTTTTTCGTAACCTACTTACAACTACAATTAATGTTGGAAGAATTCCAATCAAATGTAGTGGGGAATGTAAGGAGAGATGAACTCACTCTTTATTGTTGATGATTTTGTTTAAACTTTGATATTGTTACAAATAGAACTGTTGCTGTAATTCTTATACGCTTAACAGTTTTATTTGGTTTAATATCTTTAGTTTTTCTAAAATCTTTATGGATGAAGTTTCCTGATGATCTGGCCTAAGCAACCAGTGAAATGCGCATAGGAATAGTTTATCCCATCAACAATAAATTTCAGTGTTTGGGAATTAAGCACGAATAACAAAATCATTTAAATTAAATTTTGTATTCCCACGAAAATTATTTTGATAATGTTGATAGAAAAATTATTTTTGTTTTCGAAAATATTAGAAAAAAGTTTTAACTTTCTACGGAATTTCGTTTTTTAAAATTTTTCAATAAGCTAAAGCGTTTTTGAGTTACGCGAACATATGTTGTGCAACCTCTCCATTTTCGAAATAACGGTATATCTTAAAAACCGGAGCGTACCTTAAAAACGGCCAGCACCACTGGATTCAACGTACCCGCATTAGGGTAAAACGCCAAGTGGCCAGCTTGTCTAAAAAAAGGGTAAATTTCTAGCACAGTGTTATCAAAGTTTCTGAAACTAAATACCTAAGAAGGCTTGTTGGTAGTGAGCTAGTCAATCGTTTAAGATGTTGCGGTTCCATTTTTTCACAAAAACCTATTTTTTTTTGGTATATCTGAGAATTCCTCACAAACTCTGAACAGCAGATACCTACTAATGAAACTTTCGTTATTAAAACAGGAAAAGGCTTTTATAATGAATTAAGTTTACATTGCGTATATTCGTTTAAAATTGCACCAAGTAAAACATATTGTTTAAATCCCATCCAACTCTCCAGTACAGACGACCTGCTTATGAAATCTCTATATATTTTTCTAATTCCACTTCTTGTTAATTTTACTTTATAATGTACATATGTATAAGGTTTAAGAGTGTTTGCGTGTGTGTTAGAAAGTCTTTGTGTATTTGTGTTGCAGTTGGAAGCGCGCGCATTTTTTAAATTCCTTTACTTTATTATGATTCTGATGTTGACGAAGTTGTTGATGCCAGAAAAAAATCCAAACACCAGTTTTTAGCATCAACAGCATCATCGCCATTTGAAACTAAATTGTTAATGTCTCTCTGTCACTCTCTTTTTTTCAATCATACCTGCTCTCTTGTGCTCTCTTTATTACTGGTTCTGGTTATAAAATCTCTGTTGTATAGAATCGTACGATGACCTCTGATGCCAATTGCAGCATTTTTGCATTTTGCCCCCCAAATTTTGCTAACGATCAGGGGTGCCATGTGGTTTTGGTAAGAAATCGGCATATTAAAAAAAAAAAAATCGGCACTATCGGCACTTTAATTTAAAGAAATCGGCAAACCAAAAATGCCTATTTCAAATACAGTAACACATTTTTTTTGTGGAAAACAAATATCAAAACAGAACAATTTTGCATTACAATATGGTAAAAGCACAAAAAATAGCATAAAATTCAACAAAAAATAAACGTTTTACAAATAAATTGTAAGTAATTAGAAACAAAAATTTATATTTATGTATGTATGTATATTCTGTACTTTAAGGTAAATAATTTTTAAGTTTTCTACTTTTTGTTAGTTTAGATACATATGTATGTTTGAGCTTGAAATTTGTATTAAATCCTAAATTTTAATATCAGCATCAAAATAGTGTAAAATTTTAAATTTTAAATAATTTTAGAATGAAGAATTAATTCCTTGCAAAGATTAATTTTGCATGGTATGTACATCAAAATTTCGTTTTATAAAGGTTGACTTGTCAAAACTTGTGAATTTGTGAATTTTTTTGAAATGAACCAGGAGAATTCACACTTTTAAATCTAAATTTTTTTGCCTAAAAAGTTTGTTAATTTACTTGACTTTCTTACAAAAGATTGGCGATAAGATGTACTTGTACATCCTCAAATGCGCTTATAAAAATCATTTTTTTATTTACATTTCTACATTAAAAGTGAATATTAATTAAGCTTGCCTCAACTTTTTTGTAAGTTTCAATCTATTACAACAAATGTAACATTTTTTTCTTAGAAAAAGTTCTTTTATTCTTTTCAATTTAAACAGTTTCAAAAAAAAAAAAAAAACCAGTGTGTTGGGTAAACATACAAAAAAAACACTGTATATAATATAGAACAAATGTAACCTTTTTTTCTTAGTAAAAGCGCTGAATTAATAAAAGTTCGCTCTTTTAAATGAAACGAGTATTTCAATGTTACCCAAAATGAATAAATTGTACTAAATCCAACAAAAAGTTACTGTTTTTTAGATGTTTATCAAAAAATCGGCATTTTTTGAGCAAAAATCGGTAAATCGGCGCTTTGATAATTTAGTGACAAAAAATCGGCTAAATGCCGATAAATCGGCAAATATGGCAGGCCTGCTAACGATGTTATTTGCAATTAATGTTGTAGTTGTTGTTTTCTCGTATCTCGATTATGTAGTTATATTCTTACGTTACTATAAATATGTATCTGTGTACTACATACTTATATGTACGTGAGTATGTATCAACAAAAATTTTGTGAATGGAGTGAGCTTTACAAAAACATAGACACACACATTCGTAATCGCATTCGAATCCGTCGTAGTAAAATGTATACCAATCGCATTGTGTACATAAATTTCATTCCATGCATTTTATTTACTAACAGCTTTTAAGTGTTTGAATTACATCGAAACCTCTTAACTTACGAGTAGAGAAAAATATTTACGATTTTTTTTTTATTTTTTGCAAAAATATTTCATATAAACAACAACAACAACAAAAAAGCGCGCCATGTCAAATAATGTTTGTATGCAAAAAAAAAAAAATAAATCACATCTTGAGAGCGGGAAAGAATGAATTGAAATGTTCTTTAATAAAAATTGAAATTGAGGAAGAATAATAAAAACAGACTTTAAGAATGGGGTGTGTCCCGAGTAATATATATTTTATTTTTTTATGATTTTTTTATTTTTAAAGGAAATGAAGAAATAATAAATGAAAATAATTAATAACCATAAGAAATTAATTTGTTTATGGTTTTTCAGAATTCGAAAAAAGTTGATATCGCTTCTTTATTGCAACATAGTCATAGGTATCTCAAAAATAACCAAACTTGGCAAAATGCGATTAAAGTTTTCAAAATGTACCTTTTTATACAGATTTAATAAAATATATTTTGCTATAACTTCGGTTCAGTTTGAGATATACGGCTGATGTTTATTTTACATATAAAAACTTAAAAACTTAACTTGAAATTTTTGATATTTTGAGATATGGCTATGTTGCAATAAAGGAGCGTTATGTTCGCTCCGTTAAATTAGAATAGCCTCACTTTAATTTTAAAAAATCGTATGTATAAACTTTAATGTTTCCTTAATAACTATCAAAGTCGTTGGCAGGGGGGTACTCTGTTATATTGCCAAAAATTCTAAATGAGTCTGTAGATGTTTGCTGGACTTTCATAATTTTTTCCATACACGCAGAGAAAAATCATGGTTAAAGTATGGTTAAAAAAACATATTATGGTGCCTGCAATGAAAACAAACAACCTTTTGTTGTTTTTAAGAAAACATTTTTCACGATTGATAATATTTTGTTTC
The DNA here is from genome assembly GCA_949318255.1 of Pollenia labialis. Taxonomy (NCBI): domain Eukaryota; kingdom Metazoa; phylum Arthropoda; class Insecta; order Diptera; family Polleniidae; genus Pollenia; species Pollenia labialis. The sequence continues at coordinate 84,399,285 of OX439140.1, forward strand.
TATTTAATAATACAGTGTTTACCTCCCTTGAAACTTCAAATATCGTTGAATATAACAATATGTATAACAATGTTTTCCCTTAGGAATATTAAGATTTAAAAGTAAATATATGAAGTTGAACATACGCAACGGATTAGAATCGACCTGGTATCGGCCCTTTTTCCATGCAAGAAAGTTAGAAGTTTCGACGTCTATTGAAAAGAAGAAAACATTTTTTTTTATTTTATTAGAATTTGAACACTTTCGACTTCTTCCATCTGAATTTGAAAAATCGAGAGGAACGAAAACGTTTCGACAAAGATAACGGTAAAGTCTTAAGCTAAGTCTACACGATATGTTGAATCAGCAAATTTATGCTCACAATTATAGCATATCGTCTAGACACAATATTTTTTACTTTTCAACAAATTTTCTACGTATCTTGCCAAATATGTTATTTGTTGAAAGTCGTATGCAAGCTTTTCCGCATACGGCAAATTTGGTAGCATATAAAATATACAAAAATTGATACTCATTCAATTACTTGTTTTATTTTGTACATAACCCCGGAACTTATCAAGATTTCTAGCTCTTCGGCAAACAAGAAACAAAAAATGCATTAAGAAGTACTTTGAAAATAAAAATGTTGGCCATTGAACTTTATTTTAGAGTTATAGACCATAAAAGTTGATAAATTCTTAACCAATATCTCTTGAAGTATAAATTTGATCTCGTCAATATGGGTATCGCTGAAGAGAGTTTACAAATACCTTAAACATGGTATATATAACATTCTGAATTATTAACCCATTAAGAACCAATTTCAAAAAATATTTTTATTTGCTAATGTTTTTTATCAAAATGGCTCTAATCTCAAAATTTGGTCGATATTAAGGTATTTTTTTACATATAATATTTTCAAGCTTTCATATGCATGGTACGGTAGCGTATAAAATTCTAAAGTTAATTATTTATATTCTAATAAATCTTTTTGTTTAATACGTAGGTTTGAGTTAACATATGGTAATAATTTATATACTTTATGTAAATGCTTCAATATGGGTTTAATTTAACTATATGTTATGGCAAACACCAGCTTTGCTTAATATTTTTTTTCTTTATTGCCGGTCTTCGACTTTAATGCTAAGTATATCAAGCACTGGCTTCGCTCAGCTGAGTTAATTTTCTTCTTTTAAACCAGAACCCCAACACTCTTAAAAATGGATATTTCTGTTAAAGAAACTAACAAAAATTGATGACAGAATGAACCGACTATAGACTAAGCTTTAGAATGAATAGTGTCCGTGGATAAGTACATACAATTGATTTTTGCCTGCATCTAATGTTATCGAAATTTTAAAAAAGCTAGCCAACAATATAAAGCGTTTCCGTAATCTGCTGTGGATCGCGCATTAGTAACAGACCAACTTAACTCATCGCTTTAAGCGTACGGCTTTTTAGCGCTAAGCGTTGATGCTGCAACGGCACATTGAATTAAGAGCGTCAACGTTGTACCATGAACAGAACTGTTAACTTATAAAGTTAAATAAAACACACAAAATTAAATAAAATATGGAATAAAACGGCCAGATTGACTTAAAAATAGCTAAATTACTATGACTTCTTAACAAAAGCAGTCAACATCAATGCTTAACGCACTGTCAAAATCGGATTTGCCCATTGTAAAGCCTTAACGCGAGTTAACTGTTTGGGGAGAAACAGTTTTTAAATAAAACAAAATATATAAGTATTTGTTTTCTGACGTTCTTTAGAACGTCTTATTTATTTTAAATGAATCTTAAGACTAAATTTTTAATTAAAAATAATTTTGTATTTGTAAAAAGCTAAACTATGGGAATAGAAAATTGTAATATTATATTTATTTTAAGCGTTTAATATTACTGTCTGGAAAAAATGTGGGAACATAAAATATAAATGTAATATGATGTTGGTTCCCTACACTTCTACCAGCCAATACTATTAGACAAAGGAGTGAATATGTAACTCCTCCACCCCTTGTTTGAAATACTCCTGGATTTCATTATACTTGATTTTTCTTATGGTTTTTAAATAATTGTTTTTTTTAATTTATCAATATAAAATAGATTTTAAACTTTAAGTGTTATTATAATTTTTATTTTGTCAATATTCCATTGTAAATATACTGCATTTTTCCAGTTTATTTTATTTTTATAAAAATTTTATCTTAAATTTAAATTATTAGATTTTTATTATGACTTATATTTTTTTAATATTTCTCCTACTTCATTTGAACCTGATAATTCGGCTCTGCTACCTCTAGTTGCAACATTTTCTTTAATGGTTACCTTTACATTATTTCTTTTAATAAGGCAATACAAAACTACAGATATCACAACGATTATAATTACTAGCGTTGCACTTATACCATAAGAAACTGTTTTATGAAATTTAAGCTCCTCAATTTGCTTAATGTTCTCAAAATGCTCTGTTATGATATTAGTAAATTTTGGGTTAACATTTGATATACTTAAATTCTCAAACTTATTAAAGTTTGGATAAAAATATTTTTCTTTTATTATAAATTTTTTGTTGGAAAATGTTTGGTTGCGAATTGTTATACTACAATTATTAAAATTTATAAAAAAGTTTCCTTCCAATTTAAATTTTCTATCATCACAATCTTGATTCACCTTTTCGAAAAAAACATTCTTTACAATAATTGTTTCCTCGTCAAGACTTAATATAGATGTAATGTTATTAAAATTAAATTTACACGTATTATAATAAGTACAATGATTAGTTATTTTCAATTTCCTTAAAGGTACGTTATCTTGATATGCAAAAGTTTGGTTATCAATTTCGACTATGTATTCGTCATTTGCGTCTATTTCAATTTTGTTTTTGTTTGGAATAGGTGTAATCATTTTTAAATCAGTTTTAATGTAATTGTCAGGAATTAGTACCGCGATAATCAAAGAATGATCACTATAAGTCATTATGCCTACTTTCAACATCCTTAGCTTATAAAAATCAATTTCAAACTTCTCTATTTCTTGTGTAGTAAACATACTTGGATGTATAATATTACTTTTTGCTGAAACTACATTATCCTGAATCTGATCTATTTTATGTTCTAAGGTTTTAAGTTTTGTAAGTTGGTCTAAGTAAATTATCTCCTTCACTATTTCATTATTCGTGTTCTTTATCTTCTGCAAAAATATGCTTATTTCCTTTCTATCGTTTTCCACCGCAGTTTTCAGATGATGCAGTGATTTGTTCATCGAATTGTTGATTATTATTTGTTTATTTAAAGTCTCGATTGAATTGTGTGAATTTTGTTCAGTAACGGAAAGGTGTTCCAGAATTTCTTGTCTATCATCATCATCCATTGTCCCGAAGAGCCATTTGTAGACCTTTCCTCCTATATTTATCAAACCTCTTCGTTTCCTATTTTGAATTGGTTTAAGAGTCTTGATCTTAGATTCTATTAATTTAATTTCATTTTGCATAATTATCTCTTCATGTAAAAGTAAATGTTTTATGTTTCCCTTTATTTGGTTCAATATTTCTTCTATTTCGATTATGTTTATGACATGTACAAGAGTAGTCGTTTTGTTGACAATTTCCACTTCGCCTATTCTTATTTTGATGAATCCGCCGTCTCCTGTTATTGGATTAATCCGTAGAGTGGATTGGTTCAGCTGAATGTTCATCAATAACAGAAGCATCAGTGATATTGTCTGAAAATTTGAATGGTCTTTTAATGTTTGATACATGAACATTTTCTAAAGGTTTTTTAATAAACTTTGGTTCTTCTTTATGCCTTAAGCTTTTATAATTTTTTATAAAACCTACGTTCCTATTTTCTACATAGTTTTCACGATATTTATTTCTTTTTTGAACTATTTTGAATTTAGCATTTTTTAGTCTCTCTTTTATAATGCTATGATCAATCAATTTATTTTGAACATCTAAAGGACTGCATTTTATTGTGCTATGATAATTACTATTGTAGAATTTTATTGCTTTAAGAATTTGGGAATTTATTGGGAGTTTTTCTTCCAAATTAAAAACTCTGATTTTTTCTGTGACTGTATTATTGAATCTTTCAATATCCGAATTACCGGTATGGCTGTTTGGTTTTGTAAAATGATATTGGATTCCCTCTTGATCAAGGTAGTCCCTTACATTCGCATTATTGAATTCATTATCTAAAACAAATTTAGTAATCTTACCTTTGATGGCTAAAAATGCTCGAATTTTACCAACTAGGGTTTGACTGTTTCTGTCGTGCAAATGGAATGAAATTACATGTTTTGAGAATTTGTCGATAAAAATTATAAATGAATGTTTACTGTTTACGTAAGTATCGACGTGAATTATTTCATTCGTGGTGGAAGGGGTTTCAGTTATTTTGAATTTTGGTTTTATTGGGTTTCTATCGTATTTAGCCCCGGAACAAGTTTCGCAATTATTTATTACTTTTTGTACGAATTCTTTCAAATTAGGGTTGTATATTTTGTGTTTAATTTTTTCGTAAGTTGGAATTATGCCAGCATGGCCCGTTTCGAATTTGTGAAACAATGCTATTTGTTTTTTTAGGTCGTTTTCCTCAACAATATCTTTGGCAAATTTAGAACACTTAACAAATTTAAAGTTCTTTTTGTCAGGAAATTCTTCTATCAACTTCAGTTGAACCTTGTAATATTCGTGATCATTCAATTTGGAAAATATTCCTATTTTTCCTTTAGCAACCTCCCTTCTTAAAATATTTGAAATATTTTTATTCGCGATGTCGTTTCTGTCTATGTAAATTCGTTTTTTACCAAAAATTGTTTCAGTGACTACCTCCTTAACATCTAGTATTATAATTTGAGTTTTAAAACGATTAACCACCGTATCTAATATTGGAACACTATCGCCTAGATCTTCCTCTTGAGAGTGTATGGTCTCACCGTCTTCTGACTGATCAACCAACAAAATTTTCAAAGTAGTAAGTACTTTGTTACAATGGTTTTTAAAGTTCTGAACAGAGCATATAGAAAAAAATGGATCATTCTTTGCCCATTCTATAATATAAATGCCATTATTGTTAGCTCTTTTTTGTAACCTTAAAAGCATTTCACCGAAGTTTGATGTTTCGTTAACTAAGTCAATACTTACAATACTTTCAAATTTGTTATACATTCTGATCTTGATGTTTGTAACATCTTCAGTTTTATAAAAGATTTCTGATTGAATTCTTGAAACTTTCTCATTAAACTCTCGTAAACTTTCGATTGAGTTTTCATCCAGAGAATGATCAGTGTGTACCAACAATGAATCTTGATCCCTATTATCGTTTGTATCATCGGAGTCATTTTCTGTTAAGTAATTAATTTCATTAGTGTCAGAATTAATACGACTCAAGAAATCGGCAACTTTGTTCAGTTCACCTTTTATATAATTGATTTTCATATTATATTCTCCCAATTGAACCAACCATCTTTGAAGACGTGGGTTGATGTCCTTACCCGTATATTTTACTTGTAACCACTTCAATGGTTCATGATCACACTCAAGATCAAACTCTCTTCCATAGATATATGGTCGGAAGTATTTAACGCCCCATACTATCGCCAACAATTCCTTTTCAATTGTTGAGTAGTTTGTTTCGTTTACATTCAGAGTTCGAGAGGCATATGCAATTGGGTGGCCTTCTTGTGAAAGAACGGCGCCAATTGCGAAATTGCTTGCGTCAGTGGTTATCTTGAATCTTTTGGAAAAGATTGGATATCTTAGGATTGGTGCATTGGTGACGATTTCTTTTAATTTTTCAAAAGCCAAAATGTAATTGGGATCAAATATATTAATTTTTCCATTTTTCCTAAGCGCTTTTGTTAAAGGGGTTGCGATTTTCGCGTAATTTTTAATAAATTTTCTGTAGAAACCTGTCATTCCCAGGAATGATTTGATTTGTTTGGTCGTTTGAGGAAGTTGCAGGTTTTGTATTATTTTAATTTTCTCGGGATTCGGTTTAATGCCTTTATTGGTCAGTAAATGACCTAGAAATTGCGTTTCTTTCTTCAGAAAGTCGCATTTATCTATCTGGATTTTTAATTTGGCTTTTCTTATGGCCTCGAAAATTGATTTTAAAGAATTTTTATGTTCTTCTAGAGACGTGCTAAAAACCAAAATGTCATCCATATAGACAACACATGTTTTATTAATTTGCTCACGCAGAATTGAATTCATCAGCCTTTGAAAGGTTGATGGCGCATTTTTCAAGCCGAAGGGCATACGAATAAACTCGTAGTGTCCGAAAGGCGTTGAAAATGCTGTTTTCTTGCGATCTTCTTCTCTTACCAAAATTTGGTGGAAACCTTTGGCAAGGTCTAAGGTTGTAAAATATTGGGATTTTCCCAATTTATCCAGAATACCGTTTAGATTTGGTATGGGAAATTTATCATCGACTGTATTCTCATTAAGCTTTCTGTAGTCAATGACAATTCTCCATTTTTTTATTCCCGAATTATCTTGCTTTTTCGGTACGACCCATAAGGGGCTATTATAAGGAGAATTACTTTCCCTTATAATATTTTGTCTGAGCATGTCTTTGATTTGCCTTTGGATTTCACTTTCGTGAACTTGGGGGTATCTATATATTTTTGAATAAAGAGGTCTATCAATGTTAGTAATTATTTGGTGTTCTATCTCAGTTGTTGCCGAAAGGTTGTCTCCCTCGACATAAAATAAGTCCGTGAAATCCCTGAGCAAACGTATCATTGTATTTTTTTCGTCTTCGTTTAAATGACTAAAATCGAGCTTATCTAAAACATGTTTTCTTGAGATAGGTTCCAATGCACATATGTTAACAGTATGGAGTGGATGGTTTATTTTCTCAAAAAGGAATTTATTACCTAAAATATTCACATAACCATGCTCATCATCTATTACAGCCTTGAGTGGTATCAGAAAATTTTGACCCATTATAGCGTCGTATCTATCATTTCTAAAATCTACTATTTTCCAACTAAGTGTTCCCTTACATTGAAATTCCTTGGGGAAAGGTGTAACCACATGAAAACATATTTCATTAAACCCATTGATAGTTCGATATTTAATTGGGGTTTCCAGTTTCTGTTCTGGGTAATTTTCAATCAATATATTTTTCTTAACAATACTAGTTGTTGATCCGGTGTCTATAAGGCACCTGACCTTTTGCTTTCCCAATGAAATAACTATTATGGGCAGTGTTGATTTTGAGGCTGCATCAGAAAATTTATTTCATTTTCCCTATAAAGGTTGCCTATTTCCATTGGTTCGTCCGTGGACTGATTATTACGACTGTCAGTACGACTAGTCCTTGTTTGATTGCTATATCTATCTTTATTCGGGTTGTACTCTTGTCTGTTTTCATGGCTTTGCCTTCTGTTACTAGTTTGTGTAGTTAAATTATTGTAGTTAGTTGGTTGGTAATTATGTCGGGTTTCATAATTTCTATTTGTGTGTTCTGAGCTAAAAATATTTTGGTTATTTGCATGATAGGTTTGTCGTGTTCGGTTAGAATTTTGTGAGCTTAAATTATTGTAATTTTTTGTGCGATAATTTTGTCGTATTTGGTGGTTTTGGTTTTTGTTAATGATTGAAACTCCTTGGTTGTATCCCTTAGTCCTATGGTTGAAAGCAATGGCTCTTGTATCGTCCAATAATTTAAGTCTTGTGTATTTAAGAATAATGTCGGTCAAAGTCTCATGTTCTCCTATGTGTGCCCTAATAGGTCCGTCTATTTTTTCTAGCAAAATATCTACCAGATCCCTGTCGACATTTTCTGGCCTATATATAGTTGGTTTGAATTGATCCCCTAAATATATGTCGTTTATTTCGAATTTAGCTTTTTCAAATATATTAAATAATTCATTTAGATTCCTTACTTTTATTGTACGGCAGTAATTGAAGATTTCCGCATAGGTCCTTCTCGGTCTGTACTCTTGTAGAATCCTTGCTTTAATTTCCTCCCAGGAGGCATTGTTTGGTAGTTCTCTCACCCTTTTACCAGCATTTCCGAGAACTTTTTCGTTTGCCACAATCCTAATGCAGAATTGAGCCAGAGTTTCATTGTTCCTGCAGAGAGCAAGATTTGCCTCAACGGCATGTATAAATGCTCTTGGGCTATGCCTTTCGTCAAGAGGCTTTAGACGCCGGAACTGTTCAATGACGTCCTTGGCCGTCATATTAAATCCGAACTCATCGTTCAGAGGATATTGTTGTGGGGGTAGCTGTTGTTGTTGTGTTTGTTGTAGATTAAGTTCTTGTAATTGTTGACGCTGTTGCTGTTCTTGTTGAGCTTGTTCTAGTTGTTGCTGTTGTATTTGTTCCTGTTGTTGTTCTTGCAACTGCTGTTGCATTTGCAGCTGTTGTTCTTGCAACTGCTGTTGCTGCTGGAGGATTTTTTGTTCTTGCAACCGCAGGACCGCCTCTAATTCAGCGATCTTTTCCTGCATTGCCCGGTCGTCTTGCTGTAGATCCCTGTTTACATCGAATCTACTCATCTTTTCGCAGTATCTTTTAACAAATATCACTTTGTTGTTTTTAGTTTGAACAATTCAAACGTTTTATAAAAAAAAATATGTTTATTTATTTTTCCTTAAAAAATTTTCTTTCTTTTCACAAATATTTTTAGAGTTCTCTTTCTAATTTTTTTTTTTGTTTGTATAAATAAGGATTTAACACTTTACTTTTTCTCAAAATTATTAAATATGGGTTTCTTTCTTCTCACAAATATATACTTTTAAAGTTCTCTTTCTAATTTTTTTTTTGTTTGTATAAATAAGGATTTAACACTTTACTTTTTCTCAAAATTATTAAATATGGGTTTCTTTCTTCTCACAAATATATATTCTTTTAAAGTTCTCTTTCTAATTTTTGTTAATTTAAAAAAAAGGTTTAAAACTTAATTTTTTCCAAAATTATTAAATATGGTTCGCGAAACCGACTGCGCCAGTTAACTGTTTGGGGAGAAACAGTTTTTAAATAAAACAAAATATATAAGTATTTGTTTTCTGACGTTCTTTAGAACGTCTTATTTATTTTAAATGAATCTTAAGACTAAATTTTTAATTAAAAATAATTTTTGTATTTGTAAAAAGCTAAACTATGGGAATAGAAAATTGTAATATTATATTTATTTTAAGCGTTTAATATTACTGTCTGGAAAAAATGTGGGAACATAAAATATAAATGTAATATGATGTTGGTTCCCTACACTTCTACCAGCCAATACTATTAGACAAAGGAGTGAATATGTAACTCGCGCGCTATTTGCGTTTGCTTTATACATTTTTTATGCGCGTAAACATTTTTGACAGATAGCAAACGCTTGACGCACTCAATTAGGTTTGACTGTAAGATACACATTACGATGTTGAAAGGCTTAAAAATTCTTATGTTATTGACCTTTTTAACATTTAAACATTTAAGCTTTTTCAAACACTTATGCTTTATTAATGCCCACTGTTATCAATTGCCTTAAAATTACTATTTGAAATAACCAATTTGTTTAGAATGGTTGCCACAAAATTATACACCACCCAAAAAAAAATCTTCTAAATAAAGAAAATTAACGTCTGCAATAATGATTAAAACAATTTCAAGGTTTTCTAACTACTGTCAGACAATGACCTCTTTTTAAAAAGTTGCACAAAAAATATACAAAATATAAATGATTCGGTTGCAAATGATTTCCATTCTTGTACTTAAAATACGAAATAAATACAAAGAAATGTTTGCAAAATTTTTCTAAATTAACATGAATCAAAAGAAATGAATACAAAATTAAACGCCAAAATACGACGACGACGACGAGTACAAAGAACTTCCTTTAATTGTTCAAATTACAAATGTTTCTTGTGCATAATATTTGTTTATTTTAATTTTGTTTTATTTTTTCGTTTATGATAATTTCCACAAAAAAAATTAATTAAAATAAATAAAATGCAAGGGGCATTGAATTCTCAAATAACTTTCATTAAATGTTTTAGTGTTGCCGTGTTTAACTTTGATGGTTATTTAGTTGTTTACTTTTTTTTTGTTGCACAGTGGTTTTTTTAAACCCGATACAGCTTGAAATTGTCAAAAGCAACACCGCACATTTTAGACGTAAAATTTTGAGCCACTTTTTGGAGCATTTGCTGCCAATGAGGCCAGTTGCTGCTGGTTTATCAGCATAAACCAGTGACTTCACGTAACCCAGCAGGAGGAAATAGTAGGGAGGTGTAGTATCGACAATCTTGGAAGTCAATTGACAGGTCCATTTTTCTGAATCAACTTATCGACAAATTTTGATTCCTATAAGTCTTTTGCACATAGCGATATCCTATTAAAACTACATCTCTCCGGGTTTAATGTCATCCATATTTTCAAACAAAAACTAATTAACCATAACGCGGGCTTCAGCTTAATTTTTTAAGAAATAAGCGTGTGAACTGAATCAAACGGTGCATTTGACTGGATGTAATAGAGTCTGTTGTAGATTGGTCTTACTCCTTATGCGAAAATTGTCCTTATATTTAACAAACCCGCTAAACCAAAAGTCAGACTCATTGCTGAACACAGCTTTGCGATAAACATCGGCTCACCTTCCAACTGCTCCAAAGCCAAATTCTGGTAGCGCTGCTTAAGCGTGAATTTATTGACAATGATTTTTCAGAGTATGCTGATCACAAAGGTCGAAAAGTGAACGCATGTTCTTTACATTTAAATCATGAATTTTGCGCCACAAAAAGCTTTGGATGATCTCCCTGTAGCGATTTTCATACACCGATGGTGAAATTTTGTCCGTTTATCAGTTAAATTACACAATTGAACTTTTTTGTGTTGATTGGAAGTTGGATGCAGTTTTTTTTTACTAATTTGAGGTCGCTGATTTGAAATCTAATCTCCGATTTTCTTCATCAGCTAGCATTTTTAAGTTACAGGTACAAATTGTATTCTTAACTTTTTTCAAAAAAACCATATTTGTACTTATTCCTCATTAAGCGTTTTTCAAAAACATAATGGTTGTTTACGTAAAAAAAAATTACAAGTTTTGTATATTAAAAAATCATGAAAAATCCAAAATGGCAAAAGGTTAATAAAGTGTTATTACTTTCACGTAAAGTCACATACGATTTTGATTCTTTCTAGGAGAGATACATTTTAGTGTATTATAGAGAATTTGTGTTAGGTTAAATGCCTTACCATAATATGCATAGCCTTGCTTAACCTACTGTCAAAAATTAACAAAAAGTCTCTCAAATGTATTTAAAAAAAAACAAAAACATTTGATTCCGTACGAAATGTGCAATTAGATTCGCACCTTGCTTAAGCAAATGACAGTTTCATTAAACTTAGCAAAAAGTTTTCTTAAGTTCAATATGGTTTGCCTCATATTATTAACACGTATTCGCACATTTGCTTAAGCCAACTTAAGCACATTATGGTTAGGCCTTAAGTCTTGAGGCCATAAAGATTTGTCTTTTTGGGGCTTGTACTCTTGGGCGAAATAAGTGTAGCTACTACACAGAAAGAAAAACACTCGGGATGAATTGATTTTTTTTTTATACGAGTCGTACTTTAAAATTCAAGTACGAATAACACTAAAACGTACTTAAAACAATCTAAAATAGGATAAATTTCCAGAATTTCTTAAAATTAGAACAAAATTCTTAATCCAAGTAAAAAAAGATTAAACTCGTTGGTAGTTCCACTCTGAGAGTAAAATTACAAAGTGAGCTTATTAATCTCTTTTAACTTATCAAAGTTTGTTGCAAACCCTACAACAACCCCAAACAAGTAGTTACAAAACGATTTGCGTGTTGTGTGTAGAAACAACAAAAACAACAGAACAAGACGAAACACATTATTTTTATGTTTAAAAAGCGAAATTGAGAACTCTAGCTTTCCATTTTTAGTTTATATTTTCAGTTTTAATGTACATTAACTTTTTAAACTAAAAACCATATCGCGAATGATGCTGTCGTTTTATAATTGAAATTCTGTAGGGTGTAAAACGGGTAAGTATGTAAATCAATCATAATAAAATTCTCCTTCTAACTTACCTTTGGGTTTATTTCAAGTACGAATTCGGGATTTAATCAACTTTATACTTTATACAAAAAAAATTTAAAAAAATGCGTTTTCATATAAAATTGCATACAAATAGAAATAGGTCCCTGTGGACCTTGTACTTCGTATAATGGCAAAGGATGACTCAACCGTGGGAGGGTTAAACATGGATTAGTTAAGTATTTCGCTATTGAAAATCCGTAGGTTAGGTTAGGTTAAACGGGCAGCCGTCACAAAGACGACTCACTTGGGTCCTTATAGCGGTTCCTTTGTGATACCTCTAGCCAGTGACAGGAGTCAGCCAGTATCCACCAGACTATTCCCCGGAGGTCACTGCAGCTTCGAACCATCACGATTCCCTGCAGAACTGGGAGATCGATTTTAGTCCCACATTGGACATATTGTCCAGACATGGCAATTCTGGTCTCCCAAAATGCCTAAGCCTAATGCTCCCCAGACCGGGGCATTGGCAGAGAAAGTTAAATACCGTCTCCTCCTCCTCATCATCATGACAACTCGTACAGTAATCATTATAAGCAAGACCCATCCTCCTAGCATGAGTCCCTATCATCCCGTCCCTACCGAGACCAAGTAGTACGCGCGTTCTCGCCGCGTCATAGCCAGGCCATAAAGTCCTGGTCATCAGGCAGGTATACTCCCCCTGCCATCTTTCCTGAGCCCTCCTGTACGACTCTCGTCTGATGAGAGTCTTGGAGCGGGCCATCGAATTGCCGATCAGGCCATCGACGAACACATCGTCTAAGAGACAGCCTCGTTTGGCCAGACTGTCCGCAGTCTGGTTACCCAGGCATCCACAGTTCCCTGGTACCCATGTCAGCGTTACACTGGAATGTTCCGCGATCTTATTTAGAGACATCCGGCATTCCACTGTCAACATAGATGTCGTGAAGACACCAACTAGAGCTGCAATGGCAGCCTTACTGTCCGTAAATATACATATATCTCTCGATATACGATAGAACCTCAGCCAGTTTGCCACCCGCTTTATGGCAGAGATTTCCGCATGCAGCACACTACTGCCATCTGGCAGCCTAAAGGAGACCATAATGTCCAATTCCTCGATGAAGAAACCTCCACCTACTCTATCGCCCATCTTGGAACCATCGGTATAGACCCTTAGGGCCGGTTCCAATGATCGCATGTTATCGAGCAGCTCATCATCATTACCATGATGAACTGTGAATTAAGCTCCGAAAAAGGGTTCCGGAGTACAATAGCCCAGCCCCGCCAGGTCACATGATGCGTGAAGCGTGACCCTGGCATGACTATAATTCCGCGTAGACCATAGGCCCACCGCCCCCAATCAAGTAGCGGAAGTCAGAACCTGTTGTTCGGCCATGATGTCAACCTGCAGCCAGCCTTCGTCGGTGTCGAGTGGAGTGATCCCGTGATCATCAGCGCAGCCACCCTTTATACTTTCTCAACCATCCTACAGTACCGCCCCCTTCTCATGGTGGGCCACCACACTATGACCCCATAGAAAAGAAACGGTTTTACTACCGGCTCAATATCCATTCAATGCCCCTGGGGCCAAGGCCCCAGTTTCTGCTCACAGATCTCTTGCAGGTGTATATGACCACAATGGCCCTATCAACCCACGAACGAACGTTGAGTTCCCAGGATAGTTTGCTATCGAGAATTACGCCCAAATATTTGGCACTTTTCGAGATCGTCAGCTCCGTGTCAATTAGCCTTGGAAGCCTAAAGTTTAAAATCTTGTACCTCCTGGTAAAGAGTACCAACTCAGTTTTCCGTGGATTGACACCAAGTCCACAGGAGATGCTGCAAGAGCTTAGAATCTGTAACGCAGATTCCTTGAAAATCAGTACTTGAATCAATCTTTCTGCACTTGATTCAAGAAAATCCGTACTCACCGTACTAATTATACCGCTTCAGACTGATTTGAGTACGAATGGATTGATTTTTCTTTTGTTTGTATATCGTGTCTTTTTTTTTGTAATACATAAAAGTAACACACAACCTGTGTTAAAAAAAAAACGAAGATTATGGAAAACCTCTAGTATACATAAAACTGCTATGTTTGATACCGCTTTTTTTAGACCTAGTGACAGCCGTTTGTAAATTATGTGCAGATAATGCCTTCAATAAGACTGGGCCTTAAATGTTAACCCTTAACTTATCAGCTACTAGAAAGCCAGCGCCCGGATGTATCATTTCGTCCTTCTTTAGCCATGACTCATCTAACTGTTGTTACTTTAAAAATAGCAGGAGTTGCTTATGAAATTTGAAATGGTTTAAATGCTATATTCTAATATTCATGAAATTCGTGGGATTTTAAGGAGAGAAAATTTGGAAATAAATAGTATTAACTACTAGTTTCTAGATGGGGAGAGAAATGAAATGAAAGGGCGGAGCAAATTAAAGCAAATCTGAACACGATTTCTGGAAAGAAATATGTATAAGTTAGGCAAGGCAGGATATAGTATTCAACTTGATTTGAATATCTTAAGATTAAAAGCAAATTTATTAAGAATACAGAAAAACTTTTTAAAATGTTAAATTCAAAAAAGGAGGAGTTTCAAATTCTCTGATTTTAAGCAAGATATATCTGAATCTTAATCTTTCTTAATCTTCGATAAGCATTTTGATATTTTCTGTCATGATTTACAGTGTAACCTCAGTTAACGCAACCTTCGTGAATGCATCTCCTCGATAATCGCAAATTTTATCATTGTCAACGCAACTTTTCAAAAAACAAAACCTCAATTAACGCAAACGCAAATAAAGTTTGTTATATTTTTTTTTCTTTCGGTTTGCTTTTAAATTTTTTTGAATTCAATACTACAAACCAGGGCTGTGGGAGTCTTCAAAAAAAAAATTTTAACTCCGACTCTAACCGCTGAAATTGTTTAAGTCCGACTCCGACTCCTACTATGACATTGATGCATTGAAGCTTTTTTTCTTAATACGGAATCTTTTAAATGGTTAAATATAGCAAAAAAATTATTCAGTAAACCAGTGTTCGAAAATAAATAGTACGTTATTTCGCGTTCGGCTCACACACCCAAGAACGATATCTATTTTTTTAATTGAGTGTGTAGACGAACACAATTAATACCGTTTATAACTATTTTCAAGAAAGAGCCGAACATTATAAAGTGTTCTGTTCTTCGTTAAAAACAGAACAATTGTAGTGATACAGTAGACAAAAATTTATATCTAACTGCCTGTTTTTAGAAAACGTAAGCAAGTGAGTGAGTGAGAAATTATATTGAAAACAAAAACAAATTTTCGTTTTTTATTGTTGTTTTCAATATAATTTCTCACTCACTCACTTGCTTACGTTTTCTAAAAACAGGCAGTTAATGTTTCTTTTTTACATTGATAAAGAAATTAACAAACAACAATTTTAGCAGCAGCTTGTGTGGGTATTGAGTATAACTATGTTTTGTTTGTGCAAAATTATTTTGCTGGCTTTTTGTTTTGTTTCGTACTGGTATATTGTTTTTGTAAAAAATATTTGGTTTTTTTACCAGCCAAAAGCGACGAGCATTATTGAACCGAACCGAACCGCACCGAACATAATGAAGTTTGTGATTTAAAAAAAAACCGAACGTAATTGAATGTTCTCATATTTTTTTAAGTTAGATAAAAACAGTATTATTTTTGTGTTCGAAAGATGACAAATAGAGAAACGTTATTATTTTAATGATTTGCTACAAAAACACTATTAGCGTTTGTGTTTTCTACAAATCTACCGAACCGAACTCTAAGGAGCGATATATACATAAAATCAATATTTTAAATATTTTATCGCCAATTTAAAAAAAATTTTTAATTTGGAAAATAATTAGTATTGTGGTTATTTTGTTGAACTGTTCATGGATTTTAATCCAAATTTTTGGAAAACAAAAAACCTCAACTCCGACTTCACATCCCTGCTATAAGCTACCACAAATACATGTGTTTTCTTATTAATTTAATAATTTTTAGTGATTTATTGGTTTTTCTTTATTTAAATCAAAATAAATGACTCGGTTATCGCAACGCCCTAAATTTCTATTGGTTGCGTTAACCGAGTTTACTCTGTTTCCGAAATTTTGGGTGACGCGACAAGACGACAATTCTAAAGGGCCAAATACACTTGTCAAATGCTTGTCCAGCCGACGAATTCAACGTGTACGTGTGCTGGACGTAATATTCGCCGTCATATCTAAATTTTTTGATTTTTTATCAAGCGTTGTCGCTGTCACACATACAAACACATTTTCACTAATACAACCACAATGCTGATGAGTACTTTGATCAGTGTATTTGGGCCTTAACAATTTTCGAACCAAACTAAACGAATTGAATTAATACTTTTTTCGGGTAAATTTACAGAGTCTCCTAAAATTTCTTTAGCACATCGATAATTGTTTAATAAAATTCATTGATCCCATTATCATAGCGCTAGTTATTGTATTTCCGATTCCCTGTGCAATTTTTCAGTTATTAAAAGTGCCTTATTGAGAACTTTTTTTAATTTTAAATTTAATTTTAACAAAGAAAACCAAGCCAAACAAATTACCAAGAACAACAACAAAATTATACATTCACATGAAAGCAAAATTAAATGTGAAACATAATGTGAATCGCATATTGAAAAGACGCAAATGAACGATATTGTCCTTGAGTTTTAAGTTTAAATTTTTGGAGAATTCAATGAACTCCTTTCTTACCGAACATTTCATAAAAACGGGGAACATAAATTGAATAAAAATTAAAAAATTACAACAACAAAAGCGAAAAAGTAAACATACATAGAAGAAGAGACAGACAAATAGACAGACAGACAGTCATATGGACGGACAAAAGAACCCTGAATATAAAATAACATTGAGGGATGACATTATTATGTTGGTGTTGTTGTTTTTTGTTTTAAAAGAAAAGATTAAACAAAAAAATAAATAAAATAAATTGAATATGATTTACTACTACGTAAATTTTATTAAACAGGTTTAGAATTGCAACGACAGGACGATAAACTGCAAGCGAAATGAGTTTATAACTGCGGAAAATTGCGATGACTACGTGGTGGTTAATGTTGGAAAAGGATTTAAGAGATCTGAGAAACGTAAAACAAAAATGTTTCATAAACCTTAATTATTCTTAAAAATGGGTTGATTGATTGATATTGATGGTTCCATATTTCCCGTTTTCAGGAACATAAAAAATTAATTTTAATTTCTGAAATTTTTTCGAAATAATGAGAAAAGTTGATATTAATAAAATTATAAATTTTCGTCATAAGCAATAAAATAAGAAGAGACATTGAATTCTTGGCATTGTCAATAAATCATTATATACGTGCAAATATAACCATTTAAAGTCACAAAACCTCCAGTTTAAGTCAAAATCTTTGCCGAGAAACAGACGAAATTTCAGGCTACAAAATTCACAAAATGAATAGGAATTTATTTACAAATCAGCAGAGGTAAAACGGTTAAGGACACCTTCCTCCTATTTTTGTCAACCGATTTGAACAAAAAATACACCATTTGAAAGACACTTTTTTACAGAAGTGCGTAAAAAGGGTAAAACGGATAATTTCGGTAACTTCATATCTTTAAAACTAAAAGATATAAAAAATGTAATACCTTTCGTTGTTCATTAGAAAAATATGTAAACATAAAACATAAAAGTTAAGATTACACCAAATTCGTAACTGTTCTGTAAAGAAAGTTCATAAAAATATTCCTTTTTATATACTTTATAATTTGAGAATTAATTATATTTACAAAAATAGCTCTTAAAAACTACAGTAATTTTTTCAATAATTGAAATCAAAATATCGTTCGGTTTCAATTCCACTTAATTTCGATTTGTAGAACATGCTCGATAAATGTAAGTTTGGTACTTTTTCGAAATTCAAACGTTTAAGTGTTGAAAATCGTTCCTATTATTGGTACTGTTTTTACAACACATTGACGTATGCATATTAAATAATGGGCTCGCACTACAATATTGAAGTTTTTAAAACTTTAATGGGGACAAAAAAATAATCAAGAAAGTGGAATATGGGAAATAAATTTCTTTCATTTACTTTTCTGTGCTGTTTGTGACAATTTTTGAACGAAAAATGTGGCACTGTCCCTGTAAGTTGTGCGACTTATCCATAAACGCATTGAAAATATAGCTAGGACTAGTCCAAAGGTAACCCAAACTTATTGAAAGAACATAGTCTATTTAACATAACGATGCCCTTGGGCTGAACCATATAACCCAGCTTTGCATTACAACGTAGTAGTCTTAAAACTCCTCCATGTTCATACATACTGCCAGTGGAACTACTCCATGGTATTCTCCAGAGGATAAGTTTTGAAATCGTATAAAAACGAAAACATGTCGTTTAAAAACGACAATCATGGTACATGATTGCATTACTAAATAAGTAAGCAACTAGTCCATTTTATCAAAAATGGATCTAGTATTCCAATATTAGTTGCAGCGATTTCGCTATTCAACTGTTCCTTTTAGAATATTCGTAAAGTTAAGAACTAGAAACATATAATTCAACATGCAGAGTCTAGAGTGATTGAGTGATTGAGAAACTTTATCTTAGAGAAGACTTTACGGTACCTATTTTGTTTTTCAATTGGTGCTTCCTGATTTTTTTATATCATTGAAATTACAAAACTAAATTAAACGTTCACGGATATCAGCGGAAGAGAACATGTGGACCGTAGATTGGGCCCTCGACAAATCGAACCGCTAACATGCAAATTCATATATACTTACAGACATGTATGTTTTCTTCAAATTTTTAAAAATAATAATGTACGCATTTCGACATGTGGGCAAACACTGGTAATAATTATGTATTCAAAAGAAACTGTTTTTTGTAACCACTTATTACTTAAGTGTCAATAAGCAAAAGAGTAGTGGCATATTAGTTTTAAATTGAGAACATTAGCCAAAAGGGTCTTACAAATTACCTTAACGTCGGGTACTTAATTCTGCAGTCCTTGTGTCACTTTACTTTTACAGACTTATGTTTATGTTTACGATTACGATTACAGCAGTAACTCAGTGTGATGACACCAACTTATAGTTGATTCTGCAAGCCACCTCAATCGGCTGATTTAAGCGAATAAACAAAGTGGATGCTGTTAAAATCGGACTATTGCTTTACGACAAGGTGTCGTGATATTCCGTTTATCGCAAAACCTCCTAATGTGGCCTCTTAATTTCTCCCAATATTTACTATAGTTGCGGAAAAATGTATTTATGTACTCCAAAACATTTTAAATCACACACTCCAACAATTAACTAAAACATTTTAAACATCCATTTAAAGTCGATCTTTAATCTAAAATAAGTGCTGATGGCGCTAAAAAATCAGAAGACGCCCATATAAATATTTTGATTATTTTTTTTGTGTGTGATTTTTTTTTTTAATTTTGCTCAAGTGCATTGACTGACTATTTGTTGGCGTTTTTTTTTATCGTTTAATTTATAAAAAGCCAACAACAATAACCATAGAAGCATGAGCAACAGTCAACAAAATAAAAATTGTACATACATATGTACAACTCATTTAGACACGACCGCCACAACAAACCTCAATCGCCTAAACAAACAATACAAATTCATAATAGAAGATCCCAATCAAATGTCTGGACAATTTTATTGAACTTAATTTCCAGGGAATTATAATTTAGAAAAAAAATCTCGAGGTGCTTTTAAGAGTTCTTTTAATTTTTTTTCGGTTTTTCTGTTTAAAAAATATGTAAATGCGCCTGTGAAAACATTAATGCAATAAAATGATTTGCTTCTTCCAAAAAAAGCGCCAAACAGTGGGTTAAAGTTTGGAAAATTATTAGAATAATAAGTCTGTGTTATCTAAGAGGGTAGTTTGGCTTTGGTAAGATTATTTAAAATCTAATAATGAAGCAAAGGGTGTTTTTTAAACCCGATAAAATCTACGAAAGGGTTAGCTAAACGAGCTGTCATATTACGCTCACTTTTTGATATTTATGATCATGAAAAGATTCACGCTTTGAAAATCGATTCAATTCGATGTCTTATCACAGAATTGTGTTCAGCAATAGGGCTAATTTTAAGCTTATCTGGTTTAATTATAAAAAAGATTACATTACATCCAGAAATATGCACCGTTTAGTGGCATCATCAAAGATTATTTCTTTAAAAACTAAGCGAAAACTCGCATTACAGTCAATAAAGATCGTTATCGCAACGTTTTCACTGATTGAAATCCAATTTTAGTGGAATCCCATTTTGTAGTATCAGTCCAACCGAACTTCTATTTTTCGGAAAAATCATCTGTGCCCATGTTCTGTTACTCCCGCGTCGAGAAACTCCTTGATTGGAATGTAAGAAATTTAACAAAAATTACGTAAATTTAAACAAAAAACTGTTTTTCTCACTTAACTGTGTCTGTAACATTTTTGGCCAGTAAAAGCTGTCACGTAAGGAAATGACTCGCCAATTAACAGAAAAAGTTTAGATGTAGAAAAAGTTCCCGCTTTTAACTGTCAAATGTACTCACGAATAAAAACGGGTTGAGAAAAAATTTTAGCACTACAAAACGTGTACGAAAATAAACACTAAATATCGCTCCTTAGTGTTCGGTTCGGTAAATTTTTGGAAAACACCAAAATAATACAAAAATAATACTGTTCTTATCCAACTCAACAAAAGATGAGAACATTTAATTCCGTTCGGTTTTTTTTATAATCTCAAACTTTATTGTGTTTGGTTCAGCTCATTAATGTTCGTCCATTTTGGTTGGTAGAAAAAACCAAACATTTTTTCCAAAAACAAAATACGATAAAATACAAAAAGCCAGCAAAATAATTTTACACAAACAAAACATATACACAAAACACACAAGCTGTTCGTGCTACGGTCGTTGTTAAAATTTTTTGTTTGTTCATTTCTTTATCAATTTAAAAAGAGTCTACAGTATCACCACAATTGTTCTGTTTTTTAACGAAGAACAGAACACTATATAATTTTCGGATCTTTCTTGAAAATAGTTACGAACGGTATTAAGGGTTGTGTTTGTCTACACAATCACTCAGCACAATAGATATCGTTCTTGTGTGTGTAAGCCGAACGCGAAATTACCCTGAAGGAAACCTGGGTACAAGTGTCTCCAAGTCACCAGTTTTGTCGACTATTTTGGTGACTTTGTCTACAAAGTGTCTACACTTCACTACATTTGCCACTATATTTGGCTTTAATACGCAAACATTTTTATCAATAACAACTGAGAAGTACAATTCCTATAAAAGTTGAAGAAATAATAAAAAAAATTTTGTTATGATTTCGTATTCGTACCAAAAGTGTAGACTACATTTACTAAAATGTACTAGTGATTCTCTGGTTCCAATGTCTACATATGTTCCCTAGTCAGTACCTAGTCAGTAGTAACAACGTCAGTAGTAGATTTCCAATGACACGCACATGTTAAATGTCTATAGTAAATAACATTGCCTGGGGTATAATAAGTCACTAGTACTGGTGACTGTGTCAATAGTGAATCAGTACAGATTCACTAGTGACATTTCCTACAGGGTATGCTCTGTTTATTTTCGAACACTGCTGCAAAATATCTTAAATATATTATGCAATATGAGTTGAATAATAACACGGAAGACGTTATTATTTTGCTTTTAATATTTCGGAATAATAAACGAATGTTTTCAAAGCCATCCTGTAAACATTAAAGCAGCCGACGGTTTACTTTTCGTCACCATCGTTGAAAATGTTTCAAATTTAATAAATTTTGGTCGCCATCAACGATATGTATGATTGGTGTTCTCAACGTCTGCAACTTCACATCGAGTGGAATATTATGACATTTATAACGTTACGATCAGCAGGCCAGTCCGCTCGCTATCACACTTACAAGCCTGTTCATCGATTTCGAACGTTAAAGTTCGCATAGAAAATTACATTTAAAACAAATTTTCGAATTTTGTTTTTGTTTTAAGTATCATTTTCTATACCAACGTTGACGGTCGAAATCGTTAAACAGGCAGTAAGTCCCATTTAAGAAATTATTGCAAAGAAATCTCGACCATTTTGTGGTACAAGTCGTGACCCTGAATAGTTACGTTAAGAGATGTAATCGCCTGCACTAAGAAAAAATAGGGGCTTAGTACACATAAAACAATGACAGCTAATAAAGGCAGAGGTATAATCGCCTAAAAGTTCATGGATTTGTATTTTAAGAAAAGTCTGTATACATCACTTGTAAGACCTGTGTTTGGGTATAGATTCGTAATATGGGACCCTATACAGAAAAAACATTCCGGCGCTATTGTATAAGTTCAAAATTTCTGACTTTTGTCTCTAACCCATGGAATCTATCGCCTTATATTGCTGGATTAGCTCTCATGAAGCTACCCACTCTAAAGAGCTGTAGAACTTTGCCGAAGATTTTGCTTATTTTCAACATAATTATTGACAACGTAGTCTCTGGTTTCTAAAACAACAACCACGTCGGTTGATTTCGTTATCAGTTAAATTTTTTATAGTGAATTATGCTAATGCTGGCTCGTTAAGAAGGATGTGTAATGTGATGTCCATGTTCTGTAGCTCTCGCCTCGAGAAACTTTTCGAATAAAATGTGAGAAACGAAACAAAAATTCCATGAATTGAAACAAATTTTTTTTAAAGCATGAAAACTAAAAAAATTCTTTTAAAATTCGTTGTGTCAAGCGTCATTATAGAAAAAAAGTTTGCTTGATAATTTATGTTAGAGTTTGAATATGCTGCTCGTAAACGCTTTGGTACACAGAAAAAATTTTATTTAATTAAATAATTAATTGGTGAACATTAATTATTCAATTAATTTTTTGTTTGCTGCAATTAATTTTTTTAATCAAAACCCATAAAATTAAATGTTTGTGTATATGTGGTGTATTTTTTGTTTATACAATTAATTTTTTAATTGACTAAATTTGTGTCCCATGACTCGAAAATACAAATCCGTTAATTGATATGATCAATTCCTTTGCAGGGGAAAAATTAGTTAAATATTTAATTGTCTGAACGAATTGTTTAATTGAAGTCGATTTTCTATTTTTTCTGTGTAAAAAGTTTAACTCCAAATAAATCTCTCCACTCTAATCGACAAACATATTTAAAAGATTTATGAGTGGAATAAATTAAAATTAATAACTGGACAAATTAATTTTTATTTACAGCTCTTTTAAAACCAGAGTACGTAAAATTCTCAATTATTTAAATGGCCCATTGGGGTAAGTGCAATTCAATGCCTTGATTCATTACAAATTTAGGTTAATGACCGAAAACCATATAAAATTCGTTTGAAACATTTCTCAGTTTTTTCTTTTTAGATACTTATTAAAATAAAAAAAAAGGTTTGGCGGTTTTTTCTTTGTGTTTAAATCCAACATTGTTAAAAATTTCATTTGCTCTGTATTAAAAATGTGTCTGTTAAGTTTTGAATTTTTATATTCCGCGCCCTTTTCAAATACGCATGCTTGATTTTACGCTTGCATAAATACTCGTACTACGAATATTAACTGGAAATGGAATAATAAATTCGTTGTGTTGTAGCGAGTATTTTTTTAAGTTTATTCTCAATTCTTTTACTCAAAAAGGCGCCTTCTTTTAAAAGTTGTAAATAATACGTTTTTACAACTTTTTAAAAATTGGATACAGGCAAAGATTGAAAATTAAAAAAAAAAAAAACAAAATCGATTTTTAAAATGTTGGCAATAAAACTTCTTTTTAACATGTACTTGGCGCTTTTATGTGTTTGCGTTTTAATACAGTATGAATGAGTCTGTGTGTTTTTGAAAAGTCTTTTTAAAATTTCTGTTATCCTTGTTTCGCTATCATATAAAGGCGGTATTCTCGGTTCGGTTTTCTTGTGTGTGTGGGACCGTGGGTTCGTCTTTTTGTTATCATGTCATTTTAACATGGCTTTCTTAGTTGTGGGCCAAAAAACAGCAATTTGCCAAGAGTTGTATTCATCTCGCTGTAATTTAGTCAATATGTTGTTTGTGTTTCTTGTTGCAGCTGCTGTGGATAACAATAGTTTATTTCAAAAGGCTATAAACATGATAAATCTTTACTTTAAATGTATGACAAGAAAGAGAAAGATAGAGAGGATGAGCATAAGAAAGCAGATTATTGTACTTGTTATAAAACAGTGGAGTAAGATTATGGCCTTATTTAATAAAAATGATATCTTTTGCAAAAATAAAACTTCTTAGGTTTTTTTTTAACAAGGAGATATACATACATACATACATATAATAAGTCCTTTACAACCAATCGATTTGAAAAATTAATATAACTAATGCAAGTATGTAATTAATAAAAAAAAAAACTGTAGTGAACCCAACTTTTAAAACCTTTTCCACAAATTTTTATGGTACTGCCTTTAAAAAAATATTTGAGTAATATTAAAAATAAATATATAAATGAATAAAAATCAAGCCATTTTTCATAATCATTTCAAAATGTTTACTTGCAAAAAGACCTTTTGCGTGTCATTTCCAAATTTATAAGAAATAAGCGAATAGAAAAATAATAGGACCTTCTATTCCGAATATATTTGCGAAAAACAAAATAGGAAATAAGAAATAAGAGAATGTTTTTAGAAAAATAATAGGATCTTCAATTCCGAATATATTTGCGAAAAACAAAATAAAGTCAAGGTAAAAAGCGGTAAAACAAAAATTCTAATTAAAATATTTTTAAAACTATAAGAGATAACTTTATTGAAATCTGTCAATTTTTGCAAGAGTTACATGCTTTACAAAGTTTACATAACCCAAGGTGGTCAAATTTGACACCCTGTATTTTACTTTGTATTATAACAGGGTGATCACCAACGTCACTTTCTTAAAGCCTTTGTTCTCCTCTAATACTCGTTGATACATCATTTTGTTATCCGTCCAGTCGATTGGGAGATTCAGATTTATTACCACTTTTTAAGCGATTGACCCCACTGTGCGGCGCAATAAAATATATATATTTTTATATGGACATGGATAACTAAACTCTTTCAAACGCAATAATTTCATACTAATGATAGTTACAATGTAATTGTCATCGTGACCATGTTATGCCTAAATCATTCCTCATGAGGCAACCACAACCTTATTATGGTTCCCTATAGACATGTTATTAATATTATTTATATAAATCCAACCAATAAATGTACATATATATATATAAATATATTTTTAAGGGGAAAGTGATACTGTTGACCTTTAAACAGAAAGCCCGTTATTACAACTTGTCTTTAAAGTCCCAATTCATACGTTGCAAGTCTTTATTTATCAATATTTTGTCTATGCATTTTTTCTTACGAATTTAAATTTACACATAAATAAAATAGACTATAAACTATTATTTGATGACACAACATTATTAATCTACTTATTGACTTTGGTTCCAATGAAAAATCAATAAATCTATATAATTGATTGAAAATGTTACACAGTATTCTAAGGGGGTCAGCATCATCATAACAAACTCTAAAGACTTTAACAGATAACGGAATGAAATTTCGGGATGATCGTTGAGAAATAATAAATGAGATTTCATTAATTAAAAATCCAGCGTTGATATCACCATTAATAATGATCAAAATAAACGACAAATTCATCATTGATCTTATTAAACATTTTTCGCTATTATGGTTTATTTTATAAACTAAATTCGATTTTCTACTGAAGTCGGAAAAGCTGATCGGACGAATTTTCATATCATATTCGGGCACACAATCAATAAAAAGCACTATTGTGAATTTTACTGATTTGGTTTATTCACAGTAGTGCATTTCTATCAGCTGGCTGGACCTTAAATAAAAAAAATTTGTTTACAAATTTAAAAACTATAATAAAAATTAAACATCGTGTCGTGTTCATGCTTCATCGCAGCGGAATTATGGTTCGATGATTTGTCTGATGAAAAGAGGTTGAGGAATACTTATAAAATATTAGAAAAGAAAACCACTTCGCAAGTAAATCCCAACCATATTTAAATTGGCAAATCGGGTAAGGGATTGTACCAACTATGCCTGGGAAGCGAAGCAATTTAGTTCCTGTGAGATTTCATCCCACTGTTTTACAGGGTGGAATTTAATGCAAATTTTTTTTTGTCAAAAAATAAATTCTGTTCCATAAGGAAAACGTGATTTTTGAATAGCTGCTTACGACCTGCATAAAATTAGCAAAATTTATTAAGAAAATGGTGTTTAATCCACAAAAACAAAAAAAATTTATAGAACTTGAGCCACTTTTTAGACTTTTAAAGCGAAATTCTGATTTCAAGAAAACAAAACAAATCTTGATTTTTACCTTGTTTTAAGATCCCAAGACTTCTGTTACGCTATAATGTCTGAACCAGATTCCAAACAATTTTATTCTTTTTAACCAAGCACATGTTTAAATGAGCATTGACTACAACTGACAAACTTGGGCTATTCACAAGGTGTCCTATCGTCATAATGTCCTAAATAAAATTTTACAATTATTGATTTGCTTAGAAAATTCTGAATCAGGCTTATTAAGGTCATGTATTCAACAATTGTTGAAAAAAAATATTGTTGTGTTTGAAACACAATAAAAATTTTAATGCTGAGGTCTAATCACCGCATACGATATCGAGCAAAATTGATCGAAATTATTTATTTTGGTATCATGAATCTCGATATAGAATGAAATTTATTGAATTTGAAATAATACCATTCGATATCGAGTAACTCGACATTACATTTCTCGAGTTTTCATTCGATACGTCAGTGTCTATCGTATGCAAAAAAACTCGATAGTTTATTCGATACGATAGTATCGAATGCGGTGATTAGACCCCAGTATTCATTATTTTGTCGTAACTGTTCATTAGAAATCTAAATTATAAGCGCTTGACCACAGCAGTCTTATATATTTCTTTTAAATATTTTAAGACATACGACTTTACCTTGTGAATAGTCCAACTGTTTCATTTGATTTCTTACAAAAAAAATCCGGTTTCTTAGGGAATCGATTTCAATAAAAATTTTCGAAAATGCGATTCAACGAATGCCAACGGAAAATTATATCTTAAGACGAAAGATTTTTAATCAACCGAATATTTTAACATTTCTCAAAAGTTTTTAAATTATTTCGTTATGTTTTTAATCAGAAACTCCTAAATTCTCGGTTAATTTGAAATTGTTTCCCGCTTTCCTGGGAACTGAAAAAGTCCGCTTTAATGTCATCTACTCAAATGAAAGAGAATAATAACACAAAAAAAAAAACAAACAAAAATAACGAAAAATCTCTAAAATTTGATTTATGTCCATGTATCTAAGAATAGGAGATATCCTTTTGAGTGCAAACAATGTATACAATACTTACAAGTATACAGCACAGCCATAAAGACGTCTAAACGACATTAAAAAAGGTAGTTGAATAACACATCCCAGACTCTAATACGAATAGGAAGAAACTAACAGCAACAATTCAAATAATTGGAACAACAACAAAAAGCAGTATAAGAAATAGAACTTTAACAACAAAAACAAATCTATGTATATACATACTTGTAAAATTTCTCACCCAACTCAAACTGAATTCCCACCATTTTTTGTGTCTGAGTTGTATATAATATAAATTTTTTTTAAACATACCAACTTAAACTCTTGCCACTCCATCCTCGACACAGACGCTGGGCTTTAATACTTGTATATGTTTTTCCACAAATTGTACGAGAGTACATTCGTACGAGAACAATAGAAGAAAAGCGAAAAAGATTTGTGCCACATACAGCATCCTTGAAGCGTATCCTTTGTATACATACACACTCACACACTGAAAAAGGGCAATGGACTTGAAATGTGTGTAAGGAAAGTTATTAAAATGGAAAGAAGATGCAAGAAAACGAATGAGGCAAAAAAAAAATGGGAGCATCATTTCATTTCCATGTATTTCATAGTACTGCAACACTTCATTTAATATGGAGCATGGATAGTAAAGGAAATGGAATATTATTATTTTTTTGGAAATAGTTTTTCAAAGACATATTGAGAGGATATTTAGTTAGACTTATCAGAGTTTTACTTCAAATATCTAAATAAAATCAAGAACTTTTTAAATTCCTAGAGTCTTAAAACATAATAATCTTCTACTCTTGGTTGCAAAGCTGCTCTTAACATGGTTCATTCTGAGTTCCAAGTCTGAGTGCTGTAACCACAATGAACACGACTTGAAAAAGATTTGTAATTTTGTTGGATCGCGGAATTTTTCACCGCCAGAATTATTCAGTGTTATTTTTTTTTTGTTGTTTATTCGGGAAACTTTAAGTACGTCGAAAAGGTCGAAAGCGTTAAAAGTTAATAAGCACATCAATAATATGGACATGGGCGGTTCGCAGTTACAAAATAAGGTCTTTAGGTATTACATTGCTAATAATTTGTATATGTAGGAACACGGTACATAGACTTGGTACCAACAGAAGGGTACACGTCTACTGGGTTTGCGGCACCAGGGGGTATAATGTGACGAAGTGGCTGACGAATTTGCGAGACGGGGGGTTTAATTACCGTATAACAGAGTGATTGTCATTCCAGTTCCAATTCGTAATATTAAGATGGACAGGGCTGGGCAGTATTTTAAATACATGTATTTGAAATACGTATTTAAAATACAAATTCGTATTTTGTATTTGTATTTTAAATACATGACGTGCAAGTATTTTGTATTTTAAATATATAAAAATGGGAGTATTTTTTATTTGAAAAACAAAGTTTACAAAATATATTTTGTCAGTTTATTGATGGTTGTTTGTATTTTGATCTCCCAAAAACTAGAATCCCTAAAAAACGTAACTATCAGAATATGGAAATATCAGAAGAAGATGCACCAATAAAGAAGACGATGATATAGTTGTTTTTGTAGATAGGAATGATGGTGAATCTAGGACATCAAATTTGGAATTTGTCAGTTTCCTCAGTGACAAGAGCAAAGGGATTATCACTCTTGACAGCTATCCAAATATAAAAAGAGTATTATTAGAATTTAATACAAGATTGTGGTCATAAGGACCTGTATAAAGATTATTTTCTTCAGCAGGTTTTATTCATTAGTTTTAGGTACCTTATGTATTTTTTTGGTTTGAATAGAAATGGTGTATTTCGTATTTTAAATACATACCTACATGTAAATGATGTGGTAGTATTTTATATTGTGTATTTGAAATACGTACAATAAATGGAGTATTTTGTATTTTACTCTACTCTACTCTACTCTACTCTACTCTACTCTACTCTACTCTACTCTACTCTGCTCTACTCTACTCTACTCTACTCTACTCTGCTCTACTCTACTCTACTCTACTCTACTCTACTCTACTCTACTCTACTCTACTCTACTCTACTCTACTCTACTCTACTCTACTCTACTCTACTCTACTCTACTCTACTCTACTCTACTCTACTCTACTCTACTCTACTCTACTCTACTCTACTCTACTCTACTCTACTCTACTCTACTCTACTCTACTCTACTCTACTCTACTCTACTCTACTCTACTCTACTCTACTCTACTCTACTCTACTCTACTCTACTCTACTCTACTCTACTCTACTCTACTCTACTCTACTCTACTCTACTCTACTCTACTCTACTCTACTCTACTCTACTCTACTCTACTCTACTCTACTCTACTCTACTCTACTCTACTCTACTCTACTCTACTCTACTCTACTCTACTCTACTCTACTCTACTCTACTCTACTCTACTCTACTCTACTCTACTCTACTCTACTCTACTCTACTCTACTCTACTCTACTCTACTCTACTCTACTCTACTCTACTCTACTCTACTCTACTCTACTCTACTCTACTCTACTCTACTCTACTCTACTCTACTCTACTCTACTCTACTCTACTCTACTCTACTCTACTCTACTCTACTCTACTCTACTCTACTCTACTCTACTCTACTCTACTCTACTCTACTCTACTCTACTCTACTCTACTCTACTCTACTCTACTCTACTCTACTCTACTCTACTCTACTCTACTCTACTCTACTCTACTCTACTCTACTTTACTCTACTCTACTATACATAGAAATTCTATTGAAGTTTGGGGAAACACCAAAACGTGCAGTGTGTTATGGGAGATCGTATGATCCAGAATCGACTGAAATTCTATATCACTACCGAGAGGGGACTGTAGACTTCTGGTAGGCTTTAAAACGGGTCACTGTTAGACGGCAGTATACGCCAAAAGGGCGGGGTAACTGACTAGTGGTAATTGTAGATTCTGAGGGGCACCAGGGGAAACAGAGACTGGGAAGCACACACTATACGACTGTCCGGAACTTATGCGCTCCGGAGCGAACTGTCTGGTAAATCATTACTTTCAATATCTAGGAGAATTCTCGGGAATTGGACTTTTGAGACTCCTAGCATTCGCCAAGAGGGTGTGGAGTACACTAGGTATCATCACATCGAAATAACCGTTTCAAGTGGGGTTGTCGTATAATGTGGTAAAGTTAGGGAACAACAAGTTATATGCGGGCCACCTAACCTAACCTAGTTTGAATATATGAATATGTATATTTAGCAACAGGTTGTAGGGGTTTCTGGAGCTGGAAGACAAAGTCACTGATCAATGTCTTTTAATAACAATGTCTTTTAAAACATAAAGTCAATAATAGTTTTATTACTTGGATCTCTTGTACCGCGCACAGACCCGTTCGAATTTTGAACAATTAAGCCAGGGTTTTTGGCAATTAGAGCTGACTGTTTTAAATTAAGTGAATCAAACTTAATGAGTCAAAACTTAGTTGCAGTCATCGAACAACACGTTATTATGACTCAATTTGTAGTTAAAATCCGAAACGTTTGAAATTTTGAATGTAATATTATATACCAAAGATTTCATCAGTCAACCGTCAACCACAGCCACATCAAACAGTGATGGCTTCGTCTGTCTGTAAAGATGAACTTTCTGATTTTGCCTTCACTCCTATTACAAAAATTATTTCCACTGCCTTTCGGTATACCAATAACACATAAACCACCGTCTGCTGTAAACGTTTAAAACATATTCTATCTGCAACATTAATATTTAAATACTCATAAACAACTTATTTACAAGTCTTTAAAATTGAGCCTAACTATCTTTTAACGCCTGAATTTTAAAATATGTATTTCTCCCCCCAACTAATCAGGCAGACATCTTTAAAACATCTTAAATATTTATCTTGGAAAGAGCTTTAGAAAATTTAACATAATTTACGCTTTTTTTACTTTTCATCTTCTATTCAGCAAACAACTTACTGCCCCATCCCCAAGAAGTCACTGGAACCCCTCAAAAGTTGTCTGCCTTTTTTCTTGCACCTAAACCCTCCCCAGACTCACTAAGCAAACATTAGAAATTAGCACACTTTATATTTCTTTTGTGTTTGAATTCTAAATTAACGGAAAATGCGAGAGTGTAAAAGTATGCGTAAGAGTGTGTCAATGCGAGAGTGAGTATGTGTGTGTGTGTATTTGTAATGACATTTAGATAATTGGATTGTGTAAAAAGTATGCTTGGAAACGTAATGAAATCGAAACGCACCCGTATAGACATACGTTCAACATTCTGTAGAAGCGAAAGAAATGCGTGAAATATCGATTAGATTTGAGTTTGTTGTTTCCTATATCTGCGCTGGCATTTGGGGTGAGAAAGGGCCAACATTTTTTGTTGTACCATGTCTGTACTCGTTTGCTTAAAAAAAAGCTTTACATTCGTTTACATGCATTTACATTTGAACAGAACGTGGATGGGACAAAAAGTTGGGTAGTCATGTAAAAGCAGAGAGGAAAATTTGAGAGTGACAGAGAAAGAGAGTGAAAGAACATGATGGTTTTAAGAACTCATTAACAGGTTAGGTTATGAACGTTGTTAGACAAATGTTTTAGACAAAAAGTACTTTCTGTTGCCATCATCCAGACAATTGACACAAAAGTACGTCAGAGACTATAAGAGTTTTTCATTCAATTGTCCCTTATGTATATGTTGAGTGTGGTCAATGGGCCTGAGACGGTGCGATTTTAACACAGAACACTAACCCATATTGATTTGAAGGAGTCAAGGCTTGACATCATAGCGTTATGATAACACTGCGGAACAGTCATTTTGCGGTCTGGAATGTGATTGCAAATTTTTACTAATTTGAGGTCGCTGATTTCAAATCTAATCTCCGTTTTTCTCTATCAGCTCTACATTTTGAGATATACCGTTATGTTCCAATAAACTTGAAAACTATTAACCATATTCAGTTAAAAAACACCGAAAATCGGCAACAATATTATCTTTAATATTGTTTTTTAATTTGCCCTGTAGTTTCAAAGAATCGTTGAATTTTTGAAAAAAAGAACATTTTTAAAAAAAAAATCTAATGTTTTGTTTTTTAAAAATTCGTAAAAAAAGAAAAAAAAATTTTTTTGGCCTAAATAAAATTTAGCTTAACATATTTCGAATGAAATGAATTTTATTATATTGTAATCGGTGCACAACTTTTGATTTTTTCACAATTTACTGAGAAAACTGAATTTCCATTTTGGCGTGTCGTGATATTTGTATTACAAAATGTAAAAAAAAAAATTAAATGAAGAAGTCAAATATGTAAAAAGGGTTTTTACATATACAAAGTAATGAAGTAGCACTTTAGTCAGAAAAAAAATTACAGCAATCGACGCTTAGGATTTGTAGATATAAGCAAAAATATGCGCTGGCGTGACGTTAAAAAATCGGAAGTGGTTTTTGACTTGCATTACAAAACTGAATAAGACTGCGAACTGAGCATGACTTTTTGTATTAAACCTTTTTTAGTAAACTTTGGACCTTTTAAGATTTATTTTTCAAGCTTTTAAATTTAAAAAGCTTTGCTCGTTTTAAGGTACATATGGGCATTTTCAGCGAAAAGTCTACTTTCTTTTTAATGTGACTCCAGAATGCAAATAAGGTTGCATTTTCGGACCATGTCGTTCAACCGTTATTCCTTTTGTAACTAAATGTAGAGCTGATTGCGCTTTACACCAAAAAATAAAAAAGTAAACTATACATATAAAATTTTTTGAGAAGCAATTAAAATTATTTCTGGCGTTACGTTACAAAAAGTAGACTTTTCGCTGGAACTGCCCATATCGATTTCCAAACAAAAGGAAAAAACGTACATGACACAAGCATATTTTATTTTAATATCCTTAGCTAATCCTTGTCTGCCAGAAACCAGAGTGTCTAGCGGGAATCGAACCCAAAACACCGGTGCTGATAGACTAGTTCAAGAAAATTTCTTCGTAATGCTTTCTGCTATAATTTTAGGTTTTGTAACAATTAATGTACAAGGTGGCGCAAAAGTTGTTTGGGTTTGGATAGTGAAGAATAAAGTTTCTTTTGAGGAGATATGTTCTCGCATCCCTGACAGATATTCTCTTGTAGGATTTAGTTCTGTTGACTCATTAGTTTAAGAAACCCTACAATAGGAAGTCTGGCCTTGCCGGCCAGTGCAAATCACCAAAAACGAGAGATAATGCGACCCGTAAATGCAGCACTCAGAAAATCGACAGAATTATTTCGAGTTCTTAAGGAATATTAAGCTCCAATTTTTAGACGTATAGTTTGTATCTGTTTACTTCACAAATATGTATTTAAAAAATCGTTGACTATTGGAAAGATTTTCAAAAAACATTTTTGGACCAGCCTAAAAAATAAACAAAAGTGGCATACGGGCATGTTCAGACAATCGCAAAACGCGTTACGCTTGCGATTCTGATTTGAAATTGTCTAAAAGGTGTTCTGTAAATTGCATTCGCAAGAAGTTTGGCGACTTCATGCTGCAAAATTATGCTGAAAATATCTCGAATATTTTTAAAAAACTATAGCAGATCGCAAGCATAACGCAAGATTTTCAGAACACCATAAAATAAATCTGGCGTTTTGCGAATGTTAGAACATGGCCGATAGTTTTATTATTTGTCAAAATTAGACTTAATTTTATATTATTATTTAAATACACATATTAATTGCTTCAAAATGTGTAAGGAAACCTCAAATCCCCAGATTTTAAGCAGAAAAATAAAGATTAGGGTTCGAAAATCTCCATTATTCGATTCTTTTTAATCATGTTGGGAGGACAAAAAGTTGATTTTTATTAAACATTTTTGTATAACAAAAAGAATATACTCAAACCTCCGTTGGTAGATGTTGTTTTTAATCCGATCAGTAAGTCGATTTTGAAGTTTTAAAGTTGCTCTAATCGAACGAATCACACTCAAAACGATGTAAAACGGTTTAAAGACGTTTGTATAAAGCTGATCAGTAGAACAATTGTCTAAAACTTCCTAAATGAGTCATGTTCAGGACTGAGTCTTGAAGATTTGTAAAGACTCACTTTTAATTTGTGAAAATCAAATCGTTAAGAAAAAAATATCTGTACTGAATATTTTTCAATAAAATACGTACTTAACAAATTCTAAATACAATTTAATTTGTCCCACAGACAACCCCTTAAATTGTACTTTTCTCATCCCTGACCCATTTAGTCTCCGCAACGAGAACTAAGTACAGTACACTTTTTTTTTGTATACAAAGAAATGTATTCTTGTTTATTTTTGTTTTCATTTTACTTTGGCGGGAAGTTTTTCATTAATGTTTCTGCTCTGTTGTACAGTCTTACTATAGTACTCGTAGTACGACTACAAGTATTCAACGAGTAATTGTTCTGATTTATTTTTGTGGGCCATTTGAATTGGGGGTTGGGTAGAGAGCGACAATGTTTGTAACATCAGGTTATTGAACAGGTATAAATATAATAAAAAAAGAACATATAAATATGTAGCCGAATATGCGTAAATGTGAACAAATAGATTTGTAAATACTGTTTTTTTTTTAAATTTACCAAAAAAAACTTTTGATTATTTATAAATGACTTACAAGGAGGAAATGCACAAGGGAGTGAGCGCAAGCAAACACGTGAGTGAAGTTTCAGGCCGCGTGTTAAACGTCCAAATTAATTTCTGAATTTTTCTTATCTTGAATCGGTTTATTGATAGGTATTTTTGTAAATAAACTTTACATTTTTTGTGGGAAGATTATTGAAATTTGTATTTATGAATGAATTTTTTATTTATTTTTATTTTTGAAATTGATAAGAAAATTGTTGATCGTTCTACAGTGTACCAGCAGGGCATTTGTTGCGCTTAAGAATAAGACATAATTATTTTTATGATATTTCAATGTTGATCTATCTCGTGCCTTACAGAACCTCTATTACAAATTGCCGAAATTGAAAATTCATATGATTTAAATTCAAATTCAGATCTTAAAATTATTTGAGTTAATGTTAGAGACGTTGTAACGAGTTCTATCACAAGCAAAATTATTGTGGTACTTATAAAAAAAAAAAAGATTTTCACAATCAAAGAACCATTCATATAGCCTTATCAAATTCAACGTGATCTATTTGTGAAACTTTTTTTGCAAACTTAAAACTGTTAAAAACGCCTTCTCATTTCTCTAATGCAGTTGAGTTACGTTACAGAGAAGGCTTCGCCGAACGTAATTCCAAAAACACGGCGTTTTGTTTCTTTGAGAAGCCTAATTGTAGTTCTGCTTTGATGTACAAGAGCTTTCGTGGAAAATTGCGAAAACAAGTCGAAACAGAAGACGATTTTTTTCCGGCTTTTTGCTGAAGAAACCCCGAAATATGCTCAATATAAAAAAAAAGATTTTTGTTTAATTTCACACAGGAAAAATTCTCGCTGATTAAGTGTTCAATATAACTGCAGAAATTGTTGTAAATAGTTATGAAAAAACATTTAATTGTGTACTATTATTTTGTTTACTGGTGCAAATTTAATTTATTATGTAATTAATATCAAACATTTTTAAATTGAAATTAATTTTTTTCTATGTATAGTCGATGACTTGATCCAGGAAACGAGGTACATGAAAAAGACATTTGAATTTCATAAATTATGTTGCAAGCTATTTGGAATCACAGTAAGAGCGAAAAAATGTCGAAAGGATATAAAGAGGCCATGCTATTCGAAACTTGTACCTGCATTCGCATTGGTCTTGCTATAAATCCCAAAAACTAAATAGAAATCTACTTTTCGGTTAAATCCAGTCGAGTTTCGTTTCCTCAATGCAAGACTTGAGCTCTGAACTTGTGTAGTATATGGCAGGCATTACAGAAGCTTATCTATCCTTCAATCGAAAAATGTTAGTGTGTTTAAAAGGTTGTGATTTTAACACGAAAGACAAAGGCCTCCCTGGTAAGCATAAATCCATTAAAATTATTGTCTAACAGGCCTGTTCTGAAAATCTTATGGCCCTTTTTAAATCACACGTGTGATGTTTTGGTGTTCCGTTTTTGTGTATTATTTTGTGATCTGCAATTGCCGAAAACACACCAAGAAACACAAAAACGGGATGACTTTCAGAACCCCACAAAATTACACTTGTGATGCGTAATATACTATCTTGAAAACGCTCGGCCTCATGTTCCGAAATCTGTTTAAACTATTAAGAAAAAATTAGCTGCAAGTTTTGCCTTACGCTCCTTAAAGACCTTGTCTTGTCAAAATATAATTTGTTTAGTTCAAAGCAAAAAGCTCTCACTGAAATACGCTTAGCTTTAGAACAGGGTATTTGAAATGTTAGCAGAAAGATAGACGAATAATACTTAAAATAACTTTATATTGTACCAATAGTTGACCACAAAGGCTTTCAATTTGCAAAAGTCTTGTACTTAAGCTGAGCACCTAAAATTTTATAATAAAATATTGTACAGTAGAATTGCGAAAAAGTTAACGAAAACGTCCAAAGGGCTTTTAACTTTTTCGAACTATTAACTTTTCTAAACGAGCTTAGATTTGAAAAATATACAATAATAAACAGGGATCTTTCAGAAATAATACACTTAACTTATTCCAATGGCTTAGTTTTCATAATTACAAAAAATAAACTCAGATTTTTCATATTTATTCGCCACAGCCTCGAAAATTTCAAACATTTTTTTCTAATTTTTAAGATCTTGAATCCAACGCTGGTTTTTCGATGTTTTTTTATCAAAACTTTCAGAAAAGTTAACTAAAATTTAACTTTTTAGAGCGACTCAGGCACGCTAAAATTCGGTTAACTTATCCGCGAGATTAACTTTTCCGAGAGATAACTTTTTCGCGATTCTGCTGTATTTGAAAAAAAAAATTACAATTCTATAGAAAATTTATTCACAGACATTATAGCATGGTAAAAATATAAGTTGTATTACAGGAACTAAAACGAAGCATCCGTTTTCCGTTCAACCGAATGCCTGCATGGCTGAAGTCGTCATTAACGACAATATTACATTCGCAACTGGTGGATAACATGATTAGACAAATATTTTTTAATTTAATCCCAAAGTAGTATTTTCAACGGTTTTCCAATTCGATTTACTGCCACAGCCAAACAATTTTGAATATTTTATAGTTTAAATATTTGTTGGGGGTGTACAGTGTTTCTGTAAATTGAAGGAATTCATAGTGAAATACCATGACAGCAAATGTCCTTGATAAACAGTAATGGAAATTATATTTTATACATTTTGCAAATTATATAAAGTTTGGTGTGGAGAAATTTATACTTAAGTTAAAAGATGAAATTAACATTAAAGTAAAAAAATGGGAATATTTTTTTTAATTAAAATTACAAAAAATCCCGATTTCAAGCAAAAGAAAATAACTTTAATTTCTTTAATTTAAATCTGTAACTTTGTGGAAGTTTACACTATGATCTCTTTACAATGACTAACAGACATTGGGTTTCCAATGCTTTTCAGATGGTGATTTAAACGTTGAAAGCAAATAACGATGTTTACTTTTGTTTGAAAGAAATTAATTTGGATACCACAAACAGAAGCAGAAAGACTTCTAACGCCTATTGTATATCGGTAATACTGACTCAAAGATGCAAAGCTTAAGGATTTTTAGATAAAATTATTCCTTTAAGTAAAGAATTTTTCTACTGCAACTATCTACAAAACAAATTGAAAATTTTATGGTGGACCCACTGTTTATCCACTGTTACAACTTAAGGCTTATTTGGCAAATTATCTAGAATCTTGAATATATAAGTTTGACTTTTGGAGCCTGATAAACATTTCAACAAGCAATCCTTTAGGTTTACGTAAAGTTATACAGTCATCCGGTTCTAACTGCAAAAGATTTTAATTATTCGATCCCTCTGTAATTCTCAAAAAGTTAAATCACAGCTTACAAACACATGAAGAATGTATGCGTTTAGCCTTCTTACATTGTAATCAAATCAACATTTATATAAAGCTAAAATCTGCCTACTCAGTAAAAGAAAAGCACCCCGGCCATGAGGGCCACGTGGGCAACGAAAGGGCTGACTGCTTCGCAAACAGGGACGCTTGTAACTCATTTATCTAAACCTAAACCTTTCGTTGTCGTCCCTGCTGATCACATTAGGGGCCAATCCAGACATGGTACGAACATGAATTCTTTCACACAGGGACGTCCTTTGCAGAGTTAAGACAGTCTAAAAAATGGATGACCCTCTCCCGCTGAGAGAGGGAACTTAGACTAAATGTTGGCCTATTTAAGGGGCACTGTGTTCTAAGATACCAAGAGTTTATAATGGGTAATGTTAATACCAAGTTTTGAAAATGTTGTGGGACTGATGATGAAACGTAAAATATCAGCTCCGGTGGCACTTCTCGGAGGGCGAATCATGAGCCCAACTATAATTTATGATATTTTACCGGGCAAGATAATGGGCTTTATACGTAGCCTGAACCTGATATGCTGCTTATGGCATTCTACATGCATACATAGTTACAAAAGAAAAGCATTAAGTAAAGACAGTGCCGGATACTGACTCTAAGGGCTCCTTCTTATATTCCCTTTAACAAACTCTACAAAAGTCATTAAAATGAGGATTGAGTTTTCACATGAGAACAACAGTACTTTTCAAAAGACCGTCAATACGGCACAGAGCTTAGAAAACTATGCTGGTTAAATAACTAACAACACGAGAGCGTGGAGACTTTTTACGATTGGTCAATGTCTTATACTACTATTTTCACACTTGGGTTTTTAAACGCGTTTTAGAAAAATCTTGATTTAGCTAATCAAAGCCGTTCACATTATATTTTAGATGATTTAGATGACAGTTGATCAAGAAAAAACACATCAAACAAATTTATATTTCTCTAAAGTATTAAAAAATTTATAAAAATACTTTAATAAAGTTATCAGAAGATTATTTTAAACATATTCATGATGCAATTGTGAAAATTTATGAATTATTTAAGAATAAATCGTGATCGGTTGTTCACGTGAGTGGTACGTTCATGATGGCCGATTGTACATTATACTCAGATTGAGGTATGTTCAGAGAATTCTATGTGATTATTGAAGTGATTTAGTTGTAATCATGTCGAATTAAAGTGATAAGCAAATCTTTTCAATAAATGGGTAATTAGCTCGTTTTTGATGTGATAAGAGCTTAATCACTTTCACTTTAATCACCCAGTTGAACTGCAATTGTATTCTCAGATGTATCAGATATTAACATTTATGTAAGTGAGATTGCCTTATCATCCCGTTTAGAAGCTCTCGAAATGCACAAACTAAAAAATAAAAACAAAATTAAATCCCACAGCATAAAGAAAAACGAAATTTTTTTTATTGTAAACAACTAAATTCTAGTCAGATCATTAGAGGAGAGAACAACGGTGAAGTGCCAGTAAAAAAACATAAATAAAAAGGATTAATGAAAAGCTTTATTTCTTCCAGCTTAGACCTTGGCCTATCTGACTTCCGATTGATTCGATCACTTTAATGCAACCTGGTTAAAATACATGCCACTATAGGTTTTTTAGTTTTACCCATGCCGGTTATTTTAAATTGTCCATCTTTCGGATATCGAATAAACCGGTTATTTTGGCAAATTAAACCGGTTATTTTAATAATGTGTAATTTTAATTCGTTTTCCGTAGTTTTGTTGTAAATTCACCCGAAATTTAAGTATTTTTCTTAAGTATTAACTTAAGCTTTCTTTGAAGAGTGTCAAAACAAAATGTAACAAAAGTCAAAACACATTATGAACGATGTTAAAACAAAGTGTTTATAAAAGCATGTGTTCTTGTAAAAGAAAAAAGAAACAAGTCAAAATAATACAAAAAAATGTTCAGCTTGAAAGGTAAATAGCGATTTGTGTGAGAGTATTCTAAATGCTAAATATATTTTGATAAAGATGTCATCTCTGAAGATATTACGAACGGAATTTGGGAGACAAAGGGTGCTTGAAGTGTCCTGAAACAGAGATGCCAACAATTCAATGGCAAAACGTTCCGACCGTGCAGCCAAAAAGAGCTAAAAAGTGCTAAATGAAAAAATTAAGGACTGTTCTGTTTTAAATCCATTTATTATTCATTTTTGTACTTCAAACTCATTTATATTAAAAAAAATATGTACTTAAAAATTGTATACAAATATTTACAATACAAATAGAATTAAAAATATGAACAGTCATTTTCAAAAAGTGTTAAATTCTTCTTCAGGTTTTTATAAAAAATGTTGACTTTTTATATGTTTCAATTGAATTTATTTTTACAAACATGCTGGCTTCGCAAAGGTTATCCATTGCTAAAAAATGGCGTATATAAAGCAAGATTTGCGATGCAATTTACGTTTCTGTCGGAACATCTGGCGAAAATAATATAAATTTGGTTAAGAAAATAAAAATGTTAACCTTTTATTATTGAATTTTAATATTTGCATAAAGCTTTTGAAGAATCTGTTGTTGGTTTAATCCATCTTTCAAACACAGGATTTGATTCCCAAGCCTTTCTATTGACCGAAGCAAAAAATGTGTACACATATAAAATTGAACTAAAGACGAAACAAGAGAAGCTAAAACCGGAAGTAGTTACTGATAGATGTTAAAATTGTCAAACGTTACAATATCACGTTTGAAAAGATTCTGTGTTAGATCTTCTTAAAAAAGGGCTAAGCGAAAAAATTACGAGCTGGGAGTAATTAAAAAGAGCTAAATCTAGCCCCATAATAGCTAAGTTGGCATCACTGTCCTGAAATGATAAGTTGTAAACAAGTTGTCCACAAGCCTGACATAAATATGTGCCAAATAAAATTTGACTCCAAGATTTCGTTTAAATGTGCTAAAGTCCCATTTCATACTATTGATAAACTGGCTTTTATTGTTGATGGGATAACCTATTCCTATGCGCATTTCACTGAAAGCTTGGATCCGATCATCAGGAAACTTCATCCAAAGATTTTAGAAAAATTAAAGATATTATACAAATAAAACGGTTAAGCGAATTATAGGTTTCGCTTCAACTCGCTAAAACAGATTAAACGAGCAATAAGAGACGATAAAAGAATGTATGTGGATAATATGGCAGCACA
The DNA here is from genome assembly GCA_949318255.1 of Pollenia labialis. Lineage (NCBI taxonomy): Eukaryota > Metazoa > Arthropoda > Insecta > Diptera > Polleniidae > Pollenia > Pollenia labialis. The sequence continues at coordinate 84,440,789 of OX439140.1, forward strand.
GGCAGAAAACGCTGCCGCTCTATCTAATATGAAAGACCTTTTTACTTTAACCAAGGAAATTGCGGGAGTAGCTAGTAGAAAAAACAAGCCAGTAAAAGATTTAAACGGTGGATTGTTAACAAATGTTGACGATTAACTGAAGCGTTGGAAGGAGCATTTCGAGAGTGTCCTTAACATAGAACGACAAGAAGTTTGCCCAAAACAAATGTTAACCTTCTGCAAATAAGAACAGATAAACCATCTGCAAACGAAATAATTGACGCTATTAAGAGTATGAAAAATGGAAAGGCAGCAGGTAGTGATAATATCCCAGCAGAAGTTCTAAAGTGTAACCCTGAACAGTTTGCCGCCATTCTTCATCCTCTGTTTTGTAAAATTTGGATATCACAAACTTTTCCTTCGGATTGGCAACAAGGAACAATCGTATAGTTGTATAAAAAAGGCGATGCCACAGATTGTAACAACTGGAGAGGCATTACTATACTCTCGTCTGTTATGAAAATTTTTATGAAGGTTATACTGGAACGAATGGTGATACATATTGATGAAAAGCTACGTCGTGAACAAGCTGGTTTTCGTGCAAACCGATCATGCGTCGACCAAATAAACACGCTTAGAATAATAATCGAACAGTCCTTAGAAATGAGATCCCCGTTATATACACTATGAAAAAGCCTTTGACTCAATAAGTAGAGAATGTACATGGGCAGAACTACGAAACATCGGTGTGCCAGACAAAATCATTTCACTAATTCGCGGTAGTTATGCTGGTTTTCAAAGTTATGTTCTTCACTGCGGTAAAATGTCTTTGCCATTTCAATCCTTATCTGGTGTCAGGCAAGGATGTTTGCTTTCATCCCTACTATTTCTGATTGTAATAGATGCGGTTTCAAGGCGCGCAACAGAAAGTAAACCTCGTGGTATTATTTGGAACCCAGTTAATCCAAACGAAAGGTTAGAGTCACTCGACTACGCAGGCGACAAATGCGAACTCGCACATAGGCGTAGTGATATGCAAGAAAAGCTAAACGATCTGGCGGCTGAATCTTCAAAAGTTGGACTTAAAATCAACATTTCTAAAACTAAAGACATGAGAATAAACGTAAACACCAATGAAAACCTTACACTCCATGGAACCGAAATAGAAAAAGTACAAGAATACCAGTACCTGGGCAGCATAGTTACTGAAGAAGGAGGCACAGAGAAGGATGTAGATGTCCGAACAAGAAAAGCACTTTGAGCATACACAACACTGCATAGAGTTTGGAATAACAATATGTACAGCACAGCAACAAAAATCAAGGTTTTTAAATCATGTGTACTGTCAGTTCTGCTGTATGGTTGCGAAACTTGGTACGTAGTAGATGAAATACAAAACAAACTCCGAGTTTTTGTTTATCGGTGTCTACGAAGAATTTTGAAAATTTGTTGGCCGAATCGTATTTCCAATGTAGAGCTATGGAACCGCTCAAATTTTAGAGACGTCAACATCGAGATACGCCGAAGAAAGTTCGGGTGGATTGGCCATACGCTACGAAAACCACCCACTGAAATATGTCACCAAGCTCTCTCCTACAACCCCCAAGGTTCAAGAAGACCTGGTCGCCCAAAAACAACCTGGAGAAGGTCGACACTTAATGAGATTAATAGTTCATCCGAAGATAGAAACTACAACAACATAGGAGAACTTCGAGATGCACCGTCTAGAAGAGAAAGATGGAAGATATTTATAGACAGCCTATGCCCAGTATAGAGGCAGTTCCTTCATCATCAAGAACAAGGCTTATTATTATTTTTATTATTTGCAAGACATAATAAATAAAATTAACAAAAAGAAAAACAGCGAGAATGTTTTTGTACTACAATGTTATGTATCTATCGCGCATTTGCTGCAACGTCGTCGTAACTGAAAAAATTTAATTTTGGAGTAATTGATGCAGAATTGTTCTCCATGTTTTTCTTTAAATTGTGTATGAAATTTATCTTTATATCTTAAAAGTGGTGCGAGCAAATCAAATACTTTAAACAAGTTTATTTCGAAGTGTTTTTTTTGAGTTATGACGACCTTGCAGCAAACGGGCGATATACATAAGTTGTTACCTCATTTATCATTTAATCTTTTACTCGAATAAATTAATGACAAAATAACATTTTTTAATATTTCTTGGTCACAAGAAAGCTTTTGTTTAAACAGAAAACACTAATAAGTAATATGGGTGAAGGTTATTTACGACCAAAAGTTAAGTGATGGTGATGGTTATTTCAAATATAATTGAAATGCGTTACTAATACTAGAAACATTTATTTAGTTTTCCATTTCAAATGAAAAACTCAGCATAACAAAGAACATTTACATTTTAAAATTCAAGTACTAGAGCTACAAAACGCTTGTCATTGAAATACATTGTGTTTGAGTGTCAGTAGGCGTCGCTGTTTACAAGTGTCCTTTAAACTAATGCACGTCTACATTTAACCAAAGTAACTTTTAATTTGTTTATGTAACAATACATTTATATTTAAACAATAAATAACGACTGATATCGTTCAACTGTTAAAATCAAATAAATTAAATTTTAAAATTAACATAATGGAGTATTTTCACTTTCCTTAAGTGGCGCTACTTAAGAAAAGCAGAAAATTTATAAATAAATATTTTAGAACTTAAAAAAAGATGGATACTCCGTATTTTTTAAGGACAGAAACCAATCATTGAAGCTTTATCGTGATGCATAATTAGAACTTGTTGGAAAGTGGCATAATTCAAAACTTTTTTGTTTCAGTTTGTAATACACAGAACCAGAAATCTTTGTGACCACATTCCTATTATAGTTTGCTCTTTGGACTGCAATAACAGATCCATGAAAAGGTTGGTCCAACCAAAATACACGATGTTAATTGTGAGCCAAACCTTAACGTCAAGTTCTTTGCCCAACTTAATTTGACATTTTATTGGTTTAGTGTTTGAAAAATTCAACCTTGAAGAGGTACACAATTGAGCAGAGTGTTGAAGTCTTTTACGAAAATGGGCGTTCAAATCAAAATGCATTTCGTGCACTTCATGATTTTTTTGGTCAGAATAATTGATCAAGAGTGCCCAAAATCAGAAGAATTGTGCGCAAGCTTCAGCAAACTGGGTCTGTAGGAAATGGGAGTTTGTGACAGTTTGTTGCGGTTTATGAGCCGGCGGCATCATCGAATCTATGACATAATTGTCTATAATAATAAAAAATATTAAGATAATTCTTTGAAAACATTTTGTTTTATTTACAATTAGCATCGTGCATTATGGCTGGACCACCCTTTAGTATCTTATTTCCTTGCGTTTCAATAAAACCCAATGCGTTTAAATTTCTTGTTATTTTTCTTCTAACAATTCTTCCTGGACTTCTTAAAATTGACGCGGAGTTTTACGCACTACTTCTTTATTATCTTTTTGTCATACATTCTTTATTTTCGCATTTAAAATCTTATCTTTCTAGCATCGAAACCGATCTTTATCGCTAATGATGGATACTTTTGGAAAATATTGATTCGTTAATAGAATATCACTTGTGAAAACATCACTAAGCAAACTTCCACAACTTTTCTTGTACAGCCAATAGAACTTCAAATTGTAAAAAATTGCACAAAACCTTGAATTTTAATAAAAAAAAAAATCCTTTTTTTGACTTCACGTAGCCCCTCAATCAAACTGACCTTAAAATAATATAAAAATAGCTCGTACTTTTTCGATCTTACGAACAACATGGACGCACCCGAACGAAATAGGCCAAACAAATATGTGTGTACAAGAAATTTTTTTTGTTTGTTACACCATTTCTCTTTTTAATAACTCTACATTGTCATTGTTAGATGTTTTCTGATGTCGATCATGTTATTTTAGGCTCTTTTTTACTTTCTTTAAAGAAAAAAAGCCCATAATACCTAATAAAACTGCACAACAAATTTGAACTTTTTTGTAATAGCATTTAAGCTTTGTTCACAACTAGAGCAACACTTGCGTTTTTTCTTCTATCTTATTTCTTCCCAAAGTATTTAATATTTCATATATTTTCCTTTAATTTTTCAAACAAAAATATAACAAAAGTTTTTTTGAAAAGTTTAGTCAACTTCTACTTCAGAAACAATTTGTATGAAATTATAATAATTTTATTTAGTTTTGAGTGAAAATTTGAACAAAATGTTCCAACAAATAATTATTAATACGTAATATTGTTCTGGGCAAAATTTGCAAACGGTTTATTTATCTAAAATGTGTGTGAATGCGAAAAAAAATTGTTTCTCTATTGTGAACACGAGTGAAAATGTTGCTGCCTATTGCGAACGCTGTGCCATCAACGTTTTTTCTTTTTTGTATGAAAATCGAAATAAACCTTATTTTATTCGAAATATGTTAAGCTAATGTGCTGTTTTCACAACACAAGTGACTGAACGTGTAGTAAAATTTATATGGAAAACACTCAAAAAACTGACTGACTACACGTTCAGTCACTTGTGTTGTGAAAACAGCACATAAATGTTTTTATACCAAAAGTGTGATTTTTGTCGAATTTTTATTTTTTATGAATTTTTAAACAACAAAAAAAAAATCAGCGACCTCAAATAACTAAGTAAAAGTTTCCAATCAAAATCCAGACCGCAAAATGACTGTTTCGCAGTGTAATTTTTTAAAAATCCTAAGATTTTAAAAGTACATATTTTGATATTATTCAAATGTGTATTCTAAAGTGCTGTTTTCACAACACAAGTGACTGAACACTAAAAAAACTGAGTGCTTTTCATATAAATTTTACTACACGTTCAGTCACTTGTGTTGTGAAGACAGCACATAAGTCAAATTACAATCCTCAAAAGCTTTTATACTTTAATAGTGTTATTCCTTCAATATTTTCCAGGAATATTTTGTATGCACTATCAGAATACACATTTGAGTAGTATCAAAATTTGTATAATAATATGTTACTCAACATGAGAACTAAATTCCCAGATTTTAAAAGTATTTTCTAATTTAAAGATCTTAAATCTACATTAGTCGTGACTCGAAAGCAATTTTATGTGTTGTTTTCACAACACAAGTGACTGAACGTGTAGTAAAATTTATATGGAAAACACTAACAAAACTGAGTGCTTTTCATATAAATTTTACTACACGTTCAGTCACTTGTGTTGTGAAAATAGCACATTATTTCTAGTTCTTTTAATTTATACTGAACTAGAAATAAAATTACTTTTGAATTCAAAAAGTATTCGATCACGACTGCCATATAAAGCCCCCTGAAAACAAATCAGATTTAGAGATACGGCATCTAGATATTAAGAAATGAAAATAAACACTTAATATCGCTACTTAGTGTTCGGGTAGGTATATTTGTGGAAAACACAAACGGTTATAGTGTTTGTGTAGAAAATCATTAAAAAAAATAACGTTTCTGTTTTTATCCAACTCTGCATGATGAGAACATTTTATTCCGGTCGGTTTTTTTTAGCCACAAACATCTTTGTGTTTGGTTCAGCTCATTAATGTTCGTTTGTTTCTGTTGTGCGTAGCGCTCTTTAGGCTGGTAAAAAAAAACCAATTTTTTCACAAAAACAAAATACACATACGAAGAAAAAACAAAAAGCCAGCAAAATAATTTTACACAATACATTCATTTTATTTTTCAATTCAATTCAATGTAAAAAAGAAACACTAAAGAACATTAAAATATAATGTTTGTCTACAGGATCACTACAATTGGTTTGCTTTTTAACGAAGATCAGAACACTATAATATTGGACTCTTTCTTAAAAAAAGTTACGAACGGATTTAAGGGTTGTGTTCGTCTACACAAACACTTAAAAAAAATTGATATCGTTCCTGGGTGTGTATGCCGAACGCTAAGCACTGTTTAGAGCGATAGAAACTTTGTAGTAATGTTTTACATGTAATTCTATTAAAATGGAACAAATTCTTTGAATCATTACAATTCTGACAATTTTCTGATAGTGATATTGGGTCAAGATAAGGATCAAAACTAATTCAAATAATTCATTGATTGGTTGTCTTTAGCATTTCTGTTAAAGTTTCCAATTGGGACAAACATAACGTTTAGTAAAGACAATGATAATAAACATACAGCATATACATATAAGAAGGAATTAGGTCACTGTAAAATAATCATGAAAAGAATGAAGAAGCATAATGTTACGTATTTTTTTTTAAACAACATACGTAAATCAAATTTGGTTTTGTTTAAGATAGCAACATTTTCTTTGTCAATTAAATATTCTGTATTTTTAGTATTTTGTTTTCTCTCTATGTCATCTTGTTAAACATTCGAACCCACTGCAACCCCTCTGGTACATTTCAATCTGTATTATGGCAAATGTTGGCCTAAACTCATTACGAAGCGACGAAGGAAAGAAAAAAGTGTATAAATTTAATAATAAAAAATACATTATGACTGTTGTTGTAGTCCATCCATCAAATGTTAAGAGACATTTATTGGTGTTGTTTTGTCGGAAATAGTCTTGGTTTTTCTTTGGCTTTCCTATGCGAGGGATGACAATTGGACATTGAGCACCAGATTGTCATTTGTTTGGATAGTCAAATTTATGTATTGTAATTATTATTCCATTCACATCTAATTTATGGAAATCACCCTCCTCCGCTTTAACGCCTGTGACGTGAAGGAAAAGAAAATGTAAATGCAACACGCTATTAAGGTTGTTATAATGCGGAGGAGGAGGAATTACATTAAGTTTTATATGACTATTTAATGTGTTCTACTAATTTGATGTTATTGAATGAATTGGAAAATAGCATCTTTGGACAAAAGGGATTGCCACATATGGACTGCTTAGTTAGAAAATACATAATACTTTGGGAAAAATAAATTATAAATTCTTTGTGTGTGAGGCTAGAATTTTTTACCAAAAGCTATTTCGTTCCAATTTCTAAAGATATAAAATACAAAAAATATTACTCTAATGTGAGTATAAATAAAGTAAAATTTTGTATTTTTAAAGTGCTTTATATGGAATGTGCTTAATTTTGGTACGATCCCTTTCCTCAGTGTCTTCCCACAGCCAACGGACACTATCAAAACGACAACGGTGTGTTGCCAAAGTTTTCGACTTCGCCAAAAGCAATAACGTGGAATCAAAAACACCACTCAGTCAAATCAAGAACATAATTTTATCAAATTAGGAACGAAAAAGTAAAAATTATAAAAGCTGTCAAATCAAGAAAAATACGTTGTTTACAACTTTGCTTAGTTCTCTAGTTGTATCTTTTGTATGTTTTGTATTAATCGATTAATCCCGCGAGTAATTATTCGAGGCAATAATTTAATCGAGTAATAATCGAACAATTTAATATTATTCGCTTAATCGAAAGATTTCAATTTTGTCTAGTTTATAAATTTAAAAATAAGACCAAAAATTATATCTGAGGCATTTTGACAAAACATCTTAAGTCAAACTTAAAAAGTTGAAAAAATGTTATTTATCATACGAATTTTTATTTAAAAAATATTTTTGTTAACGTTTTTAAAATTTTATATTATTAACGAAATTTTTATTTGATTTTGGCGTATTTTATTTTTAATAAAAATTATTTTTGTCAAAATCCAACAGATATTTTTTAAGAAAAAAATTTTATTAAAAAGCAACAACAATAAAAGAGAAAAACTTTTTGAATAAAAATAGCTTCAAAATTTTAGCTAATTTTCTAAATAACCTTTCAAAAAGAGTTTAAATGTACAGGGTCCGCCAAATAACTTTTTTTTTTTTTGAAAATGCTATAAAAAACTACTGAATATTTTCTTCCGGTTTATAATGCAAAATAATTGCATTCAAATAATAGTACAACGGTGTCAAATCGCAGCTCCGAGGTGGCCAAACGACATCAGCTCTGCGGCTGATAATGCGATCTTCAAAAACTGGGCGCAAAACACCGAGAGTAGCTTCGGCTGTGTGGCACGTAGCGCCGTCCTGTTGAAACCAAATGTTGCCAATATCCTTCTCTTCAATTTTTGTGTACATAAATTCGTTCAACATGGCTATATAACGATCGTCATTGACTGTAACGCCCACTCCTTGTCCATTTTCGAAGAAAAATGTCCCAATTATGCCTCTGGAACAAAATCCGCAACAAACAATGACTCGTTTTGGGTGCAACGGCTTTTCAATGTATGCGTGCGTGTTTTCTGTGACCCAAATGCGACAATTTTGCTTGTTTACATATCCGCCAAGATCAAAATCAGCTTCATCTGAAAAGATGATTTTTTTTTGGCAAAATCGGCATCTTCTGTAAGTTGATCGCAGGCCCACTTAGCGAAGCGAAAACGCATATTTCTCAGCGTTGTTCGAGCGTATACACAACCATATTCGGTCAGTGGAAGGATAAAACTAATTATCTGTCAAATCAGACATGAGCTAAGTGTTACCATTCACGATGGCGGACCTGTTACATATTTCAAACGATTTCTTTCTTTTATTTTGATAAAACTTAATTTAGAAAAGATTCTTTAACTTATCGTTGACGATCATTTCCAAATTCTCTGTTCTTTTTCTTGCCTTTTCTTAAAATTGGTAGTCTTCCATTGTATCACTTCAATCTCTTATTGATTTTTTAACAATTTTAATAATTTTAATCGCCTTATTAATGTGTGGAAGAAGGTTTTTTTCATTCGTCTCAAAAAATCACCTTCTTCATTGGGGTAAAAGTCTGTACTAAACATTCTTAAACATAAATAATTCCCAAACTCTTTGGTTTCAGTCGTGGTACTATATTTTAAAAAATTGTTACTCCTGCGAGTATGGTCCGGAGTTAAGAAACAATAAAAAAGTATTTAAAACGTACCGGCTTGTTTTTTTACATAAAAGAATAAAACTAATGGTGTTTTCTTTTCTGACAATAATGTTCCATGTATGCCCATCCGCACGGGTTTTCGTTCTATTCTAAAAATATATGCAAACATATGAAAAGTTGTCGTTTTCCTTTCTAAATATGTTGCAAAAATAAATGGCAAATTTGTTCCATTTCTTACCCCCAGTTAGTGCCGGTTCACACACGTCAAGTCTGCCTCTTCAAGTCTGAGTTTTTAGGAGAGAGGGGAAAAGAAATGGCATTCTCTTTTTTAAGTATGTACTAAGTACTTTTTTATTAAAGCAAGTATTTTTATATTAACTTTTTCTGGTGTTTGCGTTGTTTTTTGGTTATATTGTGATGAATATAAAAACATTTTGTTTTTCTTTTGCTTTACTTTTATTTAAAAATTTTTAACAGCAGCTGACTTTATTTATTTAAAATCAGTTGTTAACGCTTATTGCAATTCAAAGAAAATTTAGTAGAAACTTTGCATTCAATATTTAACACGTTAAATACACGTTGGTGTTGAGTGTAAAACGTAGCTATTATTTTGTTCCATTGCAATTTAGAAAAATTTATCACTTCACAAGGGTGCTTATAACCTGATAAATATATTACACAATCCTATGTTAATGAACAAGCTCGAGGCCACTTAACATAGGATTGGAAATTTAAAGGCCGAATAAAGATAATAATATTTATATTACACAATTATAATTTATTATTATTTTTTAGAAAAGAAAACACCATAATACTGTGAAAAAACATATTTTTTTTAATCGATTAATCGACATAAGTTATTCTTTAACCGAAAATAAGCAATTTTAAATTATTCGAACAGTTAATCGCCCAAAATAATTCGATTTATCGAAAAACGGTTAATCGATTAAATACCCTAGTGAGTACGTATAAAAAACTAAATTAAAAACGAACGAAAATTTCATTGAGTTACGCTTTCTTGTAAATCTGAAGAGAATTTGGCCAACAATTTGCTTTAAATAAACTTTTTTAAGACTCAAATTGTAATAAGTGCAAAACATTTTATCAACTAACGGCCAATTTCACCAAGTTCGGTTATAATTAACTATCGGTTATAGCTAACAAAACATATTGGTAACTGGAACTTTAATTAAAAGTTAGTTTTAACTGAACTTGGTGAAATTGGCCGTAAGTTGCAAATGTTATCTTTGAAAATTAATCTTAATTAAAAAGAAGACATTAAAAAAATATTTGGGGCTTCGTATTTAATTTCTATAAATATAATTTTGGTAGGGGGAAAAAAGTAATACTGTGCTGGAAATTTTTATTTAATTAAAAACTTATAAGGCCTTATTCACAAAAAAAAATTTACTGCCTCTTTTTCAAACTAAAATAAAAGTTTTCGTTTAGAAATTTATATTTGGGTTGTTCATGGTAGGCGGAATTTCTGGTTATGTAGTTATTTAAAAAGCAACAAAATATAAATAAAAAACAAATTATATACATAAGTGTATTTTGCTGTTGTTAATATGAGTAAAAATAACCATATAACCTGATAATCAGCCTTCCGTGATCAACCAAATTGAAAACAAAAACAAATTTGTTTCAATATAAATTCCCAAGCCAACATTTTTATTTTATTTAAAATAAAAAAAACAGCCAGAAAGGCTCATAAAAGGTTTACAAAAAGATTTTTTTATACAAATTTCTTTAAGAAACCTTTTATAAATCTAAAATATTTTTTTTATGAATAATTTCATCACCTTTGTGTTTGGTACAAATTAATTATAAGAATTTTATCGCATAATGAAAATTTATAGATTAAAATGGCTTCGAAAAATTCTTTTATTTGCTATGTTCAAAAAAAAAGGTAAAATAAATCAATATAACATTTTCTATCAGGCATAACTGGCAAAATATTTATTAAAGAATATTATGGGATTTAAATCAAAAGTCAGTAGAAGAATTTTTTAGTATTTTAACTCGTTAAGTATCAGACAGAAAACATTTTTTGAATTTTGAGGAATAAACTTTTATGGTTGACTAAGGCCCAAATTAAAAATTTTTACTTAACCAATTATTGTAAAAATTATACTTTAATTACCAATAGTTATCATTTTAGTTTACTAATAGCACTGTACTAGTTAAAAAAAATAGAAAAGCCGGGAACATGGCGTTTAAACATAATTTGGGTACGCTGAATCCAATGGTGCTAACCGTTTTCTTAGGTTAGCTCTTGTTTTCGAGATATACCGTTATTTCGAAAATGGAGGAGGCTGCACAACATATATTCGTTTATTGAAATTACCAAAAAAAAAAACAGCAATAAAATTTCGTTTAAGAAACGTAAAACTTTTTTCTAATATGCGCAGATGTTTTAGAAACATAATTTTTTTTTTTTTTTTTGAAAAAAATTATTTTTTTTTTATCAAAATTTCGAAATTATTGTTTTTTAAAAGTTCATAAAAAGTTGGAAAATACAGCTAGGCTTCTAATTTTTTCCAGACGTAAATAAAACGAAATTGCAAACAAAACAAGCCATAAACGGGTAGTTTAGTTAGAAATAAATTATTATTTATATGAAAAATAAAGTGGGGTTGGTCATACATTTGACCCATCTAGGGGCATCCTAGGCTCTGCTTTGAGAATTTTATTAATCCGCCAAATTTTTTTGGTAGAAATTCTTATATTTGGCTGCTTCAGTGCCAAGGATGCCCCTAGATGGGTCCAATGTATGACCAATCCCCTTTATTTTTCATCTTAATCATTTGTTTCTAACATACCTAACCAACATCTCCATTCCTTAAGGGGGCTCCCATACAAAATAGTCAATTCAGATTAGGAATATATTGAAGAAAAAGCCCCATAACTACCAAGGAATCGCCCAAAAAAAATTATGTTTCTAAAACAACTGCGCATATTAGAAAAATTTTACTATTCTTGAAGGAAATTTTATTGCGGAATTTCAATTTTTTTAGCTTTTGCAATAAGCTAAAGCGTTTTTGAGCTACGCAAACATATGTTGTGCAACCTCCTCCATTTTCGAAATGACGGTATATCTCGAAAACCGGAGCTTACCTAAAAAACGGCTAGCACCACTGGATTCAACGTATCCGAATAAGGTTAAAATAATAAGTGCCCAGCTTATCTAAAAAAAAAGCGTAAACTTCTAGCACAGTGTAATTAACTAATGACTGTAAATTTGAGCATAAACAAATAAAAATTTATCAAACTACCAAACAAACACGGAGGTTTGATTTCAAAGTGAAAATATTTAAAAATCAAAATTTTTCTCCGACAAAAGTTTGATAATAATTTGCAAATCATAACATTTTTAACAATAAGAGAAAAATTATTTTCAAATTGAGAAATAAATTTATTTTCAACTTGCTTTCAAACGTTATTCTCAAATGCTTTTTTAAATGCAGATTTTAATACAATACAAACATAAAGGATTAATATTTTTTTTTAATTTTAATTCGTTATTTATTTAAACAAACTTCAGCTCAACATTCGGTACCATAGCAAAAGACTGAAATAGTGTTCTTTCCTTCCTTAAATTTTTGTAAAGACAAAATACTGGCTCCTTTTTGTTTTAAGTATTGTCATGGCATGGCGGTGCACCGCGGTCGTACAGTAAATATTTTTTAATATTTAAAGAAATGCCAAGTTTATTTTTAATTTGAGAATAACATTTGATAAGAATTTAATATCAAATTGATAAAACATTGTATGTCAGAAATTTATATTCAAATCATTATTAATTTGAATTCCAATGTTAAAATCAAGCAACTAAAAAGGTTTGAGAATTGTGTTTGATGTCAAGTGATAAAGACATTTCATAACAAAGGTTTGACTTCGTGTTTGTTGTGTAAAAGTATACAAAGCAAGTTTCCTTCCTTATACTTAATTAGTCTGTGTTCATACGGCTCAAGGCGAATTCATAAAGGTGAGCGCATCATGAGATAGAATTATGCTGGCTATCCCTTTTTAGTGAAAAATACTATGTATTTTGTTTTTGTAAAAAGTTAGAGTGAATGTTAAAATTATTTGTTGAAAATATAAAAAAGGAAATTTTTTGCTTATAAAATATACAAAATTCCTTAAGAAAGAAAATCTTATTCCTCTATTGCAAATTAATTGTGGCTCCACTTATTCCTTATGCATTTTTAATTTCTTCTGGTTATATTTTTTATTCACGTTTTTATTTAATTAAATTTAAATAAGTTTTTTTTCATGTATTTAAATTTTTATTGAATATTAAATTTCAATTAATTTTTCACAAAATGTAAAAAAAAGCTTGACATTCAGCATACACACAAAAATATAAACAATACACAGATGACTCGAAAATGTCACCTGTAAGAATTCGCCTTGATTGCTTCTGTATAGGCGAGAGGGACGAGGGGAAAAGAAACGAGAACGCTTTGATTTTTCATTCGTTGTTTAATTTTGTTTTTGTTTTCAATATCAACAAAGCACACATGCATACGTACGACTATCAGGTCTGTTCTGAAAATCACGTGATTTCAAATCACATGTGCTTTTAAAATCACACGTGTGATTTTGTGGTGTTCTGTAAATCCACTTCTTAACCACCAACGAACTAAAACTCATTCAAAAGAAATTTGGGAGAATATCTCAACAAATAAATTTATTAAATTCTTATGATTTTTTAAAACCAAAGATTTTCAAAAATTCTAAAGCTTTTTTCTTGTTGTAAAAATCCTTTCTTCATAAAAATAATTTAATGAAAATTAAATTTGATGAACTTAAGCGGCCCTTTGTTCCTACTAGGAACCACAGGACATAAAATAACTTAAGCCTGATTAAAAATATTGAAAATTTGGATTAAAAACCATAAATAGTTCAACAAAATTAGCACAATACTAATTATTGTTAAAAGCTTAGGCACGAGCTCCATGTGTACATTTGTCCTTCAAGTTGTGCTGAAAAAGGTCAACAAGAAAAAGAAAGACAAACATGAAAAAACAAAAATGTACTTTGGACTTCAATAAGAATTATTGACAAAAAGTACGAAAAAAACATAGGTAAAGGAAAAACATGTAAAATCAATTAAAAATGGATAATCAATCAAAAAAGCAAATTTCGATCTACCAAAGGGTTAAAATACAATTTGGTTTAAGGATTGATGTTTGACTATTGACGTCAGCAGTCGTCGATGGCTGCGAGTGTAAGACGGCAAATCCCTCTGAGGAGATCGAGTGGTAGCGATCGAAACATGTCAGGGTAACCAGCCGCCTGGGTTCGAATCTCAGGTCAGTCAAGAATGAATGATTATCAATAACAATTTTAATTAATTGTCATGTTGTAAAATTCCTTTCTTCATAAAAATAATTTAATGAAAATTAAATTTGATGAACTTAAGCCTGATTAAAAACTTGGATTAAAACCCATAAATAGTTCAACAAAATTAGCACAATACTAATTATAGCTTTGTTCACACCTCTTAAACATTTGACGTCCTACACGTAACCACTAGTTTTCTTAAAGAATTGTTTGCCATTTGCAAAACGTTTGGCTAGAGCAAACATTATTTAACAGTTTCAATTCAATTAGCAAAGTTTTTTTTAGTAAATAAAAAGAAATTGTGAAAAATAAAGCTTAAGTTTTATCAATTTATTGTTCGCGCTTTTTTTTCTATTTTATCGTCAAATATTTGTTAGGTCTGTTCATATCTTAAGTCATATCTACATACATACATATGTGTTTTGTTGGCTCCTTACCGTCGTGAATCGTTTTGTTTTTATTCAAATTAACTTTTTATTACAAAAACTTATTTGATTTTTGTATTTTTATGTATTCAAATTAAAACCGGTTACCCGATTATTTTTAAAATGCTTAACTGAAACCCGGTTTTCTAAAAATAGCAGCTATACGGAATATTCGAAAACCGGTTTTTGAAAAAAGTCAAATATTCGATCTCCCTAAGAAGTATTCATATTATTGATTTGTGAGCTCTTTTAAATTGTCTTTCAACTCCTTGAAATAAAACTTGGGATTTAGTGACAAGATAAATTAAAGCCAAAGAACAAAAAAATAGTTGTTGTGTAAAAGATGCAACCGAATGTCAGTTAATTAAAATTCATGTTAGGTAAGGCAACTTTGGTCAGTTGCCATTTTAACAAATCGGCAATAACAATTAATGCAAACAAATAAAAATTAGAAAATTTAATAAAAACTAGAAATATGATTGGTTCCGTGAATTTATTTTTGGATGATCAAGGAGTGACCGTGGGCGACACTCGCGAGGCAATTCTAATCCGGTGGAATAACCGTCTGTAGTTGTAAGCAAATGGGTTAAGGGCATATGTTTGTCTTCTCAAAGATGCTGTGACTTATTTCGTAGACTATTAATTATTTTTATATCGGCAATATCTCCACGGTCAACAGTTTAAATTAGGTACCTACGTGCACTTAAACTCCATTTGTTGGACTAGTTAGTCCCGTGCTGGTAATTTTTATCAATTTTGTTAACCAAAAACAGAAATATGTAATAAAATTTCCAAAATAAAAGCAAGACCGTGCAAATTTGTAGATTATGGCGGGTTTTTCTTAAAAAAAAGCAATTAAAACTGGCAACTGGCAACTTAACTAAAGTTAAATTGCCATACATAACTAACCCATTAGAATAGTTTAATTCACTGTTGAACGAACGACTTTTATTTTTTTGGAATCTGAATTCTAATCTGGGATTAGTTTATTTGAATTTCGTTTTGGTTTTTGTGCTCGATTTCCAAAATTCCCTATTTTAAGCAGATAATCATCAAACATTTTTGTGACGAAAGAGCAGAGTTCATTTTTAAAAATTAAAATAGGTATTTACTAGTTTTGTGATTTTTGGAGGCCTGACTGCAAAAAGCTAGTAGAATAATTAGTTGCGGGCAAATTTGGCCGTATTGTTAATTAATGATAACCCAAATAAAAGTGACGTAAAAAGATAAATTTAGTGTTTGCCCTCGGCAAAGTGTGACGTATTGGAAAATATATGTGACCGGATAGAGCTGTTTGTCTGCTCCTAAAGAACAAATGAAAATGCTATAAGTAAATAAATTTCTATTTTCCCAGCCAGCTAAACACTCCGACGATGTATCAATCATACATTCCTTGCTATCTTTCAGGTAACAATAAGAATGTCGGCTTACACATACTTATGAATTTCCCATGCACATGTCTGCTAGAATTCGTGCCAACCACTTCATAGCATTTTTAGGTCAGAAATCTGACAGAATTCGAATAGGTACGATTCCTACTTTTTTGTCGACGTTTCTCTCAGATATCTGGAAGACGTCAGACTGTTTTGCTGGCTGGGTAGGTTATAGACATGTACATAATAATGTATGTACCTACCTGTAACAGATGCAAAGGTACATACATACATAGGTATGTATGTACCTACTCAAAGCTATTCTAATATGTAGCTTAGCTTAACATAAAGGGAAACTTTTCTAATAATCTTGATCATCCCTTAAAACAGTGGCTAAAACCGACTTGATTTTTGAGGCAGGCCATCATTTAAATGCATAAGCAACGCTGATGGTTTTTTAAATTGAAAAAGTCCAAAAATGCAAAAAAACTTATGTAAATACATACATGTGTAGATAGGTATGTATATACCTCTGTCTTCCTATGACGTAATTGAAGCAGCGCCTTATTTCATTTCAAAACTTGCACTTCGTTTACACTCTACGTAGGTACCTACATACATATAATAAAATAAATCACAAACTTCTTATTAGCAATTTAATGTTCTTAAAAACAAATTTTTTGTGAAATACCAACCTTTTAAAAAATGAAACTCTGCCTACTAAAATTTCACTTACACTTAAAACAATTTTGGCGCTAAAATTTGCCATAAAATCAAACAATTTTACCTTAAATTATGGCAACACTCAATACGTGGCGTGAAAACTCTTTAACAAGAATAAAAACAAGACATTTTGTGGTTTTTATTTATGCAATGAAACAAATGGGGAGCTGAAAACTACAATTTTACAATTTACGATTTATTTTGATAGTTTTTTATACTGTTTTCACACGAATGCATTAACAAAACAAACCGCAGAAAAATAACAATCACAAGAACAACAAAACTAAATGTGAGCAAGAGGGAATGGAATTTTTTAATTCAAAAAGAGCAGAAAATACCTATAAGAGAATAATAACAAACCAAGAGAAAAGTTTTTTATTTATGTGGATGATGAATAGTGGATTTCATGTTATTGGAAAATCACGATTTAAGAGAATACAATTTTACTCTTTTGTTTTTTGGTTTCAATTCCGTTGTTTCTTTTACACAGCTATTCTCTGTTTCAAAAATTTTATTATTCATCTTTACTGCTCTTCAAATTCTTATTCTCTGTTTTTGTCTGAATTTTGTCTATACACCAGTTTTCATAACAACACATCAAGTTTGTACTCGTTTGACCTTTTACGCCTCATCCCGCATTTTTTTAAATTTATTTGTTTGGAATTGTTATTATTGTGCTTGCTTGCTGTAACTCGTATTCACCATTTGCTTTTGGGGTTGGCTTTCCTTTTAGTGTGTGTAGCACTAGCAGCAGCAGCAGCATTTGTTAAGAATGGCTCGCACAAAACAAAATTAAAACATAAACATGAAGCAAGAAAACCAAAACAAAATACAGAAAAACACTATAAAACTACAACAACAAAATCAATTGCCAGAGCACCCATAATGTTATTATTGCAATGGCTGATTGTTATTGTTTGTTGTTGGTATTATTGTGGTGTACATTTTTAAGTTGTTTTTCTTTTGCAACGACTTTATTTCATTTGCAGTTTTAGCTGTTGTTTTTGTCGTTTTGTTTGCATTTTGTTCGTTTTATGATTATGGTATGCCATCGGAATGGGAACACAAGCATTCAAAGGAAATTCAAACAAAAACAACAAAATCAAGATGAATTGTAACAAAAACAAAAATAATAATTATAAAGATAATTATGATGTTGCTGCTAAAGATAATGATGATAATGGGAATGTGTATGTACATATATGCCTATGTAGGTATGTATGTACATTCATATGTAAATATAGGTACGTAGGTAAATATATACCTACCTACCTATAAGGTGTAAATAAATATGTAAGCACTTATAGTTTTACATATGTAGGTATGTATGTATGTACATATGTAGGTATGAAGGTATGTAAGTACAGTACTTTTCGTTTATAGGTACATAGGTATGTACATATGTACATACATAGGTACATAGTCACTACCGTTTATACCTACCTAGGTAGGTAGGTACCTAGTCACATTAGCATTTAACCTACCTACCTAGTCCATGTTTTGTCTGCAACTAAAGGATGTGACTACCTACCTATAACGAAAAGTACTATAGGTACCTATCTAGGTATGTATGTATGTAGGTACCTACCTAGGTATTTCCATGGTAGAATAATTACAAGGTAGGTAGGTACATACATATACCTACTATGTACAGGGCTGCCAGAAATTTTCAGCAAAAATCTTAATTTCACCAAAAAAATCTTATTTTTGAAGAAAAAATTATTTTTTTAAAAAAGTAGTTTTTTTTATTATAAATAATAAAAACAATTCATATTTTATTTAATACATAAAATAAACAAAAATAAAACATTACAAACAATTTAATTTCTTATACCTAGGTACCTACTTACTAAATTGTATTAGGTACCTACCTATTTAGTTTAAAATTTTTTAAATGGGAACAAAGAAGGTTTTTTTTAATTGAACCTAACCTTCGTCTAGACAAAACAAAAAGTCTTGTTTTTGGGGAAAAAATCTTAAAATCTTTTTCCGGTTAAAAAATCTTAAAAAATAAGGTAAAATCTTACTTCTGGCAGCGCTGCCTACCTATGTAGGTAGTCATTAGTAAAAATTTTGTTCTCAATTTCAAAACCCCTACAATAACGTAAGGCGAATTCACTAAAAGGTGAGGTCAAGTCAACATACCTATGGTGTTTTTTTCGGTGGTAGACTTCTCAAAGTTTGTATGTACCTATACAAACTACCTACCTAGTTTTTTATGTAAACAACCCTATTTTTTACTAGCAATATTTTTGACAACCCGACCACAGAAGCAGTGTTGTTGCAGAGTTTACCTCACCTTCTAGTCAATTCGCCTTGAATGAGTTTCTGCATTAAGGCGTATTTATTCATACACATTCGACATTTCAGTCCCTATGTAAACATGCCTATTCAAATGTTGACATAAGGGACACTAGTTAGCTGTTATAAAAAGCACAGCTAAGCTATCGATACCACCTGCTATTGTTCTTGTTTGTATACCTACATTACTGTTATTTAGCGCCAATTAATAATGTAAACTTGCTGCGAAAAACTGTGATTATAGCTGCTGTTACTTGTTTCCATAGCTGTATTTTAAACAACAATATCGATATCGTTATTTATCCTATCGATGTTTTGGATATTTTAAGACTATCGATAGTTTCCTAGCTCTAATGTATATACCTACATAGGTACCTACATACTAACATGATGTTTGTTGTGCATACTGTACATCAACATTTTTTCGTATGTTTTGCTTTTACATATTGTTATTGTTGTTGCAGTTGATTTTCATTATGATTGTTTTTTTTCTTTAACATGTTTACATTCCTCAATAGGGGCAAAAGAAGAAGTACCATCAATTAAACTCAATAGATTCATGCATTAACTTCGTAATCACCATCACTATCTTCATTAGCACATGTGCATCTGTTTTATTGCTTTTCTTTAAAGTTGTTTTTCCCTGCCGTTGTTTTTGTTGGAAAATTTTCCATAAAGTGTATTTTTCTTTGTTGTTGTTATTGTTGTGCATATATGTACATATGTTATAACAATTGCTATGTACCTACATATACCTATACATATGTATGTATGTATGTATATGTATATATGTATGTAAGTATGTATGTACAGTTCTTTTCGTTCTTTTCTACCTATAAGTCACCATCGTTTTTAGTCACATTGGCGATACAGTATTCCACGAAAACTTACCTCGCCAAAAATATCAATATTGTTGGGCAATTTAAACATTTAAACGAATACGCTTAACTACCTCGTTGCAGCTATTAATCGAATAAATACATCAGTAAGGTAATTAAATGTATTTATGTATTTACAAGATACCTTTACTTTGATGTTTGAAAAAATGTTAATACCAACATAGGAGTTTTTACATGTACAGTACTTTTCGTTTAAAGTTAAATCCTTTATTTGCAGACAAAACGTGGACTTAGTCGCTAATGTGACTAGAAGTCTAATTTACATATACGCCACAATGAGGCATATAACCGAATTCGAATATAATAAGTTATGTGAATAAAGAAAATAAAAAAATCATATAAATTGCACAAACATCAGGATTGAGTAAATTTGTGCAGATACATAGAAATCTGGACGCATCGTTTATTAAATCGATAAATTTTTAAACTGGCTTTTCGTGGCTGTCCATCCATCTGGCTGTTTGTCTGTCCATGTAAACCTTGTGCAGCCTTTATATAATTTGGAAAATACGTTAAAATTGTCATTAAAACGAAAGCTATGTAAATTATGAGAATCGGTCTATAATATATAATCTAATATATAGTCCCCGTGCAAACTTCTTTCTTTATGACCATAAACAATTTAATCATGTTCGTATTAAGATTAAATTTAGCCCAAAATATCTTACTGCAAATTAAATATAATAGAATCGGTTCAGATTAAAACATACAGCTTCCATTCATATATCAATCCATAAAATATTCAAGCAATTTTATCCTATTAAATGTTAATATAATTTCAAATTTAGCGACCTTTCCTTTAATCCCTTCAAGACAAAATATCTCATACTTATATGTATTTAGTGTGTCTAGATAATATTCATTACATATTGCTCTTAGGCCCGTTTTCACAACTTACCGATAGCTAAAAGTGGACTTTAACTGGCCCTATTAAACAGTGTTCCATTATTAAAACTTTACTTTAACCTAAAGTGAGCGATAAAGTAAATTAAGGTTCATCCTACCTGGTAGGATAAAGTGAAGTTGTAATAATGGAACACTTTTTATGCGGCCGATAAAATCCTACCTTTAGGTATTGGTAAGTTGTGAAAGCGGGCCTTAATGAATCACAGCATTTCTTCCTGTGTTTTTGTCAAATAGTACTGAGGCAATTAAACGAATGAAATTTAGGTGAAATTTTGTTTTGGGAGTTAAATTTTTAAGCAATTACGTTGAATTTTCGTTTGGAAAATGGAAGAAAAAAAACAGAAATTTAAAACTCGAGGTAAATAAGCGAGAAAGGCGTGGGGTAATTAACGGGGTTATACGGTATAGTCCTTTTTATATTTTTATCCAGTTAGCGATATAAGCACATTTCCCATATTGGTATTCCACATATCAGTGGCTAGCAAAGGCAAATGTAAAGTAAATTCAAAGTTTTTCCTGGGATTCAAAAATTAATTAACAACGTTTTTTTCAAATGTGCTAAATTCCCATTTCATACTATTGAGAAACTGAAATTTATTGTTGAAGGGATAAGCTATTCCTATGCGCATTTCACTGGTTGCCTAGGCCAGACCGTCAGGAAACTTCATCCAAAGATTTTAGAAAAGCTAAAGATATTATACAAATAAAAATGTTAAGCGAATAAGAATTATAAACCTCAGTTTTACTTGCAACAATATCAAATCTTAAACAAAAACAACAATAATAAACAGTGAGTTTCTCTTTTCTTAAAGTCCCGACTACAATTTGCGTCTATAGTTTTCGAAGTCCCAAACCATATAAAAGAACTAAATCGTTTAATTGTTGTCATCAACTCTCCACTTGAACATAATTAGGTTTGGTATTTTAAAAACTTCGCCTACAAAATAATGTGTTATGTAATCAGAAAAACTAAAAAGCACTACTTACAATATCACTGAAAGAACCAATGAAGTTAACAAGGGATGTCCCAAAATGAACGGATTCAAAAGTAAGTCCTTTTTTTTCCTTCATACATTCAGAAATAAGTAGTTAAAGAAGTTGTCATAGAATCAGTTATAGAAGAAAGCTACTACTAAATAATGAGTGAGAGAAGCTATTCATTTTAAAAAGGTAGGCGAAGTTTTAACTGGGTACAATTCAATTCTGCTGGAAAATAGTGAAGTAAATATGAATTTATAAATTTATTATCTTTGAATTCGGTTAGTTACATATATGCCTCATAGTTATGCATGTTATTCGATAAAGTCCACTATTTGGCTGCAACTAGTTAAAGGATATGACTATAAGCGAAAAGTACTGTACATACGTATGTTCATTATAAAATGTTTATTATTTAAGTTTTATTGTACAATTTAATGATCTTTTTATGGTTAAATTTGTAATTTACAATAAAAACTAAAAAAATAACGCTCTAATTGGATGGGTTAAAAATTTTAATTTTAAAACATTTACCTGAATATGCAAGAATTTTATGGCCAAGGACATAAAAGATATTCAAAGGCATAATTTTATAAAGTATATACATATTCACCTATAAATAAATAAAATAAATATTCCAAGGAATAGATACATACACTGGACTAGAGATAGATGAATTCATTAAAAGGTGACCGCAGAAGCCCGGTTAACTAATTTTTTACATTTTTTTTTTTTAAATTGAGTGTACGTCTTATTTCTGTCAGTGATGGTTATAAGCAAGGCGAATTCAAACAGGTAAACTCATCTCTACAACTACAAAAAGCCCCATGTATTTTGTTTATACAATTTTCTGGTTGGTTGTCAAAATTTTTTATTGCAAATTAAAATTATCACTTTTTTATAAAAGAAATTAATAAATTCACTTCAATCATTCGCAGTTTTGAAATTTTTTTATTATAAAAATAATATTTTTAACACTTTTCATTCAACTTCTTCTCAAAACAAAATCATATTTTGACGTTTGACCATATTTTTTAATTCGCCGTGGAAACAGCTGATGAACGGCTGACGAGATGAGTTTACCTGTTTGAATTCGCCATGGTTATAAGTTTACATTTTGTACTTGGTTTTCGCAGTGTCAAATTCGCTTTTTTATGAATTCGCCATAGCAGCCACCTTATAATATTCGCCTTGGATTGGGCAATATTGTGAACTAAAAATTAGACTTTAAATCGGAGATTATGAGTACATATTTCAATCTTTTAGATGGCCTATAACAGGAACTACAGGTTGGACCATAGTTTGGCAAAAAATTGAGCTATAAATAATATTAGGCTATGGGTACTTATAAAGGGTGGTTAAATTTTATCGGCCGATGTTGATTTTGAATAAAGCACAAATTATTTAGGAAATTATTGTTACATCTTTTTATTATGATAATATTGGTACGGTTCAATTATGTATGGAACAAAATAACGGCCAAATGGCAGCCGCAACCTCGGCGGCACACCTCCATTCGATGGTCCAAATTTTCGAAGACGCTAAGGCATAATTGAGGTTCTATGCCGTTAATGTTCCCGTCCTTTAGCTCTTGAATCGACGTACTCCTTTTCTTTAAAACAACCCCAAAAAAAGAACACCAACGGTGTAAAATCACACTTGACATCACCACCATGTGGGATAACACGGCTATTGAATTTGTCGCGCAAAAGAGCCATTGTTTCGTTAGCTGTGTGGCAAGTGGCACCGTCATGTTGAAACCACATAACCTCTATATCTACATCGGGCCATAAAAAGTTCGTTATCATCTAACGATAGCGAACACCATTCACAGTAACTGCATGACCGGCCACTTTTTTGGAAAAAATACGGCCCGATGATACAGTCAGCCCATAAACCGCACCAAACAGTCACTCTTTGTGTTTGCATTGGCTTTTCGACAATCACTCTTGGATTATCATTCGCCCAAATGCGGCAATTCAGCTTATTTACCAATTCACTGAGATGAAAATGTGCCTCATCACTGAAGATGATTTTCTTCGAAAATTGATTATCCACTGTTGCCATTTCTTGCCACCATTCTGACCATTGACGACGTTTGGAATGGTCAAGAGGCTTTAGTTCTTGAGTCAATATACCTTGTAAGCGTGTAAAAGCAAGTCTTTGTGCATAATGTTCATCAACTACAACGTGACAGGTGCAATTGTTGGGCACGATGACGAGTTGAGGTGGACAGCTCTTCAGCCACACTATCGCGAACAGCAGCAATATTTTTTGCAGTACGAGCTGCAAGAGCATGCACTGGTGTTTTCCATCTCCTACAGTCGCTGCTGGCTCAAATTTGTGCACGATTTTTCCGATTGTACGTACATTTGGACAATTAAATTGAAAAAATCACGAAGTCATGATATGCATTTTAATTTGAACGCCCATTTTCATAATAAGCTAGAATAACTTTAAAGCGTTGCTAGATTGTGTATCTTTCCATGGTTCAAATTAAGCTAGTCCGAAATTGAGAAATGCCAAATGGAATGCAGAAAAACGTTTAGGTGAAGTTCTCATTCAACATCGGCCCTTAAAATTTAACCTCCCTTTATTAGACTTTAAAATTATGTTTAATTTTTATTTAATGTGCTGTTCCTACCTAAATGAGTTTCCTAAAATGATTTTTTTCATAAGACACCTGTTTTACTATGCATTATATTGAGTCAAAATTTGCGATATTTGACTTATGACATTGTTGCAGCAAATATGCGGTATATGCATGCATATCAGCGTTGCCAATTTCTATGTAATTAACCAAAAATGGGACAACAATTTTTTTTTTTGACTATTTTTGAATCATAAAACTTTTGTGTAATTTCGTCTCAAATATTTATAAATTGAAGTACAGATTACAAGGAAATGAAGAGTTAATGCAAATTTTTAAATGTCTAGCTCTTAATACTTATGTATGTGTGCAGTCCTTTAAAGCGTCAATTGTCTCTGGCTTATCGGCGTAACACTTATCTTTGACGGCACCCCACAAATAATAGTCCAACGGTGTCAAATCGCAGCTCCGAGGTGGATAAGCGACATCAGCTCTGCGGCTGATAATGCGATCTTCAAAAACAGGGCGCAAGACATCGAGTGTAACTTCGGTTGTGTGGCACGTAGCGCCGTCCTCTTGAAACCAAATGTTGCCAATATCCTCATCTTCAATTTTTGTGAACAAAAATTCGTTCAACATGGCCCGATAACGATCGCCATTGACTGTAACGGCCACTACTTGCTCATTTTCGAAGAAAAATGGCCCATGCCTCTGGACCAAAATCCGCACCAAACAGTGACTCGTTTTGGGTGCATCGGCTTTTCAATGTATGCGTGCGGGTTTTCTGTGCCCCAGATGCGATAATTTTGCTTGTTTATATACCCGCCAAGATCAAAATGAGCTTCATCTGAAAAGATGATTTTTTTTTGTAAAATCGACATCTTCTGTAAGTCGATCGCAGGCCCACTTACGAAGCGTTGTGCAAGCGTATACACATATGCATATGTGAACAAAATCTTGCTGATGTCAAATAAAGATTACAAAATACCGAAGTATTGGTTTAAACGATCAGTTAAAAATAATTATTAGTTAAGTAACAGTTAGTTTTAACTGAACTTGGTGAAATTGGACGTAAATCCCTTAACTATTTGTTACTTAATTATGTGTTCGTGAAACATATATTTTTTTCTTAGGAGTTTTGTGTTTGTATTATAAATCTACCTTTTGGGCAAGACTATGGAATTGACTTTAGAGAGAACATTTGATGGGAATATGGCGAGGAAACTAAATTGGACAATAGACTAAAATATATGTACATAAATACGTATATGTATGTATTGGATTGGATTTAGATTAGTAGACTAAGCTAATAACTAAACTAAACTTTTTATTTGGGATGCGAAATCTTCGTTAGTAATGAAAGATGTTAATTTATTGGGTAAGATTCTGCAAGATGTCTTGCCGTCTACTCACTAAACCTTTCATCCATTCAGCCTGCGGGGTCTCCCTGAGGTATTACGTCACAAACCCCAAAAGTTAACCGCCATTTTTGTTCTGAATGTTGCATTGATTCTATGGTATTCTCGGGAGTAATTGTATATCCCTATACGGTTGTCACAGCATGTCTAGGAACCGGAAATCTAGGACATTTTTTCTCTCCTGTTGGAACTAGGAAAATAGGTTATGGGAAAGAGGATAGAGGGAGTAGTGTTTGTGAACATTCGACTTGAACTTATTCATGTTGTAAGTGAGAGGGAATACTTCAGGAGGAAGGTTATTCGACATACGACTTATCCGGGAAAAAAACGAATTCTCTCTGTAATGCGTTGTACGATTCACTTGCCAATCGTCCACAAAAGGAAAAACGTGTTTTTCGAGCTAACGTACGGGTTTCGGGAACCAGATCCCTAATTACGTCAAATTAAATCCCATTGTAGTAACGATAAAACAGGCAAATACAACCCACATTGTGACGGTGCTTAAGGGAGTCAATAGATGGACTTTAAAGCACCGACCCACACATGAGAGTTGTATTTCATACGCGGTCGGATAAAGGTGGTATAAATGGTAAGGAGATCGGAAAGTGAAGTATATCTTACACCGTCTTAAAAAACCGAGGCACTTGAATGCTTCTTTCAATACCTTGAATATATGTTCTGTACATCGGACATCACATTGTATCTTCATGCCCAGAAAATTAAGAGATTCTGATTCCTCAATTATTATACCACCCATATATACAGGTGAGGCACCTTGATATGTCGCGCGTTTATGCGTCAGCACGAAATAATGGGGTTTTCGGGCATTAAAATCGACCCTATTTGCACGACGCCATTCCGTGTCAAGGTCTCAGCCAAGCGTAATTCATATTCTGCCTTATTTGACCAACATCGAATACGCTAGGTCTGCATTCAAATGAGTAGGAACAAGTTTTGATAAAAGTGCACCATGCCAAAAGTTACCTTACTTTCGCCAAAATGGGTACCATTTTTCCGATAACATAGCTAGTATGTCTCCAGTAGAGCGACCTCTACGAAAGCCATACTGGCGGTCGCTTAGTAGGTAGTTTGACTCTAAATATTTGTTTTTTGGGAATTGGCGTTACATTAGCAACTTTTGAAGAGTACTTGTCCTCTAGCTTCTGTAGCTAAGCAAGTTGAACTGTGTGGTGAGTCGTCAAGATCGAACTTGAAGAGATAACTTTTATTGGACCTGGACTTTAGTTATATTACAGTAAAGATTTAAAAGTGTACCATAAGCTCATATATAAACTGGACTATGGACAAGATTGGTTTTTAAACTAAGTTTTAGACTAGTTTTAATTCTGAGCTTAAGACTAGTTTTAAGATTTAACTAGACTTTAAAGTGCAGTAAATACTGGACTAAAGACTAATAACCGCCGTATTCATAAACGATTATTAAATATAAATAACAGACGTTAATTAAGTAAAATTTTCATAAAAAATTCGTTTTGTTTTTTATGAACACGGCAGTAAATTTTAATTTGACGTTAGACTTAAATTTCTACTGGCCTATAGACTAGATATGGATTACACCACAGATGGGACTACGTATACCATTCTTTATAGACTGAACTTTAAGACTATGAACTGAACTTTAAGTTGGATTGCCCGCTTAACAAAAGCCTGGGCTAATAAACTTTCGAATAAAAAACTCCCCTCAAACAATACCTATTCAAATGTTTAAAAACTTAATTTTGCAAATTCTCATAATCCTACTTCATAGATTATTATTATTACTTAGTTGGTAGGTACCTCGTTTTATCCAATACCAAAAAGGTATTCAATAATTTTGTAAAATGATTACATAACTCGAAAAAAATAACAAAAACAAACAAATAATAATAATCTAAAACAACAGCAATAACAATAACAACCACAACAAGCGTCTAAATAAACTACAGAGCAAAAGTGTACAATCACAGCGCACATTCCAATGTGCAAATGTGGAACAACATTCAAAGTAACATTTTTATTCGGAAAACTAGGTCACAATCATAATAATCATTTTGGTTTGTTTTTGTGTTGTTTCATTTTTTGTTTCTGCTCTTTGCCATCTCAAGTTTTTGTTGTGTTTATTGTCGTTGTTGCTGGTTTTGTTATTGCTGCTTTCAACGAAGTTGTAAGACTAAAATCCGAGCCATAAGGTGGTGTTTACATAAAATAAATAAAACTGTATGAATACCTTATACAATAAGGGTTTTCACGATGGGTAGTGCAAAGTTTGCAAAAAAAAACACACTGGCACAACACAGCAACAAAATGTAATGTATCGAGTTTATACAGTGAATCTTTCATAAAAATGTCTGCAAAACTGTAATTAGCAGTGTCGTTGTCGCGCACTTTCATCGACATTTCAATATTTTCAAAGAAATTGTGCCTTTAGACCCAGTTTGTCAGGAAAAATCATAGCTGAACACATCAATTTGACAAGGTCGTTAAAAAAAAACGCCACCGGGTAGTAGCAAAAAACAACTTTTGACACACGAACCGCCATTTTGTTTATTAAGAAAACGTTTTAATTTTAATTTTTCGTGGGTTTAAACTTTAACTTTTTTAAACTTCAAATGTAAAATAGACAAGTAAGAGTGCTATATTCGGCTGTGCCGAATCTTATATACCCTTCACCATGGTGCAATAAGAACAAAAAATTATGTGAAAACCATTCTTAAGATATAAATAATTATATTTTGTGCCTCGCCCACTTATCCAAACCGTCCACGTTATGTCGGATGTTGTGTTTTAACAACCAATTTTTTGGGAAATATGTTCTACTAAAAATTGCCGATGTTTTGATACATAAGTCGTTTCCATAGGTCATATGGCAGCCCATTTTTGGAGTATTTTGCTAATAAATTGCCCATTATCTAACCGATTTGATTGTTTTATATACCGCCGTGTTAAGGAATAATTTATATACATTTATATACACTTGTATATATTTTAACAAACTTAATTATAAAAAATAAAAATGAGTAATTTTTGGGAATTCAGTATTTTGGTTATAACTCAGCCATTTTTTAATCGATTTGACAGAATTATATACCGACGTGTTTAAAAAGAAATTTACCATTTAGCTGAATTATAAAGCTTGGACTCGGGGAGATCTATGGGAGGTACCACGCCCACTTCTCCAATCCCGCCCACATTTTGTAGGATGGTGTGTATTGGCTACCTACATGTGTGTACCTAATTTGGAAACTTTGGCTTTTGCCGTTCCCCAGATATACAGCAAAAAAGTAATAAAATTACAACAACCACAAGGGATTTTTGGCAAATATTAGAGGTAGTCGTGGTTTTTTGCTCATAACTCAGCCATTTGTGGATCGATCTTGCTGAATTTCAATAGCAACCGATGGTAGACTATCACGCTATCATGTCTGGAGTCTCCGGAAAACACATATCAAAGATAAGACGGACAGACGGACGGATATCGTTAAATCAACTTCTCTCCCCATAAGGACCCAGAATATATATACTTTATAGGGTCTAAGATCAATATTGTAGAAATTACAAACGGAATGACAAACTTATATATACCCTTTTCCACCTGTGGTGAAGGGTATACAAATAATCGACCAATTATTAAAAATTATTTTATATCAAAAAAATTGGGAGCTAGCACGACAAACAAAATCTTATTAATTAAAAATGTTGTACCTATTCCCAAAAATTATTTTGCCAAACAAATTAATTTACCCGGGGTCTCCACCTAACATAAAATGACTAACTTTAACACTAACTGCAAAGTAGTTTTAAGTGGAGACTGCTCAAGTTAAAGTTTTAACTTGATTGTTATAACATTTCTTTCGAAAGTTCTTTTATAACATAAATTGACGTTTAAGTTTGACATCACGCTATTTTGTAATTGTTTTTCGACATCTTTATTTAATTTGTTTAAAGGGTTGTAAACTACACATAATAATCCTGGTGTTTGTGAAAAATGTAATACAAACAAACATTTAAGTATAAAATAACTTTAATTATTTTCCACAAACACACTGTCAACGTCTGAAAATAATGAAAAGTTTTAACTCTAATTTCACTACGTGTACGCCACCATAAACACATAATCATTTTAACACCAAGTCTTAACTTCACGTTTTATCTGCATTTCATGTTAGGTGGAGACTGGGTGTTAATAAGCTTGTGTATAATTGTAAACAAATGCAGATTTTGACAATGCTGCCAGATATTTTTGTTGTTGCCAGAATACATTTTTAGAAAATAGCAAATTTGCACAAAAAATTACCGGTAACAAATTGCAAATTTTCCCAATGACCATCGTGAAAACCCTTAATATTTTACTCATGTAGTATTTTGTTTCGGATTTTGGTTATTTTTTGTTGAATTTTTTTTTTGTTTTCGACTTAATAAAATCGAAGTTTGTCTGACTCTACTCTACATTAAAAGTGAATAGAGGAAACCTTTCACGCCTGTGGGTATGAACAGACAGTCACTATTTTTTGGTTTTGCGTTGTTTATTTTTTTTTAGATTTGCTCTATGCCACAAATTGTCTGCAAACGGTTACAATTTAATCATCAAGCGATGATCAACCACATTTTTTTCTGTGGTAGTCATTGTGCAAGAGTCATAAGGAAAAATCTTATTTTTATCATCAAATTAAGAGCCGATTCAGGTTATATACAGGTCTATTAGCAATAAATATAGTCCAGCAAATCTTAAGGACTGAGACATAAGAGGCCGATAAGCAATTTCAATAGGTAATATATGCAGAATTAGTTAGCAAGATTTTTACACGATTTCCGATCAAGGTTATCCTCAAATTATGTTTACATTATTTAACAATTTTTTCACAATATGTAAGCATTTTGTTTGTTTGCCTTTTGAAACATGTGTTTTTTTGTTTTACTAAATTTTACTGCAAAAATACCTACTCAGACAAGAACTGTCACTTTTCGTTCTTAATTTGTTTTCTCATTTACTGTATTTTGTGTACGCGAACGCAATTTAGTAAAATGCAGTAAAAACTACTAAAAAATAGTAAAAACGTTTGTGTTCTCGAACGCAGCTATTGTATATATTTAAATAATCTTATTATAATTTTTTCGCCTAACGCTTTAATTCTGTGTTAATTTACTTATACAATTCAAATTATAAGCAACAATTTTGCAATAGATCTCATAACCTTGTAGCGAGAAAAACAAAAACACTCACGTTCTCAAAACTTGTAAACAAATTTTGTTTTTATTTTAGAAACAAACAGAAAATTATAAATATAAAAATATACGAAAAATAATATACATACATAACAACAAAACCAAAAATATAATAAGCGACAACGAAAATATACCTACATATACTGCAACTGACGAATTGACAAATTCAATGAAATACACAAGACAAGCTGTTGTAGAGATAAAAAGGTGATTTTTGTTATTTTTGCTGTGGCATAAACACCGAAAATAAATAGAACGTTGGAATGTAGCAGGTGTATCGAATGAAAGAAGGGGCAAAGGGTCAATAGCAAATTCATTAGCGTAAACAACATAATGACATTCATTATTAAAGGACAAATATTACAGCAAACGTTTGCTCCCATGAAGCATATTTTCGATGCGAAGTTTTTAATTAAAATTATTAGATCAATATAATAATTTTAATTAAAATCTTCGGAAGAATAGCTTTCTATGTTTTCTATTAAAAGTGAAAGAAAATTACAATATTTACTTTTTCACTATGTCTTTGCCATGCATATTTAAGTTTTTGTATCCCCTTAACTCCCATAGGTAGGGGCCGCCTACCCTCCCCATAAATGTTCGCCTGTAATTTTAACACAGCATATACAAGAATAATAGAAAAGAACAGACGATTCTTTAGAAGTTATAGTAACGGCTATGGACTTAGATCTTAATTGCTTCTTAGTTAAAAAGAAAAATTACAATAAAATAAAATTAATACTTATCATGGCTACTAAAGGCCTTTAAACACTATCCCACAAAGTGTTAAGTATTTTAGGAAAATGCTTCCCAGATATTTTTATATTTTGAAAAACGTCAAAAAACAATAAGAACTTATCATGACAGGGTTGTATTTTACTCAAAATACGTAAGACTTGTGTTTCACTATCAAACAGCCTTTAACAATATTTTCGTAGACAGTACTGTCATTGTTATAATACAACGAAATCCTTGTCGTTAACACTATTTAAGGTTGGTTTACACTATTTTACGCAGAGTTTAAAAAACTGCAGTCGAAACCAAAAACCGTTGAACAAAAAACGCGAATTTGTTTACGACTTTTCGCTTTTTGAGTTGGCTTTACAGCGATTGTTTACATTTAATGAATCAGAAGTAAAAGCAACAGTTTTTTTGTGGTGGACGAAATGACAGTGTCAAAAACTGAGGTTATATTAAAAAGTGTAAAAGTTTGAAAGCAATGGGTCCTAGAAATGACAAATTTTACGAAAAACATCCCATGCGACTTTAGCATTCTTTTAAATTTTTCAAAACAATAATATATCCTTTTTATTTGATCAGTGTTAGTTACATTTAAATAAAAGCATGTTCATGTGTGATGGTGTGAATAGATTTTTTGACAGTCACAACAAAACGCATTGGATTTCGATCTCACAAAGTATTATAGAATTCGTAAGGCTTGTGCGATAGTGTAAAATAGCCTTAAGTATTGAATTTATGTATATTGCTTCGGAGTTCTTTTAAGATTCAGCTAAGTTCGTTTCATTTGTGTATTATTAAAACGAATTTCAGCCAACGAAACAATAAGAGTTAAATATGGGTTAGTATTCTTTGTAGCCCGTCAAAAATAACGGTTTTGACAAGATTGCAATAGAACAGCATATCAGATAGCTAATGAAGTTTGGCCAAACCTTTTTCTATAAATATTTGTATCTACTTAGGCCTTTTTACGGAAATTCGTCCCTTTTAAATAAACTAATTAAATTTTGATTTAAATATTATTTGCATACAGCGTTGAATTAGTGTTGAGAATTGGTCTGAAAAGTCTCTTATTTGATGAAACTTCTACAGAAAAGTAATTTTTGAATCTGGTCAAATCGAACAACATTTTTTATCCTTTCCCCCTTTTTCCGACCGCCTCTGATGACCTGATTAATGCACAAATGTGTTGCATATAAAAAACATGATAATTTAAATTGCACCATTGCAACGTTGTGTTATCAATAATGAACATTTTGTCTATAGACATTAATATGTATATACATATATGTATGTATGTGTATTGTATAATATTTTATGAACCCACTTATAAAGTACAAACAAAACCACTATTTTTCCACTTTTTTTTTGTGTTTTGAAACTTAAGATACCGACTTTCAAAATAGCGAGTAATTTATTATTTTTGATAATTCTTAAAAAGTGTCATAATTTGTTTTGGTTTTCTTTTTTGGTTTTATAATCACTGTCGTATAAAAATCAAACAAAATACGGGACAATAGGACTTAGCATCAAATACAGGGGTTTTATTTAGGATTAGTTAAGAAAGGATCGCTACTGGAAAGTATACTCTCTCTGAATTTTCGATTGAATTTTCCATACTAAAACTTACAAGCTCTAATGATATGGTCTCATAACTTTAAAATACACTAGAATTTGAAAGTTAACTGACTGTTTTTAAAACACAGGCACAAAGCTTGTTCGTTAAACTTACATTTGAAACAAAAACAAAATTTCAAATTGGTTTTTGTTTTAAATGTAAGTAAAACGAACGATTTTTGTGCTCGTGTTCTATAAGCAGGCAGTAAATTTAGGAAATTCTTTTAAACAATCGAGAATAAATTTTTGGACTTAAAATTAAAATCTGGAAATCTCAAGTATAAAATCAAAATTTCTTGGATTTCACAGTGCAACACAAAAATTCGGGTTTTTCAGAGATATTACTATAGTAGGCTTCTTTATCGGCCTGTGCCATATACCTGACTTTGGCAGCGGACTGGCGGTATTTCGTCTTTGCATTGCGCTTTGTATTGTCCGTTTTATCCTGGTGGATTTTATTTTTGTTGTTCCACAGCAAGCTTATATTGGTTTGCTGCGTGTGGGTTTTGTAGTTTAGAGGTGTAACATTTGGGCTGCTTCTTTTAAGAGTGAAAAGCAGCAGGGAAAAGTTTAAACTTGCCTACGAGAAGATGGCGGTCGCTATCGATATCCGATAAACCGCGCCGTGTTTTAACATCTAAGAGACACCCAAGAAATAGCTTACTAATCATAATATGGCCTATTTGGTTGCGTGTACGGTCATCTGGAGACTCCCATGTGTATTTGTGAATGGTTTTGTGTATATGCGTTTTTTTGCCGCCGATGAGCATATGGTGTCTGCCACACAGGTCGACCAGTCTGTCTCCATTATCATTCCTGGCTGCACCTAGGCCATGCGTGCCCATAACAGTTTTGAGGTGGCTGTTGTTGTTACCAACTTTTGCGTTGAAGTCGCGGATTAGGATTTTAATGTCACCTCCAGGGATTGAACAAATTGTGGTTTCTAGTAGATCATAAAAGTTATTATTTGTTTCTTTATCATCCGGGTTGGTAGGTGCATAACACCGAAAGCGTGCGGAAACTAAGCGATCAGATATAGCCTTGCATTGAATCAAAGCCCTTTTTGCTTTTGGCGAAAGTAGGAGGCCAACTCCGTTTATTCTTAGGTTGGGGTTGCTTGGATGCAGGAATTGGTGCCCAGATGCCATGTGGTAGATACCGCTTTTCAGCCATCTTACCTCGCTTGACATAGAGAATTTGCCTACTACAAAATATCCTGCATTTTGCAAATTGGTCATTAGTTTGTAAGAGGTTAAAAAATTATCGAAAATTTCAAAACACATAAATAACAACAACTTATAATTTACATACATGCATGTTATAATTACGCAAAGCGGGGCCTTAATGGGTTAAAATCAAAATTTTGAACACAAAATTTCCTTTTATTTTCAAATTATCCAAATTTTTTAACGGAATTTATTAACAGAATATTGAATTTACTTCTAAATGTGAATTCTATTATTGTGAATTATACTTTAATTTGCTATACACACATTTGTGAACTTAACTAACTTGAAATTGTAAAAAAGCAAAACTGGCCAACGGTGAGCATAATCAATAAAATCTAAATTTTTTACTTGTACTGAATCAAACCCTAACTCTGTTTTATTTTTCCAACCCCAAAAACTTAACCAAACTCTAATTCCTTTATAATTTCTCCTGGCCGCGCATAACAAGAAAACGGGAGCAACTTTTCTAGTTGGCTTATACTTATACCTTTATAGGCATAGCTACCCTCCAGAATTCCCCAATAACTTGTTCAAATACATATTAATAAAAATATTGCCAAATTAAAATCTTTGTTCTTGTATAAAATTTAACTGAGGTAATTTTCAAAATATGTAGTATATAAAATAACCTTTCATTCTTGATATATTACCAAAAACTGCCTACGCTTAATTGCCTACGCTTAATTACCCAATTCGGGCAATTGCTTAAAAATTAAACTCCCAAAACAAAATTACACCTAAATTTCATTTGTTCAATTGGCTCAGTACTATTTTACAACAACACAGCAAGATACACCAAATAAATGAGATATTTTGTCTTAAAGGGATTAAAGGAAAGGTCGCTAAATTTTATATTATATTAACATTTCAAGGATAAAATAGCTTGAATATTTAAGGGATTGGTCTTTTAATGAAACTTGTATGTTTAAATCTGAGCCAAATATAATTTTAATACGAATATGATTAAATGGTTTATTGGCATAAAGAAAGAAGTTTGCATGGAAACTATGTGATATTATAGACCGATTCTCACAATTTACATAGGTTTCGTTCTTAAATTAAAACGTATTTACCAAATTCTATCAAATTATAATTATTATATAAATTTAAATTATCTAAAAACTGCTACTTTTACTTTCCGTACAAGGTTTACATGGATAGACAACCAGCCAGATGGACGGACAGATACGAAAAGATCACATTTAAAAGTGTTTCTGATTCGATCGGTTTACTAAACGATGCGTCTAGACATCTATGTAGCAGAGCAAATTTATAAAATTGCTTCTTTCTTAATTTTTGTATAAAAATGTATAAAATTGAACAGTTTGGAATAACTTTTATCTTTAACGACAACTTGCTTACAATTGTAGAATGAAAATTAAATGTAGATGGTGAAATTAAAGCAACGGAAATTTCATCTGTTAACCAGAATTTTAAGCAATTTTTTTTATTTGCTGAACATGTATGCTAAAATATACAAATTATTTACAAATAGATTGAAACCAAAATTCATAAAAAGATCTAGAACGGATAAATATATTGTTTCTGCCTTAATTGGTCGCACAAGAAAAACCATGCAATTGCATATTTACAATTTCCCTGATCATAAGTTTGTATGTATAAGTACGCTTTTGTTAGTAGGATATGACAGGATATCTCAAAAATCATTACAGATAAAAATTAGGACAGAAAATCCCATTGTTTTTTATTGCTATCTCTTTAGATTTAGCTGATACATCTAAAAATTCCTCTGTATTAACTTTTTTTCATACACCCAGTTAAGGTATTTTGTAAATGAAAACGTTTAATTACCTCACTGCCTTACCCCGCTAACTGCCCAAAACAATTGGGATTTTTTGGCGTGGTAATTATCCGTGGAATACTGTATTGTATATATATATATATATATATATATATATGTATACATATGTATATACAAATAAGTTGTCCTATGTTCGTGATTTTATAACTCGAGAACCAATTAACCGATTTTCAAACGAGTATATGCGTTGCAAAGGTCTACTTTCACTGAAACTCCCCATAGGTGACGTGTTGTCGATCAAACAGCTAGTAATATTATAAATTAACTTTGTTTTTCAAAAATTTCAAGTAATTTTAACAAAATATTAAGATCAGTATTCGAAAATAAACATTAAATATCGCTCCTTAGTGTTCGGTTTGGTAGATTTGTGGAAAACACAAACGCTAATAGTGTTTGCGTAGAAAATCATTACAAAAAATAACGTTTCCCTGTTTGTCATCTTTCGAACACAAAAACAATATTGTTTTTATCCAACTCAACAAAAGATGAACATTTAATTCCGTTCGGGTTTTTTTTAAAAATCACAAGCTTCATTGTGTTCGGTTCGGCACATTAATGTTCGTCGCTTTTGGCTGGTAAAAATACCAAACATTTTTTACAAAAACAAACAAAAAGGCAGCAAAATAATTTGACACAAACAAAACATATACAATACACAAACAAGCTGTTCGTGCTGCGGTCGTTGCAAACATTTTTTGCTTGTTCATTTCTTTATCAATGGAAAAAATAAACATTATAGAACATTAAAATTCATATAATGTTTGTCTACAGTATCACTACAATTGTTATGTTTTTCAACGAAGAACAGAAAATTATAAAATATTCGGCTCTTTCTTGAAAATAGTTACGAACGGTATTAAGGGTTGTGTTCGTCTACACAATCACTAAAACAATAGATATCGTTCTTGGGTGTGTGAGCCGAACGTTAAACAATGTACTTTTTATTTTCGAACACTGAAATGATATCCTTACTTGCGCTTACTTAATTTTATACCACATTTTTAGGTATTTTTACCTATGATTTTTTTTGTGTGTAGTAGAAAAAAGAAATTTTATTGAAGAACACAGTCGATCCTAAAAAATAATTATACAGTTCGCTTGCATTGGATTGTTACTGGTTATAAAAATGTATCTATTTACTACAATTCAAGGTACAAATCAATATTTTACGAAAGGGTCCAACGAGAAAAATATCTAAATTATAAATAAAAATCTATAAATTGTTAGATGCAATGAAAAAAAAGAAATATTTATGTCTCCTGCTCTTTAGTCTTGCTAAGTCTTTCTCTCTTTCCTACTCCTTTACTCAAGATTATATTGTTGCAGTCAAAACTTAATAAAGCCTACACTAAAAAAAGAGCTTCAAACGTAGCAAGCTTTTAAGGCAGATATGTTAATTTTCGCTTACCACTTTGCTAACGAAAGGAATGCAATTTTTATATGGCACTTTATTCAACGCATATATGTACAACAATGAATTTGTTGTTCTCCTTTTAATATTCTCTCTTACAAACCTGCGTCAAGTGGCAGTTTTTCTAAAATTTTCGCTTGCTCAATAATGTGGCCGCTAATTTTCGTCAGTCAAAAGTCCTGCAGACAAGCCATAGGGCTTAGCGGGATGTAGCATTAAGAATGAAGTGTACTTTATTAAATTAAAAAAAAAAAAAAAAAAAAAAAAAACCAAAAAATTTACTGATGAAAATTTTTACTGTAACTCAAGTTCGATAGTGTTCATAACAATGCGAACTGACTAGAATGTGAGGTCTACAACTGCAATGCTTCTGTGGTCGGATTGTCAAAAATATTGCTAGTAATAAACAGGTTTGTTTACATAAAAAACTAGTTTGTATACAAACTTTGACAAGTCGACCACCGAAAACAAACACCATGTGTTGACTTGACCCCACCTTTTACTCAATTCGCCTTGGTTCCTAAGACTGGCTTTATTCGTTGTTGCCCTCAAAGAATTTTCCGATTTTTCGGAGGAGAGTATAAAGTTACTTTATACAGCAAAGTATTGCTATAAGGAAATTTATGTGATTATTCGCTGTATCCCTTTTAAAGTGTACTCAGACAGATAAAATAGAAAAAAGTCTTCGCAAAGAACAAAGTTTGTTACAACTGGTGTACGTTGTAACCGTTTTCTATTGTTCATAGGTACATACAAATATTTAGGGAAGTTTTGAAAGTTTAAAGTTTCTCATCTGATAATTTTTCTTGCAAAGCATTTGGTGACTGCGAAAATGTGAATGAAAATTCAGATTGTTACATCATTGTCAGCAATTAAAATTGCAAAACTTACAATAAGAATAATGAAAGTTTATTGTAAATTTTTACTAACAACCAATTAAAATAGTTTTCAACATTTTTTTAAACTCGTTGTGTTGACTTTATAAACTTAACATTTAGTTTTTTATTTATTCTTTCAAAACGTACTTTTAAATATTTTTCTTATTGTTTCTATTGTTGCGGTTCAACCAACGACCTTCGCTTATAAACGCGGTTTATTATGCAACTCCAGCGATATGCACTCAGATAGATACAAGAAAAACTACAATATTTAAAAACATATAATTAAAAAAATTTAATCTTTTATAAAGTAAAAAAAATAACCAAATCTAACCTTAAAAAAGAAAAAAAATAAAAAGCTACAAAACCATCAAAGCATAAAATATAAATTTGAAAAACTTACAAATTAAAATTTAATGAATTCATAGGAAAATAATAAATAAAAAGAAATATAAACTAAAGCAGTCAACTTTTGAAAGTAAGAAAAACTTTCTCAATATACATAAGTATGTACGACCCAATTTCCAAAAACATAATACTTTTATGGAAATACTTTTTTTTATAGAATTACTGCTTACATAACTGAGCCAACAAAATTTTTAAACACATAAGAAATTTTGAAGGAAAAACAACTGTTCGTTAATAATTTCATCGTTGACAACTGGATAAATAACAAACAAACAAAACAAGTGTTTTATACACAAACAATAACATAATAAACACTAGGAAGGCCCAAAAAACAAAGATTAGCTTTTAACTAAAAGCTTGCCAACAAAACTTTTCTCTATATTTCTGTATATAGAAATATTTGCTTGCAAAACTTTTTTATCTATATAAGTAATTTGTTAGAGAAACTATGTATTTAAAAAAGTTTTTAACAGACAAAACCTTTTTTATATAGAAAACCTTGTTAACAAGACTTTAACCTATGTGGAGAAAAGTTTGTTAAGAATACTTTAATTTGTGTAATAAAGTTGTTTAACAACATCTTTCTCTATATAGAAACGTTTAAAAATTACAAATACAAACATAAAAAAGTCATATTTGCGTTCTTTCGTGTGGCCGTGGGTTGATCGTATGCGTATTAAGGAGCTCCTTTCTTTAGGCGACGCTCTCTGTGTAACGTAGCAGGCCATACTTCAATCTTATATGGCATTAAATTGGCACGTCCTTAATAAATAGCGGTTGACCAAACTCTCATATGGTATTATGGTAACCAGTAAAGGCTTATTATACGCAATCTGCGATAGGTTGAGAGGGTATTATGGGTTTGTGTTGATTTCTGCACATAATAATATGGGCTCTTGACCTTCCTTTAAGCATTCTGATTGTCTAAGAATTAACTCCTGAAGCGGTCAACCGATGTCCGTCCATCTGGCTGGCTGTATAAGCTTTGTGCGCAAAGTACTACAGTTCACAATTTTAGAGCCAATTTAATGAAATTTGGTACAAATGTGTTAATTTTTACAAATACAAAGAGTTAGAATAGTCCCATAGCTTTACATAGCTCCCATACATTCTTTTTTCCGGAACAGAGTATTTGTGCCTATAAGCCATCTTTATATTCAATCTTAATCATCTAACTTTCCATAAAGACGCCATCACCTAAAATTTCTTTCAATGGCATAACAACCTTAAAAAGGTTAGTAGGAATATGAAATTTTGTGACGCTATCTTCTATATCATGCCATGTAGTTCAAGATTTGAGCAAAGATTTTACATAAACGCCTTCCAAAAAAAGTTTATACAGATGTAGTTAGCTAAAAAATATTCGGCACATCTAACCAAAACTTTTCCCTGTAAAAAAAATTAGGTTTAAAAATCTTTCTCTAAACCAATTTTTGTTATTGAAACTTTTCTCTGTTAAAAAGTTTTTTGTCAAAATTTTTTTATATAGAAAATAATCTTAACAAAACTGTTCTAGTTATCAAAGCTTTTTCTATAGAAGAATTTGTTATCGAAGAGTTTCTCAAAAGAAAATTTTGTTATCGATACTTTTCTCAAAAAAGTTTGTTTTCAAAAATTTTCTCTGAAAAAAGGAAATTTTTTCTAAAGAAAAAAATCCTTATGGCCTTTAAAGAAAATTTGTTATTAGACCTTTTTTTTAATTAAAGTTTATCAGCGAAAGTTTTCCTAAAAGAAGAGTTTGTCATTGAAATAGGGAAAAGTGCGTATTAAAAAGTAAGCTGTCTAGACTTTTTATAAGAAAATAATTTAGGCGCAAATTTTCTCATTATGAAAAGTGTTTCTTTAGAAATTTTGTATTTATTTGTTTTCGGAACTTTTTCCAAATAAGTTTTTTTTTGAATTTTTCGCTAAAAAAGTATGTTTCTTAAAACTTTCTCTGAAAAAAATATGTTGTTAAAAATTTTTTCGGAAGAAAAGATCAACATATATAAAAATGTTCGCTAAATAAAATTTGTTATCCAAACAATTTTCTAAGGGGGTCTGTACACGGTCAAAATACTTGTCATGCAGGCAAATTCATTCGTATACGTGTGCTGGACGTAATATCACACATACAAACACATATTCACTAATATTACCGTAGCTCTTGATGAGAAATGCCTGACGGTGTACAGTCCCCTTAAAGACAAGATTGTTTTTATGCCGTTTTCTGAAAGAAAACTTTTCTCAATAAAAGGCTTAAATATCGAAACATTTCTTATTAGTAATTGTTATTATCGACGTTCATTTCTGAAATTTTTCTGTAATAAAAATTTGTTTAGATACTTTCTTTTTTACTTATACAAATGTTTTCTTTCGGTCATACAAGGGATTGTTATTTGGAAAACAACTCTTTGACTATGTTTTTGAGATCACAGTTAAACTAGGTTAAGTTAATCTAAAAACCGATCTGTACAGCCATTACCAAGTCTGTATGCAAAATGTTGAAGGAAAAGCTTTGTTTTGCCTAAAATTTTGGACTTTAATATCCAAATTGTACCTGTCTTTCCACTACCCTTTAAAGAAAAAATCATCGAATTATGCAAAATTTTCGGAATTGGGCTTTGTGAGTTATTTTACTAAATGTTAAAATAATAGCAAAAACATTTAAAAATGTTTACCATAATAACCAGAAGCTAAGGTTAAAATTTTAAAATATTTAAATCTTTCTTCAGAAAGAGATCCCTTAGAACGTCAAAAAAAATATCGAACCGTAATTGCATCATTTCATTCCTGATTTATTATTTATATCTTGGGCTACGTGAAGAACAAGTGCGTATTCTTAAAGTCAAACAACCCATTATAATAAAAGTGACGTCGAGTGCCCCGGTAGGCTAGCTGATAGTAAGCTAGTCTATCAGCGCCGGGGTTGCGAGTTCGATTCCCGCCAGAGACTCTGGTTTATTTCCTGCAGACAAGCGTAGAGCTTCGCGGGAATAGCTTCAAACGCCAACTATACAAACTGAGTGGTTTACCATGCACTCATTCCCAAAAAAAGGAAATCGTATCCTTTTTTCTTTACACAAAAAGCCCGGAAATAAAAGAAATTATTTATACCTTCCCGGGAATAGGAAAAGTGCATGAAATTTGATACCCTATTGCATAGACACTGTGGAGGTTGTAGTTCCAAAACATACATATGTATGTATGTATATTTGTATAGTTGTTGTTTTTATTATTGTTATTGCTCTTTAACTTTATTAACTTCTACTTCTTTATACACCCTCTATTAATGTCAATCAATAGCTGCCATTATTGTTGTTTCAACAATATATTATTTTTATTTTTTAAGTTTGTTGTATCTTCAATGTTAAACTCAAAGATAAACAGATACTTTGGTACACACAGCTAAACACTTATACGCCGAGTACGTGCCACATTTATGGTCTTTCATATTTTACTTTGTTTTTGTTTGTTGTATACGAATAGAGTTAAAAAAAATCAAGAAAAACCAAACACGCACTCCAGAAGTAAAGAGTAGAGTCCATATGTTTATGATGTTTGTCCCTCGTGGATACACGCCATCTAACACATAGATAAATGCTGCATTCACTGGTGTTTTCCTTCTTACAAGCATTTTTTTGGGTTTTTTTATTGACCCAGATATTGAATTTTCTTTTTTCTTTTCTGAAGTCAGGGGTAAAATATACACAAACACACATCCACA
Organism: Pollenia labialis; assembly: GCA_949318255.1. Classification (NCBI taxonomy): domain Eukaryota; kingdom Metazoa; phylum Arthropoda; class Insecta; order Diptera; family Polleniidae; genus Pollenia; species Pollenia labialis. The sequence continues at coordinate 84,483,577 of OX439140.1, forward strand.
TTAAGTTCCATTCTCCAAGGGCTAAAATATCGATGTAATCAAACACATTAACCCACACATACATTTACAGTGTAATGAGCGGTCGTTAGTACGCAGGTGTGTCTTGACATTAAGCACATGCAGACGGATAGTAGAATGTAACAGCTGGATGACTGAATGATGTGCGAGTTCTACACCACGTTGCCAAACATATACATAAATATAAGTGTTTTTCGTACGGGATTTCCCGGGACAAAAATTCCGGGATCCCGCACATTTTTCGGGAAAATAATTCAGGGAAATTTGTGCGGGAATTTCCGGGATTCTATTTACTTTATTTGGGCAATTTTAATGCTAGTAAAATTGTTAATAAGTTGTGTCATGAAATTGACCTTAGCCGTTAGGCAAAAAGGTCTTAAATAAAAAAATCGCATTTTGAATTTTTGATGGGCTTTAATTAAATTTTTCTCTCTTTTGATTGTTTTATATCACTTTAGTCTAGCACAACTGCTTCTAATCGTTATCATCTGCTCTTAGGAAAAGGTCTATAAAATACTCCAAATAAATATTTTTCAATTTAACATAACGAAAAACTACAGTTTCTGTCATAAAAGAGTTTTGCCAAACGCCAAGGGGACGTCAATTCATATCCGATAAGTAATGCAATGTTGAATGGTTTATTTTTGAAATTACGAAAGAAAAAGAGTAAAAACGTACAGAACTTCTAATTTGTTTAAAGACCCAGATTTATTTTATAAAAACGAAAACAATTTGTTCCTACTTGCTTCAAACAATTTAATGATTTGAAATGCAGAGCGTCTGCATAAAAGATTTTGCGGATTAGATTCTGTAAGAGATGATGGCAAAAGTTATTAATAAAATAACGCTTATTCGATTCAAAGAAAATATATTTTTTTTTTAAAGAAATTACAAGTTTTGAAGGAAGTGCTAGGAAAACTTAGTGTCGAGAGATTATATAATGTTCCTTTGACAATAAAGGCAAACATCCGTTGAAAGGAAACGTGCTTATTCATTGAAATCTTCTTGAAAAAATTGGAAATAGGCTTTCAAATGATACTTTAAATGCGCATTCTGAGCTAAATTCCTATTTTAAAACAAATGTTTTGTAATAAATTGTTTACATAATTTAACTTTTGCTGTTGGATTTAAACTAATTCTGTGGCAATAAGTGCTTAAGTCGTTTTGTTTAGTTTTATAGGAGAACAATTTAAAACGTTAAAGGTGGCTTTTGGAAATTTACTCCGAATTTAATATAACTGTCCTAAACACTCCCAATATCACAGATCGAAAAATTTTATTATTCCAAATATTATTGCAAATTGAAAAAAGATAACTAAAAACTCAAAAATCATACAAAATAATTGAAATTTTGCGCATGTGTACTTTTGAACATACATTTCTTAAGGTTCCATTAAGCACTTTTTTCTTTTTGCCACAGAAATAAAAAGGTTGAATGCAATTATTAACATATTTAATTGATCTCAGGAAATGCTATTTGTTCAAATAATATTTTGCATCGATTTGTATTTAGCTTGAATTCCCGGGATTCCGGGAAATTGAAAAAAAATCCCGATTTCCCGGGAAATGAAAAAGTGCGGGAAAAGAAAAACTCTAATAAATATGTAACTAATAACAATTAGGCTAATTTAATTAGTTTTTTTATTTTGTTTATCTAAGATGTAAATGAAATTCATTAACTTTTAAAAGTTCTTTGTATCACAGATTGATACATTTTCTTTTTACAAAATTTGGTATAAAGTTAGAGTCTATGAAAATACCAATCGACCAAAAGTTAAGAATAAAGTTTTAATAGGCTAATTATATAAAAGAGATTGCGAAAGAGATTTCCAACAAAGTTAACAATAAAGAAAACTTTGGATAATAAGCGAATTTCTAGATCAGTGATACCGTTTGGTTACTTTTGTTACATGTTTCGTTACTTTTAAAGGCCCAAAGTAACATGTATAATTTTTGTACGTTCGTTAATGGAGTTGTATAGAGCAACATTTCGAAATCAAATAAATAAATAGGCAATGAAAAGTGACCGTTTAAATTCTGAAATTTTTTCGCTGCAGTTTGTCACTTTTCTTCTTCAAAATAGCATTTTCGTTTACATTGTGAAATTTTCATCACAGAAATTTATTAGGTATATACATATGTATGTATCCATATATATATATATAGTACATATATATATGGGGCATTATTTCTGAAGCGGACAACCCAATAAAAAAACTTTTGTTGGAATTCCTTTGAATTTGGCATAACAATAGTTCTAGTAGATATGAATAAGTGTGCGAAATATTTCTATGATGTTTATTTGTCGAGTAGAGGGGTGCTAAAGTGTTGCCGTTTTCAACAAAATGTTTTTTAAATTATTTTGTCGAATTACAAACTAAATATAAAATAAAATAAAAAAATAATAATAAAAAAAAACATTTTTAAATGATTCTTATAGAAAATCGATTGATCTTTATATAAAAAAAAAATAATTACGACTAATTTAAATCAAAATTTTTCTAACCTAAACGTAGTTTGTTATTTATGTATTAACCGAAATTAGTTTTTTTTATGAGACCTCTATTACACTTGTGCATGCGGTTATTGCAATGCTGTACCGTAAAAGACAGGAAAGAACGAGTTTAAATAGAAATTTTTCTAACTTCGACATAATATTTTAATTTTCTTTTTACCGAAATAAGCCTTCCGCGTACTAATTATATTGTTAAACTTTTATTATGTGCTCTTTATATATTTAAAAGTTTAAAATAAAACCAAAAAATTGGGACAAGTTAGAAAATTTTTGATTTAAATTTGTCATTTAGAAAAATTTTGATTTAAATTTGTGACTTCTGATTTTGCAGATTAAAAAAAATTTTTTTCAAATTGATTTTTTTTTATTTAAACATCAATCGATTTTCCATTAGAAACACTTAAAATTATTTTATTAATTGTTTTTAGTTAAAAAAAATTATTAACAATAAACATTTTTTTGAAAACGGCAACACTTTACCTCCCTATAACTCGACAAATAAACAAATACTAGAACTATAGCTATGCCAATTATTAAGGAATTCCAAGAGACGTTTTTTATTGGGTTGTCCGCTTCACAAATAATGCCCCATTTTCCAAAACGCATTAAACTTTCAAGTATTTTGCGTCATTTTAATATTTCATCAGCATCCTTGAGGTGCTAAAAAGTTAATGCAATAATTAATAAACTAACAGCCGTTTTCCCGCAGCTTTTTTGATATGAGATATTTTTTTTTAAATTTATTTAACTTATTAACAGTATTCTACGGCATTTAAATAAGTACATATGTATGTACATATATTTGTGTAGCTAAAATGCGACAACAAAATTAAATAAACATTTTGCAGTAATTATTTAAAAACAATTTGTTTTTTTCAAAATAAAATTATTTAAATTTGTTTTTTTGTATAATTTTGCATTATATGTAGTAGTAGTAGTACCTGTCAAAATTTAAATACATTGTTTATACATTGTTTACAAAACAAATTTGCCACAACGAACAGTGGGACTAAAAATTTGTTAAAAATAACCAAGACGATAACTAACGTACCTTATTCGTACTCAGGATAGATAGAACACAGAAAAAAAATGCTTTCAATTAAAACATTTGTGATATTGATTAAAAAATGCATTAAATTTCCACCAGCAAACAAATTAATAGTATCAATTAAATATTTTTTGATATAATTAATAATTTCTGCAGTAATTTTGTCGATAAAAGTAAACTTTTAATTCACTTGATTAAATTTTTAATTAAAAATGATTTTAAGTTTGATTAATGATTTAATAAAAAAAAAATTCTTACTGTGTAATTTTTACAACGCGGTAAATTTATAAGTTTTAACACTGCCAGGTTTATTTTTTAAAAGTTTAAATACTCATAACTTATTAAAAGCATGTTCTGGAAAATCGGTGTAAATTTATAAAAAATATGACATCTGAGTGGGATTTGGCGGGATTATGACGACTATTATTTTTGGTTGTAGTTAAAACAAGTAGAACATTAGATAATATGTGAAGTTGTTTTCTAAATATTTTAGGACCCTCTCAATGGGTTTAAGATTTTATTACTTAGAACAGTTCGTTGAAATGTCTAGTTTATACGTTCATCAGTGCTGCTAATCCATGTGTAATAACACATATTGTGTGTTTTATTTACTTGCATGTGTATTTAGTTCCATGTGTAATATGTGTGTAATTTTAATTTAAGTTTCACTTTTACATTAATTTTTGACAGCCAAGATTTGCTTTTAGAACATTAAGTTAGGGTTATTACTTTCAGTTTTCATCACAGTCAAACTTGCTTTTTAAACGATGCCTTTTTTCACTTTCCCTAACATATTCTCCTTCCCTCTCAACAATTAACATAAACTATCTGCAAGACAACTTCCATAGTGTGAACCAAGCCTAACACAATATGTCCATGTGTATACCGCTAAGCGTGCTGTGCATTATTTAAATGATTTAATACCAGCAGCGAATGTGTGTGACTCAGCAAGTTTGATTGTATTAAAGAAAAAGAGTTTATTTTATAGTGTTCATAAAATGCCAATTTTTTGCAATCATAAAAAGCTGTTCTCTGATGTTCATCCAGTTCTTTCTTTTTGCAAGTTGAATTTAATCTTACAAAAATAATTTTTTCGATTTATATGTGTAATTTGGAACACAGTCATGTGTAATTTCCGAATTTTTATTGGCAACACTGACATACATTGAAAGATGGGTAAAACAATTGGATTTTTCGAAGTTTAAAGGACTAGCCTAAAAAACATAGTTTAAAATATCCTAGCAATAAATATCCTGTAAAAATACATATTAACTCACCAATGTGACTTCAATTAAATATATTTTTGTGAAGATTAATAACCTGAAAATAATTTAAGGTTAGGAGTGTCGGTCGTGAAATATCAAGCGAATTTAAAAAAAATGGTGTAATTTAAGAAAATATTAATATGCCTGTATTTTTGAAACTAGAGCTGCAGGAAAAAAAACTTATAATGGCATCGTAATCAGCACTATCAATTAATCCAAAAAAGAATGAACATAATTCTTGACAATTTTGATGTGTTGCCCTATTTCATTTAATTTTCAGATCCGTAAGCAAGTTGTATATTTTAATTAAAAACTATTTATTCGTCTGATCCCATTGTGCATAATGGATGTTGTTTTTTGCAGTATTTTTGATCTTTAGATCGCCTTTGGTGGTTGCGTTAAAAAAACACACACACAACAAATTAACAAAAATGTATTTTAAAATCAAATGATTTTAAATAATTTGTTTTTCGTTTAACATGAACAATATATTTTGTTTATTATTTTGTAAAACATTATTTTAAATTTGCAAACAGTTAAATCACCATTAAAGGAGATTTAAAATTGTCTAAAACGAAATGCATGCAACTATCCTCCGTTAAAATGTACATTTTAAACGGATTAAAGTGATTGATCGCTGAAATAAGGGGATTGGTCGAACGGTATACACCCTCAACTGATAAAGTCAAAAGACAACAGTGGGTACTAGTAAAAATGAATTTGTTATATATTTTATTTATTTGAGGATTGTAATACACATTCCCCTAATGACCAATTTTTTGCTCGTGCCAAGGAAGTCCTTCTAAAACTTTGTATTTCTAGCTTTTTTATGACATCTCAAAATTGAGGTACTATTTTCTTGTTAACATGCATGTTACATTAGACCGGGTTGATCACAATATATAACAAACAAAAAAAAATTTTGCACCAGTCACGTCCTAGAATGAAATATTTCTAGAACTGTTTTGTACTGTGAATGAAAAAAGGCTCGTCATAAAAGTGAGTATATGAATATGTACAGCGAATTTTTATACGCTTCACCACAGGTGAAAAAGGGCATATATAAGCTTGTCAATCCAATTGTAATTTCTACAATATTAAATTTAGACCCTATAAAGTGTATATATTCTGGGTCCTTATAATTAGCGATATAACGATGTCACTCTGTCCGTCTGTATGTTGAAATAGGTTTTCCGAAGACCCCAGTTATGATGGGGACTAGGTTGTTCTATTTATATGTCACATATACTCCGTTAAAGCTTGCTACTGAAATTCAGCCAGATCGGTGCATAAATGACTCAGATATGAGCAAAAACCTACGACTGTCTCGAATTTTATCCATAAATCTCTTGTTGTTGTTTTTTATTTCTTTTTCTGTATATCTGGAGAACAACAAGAGCCAACGTTTCCAAATAAGCTACAAGCATCTTGATTACCGATAGACAACCTCTCTAAAAAAGTGGGTGGGATTAGAGAAATGGGCGTGGAACCTCCCATATAAACACATTTACCCTTATTGTGGTTGGCGAATTTTAAATACGCCTGCAACTGTTTGGTAACTGATTAAAGATTAAAAAAAGAAGAGGCGTTTTTTAAACTCGCTAACCATGATAACGTTGATTAAAATTTTCTTTATAACTGGAAAACGGAAAAAGGTAAAGTTTCCAAATTAGGTACACAAATTTCGGTTACCAACACACAACATCTTACAAAATTTTACACAACATTCGACGAAATGTAGGAGAAGTGGGCGTCGAACTTTCCATAGAAATACATTATAGCGGCATAAGCCAAAGTTTTCAAATTCTCTACAAGCATCTTTGTTATCAATACACAACATCCGAAAAAATGTGGGCGTGATTTGAGAAATAGGAGTGCACAAAATAGATAAATTTATATCTAAAGAACGGTATTTATGTAACCTTCACTTCTTATCGCACCATGGTGAAGGGAAAGCTTAAATTCGGCATAGCCGAATAAAGCACTTTTACTTGGTTTTTCTTTTTTTTTATAATTCGGCTCGTCGTTTTGAATTTAAGTCCGAGTTATGTAACATCTTTGCTAATATATAAATACAACTTTATTACATTCCAAACATTTATTTAAGAACTTGCAAATTTATCTTACATTTTTTCTTTCAGATTTTTTCCACTGTACTTAAAGTAGTCTTTTTAGGGTTGACTGATTAAAATATTGATATATTGCTGGACTTTATTTGTTTTTTTTTTTTAATATTTATTTATTAGAACGTTTTTTTTTAGAGAATTAAATAATAATAAAAAAAATTATTAACGTAATTAACGGTTGAAATTTAATAACGACTACAAAAACGCACACTTACTGATACACATATCGATTTATATTCCTCAGTTACCTTTAAAATCGATACAATTTTTTTTAATTATTTTATTTTATTTTATTTATTAAACATCAATTAATCACTTAACCAAACATCAGATAAACAAATAAATAAATAAAATTGAACAAAAAAGTAAAACTTGTTACTCAAATTCAATTTATTATGTATTTGTTATTAGAAATTTAATCCATTTTACTGAATCAATAATCAAGATTTTAAATAAATAAAAAAAAACTAAAAAAAAAAATTGTGCAATAAAAATTGAACATCTGGATGTTTTAACTGGATTTAAAAGTGCTGTTTGTGGTTTTTTTTTTCTCTAAATTTTGCATTTAAATAAACATTTGAACAAAAAGAAAAAAATAAGTTGCAAATGAGGTGAGTCTGGTCGGTCTGAGCCTGAGATAAAGTTATTAATAATAACAATAATGCTGTTAATAATAAAGATAATATTTTTAAATTTATTATAATGACTTAAAAATAATTCCACTATTTTACAATTATTTATTAGTTTGTCATATCGTGTAAGATAATCGGGTCAGAAAGCCAGTTTAACATCTGTTTTATATGCCGCCAAAAAAGACAATTGGAAACATGATTGTTTGTAAAAAATCATGATTTTGCAATATTTTGTGAACCAAATAATATATCGCTACTTGAATCGCAAACGGATCTATCGTAATTTTTTTAAATTTTACAGGAAAAACTATTTAAAATGATAAATTGACTTAGATAGGGCCTTTTGTTTTTTGTTTAAACATTACAAATTTTGGTCGAAAGATTCCAACATTTTTTGCAGATGCAATACATTAGAATTACTAAAAAAAGGCGATTATTAATTTTTGGTTAGTTCGGGTCTTTTTTGTTTTAGATAACGATACACAAGATTTTTCAAGTTCGAGCGTTTCTTTTCAAAAAGTCTTTTATTTCGACGGGTTAAGGAAGAAAGTGTGCAATTTACTTATGAAAACTAAATTTGTCTCGAGAAACGCAAAAATGGAGAATTGCGGGTTAATTCGAGTTTATATTAAAATTTTATTCAAAGCCACTATGGTGTTGCCATAAATCAAAAAGTTTTAAAACAAAATTAGTTTTTGTTTTAACTGTTAGTTAAACGAGTCACTATTGCACTCGCGTTCTAAAAACAGGCAGTAAAACTTGAGTAACAGTTTTGTTAATTGTTTAATTGAATTGAATTAAAGAACGAAAAGTATACAAAAGGATTTCTTTTATTATTATTAATGCTGTTTAAGACCCTTATACACTATCCCACAAAGTCTTAAGTATTTTACGAAACGGCAACCCTGTCATGATAAGTTGTTATTGTTTTTTTAAAAAATTGAGACGTTGTCGGATAGATAGATGGTAGATAAGGAATACATAAGTATGTGCTGGCTCCCTGGACAAGAATTCTATGTTGCAAATTCAAGGGGAAATGTTGAAGAAAAATTCAGTGAGCAAAAAAAAAACCAAAGTACCCTATAGAAATTTTAGAATGGAAAGCAATTTACGCACGTGGTAAAATAAACACTTTTTTACCATGTTTTTTACCTCATTTTTCTGGCCATAGCTTCTAAACTGTCAATTGAGTGGTACCATGCGAAAAATGTCACGTACCCACAGTGTTGCCAAAACTTGCTGACCAAAAATGATTAAATTTACGAAAAAAAATGGGTAAAAATGGGCTAAAAAATGGCTAAAAGCATAAAACACATTAAAAATCCTATAACAAAACAGAAATAATTCATTTAAAGTAGTTTACAATGAAATTGTAAGTTAAGATCAATTTCTTAAATAAGAATAAACTTAAATTAATATTTTGATAGTTATTGCAAAAATGAAATCATCGATAAATTCGATGTCGTTATTGTTCATCTCATAGGAATCGCTCTTGCCTATTAATTTTAAATAATTTTAAGATAAATCATAATCACAACATTTACCCAACCTTTTGATTCCAGATCTACAATAAAAAACAAGTAAGAAAGTATAGTATGTCAACGCTGACTATATGATACCCTACACCACATTAGAACCAAATTCTACCAAATTTTATTAAATTATCTGCAAATTTGCGTCCTGTACTTTGCGCACAAGGTTTACATGGACAGCCAGCCGGACAAACATCGTAAATTCGACTCAGAAAGTGTTTTGACTCAATCGGTACACGTAAATATGGGCTTAGGACCAATATTTTTAGGTGTTACAAACATCAGCACAAACGCATATTACCCTCTCCGCTATTGTGGTGTTGGTATAAATATTTTATTGCTTTGGTAAAAATATTCACCTAATTTATAGAATCGAATTAATGGTTGCTAAATGTTACCAATTTTTCAAATAACTTTTAACGATGGTTATTTGGCAAAATACACTCTCTACTTCAGCATTAGACTATGGAAGTGAGAGCAACTTTATAGTCAATTCTGACATATTAAAAAAAAATTTTGTTGCCGCCTGCATCTCTCTATTGAAATACTTGCAAGTTGCAACCAGAAAAAACACCGATGTTTGTGTTAATCCATTTTATAAATTTAATATTGAAATACTGTTCCTTTGTTTTGAAAGATGTTTTATCATTATCGCTTGTAGCGATTTTCAACATTTGTAAAAGTAGTGATTTAAATAAAGGCGTTTTAATTGTTAAAAGTGCTTATTTTACTTTCATAAATTTTTATAATAAAATAAAAATTATTCGTTTAAAAGAAAAAAGGCAAAACAAAATGTATGGCTAAACAAGTTAAAAAATGGCTTAATTGGCAACACTGCGTACCTAACAAGACAGAGGAGTATTTGGCACTTGTAAAAAACCTTTGAAATACACTAAAAGCTCAGTCAAGAAGCCAAAAAGAGTTTATTTGAAAGTGGAGGACACCCAGCAAAATAAATACGATAACACAATAAAGGCCATAATGGATGGAATTCCAGAAAACAATAAAAAAACAAATTGTTAAGACCTACTAAAGAATATTCAAACACGATTATCAAATTTAACAAACGTTAATTAAGGAAAATTGTCATAGAAAATTTATTTTGTAACCCTTAATAAAATTTACAGCCTGTCCCACTATGTCGACCACTATCGTTCGTTTGCAATTTCAAAGACAAACAGCTGATTTGCGCCCCACTTAGTGCCGGTTCACGCACGTCAAGTTTGACTCATTAACTGCCTGTTTTTAGAAAACGTAAGCAAGTGAGTGAGTGAGAAATTATATTTAAAACAGAAACAAATTTTCGTTTTTTATTGTTGTTTTCAATATAATTTCTCACTCACTCACTTGCTAACGTTTTCTAAAAACAGGCAGTAAGTCTTGAGCTTTAAGGAGTGAAGAGAAAAGAGAATGCCATTTCTTTTCCCCTCTCTCTCTATATCTAGCCCTTATCGCAAAAGAAGCTTAAGAGACAAAAACAAAATTTTATAGAAGGTTTTTTTTATTTTTTTTCATAAAATTTTGATATTTTTTTAGTTAGGCTTGAGTTCATCAAATTTAATTTTCATTAAATTATTTTAACTGAAGCAAGGAATTTTTAAAACTTTCTTGGCTGAATTTACATGTTTCAAAATTTTTATATGAATGTTAGCGCTTAAGCTAAAATTGTTTTTGCTATAAAATCGTTACGGTACCTTTTGTTACCATGACATTTAAGGAGATGATGTAATTATGTCGCTTCCCAGCGGGCAATTTGTGTCAATTAGTCCGAGAGACTGGTCCGAGGATTGGTGAAAATAGAACGAGTACAAAATGAAAGAACTCATGACAACAAAAGTGTAGAAAATGTAATGAATAACAGTACAGTCTTCACCGGACTTTCTAAAGTTTGGTTCTTGAATTAAAATCTAGGACTTGTTTTATTGAAATAATACAATATTATATTGAAATAACACTACATTGTAGTAAATGACACGTTCAATGAGAATAGATGTGTGACTGGTCAAATGACGTCAATTGACTCCCTCCAATGACAAGCCCATGTTAAAGTGATAGGTCTTATTCATATAAATTCTAAGAACCAGAATTATGTCGCTTAAGCAATTTTACGGAAAGGGCTCGTTATGTTTTTATGTATGTATATATTTTATAATTTTTTTTTTTAATTTTCAATAATTTCAGTGAATTTTTTATTGGAACAATTGTGAAAAACTGAGTTGTAAAACTTTTGGTTAAAATTTAATAATTTTTCATTCAATTATTATTATGAAAAAAAGAATTTTACATCATTAAATTAATTAAAATTTTTTTAAAAAATTTTTCATTCTTGACTGAACTGGGAATTGAACCCAGGTTTTCACGGGCAGGTTGTCCTGACATATTTCGATTGTAACCACCACTCAATTTCTTCAGAGTGGTTTGCCGTTTAACACTCACCACTAGTAACGACGGATTGCAGTCAATAGTCAAACATCAATCTTCAAACCAAATGGTATTTTAACCTTGGAAGATCGAAATTTGTTTTTTGAATGATTATCTATTTTATTTGCCTTACATGTTCTGCCTACTTTTATTTTTTTTTTTGTCAAAAGTTCTTCTTGAAGTCCAAAGTACATTTTTCGGCGCTTTCATGTTTTAAAACTGTTGCCAACATGAAACATAATTTTAATTACTTTCATGCTGTAAAATTCCATTCTTCATAAAAATAATTAAATGAAAATTTAATTTGATGAACTTTAGCCTGATTAAAAATATTAAAAATTGAATTAAAAACCATAAACAATTTAATAAAATAACCACAATACTAATTATTATTGTAAAAATTTTTTTCCAAAAGTTTCCGAAAATTCCAAGTGATTACCCCGAAAATTCCTGGTATGAATTTTAAAGAGATAAAGCGCTTGTACGACAAGTAGATTCATAAATTCACACACATATGCAAGCAATTAAGTTTAGTATTTTTTTATTATCTGTAAATAAAAGTTTATTTCCCACAACGTAAAATTTGTGTTTATTATCCAGGTCTTTTTCGTATTTTTATTTTTGTAAGTAATAAAAACAAAAATGAACTTATCACCGACATAATTATTCAAGTACATATTAACAAAAATTTTATTTTGACTTTCAAAAAAAAAAAAAAATAGACAAAACAAAATCAAATTGTAGTAAAATAAATATGTATTACAATTTTGCAAGGGGTTTTATGACCTGCTAAACGTGCCAACGAACCTTATCAGTCCCACTTTGAATGTGTAAGAAAAAAATTGTAATAGAAATTAAAAAGAACAACAACAAAAACAATAAAAGCGTTCTCTTTAGCTAACTAAAAGTAAAACATTGTGAACACAAACGCCAGCAGCAGGCGCGGCAGAGGAAGATAGTTCGCATTTCGTATTTCGCATTTTACTACTTTAGTTGTAAAAAACACATTAAGTTTTTTCATTCTCTAACTAAATAATAAACTGAAAACCGTGGGGTAAATAAACTCTACCAAGGCCACCAAACTTAGAATACACCGAATGATCAGTAGAACTTTTAAAAAAGAGGAAGAAAAAAAACAAATAATTTAATTTCATCATTGCGTTTGTATTTATTGTTATTATTGGTAAAGGTAAATAAACGACAAATCGGTTTTTATTTGATTGTTTGAAACCAAAAAAACTACGATAGCTGTGTCAAATCTTCGATACCCCTAAATAGAATCATAAGTGAGGGCAAATTTTTTGTTATTAAATTTTAATGTAGGTTAGATAGAAATGGCAAACAGTGTCCATCTGTCACATTTAGACCAAATGAATCATTGTGATATCATGGAGTTCCACTAAACAGAACTCGTAGAAACAACCCAAACTTATAACGAAGTCTAATATGAGCTTCAGTTCAACGCCAGAGATATCATACGTTAAAGGTGGCTGATCACATTGCAGACAGTCGCCTTCTTGCCAGTGCAGGACAGTCACGGAGAAGGTGTTCAATGTCCTCCTCCTTATTTTCGCTGCGGCTGTAATCATAGCGTTCGGCTATCAGACGCTGTGCATGCCTACCTATAAGACAGTGCCCCGAGATAACAGATACCAAAAGTGATATTTTTCTCTTTGTCATGGTCCGCCCGTCTTCCATACGAGGTCACAATTGCCTGGCAATCCTGCATACAGTGTTTGCGGCCCATCTGTCATTAAAATAACGTTAGTCAATCCAAGTACAGTGGAACCCGTAAGGTAGTGCCAAATCTAGCAAGCTCATCTGCCCTAATGTTGCCCTTATATCCCTGTGCCCTATGCCCTGGGATCCATATGATCTAGATATTAAACTGCTCGGCTATCTCGTTCAGAGATGAACGGCAGTCAAAGGCGGTTCTTGTTCTCATGGAAATATAGTCTGAGGCCATAATGGCGGCCAGGCTGTCAGTATTAAAATCCACAGCAGTCGTCGTCAGCAGAACATGTGATATGTAAAAGTTAAGCACTTTTGTACTGAAAAAGAAAGTACCGCTCGTTGATTCCGGAAAAATAGAAATAACTGATCATACGTGGCATATACATATGTATATATGTATGCATTTCTACTTCTGTTTTCTAAATCAACAAATTGAACTCCCTAATAAACTCCACTTGTGACACTACATTTTTAATTCATTGAATTGATACAGAATTAATAGAAAGAAACAGTAAATGTTGGCAAAATATAAAAAATGTAAAAACATTTTTTTTCAGTTTTTCTTTATTTTATTTTATTTAATCTTGTCAACTTTTTGTTGATGAGAAACATAAAAACAAAACAAACAAAAAGCGGTAAATTGCTTAATTTGCCCATTAACTACTGATTAAGCAACACTTTAACGGCCATTTTCACAAAGTTCGGTTATAATTAACTATCGGTTATTGCTGTCCAAACATATTGGTAACCGGAGCTTTAATTGAAAGTTAGTTTTAACCGAACTTGGTGAAAATGGCCGTAAATATTTTAAACTTGAAATGTCAATTTTAAATTGAACACTTTTACATTTTTTTTGACTTAACTTCTATTTTTATCGATAACTTTTTAAACATGTTTGACAGTTTGCTTGTTATTTATCTTAAAAAAATTTTATTGTTTGGTTTTAGCAAAAATAATTTGAAAAGAACAAAATTGCAAAAAGTCATTAAAATTTTTGTGAAATTTGAACTTTGGTCCAATGTAACTTATACCATTTGCGCACTTGCATACATTTCGGAGGAACGCATGGAAGATGTTGAAAATGTGAAATACGCGTTCACACTTGAAACATCTAACATCTACTATCAATAAAAAAATGTCACCATTTCTGAAAAAAAACTTTTATTTTTTTTAAATACTTTTTTTCTACAAAAGAGCCAACATTTTAAAAGATATCACCAATCAAGTAACATAAGGCTTGCAAAAAGGCAAGATTTGAGAAATGGTAACGCTGCTTTCAAACCAAATGCCATTTTGTCAGTGATGAGATGTAGAATGGAATACAATGAGATAGGAACATTTTGTTTAGATGATGAAACATTTTGATTTTTAGCCCAATGTATTTCTTATGGGAAAATTCCAACATCTTCGGAAATTGATGTTAAATGTTGACAAGTGTGAAAAGGCTATTAGTCGTTTCTTGACTAATTTCTACAAATGACCTGTGGTTGTTTTAGTAATATCGTTATCTTTGAATAAAAACAAACGAATATTTTCAAAGATACTTTTATTACAGTGACATCATCTTTTTAAAAACCGCCAATAACGGTTATTTTGGAATATCTCGAAAACTGTTCTACTTTTGATCATTCTGACTTCACGTTTGGACTCAGCGGACAATTTTACATAAATATTTGGTGTAAGATTCATTTGCTCACGACTTAGTTGAAATTTTGTGACACAGTGTAATCAATATAACATTATATTTAACTTTAAAACCAAAAATAATTATATAAATTGTTTGTAGCCTCTTTTAAAGACATTTAATTTTATAAATATCTATAAAAACCATTTATCTTTAAATTTTCAAAAAAACCCGAATCCCGAGAAGCCCCGCGATTTAATTTTTTGAAATGATGTCGCTTAACCTTCTTTTGCGGAAATGCCTTGATATTTAGAATAAGTAGTTTTTGGCTTGGACGGGATTCATGCAAAATTATCTTGGTTCAAGCCATATTATAATTCTTTCCGTGTGATGTAGATTAAGTCTTCAAATTAAGCCAACTAACTATTCTATACTTCACCTGAAGCCATTAAGAAAATTCCAAGGAACTTAATTTTGGTTGCATTCTTATCAGTGTCACCAGATCTTTCAACTTTTAACAGCTTGTATTAGATAAGGCTAGAAAATGGTTTAAAAAAATGCTAAACACTTTTCAAGATTTTTGTTAAAAATTTATAAACAGTATGAAATTTTATTAAAAAGTAAATAAAATTTTAATAAATAATTTTATTATTTAATTAATTAATTAATAATAATTTAAAAAAATTATTTTGATGATAGAAACTGACTGGCAGTCCGCTTTATATTCTGTTTGCGAAAACAGTAAAGCGAGTTGTTTTTGTTTTTATTTTGTTTTTTCTTAACCTACTTACAACTACAATTAAACTAATCAATTGTAGTGGGGAATGTAAGGAGAGATGAACTCACTGTTTATTGTTGATGATTTTGTTTAAACTTTGATATTGTTTCAAATAGAACTGTTGCGGTAATTCTTATACGCTTAACAGTTTTATTTGGTTTAATATCTTTAGTTTTTATAAAATCTTTATGGATGAAGTTTCCTGATGATCTGGCCTAAGCAACCAGTGAAGTGCGCATAGGAATAGCTTATCCCATTAGTGTTTTTATCAAAAATAAAAATTGGGAAATTAAACACGAATAACATAATCATTTAAAATAAAATTTTGTTTTCCCACGAAAATTATTTTGATAATTTAAAAAAATTTTTTCTATAAAAATTTTTATAAAAGAAATTTCCAGTAGGAATTCGGTTCCACATATACATACATTCATAGAATTATAATCCAAACATAATTATTGTGCATAAAGTATCTAATACTTTAAGTTC
Organism: Pollenia labialis; assembly: GCA_949318255.1. NCBI lineage: Eukaryota > Metazoa > Arthropoda > Insecta > Diptera > Polleniidae > Pollenia > Pollenia labialis. The sequence goes on from OX439140.1 coordinate 84,499,759, forward strand.
TATTGAGCCAAGTTATATTTTATAAATATAAGTTTTAAGGCCGTTTTCTCATTACACGATTATCTTTTTTCCCAACGAAAGACTGCACCTTAAAGAAATTTGGTTTTTTCAATGTCGCATTTGCTTCTAATCTGCCGCAAAACTAACCAGCACTCATCTGCCAATTATTTATTTGCCGTACAGATAAATTCAATCAGCTGACTCCCAACTTTTACATGTATTTTGAGAGGTGTTGCCAACTGAAAACAATGTTTTTTGTCTGTATATTGGGAAACCCAAAATCGTTAACGAACGGTTTATCGGTCTAATAAATTTATGTTGGCATTAAGTAACAGACAGTTTGTTGATACGTTGAGAAAACGGCCATTATTTTATTAATTTTAAAGTTATGCCATATTCAAAATGTTATAATTTCGCCGAATGTGTTGAGTTTAGTTCTTCAATATCTCGAAAACCACTTTACATACATATAAAGACTGAAAAATGTAATATCTGCAAAATATTAAATTTTAAAAATGGACTAAGTCAAACCCCTATTTTTACTGGTTGACTTTTTTTTATATAATACCTCAAATTGTTCTTTAAAAATCCTGGAACTTTTTTTCTTTTTTGAGAAATGATTTTTGTTCTTTCGCAACCTTTTAAAATAATCTTAAAATATAATTTTAATTTTGTAATTTTGAGCAATAAGTACACAGTACTAGTTGAAAAAACAAACAAGCACGCTGAATCCAGTGGTGCTTACGGTTTCTTTAGGTAAGCTCTAGTTTTCCAGATATACCGTTACTTCGAAAATGTAGGAGGTTGCACAGCATATATTCGAGTAACTGTTATTATATGAACTTTGCAGCAAAATAACTGCTTTTTAAGGTGTTTTGCTTCGATTGAAACAAATGGAAGTCAGATGAGGCACTGTCTAAACTACATATTTCTACAGGGTTTACAACTTGTGATGCAACATGTGGGCTAACTTTGTCATAATGGAATATTAAGGCTTCATGACTGATCGCATATTCTAGGCTTCAAGCAAACAAATTGTCTACAGGTTCCTGATTTCATCAGTTCAAAAAATACAGCACTTTGGGTCCAAACCAAATACAGAAAACTACCTTGTCACCATAGATATTCAGCTTTGCTATTGATTCCGCAAGTCGGCCGAGCTGTTTGCGACTGGGGTTGGCAAAAAGACCAAAGAAAAAAAATAACCAAGTGTGAATAAATTACAGATGTTTAGCCTTAAAAATGAAGCAACAAACGTTTTTAAGGTTTTTAAGGGAGAAATGCAAGTCTGGGTTTACACTGTAAAAGTTTTCTTTCAGAAAGTCTGAGTTTATTGATAAAAGGGGAGAGAATAATATCATGTTTTCCTCCCCTCTCACCTTTAAGTACAGGCTTAAAGAAAACTTTCATAGTGTGAACCCAGACTAAGTTTTGTTTACCTTCTCGCTTCCGGAAGGCATACATTTTACATGTCCAGTTCCTACTTTATAGCAATATCGTTTATTTAACTGGCGACTGTAATGATATACTTTACAAATTATCAGGTTGGTGCTGGAAATCAAAAACGTAAGACGCAAGAATTTTAGAAGTCGTTTTTTAATAATATTTCTGTATTTAACGAATTTTAAGACAAGTATTATACAAATATATCTCCCTTAAACAGAATTGTTTAGCAAAAATTATAAGAATTAGATTAAAAGTGTATTAAAAATACTTTCAAATACTTGCGTTTTACGTTTTCGATTTCCAGCACACCCCCGTATATTTTTTTTGCTACAAACCTGCTGTATAAATATTAATTTAAACAGTGTTTTCAATGTATTTATAAGAATTCAAGAAAATACACTCCAACAGTACTTATTTCTTTCAACTCACATTATTCTGTACGTAAGATTAACTGAATTTGTAATATAAAATAAATTAAAATTCATTTATTTTTAACGAAAAGTTCTTTTAATTTTTACCGTCTTTTAATTTTTACTGTTTTATTAAATTCAGTAATTTTCGATTACTCTGCAAAAGAGCCGAATTTCTAAAAAACACCAGACCAGTGATGTTAACTTTTAATCAAAACATTAATGTTTTGTTTCAAAATGACCGGCGATTGATTGTTTCATTTGTTAACAGCACATAAGAGCATTATTTCCCAGTAAAAACTTCGCCTACAAAATAATGTATTGAGTAATCAGAAAAACATTAAAGCCCTACTTACAATTCTACTTAAAGAACCAATGAATTTTACAAGGGATGTCCCAAAATGAACGCATTCCAAAGCAAGTCATTTTTTTTACTTAAATACATATAGAAAAAAGTAGTTATAGAAGTTGTTATAGATGTAGCTATAGAAGAAAGCTACTAAATAATGAGTTAAAGAAGCTATTCATATTGAAAATCTGAATGTAAATTTTTGTCTTAAAATAAATTTTTAGCCAAAATTATTCTATTTTTTATGAAGAAAAATAATTCTGAATTTGACCCGTACTTAAAATAATCCGAAAATTATAGTTCAATTTATAACATTGCGGCTATTTCATATGTTTAAGAATTGTTCATTTTTAAACAAACAAAAAGTTAAATATAAAATTAATAATGTACAAGAGTGATTTAATTTTTCTTATTTTGCAGTTATCGGTGTTACGCATATTTATACCAAAATTCACATTTCTTTAAATTTCCGACATCCGGTTTACGCATACAAAGAATTGTTTTTAGAAAGGACTGTTTTTGGAATATTATTAAAGAAATAAACTTACAAAACATTTCGTACATACATCAAAAAAATAAAGAATGTGTGCGTTTTTGTACCCACTCTCATTGCTGCTTGTATTTTTGATTCAGTTTTTTTAATTCGAGAGTATTTTTTATGTCCTCACTTTCACTGTAGTAAAGCATTCATTTTTGGCTTCACACACTAATGCCCAATTTTCAGGATTGTATTTAAATCTATATTTAGTTAATTTTCATAAAAACTTAAATCGTATTTAAATACAGATTGGGGTTTTGAGTTTTATTTGAAAAGTCTTATTTAATTAAGATAAAAGTATGGTAGCACTACTAAATACAAAAAAAAATATAAACAAGTGTTTTTATTTACAAGGTGGTCTGAAAAAACAGATGACTGTTAATGCTTTGCCTATTTTTGTTGTATTGTTGTGATATTGAGGCCACCTTGCTAAAATATTACAATGGAAACTTAAGTTGAAATTAAGTGTACCACATCGGTGACTTAAGTTTCACTTAAGTTTTTAGTGAAGAAGAGGATTTTGTATTTAAAACGATTTTAAAAATAAATGTGTTTTAATATCAATCCTGAAAATTGGGCATAAGAGCCGTACCTAAACAAAAGCGGTACGCATTTTCTAATTGTCAAAAATGTAGATGCCCATACAATTTGTATAAAGCATCCCTAAATAGCGCGGCTTCAATGCTTTGGAATTAGAAAATCCGCGTTTAATACTGATGTACTGTTAATAAATAATGGCAATTTAGCTATTTTTATTTATGTATATTAAAAAAGAAGATTAACACTACTGTTCGTGACACAACGGTGACGCGCTTGTTTAGGTATGGCATATCAGCGTAAAATCTAAGCAGAAAAAAACGTTGCGCTTTCCGCTTTTGTTTAGGTACGGCTGTTACGTTAATTCGCCGCCTACTCTTCTCATCAGTATTTGTTTGTGCCAGAGACACTACAGAATAGAGTTTGATTTTTTTTTATTGATTTGAATGTTTGTTCAAATGGAATTGTGCACCCTGTACTTCGTACCAAGGGAATGCCGTCGTCCTTTAAATGAATTTTTTTAAATAAAATTTGTTAAAAGTTTGTTTACTTACCTTACTGAATCTCTGTATGTCTTGTAACGTAGAGCATAAATGAAAGCTTACTTTTTAAAATGTACCATAAGTCCATTGCAAAATAAAAAAGATGAGCAATCTGTTGTTAGTCCATCAATTTTAGGTTATACACCTAATACGAAACTTTTTGGTACACAATATACGATTTTGAGCCTGTTAATAGTATTCCATGAAGTATCGACAGGGACCTGTAAAAAAGTATGTTATAATTTAGATAAATATAGTTAATATTAAAAATTTTTAAAAATACGTCAAAATAACGATAATTCGTACCCCGATAAATCGTAATTCCCGATAATTCGTAATAAACTGTCGGTCCCTTGAAAAATCTCGTTAATTCGTAAAATTTCCATACGTTTTGGTCCCCTCGCTAATTCGTAATTTTTTTGTTCAAATAAAATCTTCTTAACCTCTTATAAATCGTAATTGTTTGCTAACTACCACTTATAATTCGTAATAAAAACAATAGAAACATTGAAAGAATGATTTTTATAATTTTTATATATTTTATTTTTAACATTGTTTTCCAAGTTTTTTTTATCGTTTTAGTTAATTAATTGAAAACACCCGTTAATTCGAATTTATTTTATTTTAACCCTGTTAAATCGAAGCCCCGCTAAATCGAAAACCCCTATAATTCGTAAAAAAAATGGCCGGTCCCTTGCGATTGCGAATTATCGGGATTCTATTGTAATCGAAAAAAATCGAATTTATAACTTTTTCTGCTGTCCCATTTAGCTGGTTTTAAATACAAATGCAAAAATCTTCTTGACAAGCAGACGGACGGATAGGTAAATTAACTTCGGCTTAAACGATAATTGGTCATATATTTAGCTGTGACACACACAATTACAAACCCAATCTACCCGCCGCTAGCCATTGCAATTTGTGTAGGGTATAAAAAGAAATCAAAACATGTGTGTATGTATTTATAGATTATTTTGTTCTATCGATAGTAACATTAGGAAAGAATTTCTTCTAATCAATAGAATTTTGAATGAATCTATTAGTTTCTCAAAAAAAAAAAATAGCAAAAGTATTATTAAATCATAAATAACAAATAAGTTGATAATTAATTAAAAAAATATCATTGTTATGATTGTAAATATTATGTGTTAACAAATTTCTTTTGTTGAAAAAGCTAATTTAACAAGTTCTGGGATTAAAATTTAAATTTTTTATGTTTTTATTAGTTGTTTTTTTTTGAGTCTGTTTAAACTAATCAATGAATTTTTTCAAATTCCTCATCATTAAAATATCTAAAAATTTTTTTAATTAAAAATATTAAATTTATTCGTTAGTTAACATTTTTGTTTGAATGTTCATTTAAAAAAAAAAAAAACTATTTGGGTTCTATTCTCAATTAGAAACGCATGTGCTAAATTTTATTTGCAATTTTTACATATATGGGGGATTCACAAGGTGTGCTATTAAGTCTATAGTAATAATGTCCTAAATAATATTTTACAACTGTTTAAAAAACAATACCAAATTTTAATGCTGTATTCATTGATTCGTCATAACTAGGGATGAGATTTTCATGCACCACAAAATCAAAAATATGCGCATAAGATATGCACTAAAAACCCTAAAATATGCATTAAAAAATACAAAATATGCACTAAAAACTTGAACATTTTCAATAAAAAAAGTTTTTTATAAATAGAAACTGGGAATTATTTCCTTTCATAGGTTAATTTATTATATTCAACATTTTTTATTTTTTCGAATTTATTCTATGAGCTAAATTTTTCTGTTCATACAATATACTTCATTGCTATCCAAAGGACAGCTAAGGTAAAATGTAACAAGAAGATACAATATAATAGTCTGGTAGTGTATAAAGTCATTCCTAAAAATTCGAGGAATAGGACTATTACAAAAAAGCTTTATAAAATACATAACTGAAATTAAGCTCATAGAATAAATTCGAAAAAATAAAAAATGTTGAATATAAATTTTATTTAAAACAATATAATAAAAAATTCAGTATTTTGTACAATATTTTTTAAAACTCAATTTAAATAACTATTTTAAATTTTTGTTTGCATAAACAAATAAATTCTTTTTCATATCAAAAGTAAATCTTTAGTCTGTTCGGACGCAAAAAAATGTTGTGCATGGGAAATGATCTGTCAACGTCAACCGAAGTAATGGTAACATACTTGTAGAATATTCATTTTCTAATTCAAATCTCACATTTGATTCAAGATCAAAAATAGTTCATATTTGTTTTATTTTTTGAAATCCTATATTTTTTTTGCAAAACTTTTTGGATTTATTTTTAATTTCTTGGACAATTCTTCCTTTCATATTGGTTATTTAACACTCTGCAATATCAATTAATTTTAGCTGACTATTAGGGGAACTTAATACCTCCAATTTAGTCATAGTTTTACTAATATATCCGTATGCATTTTCACCAAAATATGCAGCAATATGCAAAAACAAATCGATGCCATTTTAAAGCAAATTCTATGATTCGGAAATATAATTGGTCGACATCGTTCTTAGACGATCGACAAACTATACAGTAGAAATCTAAATTTTAAGCGGTTGCCCACAGCAGTCATATGTATATATTTCTTGTAATTATTTGAAGACATATCGCTCCTTTATTGCAACATAGTCATATCTCAAAATAATAAAAGTTTCAAAATGTCCCTTTATATACAGATTTGAGATATAATGCTGATTTTGTTTACATATAAGGAAGGTATAAAGGAAAAATTTTGCTTAAGTAACTTAAAATTTTTGGGTTTTTGACAGCTGACAAACATATGGGACAACGAGTCTACTTTGTGTATTTGTACCATGATTTTTGATTTGTAAATGTCTTCCGCATGCACGTTAACAAATGTTGGTGAAATGTTGGGGTTCAAGTTCCAAAACTATAATTAAATAAAGTTTAGCTAGATGAAGAAATCAACGCTTAATGCAAATATCTATCAATCTACAAAAATTTAGAACTGTATAATGAACTCAAATAGCTCTATATTTCCCGAAACTTTATATGTATTAAGAATTCACTTGAACAGCTTAGTGCGGAAAGGGAACTACTTAAAAATATTCATTTTGAGATAACCAATTAAAACAGTGTAGTTAATAATAATACATATATGGAAGTTTTATGTTCTTAGCTCGTAGAGGAAAGAACTGACTTTAATTTTAAGTTGTATCAGCTGCTGGTGCTTTTTCAACAATAGTTTGATATTTCTTTGATTGTACCTGCATGATTGAATCGTGTGTTGTAAAGTGAGCTCATTCAAAAAACATTAAAAAAATACAACATTTTAAATATTAATGCAAAAAAAAACATTTTAGGGAGAACTTCTTAAACTTTATAATTCAATACCTTGCCTATGGAAAGTTAAAAGAACGAAATACTGCAAATGTAAATTAAAAAACCAATGCTACAATAAAATGGTAGAAAATTTTATCGTTATTCATAACATCCTTTTCCACACAATTTTTGTTAAAAAATATATTTTGTACCAGCATGCTGGTGTATTGTGTGCTTCAAGCTTAATTGAACAATCACTTGATTGCTCAATCATGATGGTTTTGTGTATGGGCCCTATTAATCTCATAACACAATTGCCAATGTCTCCTAAATAGGGTGCACTCTCGAAAATTTGTTTTTAAATACTGTCATGTAGGGTATCATATGAAGAGCTCCATAACAAAATGAACAAAAAAAATTAATTTAAGCCAGTACGATGTATGTATGTTTGAGAAATTGACTGTTGCGTTTTAATCCGATTCAAAGTAAATAAATTTGTTAAAATAATGATTTTAAGGATTTAAGTATGTATGTACAATATTATTCAGTAAAAAAAACATTACATTTAAAAAGTGGAATTGTTGCGTTTCGTTATGGACCTCTTCATATGGTCGAGCTTACCCGACTATACTTTCTTACTTGTTTTTATACTGATAACATTTTCAATTAGACAAGTTTTTGTTTAGATGTCGCTCGATGTCACACAACTCAACAAACAATCGATATCAGCTATTAAGAGCTAATTGAAATGAAAATTTTAACTAATTGGACATTTCTAAGTGGAGTGTCATACAAAATCGAAGATACGTATGTCGGAAAAATTGATAGTTTATAAGTTCCACTCTAACTATTATGGAGCACTTCTTTTAATATACGAGTAATTGATCGTGCCTGCGTTTGTAATAAATGATCTGAAAATCTAAAGGTACTTAAAAAGCTTTTGTTAAAGGGAACATATCAGGTGTCTGAAGTAAAGAAAAAATATTAAGTAGATGTGTGCGCTTGATGTAAGTTTTTCGTGTCCTTGTGAATACTTTCGATGTTATTTACGCGTGAGATAGTGAACTTGATTGCAATAACAATTCTTACATTCACAATACTGTTATGCTCATTATCGTGATTATCTAATATGCATAATATTAAACATTCTGAAGTACGTTCTGCATATAAAAGTGATTTACGACAATGGATCATATGTGCCCTATTTCAAAATTCGATCCTATAAGCATACATTATTAAAACATATTTGTAATGAATGGAATTATTTAACGGCTTTTGAACATGTTACAAAAGAAAGATAATGTTAGATAAAGCGATAAACGTTAAGGGGGGTTTTATGGACATATAAACTGATCTATCTATCATTTTACAGATTTATTTATATAAGTTCAGATCATCTTTTGCTAAAAAAGGATTTTTTTTCTATGCAAACTAGATGAAATAATATACCAGTTAATACTATTAGTTAAAAACGAAAAACTGCTTATTTAGGACATTTTATGAGGAACCCTAAATATATGGTACTACAAACAATCCTCCAAGCCAAAGTTTAAGGAAAACGTAGCAGGGGCAGAAAGGAGATGTCATGGCTTGAAAATATACAACATCGGACTAGATCTCAGAATGTGGAGAATCTCATAAATGCCCCAAGAATTAGAGATGTTTTTGCTCAGATTGTAAACAATGTTTGAAATTAAATCAAGTGTAAAATACTCATTAAACTTTTTGAAATGTAAACTTTGTAATTGTATGGTCGCTTACATTCGAAAACCGAATATGCAAATAAAGAAGAAGAAGAATTGCACTAATCCCATTTGCTTATCCTGCAGCCATACGTTCAATAAATCTCTTTAATGTTGTTCACACTAACTGCTGATGTCAGCCACGGCACAGACTGCACTTAAATTTATGGTTAATTTTGTTTTAAAAATGCCCCCGACGTAGAAGCAATTCATATTTTTATTCTCAGAGACAGTGTGGCCATATCCAAAAATATTTTACAGCTAAATCGGCTTAAAAATAATGCTAAAAAATGCTAACAAAAATCCTAAACTTCCAAAAAATAATGCTTAAGTTTAAATTGTTTTATTTTTTTGTTATTTTAGTTATAATATAATCTCACATCGTATCAATAAATCAAACTGATTAAAGAATAACAATATAATATTTATGAAACATAAAAAGTCTTAAAACTGTAAAAGAAATATATTTAAATCTTTATATACGTACAAAAAAAGTTTTTAAACAAAAGGTACCATACCATAACAAAAAATCAAAGGAACTTGACCCATAAATGGGAATTATTTAGTATTTTAATAAAATTTATATAACATGTTTAATAAAATATTTCATTTTATAAATTAACTAGCTGACCTGGTCCACGTTGCTGGCCCTAAGCAAACATTAGTATTGTATTACCACACGGTTTAAATTGAGCATTTAACGACATTTACGGCCTTTAAATAAAAATCCATGGAATACCTATCATAAAGTTTTTTTTACAAAATAACTTACATATGGTGTAGATATGGGCTCAATCAAAAAAGAAACGCATGTATTTAAGGCAAATTTAAAATTATAGTTATTTATTACTTCATCTTAAGACCAGCGCATAGACAATGCTTTTTGTTTTTTTTTATTTGGTGTAAAGAGCCGTTTTCTGATTTTAGGTAAATCGAAAAAAGCGGGCGGGCAAAATTTTCTTTCCGTAAAAACCTATGTTGGACCATGGCGATCATTTTAATGAAAAAATCGTCCAAATCGGTCAAACCGTTCTCAAATTATGCGCTTAATATAAAAAGTGGGCGTAAAAGTAGGCGTGGTAATTTTATCTTTCGATGAAAACGTTAAATGGATTAATACGAACAGTTAAAAGAAAAATTAGTCATATCGATGGAGCAGTTTTTTGATTTTAGGTAAATCGAAAAAAGTGGGCGGGGCAAAATTTTCTTTCCGTAAAAACCTAAGTTGGACCATGGCGATAATTTTAAAGAAAAAATCGTCCAAATTATATATGTAGATGTCATTGGTGGTGCAATATGAAAATTGGATTTTGCCACGCCCCTCCGCCCGCAGACCGAAAATCAAAAATCAGACTTCACAGTGTCACCCGCCTGAATATTCTGAAGATTCCCTGAAAATTTCATCAAAATCGGCCCAGCGGTTTTGGAGTCCATACGTTACATACATCCATTTTATATAGATAGATAACTGGAGAATGGCTAGACCGATTTTGGATTTCAAAATCAACTAACCATCATCACTCCTCCCTGTACCTTCCCTAAAAATTTTATGGCAATCGGTCGAGCCGTTCTCGAGTTATGGAGTGACAATCAAAATGTACACTTCTTTTTATATATATAGATTACGTCATCAAATGAATATTCTTCTTCAGCTTCTGAAGAATCGATCAAGATATCATTATAATATATTAACGTCATTCTGTTTCGAATTTTCGTTTTTTAGATATTTATACCACTAAAACCCAATTTTAACTTCCGCGTTGCTAACTGGCAAAACCAATAACTGCATAGCAAAAAAAGCTAATTCACTGAATGGATTTTCATGTAATGAATGTGTATATCCATATACATTTATCCAGAAATCAACTGTCATATGAATTTGGTTTCAGCCACTGATGTTCCAAAGTTGTAATTTCTTCTACAGTGAAATCAATAATAAATTCTTTCCTTCGCTTAATTTGCATTTATTAGTTTTTAAACGGTTTTCTAAGATGACATATAAATTGAGCTATAAAATCTGGGCATGTAATTCATACTTGTTTTTTTCTATTTCAAAAGTTATGCTATCTCCACGTCGAATTTATTATGGGTGGTCTTAAAAGCCCTGGGGCCTAATTCTGGTATTCGTTATCGAGTAATTTCTCGATTCGAAAGCAATTTATTATCTAATTATTTCAGTCAATACTGAACGAAACGGAATTATTTTTTCAGTGTTATAAAGCATTAATTTGAGTTTCACAATACTGAAAAAATAATTTCGATTGGTTAAGTATCGACTAAAAAAAAATTGCTTTCGAATCGAGAAAGTACTCGATCACGAATGCCAGAATTAGGCCCCTGATGTCAAAAATTTTTTTTTTATTATCTTTGTTTCTGTGAAATAAAACAATTTCTGTTTATGGCATTGTACAAATTGCTTGTGGTTTTTGTACCTGGATTACCTGGAATGAATTCGCCTTGGGTATCTCTTTTCGATTCCAAAAAATTAAAAATCGTAATTGAATGAAAAAATCGTCTTAACATGAATTTAATGGATCAAACTGATCAAATTTTAAAACCATTTGATATGAAATGTCCTTTAAAAGATTGTACAGTTTCTATAGCAAAAAGTAGGGGTTTATTTGCATTCAACAAAAGTGTGTGGTAGTTTTTCAAAAAAAGATTACTTTAATATTCTTAAATTATATAATGCTTAAAAATGCTAAATATGCATTTGAAAAATGCTAACTGCTAAAAGAAAAATTTGCAGCTAAATCAGACAAAAAAATGCTAAATCTAGCTGCAAAAATGCCAAAATGGCCACGCTGCTCAGAGATTAAATATACTTTTATTTTTTTGAAATATATTTTTGAAAAAGGCAAGTGTGTTAGTAAAAAAAGTGTATTGCTAATTTAAAGGCAAAACTAACATGGCAGGACTTTGAGTTTTGTACTTTTTTCGCGTTTGATTACGTCAAGTTTTGCCTACCCAGTTTTAATACACTCACACTTTTTTTTACCAATGCACACATACTTTTAAAAATATAAATGAATTCGCCTTTAAAATTATCTTTCCAGCGAGTGTTTCAATTTACGTTCAAGAAAACAGCTAATTTCAAGGTTAGTGAGCAAATTTTTCATTTGTCTTTATAAAGTGTTTTCTTGATGACATCTTGAAAGTAAATTGCTCAAAAATTTAATGCAGCCTACGACTCAACTTTAAATTTTTTGGAAATTTTGACAAACATTATATTTAAAAGACTATCAAGAAAAACATGAGCGTGTAACTGCAGTGTTAAGAAGACTGACATGACTTTGAATTTCGTAGTCTTTTTCGCCAACGAAAATTCATGGTCATACCATTTCCTCCATCTTCAATTAAAAAAAGCAATTCGAAAATCCCGTCTCAGCATTCTTTTACCTTGTTGTAGTTTTTAAAAATGTTTACTTTATTGCTACTTAAAACAAACTAACTGTTGAATTCAACATTCAACTTTTCTCTATCGAATTTATAATTATTTATTTTTTTTAATTACAAACATTTACATATTAGTTTGAATATTAGAAAAGAAAAATTAAAAACACACTAGCGTTTTTCATACGAGATTTCCCGGGGAAAAAATCCCGGGATCTCGCACATTTTTCGGGAAAAAAAACTTTGATCGTGAATTCGTGAAATTTTTTATTTAATTATGGCAACCGCTGATATAATTGTCAATAAGATTTGGCAAGAAATAAATATAAGTTCAAACCCGATGTTATTGTTTGATGCCCGTTCTCATTAACAAGTATTTTGCAAATCCCACCCTATTCAATAACTTTTCGTGACTTTGAAAATGTTAAATACGCCACATTGGAATTAGAACTACTTAGAATTGATTGGAATGCAATCTATTATATGGTTTTAACAGAGGATAAACTAGCCTTTCTTGAACGTAATATATTATATTTGTTTGATCAAGCTGTTCCATTGAAAACTAAGGTAATGAGTCAAACAAAAAGACCATGGTTCTCGTCAAATATTAAACAAGCCATTAAACAAAGAGACCTCGCATTTTCACGTTGGAAGCGGTTTAAAACCAACGATCTACATGTTGAATATTGTTTGGCGAGAAAAACAGTACACAAACTCATTAAACAGGAAAAATCAAAATTTTACACTGAAAAGTTCTCCTTGGCCCTGGGATCAAAAAAAACATGGAAGGCTATAAGGGAAATCGGAATTGGTAAATCTGGAAATAATGACCCTGTTATTTTTGATCCAGACGTTATTAATGCACAATTTTTGAATATTCCTATGGTAGAAGCAGATATTGATTTTTACAACCACAACCATGACAACCGTCAACCCCATAATAACTTCTCTTTTGATTGCATAGACCAGTTTGACGTTTTAAGAAGCTGTATGTCAATTAAATCAAATGCAGTTGGTGTGGACGAAATTCACCCAAGATTTTTTAAATTAATTCTCCCAAGAATATTGCCATTTGTTACACATGTATTTAACACCATTATTACCACCAGTCATTTTCCCTCAAATTGGAAAAAGTCCAAGATAATACCAATACCCAAAACTAAATCAGAATATAGGCCAATTGCCATTTTACCCTTTATGTCGAAAATATTTGAGAGGTTAATTCACAATCAGATATCGCTTTACGTTAATGATCATAATCTGCTTAATGATAAACAATCTGGGTTTCGGAAAAACCACAGTTGCATAACTGCACTTGTAGATGTTGCGGAAGATATAAGAAATAGTATAGATGAACGAAAAACAAATATCTTAGTACTTTTGGATCATTCAAAAGCCTTCGATACAGTCGATCATAACGTCCTATGTTACAAACTAAAACACATGTTTATGTTTTCTACAGCTGCTACACGTCTGATATCAACATATCTTACCAACAGGTATCAGTATGTTCAAAGTGGTAATAATAAATCAAAATTTCTACCTGTGACGAGGGGTGTACCGCAGGGGTCAATTATTGGGCCCCTTCTATTTTCGCTTTACGCTGATGACCTTCCGAGTCAACTTACACACTGCAAAGTCAGAATGTATGCTGACGATGTTCATTTTTACATCAGCTGTGATACATCTGAAATTGAACAATGTGTCTTAACTCTGAATACTGAGTTAAAACATATATATGAATGGGCTACTGCTAATGGTCTTAGTATCAACCCAAAAAAATCTAAGTATCTTGTTATCCAAAAACGATCTACTATAACCGATCATATACCTGATATTTTTCTAGGTGATGAACGTATTGAAAGGGTAAATACAGCAAAAAATTTGGGTATTATTTTTATTCCTTGCTTAGAACTCTCTGGCAAACGCAGTATTGTACACCTGTCAAAATAAGAATACTTCTTGCCAAAACCTATTTATTGCCAATTCTGATGTATGGATGCGAATTATTTGCCAAATGTGATGCGGCAAGTACAAGAAAATTAAACTCAGTCTTTAAAAGCATTGTACGATACGTATATGGCGTGAAAAGGTTTAATTCTGTTTCTCCTTTTACGGTAAAGTTATATGGTGTTCAGTTTGATGACCTTCTCAAAACAAGAGTACTGATATTTATGCACAAAATCGTGTTTACTCAACAACCACAACATCTGTATAACCGCTTAACCATATCTAGGTCTAATAGAGGTAAAAGAATTTTATTGTTTAGACACCAAAGTTTAACTTCCGATTGGCAATTTTTCCTTAATGCAATCCGTCTTTGGAATCTACTCCCGCATAATATACAAATAACTAGTAACGCACTGAGCTTTAAAAAAAGCATTTTAAATTTTTTTGCACGTTAATTTTTTTTCATTTTTTTATGAATTTTAAATATTATTATTTTGTTAATTTTCAATTTAATTTATTAATTTAATAATTTTTTTTTCTCTCTTTTAAATTTTTTCTTTTGTTTTAAATTTTATCAGTTACAAATTATAATTATAAATGTTTCTGCTAAAACAATGTTCTATACTGCAATAAGAGGCTTTAAGTCTTGTGTATAGAATTGGAAATAAATAAATAAATAAAATAAAAATTTTTTTTTTTTTTTTTAGACTCTCCATGATTAAAATAAGAAATGGGATGTCAACCGATTCTGTAACTGCCAATTCTGTACGCAAATTTTATTTTCAAAGGAATATTTTTTTTAAATAGTTTAACTTCAAGGTTCAAGGCGAATTCAACTAAAGGTGGTGTCGGAACGCCATCTGCTTTTGTAAGTTCGAGCTTATTTGTTTTGTATTGTTAGGAACAGTTAAGATTTCGAGCAGTAAACACTAAAAATACAATACAAAATACTCTGTGTTGTTTCTGTTGATTTTGGATTGTTGTAGTTCCGACACCACCTGTAGTTAAATTCGCCTTGTTTTGGTTTTATGACAATGCTGTTGGCTTTATTTTTATTATTCTACCAACGTTTAATGCATTGAAAAACTTATTTAATAAATCTTATTAATTTTTATTTGTTTTATGTTCAAACAAATTAAATTTAGTTATATTTTGCCCCGTTTTGTAGCGGGATTTCTGTTGGATTCCCGGGAACTTGAGAAATAAATCCCGCTTTTCCGGAAAACAAAAAAGTTCGGGAAGAGAAAAACTCTAATAGACACCCGTAGCTTTTCGATTTAAACAAACTAATTGCAGATTTTTGTTTTTTTTCGAAAACATTTCTTAATTATTATGCAGCAATAAATTATTTGGAAAACATAAAAAAAGCAAAGTGACATTTACTTATAATTGGAAACAACATTGTTGCAAACACGTCAAATAAATAAAATTAACAATTTTAAAATAACTGATTTGTTTAAGCAAAAAAAAAAACAAATTAAAATATTTTGAAATGTTAGCAAACTTGTTTAGCTAATTTGATTGATTATTTTTAAATAATGAACAAAATAGATTTCTTGGCACATTCCTATTTCTTATCTTCCGATCTTTAAATACGAAAAATTTTCTTTAACCCTTTCGCACCTATTGGGACATATGTATCCCATTGAATGTCCCGAGATTCCTAGCATTAAAGTGTTACACTTTAAATGATTCAACACTGTCCCATTTAGTTATTTAGACGTTTCAGTACAAAGATTAAACAAAGTCTTGCTTATTAGCATAACCCGTGTTGCTTGGAGGAGTTTTTTGATCAGTTATCCAAAATGTATAAACTAGACCGTAAATCACAGAAATGATGGAATAAAGTTTTATAGATTGGTGATGTCAGATGTGAATTCATGGAGATATATATATATCATATATTTACATCGTAAAAAGAAACCAGTTTCTTGATTTTGTATACCCTTTTTTATATGTGACTTATAGGCATACAAAAAAAAGATAAATATTAATTTAATATACATATGTTTGTAAAAATAGCCCATTATAAAAGCTTGATACTAACTAATCGTCTCCCGTACCGAAAGGGTTAAACATTTTAAGCTTTTGCTAGGGGATTGCCAAGTTCTCCTTAAGTGTACATACATAAATATCGTCATATAAAATTCAAAAGGACCTATCATCATTTAAAAAAAAAATAATTTTATGAGATATAAAAAACTTAATGAATAATCAATTATTGTGATTATGACAACGATTTTGTCTGGTTAATATCTACTACAAATTATGAATTAATGATACTATCCTGAAAAAACTGTTTTTGTAGTCACAATAGTTTGCTTTTTATTAAGTTTCTTACAGCTCCTTGAAAAATTTATAAGAATATTGACAGGCCCTTTAACATTTTATATGACGATATACATGTAGGTATAAACAAATTTCAATATTTTGTTAAATTTCGTTTCAAATTACAAGCATTTTTATACCCTCCACCACAAGTGGTGAAATTTTTCATTCAGTGTTAAACTTTCATCTAAGTACATACATTTATGTATGTGTGTATATGTATTCTGCTATGTCCGTCCGTCTGTCCGTATATTGAAAAGAGAAAAAAACAGGTGCAAAATTACGGAATTCGATACGAACGAAATTACTATACTATTCAAATGGGAATTTTGAATAATATCGAATGCCATAATTGGTATCAAGTTCTTTCTAATTCTCTTTAGCACTGCAATCCAGCACAATCAGTTCGGTAGAAAAAAAGTTATGAATCCAACATTGATCGGTGGCGGAATTCATCGGAATTCATTATTAAATTTTGCACAAACTCTCTTTCTATGACTAAAATCAAACTACTTACTAAATTTCGTGGTCCCATGTAAAGACCACTCTCGGAAAACGTGTAAGAATGCCTAAAAATGCAACAAAACTAATATTTGGTCTGCCATAGTTTCATATGACTACACTGAAAGAAAAATGCTTCATATATTTAATGAATCATTTTCATTAAAAAATTTTCATTGGTTAAATGAAAATTTTCATTGTCTAAATGAAATTTCATAGTTATAATGAAGTATTTTCGTTAAAATCGCTTCATGGGATTTCGTAATTACGTTAAAAATTTTCATTGGATATATGAAAACTTAAGTTTGTCCAAGTAAACAAAAAATTTCAATTGGGAACATAAAAAAACAATATACAAACATAACTTTATTCATAAATTAATACAAAATTACAATTTCCTTAAAAAAATGTGAAATTGTTAATTAAAAAATGTAAGATTTAATAATTTCATACATCTAATGTAATATGCCATTAAATTTATGAAATCAAAAATTTTTTTATAAAAGCAACATATTTTAATAATTTAAAAAAAAAAATTATTTTTAACATTCAATAATAGTCTCAATCTCAATAATTAAGAGTATAAAAATATTTCGAAAAAGCATGCCATCATAAATTTAAATTTTCATTATGACAATGACAATTACTATGAAACAAAAACTTGCAATCAATAAATATGTGTTTTTAGTTTTCTTTAATATGTACCTAGTAAAGACAAAAACATAGTTTTTTTATTCAAAAATTACACTGCCCCGGTAGGCTAGCTAGTAGTGAGCTAGTCTAGCAGCACCGAGGTTGCGGGATCGATTCCCGCCAGAGACAGAAAAAAAAATGAGATAGAAAACAAATAATTAAAAAGGAAAAAAAAGAAAATAAAAAAAAAAATTTTTACTTTTTTGAAGTATTCATCCAATTAATAATAATATTCATTGTTCTAATGTCATGTTTCATTACATACATTTTAATGAAACAGGTTTCTTTGATCCAACGAAGCGCTGCATAGGTTCCTTTTTAATCAAATTTTTAATGGGTTTAATGTCAAAATTCATTGGTATTGCGAAGAAAATTCTTTCAGTGTAGAAATAACACAATAACATTTTGTAAAGATCAAAAATATATACATATATTTTACCATACACGGAAGGAAGTTCATTTTCTAAAGTAATCAATTTCGTTTCTTAAAATAAGAAAATCCAAAGTCTAAAAATTATTTCTTGATTTTAACTTATTTTGTTCGCATTTAGTAAAATTTTCTTAAATAAAGAAACATTTTGCTTTAACCAAGCAACACATATGTACTTACATACAATATCCTATTTAGAAAATAAATTTTCTCGGTTCAAGCCATATTTAGTAAATAATTTTTTCCGTGTAGTCTTCATAAAAAGCCCACTCCTTAAATATTTAAACTCTCGGTTGAGGGTATCAAAGATTCGGCACAGCCGAATATATGTAGCCCTCTTACTTGCTTTTAATTGAATCCATAGAAATATAGAAAACATTTGCGAGTTAATAAATACTAAGGTATACGATTAACAGGATAAAAATGTAAATACCTACCTACCTACCATTTGTTCTATAAAAGTGTGATGTGATTGTCAAGTAGGGACTTTGCTACATATGTATTATATTTGTGTGTTTGAATATTTTGGTATTTCTCTTTAACTTGGTGTCATTACACTCTGTGTAATGAGAGTGTAATAAAAAACCAGACCACATCATGCTTAGATTTGAAAATTAAATAAAAAACAAACAATTAATCAGAAAAAAATACAACAAAAACTAAACAAAAGAATATTTCCTAAGAAGGTAAACAAAACAAAGCAAAAAAGAAAAAAAGCTACATGTAATAAAATTTTGTTTTTGGCATTGCCGAAACTATAATCCCCTCCACCACTGGTGCCAATTTTTTTTCAAAGAATATCGCTTAGACAGAGTGAAAAATAGCTCGAAAATAGCTACATATATTTTTAACATTTTAAAAAATTTTGCGATAAATCGCTATAAAAAATTCCATTAAAATTTTTAATATTTCAATCAGGCTAGAGTTTATTGAATTAAATTTTTATTAAATTACTTTATGAAGAATGGAATTGAGCTGTTGATATATGTATGTACATACATATGTATGTATGTATGTATATCGCATACTAAACCAAAAACAGGCACAACTCAAAAATCGAGAATGTTTAGGAGAAATACATATGTATATGTATGTACATAAAATTGCTTCAAAAACATTGTTGCATTTTATTAATTAAATTGAGATTGACAAATGTTAAAGAAGACAGTTACGCAACCGAAATGATCGTTTTTGTTATTTTGATATATTATTTTTTTTTGATAAACGCTTATGATTTAGTGTGCGATATTTGTATATGTACCTACATATATAAATATTTTCCAGGCTTGACTAGCCCAGATGGGGTTCAACCAACCCTCACCCCTTGGATCCACGTTTGTCCAAAATATTATTATTCGTTTAGGGTCAGAGATATACATTTCTAAGTTTTACATACGAAACGACAAGCTAAATATACCTTTGCAGTGGTAAAGGGTATAGAAATAATATGTAATAAAAATTTGCAAGGTTCTTGACTTTCGGTTAAAATGCGCAAAGAACTAAAATTTTATTTATTTTTACCTAAAAACGTATTTTGGTTGTTGTTTTTGTAGATTTCGAACAAAACTTAGAAAGCGTTTTAGTATCACCTCGTGGTATTTGTCCATATTAAGTAAGTATGTATGTATGTACATATGTATGTACTTACATATGTATTTTTGTTTATTTAGTTTCTTACTAAAATGACTGAGCATCTGGTTTTTTCCTTGTTTTTATTTGTTATACCCTTCACCGAAGGTAAAAGGGTATACATATGTATATAAGTTTGTCATTCCGTTTGTAATTTCTACAATATTGATCCTACACCCTATAAAGTATATATATTCCGTTTGTCTGTTGAAATGGGTTTTCCGAACACCCCATATATGATGGGTGCCAGGTTATTATACATTTATGTCACATATGGTCCGGAATTGTTTGCTATTGAAATTCAAAAAGATCGGTCCACAAATAGCTGAGATATGAGCAAAAAACCACGAATACCTCTAATTTTACCCAAAAATCCCTTGTGGTTGTGGTATTTTTATTACTTTTTGCTGTATATCTGGGGAACGGCAATTGCCAAAGTTTCCAAATTAGGTACATACATTTAGGTTGTCAATACACACCATCCTACAAAATGTGGACGGGATTGGAGAAGTGGGCGTGGTACTTCCCGTACAAAAAAAATTCAAAATTTTATAAAAAGCTACATTTTAGGGTTGCCATATGTCCTATGGATATGACTGATATACCAAAATATTGGAAATTTTTAGTAGAACATATTTTATTAAAAACCCGGAAAATCGGTTCAGATACGAAAAAGTTATGGCCAAAATAAAGTCCAAGGCTTATAACCCAAGTAAATGGCAAATTTCTTCTTAAACACGTCGGTATATAAATCTTTCAAATCGGTTAAAAAATGGCTTAGTTATAACCGAAATAATGAAATCCCAAAATTACTCTTTTTATACCCTTCACCGAAAGTAAAAGGGTATATATGTATAAGTTTGTCATTCCGTTTGTAATTTCTACAATATTGATCCTACACCCTATAAAGTATATATATTCGGGGTCCTTATGAAAAGTGAAGTTCAAATCCGGTTGTCTCTTATTCTCCCCCCTTTCCATTTCTTTACATACATTAGCATAATGCCCAATATGATTTTCGTTATCACTCTTCTTCATTATTTCATCTAGTTAACGAAACAATTTTAACAAATAGAAACGGGGAACTTTTGATTATTTTTGCTACTTAAAAACTCGCCAAAAAAGGTTAATCTACGGTAAGACAACACTGCCTATACTAAAAGAAACAAACAAACACACATTCATTGTACAAACCATTTTGGTGAATATAGGCCACTATTTCGGTTCACAACTCAAATAAGTTGAATTGTAATTGTTGTGTTATGGTTTACATCTTTGCTGAGTTGAGTTGACACAACTGAGTTGAGTTGTGAAACCAAAAACGGGCCATATTTCACTTTAATGATATTCTAACAACGTTCGTTTATGGTTCAGTCGTCTAGGGGGTTGAGTTTAGAAACTGTGAGTCCTCTGGTTCAAATCTTGGTTTTTCAAAGAGAATTTATTTTTTAATTTGTATGTTCTAAAAACGATTATAAAAAAATATTTACCAGTTTTAGATTTTTAAATTTAATTTATAATGAAGTTTTTAGAATCTCTCAGGTGAAAAGGTTGTTCACAACCCTTAAATTGTGTTATTCAAAAAGGAGCTAATTGCAGACTCTGGTTTCTTTCCTGCAGACAAGCATAAAGCTTCGCGGGATAAGCTAGGAAATTATAAAAAAAAAATAGAGTATATGATATGTAAACATTATTTAGTTTTTGGCTAGTTGCTTTGTATTCTGCTCGCACAATGGTGAAGGGTATATAAGATTCGGCACAGCCGAATATAGCACTCTTACTTGTTTTTTTTAGGAATTGTTTCGTTTTTATTTTGCTTCCATGTACGACAGAACTAATTTTTTCAGACATTAAATTTGAAATAAAAATAAAAAAACAAAGGAAAAAGAATTAATTTTAATTTTCTGCTGTTTTCGTTGTTGTTGTTGCTTGCTGTTGTTTTTGGTTTACTAAACAGAATAACAATAACAAATATAAATAATAAATTTTGACCATGGCAAATTGGAAAAAGATATAAAATTCAGTTAAATTTAAGAATACATACTTATGTATGTACTACATACATACTTATGTATATACATACATACATACATACATATGTTTAAGAAAAGGTAGTCCAACTGTTAAGTTTTTAAAAATGGTAAAAGCATAGGCTGTATCTACGATCACAAGTGTTTCAGCATCTACGGTCCAAAACTCTTGTTGTAAAACTTAAAATATGTAAGTAAGAAAGGAAAATCGGATTACCCAAACCTCGATACAATTTATACACGCAGAGAAAAAACATGGTTGACGTATGGCTAAAAGGAATATTACATTCAGCGCAATGGCGACAAACAAACTACATATTTGCCGTATTCACAAAACCGATTTGTATGTTGTGTAAAAAAACAATAGTGAGCTATGTGTTCTAATACAATATACAAACGATACAACGATACAAGGAGTTTTGGGAATATGACAATTGTTGTTTTTTGTTTCTATGTAACAATAAAGTGTTAACTAGGGTAAGTAAAAAAATTTTTTCGCCTATCGATTTCCGAAATCGTTAACATGTTGTATTTTTGTCTCTTTGATCTTCAATTTTGATAAATTTTGAATAAAACAACAATACCATTGTATTGGAAAAAAGTATATTGCCGTATTCACAAACCCCCTTGCATCGTTGTATCTATTGTATGTTGTATAAAAAACCAATAGTGAACTATGTTTTGAATGCAACATACAATTGATACAACGATACAAGGGGTTTTGTGAATACGGTATACCTATGTATTACTGTATTTGAACCACTTTTAAGTTCGTAAAAATAGTGTCAGAAGCATCATTGGCGCTATTCGATACGAAATCAAGCGAAGGTTTAATACAAAGGCGAATTGACTGGAGGGTGAGGTTAACTCTACAACAACACTGCTTCTTTGGTCGGATTGTCAAATATATTGCTATGTAGTAAAATAAACAGGGTTGTTTACATAATAAACTAGTTTGTATACAAGCTTTGACAAGTCGACCACCGAAAAAAACAACATATGTTGACTTGACCCCACCTTCAAGTGAATTCGCCTTGGACGAAACTTGAATAAAGTTGTCCTATGTTCGTCATTTTATAACTTGAGAATCACTCAATTGATTTTCAAACGATTACATGCGTTGGAAATATCTACTTTCAGTATTTTATTTTTTATTTTCATTTAGAAAATACCGGGCATCGCCGGGACCAAACAGCTAATACATCTATTTTAAGAAAGTTAATTATAAAAAAGAGTAATTTTTGGGGATTCAGTATTTCGGTTATAACTCAGCCATTTTTTAACCGATTTGACAGATTTATATACCGACGTGCTTAAGAAGAAATTTACCATTAACTTGAGTTATAAAGCTAGGACTCGGGGAGATCTATGGTTCCCGAAAGTGGAAAATTTAATTTTGGTCATAACTTTTTTGTATTTGTACCGATTTTTCCGAGTTTTTTATAAAACTTGTTCTACTAAATTTTGGTATATAAGTCATATCCATAGGACATATGGCAGCCCTAAAATTTAGGTTTTTATACAATTTTTAATTTTTTTTGTACGGGAGGTACCACGTCCACTTCTCCAATCCCGCCCACTTTTTATAGGATGGTCTGTATTGGCAACCTAAATGTGTATACCTAATTTGGAAACTTTGGCTGTTGCCGTTCCCCAAATATACAGCAAAAAGTAATAAAAATACAACAACCACAAGGGATTTTTGGAAAAAATTAGAGGTAGTCGTGGTTTTTTGCTCATATCTCAGCCATTTGTGGATCTGGCTGAATTTCAATAGCAAAATTATAATAAGAATACCTGACATAAAGATACCCCAACCAAGTCCCCATCATATCTGGGGGCTTCGGAAAACCCATTTCAACAGACAGACGGACAACCGGTTTTGAACTTCGCTTTTCATTAGGACCCAGAAGATATATACTTTATAGGGTGAAGGATCAATATTGTAGAAATTACAAACGGAATGACAAAGTTATATATACCCTTTCTACCTTCGGTAAAGGGTATAAAAATATGGCTGAAATAAATAACTATGATATGGTTACCATTGCCCAAATTATTGGTTATCTGACCATTTTAACCATAATCTGGTAAATTATGAACTTGATATGGTTAATTTTGGCCATTATTATAACCAACCACCCATGGTCAATATTAACCAAAATATGATTGATTTAAAACAAGTTATGGTTACTTTTGACCAAATTAAGGTTGATTTCGGGCAAGTTGTTGTTAAAATCCAACCATAATATGTTGCTCTTAGAATATGGCTGCCTCCACCAATATTTTTGTCTGCGTGTACTTGCGTTCAGAGATAGAATATTTTGCAAAAATGGGCACTGCTTATACATTTGAATGAAATTTTTAGCCAATTATCAATCTTTTGTAGTAAACTTTTTTAATGTGATGTTAATGATGTATTGTGACAAATTTATTTGGCGACATCAATTTTTATACGGTGACTTTTTGATAAAAACCGAAGTACGGGGCCGTCTCACTCAGAGATGCAATATGAACACTGATACTTGCGTTGCCATTAGAAAAAAAAATTTCGAATAAGAGCGACCTCATGATACCCTACAAAAAATTTTTGAAAGTGTATCCTATTTGGGACCCTTCGGTTATCACGGACCCGGCAAATCAAAATTATGTTATTAGCAGGGCTTTGGAGTCGGAGTCGCGGTGTTTTTAAAGAAATTTTCAATTTTTTTTTCAAAATAAAAATTCTTTTGAATTGGCGACGTTACTATGAATAAGAAGATTTTAAAGTATTATATGAGAGTGAGTTTATTCAAGTGCATACTTAAGTAAAATAATATAAAAGTGTGAAGCGGACAAAAAAGAAAACAATTTGCCGAAGATTCTTCATATTTGGCATAACTATGTCCCCAGTACATATTAATTTTTGTGTCAAATATTTTTTATGCTGCTAAATTGTTGCCGTTTTAAACTTTTTTTAAATTATCGTTTTGAACTAGAAACAAATTAAACAAACAAATTTAGATAGGTGATTCTTATAGGAAATCGTTTGATATTTTCAAAAAAGGAATAAAACAGAAAAAAATTTCATCTGCAAAACCGAAAATGACCAATTTAAATTACAAATTTTCGAACTTTGATACCTTTCATTTATTTTGTTACCAAAATTACCAAAATACATACTTATAAATTTGAGAATGGGATAACAGTAAGGGGATTAATGTTACAATAACATAATTTGAAGGCAAATTAAATAATTTGACATTTTCTAAGCAACTGTACTAGTCGTAGCAGAAAAAACCAGGGACCGTAACTGTTATAACTTTTATCGTTAAAGTCAGAAAATAAAAGTTATTTTTTGACTTTTATTTTTTCGATAAAAAATAAAAGTTATTTTTTGACTTTTATTTTTTTGAGCAAAAATAACAGTTATTTTTGACTTTTATTATTTAGAGCAGAAATAAAAGTTATTTTTTAACTTTTATTTTTTCTAGCAAAAATAACAGTTATTTTTGACTTTTATTATTTCGAGCATGAATAAAAGTTATTTTTTGACTTTAATTTTTTTGAGCAGAAATAAAAGTTATTTTGTGATAAATTCATTATATTTATTAAAAGAAAAGGGGTTGAAAACACAAAAATAACTTTTATTTCTGCTCGAAAAAATAAAAGTCAAAAATAACTTTTATTTCTGCTCGAAAAAATAAAAGTCAAAAAATAACTTTTATTCATGCTCGAAATAATAAAAGTCAAAAATAACTGTTATTTTTGCTAGAAAAAATAAAAGTTAAAAAATAACTTTTATTTCTGCTCAAAAAAATTAAAATCGAAAAATAACTGTTATTTTTGCCTGAAAAAATAAAAATCAGATTTTTAAAAAGCATCGCAGTTTCTGACAATTTGGTCCAAGACTTTCAAAATGGTATACTTGGTTTCATTCTCCGACATTTCCTTGAGGTTGCTTTTTTCAATCAAAAATTCAATATTAACAGTTATTTTCGGTCCCTGGAAAAAACATTTTTTTCTGAAAAATAAAGTTTTAAAAGTAACACAATTAGGGGATTCATAAGGTTGTCATAAAGTTGTAAAGTCATATGTTTTCAACTAATTACAAGAAATATATATTATTTCTGTGGGCAACCGCTTATAATTTAAATTTCTATTGTACCGTTATGACGAATCAATGAACACATCATTAACATTTTTATATTGTTTCAAGCACAACAACAAATGTTTAAAACAACTGTAAAATATTTTTTAGGACAATATGGCGATATGACACACACCTTGTGAATCCCCCAAATGTTGCTTCTGCTATATTTACAACTATGAAGTAGTAGTTATTATAAAGTATAATAACGGCTTGTTTTTGGGTTTTATATTATATCACATTTATATTTAAAATCGTTTTAAATACAAAATTCTGTTCTTCACTAAGCACTTAAATGTAACTTAATTCACCAAGCTGGTAAATTTAAATTCAACTTAAGTTCTCATTGCAATAACTTAGCAAGGTGGCTTCAATTTCACAACAATACAATAACAACAGGAAAAGCAATAACTGAAAGCTGGGTTTTGAGACCACCTTGTAATTAAATACACTTTTTTATGATACTTTTTTATACTTAGTAGTGTTACCATACTTTTATCTATCTGTATTTATATACGATTTAAGTTTATATGAATATTAACTTAAAATAGATTTAAATACTATCCCGAAAATTGGGCATAAGAGTCTAAATGAAGTTTGTAAACTAATCATAAAGAAAAAAACAACTCTTTTTTGCATTTAAGCACCGAATTAAACAGCAACTACTCTTGATGCTACCTGTACAATTACGTTAAATATTGGAAGTAGGTATAAGTTAAAAAATATATTACAAATTAAGAAGTACTACTACTGCAAAAGATATCTGAAAGCAGTAGCTATAGCAATGAACTTTTTGGTAATTGTAGCATTTTAAACACTGCTTCACTTTTGAATTCTTAAAAATAAAAGGACTTTTCCATTGCCCGCCAGTTTATTAAGGTTAATTATCAATAAGCCCCAGTCCAGTACGTTTTAATCTAAAAAGGGGCAGGCTTCTAAATAAATACATGTATTATATTAAAACGCTGGGCAGGCAGGTGTATTTGGGTTGTTCTCATTTATTAGGGGCACATTAAAGCGACTTAAATTTCCAAAATATAAATATAAGTTAGAATTTTATGTTATCGTAGTTGATGTTGTTGTCGTATTCCATTCCTTTTATTGCTGTTTTTGGTTGGTTAAGTTCAATGAATTTTTTAAATGTTGTCCCCCCCCCGCGTTTGTATACAAACTAAAACAAAAAGTGTTTTTGCTCTTTTGGACTTGAATGGCTTGTTTATTTTTTTTGTGTATGTTTGTTTTTTAAATGTGACGCATACATACGTTTTTACGCACTACAGCAACACTGTGGGTGCTTTTTGTAAAAAAATGGATGAAATTGTTTCATTTTTTATATGTTAATTCGACTCTATAGTCGCATCAATCATTTTTAGGGCTTTTTCATAGGCAAAAAGTCATAATGAAAATTTGGTCCAGCCTTCTGATTCAATGCGTTATATAGGTATCTATATATGTATAAAAAACTGTAACGTTACTGACAAACTGATTCACTGACTGATTCATCATCACACAACATAAGCACCTAAAGCTAAAAATTTTAGCTTTGGATCAGAGGTTGGTCTTTTTAGGGGACAAAAAAGAGTAAGGAGCAAACGGGTAAAAACTGTACTTTTTTGGACCCCATCTATCTTTTAAAACTATAAACATAGGAATAAATGTTATAGTAGGTACAGTACTTTTCGCTTATAGTTTACTACTATAGTTGCACAACTTTTGTGGACTTTAAGTGAATTTGGGCTATAACCGATTTTTTTTATAAGCCATTTTATAGATAATAAGTGAAATCTAGTATAATCCACATTTTGGACTATACAAAAATTATTTTCTTCAATAAAACCATTCTTTTTAAACTAAAGAAAAGTTTATTTAAAACCAAAATGTATTAACAAAATGGCCGCAGTTCTACAAATATGAAACAATAGAAAAAACAACAGGCATTTTGTTGCTAGAATTGAAACGGCAAATGTCAAAATGCATTTAAAAAAAAATGTAAATAAACAAAAAGAAATGATGCCAAACGTTCCACACGAAGAAAATCACTGCAAACAGCTGCGCTTGTGAGGTCACTTAATTAGTACATTCTAAAAAAACAGAACCAAATATTGATTTAATTGAAATAAATAGTTAATTGAAAAAATAGTTTAAAAAAAATAGTTGCCAAAAAGTTAAATAAAAAAATGTTTCCAGTTGGTTTAAAAAATTTGAAAAACTGAACGGATTGAAAGTGCCGGTTCACACACGTCAAGTTTGACTCGTCTAGTCTTGTGGTTTTTAGGAGAGAGAGGAAAAGAAATGGCATTCTCTTTTCCCTTCTCTCCTAAAAATTCAAGACTTGACGAGTGAAACTTGACGTGTGTGAACCGGCACTAAGCGAAAATGTTTGCATTAATAATTATATACGCATGCTAAGAAAATGTGGCTTTCAAACGAAGATGGACTATAAGAGCGAAATGGACCTTAGAACAAATAATTTCTATGAAATTCTCTGAAAGTAAATATGACAGTTTATGCTTAAATCCGTTTTTGGCCTTTAAGCGGAATAGACTATGAGCAAAAAGTACATACTACATTCGTAACTTATCTAAAAATACAAATACGAATTTGGTTCTTTTTCGAAATTCCAACGTTTAGTGGTTAAAAATCGTAACTATATTTGGTACATTTTTTATAAAACATTTTTCTCTATTTATCGATTAATACGTACTAAACTATGGTCTCCCATTACAATATTGAAATTTTTGATAATTCATTGGGGAGAAAAAAGTACCAAGAGGGGAAAATACGGGAAATTTACTTACTTTTTTTAATTATCCGTAATATTGGATCAAGAAAGATCAAATTCAACATAACTGGTATGTTTTGAGCATGCAAGGTTCTGAGTGAATAAAAATCTGTAAGAGGGATTTGTTAGGCACTTTTAAGCTGGTTCTTTTTTTAATGTTCGGCCTATGCACATAAAATCAAAAATGCAAGGTCCCGAGCGAATGAGAATCTGAAAGACAGCTTTTTGGTAGTTTTTTGTTCTTTAACTAGTACTTTTTGAATTTCTATTAGTATTGGACGTAGCGACTAAAATTAAACATGCAAGATCCTAAGTGAGTAAGAATCTGTAAGAGGGATCCTTTTGGTTCTTTACTTGTACTTGTACTTTAACTTGAGAATCAAAGAGTGGAACTTTTCCGTTTTCCAACAGGAACAACAAATATACAAGATTCTACGTGAATGAGAATCTGTAAGAGAGATTTTTTGGTACTTTTTCGGTCTGTACCTGGTGCTTTTTAAATGTAACTGCTACTTTTAATAAAAAAGACCGAAACGGTATCTTTTTGAAAGGCGGCCCTTTTAGGGAGTAAACGGAAGAAACCTGTATTTCGAAACGTTTTTATCACGTCATCTATGTATAATACCAATGCACATAGCAATTAGAATTATATAGCATTCGTAACTTATCTTAAAACTACAAATTTGGTACTTTTCGAAATTCGAATGTTTAAGGGGTGAAAATCGCAACTATTTTTGGTACTTTTTTACAAAACATTTTGCTCGATTCATTTACATAAACGTAATAAATTATGGGCTCCCACTACAATATTGAAATTTTTGATACAGCAATGGGGAGAAAAAAGTATCAATGAGGAAAAATACGGGATATTTAATTTCTTTATTTTACTTTTGTGTTCTACGTTTGGTACTTTTTGAATTTTCTAAAAAATTGAGGTTAGAAACACAAAATTATAGCCGGAAGGTCCTGAGTGAATATCGACCTATAAAATGAAAAATGTTGGCTCTTTTTTGTAAAAACGTAGGAACATAAACTTTGGCATATAAAACCGTTGATGAAATAAAAGTAACCGATTACAAAATAGCGGGTTCAATACTCACATATAAACAATTTGAAACCAAGCAACATACACCCCTTGGCATAAAAATATGTCCACGAAGGGAAAAAGACGCTGACGAAGTAGCGGGTTAAATGCTAGTTTAATATAACTTAAATATAAAATATTAAATTTGAAAAAAATAACTTTTAAAAGGCCATAATTGGTTGCATATTTTGACTAACATTACTTATTTAATATTGACGGTTGCACTCGACGAAATTTTATAACAAGGGCATTCATTTGTAAGAAAATCCCTCGTCTCTTTGTCTTTGACGGTATTACAAAAAAATTTCCTTAATTATTTAGTCGACGATGGTTAGCTTAAACTAAATCTCGAACGCCTTAGAGAATACAAAATTTTAGCAAGGATACTAAAAGCTAAAATTAAGTTGCGGCGAATTAAATTGTTATGGCATTGCCAAATTTAACAATGCACGTTACAGAATTGCATTCCAAAAATCGCTAAATAAACTTTATAGACCACTAACAAAAAGGAGTCAAGTATTTTGTCTTTCCAAGAATTAGAGGACGAAAAGAACACTATTTCATCATTTCGCTATAGTGTCGAATGTTAATCTCACACTTTATTCAAATAAATAATGAATTTAAATTAAAACCATATTTTTCTATTTATGTTCCGCACTGTATTAAAATCTGCATTTAAAATAACTTTTGAAAGAAAATTAAAAACAAATGCATTTCTCAATTTGAAAATAATTATCCCTTTTTATTGACAATGCTATGATTTTCAAATCATTACCAAACTTTTGGCGTTTGAGAAAAGGTTTAATTTCAAGTCGCTTTCAATTTGAAATCAAATCCCTATATAAGTAAGTAGGTGGTAAGTAAATAATTTAATTGATGATTTCAAAGAAAAAAAAAATTCACGAACAAAGTTCAAAACGCTTCTGTTAATCGCTTACATTGAAGCAGGTTGTATTGCAAAAATTTTTTTGCAATTACTCCCGAAATTGTACAGAACGAAGGATATGCTTCAAATATGATATTCTTATTACGCAGTCGTCAAATTATTTCCAAGTTTGAATTCACCGTAAAAAGGCATGCCTCTTGTAAACAGGTTTGTAAAGGGGAATTGTTCTTATATCCCTTAG
Source organism: Pollenia labialis (assembly GCA_949318255.1). Lineage (NCBI taxonomy): Eukaryota > Metazoa > Arthropoda > Insecta > Diptera > Polleniidae > Pollenia > Pollenia labialis. The sequence continues at coordinate 84,530,715 of OX439140.1, forward strand.
AAAACTGCTAACCAGTCAGCTTAATTTTTTATTGGGTTATACTTGCCAACATGGTGTTTGATAGAAGACCACTTCTAAGACAATGTCGTTTATACTGTCCCGCATAGATTTTTTTGGAGACAACTTAGGCGACAATGTCGCTCATCCTGTCCTTCATAAAATTAATAGAAGACACTTAATAAGACGTTCTCAGTTATACTGTAGTACAGGACAATTTCCTCTTAATTGTCTTCTAGAAAACGTAAACGATAAGAGACAGTATGCGCATGCGTTATCGACGACGATATCGTCAACGGAAATCTGGCTAAGTGGTAAATGAAGTTAAAATATATTTTGTAATTGTATTTGTAACAAATTCTAGACTATTTACACAGTTCATAATAACATTAAATACAATAAATATGTATATAAAATAAATATAATCCAACATAAAACCTTTAATTTAACACAAAATCTTTTAATCAAATTGCATCAACTTTCAGAAGTAAAATAACCGGGAGTAAAAAAATATTTTTTCCGAAATTGTTAAATTGAATTAAATTTGATTATACTGTGGAGTATTTTCCTTTTTTTAAATGTACCCCACTGTGCAGCGTTACCAGAAAAGTTCTTTTGGATAATTACGAATGAGCGATCTGGTGATCTATTGTACTTGAGCATCCCAAAAAATATCAAAATACATAAATACGTAGTATGTATGTACTTAATGGAGGATTAATGACCTCTAATGTGTTAAATATACGGCAACGCTGAACATACCATATAAACATATTTGGTTTGTTTGTGTGTGTTGGTGCTCTGTAATTTTTTTTTCTACTACAACATAATAATTTTTGAAAGAATACACGTGCGTTGCTCTAACAATTATATCTAGTGTCAATAACACTAAACTTGAGAATTTTTTGTATCTACGAAATAACGATGCGATACAAGAACGAAAACGGCCATAAAATCCGATACTGCTGAGTATGAAAGTTTGTTTGTGTGTTACCCCAAATATATGATGAAATAGTACAACCGGCAACAACAACAACTGCAAATACAAGATAGAGTACATAACTACGTCTATTATTATTATTATTATTTAGTAGATACTATTACAACAACAAGAACAACTACTATTTTTTTAATGAATAAAAAATAAACACGTAATTTACTTATGACGTAGTGTAAATTGTAGTCGTATTTAAATAAAAACCAATGTACTTTGTCTGTATGTCTGGCTGCCGGTACCGTCCCTTGGTCTTAATTCAAATATTTACCAAGCACGAGTTTTAGTATTCTAGCGCATTATAATGAAAAGCAAAATTGATAAAAAAAAGTAATAATAAATAAACACAATTGCGTAGCATAAAGATTGTTTTAATGACTTACTTGCCTTTGCACTTGTAGGTTCTCATTTACTGTTTGTAGACTGGCGGCAATGCATGTTTGACTGACTTACTTGCTGATAGATGCATGGATGGATGGATGGACGAATTAATTCAGCTCATACTTGCTTCTTTTGTTTTAACATATTTTTTTGTTTTAAAGCCAAACAGATTGATATTGAATTTACAAGTACATACAACAAATTTTGTTTCCTGAGAAAATTTTTCATTACATGCAAAAGTGTTACCCAATATATGCTTCGTTTGTACGTGGGCTTGCCAAATGCCAAGTTATATTTTGTCTTATATGTCTGTTTAAACTCTACACTACCAAAGGTGAATTGTATATTGTTAAAATCTGGCTAATAGGTAGGCAACTGTGCTGTATCATTTTATGTTTTTAAGGTACATTTAAATACTGCCTACAAAAAGTATTTTTTGAACCACTGTAAAAGCTTAAAAATAGTTGAATAAAATTTGTTTTATAAGTTTTAATTAAAGCCTATTGAAGACAATGAGAACCGATTAATAGTTGCACATGGCCCTTGTATAAAAGTCTTAAATAAAGCGGTTGTGCCCATAAACCATTCAAATTTTGTTAAAAGCAATAGGTAAATAAGCAGCGCAACCAAAAAAACAGTTTTAAACCTTTAAAAAAAAAGCGATTAAAAACGTGGAATTAAGCTGTTAAAATTAAAAAAAAGCTATTTAAATTTATTGTTTATTTTTCACTTTATTCGTTAAATACGTTGTAACAGTAAATTATAAGTTGATGCGATAGATCTTCGAAAAGAAAACTCTGTCTATTTGGAGTCAGCACGTTCTTGTATGTAGAAAAAGTTCTTGCTTCGTCTACAGATGTTAAGGGAGCATATTTAAAATTGAGTATTTGCTCTGAAGTATATTTTATACGACGCAGAATTCCGCTTGCCTCCCAAAATATCCCCAATATCTTCTAGTACCGAAAATCCACAATTTTTTAATAAAACTGATTTTAATTTTTTGATAACTTTGTCCCCTATATCCCCTGGAACACCGGCCATTTTTCTTATGGTGTCCATAGCGACATATATTCACTTGGAAAACCAATGAAAGATTCGTTGTTCCCAATTTTGTTACAACTTCGTGTAAAACCCAAAATTTGCAGAAATTAACAATATTTGGTTCTGCAAATCACTTTCATTCCAGTATATACTGAGAAATTCTTAATAGCTAAACTATATTAAAAAAACAAAAAAAAAAACGTTACTATACCATTATATATGTATATATCATATCATTTTGACGATTATTTGTTCGATTTGCTGATTTTTTTTTCTAGTGACGGCTTTTTTCCGTCTCCAAAGTCTGAATAAAACATTACATTATCTGACAATTTCGTTTTTTAATCGTGGAATGTTAAGCCGCCGTACCTAAATAATAGCGAAACGTTTTCTTTCGCTTAGCTTTTACGCTGATATGCCATACCTAAGCAAGAGCGGCAACATTGTGTCACGAACAATAGGGATAGCTTTCTTGTTTAATAAAACCCAGAAATTATAAATAAAAATAGAAATAAAAACGCTAGATTGACTAAAAAATAGCTAAATTGCCATTAATAATTAACAACAGCGCCAAACTTCACTGTTAAACGAGCTAATTGCAAAGCGTCCAAGCCACTCTATTCAAAAACGCTTGCAGCTTTTGTTTAGGTACGGCTGTAATATGCAAGTCTTAAGAAAATCTTTGATTATTTTCAGAATATAAAAACAGCAATGTTACACTTTGTTTATCTTTCGTCAAACCATCATCGAATGAACCTTTTACGACTCTCTGTATAAATCATATTTTCAACGATTATATGGCTTTTTTGCTTCAAAATCGTATGAAAAATCGCACCGCAATAAATTATCGTTATATTGTGTTCAGACGCTTAAACGATTCTCACAACGATTGAAGAAGCATCTTTAGCTGTGCTATGGAAGAATCTCACTCGTGTTACAGTTTTTCCCGTGTAAGAAATCTTCTACGATTAAAAATTGCGGTCATCGACGATCAAAGACGTTCTTCATGAGACTCCCAGTAGCTCTTACACGATTGAAAATGCTTACTGGGTATTAAGAAATTTTTTTTTTTTGAAATTTTTTTTTATAAAAATCGAACAAAAATTGTTTGAAAAAACTAAATTTTAAGTTGTCATATTTTTTTTGACGATTTTTCGAAACTATAAATACGATTTTTTTATTTTTTCTCAGGAAACTGACGATTTCCCCACAAATGTATCTGGCAGCCCTGTACAAAAACTATATTAAAAAAGAAATAAGACATTAAAAACTATGATGGTAAAAAGATGTTACAGAAAGAGTATTATTGTATGAAGTGACTGTGTAACTGAGGAATTTAAACGGTATTGTAACGATATGAAATTTTCGAGAGTAAAGAACTTAAACAAGCACATAATTAAATACGTTGATAAAAAGGCTTAAGTACTAAAAACTTAAAACATAAAAAGTATGTTACAGTTCCGCTAAGACAGAGTTACATAAAAATCAAGTAAAAAAGTATAGTCGGTCAAGCCTGACCATGCGATACCAAACACCACAGTAGGATCTATCTATGTTTTAAATTATTAAAATCGTTTTGATAGTTTCTGAGAGGCAAATATTTTCCCCCATCACTCCTCGGGGTCCTATTTTATTTAAAAAAGGCATAGCTTATGTGTCCGTACAAATATGTTTCTATCCATGATTTAAATTTCATTAAAATCGATTTGATAGTTTCTGATAGGCAGAAATCACACCCTATCATCTCTCGTGGTACCTTTTGTGTCTATATAAATATGGATCGATCTAAATATGTTTTGATTTTCATTAAAATTGGTTTGATAGTGGGCACAAAGACCCTATTCCGGAAAGCAGATATATAACATTATGGACCGATTCGCTTTTGTTTCTATGTAACAAATTTCATTAAATTATCTTCAAAATTGCGATCTGTACTTTGCGCAAAAGGTTACATGCACTGCCAGCCAGCCAGCCAGTCGGACGCACATCGTTAGAAGTGATTCTAAGTCGATCGGTATACTTTAGGACCAATATTTAAAGGTGCGTACTACCCCTGCCAGATTTTTATAAGCTGGCTCAACATAAAGTTGACTTTTTGCTAGCTAATTTACAACTGACTTCAAAACTAACTTATACATGATAAAGTTGTGAGTCAATATTTTTAGAATTTTTGTATGACTGTCTATTTCTATTTCTATTTCATTTGTGGTGTGGTTATAATAACAAACTGAGATAATATATGGGCACTTCCACAGAAAAGATCTCTTTTCGCCACTTTACGCCACCAAGCAAATCCGCTTGTATGTTAGAGCCATGTTGTTAAAATTTTTAATTTCTTTCACTAAATGTAAAGCTTGTTGTGCTTAACACCAGAATTCCAAGAAGTAAATAATATATAAAATATTTTTTGAGTAAAAAAATCAAATGCTTGGTGGCGTAACGTGACAAAGAGTAGACTTTTCTATGGAAATACCCATATATATATGTATTGTACAAGGGATACACAAAATATTAACATAAAGTTGAACGATTTTTTTCTAACCAGAGCTGGTACAGCACAAACATAGTTTTTTTTTTAATATTTATAAAAGAAAAGTTGCACATTAAAATAAATAATAACAATGTTTGCAAAAATGCATTAAATATGTTTTTTTTCGTATGAAAAAATTAAAGATTATCTTAAAATAGCCCTATGGGCCCCATATGCTCCTTACAGGATCTTCGGGAAAATATATATAAAATAAGCAAAAAAAAAACCCCAACAAATAAAGCTCATTTTCTTTTTTTTTATGATCGGAATTTGTGTGCAATCAAAAACATTCTATCTTGTTAACCATTAAATAAGCATTTGTTTTTCTTTTTGTTGGCCTATAAATAAGTAACATGGATGAGAAAGAACACCTGTTTGGCCAAAATTTCAAATTTTGACCCGGTCTAACAAAGAAACTTTTTGACCGATCTTGTTGAAAATTTGTGTCTAAAGCCTGGTACTCTGTTCAACATTTCACGTGAAATACTGTCAAAACGCATATGAAAAAAACTTGTGCGGAATATCTATGAAATAATGTTGATAGAGTTGTACTATGTTTATTATGTGAAAAAGTTCCGATATGTTTCTGGCAACATTTTTTTACAACTGCGAAATAATGCTGCACTTATTTCACGTGGAATTTTAAGCAAAAGCATAAAAGTATGAATTGATTATTAAATAAGAAATTAAAAATTAAAATAACACAACCGGTAACAGCTTTTTTGTGAAACATGTTGAGCAACATTAATTATTTCACACGAAAATTTTGACATGTATCGATGTTACCTCTCATGCGAGTTTGTACAATTTGACGTTTTTATTCCTGCAAAGTATGCGACATTGTTTTGCGTATGTAAACAAACCGCACATGTATTTAACTAAAAATTATTTTTTTTTTTTAAAATTTAATAAAAAAGAATATAAATATGGATAAAAAACTGTTACCGGTTGTGTTATTTTAATTTTTTATTTCTTATTTAATAATCAGTTGATACTTTTTTGCTTTTGCTTAAAATTCCACGTGGAATAAGTGCAGCTTTCATTATTTCGCAGTTGTAAAAAAATGTTGTTAGAAACATTTCCTAACTTTTTCACAAAATGAACAGAGTAGGTACAACTCTTTCAACATTTTTTCATAGATATTCCGCACAAGTTTTTTTCATATGCGTTTTGACAGCATTTCACGTGAAATGTTGAACACAGTACCAGGCTTTAGAAAGAAAAAAATTTGTAGTAATATACATGTGGCGTTTGTTAACATACGCAAAACAATGTCGCATACTTTGCCGGAATAAAAACGTCGAATTGCACAAACGCGCATGATAGGTAACATTGATACAAGTCAAAATTTTCGTGTGAATTAATTAATGTTGCTCTATGCTTAATCTACTATCCGGTAGGACTAACTTTGGTGCAAATTTCATCCAAATCGGAAGACATCGATTTCAAAAGTTGGGTTACTTGGTATGAAATTCGTGGTCTCGCTATAACATTGTATTAAAGTTTATGTAAATGGATTTTTTCCAGTGATAATAAAAACAATTAAATTAAACTTCATTATAAATTTATAATAATTTATTTCGTACAACTTTCGAATTTAAAAAAAGTAAAACATTTCGTAAATATTCGTATGCAAAATTTTAATGGTTTCGCTCTTTTGTTTTGTACATTGTACTTATTAAAGTTTATGTAAATGGATTTTTTTCTTATGCATATGAAGTTCGAATTATTGCCAATCACTTTTGGGGGTGGTGTTTCCAAAAACTAAATTTTTTTGGCAACATTTCGTGAGGTTGTGCGTGACAATTAACAACAACTTTTTATGTGAGAATTTTGAAATTTTTCTTGCGTGAGAATGCGTAATTACATTTTTTTTCGTAAATAAAAAACCACTCACGCGAACAGCTTTAAGAATCTTTTTTTTGGTCTATTAAAGAATTTTCTATCGGCTTTACTTTTGAAAGTTTCCCTAATCAATTTCACTTTCCTTTATAATATTTGTATGGTGTTCATTAAAAGTCCTTGAATGTCCAGTTTGTTTTCATAAAAAGGGTTGATCCTAATTATTTGAAATAACTGACTTTTGTTTTTTATGATGACTATTTCTTCATTATTTAATATGCTCTGCAATCCATTGTGTGTCTTTCCTAAACTTCAGGCCTCGTTACTCAATCGTAAACGTGACGGATCCGTAAATCTGGCTGTGGACTTCCATGGTTGGTAGTTACTAAGAATACATAAACAGATCATATGGTGCTGAAATGTGTTAAAAAGAAGACAAAAAATTTGTCAATCTTAATAACACCACACAGTAGCTGAAAATTGTATTTCATAGAAACTGATAGAAAGGTGAAAAGGTTTTGCAGAACCCTGAAAACATTAGGACTAGTCCAAACACGCGTTTATAGTGTAGCCCACAAGGGACTAGGACTAGTCCAAAAGTAACCCAAACGTATGGAAAAAACATGGTCTATTTAACATTACGATGTCCTAGGGCAGGACCATATAACCCAGCTTTGGACTACAAAGGAGTAGTTTTAAAACTACTCCTTTGTATACACAAGGGGATTACTTTTAACTGCGTTTAAACCCGAAAACATGTCGTTAAAAAACTAAGACATGTCGTCTCATTACAAACACTTTTTAACAATGACATGGTCCATGCTGGCATTACATCGGACCAGTCCATGGAGTAGTCCATTTAATCCAAATGGATCAGGTTGTCCAATAATATTTGCAGGGAAGTAACAGAAATCATGTGCTATTGCCTTCAAAAAAATTTTATGATATAGGGAATATTGTCAGAACACAAGTAGTACATATAAAAAAAATGTATTATTGTTACACAATAAAAAAAACGTATAGCTGCCCTATTTCATCCTTATCCGTTACACTACGTTCTCACTAGCATATTTTATAGTAGAATAAAGAGCTTAGACACGCGTTTACGCTAAACTGGTATATTGTGAATCCCACCATAGAAGGGATTTTTAAATTTTTTTTGGTCTTTTTATTTTATCTGTTTTTATGACTCTAATAATATTCATTGACCCTATAACTATGCAGTGCGTTGTTAAATTTGTGTCAGGTATTTTACATCATATAAATAAAAGGATTTTAAGTTTTTTAATCCTTTTTATTCTACCTGTATTTGGTATAAAAAAAGTATGAAGTATCTGAGCAATAATAACGTTTTTCATAAAAACATGGAGAGCTTCAGCTATAAAGAATTGACTTGACTATATTTTAGAAACAAAAACCAGAAAGGTGTTAAAAATTACATTCGAAAAAAGGAAACGGGGTTTGCAAAAATTTAAAACGATCCAGAATTCTTAATTTTAGCCCGATTTAAAAAAAATCTTATATTGTTAGCTTAACTTGTAAGAGATGGAAATATATATGTATAAAGAAAATATTTTTTAAAAATTCATGCTAAATATGAACAAAGGAATCCTTTACATAAATTTATTTTGTGCCACGCACACTTATCTAATTCCGCCCACATTTTGTCAAATGCTGTGTATAGCTAACCAATATGATTGTATCTAATTTAGATACTTTGGCTCTTGCCTTTCTCCCGATGCACAGAAAAAGAAATAAAAAGACAACAAAAAATTTGGGTAAATTTAGAGGCAGTCGTGGTTTTTTTGTGCATATCTCAGCAATTTGTGAACCAGGCTGAATTTCAAAAGCAAAAAACTCCGAACAATATGTCACATAAATATTTATGTACATAGTCCCAATCATATCTGGAGTCTTCGGAAACCTCATTTCAACAGCCATAAGTACAGATGTACAGGCAGACATCGTTAATTCAACTTCGCTCGTCATAAGGACCCAGAATTTTTTGTACTTTATGTGGTCTCAGATGAAAATTGTAGCAATTACAAACGGAATGGCAAACATATATTTTTAATTTTGGGTGGTGGTGCGATGGCTGCGAGTTCGTTTTCCACTAAATATTCTTGTCTGTTTAACTTAGACGGGCTTAAGGTTTATGCAAGGCGAATTCAACTACAGGTGGTGTTGTCGATACTATAACAATCCAAAAACAAAAATTTTTTGTCTTACGTTAAAACAAATAAAAATTGCAAAAACAAGTAAAAATAGTCACATCTTGTGCTGGAGCTCCTAAGAATTAAGTATTTTTGAAAAATTTTAATATTTTATTTACTATCAATAGAAACTGGGAATATAATAGTCTGGTAGTGTATAAAGTCGTTTCTGAAAAATTGAAGGAAAAAGACTATTACAAAAAAGCTTTATAAAATACATAACTGAAATTTAGCTCATAGAATAAATTCGAATAATAAAAAATGTTGAATTTACTATCAATTATATTTTATTAATTGAAACTGAAAACATTTTTAATTTAACATAAAAAATAAGACTTTGGTTCTTATACAACATAAAACAATAAAATCAGTTTCTGGTAACAAAATCTTTTTAACTGTCAAATCTGGGACATCTCTCGTCTTGATTCAAGTTTCGTCTCTATTAAACCTTCCCTTGATTTTTTTATCGCATATAGTCATCAAAGCTTCTGATACTATTTTCACGAACTTAAAAGCCCTTAAAATACAATAATATGCTTTTCTGCGATACATATTAAAAACTCTAAGCTTCCTTAGAATTATCTTCCGACCACACACCAACAATTGTTACTTTAATGAACCCCAATATAATTGTATCTCCAACTGGTTACTTAGCGACGTCAGCTACACAAATCAATTGGCTAAAATTGATCAGAAAATATTCCGCTTAGTACACCGGAATACGTAGATCGCGCTATTTTTAATTTTTACAGTTTTCTGAAGCTAGCTGTGCAGCATTCCAGTATGACCCCAAAAAAAACTAAAAATATTAAAATTTATTCCACAGATGTTGAGCGTCTCCTGTCTGAAAAAAGAAGAGCTCGAAGAGAGTGGGAATTGCACAGAGTTTATTAAAAGAGTGTACAAAAAGGCTAAGAAAGTTACTGCAGACTCAGAAAACGGCTTCTCTGGAAAAATATCTTAAGGAACTTGATGCAACTCCGCAATCAGACTACTCATTATGACGTGCAGCTAGAAATCTAAAAAGGCCAGTTGTCTCTAAGCCTCCATTAAGAAACTTGAACGAAAGTTGGGCAAGAAATGATAACGAAAAGGGAAATCTGTTTGTTAATCACTTAAAAAAACGTATTTACCCCAAATATATCTCACGATACTGCGGTCGTGTTACCACCTGTTCCTGCTAGAGCGGCTGTTCCCCTAAGATTTGAGATAAGAGAAATCGAAAAGGCTGTTTGCGAATTAAACCCCAAAAAATCCCCTGGTTTTGATAAGATCAGCAACAAAATGCTTTTGGAGCTACCCAGCACAGCAAAGAAAATTATTATTTTAATTCTCAATGCTATCTTACGTCTTCAATATTATCTTCAAAAGTGGAAGGTTTCCTTAGTCACCATGATACCTAAACCAGTTGAGTCATATATGCCTATAAGCTTACTTTCTAATGTATCAAAGCTGTAATAGAAGTCGATAAGAGAAAAAAAACAATTTTTTACCCACCCTAATGTAGATATATTTCAGATAATTGTTAGGCCATCTCTTTTATTAACATGAAGCAGTAAAGCTTTCTATGAAGTAAAATCTACATACATACTTTAAATCAGTAGTTTCCCGTCTTTTCCCTACTCCGCTTTCACGGTAAAAATATCGTCTCGGGCACTAAATTTTTTTTTTAATTTTTCTTGAATTTTATGGCATTTTTATTCAAATTTATGATCAAAAATTGTATTTATGTATTTCATAGTCAATTATTTGTAAATTGTACAACAAGACCAACATTAAAAAAAAAAAAAAAAATAAAACGCAAATAATTTTTATTTGTCTGCTGCTGTTGTTCTCACAGTTTTACAGGTTTATTGATGATTTTTATTATTTCACTTATTAAGTGTTAACAAGTGAGATTATTCGGCTTCACTGAATTTTATATACCCTTGACAAAAGTATATTTTGCTTTGTGTTTTTATAAAATCATTAAATAAATTAAAGTCGCTTTATTGGGAAAAATTGCTTCTTTTAAGAACACTTGTGTGGTAGCGAGGTAAAAAAATGGACCATGTGCATAGGGAACACTTACGAAATTTAATTAAACATGTTCCAGTATCCATCTAAAAACTATGATTTCGGGAGATCATTTGTATGAAGTGTAGATGGATTAATACACTTATTAAGCCCATTTCTATTAATGAAATTATGAGTATGGAAAATATTTTGAAAGTAGTTAGTCAAATTTATATTACATGATTCTTCACTTTTGGTCTTCACCCTGCCAAAGAACTATTTCCAAGAGCTCATTTGTAGGTCGATTTCGCAGATTTCCATTGGCAAATGAATTTTATATGTATGTATGTGTATAATAATTTTTCATCTACTGTGGCTTGTTTTGTATGGACCCTATGGTACCAAAACCCTTAATTTGGTGGGACACTTGTATGGGGGTCAGGTGAAATAATAGACCAATGTGGCTAATTTCAATTTGTGCACAAAAAAAATTAAAAATTGGTTTCAATTAAAAAATTTGTGATATTTATTAAAAAATTAATCAGTCAACCAATAAACAAATTAATAGTACAATTAGGGCTCAAATTTACAGTCATTATTTGCTTAACTAAAGTATGATATTTACAATAATTGGTTAAGTAAACATTAAACGGCCATTTTCACCAAGTTCGGTTAAAACTAACTTTCAATTAAAGTTCCGGTTACCAATATGTTTTGACAGCTATAACCGATAGTTAATTACAACCGAACTTGGTGAAAATGGCCGTAAATCAGACAAAAAAGTGGTAGTTAACCAATAACATTTGAGGGTTTAACTTATGGTTTAGAAAAAGCTGGAAATACTATTTTATTTGTTAAACTGTTGTTAACCAATAGGGTGATCGATCGAATAGTATTCGACCGGTTTTAACCGGTTATTTTAGTTTTGCCCAAGTCGAATATTTTAAAATGTCCATTTTTCGAATATCGAATAAACCGGTTATTTTAATAAAACAACTCGGTTATTTGAGAAATGTGTAATTTATATACGTTTTCCTTACTTTTGTTATACAGGTACCCGTAATTCAAGTATTTTTCTAATTGAATATTTGGCAAACAAACTTTTTAAAAAAATGTCAAAACAAAATGAAACAAAAGTCAAAAAAATCATTAAGAGCAATGTAAATACAAATCGTGTATTCTTGTAACAAAAATTAAAAACAATTTAAAGTACTACAAAAAAAGTTCAGCTTAAAAAGTAATTAGTAATTTGACAGTATTATAAATACTATATAGTTATATCTTTATAAGGATGTCATCTCTGGTGATATTTCGAAGTGACTGAAAAGAAAATTGTTCTTAAACGGCCCTAAAATGATAAGTGGCAAAGGTTCTTTAACGTCACGACTTATTAATCATTTTTAATTAGTCTACAAGCTTGACATACATAAATATACGCCAAGTAAAACTTGACCCTGTCCCAAGTAGTTTTTAAGACACTGCACATAATACTTTTCTAAAATATGCTGACAATAATGAAAGAAAAACTCTTAAGTAGTTCTAGCATATCTTCATGCTTAAGACAAGAACATACAGGCGGAATCAACGTTATGAGAAAATTCATCAGTTTTATTTATTAAAACACCAAGAACTTAAAACAAAATTGAAGGAATCAAACAATCTCGTGGAAGGGTTAAAATTGTGATCGACGAATTGACAGATATTTCATACAAAAAGCATGTTCATATTACTTTTGTTTCTATAATGCTGAAACAAAAAAAATTAAATATATAATTCTGGATAAGAGGTTTTGTTTACCACTTTTCAAAAGTATTGGTGAAGTTTACTGCTTCATATAGACATGCTTAACCAGCAGCAAATTAAAACTCATTTACAATAAATTTGGGAAAATATGCCAAATAATTATTTTATTAAATTCCTATATTTTTAAAACCAAAGTTTTCTATAAATTCTAAAGCTATTTGACTCCTAACTTAACCACTAGTTTTCTTAAAGAATTGTTTGCTTTTGCAAAACGTTTGGCTAGAGCAAACATTATTTAACGGTTTCTTAAATACTTTATACATTAATGTAATTATCATCTTAGACATAAAGTTTAGCAAATAACAAGAAATTATTAAAAATAATGCTTAAGTTTAATCAATTTGCTGGTCACGCTTTTTTTGATTTTATCGTCAAATATTTGTGGTCTGAACATACCGTAAGTCATACCTATGAATTGAGTCCCGTTGCTCATGCTTGTTGGTTCCTTACCTTCGTGAATTGTTTTGTTTTTATTCTAATTCACTTTTTATTACAAAATCTAATTTGATTTTGATTTTTTAATGTATTCGAATTAAAACCGGTTAACCGGTTATTTTTAAAATGCTTAACCGAAAACCGGTTTTTTTAAATACAAACTCTTCGGAATATTCGAAAACCGGTTATTGAAAAAAGTCGAATAATCGATCACCCTACTAACCAATGACTGTAAATTTGGGCCTAAGTGTTTAATTCACTTAATTAAACTTTTAATTCACTTGAATTTATTCTTAATAAAAACTGATTTCATTTTTGATTAATGCTTTAATTGGTGAAAAATATTGTGGAATTTGTTTCTGTTCATCTTCAATAGTATTTCTATACTTCTCTGTAGGAAATATCTGAGTCCAATGTGGTCCTTCTAATTGATATAGTATAGACGATATTGCACCAAAACCATTATTTAAGGAAATAAAAGAGCATGAGGCAATTTGTGTACTGATCTGGCCAGGTTTTAATATCACTCTTTTCCGGACTATTTGCAATATACATAGGTATATACCAACCTCCTCTTCATCATATCTGGGGTCTCTGAACAACTATTGCAACCAACACACGGGCAGACGAACATTATCAGTTCGACTTCGCTACTCATAAGGAACCAGTGTATAAAACCAATATCGGGTCGCAGATCAATATTGTAGATATTACAAACGAAATAACAAACTTATATTTACCACCTTACAACCTGTAGTGAAGGGTATAAAAATAGCAGTTATTTTTTTTTTATTTTTTATTTTTATAAGTTATTTTGTTAGTTTTTGTTTTGGTATTTGTGTCCGCATGTGCGGAAATATTTCTAAAGATGGTGAAATTTAGGTTATTGCGTTGTAAGAAAAAAGGTAATTACTCTTTTTATATACACAAATTTTTGTAATGAATTTTTATTTGGACATAAAAGAAAAAAGTTTTTAAATAAGAAGAATATATATATTTTTTGAAGTACGTATGTTTTTTTTTGTTATAAATTAAAAATTCGTTACAAAGTTTTGTGTACTGATAACTAATAGTATGCTTTGAATTTTGTCATCTTTCTCTAGCTTGAGAAAAAAAATTTAAATGTAAAACCATTTAGATATGATTAATATGTTCTATTTTTACAGACACTAAGGTTATGAATTTAATACAAATTCTTGTAATTTATTCCTTGAATTCTTTAGTTTCTGAGAAAATAAGAAATAATGTTTTCTTTCTACATTTGTTTATTTTCGTACAATTACAAATTTTCAAAAAGGGGCACAGAAAGGGGATTTTCAAAAAAAAAAAGTGTCACAAAAAGGGGAATTCTGAGAAAAAAAGGATCAACTTTAAAAACAGAAATCTGGATCAATATTTTAGTACATATATCGACTCAGAATCACTTTTTAAAGTGATATAAAGATGCCCATCCGTCCATCTGGCTAGTTGCCTGTCCATGTTAACATTGTGCGCAAAGCACAATTTGCAATCTTTCAGACAATTTGATCAAGAGCGAAGTCTATGTAAATAAAAACTTCTTTCCAAATTAGACTCTTTGTGTCCATAAACTATTAATTTATTTGGTATTTAGATTAAATTCGCTCCAAAAATATTTTACTGTAAATTAAATTCTTTTTGAATTGGTTCACATTTGCCCAAAGCTCTCATCTATAAATAGCTTTAACTTCCTTTAAAATATTAACATAAATAAATAATTTATAATTTAGTTACCGTCCCAAAAATCTCAAAATATCTTATATGGATGTTAATATTTAGATAATATTCAGTTCCAAATAGGGTAAAATCTCGAAAATTCTTCTTTAAATACTATTCTGTTTGGGATTTTCCGATTATAATTTTAGGATTATTTTTATTAATTGGAACTGCTATTAAATTGTGGAATATTTTGTTTTCAAATTAGAAATTTTTGATTTTTTTGAGCCATATTTTTAACCATTTTTAGGGCATATTTTCAAGTTTTTACTGCATATTTAATGCGCATAAAACGCGATGCGAAAACAATTTCGATGCGAAAATGAAATGCCAACTTGTTACTCTCTATCACTTTCGCAAAATGTTCTAAAAATTAAGCAATAGTGGCAATAAAAATTAAAGATGGCGCGGATTTACAGTAATGAAATGCCAAAGTGTGTAAAAATATTTGAAATTGAAAAATTTAAATAAAATAAATAAAGAAAAGAAAAAAAAATTAAAAGATGCAAAAGACACATGCGCAAACGTATTACAGAGTACCAATCGCTAGATTTGCTACAATTTTCTTTCGCATCGCAATAGAGAGTAGCCCCCTGTAGCTCGTTTCTGTATTTCTCGCATCGTAAAATTTTCAACATGAAGTGTGAAACAAAAAATTCCATCGTTTCTCGATTTGCGAGAAAAAAGTGTTTCTGTATTTAAATGCGAAAACAGACAAAACAGATTCAGTTTTAACTGGAATATTTCCAGAATTAAATGTCAAATGAAAGCGAATTGTCAACAAAAGAAATAAATATAATAAAAACAGGGCTGCCAGATTTGACGATTTATTTTCATTTCAACGATTTTTGCCGATTTGCTGATTTTTTCTAAAAAGTGACGAAAGCAAAAACAAAATCGACAATATTTTATAACTTTATTATAGCTTTCTATAAAAATTCATATCGAATTTTTAAATTTCAAAGATTTATGGGTAAAAATTGGAGGCGTGTTTTTCACTCATATCTCAGCCATTTGTGAACCGAAATTTTTAAATTTCAATTATATCCTATTTGGACACATACGATACAAATTTAAAACAACGTCGTCACTATGAATCCTTGGTTTTTCGCAAAAATAAAAACCCTAAATATTTATTTTACTGTTATCTAAGCGGAATTAATTTAAAAATTTTTAATTTCTTGGTATTTGTATATATCTATTTTAAATAAGTTTGTATGTTTATTTTATTAAGCTTGACTTCTTTTTGTTTTTATAAAAATATTTATTTGATTTTTTGTTAAAATTTATTTTTAATATGATATTTTGTCACGCCTTTGTGAGACTTCTTCAGGGAAAAAAACAATTTTAAATTGTTATCGGATCAAAAAAAATAAATAATTTTATAAAAAATAGACCTCAAGCTTAATAAAATATATATACATTAAAAAAAATTAAGTTCGAACAAAAGACAATTTATATGTACATATGTATGTATAAAATACCCATGAACTTTGACTACTTCTTTGTTTGATTTTGTTGTAATAAAAAATCGAACAAAATTTGTTTATAATTAATTTTAAATTGTCCGATTTTTTAAAACAAAAAGGCGATCTTTTTATTTTTCTCAAAAAATTGACGATTTTCACGCAAATTTATCTGACAGCCCTGAATAAAACCAAAACAAGGAAAGGCTTAAAAAAATTTAATTAACAAAATATAACAATGGTGTTTTATTTATTTTCATCATTTAAATTACGCATTCATAATTTAAATGTTTTTTATTTATATTACAAAAATAGTATATAAACATATTTTAAATTTAAAATATCTATATTTTGTTTTTCTCGCACCAATTTCAAATGCGACTTATTTTGACAGTTCTTGTAAGAAACTTTTCGCAAAATATTGTTACAGAAACACTTTTTCTCACATCCTTCCAATAATTGCTGGAAAATTATTAAAATGACAGATAATTCTCGCAACGGAAAGATACAGAAACACTTGTGCGAGAAAAACCATTTTTTGTTTCATTTTGCACTGTTTCTGTCCCGATTCACTGGTTTCATGCGGAAAATTTTACGATGCGAAAAATACAGAAACGGGCTACTGGTTTCCATGATAAGTAATATAATATTGACAGTATAAAAAATATTTGGTTCAAAAAGGGGCACAAAAAACTACAAAATGATACAAAAGGGGATTTAAAACTAAGGGGCCAAAAAAGTGGCACTGCAGTCAAAAAGGAGCAAAAATGCGACTTTAGTCGCATAACGGTAACGCTGATCACAAATTATATTCTAACTTAAGGCTCAGTTAGCCGCGAGTAACAGGCAATTCACATGGAGGCTTTTACGACGTCGCTTTGTCGACGTCTCTCTTGGTTTGACGGCGAGCGGTGTAGAGAAGAAAGAGGGGTAAACAAAACGACTCGTTTTGTGTTTTTATGTCGTTTTTATATTTCTCTTTTAACTTTTTCTTTTTACGTTTTATTCTTTTTCTTACTTTGAAGTGTGTGGTTGAAAATACAGTAAGTCCTCGATTATCGATAACAGACGGGACCGACAGCATTCTTGATTATAAATTTGTTTTGGTGTGTTTCATATTTTATATAAATATGTATGTAATGTATTATTATGTAAACGTGGGGAGAAAATTAATTGGGAGAATATGCTTCCAGTACGTTGGGAAGTTCTTTTTCTTCGTTTATTTAAATTTGTTTTGATTGTTCAAAAGTTATATTTCGGATAACAGAGGTGATTTAAATCAGTGCAAAAAAAAAATTTATTTTCCAGTTAATTGATGCTGCCGGTTAATCGAATGAGAGATAATCGAGGCCATACTGTAAATAAATAAAAGACATGCAACCAAAAATCATCGTATGAACGCAAAGAGATTTTGGAAGTTGCTTTAAAAGGGAATCAAGATAAAACGACGTCGTAAAAGCCCTCATGTGAATTGAGTGTAACAGTAACTTACCCTTACCGTTAAACAGTAAGGCCAATCTATTTCTTACAGATTGAGACGTAACATCTTACTGCTAATTATAATCGTTTTAATTGCTTTGCATACAACAAAATGAAGCAGCTGATTTGCAACGATACTGTTATTCTAACTGAACCTTAAATTGGCCGAGATCGAATTATTTTTCAATTCGATATCAATTGTATTTCTAATTCTTTTAGTTGATACTGAACGAATTGTAAATTTATTTTCAGTGTTGTAAAGCATTTATTTGAGTTTTCATAACACTGAAGAAATAATTTCGATTCGTTCAGTATCAACTGAAAAAATTAGAAAAAAAATTGCTTTCAAATCGAAAAAGTATTCGATAATAACTGCCAGATTTAGCCTCCAGATTCTCTAGCGGGGATCGCAACCGCAACCCTCACACTGATGGACTAGCTCCCTACCAACTAGCCTACCGGGAAAATAAATGTAAATGTCAATACATAAACGTAAATCAATTAAAATATATAATCATTCAAAGCAAATTTCGATCTACGAAAGGTTTAATACAATTTGGTTTAAAGATTTGGGGAATGTCATATGCCTTAAAATAATTACAAGAAATATATATGACTGCTGTGGGCAACCGCTGACAATTTAGATTTCTACTGAACAGTTATGACGAATAAATGAACACAGCATTAAAATGTTTATTTTTTTGAAACACAACAGTATTTTTTTTTTAACAATTGTAAACTATTTTTTAGGCCATTATGACGATATGACTTAATACAGGGCTGCCAGACTTGGGGATTTATCCCCAAAGTTGGGGATTTCATGCAAGCAAAAAGGACAAAGAAAGTCATTTGGGGATTGGGGATTTTCTCAGGGATTTAAAAAAAAATCGGGGATTTTTTGGGGTTTTATACATTTTAAATATAATTTTCCCTTCTTTTATTATTAACGCTTATTTTTCTTTATTTCGTACATAACATATGAAAATAAGTAGCAAAACTTTTACCTTACCCTTATCAACAACTAAAACAGGGTAAAGGGTCTTAATTAAGATTAACATTTTTGTTAAGTGTGTAAAAGGTACTTACTAAACTTATGTTATTATTCTTAAGTTAATGGCTTAAAAGTGAAGAACTTAAAAAAGAATCTAAAGCAGTTGACAACACATACAATTTTTGATTTTGTAAAGACAATTTTTAAGCAAATATGTCTTTCCTAAAAATAAGTAAATCGTTACCTGAAACGCAAAAGGCGTCGACCAAACTTTGAGATTTTAGTATCAAAAAACAAAAGTCCATATCTACAAAATATACTATAGTAAACGCAAAATGGCCTAACTCACAGTTTGCATAATATGCAAAATTTTCAATTGCCGAAACAACTAGAAGGTTTTACAAGAAAAATAAAAGAAAATTTAATTATAAACAGTTTAAGGCGATTTATTGATTTATCATTTTGAATAGTGTTTGCTTCCGCTGTAAAATTTTAAAAACGTTAGGTAGGGCCTTTTGCATATTAGGTAACGAAATATAAAAGACAATATTATAAAGGTTGGGGAAAAGAATGCTGGGCTATTAGTAAGTTCTTATTATGCTTCGAAGTATTCCTCACTGGAATCTCAGCAGTTTCCTGATGATCTGGCCTAAGCAACCAGTGAAATGCTTATCCCATCAACAATAAATTTCAAGTGTTTTTATCAATAATAAAAACTGGGAATTAAGCACGAATAACAAAATCTTTTGAAAATTTAAATTTTGTATTCCCAAAAATTTAAATTACTTTTTGATAATAAACAGGCAGGTGCACGGCCTAAAAAACACTTAATTGACAACATCTTTTGTAAGTTGTTGTTGTTTTTATTTTGTTTTTCTTAACCTACTAACAACTACAGTTAATGTTGAGAGAATTTTGAACTAATTGTAGTGGGGAATGTAAGATGAGATGAACCCACTGTTTATTGTTGATGTTGTTTTGTTTAAACTTTGATATTATTACAAGTAGAACTGTTGCTATAATTCTTATACGTTTAACAGTTTTATTTGGTTTAATATCTTAAGTTTTTCTAAAATCTTTATGGATGAAGTTTCCTGATGATCTGGCCTAAGCAACCAGTGAAATGCGCATAGGAATAGCTTATCCCATCAACAATAAATTTCAAGTGTTTTTATCAATAATAAAAACTGGGAATTAGGCACGAATAACAAAATCTTTTGAAAATTAAAAATTTTTAATTAACAAGATTCAAAATTTGGTCAGAAAAAAAACAAAAGAAAATATTAACTTTTTAAGGTTTTGATGTTTAGTTTGGGGATTTTTGGAATTTTTTTTTTCATTTTTTGGGGACAAAGAAAAAAGTACCTGGCAGCCCTGACTTAATAGCACACCTTGTGAATCCCGCAGCCAGCAGTCGTCAATGGATGTGAGTCTTAAACGGCGAACCCTCTGAAGAGATTGAGTGGTTGAAATTGAAACATGTAAGCGTAACCTGTCCGTGAAAGCCTGGGTTCGATTCCCGCTGCAGTCAAGAATAAAAAATTATCAATAAATTTTAATCAATTTCATGTTGTAAAATTCCTTTCTTCGTAAAAATAATTAAATGAAAATTAAATTTGATGAACTTTAACCTAATTAAAATATCAAAAGTTGGGTTAAAACACATAAACAGTTCAACAAAATAACCACAATAGTAATTATTTTGCTTTTTTTTATAGGTTTTGTGTCTTTTGGTATACTTAAAGGATATTATAGAATTAATATTTTTATATTTACATACATCTTTATAAAAAAATCAGTCCACTATGTGAACTCCGTAATCATCCCTTCGTCAACAAAGACGGCGAACTACTTACTGAAAAGCAACCTTCCATACGAAAAGCAAGGCTTCCGTAAAAACGCAATCTTTCTGAAAGAATGGCAGCATTTGCGCAAGAAACCTAACCCAATAGTCAAACCGATGCCTGCTTACCGGGAGCTTTTGAGATCCCGTAGCACCAGAAAGAGAAAGTATTCTGGTGATCATCTTGAACTCAAGATATCCAAAAACTTCATGAGCTCTATAATTTGGCTGTTTTCACATGTTATTTTCCTTAGCGGATGTTATATCAAGAGGTCGAAGTTCCTCAAGATGGTTCACTACGGCCTCTCAGAGGCACAGCGCATAACCCGGGGGAGGTTAAAGGATAAGCAATTTTTAATTGATTGACGCGATGCTGGATAAAGCCGCTGTCGTTTTTTTTTTTAAGAATATAAAAGGAATTGTATGCCCCGAAAAGAAAATGAAATAGGCCCCAAATTAAGAGCTATTTTCAATAATAAAACATGAGCCAATTTTTTTTTAAAAAAATGTCAACCCAAAAAAATGAAAATCGCATAGACGAAACGGCAATCGAGCTAAAAGTTAATTTACTTAATCTTCCATTCACTTTTAAAGTTTAAAAGACCAATTTTAACTTTAAAGTTAAGAAATCGGGCTACCCTATAGATTTTCTTTGTATTTTGAATTATTAAGCTTAAAAATTTAAACCGTTGTTGATTATGAACTTTGCCAACTTCAAAATATTTTTTTATTTCTTTTCAATTAGGCATAATGTAAACCAATAACAATTGTATGTATTCTGATTTTCTCTAATTACTTTCAATGTTAAAAAAAGCAAATTCGACAAAAAAAAAACAGAAAAACAATTTTGTTTGAAAATTTAAATTATTTTTTCAAGAAATTACTTTTAGAAAATTTGAAGACAGCAGACAACAAATATGTATCATCAAAACTACAGTTAGAAAACATTAAACATAGAACAGAACGATATTTTACTTGTTAATGTTCAACTAAGAGACTGCGTCATAAATGGCCTAGATTTGGGGCAAAATAATAAAAAAAGAAAAAATACAAAAATTATGCATGACATGAAAAAACAACAACAAGTCACCACAGTGTAAAAGAAACAACAGCGATCACTTGTCATATCCGATCTTTTAGTTTAGGTGACGTTTGTAATATGCCCAGTAGTTCTGAAGTTGATGACATCTTATTAGCCGAATCTTAAACTTTATAAACCTCTAGTTACATTACGATCCAAAGTTGATAACGTAATTCTTATAATCAGCTTCTTTCTTAATTCAAATATTTGCATCTTAGATCAAATAGTTTTAAGCTAATGAACCTCTCAAGTCGCTTTAAGTTTAATGAACTACTAGACATTTTATAATGTACTTTCATATGTGTGTACTTTTCCACACCAATTTTAAGACATCTTGATGCTGTTGTTATGGTGACTCATCGGGTACTTTAGTCACCCACTGACTACATATTCCAAGAGAATAACAAAAAACTCCCACGATATGTGTAAAAAAGCAATAAAGAATGTAAAATATTATGAAAACTTTTGAAACACCTTCATTTATCAAAATAAACAAAACACACTTTTTTCCAAATACAGTGGAATACGGTTATAATGAACTTGTAAGGGCCGGTGATTTTTTCTATGCGTATTAAACGATACAAAAAGTAATAATTAGAACCGGAAAATGTATCCGGATATGATATATCATTACATCTGGTGAACGTTTTAGCCGTTTTACACTGAACTTGTTTATTTATAAGTCTTTGAAGTTAGGCAAAAAGCGCAAACGGCGCAAATAAAAATTTTTTTGGCGGCCGCACGGTATTTTGAAACCGAGAACTACGTTGGTTTCTGCAATAACTATGCGGAAAAAACAGAGACAATGTCAGAAGCAAATTACATGTACGTTTGTGAACGAAGCTGTGCAGATTAATCTGCAGCACTCAAGATGTGCTTCCGATGATCTCGGGGTCCTTTTAGATGAGAAGGAGCTCGACTTAGCGCTGGTTCAGGAACCCTGGACGGTAAACGGAGTAGTGAAAGGGTTCCCGGCCAAAACATATAACATACTCTACGCGAAAGACAGAGGTAGGCCAAGAGCATGTCTTGTTGCGAAAAGACACATTAATATCTTCTTTTGTACACAGCTTAGCTCAGCAGACCTCTCGGTCGCAAGGGTCGAGATAGCGGATAACAGAAGCTTTATGATTGTCTCGTGCTATATAGCACATGACAGAGATGCCCCTCCAGAAGAAGCACGGACACTCCTATCCTCTTCAGGCGCCAAAGGGGGACATCATCCTAGGATGTGATGCCAACGCCAGGCACACCATCTGGGGCAGTAGTGAAATTAACAATAGAGGTGAGTGTCTTTTAGATTTTATCAATACTAAAAAACTTACCATATGAAACTCTGGCTCAAAACAAACATTTAGATTTCCTAGTTCGAGTAATTTCAATGGTTGGAAAGAGGTACTAGATATAACACTTATAAACGGTAGGTCTAATTTATCAGTTGATAAGATGGGAGTATCGAGCAGTAGGTCCTTTTCGAATCACAACTGAATACTCTTTGATATTGGACACATAGGTAATACGGAGAAATTAAGCTTTAGAAATCCGAGACGAACGGGCTGGGTTTAGTTCAACGGATTTCTTAAGCGAAGGCTCAGAAGAGTGCCAGTAATTCAGGATTAAATTTTTGCACTCGATAGGGTGGAGGAGACCTTCAGTGGGGCCTTGACTAAACCGTTTGAAATTTCTGCCCCATTACAAAAGCCGGACTGGGCAAGCGTTTTTCAGGCTGAAATACTGGAGATAAGGGAAGCAAGTTGAACACTATACAACCCTGGGTACTATAAGAAGCGAAATCTTCAGACACTATCTGGATATGGCTGACGATAAATGGAAGGCACCGTGTCGAGACTTGTATACGTGCTTACTGGTCACTGGACGATCGGTAAGCACGTTTTTACTGAATATGGAGTTGAATTTTTGACAGTAAAATTTTATAAAATAATTGCATATTTATTTGTTTTTACGGAATATGTAGTTAATTTTTTGACAGTTAATTTACATAAGATAACTGAATATTGATTTGTTTTTACGGTTGAATTTTTGACAGTAAAAATTAAATGAACTTTTCGTTGCTTTAAATTAAATTTTTATTTACTTTAACATAAAGAAGAATTTAACTCAATCAACGGACAACATTAAATGCAACTGAAAATCCGTATTAAATGCACTTAGTTTTTTGAATAACTGTTAGAATCAGTTAAAAATAAATTTGCTTGGAATTTTAAATGTTTATTTATTTAAAAATTACTGAACGGAATATTTCTTAAATAAACTACAGTCCGTTACTGTAATAATATTGTGAGTGTACGTATATGTGATGAAAATCGATCGATTTTAAAAGGTGTGATGAATTTTTAGCGATTTAAAACTCTGTTTCTGAAATAAGTTTTTATTCAAAATACAGTTCAATAAGCATTTGTCGTATACAATTTAAAATATAATATACAGAAAATAAGAGGAAATTAGAAATAAATTTTGAAATCGATTCTATCACATACCTGACAAGACCCCATAAAGTTTATAAACCTTTTGTTTTTAAGTAATTCTAAATCGACTTAGCCATATCCGTCTATGGAAAACTTTAGTAAGCGAACGATGAAAAAAACGAGTTTGCTGTCAACTTGTTTTAAGTTCCCTTAAGCAGTTTTTGATTTCCCAAATCCCAAACTACTCCGCAACTGTTTCAGTTTGTGGACCAACCTCTCTCAAAAAATAATATTTTGATTTCGTTTACACGATATTTACCTTTTCAAAGGTTCTATAATTAAGAACTTGTCTAAATACTAGAAAAAGTCCACTCCCAAAAAAGTAGCATTCTTATTTGATGTTTTTAATTATTACAACAAATTAGCAAGAACGTTAACGCGAAGTTCTGCTGTGGTCTGCAGAAAAGAAACCAGAGTCACTGGCGGGAATCGAAACTGCAACCCCGGCGCTGATAGACTAGCTCACTACCAGCTAGCCTACCGGGGCACTCTATATATAATAATATATAATGTATGTGACCTTCTCCGAGAAAAGAGACCTTGTGTGTCAAAAACGGATTTGGACTTAAGAGTGGATTCTGGTACCTAAAGGGGTGTAGGATAACATTATGTTTTCGTAGGTGCATTGTGGCATGTTTGTGTTTGCGTTTATTTTTCTCGATCATCACTAATTCTCGTAAGATAATTTACCTAAATTGTGTTTTTGTTTTTTCATGTGCTAATTCTCTCGCTACAGGGGGAAAGAATATATATAAGTTTGTCATTTCGTTTGCAATTCCCACAATTCGACCCTACAAAGTATATTGAGGACTTATATTCAAAAGGTGCTATCTGCAAAATATTACAGGCTAACGTAAAAACAAATTCGGTTCATTGGCCTTAAGGGTCATAACCAAGGAAACTAGAAACATGCTCTTAAAAAAGATTTTTTGTGCATTAAATATTTTTTGGACATAATTTTTTGTTTTTCATACAAACTTTTTGGTTTTAAATTTTTTTTTTAATGACAATTTAGTCTGTAAACACATTGTTATAAAAAACGTTTAGTTATCACTATTTAAATACAAGCCCTCGATAAATATGTTAGGCCCTTTTGATGAGCGAAGTTGGTTTAACGATGCCCGTCTATTGCCATTCAGTCTGATTGGCCCACAAATGGCTCAGGGAGGAGCAAACACCACGACTGCATCCAATCTAGGGTTACCAGATACCAAAAGTCAAATAACTGGACAATAGAAAAAATTCACTTGGATTTTGAAAATATAACTGGATAATTTAAAAATGTACTCAACTATAAGAAGAAGTAAAATTTTACTTCAGATTTATTTTGCAATAAAAAAATAATTTTTAAAGCCAGGAAACGTAACACTTTAAATTCAGTCTTACATCATATTACAAAATTATAATCAGGACGAATTCACTGCAAGTGACAGCGAAAAGCCTTTGGTTTCATAATGTTTTATTTATAAATAGTTGATATTTCAAGCCGTAGTTTTTGTATTGTTGTAGTATTGAAGCCACCATAAAATAAAAACAAATAAAAAAGTACATAAACAGCCATGTTATGAAAGTCGTATGAAATTGAAATCAATGGAGATTTTCAGTTACATTTTTGTTTAAAATGCCGTCGATGTTTGTTTATTTTAAGACAAGTTGTAATGAAGATAGACTGCACTCGAAGTGTAAGGTATGCATATAAAACAAAATTATTTAATGAACTTTAAACCAGTATTCGAAAATAAACTCTAAATATCGTTCCAAAGTGTTCGGTTCCGCAGATTTGCGTAGACACAAAGGCTAACAGTGTTTGTGTAGAAAATCATTTAAAAAATAACATTTCCCTGTTAGTCATCTTTCGAACACAAAAATAATACTGTTTTTATCAAACTCAACAAAAGATGAGATCATTTAATTCTGTTCGGTATTTTTTAAATCCACAAACTTCATTGTGTTCGGTTCGGCTCATTAATGTTCGTCCCTTTTGACTGGTAAGAAAAAACAAAAATTTTTTACAAAAACAAAATACACAAACGAAAAAAAACAAAAAGCCAGCAAAATTATTTTACACAAAAAAAACATATAGACAATACACACACAACCTGTTCGTGGTACGGTGCGGTCGTTGCTAATATTTTGTGTTTGTTCATTTCTTTATCAATGTAAAAAAAGAATCATTATAGAACAATAAAATATAATGTTTGTTTACGGTATCACTACAATTGTTCTGTTTTTTTTAACGAGGAACAGAACATTATATAATGTTCGGTTCTTTCTTGAAAATAGTTACGAACGGTATTAAGGGTTTTGTTCGTCTACATAATCACAAAAAAATAGATTTCGTTCTTGGATGTGTGAGCCGAACGCTAAATAACGCACTGTTTATTTTCGAACACTGGATCGTTTTCAAAGTTTGTTCGATTTTGATTTCAATCGAATTCGATTTTTAGAACACGTTTAGCCACATATATATTTTTTTGTATTATTATTTTAAGAATTTAATAACTCTAATTATTATAGTTGTAAGCAACAATGTTTGAAACATTTTCAACTTTCATTAAAATTTAGTTGTATTAAAATTGTAGCCTTTATTCGGTCATAGGAATAGATTCTTGTAAGTAAAGATTATTAGAAATACCTTAAGTGTATTTGTATTTATTAAATATGATTTTCTAACACAACAAGACATAATATCTTATAAATTACAGTATTAGAATCTGAAAAGTTAAAAGTGCACACTCAAAAACTATTGCTAGTTGGCACGACTAACAAACGAGATTAATTTATATAAATTTTGTACGTTATTTTTATCGCATTTTTGAAAAACTAGACCGTATCTTATAGTGCATTTTTACACTTGTAATTTTCAAACAAGTTATTGATCTTAAGCTACTTTCATAAACTATACCGTTTACATTAGCATTTTAGACAGTTAAGTTGTTTATCTTTGACAAGTCAAAACATTTTTAGCTCCAATATTTAAAAAAAAAAAACGTTGATGCATACCTTTTTTTCCGTTGTCCTTATTAAAAAAAAAACTAACAATTCTTATAAATTTGTAATTTTCTTTGTTTATTTTATTTTTCTTATTGTTTCTTTTACAGAAAAAAGTAATTTTTTTCACTTTAATTTTTTATTCTTGATGAAATGTCAAATATCAATAGCGTTGCCAGAACAAAATTTGAAAAAACAGAGTAGCATTAACAAAAACTGGTTGTTTGTTTGTTTGTTTATTTCAAAAGCTAGTTACAAACGTGTTTATAATTTGTATGGATAAACAAGTTTCTCAAACTAGTTTATCATCATAAACAACTTATAGCCTGTTTATGGCGTAGGTGTAAATGCACTATTATTAATTATAATGCCTGTTGGCATATTATAAAATGTTTCCTTACAATTTTTTCTTAGTATGTCTAGGAATTTGATTATAAAACAATATTATTAAAAAACGTAATTTTTAAAAATTAAATAAAGTTTTTTAACAGGATAAATTGCATTTAAGCTGGTACCTGGACAGCACTCAACAAAAACTGGACAATCCAGGTCATTCCAGGCCGTCTGGCAACCGTATATCTGGAGAACGGCAAGAACCAAAGGTTTTAAATTAGGTACAATCATCTTGTTATGTTATCACCAGACAACATCCGACAAGATGTGGGCTGGAGTGGAGAAGTGGGTGAGACATAAAATAGATTTACATATATTTAAAGAACGGTAAGAGAAAACGTGTCCAAATTCGGTACTTATAGTTTGGTTATCCCTTTCATTAATGACTAATGCATCTCTTTGTATGAAATTTCGGTTTTTTTGTTAGTAATTTCAATAAACTTAACCGTTTTTTGTGTTACGCGAATATATGATGTGCAACCTCCTCAATTTTCGAAAAAACGGTACATCTCGAAAATAAGAGCTAAAAACGGTTGGCACCATTGGATTCAGCATATATATTCATCATATATTGGATTATGCTAAAACGCCCGGCTGGTCTATTTTTTTAACTAGCACAGTGTTATTGTTAGATCGACTCTGAATCCGATTTTTAATCGGCTGTTGCGTTACACACATTAGCGTACAAGCATAACACCCTCTTTAAAAGATACAAGTCAATAAAATTAAACGTTTCTAATTCTATAGTTTTAAAGGCTTTTCGATAATCTTTTCTACAATTTTAATAAATGTCATTTAAGTTCTAAGGAAGACGAAGAAAATTTTAAAAGGCAGCAAAAAAAAAACGAGACGTGCTTTGACTTGGAAAATATTCTTACAAATGACTGAATGGTTGGATTAGGAATGGCAGCCACGAATAAGACTAGTCGTACATGAGTATAATAATTTTATTAGACAGGCTAAGACCAACTCTTCGAAAGATGTTTACGCAGTGGAAGGGGGGAGGCGGGAGGGTTGGATACAAATATTTTTGTTGGTTTGCCTTAGCTGCTAACAACATATCATTTTTAAATTTAAGGGTATTTTAGTTTTTCTTTATTCTGGTTTTCTTATTTATGCCCCCCTTTCTTTGATAAATGGGGCACGTGTAGTCAGTCCATAAAGGTGACTGTGACTACAACTAAATTTAAATCATTTCACTAAGAAGAAATTGTGTTAAAAATAGAAGTAAAGCTTTGACATGATTTATTTCAGTATGCGAGTGGGGGGGGGGGGGGGGATTTTGAAATCAAATAATAAAAAAAATATGGTTTAGAGAGAACAGAGAAAAGGAAAACTGACAGACATAATACTAGAAAATACTTTAAACCAACATGTGTAATTGAATAGAAAACCATCCAGACATTTTAAACGAATGGGAATCTTTTGATGTTCTTTAAGAAGTATTATTTTTAGAAACATTAAAGAATTTTTTTGTTTTTTAAAAATTCTAAAATTAAATGTAGATGCAACAATTTGTGGTAAATAAAAAATTTGGGGTTGAATGTATTTTCTGTATACGAGAGATAAATTCACTTTTTAATAGAACACTTATGGAAAACAGGTATGGGAATGTATTTTTTTTTTACCAAAGAATGAATTTGTTGGTTTAGGCTTTATATATTAAAAGAAAGAGCGCAAGTTCCAGGTTCGTTGACGAATATTGAAAATATTATGAATTCGTTATTCGTCAGGAAAGCCTTAAGCAATTAAGCTTAAGCCTTAATTGACTCTTTGTCTTTGTGCACAGACCTGACCATATCTGGCGCGCTTCCAGCCTTTTCAAACTTCTTTTTAGTTTGGCAATTCCCTGTTTGACGGCCACAATTACCCCGTATTGCTCGAAAAGTGGATACGTTTGAAGCACCACTTTTGTAGCATGTTTTAAAAAATTTGTACGCGTTCTTTAATTGTTAAACGATCCATATTCGTAATTGGAAACCTTTTCCCTAAATAAATGACACTTTATATGATGACATTTCTATTTATTTATTAAAGGCTATGGATTTCAACCTTACGGTCTATAATTAAATTACAACCAATATTATTAGGTGGGCACAAATTTATGAGACTTTCTTAGTTTACATGATTAAGAGCGAGCGATTCATTAGATTCATTTTGAGATAATGTGTTTAAAAACAAGATTATACTACGTTTAATGAAACATAATAACATTCAAAGAAAAAAAGTCAATACAATTATACATTTCGTTAAAATCTTTGCATATTTTTCGAAGAGGATCAAAATTTGCGTTGTTTGTGTGAAAGGCCAAGAAGATACATAAATATAAAATTACGAGTTGATCGTAGAGGAGCGTTGACTTTAACATTATTAAGCAGGAATTCAGAACAAATATTACCATCAAGCTAATTAACTAAGAACGTAATGTTTAGCATTTCTCTTCGGCTTTGCAGTGCAGACAAATTAACTCGTTCAAGTCTAGCGGAAGAGGTTGGAAGAGCCACAAAAGAG
This sequence comes from Pollenia labialis, assembly GCA_949318255.1. Lineage (NCBI taxonomy): Eukaryota > Metazoa > Arthropoda > Insecta > Diptera > Polleniidae > Pollenia > Pollenia labialis. Next base: position 84,560,921 of record OX439140.1, read on the forward strand.
TTAGCGCCCTAAGCAGAACAATAAAAATTATTTTTAGACAGATCCCAGATAAAAAAAAACCATATTCGATGATTGGACTTACCAAAGATGTGTACAACTGCTTTGTAATTTTAGGATCAGTGAAGTCCTAAGCACAACCCTTGATAAAAAGACTTAAGCCAGCGAAGACACTTGTTAGTAAAACCCTTAAAGACTTTATCAAAAGCTTTATACTCAAAAGAACAATCAATCCATCCTAACTCAAATCAATCCGAAGCGGTATTAATAGTACGGTGAGTACGGATTTTCTTGAATCAAGTACAGAGCGATTGATTCAAGTACGGATTTTAGCGAAATACTTAACTTATCTACATATAATCCCGAAATCTTACTTGAAAAACTATAAAAATTAGATTGATTTATGTAAAACTAAGATTGAATAAATCTCAAAAAAGGCTTGATATAAGAATTAAAGATTACCCGTTTAACTTCTTACATAATTTCAATTATAAAATACCAGCATCATTCCCGCTATGGTTTTTACTTCAAAAACTTCATGAACATATACATATAACTGAAAAAATAAACTAAATGAGAAGCAAGAGTTCTTTAATTTTACTTTTTAAAGATGTATATAATATGTTTTCGTCTGATTCTGTTGTTTTTGTTGTTTTTACACACAACAAGCAAATCGTTTTTTTAACTACTTGTGTGGTGTCGTTGTAGTGTCTGCAACAAACTTTGATAAGTTTAATGAGATTAAAACGCTAACTTTGTAATTTTACTTGATTTCAATCCCGGTTATTTTACTTTCCGGGATTGATTTTTGAAAGTAGTCCCACCATTTAGTAAGTTTTAGTGTTATTCGTAATTGAATTTTTGAGTACGACTCGTACTTGAAGTAAAAGTATAAAAAACATTTGTTGTAGCTTCGAACTACCATGCACTCTAGGGTTTATGATTACTCGCCATGGCATGACAAGGATCATTGGCATACTCGGCATTTGTGGGAACTCGAAAGACCCACCGAGACTCTCCTCTTGTAATCCCTGACTAACCGCAAATGCTAAGAGTAGCAGTATATATACGGAAGGTATCACTATCCGTAACCTGTAGCGATAGTACTCTGCTGTTTCCCATAAGCGGATAAATTACCATCTATTGCTAAAAAAAAAATTACATTACATACATGCGTAAGACCGATTTAAAACTAATCTTTCGTTCAAAAATTATTCTAAGAAAATTTTACAGACGAACGGACATGACTTATAGGATCTCCGATGATTATTTGGTGCACTACAAACAGAATGACTAAATCAAAATATGTACTTCCCATTTTTTAATTGGGGTATACAACCTAAAACTTGTTTGCAAGATTTCATTTACGGTAGTATTTCGTAAAATGTAAAAACAATTTAATAATCCGTTAAAACTTTTTAAGCCTAAAGCAAAAAAAAAAAAAATGAAATTTCAAAAATAAAAATAAACATCATTCTAGAAATACTCATATCCAAAAACAATTTATTTATAAGTACATCCAACAATTGCGAACGTGTTTAAAGCGCGTCATTGCGTCAAAAATAACTTAAGTATTTTTTTTAATTGTTTAATTCACGTCATGCATTTAAAAAAAAATTGTGTTTAATCATTTTTATCTGGGAAATTATTTCTTTACGTCTACTTTACCACAAAAGTTAGGATGCAGTTTACTTTGTTTTACAGAAGTAATTCACACATTTTTTTACAGTAAAAACAATAAAAAAACCAGGCGTAAGCAAAATATTTTATAAGGTGTGGCAGAAAAGTCGATGCTCTAAACAACACTGTTAAGTTCCAGAATTCTGAAAAAACTTAAGAAAATTTTAAAACCGGGTCTTCTGCGAGTTTTATTTGAGTTGAACCCTTAATTTTCGCGTTGCTATCTAAAAAGATATATCGTCAGTTCATTTTTGGGTTGACCTACCGACCATTTTAGGTATGGATTATATATAATCTGAATCCAAACCGTTTCAGCAAATTATGGTTTCTAAGATATGTAAAATTAATTTTGCTCCGTGTCAACTATTTTGAAGTTTTTTTTTAATTATTGGTTTGCTGTACATGCCAATATTTGGTGATTGCATGAAATTCCTTAAAAACAAAAACGTACAAAATAAATTTTACTCATGCAAACTAATACAAAATGACAAAAATAAAATAAATTTCACTCTTGCTTTGCTTCGTTGCCGTTTGAAAAAAAAATTAGTTGAAGTAGAAGTCAAATAAAATGACAACAACTCAATGCAGCAGGGCTGTGGAGTCGGAGTTGAGATTTTTGTATCGGAGTCGGAGTTGAAGTACCCACAAGAACTCGCTACTCCGACTCCAACATTTTTCGGTACAAACAATTTTCTAATATTTTCCAAAATAAAAATTCTCCGAAAATGGCGATGCAATGTTTAAAATGCCGATTTGAAATGTTTCCAAGATTCATTTTCTTGCTATATTTAACCATTTAAAAGGGACTGCATTAAAAAAAAAGTTTCAAGTCAAATAAACACCAGTCTCATATATACTTAGCATCATTGTAAGAGTAGGAGTCGGAGTTGGAATCGGAGTCGGACTTACAAAATTTCAGCAGTCGGAGTTAGCACTTTTTTTTGACGACTCCACAGGCTTGGGTATGTAGTAGAAAAAACTCCTTTTTAAAAATAAATTTAGAAAAATAGCGAATGTGGCACAACAAAATTATTTTCACTTTCAATAAAATACTAATAACTTCTTACTTTATTGAAGTTACCAAAAAAATTCAAAACATACGGTGGGTGGAAGTATATTTTCACTAAAATTAATTGTAATTTTTGTCCACTTTGACTTTTTGGCATATACGTCAGACCAATACTGAGGTGACGATATGTATTTGTTGCCAATATCTCAAACTTGACTGAAGATATTCCAAGCTCCCAAGTCTTGGAAGACCCTTCGGCTATCACGTTTCAACTGCGTTTTATATACAAAACGCAAGTTTTAAACATGTTTTAGGCGCTAAATTTTTAAGGGTCACCTAGAGCAGAGTTCGTCTTAGTCTTTCTGTATTCTGTTATTCAGAGCTGATATTTTATATTCTCTTATCAAATAATTAAGAATAAATTTTTTGCAGACAAGGGTTAGAATTGTTGGCAGTGTTTTGATGTCATTACGCGGGGGTGTTGTAACGACATTGTTCTTAGTCGGAACACATTTTTCATCTTAATTTATTGTTTTTTTTTTTTTTTTTCGAGAAGAATCTAAAATTCTTTAATTTTATTTTCGTAAATAAAATTCTAAATAATCGGTACAATGCAACTTATTTTTAGACACCCTACATCAAATACCTACCTAAATAAAATATTATGTATATTATAGACTCATAAATTAACCGCACACTAAATTGTCGTCGTCGTCGCCGTCATATCAAACAAACATTTTAATTTACGTTGTTGTGTACAAAAATATGTGGGGAAATAAAACTGAAATTAAAAAAGATTTACAAAATTCCAACACCAAAAATAATTGTACCAAGAAAACCCACATATTGTGGTATTTCTGAATACAACATGTTTACAAAAAACATTAACAGCAAATTGTTGTTGTTTAAAAAAAAAAATTCACACGAAATATAAAATTATTTAGAATTGTTTTTTTAATAAATTTTTTATTGCAATCTGTGCTGAAAAAAAGTTTCGCACACAAAACAAGCCATTAAATAATCGGCAAAATGTTAAAATAACGCGATAAATGTAAATAAATGTGGAAATTAAAAAAAAAAATACATTTAAATAAATAAATTTATTTTAACGTACATACATATGTGTATACATTAATGCGTAAATTACCCAAGCGCCCCCAATGAGTCAGATTACGTTTATGTTAAAATTGGAGACAAAGACACCACAGAGTACCAGATCAGCAGCAGTGCTCAAAATGCAAACAAATTAAGAAACCCACGAAAGGACGGACGCCATAGAGACTGCCGATGTACAGTTAATCGGACAGGCGAATAAAATGACACACTAAAATGAACAACGATGACGACTACCAGCTGGATAACTATTTAAATTGTCATCTGGTGAGAAATATTAATATGCAGAGACATTTATGTGGAAATTTTGTTTATTTTCAGGTAAGAGATTTTATTACAAACCAAGTTACTAGTAATACTTATTAAAATTATATGAAACAAAATTATTAAAATAATATCGCTAAAAAAAATAGTTTTTCAGATACTCCACTAGATGTGCGGCCAGTCACCTTAATGGAAAGTTTCAATTTATAAATGAACGAAATATACAAATATTTAAAATTTAGAGTATCTAATTTGTTTCTTTCTTTTGGATCAAATAATCTACAAACAAAATTCTATATTACGTCAGCTCAATTTGGCTTGGTGCATATGCCAACAAATCGTTATGAGGGAAACGACAATGATGGTTTACATGAAGTTAAAGGGGGGAGGTGGAAATAGAGTTCATAACCACCGCCTGGCTTAGTTGAGCACTGGTATTCTAAAAGAATAAATTCCGACTGAATATCCACTATGCGATCCCCATCACTCGTTTACTGAAGGCTTGGATCTACCCTTGATGGTAAGCCTTCGTGTTAAAATTCTGAACCGCCCATTTTTGCATGCTAATCTACTCAGTTTCTAGTTTATCTAACAATAAAGTGACTTATATATCTACAAATTATAGGTAATGTAATTTCATGAAAATTCTGCAGAATTAATTTTATTGACTGTTTTCCACAGTCACTACACACAGACAAAAATCAAGTTAAAAACGAAGAAAACAAGGTTGATTTAAAATTGTTCGGTGTTGATTTTGCTTCATACGTTTTTCATGTTAATTCAACTTGATTTTACAATTACTTGCGAACAACATTTTTTTCTTTTAAAATAACTATCATTCATGTTAATTTAACATTGCAGTAAAGTTAGAGCAAAATGTCATTTATATTGAAATAACAATCCGAATCACGTTGAATGAAAGTTATTTCAAGTTGAAACAACGTGAATTTCATGTAGAATCAAATTGGTTTGAGTGTGTTATAACAGTGTGAAGAAGCTTCAGAGAAAACATTTATTTAAGAATAATTCAATACACTTACCCCTGTAACACATGCTTCACTTATTTTGTATTCTCCTTTGTCAACAGAAGAATCAGCAGAATCGCCCAATATGGTTTTCGTCATCATTCTACTTTGAAAACTTGATGTACTATTTAACTAAATAATTTTAATTAAAAGAATACGGGAATTGTCTTCTTTTTATAACATATTTTAAGAATGAAGGTTAAAAAAAATTAACATACTTAACTATGTATGCATGTTAATTTAACAAGATAAACTTTTGATTTTAATATTAAACAGGGGTTTTAATGGATTCAATATTGAATCCATATTTATTTATATATTAATATTTTTTTTTTATTTTTTTTAACAGTGAATAATATTTAATAAACGTGATTTAAGATTATTTTAATATTTTTCATTAAAAATTAATATGAAATAATGATAAATTTAAATAATACTTTTGCAGAAATTTACTATGATTCTCAATCAACATTTTTCCATGTTAATTTTACATTGGTATATTTTTCTGTGTGTACGAAATTGAAAAAAAATCTTGTAAAAATTTTGTTATCCAAATTAAATAATTCCCCAAATTTTCGATTAACTTTTCATTTCGCTTTTACTCAAATAAATCTCATATTAATATTCTTAACAGATGGCGTATCATTTACACATGGTTTGTGTCTTCAATAACTAACATGACATTTTGGAAAGCAAACATTACAGTATTTTTCTTGCTTTGAAAATATCATATTTACACTTCTTCAAAAACGGTCCAGCAGAAGCAGGCGATTGATTACTGAAGCTTATCATGAATAAAATCCATCAATTTCAAAGTGCAACAAATGGGTTGCGCAGTTCATAAGCGATGGTTTTGTCTTAAAAAAAAGCCTGCCCAGTACCAGGTTCTGTAATTTTGGTGAGAACTTCTCACGTCAAAAAGATGAAAACAAAATATTCCATCTCTGCTCGAAAGGTGAGAAAATGTGTATGTAACTCATGTTCAAGGAGAATTCATGTACACGGTGGTAGCAATACTACAACAATACAAAAACAACAGAGATTTTTTTGATTGCATTGTAAATGTTTAAGGCTCGAAATGTCAAGAAAATGGTTCGAACTGTCAAAGTCAGCAGGCTTTTCTCTGGTAAATGTAAGGAATTCGCCTTGCTGAAGTCGAAAGATATCGAGCCCTAACGGCGGAAATAGTGTAAGCGCCAAAAATCAAATTTTACAGGAGAGAGCTTTTTTATTTTATTTCATATAAATTTTGTATGAAATTTGTCGCTTACAATAAAATTGTTCTAAATCTACATTTGAAAGTGGTGAATGATATAACAATTAACGGAAATCTGACTGAATTATCAAGGATCTTTATGTCACCAGACTTCAATGTTTAGCTCGAAATAAAATAAACAAATGTTAAAGAAAATTACCTGATCCTGAACTCGTTTAAAGCAAGAAGTGGTGAAATTACAAGTTGTAAACCTTTTTTCAGTAGGAGTTTCACAAGGCTGAATGTTCGTCTTTTTAAGTATGCCGTCTGTGGACAACGAAAGGGCTCACTTATTGGCAAACAGGTGCGCTTGCCTTCTATTTATAGGCAATCTGCTTTTCTCCGGCGTCACTGTCGATCTCATTAGGGGAACGTTACAAAATTGGTCCGAACGTGAATTCGTTCACACATAAAGGGGTACTCCTGGCTTAAGACAGTCCAAGAGAATCGTAACACTGTTCCCTGGCAAGGCAGGTAGGCCACTTTTGCTTGAGAAGTCGGATTTTAGATTGCTTGTTACGTTGATGGCGAAACGTCAAAACATCTACTCTGCTGCCGCCCGCCTTGGGGACTTACAGCTGAAATTAATGTTTGATTTGGCTTTATACGTAGCCTAAACCTGACATGGTGAGATACATAGGCTGTACAATAGATCCTGTGGGTCGCGGTGCTTATGACTTTCTACATACAACTCACGCATCTATTCAGTATTCGATGACCATGCTAAGTGAAATGCCATTTAACAAAAAAATGATTTAAAATCAAACAACGGATTTAGTGGAGTTTTAATTTACAATTTTTACAAGTTTGGTTCCAAGTTCTATTTGATATAATTTCACAGAGTCATCTGATTCTCATATCGGTTTATTTTAAAATATTTTTAAATAGGTTAGTTATCCTTCTATCTGAACTTATGAAACATTTTTTATTTTAAAAAAATTGTTAATTTTTTGTTAAAAAAGAACCCTGAAGAAGGCACTCAAAGAAGTGCCGAAATATTGGTTAAAAATAAACGTTTAAGTTTTTTATATAAAATAAAAAAAGACCTCAAGCTTGAAAATTTAGTTATATTACATATAATAATAAAGGTCGAATAAAATACATATAATATAAAAAAATTTTTATATTTATGTATTCATTATAATTGTTACTTTTTTCACTAGTCCTTTTTTATGGTACTCAAACGAATATAAACAAAACTCCAATTAAATTGCAACTGTACCTTTAAAGTTCAAGAGGCAGGTGGTAATTCGAATTCAGCTTGTTGCTATAGTCTGTTTTTACATGTGAACATTATTGTTGGGTTTTAATGGTCCCTCCACTATAGTATTCGTCGTCTTTAGACTCCTTAAACATCTGGTGTTTATTTATTTAATATTTTTTTGTTTAGTTGGTTTTATTGTGGTTGTTGTTGTACAATAATTACAAGAGAAAATAAAAAAAATTGCCCACTTACGAGGAGCCTTTTAATTTCGTTATTGTTTTTATTTGAAAAAGGAACGAACGAAATTGCAGATGTCAAATAATCCTTGTTTTATTTATTCCTTCGGCAGTAGAATACAAGTGTTTCACAACAGCAAACAGCGAAACCATAAACAAACCAGAATAACAATCAGTATTGAACCAGTAAACATTTAGGTATGGTATTGAACCAAATACGCTGGAATGAAAGAAAAGCGTATGTGTAACACAAAAAGTTTTATAAATGGTAGTAAGTGGGCCTTTCATATTCATAGCAATGCTCATATCTATCAAATATTTGATGTCCTGCACGTAACCGCTAGTTTTATTAAAAAATCGTTTGCTTTTGAAAAGCGTTTGCTAGAGCAAACATAAATAAACAGTTTCTAAGTTACATTTTAGAATAATCTTCTTACAAATTGTTAAAAATAAAGCTTAAGTTTGATAAATTTACTGGTCACGCTTTTTTAGATTTTTTTTCATCAAATATTTGTCAGGTCTGAACATAACTTCAGCTTTCGGAGCAAATGTCTATGTTAAAGTGGTACGTCTGCTTTCATTAATATCCCAATATCCCAAACGTAGGTGTTAACACCGCCAATTAAATGTCGAATGCGACATTCGTACGCCTTAAAAGTGAAAAAAACATACACCAAAACATTATTTTTTTTTTTAACAAAAGGCGAAACTTATAGCTCTTGATTAGCACTATAATTTGTGCTAAGGTTGACTTTGATAAGGCGACCAGATTTTGAAAATAAAAATAGAGGACAAAAAGAAAAAAAGTAAAAAATTTAAGATTTTTTTTACATATTTTACTGACAAATTTGCATTCCCACATTCACATATGTTAAGTAAATTAAAAAAAAAATAACATATCCCTTAAAATGCAAACCTGTTAAATCCAATTTTTAAGTAAATGGAGTAAATGGAAAGATATTCCTCGTCGACCACCATGTAGTTTTCCTTTAATTTGAGTCTTGAAGTGTGTCAAATCAACTATATTTTTGGGTTTCCTTTCAAGCAGCAAATTGGGAAAAAAAAGTTTTCCTGCAAAATTTGTTGAAAGGGACTTAGTAGGTTTGCTTGCATATTCAGCCAGCGATATATACACATTTACGTTTACTTATAAGTAAGTAAAATTACTAAAAAAAAAATAACGAAAATTAAAATGCATTCAAAATTGTATACTGCAAGTGAATAAGAGTTCAGTAGAAGTATGAAAAGAATAAGCACGGCACGACATTTTCCATACGATTTGACAGGAAAAAACCGGCGATCACCGTGAAATAAAATTTATTTTAGTTTATAAAAATAAAAACAAATATTGATTATGCATTTAAAAATAAAGAGGACAAAGATGACAGATTATGAAAAAAAGATGATAAAAGAGGACACAAATTTTTTAGATGACAGCCAGTTAAAATAGATGATTGTCCTCTAAAAAAGAGTACGTATGGTCACCTTAACTTTGAGCAATTGTTCGTTTTCAAGATAACTTAAAAAACTAAGGCATTTGCATTCGACATAAACAGAAGTCGCCTTTAAGGTAAGCAGTTCAAATATAGATTTCAACGAAACATGATCAAATATTTAAATGCGACTAACTTTTAAATGTTATGCATTGATGTATCTTAATAATGCTTTTTATTTGATTCAAAAATATTGTGTAGTTTATTTTTAATTTAATTTTAATCACTGTCGCACGCTACATGTCGCATGCGAGATTTTGTTCCATAATACTTTTATGTTTATGTTTTTACTTTTTATGTAATAAGACATCGTCTTATTCTACATTATTTTATATACATTCAATATACATACGTATTTATTTTCCGAACAAAAATTATAAACTTAAAAAAATATCTTCAATAAAGAAAAATACAAATTGTATAGAACAAAAACTAACTTAACTGAAAATAGTATTGCTAGTCTTAAATAAAGTTTTTTTTTTAATGTCCTTGCTGCTTGTAGTTGTTGGCCATAGCAAATAAAAATATTTTAGAAAAATTTTTTTTTTTGAATTTATGCATTCACAGAAAAAATAGAAACTCGACTTTAATTAAACAATTTGTTCAGACAATTAAATATTTAACTAATTTTGCCCCTGCAAAGGAATTGATCATATCAATTAACGGATTTGTATTTTCGAGTCATGGGACACAAATTTAGTCAATTAAAAAATTAATTGCATGAACAAAAAAATACACCACACATACACAAACATTTAATTTTATGGGTTTTGATTAAAAAAATTAATTGGTGCAAACAAAAAATTAACTGAATAATTAATGTGCACCAATTAATTATTTAATTGAAAAATTTTTTGCAAACATTTTTTCTGTGTTTTACACTTACGATGTCGCACGCTACAAATTTAAAACAAGAACCAAGAGAAAAGCACTGATTATTTTCCAGCAAAATTTTTTTTTATTACATTTGCAACAAACATATCTGTTTGTTACTAATATTTCATGCGCATTGTACAAATACCCTCGACGCACTGACAACAAATGTTATTTTTCAATGTCGCACGCTACATCGTAATATACGGTAAATCTAAGAAAAAAATTGCCGTAACTGGCAACCGCATCGTTCCGTTTATATTATTCTAATATTGTTGTAATACAAACCGAGATTTAAAAAGTAATTGTCAATGCATAATATTTCTCATTAAGATCATTTAGCAAAACAAAACGTGCAATAGAAATGTTCAAAACAGAACCTTTGCACTTGTTCGACTTTGCATTTGAATATTTCAAAGTTTGTTACGATTAAATGTAAAATTTGTTTACATTATTGAAAGTCGATAGATTCCCTATAAAAATATGTTAAAACAACATACTTTTATAGACATAAAATTTTTGCCTGCGGTTGACATTTCTGTGGAATGTGCTCTATTCGGTTTGTCGAATCTTATATACCCTTCACCGTGTTGCGATAAGAACAGAAGGTTCCACTTTTGTTTGGATGTCTTGTGTTGGTGAACGGGAGGTGCTACGCCCCCTTATCCAATAACAAATACTTTTTGACGGATTTTGTGTATGGACAAGCCAGCTATGATTTCCAAATTTGAAAAAATGTTCTCCAACCGTTCTCCAGATATAAAGAAATGTATTTTGTGACACGCACACTTCTCCAATTTCGAATAAATGTCGGATGTTGTCTATTCATAAAAAAGATGCTGGTATCTAATTTTGAAACTTTGGCTCTTGCCGTTCTCCAGATATACAGATATCTATAATGCCTTTGTACTGGAAGGGACACACCCACTTCTCCAATCCCGCCCATTTTTTTTTAGAGGTTGTGTATTAATAACCCAGCTATGTGTTCCAAATTTGGACAATTTTTCCAAATAAGGTACATATATGGCTTTGTATGGCAGCATAATGACTTTGTATGGCAGGGTTCACGCCTACTTAAAACCTCCAAAAAGATATATAGCCAATCAGGTATGTGATGGAAATCGATCGATTTCAAAACGAACGTTTTTAAAAGGTGTGATGAATTTCGAGGGATTTTAAAATCCATTTCTAAATTAAAGGATTAAGTTTTCGGTCAGAATACAATTCAGTTAACGTATAAAATATAATATTTAAAAGAATAAAGACTGAAAATAAAAGGAGCATGTATTTAAAATCCATTTTAAAAGATACTAAAAACGATATTTTCGGTTTCAAATCATTTCGTTTTTAAAATCGATTTCCATCACATACCTGTATAGCTCCTTCCAGACCATTCTATTAAGCGACAAATCATGTATGTATGTATGTGTTTACTATGTACATCTACAAATATGCAAGTAAAAAATATTCAACATATGAAAATAAGAAAAACAACAACAAGGGATTTTATGGGTTAAAAAAGAGGCAGCCGCGCTATTTTGCTTATATCTCAACCATTTATTGAACGATCTGGTTGAATTTTAATAGCAAAAAATACCGTAGCAGATCTAACTGAAAGATTTAATAAACTAGTTCCTTTCATATCTGGGGTCTTCGGAAAATCCATTTCAACAGACAGACCGTAATCATGAGTACCCCTTTTATCTTTTTCGCAAAAACCAGGCCAACTACACACTATCGAACCTTGCTGAGATATCTATGTTCAGACTTAATGCACTACTGAGATATTTCACGGCTAATGCCCGAATTAGTGGCATTACGATAATCTGATGATTGTTTTGACCTTGTCAAAACGAAGTCCTTTCAGTTCTACTTAACTGTTTGCGCCTAATAAACAAGCACGATAACCAAACAACCAGTCGCACACCTCACCTTTCAATTTTGTCCTCAAAACCAAAATGTTTGCTGGTCTACTGACAAATACAAACACAGAAGCGAGTGTAGTGTTTCTGTTAAAAGTATTAAAATGGATTTTTCTTCATCTGTCTGGTTGTATTTTCAGTGGCACCTGTTGATCACAAAATCAACAACGACAGCGAAATTGAAAAGAAACGTGTGCATTTTAAATGGCTCGTGTTGCAGATTTTAATAAAAAAAAACATCAGCAATAAAAACAAAACAATTATTGCAATATTGAAGTAAATAAATACAAATAATAAAACAAATTTCAGTTGCCTTTTTTTTAAATTAAAACTGACTTTTATTTTAGAATTACACAATTAACTGGGAATAGTAAATACAATCAAAATTAGGTTTTATTTAAAAAAAAAATCATATTGTCAGAAGGGGATTATAAAAAGGGTATTATTTTCGGAAAAAATTCTATAACAAATTAGAATATGCATGTTGAATTCGATGGTGGAAAAGGAAAAGGTTTTGAAATAAAGTGAGTCTAAAAGTGAGTTTTTGAAAATGTTATGTTACTTTTCGAACAAAAAGAGTGTATTTCTAAATTAAAGAACGAATTTTTTAAGAACTAATTCTTAAGAGAGTCAATAGCTTTCTTTTAGGGAACCCTTAAGTTTCTTTTAAACAATTTTCTGCTCAGTTTTTAACTTTGGCAACAAGTTCATGAGTTAATGCAGTGCTTTAATGCATGCTTTAATTCTGGCATTATATTAAATTTTTAGTTAATACAAGGAATTTAGATAACAAACATAAAACGTTTCTCTTACTGGAAAGAGTAAAGTTTGGTAATTATAAATCAAAACTAACATTGAACAGTCGATTCTAATTCAACAATTTTCAATCACGTTTGTAAATCACTCCACTAGGCACTTCAGCATGCAAAAGGCTTCTTTTTGACGTATCCATTTAAACAAAAACGGGGGTTGTCTGCAAAAAAATTAATTTTCTAGAAACAATAAACAGCTGGAATTTCTTAAACAGCTGAAATTTTTTTGTAAAACAGCAAACATTTTTTCCAATTCTAGATTTTGAGTTTCTGTTACGTTATAAATGTCATAATATTTTGTTTGAAGCCGATGTGTAATTGCAGACGTTGAGAACGCAAATCACACATATCGTTGACGGCAACCAAAATTAACTAAAACTAAAAAATTTTCAACGATGCATCAAATTCGTGCAAAATTTTCAAGTGTCTAGCTTTAAAACTACAATTCATGCCAAAAATATCGATTTTTTACCCATAGTGCGATGGCGGCGAAAATACAACCGTCGCATATAGGGGTGTTTGGCAATCAAGCCGGACCTAACTTTTTGTTTTAGTTTATATTGCCTCTTAAAAGTTACACTATGCGACAGTCAAAATCGGGAAGGGTTGAAACTACCGGGGAAAGTTATATCGGTAAAAAGAAGTTATACGTGTCCCGGCGTTTCACTGGGTCAATTTTGTGGGAGGTTACATAAATAATATTTAAAAAAAAATGTAAATATAAAAAAAAATTGATTACAAACGCCTTAATACCATAAGAATAACATTTTTAAACTTTTATGGGCAGGGGAAGTTATCCCTTCAAACCCACCCCCAAAACGACTGAGTTTAAAAAGAAAGTTTTACAAAATATTCATTTTTAAGCTTTTATGTATTTCATAGTATTTAATTTATTATGTTAATTCATCCCCTCGACGCGGGAGTCACAGAACGTCGGCACTGTTTTGTAAATAGAGTGAGTTCTATTAAAACCATTCTATTTTATTCTATTTAAATGAAATGATACATATTGTAATGTAAATATTTGTATAAAATTTTTAAATGGTAATTTTATTTAACATTAATTTGTACATACCTATGTATATTACATTTTTTACCCTCCACCGCAATTAGTTGTGAAGAGGGTATATTCAGTTTGTCATTCCGTGTGAAACTTTATTCTGGGTCCTTGAGTGATTCTAAGTCGATTTAGCCATGTCCGTCTGTCCGTCTGTTGAAAACACGCTCACTTTCGAACAACTCAAAAGAAATGAACTGAAATTGCTTGTTGTTATCCTAAGCAGTTTGGGATTGAAATTCAGCAAAATCGGTGCAGTAGGACCAGAGCTATGAATCAAAATGTGGAACCACCACCTAAAAAAAAATTATAATTTTGTTACAAAAAACCTGACAAATTCCAGTAGATCAGCCGGATTACATCCAGCGATGCACCCCAGTTCGTCGTGAAACCTATCTCCTAGCCACTTCTGTCTGAGACCCTGCATCCTAGGACAATAGCACAGTACATGCTCGATCGTCTCCAGCTCCTCTGAATCCTCGCACAATCTGCAGAAGTCCGGTATGGTGTTGTCCCATCTGCCCGTAAAAGCCCCAACGGGACATTGACCCGTCAAGAACCCTATAAGCGTTCTAAGACCACCCCTGTCCAATCCCAGTAGAACCTTGGTTGCCCCCGCGTCCAATCTTGGACATAGTGCCCTAGACACCCTGCAATCCACTCTGTCCCTCCAGGAACGGTTAACGTCATTACGGAATTTCTCCCGTATCACACCATAGTAGTAACATAGGGGAGGCTTTACCCCCCTGTCCCTTGCCACTAAGTCCAGATTCGAACCCTCTATCGCGAGTTCGTCCGCCACCTCATTTCCCTCAACCATGCAGTGTCCAGGTACCCAACACAGCCTTACGTTGAATGCCCCGATGAGTTCCCTAAGAGCATTCCTACACCGAGCGGCCAGGCACGATCGCACCGTGAATTATTAAGTTAAATTAGATCTTACCTGACTATTTTTAATATTTCAGACGCAAATCACAAATAAATTTTATTTTGTTTGTTTACCAAACAGCAAAGTCGTAAGTCAAACTAATTGGACGTCGCAAGAGATTTGTTGCAAAAATTGCTTGCCGTAGGTTGAATTCGGTTGTTAGCCGGAGAAAATTATACCATCAACGCCGACGGCTTTCAAAAACTAATGCTGATCGGCTCAGCTGCTCAGCGCATGTCTCTTCTGTTTAGTCACGACAGCACAATAACCATAGCAATTAAAGTTCAATTAATTTAAGACACTTTTTGTTTACAAAGCATCAACAATGTTTTTAAACCATTGCAAAATGTTGAAACATTATGACAATACAACATGAGAGCACACTTTGTGAATACCCCAACAGTTTTTTGCTTATCCTGTAATATAATATTTTTGTTAGTTACGTCTTTTTGCATTTTAGCTAACGATATGTATATAATTCAAGATAGTCAACAGTTGCCAACATTTTTATTTAAAATTTAAAACAAAATAATATTTAAATAGAATAATTAAAACATTCGATTGTGCTGCTTTAAGGAAAAATTTGATTTATAAAGCTTTTTAGCAATAGTTTTATTTCCTTCACAATTTACATACTACTTTGAGGGAATAGGACTATTGCTAGAATTCTTTAAAAATTGAAATTCGACTCTGATGTGCTCTATCCAGGTGACAGGCAATTGATTGTGTAGAAAAATTTTTATGAAAATCTCTCAGTTTTTTGAGTGCTTTTTGTTGTGCAAACAGCACATAAATACGAGTTTAGACAACACTGAGTCTTCAACTTCAGGCAATAGAGCATACAGAGAACAAATTATCAGTAGTTTTTTTTTTATCAATTAAACAATTTTTTTAAAAAGTATTACAATTTAATAAATGCGATAATTAAATCAATTATTTTTTTGTTGAAAGAAAATTAAAAATGTAATTTTAATTTAATTAACATTTTTATTATTATTATTATTTTTAATTAATATATAAATTATAAAACAAATTTAATTTTAATTAACTAACACATTGCAAATTTTTTTGATAATTTTTTTTATTAAACTTGCAGTGGTTAGAACTCAAAGATTTTCTGAAGATAGAATGTGGTGATTCTTGAAACATGTAAAAATCAACTCGGGTTCAATTCCCAGCTCAGCCAGAAAAAATTATCAATAAAATAAATTTTAATAAAAATTCCAAATTGTAAAAAATTCCTTCCTCAGTGAAAATAATTTAATGAAAATTTAATTTGATGAACTCAAGCCTAATTAAAGAATATCAAGAAATTAAACTTAAAAATATAATGTTTTGAAAAAAATATTCACAAATGTTTGGCTTGATTCTATGAATTTGATGATAAAAGACAATTCTTAATTTTTTCTGTGTTAGAAAAAACGATGCCAAAATAAAATAGGTTTTATTCCACGGTAAATTTTAAGTCAAATTGTATGGAATATGTGGTGTCAGTTTGAACACAAAGATGCACATTCAAAAAAAATGTTTAAATATGTAATAAAATAATTTATAAAAAAAAAAAATAATTCCCGCTTTCTATTTATTTAAAAATAACCAGCCATGTCACAAAGTACAATTTGATTAGAAAACGGAATTCATTCCGTATTTTGGTGCTTTAGAAAAAAATTAACTGCGAAAATATTTTTCAGAATGAAATCATTTTTGTTTTCATGAACGGAATGGAAATTTTCTGTTTCCTTAAGGGCAAATAACTATCAAAATATATACTTTCCATCAATAACTAAATATGTTTTCTTTCTTTATTTTTTGAAAGAAGTGTTTTTTAAATAAATTTAAGCGCTTTGGACTCCTCCTGGCTTATAGACTCCTAAATCACCTCCCAAGCAAAGAAAATATGAATAACTCCATATCTGGGGAAGGGTTACAGAAAAGTTTTCAATGGTAAAACAAGTAACTTAATCGCATAAATAAAAAACTCAAATGTAAATCTTTTTGTACAACAATTTTGCAATCTTGCTAAGTGCTAATTTACACTCATCAAGTTTTAGCCGTCAAGCTTTTAGCTTTTAGATAAGAAGGGAAAAGAGAATGCAATTTATTTTCCTCTATCTCCTAAAAACTTAAGACTTTACGGCTAAAACTGGATGAATGCGAACCAGCACTAAGTGAATTTGTTGCCATATTAAACAGTGATAAATACTGATGCTGCCAAATTGGTTACCTACAACTCGCTTAAACTAAACATTTTCGGACTGATAAACGATTGGAATCTACAGCACCAAAACTGATTTTGAACGGAATGGCAAATACGCAATTGACAGCAATCCAAACGGGATCTGTGCCACGACTGTATGAGTTTTACGACAAAGACTGCTCTACAAAATATAAAAATTCGAAACAAACTAGAATTATTTCAGAATTTTCATAATAAATGAAAAAATTCTGAACAATTTCATCCGAATTTTACTTTTACTACAGTTTCAGTAGAATAATTACAAACAAAAATAAAAAAAAATATTTTAAATAATTCTATTGAATTTAATTTATTTCCATGAATATAGAAAATAATTTAATTCGCAATTGTTTATTGATTTAAATCTAATAAATATTACTATGCAATTATTTACATACAAATAGTAACATTTGCAAATAATAATTTTATTTATTTCTGTGCTAAAAAAAAGACACTTCCATTACAGTCATTTGTCATTGACATAAATTTCCACCTCAATTACGATTTAAAAAACAAAAAAAAAAAAAAAAAACATATTGTTTTAGTTTTTATTTTGCTAATTTATCTATAAGCAATTTGTTAGTTTTTTTTTTTTTTCGCAAATTAAAATTGTTTTTAACCATAATTATTGTTCATTAACACACATTCGCACATACAATTCAATGAAAATATGTACACGAGAAATTAATCTGAAAATTTCAATTATTTCAAGAATTCCAAAGACATTAATAAGAAGCAGATGTTTGGAATTTTTATGTTTATTTTCATTAAATGAAGAATTAAAAAAAAATCTAATTTTCAACAATCTTCAACTTCTAGAGAAATCGTAAATATTTATAAATAATTGCGAAATACATGAAAGAAAACTTTTGTTTAATGACTAAAGATTTTGCCATATGAAACCGTTTTAATAATTTAAGAATTAAAAAATTATTTATAAGTAACAGAATTTTTCGAAAAAAAAAACAACACAAAACTTGACCCAAATGATTTTTATTAAATTTCGTCAAGAAATGATGAGTAAATATTTAGAAATAGACAGTTTTTTTTTAAAATTTTCGAATATTAGGGAGTTTATAATATAATGGGTTATATTGGAACAGAGGATTTCGAAAACGAGGGTAAAAATACAGGAGTTTGTAACTACAAAGTCCGATTTTATAAAACTTTACGAGTACATAGCAGACTGTTATCGAATTTATATTTCGAAACCTTTATGAGCAGTCTGCGGGCATCCCTAGAGAGCACTAAATTTAAGTTCAAAAATCGGGTTTCTTTCAACTCAATTTTCCTTCACGATAGTCTTTTTTTCAAATGATTACTGGAATCTTGAACGGCCCTCAAATGTTCCTTCAAAAATATGATACAAAAAAACAAAATGGAAACGTTTAATAAACGGCCCAACTAAAAAGCACGATGTTAATTATAAATAAAACAAAACGGTTTCAGAGAATTATCTAAATATTTCTTTTATGATAGTAGGATCTGTGACAATTATGTGTAAAACAAATGCTCCCATGGCTTCGGTGGCATTTCTCCATCCCATGGTCCATGTTTTCAATGACTCTGAGACATAATTGAGGTTCAATGGCGTTAATGTTCCGAATTATCTTATCCTTTAGCTCTTAATTTTGTGTTGGCTTATTGACGTACACTTTTTTTTAAATATCCCCAAAGAGAGAAGTCCAACGGTGTCAAATCCAATGATTGTGACGGGCAATTAACATCGCCACACCGTGAGATAACACGGCCATCAAATTAAATTAAAAGAACCATTGTTTCGTTATTGACGACAAGTCGAGGTTGACGGCTCTTCAGCCACACTATCGCGAACATTTCCTACAGACCCGATTCACCCAATTTTCCGCGCTTTTCTCACGATTGTTGATATATTTTGTCGATTATGGTAACCAAAAACAAGTAAGAAAGTACAGTACATTCGGTCTAGCCCGACTATATGATACCCTACACCACAGTATTTTAAAACACATTTACGAGAGTGTACCCTATTCCGGAGCCATGAAGAATCATACTTATGTGTCCGTAAAAGTATGGAAATCTCTATGTTTTAAATTTCATTAAAATCTGTTTGATAGTTTTTGAGAGGCAGAAATTGCCCCTATCTCCCCTCGTGGGGACAGCCAGCCAGCCGGACGAACATTGTTAGATCGACTCAGAATACTTTATACTTTAAGGTGGGTCCAGTATCCATATTTTAAGGTGTTACACACATCAGCACAAATGCATAATACTCTCTCCACTATTGTGGTGTGGGTTTAAAAATATTTTGATTTGAACGCCCTTTTCGTAAAAGGCTTCAACAATCTTCCTGATTGAATTTGTTAAACACTGACACAAAGAAATGTCAAATTAAGTTGGGCAAAAAACTTGACGTCTCTCACAATTAACATCGTGCATTACGGTTGGACTACCCTTTTGTAAACATTTTTTGTGTTGTATTTACCAGCCAAAAGAGCGCTGGCAATTACTGATGACCGTAATTTCTACCAAAAGAAAGCTGATCGTGTTCGTACCTAATAGTTATCTTTACCTTTTGTAACATTTATTTAGCCTGCGTGTTTTTACCTTCAGTTTTCTATTAAAATATGGCAGCTTTTACACCATAGATTTCTGTGCACAGCTTGATTTCTTCTTGTATAAATTACGGGCTTGAAACGAACAAAAATTAATGTGCTGAGCCGAGCACAACGAAACTGGTATATTTTTCCAAAAAAAACCGAAGGCAATGAAATGTTCTCATCTTTATGCTGAGTTGGATTAGAACAGTATTTTTATTGTGTACGAAGATCACGAACACAGAAACGTTATTTAAGGTGTTTACTACACAAACACTATTTTCGTTTGTGTGTTCGATATCTCCATCGTACCGGTTACTAAAGAACAGTATATATGTAATGTATATTTCGTATGGTATGAATTTCTAAAAATATTCCACGGCGACTTTTACACCAAAGTCTATTAAAGGCTAGTTTACACGGTAATACATTATATTACGACATTATGTAGAATGAGAAAAATCATACCATGTAAAAGCAAAATGTATTGAGTAAGAGAGAATACGAACACAAAATCTGACTAGCGGTCGTTAAATGATTTTTTTCTAAACCATTTTAGAAACTTATGTATTTTCATCACACCAGAGTTGTATTTTAACAGAGTATATTGAAGGTGGTAGCATTTTTATGCAATTACAAAAACAACTAAAATCAACTCAGGAAATTTTCATGTTGTTTTTGTAAAAATTGTAAAACTGCAACCATCTGATTTTTTGTTATTATTTTTGATTTTACTTGTACCATCCGTGTAAACATGAAAAATACATACAACAGATTTTAATTTTTTTCTTTTAAACACGGAGAGAATTTCATAATATTTTGATTCTACAAAGTCGTAATACATTGTATTACCGTGTAAACTGGCCTTTAGTCTCTTGAAAAAAACAATTTATCTTTCATAATTGTCAGCTCATTATTCATAATATAAATATGGTAAATTAAAAAAAAGAAATTGTATTAATTAACATTTAAAAACGAAACCCGAACGTGAAATACCCTGTAGTAAAAGATCCCAGCTCAAATCACACACTTTTTAAGTTTAGCAGGTTCTCGAACTGGAGATTTCTTTGCCGACTAACAAATTGGGCTGTTATGCATTATTTTCAGTGTGCTTTGGGTTTATTTAAACCATTTGGGGTTTTTTGGTATTTAAATTTCTTAAATTATTTTAAAATATGTTCAATAAAACCCCTTTTTACACCTTTAAAAGTCATCGATTCTTTTAACTGCAATTAGTGTTTTTCATACGGGATTAACCGGGAGGGAATTCCCGCGATTTTTTTTATTTAATAATGCCAACTTTACTGCTGATATAATTGTAAATAAGTTGTGTCATGAAATAGATATAAGCTGTTAGCAAAAACGTCTTAAATCAAAAAAACGCATTTTGAGTTTTTGGTTTGCTTTAATTCAATTTGTTTCTCTCTTTTGTTTGGTTTAAATCACTTAAATGTAGCACAGCCGCTTCTAATCTTTATTATCTGCTCTTAAAAAAAGTCCATGGAATACACCAAATAAATATTTTTCAATTTAACAAAGATGTACAGTTTCTGACTTAAGACGTTTTTGCCAAATGCCAAAGAGATGTCAGCTTATATTCGATAAGTAAGGCAATGTTTAATGCTTTGAAATTTCGAAAGAAGAGCAGTAAAAATGAATAGAATTTTAATTTTTTTAAAAGACCCAGATTTATTTTATAAAACTGAAACAAAGTTGTTCCAACTTGCTTCAAAAAATATGCAAAGCAGCTGCATAAAAGATTTTTCGGATTTGATTCTGTAAGAGATGAAGACAAAAGTTATTAATTAAAAAACCCTTATTCGATTGAAAAAAAAATAATTTTTTTTTAAAAGGAATTACAAGCTTTGAAGGAAGTGCTAAGAAAACTGAAAGTGTCTAGAGATTATATAATGTTCCTTTGACTATAAAGACAGACATTCGTAGAAAGGAAACGTTTTTTCTCATTGAAATTTACTTGATAATAAATTGAAATATGCTTTGAAACGATTCTGTAAATGCCTTTTCTGAACTAAAAATATTTTGTAATAACTTGCTTAAATAATTTAACTTTTTTGGTTTTATATTAATGCTGTTGCATTTGAATTAGCTCTGTGACAATAAGTGCTTAGATCTATTTGTTTAGTTTTAATTTAAAACGTTAAAGGTGGTTTTTGGAAATTAACTCCGAGTTTAATATAATCATCAGTTTTCTGCGGTTAATTTTTTCAAGTTTAATTCCTTAACACTCCTAATGCCACAGATCGGAAGTTTTTATTATTCCAAATATTATTGGACATTGAAAAAAGATAACCAAAAAGTCATTTTGCTATAACTTCCTCAAAAATCCTTCAAAATAATGGAAATTTTGGCCATATGTAATTTTGAACATGAAGATTTTAAGGTGACATTAAGCACTTTTTCCTTTTTGTCACATAAATAAAAAAGTTGAATTAATTTAAAAGCGTATTTAATTTATCTCGGGAAAAGTTGTATGTTCAAATAAATTAAATTAAATAATATTTTGCATCGATTTGTATTGAGCGGGAATTCCCGGGATCCCGGGAAATTGAACAATAAATCCCGCTATCCCCGGAAATGAAAAAGTCCGGGAAAAGAAAAACTCTAACTGCAATCGAAAATGTACAACATCAGCTCTGAATGAATCAATTTGGTGTCGTTGACATGTGTGTTAAAAATTCTCAGAATTTTTACACTCCTGTGTTGAATTTTTGGAATCGAACAGAAATAATAATTAATTTGTACAAAATTGCTTTAATTTATCATGAAATTTAAATTTTGCATGGAATTTAAAAAATTACGTTGTTTGTAAAACTAAAAATTGTTTTTGTCATTTTTAATCATTAACTCGAAATGTGCGTTTTTCTTTTTAGATTTTTATTTATTCAGATGTTGTTGTGGTGAATTTTGTTAACAACTAATTTTTTGTTACACTCTAATGAAAATGAATATGGATAAGTTATGGAATTCGATATCACTGGTGTATGAATTTGGAAAAAAAATTTACTGCAAAAAACGAATTTTTAACTGATCTGGGTGCGCTGAATTGGGCTATCACGTCTTGCTCATATTTTAACGCATGTTGGCAATACTGTAAAACATGCAATACTGACACTACAATTTCACAATTATTTATTTGACAGAAGCCCACATTCATTTCAAATCTTCATAATAGTAGCGTTTAAGCATGTCAGGGAGATCGTGTGTTACTGATTCAATCTATTTTTGCTTTGTGTGTGGTGAATATTTGGGTGGAAAAAAGGATGTGCAATACCAGAATCATTAAAATATGAATATTTACATTATTTTGGTTTTGCAATCAGAAACTTGGACAAATCGTGGACACCGACAATGTTTTGCATATTTTTTATTCGCATTTAGATTTTTTTTCAAAAAACCAACTTGGTGCAGGGAGCGCGAACAAGGGGAGCGTGCTCACTTAGATTTAATCAAAATTTTAAGAATTTATCATGGATTTTGAGACAAAATGTAAACTTAATATGGAGAAAATTAATAAAAAATATTCAGCTTTATTACAGTTGCCGTTGTCGTAAACGATTGTCTCGTTTTTTGTAATAGATACAAGTAACACGCAACCTGTGTTCTTTATTCTACTATAAACAAGCGTTTTATTTTCAAAAAAAAGTTTATCAGCAGTTTTACATGTGATATGGCAACATTTTAAAACGCTTAGAACCCTTTCAGACTCGCCAAGTTACTTGCACAAGTCTCTTGCGCAGCTCTTGCTTTTCAGATGTCAGACGTAAGGTCGGGGTAAGTGACTTGCGCAACTAACTTGCCGAGTCTGAAAGGGGTCTTACCTTATTTTGGAGAAGTGGTGCATACTTAACGTTTTCAAAAACCACAAGTTTTGACATAAAGCACAATTAGGGTTTAAAACTTAAAACTCTTTTATACTGCTAATATCTAATTTTTCAATTATTCTCTTCACGATGTTCAAATCTGGCGTCATTTTTGGGACACCCTGGTATGTTAAAAACTCAAAAATTTACAAGGATATCAATATGCCATTAGTAGAAACTATGATAGTGCAGTAAAATATTTAAAAAGGCATGGCTAGATGGCGCCAACACTCGTTAAAGGAGAAACACCTACATATGTCAACATAAACTGGTCATTAATTAAGTATTAGAAAAAGATTAGTTGGTATTTAATATAAGAATATTCAATAAATAAATATCGAAAAAAAACATGCCATGCTACAAAATCCTTCAATTGACAGTGAAATAATTTGCGTAAACAGAGAAGTCATCTATTGAATAGAATTTGCA
Organism: Pollenia labialis; assembly: GCA_949318255.1. Lineage (NCBI taxonomy): Eukaryota > Metazoa > Arthropoda > Insecta > Diptera > Polleniidae > Pollenia > Pollenia labialis. Next base: position 84,584,911 of record OX439140.1, read on the forward strand.
ATATTTCGCTTTTTTTATTCGCTGCGAAAGCACTGGTTGGCATCAAAAACAATTAAACATGTATCAAAATATGCTTAGAAAACGCAAAATATGCCATTGCATATTTACGGGTTTCCTGCTGATAACGTTATAAACAGGTATAATTGATCTTAACATTTTATGGTTAAATGTAAAAAATTTTATGAATCGTGACAATAGGAATGTGAAAAAGCCATATCAAGTTTGTGACCATTGCGGTGACCAAAATATGGTTTTTTTTTAACATACTTGAACGAAGTTTTTTCCACCGTGACTTGACTGAAGGTATAAAATTGTAAAATTTTTAAAAACCAGGGGGTCGAATCCTCGCATTATATATCGAGTTAACTATCCTATCGAGTAAACTATCGTATTTTTCTGCTCACGATAAACACTGACGGATCGAATGAAAACTCGAGAGATGTAATGTCGTTCGTTACTCGATATAGAATGCTATCATCTCAAAAGACGATGCATTTACATCGAGTGTCATGATACCAAAATACAAAAATTTCGATAAATTTTGCACTATGTCGTACGCGTTAATTAGACCTCAGAACGATATAAATATTTAATTAAACCAAATTGTATTTTTAACCTTTGGTAGATCGAAATTTGCTTTTTTGAATGATTATCCATTTTAATTGATTTAACATGTTTTTCCTAACTTCTGTTTTTTCCGTACTTGTTATTGATAATCATTCAATTCAATGATTATCAATAACAATTTTGATTAATTTTCATGTTGTAAAATTCCTTTCTTCATAAAAATAATTTAATGAAAATTAAATTTGATGAACTTAAGCCTGATTAAAATATTAAAAAAATTTAGATTAAAAATTTAATTTTTTTTGAAAAATGTTTCTGCCACTTTTCTTTTCTTAGTCGGCCAGACGTGATTGTTTTGTTTAAAAATATATGTATATCGGATTCAAAAAATTTTACAATAATTTCGCCATGAAATATCTTGAAACAACCGAATTAAATGCAAAGTTCTGAATTTTTAAATTTTACAAAACCATGTTTCTTGCCAACGATCTTTTAAATGTTTAGACTTTCGACCCGTTTGAATCACTTGATAATGATGGTATGTATAATGCATACTTCTTAAAAATAGTCCATACTAATACAAATGAGTGCATACCCAAACGTCTGTTGTCTTTTCTTTTGAAGTTTATCGAAAGTTGACACAACTAATTTCATGTTATTCTAGTTACCCTGTTACCCTGTTGAAGTCTCGAAATAGGTTTGCGATGATGCAGCAATAAAAAGGGAAATATCCCTACAAGAAATGAATGAGCGAGTAGTCACATTTTTCAATTGTAGGGATAGTATCCAATGAAGCGTCTTTCTTCTTAAAAGATTTGTTCTTTAATTGCTTCCATGTCCGAATTAAGAGCAGTTTGGTTAATACGCCTGAAATGAGCGATTATTTTTAAAAAATAACTAAATCTATTATCAAATAGAATCTGGGAATTTCTTTCTCATGTTAAGTAACATTTATTATATAAATTTTCATATTATTCGAATGTGTATTCTAAGTCAAATTACAATCCTCAAATCGAGCCAAAGGATAGCTAAAGTAAGCATCGTAACAGAAATATACAAACAAATATTCTGATAGTGCATACAAAATATTCCTGCAAAATATTGAAGGAATAAGACTATTAAAGTATAAAAGCTTTTAAGGATTATAATTTGACTTGGAATACACATTCGAATAAAATGAAAATTTATAAATCTTTTATTCTATATTTATAAAATTGTAACGTTACTCACTGATTCATCATCACACAGCCTAAACGCCTGAAGCTAGAAACTTCAAATTGGGACCGGATATTGGTCACTCGCCAAATGGATCTACTGAGACGGGATTTTTGGAAATTCGAATGTTTAGGGCGTAAAAAAGAGTAAAAACGGGAAAATTCGGTAACCTTATATCTCCAAAACTAAAAACGATCCAAAAAAATATAATACTTATCGTTGTGTTTTAACAAAAATAAGCGGACAGGTGTCTGGTACTTTTATGAAAATCAGCCCATTAGGGAGTAAACGGGTAAAGACTGAATTTTGGTACTTTTTTGACACCCCATCTGTCTTTTGGGGAAAAAATAGTACCCAAAAAAGGAAATACGGGAAATTTTATATTTTTCTTTAGCTTTTTGGTTCTACAACTGGTATTTTTTTAATAAACTTTAGCATAAAAATATGTTCACGAAGTAGCGGGTTAAATGCTGATACGATATTTGGGTTTAGCGCAACATAAGGAAGAAAGCCCTTAAATATCACTTGTGAGTCCGCTTAAGAAAAGGTCGTAAGTATTATGAATCAAGGGTCGCTTTTTACAAGTCTCACATTTTGTTAAAACTCGAAAGCGAGAAATTACAGCCTGATCTAATATTATTATATTATTAAGGATTACCTAGGATTAGGAGTTCCAATGAAATATGCTCATACAATGTATTTCAAAGTAGGCACAACGTTAATGTAATGAACATATTTTTGGGTAAATAAACGATAATATTCATTAAACCCATAAATATAGTGCCAACAGCACTAGAGCTTGAATTCGTTTTATTTTTTATAACACTCATAGGTAAGGTTTTTCTGTACCAGTCGTAATGTCGTAAATGGTAAAGTCATACAAATATCATATAAACGAAATAATAAAATAAAGAAGTAGTTAGCAATAAATAGGCCTGAAATTGGGTTAATTTAATTTTGCAATTTATGGCAAGTTCTTATTCGTTAGATAATTTTAATAAATACAACAGACCAATGTTACCAAATTTTGTTTTTCTCTTTTCCTTAACTACTTAGCTATAAAAAATAATCAATTTTTACCAACATGCCTTAAAAGTTTTTCCCTCAGAAGGCAGTAGATACAATAAAAATAATTACAAATTATCAATTAAATATGAAACATTTTTTATTTGGAACAATTTTTGAAAAAAAAATTCGATAGAATAATTTCCGAATCGAAAATTTTTGGCAGTCATAAATATAAAATTTTCGAAACGGACAATTAAGTCTGTAAAATATTTATACATATTTATAAAGAGGACCTGTTTGATTTTTTCTTTGCAACTGCTTATTTTATACAACAAAGCCAAAATGTTAAGTTGACCACTTCTGGCAACACTGAGCCAGTCATAACAATAAAAACAAAATGTTAACTTTATCTGTTGCCAAATATACAGGAGTATAAATAAATAGTCATAAAACCGTAAAAAAATAAACAATATAAACATACAATTAAGAAGCCCTGCAATAAAAAGAATCTGGGGTTGGTGTACGAGTAGGCGGCAGTTTAACTTCTTTTTTTTCAAACTGGTCCCCTCAGGTATGTGAAAATGATGTTGAGATGAAATTTACTGCCTGTTTCACGAATTTATAAGGAATTCTTTCTTTTGCACAACAAAAGTACGAAAGAAACCATTTTCCCCCCATCGTGAAATATTCAGTTAGTTATTACAATTCTGTAAATGGTTTTGTTTAAAAATAAGATAACTCTGTTTATACCCTTAACCGAAGTTAAAAGGGTATACTATATAAGGGGCTTAGAGCACAAGGGGTTTTAGTGCCTTTTTTCTAAAATTGATTTTACATATGAAACTAATAGGTGAATAAAAATACCTGTTTCGCTTAGAGTATCAGGGCTTTTCATGTGAGCAAAAAGGACAAAGAAAGTCACTTGGGGATTGGGGATTTTACACTATTTTAATATATTTTCCCTTCTTTTATTATTTACGCTTTTTTCTCTTTGTTTCGTATAAAATATGAAAAAAAGTAGCAACACCTTTATCTACAGTGTAAAGGGTCCTAATAAAGATTATTTTTTTTGTTGAGTGTGTAAAAGGTACTAAATAATCGTATGTTATTATTCTTGAGTGAATGTTTTTAAAAAAGGTATCTAAAACCATTGACAACACATACAATTTTTGATTTTTTAAAGACAACTATATATGTGACATTCTCCGAGAAAAGGGACCTAGTGTGTGAAAATAAAGTTTTGAGAAAAATGCATTTAAAGTTATTCTCCACCCTTTTAGGTACCAGAATCCCCTCTTCAGTCCAAAATTGTCTTTTGACACACTAGGTCCCTTTTCTCGGAGAAGGTCACATATATGTATGTATGTCTTCCCAAAAATAAGTAAATATTAAAGACAATAAAATAAAGTTTGGTTAGTAGTTTTGATGCACCGAAGTATCAAATAAATGACGGATATATGTATTTTTATTGTTGATTATAAGGATGGCTAAACCCGCTTGTACAAGCTTCAAATTCATATAAATTGTATCATACGTCTTTAATAACAGCATAATGTTCTGCTTGCAATTCCTCACTGGAATCGCATAAATACGATTTAAAAAACCATACGGAAACCAGTCGCTACAAACGAACAAAATAATATTTCTAATTAAATTTTTTCTCACTTTTTTTTTTAAAAAAATTTAAATTTGGTCAGAAAAGAAGCAAAAAAAAGATTAAAAATTTTAAGGTTTTGTTTTTTAATTTTGGGATTTTAAGGGCTATTTTTTTAATAATTTGGGGATAAGGGAAAAGGACCAGGCAGCCCTGGTGGGATATATGAGCACTTAAATATTGAAATTAATTTTTTGCATAAACTGAGTACGTGAATTCAGAGAAGTTCTGAGCAAATGGTTGGCGACTTATGGTAGCATTTGTTATCAAAACATCTGTTTCACCATTTTGCACACAGTATTTGAGTTATCTTATTTTCGGGCATCTGTTACACTTTGAGAAGGATGGCCAATGGAACCTCTCAACAGTGTTGCCAATTTAGCCATTTAGTGGCTAGATTTAGATATTTTTCACCTTGTTTAGCCATTAAAAAATTAATTTAGCCATTAGCCATTTTTTAGCCATTTTTCATCTTGTTTAGCCATAAATTTTTCTTATAGAACTTTTTAAAAGTAAAATAAACCTTTTTAACAAATAAAACTGAAAATTGCTATAAAGAATGACGATGAAACATCTTTCAAAATAAAGAAAAAGTATGCCAATATTAAATTTATAAAATGGATCAACATAGAGTTTACTATAAAATTGCTCTCACTTACATGGTAAAATCAAGGTGAATTCATAACAGGTAAGTGCAACTCTACAACTACAAAAAGCCCCATGTATTTTGTTTTTGCAATTTAATGGTTAGCTGTCAACATTTTTTTATTGCAAAATAAAATTATCACTTTTTTATAAAAGAAATTATTAAATTCACTTCAATCATTCCCAGTTTTGAAATTTTTTTTATTATAAAAATAATATTTTTTAGCACTTTTCAATCAACTCCTTCTCAAAACAAAATCATATTTTGACGTTTCAGCATTTTTTTTAATTCGCCGTGGAAACAGCTAATGAACGGCTGACGAGATGAGTTTACCTGTTTGAATTCGCCTTGGGTAAAATGCTGAAGTAGAGAGGGTGTTTAGCCAAACATCGGTGAAAGTAATTTGGGAATTAGATTACATTTAGCAACCGTTAATTCGATTTTATCGATAAGGGAAATATTTTTAACATAACAATAAAATAATATTTATACCCACAGCCAGGGTCTAAAAAACTGCAGTCCAAAACAAAAACGAAAATTTGTGTACAACTTTTCGCTATTTGAGTTGGTTTGACAGCGATTGTTCACATATAATGAATCAGAAGCAAATGAAGAAGTGGAAGAAATAACAGTTTTTCTACTTTGACTGCTGTTTTTTAAACGCTGCCATAACCACAATAGTGGATAGGGCAATATGCATTTGTGCTGATGTGTGTAATACCTTAAAGTAAAGTATACCGATCATTTCAGAATCACCTTCCGAGTCCAATTAACGATGTCCGTCCGGCTGGCTGTCAGGCTGTCCATGTAAACCTTTTGCGCAAAGTACAGGTCGCAATTTTGGAGATAATTAAAAAAAAATCTAATGTGGTGTATATAGTCGAGTTTGACCTTCTATACTTTTTATTTGTTTTTATTTTAGATTTTAACTTAAAAGGTTTTGTAAATATTGTCATGATTATGATTTACGTTTAAAACATTTAAAACTAATAGGCACTAGTGATTCCTATGAGATGATCAATAATGGCATTGAATTTATTGATTTTTAAATGCTACAAAATTAATTTACGTTTATTCTTATGTAACAAATTGATCTCAACTTACAATTTTGTTGTAATGAATTTTTTCTGTTCTGTTATAGAGTTTTAAAGTGTTTTTACTTAAAAAATTTTTTTAGGCATATTTTAGCCATTTTTAGCCATTTTTCCGTAAATTTTGCCATTTTTGGTCACCAAGTTTTGGCAACACTGCCTCTCATACAAGGATAATCTTTCGAAAGAGCAAGAAAACTTAGTCAAGGTAAACATGAAAGCTCGAAAAGTTCGAGAATTTCATGAACCTCGAGTATCTCATTTAATTTTCTAAAAAGTAATCAATTACTTTTCTTAAAAAAGAAAATCAAAAAATAATTTCGTGGTTTTAACTTATTTTGTTCGTATTTAGTAAAATTTTCTTAAATAAAGAGGTATTTTTTATGGCGATCAGAAAAAAAGTTACTTCTGAAATCAAGCTGCAGTTTTTTAATATTATTCTGGTTTTCTTGACTTTGTAATAGAATCAAATTTCTTGCATCAAGAAACCAATAATGAGCTGACGAAATGCTTCTTAAGAATGAAACGGTTTATTTAATTCAATTAATATTTATTTGAATCGAAATGTTAAGCAAATCAATCAAAAGTTTTTTATTTAAAAATATAGTTTTCTTAAACTAACTATTCCTAAACGATTATTGTTAAAAATCCGGAATTCCTTCGTATTTTGTAAAATATTAATGGCCGATTTCACAAATTTATTTAAATAGCAATTTATGTTAAAAATTCGCTTTTTAGGTCAAATAAAGTTAAAATTTATGAAAAAGTTTATTTAAATATGAGTTCATATTCAAATAGAGCAACAAAGCTTGATTTCAGTAGCTATAAAACTAAAATAAATGTTTTATTTATTAATATTTAAGTACCTGTTAGTACGCTTTGAGCCGTAACTTTTTGCTTAAACCAACCAACCAGGGATGTTAGATGTGACGATTTTACGTCATTTTGACGATTTTTTTCGATGAATTTACCAAAATGACGATTGACGATTTTTGATGTAGAGTCACTTATGTTTTGACGATTTAATCCCGTCAATAAATTTACTTTAAACTTTAATCTGGCATCCATTTTATAACACTTTAATCTGGCAAGCAGGGTTGGTAGATGTGACGATTTTTCGTCATTTTGGCAATTTTTTTGAAAAAATAAAGTAAAATTACGATTGACGATTTTGTGACTAAAAGTAATAGTGTTATGACGATTTTCTGGCATCGATAAAACACACAAGAAATATTTACAATTATATTGAAAACAGTTCAAATCTTAAAAACCAATTTTTCGAAATACAAAAATTTTTGGAAATTAAACAAAAAAACCAGGTGGATTTTATTAGAAGCATTACTAATTCAAATTCTACAATTATAGTAATGCCATCGATACTGCAAAAAATATACACTAGAGCCCTAATTTGTGTCTGTTCTATTTGGTCCGCTTTGTAAAAATTGGTTAAATCCGCTTTGCGTTTTGATGATTTCGATTTGCGTCGCTACATACGAATGCATTTTTCGATGAAGTCATAATCCCATGTGCAGAATTTTCCTATTTGTGTGTAAAAAGGCAAATCCCATTTAATTCTGTTAATTAAGTTATTATTAGTAAAATTGCGTGTTAGGAAGTAAGAAGTTACTTTTTAATAAGAAGTTGTGTAGAAAAATGAGTGCAATGAGAAGAAAATGTAATAGTTTGGAACTAATATTAGACGTAATAAAACGTTTCATGTCGGGTAAAAATACTGTTGATATACACAGAATCCTGGTTTTTAGCACCTTTAACAATAAAAACAATTTGCAATAGAGATAGCGCTAAAAGTTAATCATTTAAAAATAGCTCGAGTTAAAAGCGAATGAGATTTTATTTATTATTAAATATTTTTCTGAATATGGATAAATGAAATAAAAAAATTTTTGTTATGCATTTATGCAAATATATTTTTTCTTATGTTTTATTTTTAAATGATAAATATATTCAGCTGAAATAAATAGAATAAAACTTAACCATATCACTTTCTTCATCATAAATAGAATTTCTTGCTAAAAATTTATATTTTCGAACCAATTCATGCAATAAATTGTTTTTAATTTGTAAAATTTATATATTTGACGTTTTGTTGACGATTTTGTTCAATTTTCGTGACGATTTTAACGAATTTTGTTAAAACTTTCGACGAGTTTTGAGGAAAAAAGTCTAACAACCCTGCAACCAACACATATGTTTGCAATAAAAAAATATTTGCGGGTGATTTATTAAATAATTCTTTCCGTGTATTTCCCATGAACGGTTTAAACCATATCCTAACGATAGAATGGAAAAAATTTCGGAAAGAATCGAAACTGAAGGTGAGGATGAAGATGAACCTTAAATTGTCATGGAATCTAGTTATGACGACGAACAAATTTAACATAGAACCATAAAAGCTTTTCGTTGTAAAATTTTATTTAAAAAAATTTGTCTATGGTTTTAAATCGAAATTTTAATATTTTAATCAGGCTGCAGTTCCATAAATTAAATTACATTAAATTACATATTTTTATAAACAAAGGAATTTTACAATATGAATTAGCATTTATTGATAATTTTTCATTATTGACTGAGCTGGGAACCGAACCCAGGTTTTCACGGACAGGTTGCCCTTTCATGTTTCAATTGTAACGACACAGTCTCTTCAGAGGAGTTTGCTCTTTTACACTCACCGCCATTGACGACGGCTGGCAGTCATTAGTCATCAGTCTTTAAACAAAATATTTAACTTTGGTAGAATGAAATTTGATGTGAATGATTATCTACTTCTGGCGCTTTTGCACGATCTGTATTGAGCAGAGTACTTGTCAAATTTCGCACTGCAAAAGGAACAGCCATCACAAAAATTGATAATTTTATTGCAAAAACTAACATAAATTGTGGCGGCATGCAAAGATTGATATAGGTACAAAAGATTTTGCACAAATTCTTTCTAAAGTACACGTCATACTAAGTAGTCACTTAATTTCGTGAAGATCGCCCCATATTACACCATAGACCCCATATAAGGCCCACTATCGGAAAGCACTTAGTACGCATAAAACCGTAACAAATAATTCCATTGTAGTAAAATTTTGTCTGTAAGAGTTTCATCCCTCTCTCGGAAAACATTTAAATACGCCTAAAACCGTAGCAAATATAAATATATATGTATTGTGATAAAAATTAAAAAAAAAAATTAGCTGCATATGACCAAAAATAACACCGTGCAATTTTGTAATAATCGGCCTATAATTTATTAAAGGTCCCACATAAAGGAGGCTTTAGAACATAACTTTAAAACGCTTAAACAAATGTAACTACTCCATTGCTGGGAGGTGATCATATTGAAAAATGTTTTTTCTTTGGGTGTTTATAAAATAATATACATAAACACTTGTCTAACATTTGACGAAAAAAAACGGAGCCAACAAGCAAACTAAAGAATAATTTCCTTTAATTCCAATATTTATTTTGGTTATAATTCCTAATCTTACAGTTATGTCTAGTTAACTCTCGGTAAGTATAAACAAACGTATTGGTTACGCTAATTTGGTCAAATATTTGTGTGACCGTAGCTTCAGCTTGTATGAATATATGTATTTTCTTTAGGTTTCCTACTTAAGGCTAGTTGACACTTTCTCACAAGTCTTACGTATTCTATAATACTTTGTGAGATAGAAATCTAATGAGTTTTGTTGCGACTGTCAAAAAATCTAATTTACATTAACAATTTGTGTTCACACCATCACACAAAGTATAAACACTCACACATAAAATAAAATGCAAACCTGATCCAATGAAAAGTATTATTGTTTTGATATTTTTCAAAAAACGATGAAGTCGTATGGGATGTCAATCTTTTTTCATAATACTTGTCATTTTCATAACACATGCATTCACACGATCGGACTTTTACATAATTCTTGAGTTTTTGACATGTTGTAACGATTCTTTGCGATAAGGTGTATGCTCGTCAACGCATATGAAAAAAACTTGTGCGGAATATCTACGAAACAATGTTGATGGAGTTGTACTCTGTTTATTTTGTGAAAAAGTTCCGAAATGTTTCTGGCAACATTTTTTTTACAACTGCAAAATAATGTAAGCTGCCTTTATTTCACGTGGAGTTTTAAGCAAAGGCAAAAAAGTATGAATTTAATATTAAAAAAGAAATAAAAAATTAAAATAAATTAAAAAATTAAAATTTTTTATTAAAAAAACATAATTTTAGTAAAATACATGTGGCGTTTGTTTACATACACGAAACAATGTAGCATACTTTGAAGGAATATAAACGTCAAATTGTACAAACTCGCAAGATTGGTAACATTGATAAATGCCAAAATTTTCGTGTGGAATAATCAATGTTGCTCAACATATTTCACAAATTTGAACAGAGTACTAGGCTTTAATAGTTGCAATATGAATATTAAAAAAAAATGTAGTAATCAAAACTTATTGTTTATATACTTTCACCAGCAACATTAGTAGCAGAAGATACATTTGTGTTCTCTAGCAACATCCAATGTATTTGTATTTATTCTACTGTATATTTATACATTCATATTACCAATAAAAAAAATTTAAAGTGAACCAAAGAACAAATCAACTTACAGTTTAATTGCTGTCATCAGGCGCCGAAAGGCTTGCGTAGGTAGATTATGCTTAGCCAAAAATAACCGTTAAGAGAGCAAGAGAGTGTGGTTTAGAATGTTGGTAACTATGTGGATTGTATAACCATATGATTAGAATGTTAGCTTCCGTTTATTTTACAATCCACATATTTATAGATATGATGAAATGTTTATGTATGTAAGTAAGTAAGTTTTTTGATCAAAGGTAACGTGTTTTTGAGAAAAACTTGTATGTTAGGAAAAGGATATTTAAATGAGTAAATAAATATTTGAAGGTAAAAAAAAATTAACTATGTGTCCATTCCGTGAACTTAAGTTTTAAAAGAAAATTACAATTATGTAAATTAGCAAATGCTATGTAAATTTAGTAAATTCTAAGCTAATCTCAAGTAAACACAAAAAAATAAAATGATTAAATCTTTAAATATAAAGTAATTAATATTAAGGTTTGGTTACTTTGGTACCAAAATGTACTTGTCAAGATAAAAAGTTGTTATAACTTGGTTTGTACAAAGGCGAATTCATAAAGGTGATATTTTCGAGTCATCTGTTTAATGTTTATTTCCTTGTGTGTATACTGAATGTCAAGCGTTGTTTACATTTTATGAAAAAAATTTGTTAAAATTTAATATTTTACAAAAACAAAATACATAGTATTTTTTCAAAAAAGGGCTAGCTAGCATATCTCTATATCATGATGCGGTCACCTCTATAAATTCGCCTTGGTTTGTACGAAATATCTTTGTACAATTCTGACGACGCATTCAGAGGAGGGGGAAATTAGTATTTAACAAGAATTTATTTAAGCGTACATTTGGTCACTAACATCTGGTAACCCCAATATACAAGGGGTACCAATGTTTTACACAACTTTGGATCTGAAACTTCACGGTATTATTGTTTAAAGGTTGGTGGGGAACAAGAAAAATTATGGCCACGTTTAAAAAAAAAAAATAACTTAAAATCAAAAGCTGGATTACGTTTCAGAAAGCAAAAGGTGCGACTTTTATTACGACTAACTGAGAGTAAGATTTTTGTTTCCTCTTGAGTTGGCTTGAACGAAGGTCCTTCACGAGACTCCTTGACCAATTCTTGAATCGATAACACACAAAAAACAAATTTTATTATTACTACAATAAATAAAAAACACTGAATGCAGAAAACTAGAACCTTACCACAAAATTTGTTATATTATATTTGAGAATCACACTGTCCACAATGCCGCATGTAAAATTACCATCTTCCCGTATTTCGCTATACTCGTATCTTATATTTGCACACAATATCCGTCCTTCTATACGACTTTTCCAACCAAAATTTATTTGAACAATAAAACAAAATTTTCAAATAAAAAATAAATTCCAAGGCCCATTGAAAAGGTTTGCGCAAAAAGCCTGATGATCATGGTTTATGTTCTTTTTAGTTGTCAAAAGTTGTTTACATTTTGCTTACATGTGCATGTATACGTTTGTTTACGCCCAGCAAATAAAATTGGACCACCTGACCCATTTTGATAAAATGGACTACTCCATGGACTGGTCCGATGTAATGCAAGCATGGACCATGTCATTGTTAAAAAGTGTTTGTAGTGAGACGACATGTCTTCGTTTTTTAACGACGTGCTTTCGTTTTTAAACGACTTCAAAACTAATCCTCTTGAGTATACCATGGAGTAGTTTTAAAACTACTCCTTAGTGGTCCAAAGGTGGGTTTATATACCATGGAGTAGTTTTAAAACTACTCCCTAGTGGTCCAAAGGTGGGTTATATTGATCCTCTCCTAGGACATCGTAATGTTAAATAGACCAGGTTTTTTCCATACGTTTGGGTTACTTTTGGACTAGTCCTGGTCCTTTGTGGACTACTCTTTACACGCGTGTTTGGACTGGTCCCTATTATTTGCAGGGCGTTTATGGTATGCCACACATACACGTTTTTTCCTTTTGTTTTGTGTATGTGGTAGTAAATTTTTGACAACTAAAAAGAATCGTTTTTTGCTTTTTGTACAAGTAAGCAGACCTGATAGATAAATTCAATAATTTAATTACCCAAGCTTACTTATAACATTTTAAAACGAGTATAAATTTTTACAGCCGAAATAAAAATGCTAGTATACTTTCACCCAAACTTTAGGCTAAAATGTTATATTTTATTCTAAATAAAAGTCGCCATCACAATGTATTAACACAAAGTATAATAGTGTAAGCTAGCCTTTACTAGGTATACGTAAGACTTGTGGGAGAATATATCTTCAACTTTTCCTTTGTTTTACAAATATTAATATTCTAAAAAGTTAAAGGTACATTTTCTTGTTTTTTTTTTTTGTCTTGGACAACTGGAGATTTTTTTTATAACAACACTCTTGGAAACTAAATATTTAAGAAAGGAGGGGTTTCTGATTTTTTATTGAAAACAGTACAAAAACAGAGCTATTAGTAAAATACATATAGAATTTTAACCAACATATAATTTACGTAAGACACAACCGTTAGATGTGATTATAACAATTTCGACAACGCTGGTGTGAGTCGTATAAGTTGTTTTAATTGGTGAGTGGAAGTTATTAGCCTACACATACAGTATGTACCTACCTATTATAGGTAAAGCAATAATTTCCCTATGGACATTTAATTTTTCCGGAAGGACGTTAATTTTATTTCCCTAAACAATTATTAAAAAGTATAAAAGTAATTAGTTAGCTAAATACATAAATAAACATAGGTGACTGTATTTTTTTTTTGTTGTTGTACTCCCAATAGGTTTTTTTTTGAATCCGTGCATGTGGTTGATAAATGATTTGTTTGTATTCGTAATCGTTTTCATGGAAACGTACAACTTTTACGTACTCATCATAAATTCGCAATGACCTACATTTTTATTCATGTAAACAAACATGACCCGAAATGAATGAAATGAGAAAAAAAATACTTAAACGACAACAAAAACAAATCAAAACAAAAAAAAATTGCCGTCTGTTTGTAAACAAAAATAATGGTGCTACGAAGCAGCCATTAACTACATACCTACATGCATACATACACATATGAGTACCAAAATTTAGTATGTATGTAGTATGTGTAATAACAGCAACAGCAAAAAAAAAACAATAACAAAAAGATAATACTACTAACAACATCAATAACCGTCGGTTTAAACAACAAGTTTAACATAAAACGC